>CM071599.1:131188677-133588677 GCA_036435485.1 Saposhnikovia divaricata | reverse complement strand
TAGCAGTTGATAGGGTTTTTATCCACAGTCATGTTGACTATCAACGGATAGACAGAATAGGGTAGCAAATTGTAAATAATCTATGCTATGTAATTCTGTCTAAGTGAAAGTGTATCAACAGATGAAGACAAAACTCTGTCAACGGATACAACTCAAATCCACTCTATCAATGGATACAACTCAAATTCACTCTATCAACGGATACAGCTCAAGTCTCAAGATCAACGGATACCGCTCAATACATCATCAACGGATGTCAGTGTACAACATCAACAGATAATCATTGACACTGTCTTCTATGATTAGCTAGGGATTAGCAGTTGATAAGGACATGTTTGACTGACAGATCACATGGGTTGATAGTAGATACAAAAAGCAGTATGGCAGCCATACTTTGGAAACACAGAAGAAAGAAGCATTCTATTTACACTATGGATACAAGAAAGGTGCAGGAGACATGTCTGAACACAAGGACAACCTTTCGGCTACATGTGTATTTGGAGTGTAGTAGCAAGTCAACTAGAATTAGATTAGTATTATCTTATTCCAATAGTACTTGTAAAACTTGGGATTTATAACCAAGTGTAGCAACTCTTTGTAAGTAAAGAAAACAGATACATCTTGCTTAGGGTTTCTATTGAATATTCTTAAAGAGCAAAGAGTTGTAAAAACAGAAGCTGTGTACTTTTGTATCACAGAGTTTTCTTCGAATAAAAGCTTCAGGTGGTGCATTTAACCACCTGATTTTTATGTGTTTGTGCATTTATCTTTTACAAGCAATTATCTAAGTATAGATTTCTGGAGTTCTTATCAGAAATTTATAAATATCAAGAATTGTATTCAACCCCCCCCCCTTCTACAATTATACAAGTGTGTAATCTGGGAATAACAGTCATTACTAACAGCATTCACCCTAGACTTAGAGTCTTGTGTTGTGGTGAGATTACTGCTAGCAATGCCTAAGGCTTGCTGTTTTCCATTCTTCCTCTCATAGACTTTGCCTTGGTCATCATCCTTCTTATCCTTGCTGTCTTTCTTCTTCTTCTTGTCCTAATCCCCCTTATCACTCCTGTGATGACTTCTCCTCCCATCACTCTTGTCTTCATCTTCATCATCCTTATTCCTCCTTGGATTGGCCATTTCTGGAATTACACCAGTTGCAATGTATGATCTGAGAATGTGCAGTGCCTCTATCTCTTCAGCAGTACTTGTCCCCTTCTTCTTTTGCAGTAGATCAATGATGGCAATAATGAGTTTGTGATTTCGAGAAGTGAGATCATTGGGAATGACCAATTGTTTAATCTCTTCAATTCTGGTGCCAGACTGATAGATGATGGTCCATGGCTTCTTAATCACTTCTGGCAGCCTTGAAGGTTGGCCATTCCTCAAGTCATCATACAGACTCTTATTGTTTTCATTTACATTCCTCTTCTCTATGAGCTCTATCAGTGCATCTATCTCTGAATGTTTCAAGGCATGTAGAGTTTTGTAGGTTAGATGCCAGATTCTGGATTTTGCTACCATCATTACTTCCTTGAGCCATGAGCTATAAACTTTTCTAGGTACCACAGTGAAGTAATCGATCTAATCCTTCAAGCTCCTTAGATACAACTGAGTGTCACCAGCCTGTTCTCTTGAGACTTTCAGAAACTCCAAGAATGCATTGTTAAATATAATTGATGTGTTTTAATCAGTGTTTAAGTGTTACAGGGAGTTATCAGAGTTTAGCTGGAAGCAGTCAGAGTTTACGTAAACTCTGACAGTTGGAAGCTTGACAGAGTTTGTTAAACTCTGTCTGGAGGAAGCGCGTCTACTGTTTAACAGTGATTAAAGATTAATTATGGAAGCGATATCTTTGAAGATTGGATAGCTATCAAAGAGATCGAGTTGACATATGAGACGTGTGACAATCTGTAATTGATATCATTGTATAGCTGATTATTAGGAATATCAATTAGAGATTGTATCGTAGCTGTATGTTATATAAATACAGATAGGTTAACCCTAGAAGGGTATCGATAACGAATTATCATTATTGTAACCTAGCAGCTCTTTGTGATATTTTACATCATGAAGAGAGTTTGAAATACAAGAAGTTTTTAAAGTGCATAAACGCTTTTACTTATTAATCTCTCATACAAAGTTGATTATTAATTGTGTATTCGGCCTAACAAGTGGTATCAGAGCCAATCTGTTACTTTATTACAGGTTAAGATCCAAACACCACAATAATCATGTCAGAAATTCCTCCACCAACACCTACTGTTTCTGAAAAGGCTCCTACTATTGTGAGTCGTTATGAACCAATCAGGGTTCCTATTCTGAGGCCATTAGAGTATGCTATGTGGAAGGTCAAGATGACTATGTTTCTGGAGGCTACAGATCCCGAATATCTTGACAGGATTTATGAAGGCCCTCACAATCCTACAAAGCTATCTGTTGCAGTTGCTGGTGAAGCGGCAAAAATGGTTCCAAAGGAAAAGAAGGACATGACTCCTGAAGATCTATCATCAATTGCTAAGGATGCAAAAGTTAGGCATTTACTGCATAGTGCCTTAGACAATGTTATGTCTAACAAAGTCATTAACTGCACCACTGCAAAAGAGATATGGGATGCACTTGAAGTCAGGTGTCAAGGAACTGCAGCTATTAAGAAGAATAGGAGAAACATACTCACACAAGAGTATGAGCATTTTGAGGCTAAACCTGAAGAGACCATGACAGAAACATTTGATAGATTCTGTAAACTGATTAATGATCTGTCATTGGTCAACAAAGAGTATGATCTAGAAGACTCGAATCTCAAGTTTCTTCTTTCTCTACCTGAAAAGTGGGATGTGAAAACAACCACTATTAGAGACAACTATGATCTTGATGAAATTTATGGACTGCTCAAAACTTATGAATTGGAAATGGAACAGAGAACCAGGAGATCAAGCAGAAAAGGAAAGTCTGTTGCTCTTAATGTTGAAGAGAAGCCTCAGAAGAAAGAGGCAACAAGAAGGAAAATGAAGGGAAAAGCTTTGGTCATACATTCAGAAAGTGATTCACCAAACTCTGATTATGATTCAAACTCTTCTGAATCATCTGACTCTGAGGATGATGAAGAAGAAATGAGAAAAATGGCTGTGCTGATGGTGAAGACTTTCAAGAAAATGGGCTTCAAGAATTTCAAAAAAGGAAAAAGGTTTTCTAGGGATTCAAATGAAGACAGGAAAAGCTACAGGAAGTCTAATAAGAGAGATTCTAAAGGGAAGAAGGATAAGTCTGAAATTCAATGCTACAAGTGTAAGGAGATGGGTCACTATGCTCCTGAGTGCAAGAAGGGTAAAACTGGAAAGGTACTCTACACTAAAGGCAGAGATTGGGCAGATACTTCAGATTCTGATGAAGAAGTGAACTATGCTCTCATGGCTACTACTGAATCAGAATCCTCTGAAAATCAGGTACCTCCAACTACCTATGCTTATAATATAGATGACATTGCTCAATTAAGAATTTTTCTTAAGTCATTGCATATAAGTTATAGGGATCAGACTTTAGAAAATGAGAGGATAAAAGCTGAAAATTCTGAACTTAAAGAGAGAAATAAACTTGTTGAAGAGAAACTTGAAAACATGCAACAAGTTCAGAAAGAGAGAGATGATGCTGTTTGCAAAGAACAGATTTTGCTTCAGAAGTATAAACAACTAGAGTCAGAGTTGAAGGAAGCAAATAATAAAATTAGGACTTGGACTAATTCTGGAAAAGACACTCAACAGATTTTTCAAACAGACACTGTTGGTCTAGGTTATAATGAGGGAGATGAACTTAGATTTCAAAATCAAGTTAAAGTCAGAACTAAATTTGTTCATGGAACCAGTAAATTTTTGTCTGAGAATGAAAAAGAAGCTATCCAAAGAAAACCAGTAAAAACTAGTGTTAAACAGGTTAATATTGGTTCAATGACAGATAAACAACTCAAACATAAACTGAAGGAGTTAAAATCTGTTGAGAAAAAGAAAATGTCAAACAATAACAGAAATGGAAAAGTAGGCATCACTTCAGGAAATAAACCAATGCTTGCTAGTTATGCTCCAAGAAAGACATGTCATAACTGTGGTAGTACTAAGCATCTTGCAAATTTCTGCAAGAAAAATAAAAATATAAATTCTTTACCTACAAAGTCTGAGGTAAAGAAGGATTTTGCTAGAATTAAGCCACATACTCTATGCACACACTGTGGAAGCACTTGGCATTCCATCTATACTTGCAGAAAATATCATGCTATCTATCATAATTACTATGAACTGAAACCCAATCTAAAATGGGTTAAAGTTGATACTGCAAGTGTAAACACTGATACTGTTAGCTCAAACTCTGATAATGTTAATTCCGCTGCAAAAGCTAACAAAGTTAAGAATGCCAAAGGATCCAAGCAAGTCTGGATCCTTAAAACTAATCCTCAGTAATTGTTTGTGATTGCAGGGTAACAGGGAGGCAACCCTAGTCGTGGACAGTGGATGTTCAGGACACATGACTGGAAATAAAGCCCTGCTATCAGAATATGAGGAGAAGGCTGGCCCAAAAGTTTCCTATGGTGATGGCAATATAGGAAGAACATTGGGATATGGCAGTATCAATCTTGGAAATGTCATCATCAACAATGTAGCTCATGTCCCAGGACTCAAGCATGACTTGCTATCTGTGAGTCAAATCTGTGACAAGGGTTATCATGTAGATTTCCAACCTGAATATTGTGAAGTTATCAGCAAATCTACAGGAAAGGTTGTTCTAGTTGGTCACAGGCAAAACAACATTTATGAAATCAAGCTTTTGATAGACTCTGTTGGAAAAGCTGTTTGCCTGTCTACAAGAATGTCTAGTGAAGAGAGTTGGAAGTGGCACAAGAAACTCTCACATTTGAACTTGAACAACATCAATGAATTGATCAGAAAGGATCTTGTAAGAGGACTCCCAAAGACCCTGTTAAATGTTGATGGCCTATGTGACTCATGTCAGAAGGCTAAACAAAGGAAGTCATCTTTCAAGAGCAAGACAGAATTTTCTATCACTGATCCCTATCATCTTCTGCATGTTGATCTCTTTGGTCCAGTAAATGTTATGTCTATTGCAAGGAAGAAATATGCTTTAGTCATTGTTGATGAATACACTAGATTCACCTGGGTGTATTTTCTAACAAAGAAGGATGAAACTGCATCGACTCTGATGGAGCATGTGAAGCTTCTGGACAAAGGATCAAGCAACAAAGTCAGAATCATCAGAAGTGATAATGGAACTGAGTTCAGAAATGCAACAATGGAAGAATTCTGCAAGGACAATGGAGTGAAACAAGAATTTTCAGCACCTGGTACACCACAACAAAATGGTGTAGTTGAAAGGAAAAATAGAACCTTAATTGAAGCTGCCAGAACTATGCTTGATGAAGCAAAATTGCCAACTTATTTCTGGGCAGAAGCTGTTCAAACTGCTTGTTTTACTCAAAATGCAACACTGATCAATAAGCATGGAAAGACACCATATGAGATGGTGAAGAAAAAGAAGCCTAACCTGAAATACTTTCATATTTTCGGGTGCAAATGTTTCGTTTTGAAGACTCATCCAGAACAGTTGACCAAGTTTGAGTTAAAGGCAGATGAAGGAATTTTTGTTGGCTATCCACTGTCAACAAAGGCATTCAGAGTTTACAATCTGAGAACTAAAGTGATCATGGAATCTATACATGTTTCTTTTGATGATAAGAAGATAACTGGACTTGAAGACAAAGACGAATATGATAAACTGAACTTTGAAAATGAAATTTTAAACTCTGATGAAGGAAACTCTGATGAAACAATTCTGACAGACTCTGTTGAAACAAACTCTGAACCTCTACTGGTAAATTCTGGAGAAACTTCTCAGTCACAACAAAGAGGAGAACCAGTTGAGGGGGAGCATGATCAAGATGAAGACTCAAACACTGATACTGAGTCAACTGAAAAATCTGGATCAAACTCTGATGCTTCAAACTCTGAAAATTCAAATTCTGACTCTGGACAGTCAAGTTCAGGGGGAGTCTCAGAAAACGAAGATAGATCACAACAGAATCAGGAGAGCATGGATCAAGGGGGAGGATCACATGCTGATAGAAGTCATTTGCCTTCTGCTAGGAAATGGACTAAATCACATACACCTGATTTGATAATTGGTGATCCAGATGCAAAAGTAAAGACAAGAAGTGCTACTGCAAGTGAATGTCTATTTCATGCATTCTTGTCTAAAAATGAACCAAAGAAAGTGGAAGAAGCTCTTCAAGATGCAGACTGGATAACAGCAATGCAGGAAGAGTTAAATGAATTTGAAAGAAATGAAGTTTGGACCCTTGTACCAAGGCCAAAGAACAGATCTATTGTTGGTACTAAATGGGTTTTCAGAAACAAGACTGACAGTGAAGGTGTTATCACGAGGAACAAGGCTAGACTGGTAGCAAAAGGTTATTCACAGCAGGAAGGAATAGATTATGATGAAACATTTGCTCCAGTAGCAAGATTGGAGGCAATCAGAATTTTTCTAGCATATGCCTCTCACAAGAAATTCAAAGTGTTCCAGATGGATGTGAAAAGTGCTTTTCTGAATGGAAAGCTTGAAGAAGAAGTGTTTGTTGAACAACCACCAGGATTTGTGGACCCCAAATATCCAGATTATGTCTATAGGCTAGATAAGGCACTATATGGACTTAAGCAGGCACCAAGAGCATGGTATGAGACACTTGCTCAGTTTCTTCTAGAAAGTGGATTCAACAGATGAACAATTGACAAAACTCTGTTTTATTTCAATCAAGGAAGTGACCTCCTTTTAGTTCAAATTTATGTTGATGACATCATCTTTGGGTCTACTAATGATAAACTCTGTAAGAAGTTTGCCAATCTCATGCAGTCCAGATATCAAATGAGCATGATGGGAGAGCTTAGTTACTTTCTAGGCCTACAGGTGAAACAAACAGAAGATGGAATTTTCATTAATCAAGAAAAATACACCAGAAATCTTCTCAAGAAATTTGGTATGCTTGACTGTTCATCTGCATCAACTCCCATGGCAACAGCAACTAAACTGGACAAAGACACAGGAGTTTCAGTGGATATGACAAACTACAGGGGCATGATAGGATCTCTTCTATACTTGACAGCTAGTAGGCCTGACATCATGTATGCAACCTGTCTTTGTGCAAGGTTTCAGGCAGATCCTAGAGAGCCACATCTGACAGCTGTGAAAAGAATCTTCAAGTATCTCAAGGGCACCATATCATTAGGTCTGTGGTATCCCAGAGAATCAGATTTTAAGCTACTTGGGTATTCTGATGCAGACTTTGCAGGCTGTAAGGTAGACAGAAAGAGCACTAGTGGAAGTTGTCAATTTCTTGGTGACAGACTTGTTTCCTGGTACAGCAAGAAACAGAAATCAATCTCCACATCTACAGCTGAAGCAGAGTATATTGCAGCTGGTAGCTGTTGTGCACAGATCTTATGGATGAAGAATCAATTGCTGGATTATGGATTGAGGTACAGTAATATACCTATTTACTGTGATAACCAAAGTGCTATTGCTATGACAGGTAATCCAGTACAGCATTCAATGACCAAGCACATCAGCATAAGGTACCACTTCATCAGAGAACATGTGGAAGAAGGAAATATTGAACTACATTTTGTCTCTACAGAACAACAGCTTGCAGATATCTTCACTAAACCATTGAGTGAAGCTACATTTACAAGGCTGGTTAATGAACTAGGAATGATCTCTGGTTCTGACTAGAAATGTTGGTTAGATTCAAACTTTACTTATGCGATGTATTAATCATATTTCCTGATTGGTTAAATGTTGAGTGAGCTCTGTTGATTAAACTCTGTTATGCATACTCTGCTAAACTCTGTCAGCATGTCTGTATGTCATACACTGTTAATAAGTTTGATAAACTCTGTGAACTTTGAGTTGATTTTTGTCTGAATGAAAACACCAATGAAGAAATATGTATGAAGCATGATTCTCAGCAATTAATCATGAATCTTTCTGAGTTATTGAGATCTAATCTTAGATTGTGCAGAAAGTTAACACAGCATGATACTGGCTCATATTTATAGCATCTCTTAGTTTATTTTATCCTAAACTCTGAGTCTATAAATACTGTGTGCATTACCTTTCATGAAGAACTACTGATGTTAATGAACTCTAAACTCTGTTAGTTATACTCTGATAAAATAAAATGTTTACTGCAATACCCCAAAGAAAATGTATATAGGTTATTATACTCCTTTGAGATTATGTTGGATACTAGGATGACCTAGGAACCTATTGGTATATAATATGTGCTAAAATTCTCTGATTTTTGGTGACTAGTTAAATACTAGGATGACCCATGAACTTATCAAAATGATAAGGGCTAAAATTTTTGAATTTTTGGTGACTGGTTCCAACCTCTGATTACTGGAATGAAAAATAAAAAAAATTAATAAAAATTAATAAAAAAAAAATGAAAAAAAATGTGTATATAAAGGGGGTATAAAATAAAAATTACTGTATAAAGTTCGATTACTTCAGAGTTTAGCTTTCATCATACAGTCAGTGTTTACTATGACAGTTTGTGCATCCAGTGTTTATTGATTTACTTTATGGATTTTATGAAAAATTAGATGCTCTAAAAATTGACTTAGTAAACTCTGCTTCACACACACAAATACTCACAACTGTGGAATTTATGAAAGGGTTTCGGTGATAAAGTTGGAGAATTGACAAACGCTGTTGATTCGTGATTTGTACTCTAAGGTAAATTTTCACTTGGACAATTTGAAAGTCTTGGAGTAAGTAGGGTTTTTGACAACTGTTAATCAGTGGATAGTTGATGAATGTGTTCTTTATATGATTACTTTAATTAGTTTTCATATTCACTTCTTGATGCATTTTCTTGAAGAACAGTTCATATAACACAAATAACAGTTGCAGAAAGAGTTGTCAGAAGGGATAGTGCTGGAGATGGAGGGGCAAGTAACAAAGGAAAGAAAGAGGCTGAAGAGGTTCAAACTCTGAGAACTAGTAAGTCATCCAAATCACAGTCTGTTGGGAGAAATACTGATACTCAAGGAACTTCAAGGACCAAGAGTTTACTGTTATCTTCAAATCCACAAACTGATGAAGAATTGGCTGCTAAGCTGTTCATTGAAGAGAATGAGGAAAGAGTAACGATTGAGGACATTGAAGCTGAGGAAAAGAGTTTACAAGAAGAACATCTTAAAGCTTTAAAGTCTGATAAGGTACAAAGAGGAAAAGCTCCTAGACCTGTTGTTAAAGGTGTTGTGATCAGAGAGAGGACTGGTGTTAGTCAAAGTTCTCGGTTCTCAAAGGAAGCAATTGCAGCAGAGGCTAAACTCAAGCTAAAAGGCATTGAAGGTGAAAGTTCACAGAAGAAAGTTACAACTTCTGTTGCATCTCAAGCGATGATCACACCTTTACACTCTTCACAGTTGAAATCTGTTTTTGGAAAAGGAACAATTTCTGATCCAAATGTGTTATCTGGAGTCTCAATGAATATTTCTGATGGAAAAGCTTTATCTGGCAAGATTGGAAATAATAAGGCTGGACTAGGTTCACATAGAGACAGAAGGCAATATACTGGTCCTAGAGATCCTTCTTCACTGGCTGTTCCAGGTCGTGGTGTTTCTCAAGAGAGTTTGGATAGACTGGAATCAGTGCAGTTGGTTCATCAGAAGAGTTTAGACAAGGATTTTCTTTTATACTTCATGGCTGATGGGACAGTATTCAAAATTGGTGAGGATGATATTGGCTTGAAATGTTGGGAAGAACTAGAGTATGTTCTATATCTTCTCAAGGTGAATAGTCGAAGGACTCAATCAGTTGCTAATGTACTCAGACAGAAAATGACTCAGAATCTGGCAATTAGAGGACAGAAATACAACAGCAGATATATTCCTAAGTACAGGGATTACCAAGGCAATCTCATTGAAATGAAGAAAGGTACTGCAAAGTTAAAAACTGATTTGGGAATCACAGTACTTGACTTCAATACTCAGGCAGAAAAAGTCAGATTTATCAGACTGGGTAATGAAATGAGAAGGAACAAGATTTATGATCTTAGGGCTGCTATTTACCAAACAGATGAAAGTGATCCTCAACTCAGAGAAATCAAAGAAGCAATGAAGATTGAACTTGAAAATGCAGAAAGAAGGTTGCTAATTGATTATCTCAGAACCATGCCAGATCTTGAAATGATTAGAAATTAAGTTCTGTAAGAATTTTCTTATTCTCTATAGTTTTTAAGCTTAAACTCTGAATCTGTATAAACACTGTATTTATCTATTTGTTTTGACATCATCAATTACTGTCATTAACTTGTACATTTTTGCTAATGAACAAGTTGGGGGAGATTGTTAAATATAATTGATGTGTTTTAATCAGTGTTTAAGTGTTACAGGGAGTTATCAGAGTTTAGCTGGAAGCAGTCAGAGTTTGCGTAAACTCTGACAGTTGGAAGCTTGATAGAGTTTGTTAAACTCTATCTGGAGGAAGCGCGTCTACTGTTCAACAGTGATTAAAGATTAATTATGGAAGCGATATCTTTGAAGATTGGATAGCTATCAAAGAGATCAAGTTGACATAGGAGACGTGTGACAATCTGTAATTGATATCATTGTATAGCTGATTATTAGGAATATCAATTAGAGATTGTATCGTAGCTGTATGTTATATAAATACAGATAGGTTAACCCTAGAAGGGTATCGATAACGAATTATCATTATTGTAACCTAGCAGCTCTTTGTGATATTTTACATCACGAAGAGGGTTTGAAATACAAGAAGTTTTTAAAGTGCATAAACGCTTTTACTTATTAATCTCTCATACAAAGTTGATTATTAATTGTGTATTCGGCCTAACACATCATCATGATAAACATATGAGTTTGCAATTTCTTGTAGCTTGGCCTCAGTGACCACCTTCACTTCTACAGGCTTAGCACTTTTAAATATGAAGAGTGAAGGTTTATCAGATGGCATACTCCCTGCAACCACTGTGGTTGTGATAGTTTGCTTTTGACCACTGGAAGTAGTGATGTGCACAGTTGGTAGAGTGACAACAGGAAGAGAAGTAGGAGGCTCATCAACTTTGTCTTTTCCTTTGCCAGGCACACGAATTATAGATTTTGAAGTTCTTTGATGAGCACCTTCAGTGATTTTGATGCCCTTTACAGGTGGTATTGACCTTTGGGGTTGAAGATTCTTCAGGTAGAGGGAGACCCATGTGCTTCATCATTGCAGACAACATTGATTGTTGATGCAGAAGAACATCAGCTGTGGTGGTGGCTTGAGTGTTCAACTGCTCAGTTAGAGTTTGCACCTTGTCTGTAAGATGAGCATTGGACTGAGTGAGAATAGCTACCTCCTTTTCAAGTGCATCTACCTTACTGAATAATGCATTAGATTTGAAGCCAGACAGGGATTGTTCCTTAAGTCTCTGCACTTCAAATCTAGACAACTCATGCACAGGAACCTCAGTTACCAGCTTGTCTCCATATTGATTTGCAAAGAGTGTCCTAAGCATGGCATTGGCATCTGTAGTCTGATCAGATAGAATTTGAAATTTGCTT
Organism: Saposhnikovia divaricata; assembly: GCA_036435485.1. NCBI lineage: Eukaryota > Viridiplantae > Streptophyta > Magnoliopsida > Apiales > Apiaceae > Saposhnikovia > Saposhnikovia divaricata. The sequence continues at coordinate 133,577,044 of CM071599.1, read as the reverse complement.
CCTAGACCTGTGACTGCATCTTTAAGGAGAGCTAGACTATTATCCATCTTGGTGCAGGTGGTGTTGCAGTGTCTGATATCTTTGACCACACTGTCTAGTTGAGGAAATTTGGCATCAAAGGCCCTCTTTATCTCTTCTACTGAAGTGGCTATCTTGTCATTCACCTTGTTGACTTCAGTTTTGACTCCCTTGCCAAGACAGTGTGCAGCCTTGAGAAAACCCTTGTAGGAATCATTGACAGCTTCATACACTTCACTAAGGGACAGGGATTTTGCATTTGAACCCAGTGAAGTGATGTATTCCTCTCTAAGATATTGAAGTGCTTCACTGAGAGTTACATCATACTTTCCTTGCATCCAGGCATCTACATTGCCATCTCTCTCAGCATCATCAATAATCTTGGCCTTCTGCATCTCCACATCATCCCTATGGCATAGTAGGATGGCTTCATAATCTGGATTTGAGATGTTGGAGGTGACAAGGTTCTGGGCTATTTTGACAAACTCAGGAATCTGATCCACAACATAGCTTTGGAGAGCTTTAATGGACATTTGTGGTGAAACAGACCCTGATCCTGAAGCACTGTCATGTTGCACAGGCTTCAGCCATTGGGACAAAAAGTGAGAGCTAGAGCTAGGCAAGCTAGACTCCTCAGTTACAGATGCAACTTCTGTAACCGGATGAAAAGACTCTGCTACTGTTGTCTCCACAGAAGTGGGATGAGTTACAATAGTAGTTGACACAGGCACAGAGTCTCTAGTTAAAACTAGTGAATCCTCTGTGTTTGTGATGGTGTCATTAGGAGATGCCCCAGCATGCATTTTCTGACCATCTAAATGTGGTACCTGGGTGGTGAGCAAGGTGTCATGCACCAAGTCACTTAAATCCATTGGCTCATCAAGAGAAAAGAATTCTTGATGATCAATGCCTTGCTCGTCAATTGCTTGAGTTGCAGGCTCCAAAGAAATATGAGCGGTAGATTCTGGAAGAGAAGTGTGTTGTAGATTAGATTTTGGCAACTCCCCCTGAGAGATAGAGGGAGTTTCAATTGTGATGTGCTCTCCACTCAGTGTTGTGCCAGCCTTATCACTCCCATGTGCTGACTCTGTACAAGTAGGTGCATTGGGGAGAATGCTTGATTCTATAGATGCACCCTGTTGAGAGGATAGACCTAGTGAGCTGTTTGCCCCTGATTTTACAACTTCAGCCATTTGGGTGACTGAAGAGGTGGTTTTAGACTTCTTCTTCTTCTTCTTCTTCTTTGGCCTTAGTAAAGGTGACTCAGGTTCCTCACTTGCTATGCCTAATTCTACAGCCAAGGCTGCTTCAGTTAAGATTTTTAGAGGTTCAGAAGCAACCTGTTTTCTCTTCTTTTTACTAACATCACCCTTTTGAGAGGATGATGCAGTTGTCTCTGTGTTTGGTAAAGTGTTTGGCTGAGAGGGTTGGTTAGCAGGCCCTGGGCTAGCATTTTGCTCTACATGCTTGAGGCACATATTGGCATGTTGTGGGGGTAAGTCCTAAATAAACTCTCCATAAGGGGAGTTATTTTGAGCCTTACATCCACATCATTCCTAGTCTCCAAGCTACCAAAAATGAGTTTGGTCATGGATTTCGGATAGCTTATTCTATTTTTGTCTAACCCAGGCAATTCAATCAATTTAACATCTATGAAATTAAGTACAGATTGAATAAAGCGAGGGAAGAAAATTTCATTACCTCTCTTGGCTGAGTTCTTACCAAGTCTCCCATACAATTCTTGCATTGTGATCAAACCAACATCAATCTTTCTCCCATATGCTAGAGCATATCCTATTTGTTGAACAGGTGTGCTGATTTGATCAAATCTAGACTTCCTTGCTGTGAAGACTTGAAGAAGAGTGGCAAAGACATAGCTCCATCCCTTCCTCAAGTACTTCCTATTCAAATTTCCAAGCTTGATTCTATCTGAGTAGTTGATAAAATCAAAGAAATCTTCCAATTTCTGATCAGTTGCTTGACTGTCATACACTCCTTGTTGTAACCCCAGAGCTTGATTCATATTTTCAGTAGTGATGGTGATTTCCTTGTCCTGAATCTTGAAATAGATTACGTATGAAGTTATTGTATTCTCTAGGGCCACGACCTCCACAGTAGTAGTTCTCCAAAACTGTTCTAGTAAATCTAGATACAGAGTTGGGTTGGCTGAGGGTGCATCCTTGATGTATGATTCAGCCATCCATCGAACGAAGCACTTAAAGTTTGCATTGGGTGCTTCAACATCGTTGGTTATTGCTATGAAATTGGTGTGTTTAGGAATTGTGAGTTGGGTATTTGCCATTGTTACACAGAGAGATGAGAAGAGAATGAAGGTTGAAGAAGAAATTTAGCTTTTGACGTTAGGGTTTACAGAGGTTTTGGAACTTTGGCTGCCTGAGAAATCGAATGAAATGATTTGAACAGTTGTGGAATTGTATATATGTGAGTGACTTGAGTTGTCGATTAGATATAAGTTTTGTATCGACAAGTCAGTCATTCGAGAAGTATAAAACAACTATTCGATAAGTCAAGAAAGGCTTATTCGATATCTCAAGCAGCTTGTAACTCACAGCTGGCAGTTATTTAATCTCAGAAAATAATTCTAAACTAAATAAAATATGTTTTTATGAGCGAAATGAAATTTTGAATATAAATCCAAAAAGCGATTAAGTGTCAGCGAGAAATCAGCCTTTTCAAATGATTCGATAACTCAAATACAGTATTCGAGAACTCCATCATTAGAGAACTAAAATACTCTATTCGAGAACTCAAAGTGTGCTATTCGATTTCTCAAAAGACACTATTCGAGAACTCAGGAGGGTTCTTGATAGGCCTATTCGAGAACTCGAGCCATGACAAAACAATGAACCATTCGAGAAGTCTGACTTATCGAACTATACTTTTCACTCATAAAGTTCAGTTTTCACTATCTTTTAAAATTTACCAAAAATATTCACTGAAGAATATTCTACTAAATTAAATAGTGATTCTCTCAAAATTTCACAGAAATTTCAAGCTAAAGATGTATGATTTTCAACATATGCAGCATTGTGGAATATTTATAAATCATAATCCAGCCAATACTTACTTTAAAAATATTGAGCATTTGATAAAGTAAGTATTTACTGCTGCAACAATCTAGTTGATATATTCACTCAGCCAGAATTTGAAGAATTCAGCATTCCAATCTCACTAACCAACCTTGTGAAGGTGGCTTCATCTAATGGCTTAGTGAATATGTCAGCTAGTTGTTTCTCTGTGGGAACATAATGTAACTCAATGATTCCATTAGTTGCATGCTCCCTTATGAAGTGATATCTGATGTCAATGTGCTTTGTCCTAGAATGATTGACAGGATTGGAAACTATAGAGATTGCACTTGTGTTGTCACACATGATTGGAATTCTTTCCAACACAAGTCCATAATCTCTAAGTTGGTTTCTGATCCAAAGCACTTGAGCACAGCAACTTCCAGCAGCTATGTACTCAGCTTCAGTTGTGGAAGTTAACACAGATTGTTGTTTCTTGCTGTACCAAGAGACTAACCTCTGTCCAAGAAACTGGCAGCTACCTGAGGTGCTTTTCCTATCCACTCTGCATCCAGCATAATCAGGATCAGAATAACCAACCAGATTGAACCCTGTGTCCTTAGGATACCATAACCCCAAGTTTGGTGTACCCTTCAGATATCTGAAAATCCTCTTTATTGCTATCATATGTGATTCCTTTGGATTTGATTGAAACCTTGCACACAAGCATGATGCAAACATGATGTCTGGCCTACTAGCAGTGAGGTAGAGTAGAGAACCAACCATGCCTCTGTAGATTGAGATATCTACCTTCTTGCCCTTACTATCTTCATCTAACTTGGGAGCAGTGGCCATGGGTGTCTTTGCAGATGAGCATTCTTCTAAGTCAAATTTCTTCAATAGATCCTTGATGTATTTGGTTTGACTTATAAAAATGCCATCCTTCCTTTGACTCACTTGCAGCCCAAGAAAGAATGTTAATTCTCCCATTATACTCATCTCATATCTACTCTGCCTGAGCTTAGAGAATTTCTCACACAGCTTCTCATTTGTAGAGCCAAATATGATATCATCCACATAGATTTGAACAAAGATAATATCATCACCATGTTTCTTGTAAAACAGTGTCTTGTTTAGTGTGCCTCTAGAGAATTGATTCTCAAGTAGAAATTGTGACAGTGTGTCATACCATGCCTTAGGAGCTTGCTTAAGTCCATACAATGCCTTAAGCAATCTGTAGACAGAGTGAGGGAATTGTGGATCCTCAAAGCCAAGTGGCTGTTGCACATATACTTCTTCTTCCAACTCCCCATTCAGAAATGCACTCTTGACATCCATTTGATAGACCTTGAAATTAGAATGTGCAGCAAATGCCAAGAAAATTCTGATGGCCTCTAGTCTGGCAACAGGGGCAAAAGTCTCATCATAGTCAATGCCTTCATGTTGAGAGTATCCTTTTGCAACCAACCTTGATTTGTTTCTTATGACTACACCATTTTCATCCATCTTATTCCTTAGAACCCATTTTGTTCCAACAATGGTTCTATCCTTTGGTGCAGGCACAAGTTCCCATACTTTGCTTCTTTCAAATTGGTTTAGCTCCTCTTGCATAGCAATTATCCAATCAGGATCCAACAATGCATCTTCAAGTTTCTTAGGCTCAACTTGGGATAGAAAGCAACCATAGAGACATTCATTTAGAGTTGCTCTCCTTGTTCTCACTCCTGTATTTGGATCTCCAATTATCTGATCTGCAGTATGTGATCTATCCCATTTCCTTGTATGTTCAGATTGATTTCTCAGCCTTGATGTTGCTTCATCATCCAGGTCATGATCATTTACATTTCCTCCCCCTGTGAAGTTTCCACTAATCACAGGTGTGTCTTGGATGCTTGTTTCTTCATTGTTGGTTGACACAGGTTCTTCATTCACTTGAGTTTGTTAAATTGTGGGCTCAAATTCAGTTTCAATCTCCTCATCAGAATCATCTAGATTGTCAAACTTCAAAGGATCTTTATCTTCATCATTAGCTTCTTCTAATCCAGGTAGTTTGCTGTCATTAAATGTCACATTTGTGCTCTCCATAACTTTCTTTTGAGTGATGTCATAAACTTTGTATGCAATTCTTTCCATAGAGTAGCCAAGAAAAATTCCTTCAAATGCTTTTGCATCAAACTTTCCAACATATTCTGAGTTATCTTTTAACACAAAGCATTTGCTTCCAAAAGTATGAACATACTTTAGGGTGGGCTTCTTTCCAGTCATCAAGTTGTAAGGTGTATTTCCAGTGTTTTTGTTGATGAGGGTTCTGTTTTGGATATAGCATGCAGTGCTCACAGCCTCAGCCCAAAAACATGTAGGCATCTTTGCATCAAGTAACATTGTTCTAGCAGCCTCAATCAGAGTTCTATTCTTTCTTTCAACAACTCCATTTTGTTGTGGAGTCCTTGGAGCTGAGAATTGTTGAGAAATACCATTTTCTTTGCAGAATGCTTCAAGCATGGCATTTCTGAACTCTGTTCCATTATCACTCCTTAATGCAATCACACTTGCATTGTTGGCCTTTGCTTCCTTGTCAATTTTCTTTATATGCTCAATAATTACTTGGGGAGCCTCATCTTTTGATGCCAGAAATTCTACCCATGTATACCTTGTGAAATCATCAACCATCACCAGAGCATACTTTTTCCTTCCTAGTGACATAATATTGATAGGCCCAAACAAGTCCATATGAATTAGTTGTAGGGGCTTGGTTATTGATGTCACTGTCTTTGACTTGTGGCTTGATCTTTTCATTTTTCCCTTTTGACAAGCCTCACACACTCCTTCTTGACAGAATTCAAGTGTGGGCATGCCTCTTACTAACTCTCTTTTGACTAGAGAATTAATGCCTTTGAAGTTCAAGTGTGATAGCTTCTTATGCCACAGCCAACTATCTTCATTTGATGCTTTTGAGTAAAAGCAACAGATTTTGTCCTTGTTTGCAGAGTTCATATTGGCTACAAACAGGCTTCCTTTCCTTACTCCAGATAGAGCAAAGTCACCAGTCTTTTTGTGGGTGATCAAACATTCATCTTTGTCAAAATTCACTTTGAAGCCTCTGTCAGTAAATTGACCAACACTCAGTAGATTGTGCTTGAGTCCCTTGACCAGTGCTACATTTTCAATGATGACATTTCCAATTTCCAACTTGCCATATCCCAGTGTGTTGCCAATGCTGTCATCTCCAAAAGCAACCATTGGGCCAGCCTTCTCCTCATACTGTGATAGCAGGGCCATATCACCAGTCATATGGTTTGAGCATCCACTGTCCAAAATCCACATGACCTTTCTTTCACTTTTTTTGCCCTGCAAACACAAAGGTATTACTTCTTCTTTGGTACCCAAACAAGTTTGGGTCCATGTGGCTTAGCAACAGTCTTATCATAAACAGCATGCTTAGCAATTTTCTTGATGTTAGTCTTCTTGTCACTATTAGAAGTCTTAGAATCAGGGTTCTTAGACTTAGGTGACAGAGGCACCTTCCTAACTTTAAGAGGACTTGAAGACTTTGTTCTTGTGTATTGTGTGTGAACATTGTGACTGATGCAACCTTCCATGAATTGTCTTCTCAAATTAAAGCAACTAGTCATTACATTCATGTTACATGGCATACAATCAAATTTATCATAGAAAGGAGAGTCTCTATGTCTTAAAGGCACAGAGCAATCATAGAATGGTTTAGCAACACTACCAGATGGTTTCTTGCATGCATGAGTTAAATGATTAGTGCTAAAACAATTTTGACAAACTTTCCTAGGGGCATTTGACACATAAGCATAATTATTGTCCTTGTTAATCCCTAATTTTCCATTCCTGTTTTGTTTCTTTTTAGCCACTTTCTTCTCAACCTGATTATTCCCAGATGAAACAAACTTCACAAATTTCTCAAGTCTAGGTTTACCTCCTACTGACTCCTTGGCTTTGGTTTTGACATTCTCACTCTTAGAGGATGCTTGTTGTTCATTTGATTGTGCCTTATCTTCATCATCCAACATTTGCTTAATGAGTAAGGCATCCTCATCAATCTCAAGTGTTGGTGTTTTAAATATTGGGGTCTCAGCCTTTTTCAAAACCTGAGGCACTTCCTCTTGAACAACAATGTCATCTTCAATGACTGCATAGCCTTTCCTCTTCTTGAGAGTGTCATAATCAAGTCCAATAGCAGTCTTAGGTCTAGCTAGATTTTTCTCATGGTAGGACTGCAATAGACTAGAGGAATTCTTGAATGTTTTCAATTTAAATTCATTTTCAGCTAGTTCATCCCTAAGAGCTTTCTCAACTTGACTAGCACATAGAACCTTATTGCTTTAGATATTCGATTTCTTGTTTAAGGTTTTCTATTTGCATAGCAGTTAGTTCTAGTTCCTCATTCCTTTTGTTTAACAGTTCATTCCTAGTAGACAGTTTAGCAATCTCTTCATTAGCAGCAGTCATACTAGTATGAATATTAAACATCTCAACAGATAGTTGTTCAACCATAGATTTGTATTCAGAAACAGACATGTCTATAGTAGTGAGGGATGGTACCTGAGAGTCTGATTCAGATGGTTCTTCCTTGGAGTTGGCCATCAAGGCATAGTTGCAGAATTCTTGTTCTTCTCCATCACTATCAGAATCATCCCAACACTTCCCTTCAGCTATGTAGGCCTTACCTGGTGCATGCTTCTTTAGCAGAGCCTCATACTTAGCTTCAAGCTCAAGAAACTCCTTATCCTTCTTCTTAGGCTTCTTGCATTCACTGGCAAAATGCCCTAGGTCATTGCATCTATAACATCTCACAGATGACTTATCCACATAGCTGGTTTTGAATTTGTTTTTGTTTGCTTTCACAGGTGCCTTGCTCTTGTTGAATGAATGATTTTGAGATCTAGACTTGAAGGGCTGATTCCTCTTAAATCTGATGTTTGGGAATTTTCTAGCCATAAAAGCATATAAAGTGTTTTCCATGGAATCCAACTCTTCAAGAGTATAGAACTCATCTTCTTCCTTTTCATCAACAGGTTCAGTCACTTCTTCTTCAGTCTCTTTATCATCTACTATCTCTTCTATTCTCAGTTGACTTGTAGATGCTTCCAGGTCTTGAACGGATTTCTTGACAATCAAGGCACAGGATGTGTTTATCATTCTGCCTTGGTTGGCTTGGATAGCCCTCTTCTGAAGCAACTCAAGCTCATGAGTTTTTAAAACCCCATAGAGCACATCATATGTGACTTTGTTCAAATCTCTTTCTCTTAGAGATATGACCCTTTGCTCTAGATGGTTTGGTGCAGATAGTAGAAACTTCATGTTTAATTCCTTAGTGCAGTAAACCTTCCCATTCATTTGAAGCTCAGTCACCAGCTTGTGAAATCTCTCAAACATATCAGTAATACTTTCTTTGGACTGTGCCATGAAAGCTTCATACTGTGTGACCAGTATCTGTTTCCTATTTTCTCTTACCTCCTTTGTCCCTTCACATAACACCTCGATGTGGTTCCACATGTCCTTGGCTGATGTGCATGATGCTATATTAGCAAACATCGACATATCCATGGACTCTATGATCAGCAACATGAGATGACTGTCTAGGGCAACCTTTTCCTTCTCTGAGTACGTCCATTTGGATGGCTCTTTTGTAACATATGATCTAGGAATGACTATTGTGCCCACTGTAGATTCAGCAATTTCTTGTTGTGGTACAAATGGACCATTCTTGAGGATGTCGGGGTAGAGAGGATTGGCAGCTTTGATGAACAACAGCATTTTTATTTTCCAGAGGTTGTAATTCTCTTTGTCGAACTTAGGGACCTTCACCGTACCTGTAGTCTTTGGTGTATTCGAACTCATGATCGTTTTCTGTTTAGATTAAACAGCCTGCTTTGATACCACTTGTTGAGTATTGAATACAGTAAAAGAATACAGAGGGGGGTGAATGGATTCTTGAACTTTTCTTTGTTCTTGAATCTTTGCAACAAGATATGTGTTTAGTGTGTGAGATATGTAAGTGCAGATAACAAAGACAAACACAGCACAATATCACTTTAATCTAATATTTTATTAGATAAAGATTTTGCTACAATCTGTGAATACAAATGGTAGTATTCTCAGCTTCGTTTTTCTTAGAGAGATATTTCTTGTGATGTATCTTGAAAAACTTATCTGCTAAGGAAGTGAGGCTGTATCCTTATAGACATGGATACACCTACTTACTACAAATAAGGTAGGTAAAAACAAACTACTTTCCAGTATGTCTATCTTATTTGAGTAAGAGTCCAAACGGCTACAGATTTGACTTTGCAAAGCTTGTTCAGATCCACTTCTTTAGTTCCTTGTCCCTTTGTCTTATCTCTCCAAGCTTCTTTGTAGGCTTTCCAATCTGCTTTATAGTACATAGTCAAATAAAGCGTCTTGGCTTGTTGCAGGTTTCTGACTTGTACAATTCTTCAGTATTTTGTCTCCAAGAATATATTCAAGAAGTGGCTAAGTGATTAATTCGAGAACTCGAATTGACTTAATCGATAACTCTGAGTTCTCGAATAGTGTTATATTGACATATCGAATCACTTCTCGAATAGTTCTTTTCTCTGGGACTCCTTGAGATATCGAATATAGCATTTTGACATATTGAATCCCTGAGATGTCGAATAGCTTCTTTAGTCCTTGAGATATCGAATAGATCATTGACTTGTTGACTCTCAGAGAACTCGAATGATGCTTTGACTTGTTGACTCCATGAGTTCTCGAATAGAGTAATAGACATATCGAATCTCTGAGATATCGAATGAGATATCGAACAGTGTATTCAGAGATATCGAATAGTGTCTTCTGAGATATCGAATCTCTGACTTCTCGAATGCTAGACTTCTCGAATAAACAAATGTACTTCTCGAATTGGTACTTAGGCAAATTCTTCATTTCATCAAATCCTAACTGTGATTATTTGGCAGTCTTTATCTCCTTGCTTGAGGCATGAACCTTGGAACTTCTTTCAAGCATTATTCTTGACTTTATAAGTACAGTAACAAAACTAGAATTTGATACCTATTACAAGTACAGAACAAATAGAAACTCTACAATTAGAGGTTCCCTCAGTTAAGAGGTCATGTAGGTAATGCATAGCATTACACACACTTAGGCTTGTTATTAGATGTATTCAGGCATGCCTCTGTGACTAACAATGCTTCTCATACATCTTGATAAAAGAATAAGTACCAGCATCCATACCAAGATTTTCAGACCAAGATTCAGGAAAAACCTGATCCCAGAAATCAAACGATGGTGGTTTCCTAATTTTCTCTCCCACACTATGGAGTTGATCATCCATACCCTCATTCTCACTTTGACTATCTAAAGTCAACACTCTTTCTACCTCTCATTTTGTCTGGTCAGGAGCCAGCCTCTCTGTGTATGGATCTATATCCATCTTTTCAAGTGTATCACTCAAATTTGGATAATTGCTTTCATGACCTACAGAAAAATAGGGGTTAGAAGAATTTTTTATACCTGAACTCATATGGAGAGAGGGTTCCTTATATGACATGGGGCTTGAGGTTTTCTCCAAGGAGTGAGCTGCTATAGTCTCTGAACCCTTACAAACATCTACTTTCTTTTCAGAAACTACAGGCTCCAGTATACCACTTTCAGGTTTTACATTAGACTCTGATGTCTTCAATAATACTTCATTAGACACCATAGCTAGTATGTCACCATCTTTAAGTGTTGGTTGCTGAGACACACCCTCAAGGTGGATAGACTCTGAAAGAACAATATTGGTTTGATCTTCAGGAAAATCAATCAAAGTCATTCCTCCCATATCATAGGGTCTCTCATTTGCAATTTCAGTCATCACAGAAGACCTTTCAGCATCAGCCATCACAGTTCCTGAGTCATCCAATCTCTGACTAGATGGTTTTGTGTTGCAGTGACTGTGATCTGATCTATTCCACTATTCAACACTGGTGCAATAGTATCTTCTGTTGACTGCTTCCCTCTATCAACTACTTCCTCTTGTTCACCTTGAGCTGAAGCATATTCAACAATGACATCCTTGTCAAATAGATATGCATAAAGTGATTGAAGTGCAACACGCTTAGGAAGTCCAAATTTCTTGTGTAACTTCTTTCTGACTGATACGTAGAAAAACGTCTTCATTAAATCAAGTCTTTGATGTAACAGTCCATATTCTTCAGGAAATGAAAGTGTGGGAACTCTTTCAATCAGAAAATCTAGAACAGGCCTGGAAAGCTTCACTTTCAGAGAAATAAGTTCCATAGCTAGTCTGTATGTCAATGTAGTTTCCCATGAAGAATCAAGATCCAGATCTCTCTTGCCAGATAGTGACATGGATATAGCATTATTTGTAGAGACATGCATAATGTTAGTTGGACTTGACACTATGTGTGTAGGTGACAAATGAATCTTTCTCCTTGTTCTCCTAGTATAGTGAGCAATAGATTTGTTTTGAGAAGACTCAAGAGGTGTAGACACAAAAGTGATCTTGGGATGAGATCTTTTTTCAATAGACACAATATTTTGAGAGACGGTATCCAGTGACTGTTTTCCCTTTTTAAGAACTACAGCCTTTTAGGAGACTGCAGCATGGCTGTGACTAGGTGTTCCATCTCTTTGTCCTAGCTTAGAAAGTTGAATTGCAGCCTTCAATTCTGCTCTCTCAGCAAGAGATATATTATCATCATCTTCACTAGAACTACTACTTGAAATAACAAATCTTCTCTTCCTTACAACTGATGTCTTTTGAGAAACACCAGAGGTTGGCTTCTTCGAAACAATAGGATGTGGATCAAAATTTGGTTCTAGAATTGTTTCAGAGATTGTAATGTTTTTGGCTACTTTTTTTTTTGCTAAGTTGCATATATATATATTAGAAAAGAAAAAAGAATACAGGGATTGACCCATGCTCGAAGCCGAGGCTAAGAGAGACTAAGAACCCACAATCTAATGTAAGAACTAGTTAGAGAATTTAAGAAAAGGACGTAGGGCAGCACAACCCTAAACAACAATCAACAGATAAAAATCCATCTATACATATCTAAATGTAAATAATTTTGGAACCATGAAGAGTGTTGCAGTTTGGTCTTGAGATCAAGCATAATGCCTTTAAGCAGCTTGCGTGGGCCGAAACCTCCCTTGTCGTGATGTCTAGCATTACGTTCCCTCCAAATGTGGTAGGAGTAGATTTGAGCTGCTAGCAAAACCACCTGTCTCAAAGTGTAGTCTGAGATAAGGCTCCAGTTCAATAGCAACTCTGTCCAGGTGTGGCCAATGCAATCGACCTTTAGAAACCCAACAATCTTGGAGAGGACATAGCTACTATACGAGCAAGAAATGAAGAGATGAGATGCAGTCTCGATTCCTCCAATACAAAAGTGACAGAAGACTGAGACATCCAGTCCAAATGATGCCAATCTATGCGCGGTAGGCAGTCTATCATGACAAAGCAGCCATTCGTTGTGTGCATAACGAAGAACCTTGAGCTTGTGCCACACCAAATCACACCAAGGCACTTGCACTGCAGGAGTTCGAATAGAGTTCCATATGTGCCATGTTTTGATTTTCCGAATAGCAATTCCATTCCACAAGATGGCATCAGTTGCATTGAGATTAAATGATGGGTAGTTGAAATTTTGGAGCCAATATAACAGACCTGGGTCCAAGTGGTGTATTCTATCAGCTGGACGAGGTAAGACCCACGTTCCATTGGAAATAAGAGCATGTATGTAACACCCCCAGATCCGGGGTCCGGGATCCGGTGGTTACGGTTTCCAATTCTGTCCACAACAATTGAACTTTCCTTAACATAAAATAAATTACGTCTCTATAACCCAACACAACAATATAAAACACATCCGTTATAGTCCCAGAGATGAAATCAGAGTAACAATCAAATTTTTATTAATCATATTATGAGTTCTTACAATCCAAAAGAATTTCAATATAAATACATACTCTTTGCCATCCATTTACATAAGTCATACTAGACCATATTCTTGGTACTGAAAGAATAAATATACCCTACCAATAGCTTCTTCTTCAGCTCTGGTAGTCTCATCGTCCTCGCCCGCGTCGAGTGCGCCTTGTGCGAGTCATCTGGACTAGCTGTTGTTGTGCTATAATAATAAAGCAAGGGTGAGCAATAGCCCACCAACAATAATATATAACTGAACGATAATGTATAACAGTTCAAAAGTATCTTTCAAACCATATGCCATGCATTTACGGAAATGATGCCAGTATAATATGAACGATGAAGTTACAAGGTAACTTAAAGTATTTGTTTGTAGAAATATCTGCTACATCAAAGTAAGCGAGATATTCTTATTGTTATTAAGAAGAGGAACTTGCAAGAAAAGGTTGCAATTCCAGTTATGACCCTTTTCCAACTCTGCCAACAGTAATCATGTTGCAGGAAATAAATAAATTTGGATGATGAACCAATGATGGAGTATTCACCGCGCCCGCTGTTCCAATCTTGATGATCAGTCGAGATCGTACAGCTCAATTTAGATTTACTACCGGTAGAAGGAAGAACTGACGGCTTTACTTGTATACTGCCTTACTAGCTCTCCCCGGCCAACGGTTGGTCCAAAGAGGATGGACCGGCGCTACTCGGCCTCTTACACGACTCCTAGTTCAAATAGAATTCATGATTCTGAATGAAACGTTCGTCCCCCTTTCCCCAAGTATAATATTTGTTGATAAGACTCCACAAAGTAGTCGTATCTAGTTGGAAAGGAAAATTTACCAATAACTCCCAAGCTATTACTTGGTAACGGATATCAACTTGTTCCAGTAATCTTACCCCTCGAAAAATGAGAAGGTAAGCAACGACTTAATAAGACAACAGCACCCGAGTTGCGAGTGAAGGGAATACTTTATGACCTGGAAGTCGACAAGATAAATAACATTTTCCAAGTAAGGTTCCCTTATTATTAGGGAGATAGACTCAAAGAAGAATGATGTCTGAGAACCTTTCTTGATATAAGATTAATAATAATATGACTCCGAAATATTTTTCGTAATAATCGAAGAAGATAACCCTTATTGAGGTTATTCTAAGTATGGAATAAATATTCAGAGAATATTTATTGAATTAAAATATTTTACAGAATATTTAGGAATATGAAAGAATATCTTAAATCAGAGTATTTCTCAAAATAATCCCTGAAGAAATATCAGGAGAATATTTATTGAATAAATAAATATTTAAATGAATATTCAAAACAATATTCATTAATTAATAAGACCTGAAAAGAATATTTAAGGTAATATTCATAATTAATTAGGAATTTAAATGAATATTCAAAAGTAATATTCATTTAATGAATAATATCCTAAATGAATATCAAGTAATATTCATTTAGTAATCCAAGCCTTAAGGAATATTCGAGATAATATTCGATAATTAAATCAAGCTTCAGATGAATATTAAAATAATATTCATCAAGTATTTAATATCTTAAATGAATATTCAAAAGTAATATTTATTTAATAAAATAATATTATAAAAGAATATCCAAATAATATTCATTTAGTAGTCTCATCTTTAGAAGAATATTCGAAATAATAATCGATAATCAATTCGACTCTGAATGAATATTGAGAAATATTATTTGTTGAATAGTTACGTTCAAATAATTATTTGAAGTAAGGATCGTTAAAATAATTAGTCTCGAACGAATATTCAAATAATATTCGTCGCCCAAATAATAGAAAATATTTACTTAAATATTTTCCTCCGAGGTAATCTCGATATATCAAGGAATATTGACTCCCGGTCTATTTTTGATTAATAAGATGTATACGCCCTTCTATGAGGGTCTTACAATAACCGGCTTATAACTGATATATAACTATCTAGCTTATAAGCCAACAATAACATTCAGGGAACAAGTATATCAATTCAACTTGAAAGTAGGCATGCATGCAATGGCATATGTATATCAGCAATCATATATATATATTTATTCAATCACAACAACAGCCTAAAAGAAGGGAATTGAAACTTGCCTGGTAGTCGAGTACGGTAAGGGGTAGTGGTAGCGGGTCCCGGTTCAGCTTGGTGATCTATAAATAGCCAAGGCACTCGGGATTAATCACTTAACATATTAAAAGTTAAGTTATACTTAATTCGAAACACGTTCTCGAGTTATCTCGTTAAACCCCTTTTAGTGGATTACTTATTATCACTGATCCGACCCGACATTCGTTCGTTAATGCGACATGTCACTGCACTTATACTTGGGACATACTTAAGTCATATGAGTTCTAAGGTTGATCGTTACGAACCAATATTATACTCCGAGTTTTATCGCCCGTTTTCTAAGTGTTTTACCGAAGTTATAAAAGAGTCGTCTTTTAGGGGTTCGTTCGCGTTTAACCTTGACTCGAACATTTTTAATAAATCAAAAAATGCTCTTTTTGACATACGGTTTTCTTTCACACCTTCCTTCTTACCCCTAGTATTTATTTACCAAGATTCGCCATGACGTTACATAGATTACGAGGGTTCAATTTCAGTTACGAACTTTCGTTTACGGATTCGAACTACTTTTAGTAATTTGGTCATAAATCTTAAACCGTAAGTCCGTTTCACGTAATCCTTATATCAAAACGAAGCTTAGAACATTACCTATCCTATCATGTCAGATAAGGTCTCTGGACAGTAGGGGTTCGACATGGAAAATGGCATACAAAACATGGTATTGTAAAATCGGGCATTATAACGGCTGTAAATCGAATATCTACCAATTTCGAATCTTCCCATAAACATAGTATCCAACCCAAACAACATATACATGACTTATATACATGAACTGAGGCCAAGCAATGCCTTTCCGTTCATATAGCTATTTACATCATTAATCCAAAATCCATACATAATCATGCTTATAATCTTAACATAACCATAACTAAGTTATAACTATCATAAACATGCTTAAATCTCAAACAAGGGTTAGGGTTTCAAGAGCTTTATACCTTCCTTAGATAGTGATATAGCCTTACTAATCCTTGTATGGTCCTTAGGAGTGATTATGCTTGCTAGATCAACCATGAAAAATCAAGAAAACAAAGTTAGTACATGATGAACACTATTCACCCTCCTCTTGTTTGATTTTTTTTGAAAATGGAAAAGGATGAGTTTGAAGCTAAGATTTTGAGGAGATAAGTTTTATGAAATGTAAGACTCACCTTAATTATTTCAAGAACAAACAATGGTGGGAAGGTGGAGTTTGTATTTGGAATTAATGGGGTTGCCGAATGGAATGGAAATGGGGGGGAGTGTTCTTGCTCTTTTCTTTGTATTGGTTGATTGTAATAATGCATAAAGTGATTTTGTGAGATAATATCTCATCCAAGTGGTGTTAGTGGAGTGTGATGCATTGGATGAGGTAATTAGCATGGACAAGTGTTGTGTTTTCCATGGTTGAAAGTTTGACCAAGGGTTTTTGATTTCTAAGTACTAGTTATGCTCCAATTAATCTAGTTACTCTTGCCCACTTGGTTACTAGATATTTATTCTAGTAGCTTGCACAAGACTCTTGCTTCCTCTGCTTGTTTCTGTGTCCGGTTATTACCCGTTTCGATTGATCGTTCGTGAGAATATTTCACGGATTTCTAATTAGGGTTTACCGGGAATCCTCTTTAATATTAATACTTTCATTCTCCATCTTTCATTCTAACTTTCCAATTTATATTCCTTAAATCCATTCGTTAAATACTTAAGGCTATCAGTGTCCAGGGAACTCTCGGAGAAAATAAAAGTGCGGTTTTTCAGAATCCGACAGCTTTTACATACACTTATTTTCCCCCTGGATCACTAATACGAACTCGGAAATCCGTTCCGAATACTTCTATATAGTGTCATCTCATATTATTATATACTCCCACCAAAACACTATTCATTCTGTATTCTTTACTTGTTCTCTTAGGGTGGTACAATTGTCCGTATTCTCTTTCGATCGTTCCTTATCCTTTTACGGAACTACTGGATTAATCGTTACCGATCTGGATGACATGAGAATATTCTCCTCTTTGAAATTGCCATATCTTATTCCCTTAGAAGATATATTATTCTTACCTATGTTGTTACCCTTTAGCATTCTTCAAGACATAGAAATAATAAAGTCGAATTCCATTCATTCTTTCCAAATATCAATTATTACATTGTAGCCATAACCACTCCTCAGTGGTTTCCTACCTTCATTCTTAAATCAAATATAATAACATCCCAAAATATCAAATCCTCAAAGTTAATATCTCAATTCTTGGATTATAATAATATTTAATCCACTGTCCGGTCAAATATTATACCGAAAAGAATTTGGAATTTCTGAATTCCGTTCGTCTCTGCATTCACTTATTTCCTCCGCGTATTACTAATATGACTTCGAAACATCCATATCACGTCCCGTACATTGGGTGGAGTGAAAAGTTTTTCAACTTACAAAATCACTATTCATCCACCAAATTACTATGCACGTACAGGAAACACTATGCACGTACGGGAAATACTATGCACGTATGGGAAACACTATGCACGTACTCATTTCCCTTCAAGGATCCATTAGCTCCTTCCTGGATGGTAGATTATTCTTATCTAGGTCCTCAACCATCGAATTACTCTATTCTGACAATATACCAATGCATCAGGATCATTGTCCAAAGCAATATCCATTCATTACAATCATTGTTCTTTGAAACCACCATTCTTTAGAGCTGGTGACCTTGTTCTCGGAATCATTGTTCCTCATTTTATCATTACTTAATAAAAAGTTTTAATTATATCCGAAATTTGGGGTTCTTACAGTCTCCCCTCCTTAAAAGGATTCCGTCCCGGAATCAGGTAGGAAGCAAAGAGTCGTTTGCCTGCCATTCACTCTTTAGCTTCCCGGTCAATTCTTAGTCGTTCTACCCTTCCTCAGCACATCTTCTAGTGCTACAATTCATACTTTATCCTTTTTCCATCAACGTTGCTACTTTTCGTACAACTCACTATCCGGGTTATACTCTTACTCAGTCTTATCCTTATTGATACCTGCAATAACATTGGTATCACTATCACCCTACGATTCGGAGGTAACCTCGCTCGTACTGTGCATTTCCTGATCGCTTTAATCTTCGCAAT
This sequence comes from Saposhnikovia divaricata, assembly GCA_036435485.1. Lineage (NCBI taxonomy): Eukaryota > Viridiplantae > Streptophyta > Magnoliopsida > Apiales > Apiaceae > Saposhnikovia > Saposhnikovia divaricata. Next base: position 133,558,831 of record CM071599.1, on the reverse strand, counting down.
CTCGATCAATATAGAGAAGTGGAAAGATTTATTGAGAGATCACTATGATCAATTGAACATTTGTTATATTGCATAGTTAGTACAGAAGGGGGCCAGCCTTTAGTACTTGACAAGCAATTAAACAAGTCATGGCATTCCACTTAGACTTCTATCACATAGACAGATAGTCACGTAGCAGTACCTCCCCTCCTAAAAGGGTTGTTCTTCTCAATTCATAAAGAAGATGAATAAGAGAGAAGAAGAGAAATGAGTTCTAAAGGATTATAGAAAGCTTTCATGATTGTAGAATATTATACTCAGAATTTACCTCCGAACTATAGAGGTTTATCAAAGAAGAAGTTAATCATAATTATATCCAATACTATTTGATCGCCATCTCACGTGTCAACATATCTTGCTGCTTTGTCCATTATTCTATGGACAAATACTCTTGTTCAATCTTAGCGATACCCACATTCGGGAATTCCTTCAACCTTTCAGGTTAAATCTTAGATTTCTCACTTGACATCATTATTACTGACATCCCATATCATGTTACTAGCTTTTTCATAACTATAATATTGACACTATCAGGTTGTCATCCTGAGAATTCATTAGAAAACCCATTCATAACATTCCTTGCTTCTCATTCCATAGTTGCTTCCCCAGCCTTTTCTTTATCAATCACATCCTTCTTATTAGCTGATTCTTACTCATTTCTATTATTTACTTTCACCTTCACCTCTTTATTGAGACACCTTTTTGCACTTGGTACCTCCTTATTGGTATTCCGTCTCATTTATTCTATAATCATCACGTTATTTCAATTTAAACTTTCCGAAATGAATCTGGCCCGATTCCTTTAACTTAGATTCATATAATCTACTTCTGCCAACCTTGTTTCTCATTACTTGTTCTTTTCTATCCGTGGTTTTCCACAGGTTGTCTTTCGTAAGTCAGACTAGGTCGTATATCTACATGCTCGTACTCCTATCATCTGTTGAACATCTGCATTTTACTGGCGTAGCCTGGCCACATGAAAACCCGTTATGACCGTGCTATAATTTTGGGGGTAAGGCTGGCTCGAATACCGCCATCTGAACACTTTAAACTCTCAAGTGGCCCAATAAGTCTTGGGCTCAACCGCCCTTCCCTCCAAGTCTCATTAATTCTTTCTACGGGAATACGTTTAGCATCACGAATTATCAACCTCATATTCTCTATCTTGTTTGTGCAGAAGTACACTAACACAAACTTGCTTATCATTCATCAACATGCCATTTAGCTTATCAATAGCAGCACTTTCTTTATCTTTACGTTGTCATCCCCTTTCTTAGAAGAATCACCATCGCTTGTTGTTTACGTAGTGCGTTAATAGTTAACCCTACGAGTTTCAAATCCCTTAGGGAGACAAAGTAATCATTATTCCTTATCCATAAGGAACACTTCCTGAACTTGATGTAGATATAACGTGAAGCAGATATAATTGCAGAAGAGTTTCAAGCATCGCAGCTAGGTCCGGTTGATGAAACTATCACTTATGCATCTTCCATAAAAGACTGGAAACTTAACGGTTTACTTCATCAATTTTGTACCATGGTCCTGGTTTGCCTCAAAACGGGACCTTCTAAGGTACGTAATATGCTTAAGACTCCATCAGGAATCGAATCTTTACTTAAACTATTATTACTGTTAATTCTTGCACAGTCAACAGAAGGAATGTAAATTCCTCCATTCCGATATGACCTTCAAGGTCCTTCCAAATATCATCCTGTTTCTTCGGTATGAACATTTGTAATTATTCCTTTATACTTAGATCGTCGGCCACCTCATTGGCCTTTCTTGATGATAATGATTTCTTGTAACCCATGTTTTCTGGGTACATTCCAGCTCAAGTTTTTCTACCTCATTCCCATCACTGTTGGGTTAAAGCATTCTCCCTTAAGCTCTGCTGAAGGAGAAAAATATAACTATCAGTCATTTCCATAAGTCATTGCTTCCACCTACCCGTGGGAACTTTATCACGTTTATTCCCAATCCTACTTAGGATACTTCTTTTCTTAGTTCTTTCTTTATCTTAGGATAATCTCAACCTTTATAGGTTCAACCCATACTTCCTCAGGGTTTCATACATGCCTCATCTGGCATTATTGTTACGATGTCATACATTCCTTACCAAACTTCTATTTTTGAAGTTCGGAATATTACCCTTTTTCCTTGTAAGGTTTCGTAGGTCATCCTTATCATTCCTCCGGTATTTTCTGGGTACCGGGTATATCAAAATGTCATTGATCAATACTCTAATAATTCTATCTATGTTCTTTCCAGAACTCTTTTTAATAATCCTTACCGGTCATTGTTGCCTTAGCAAGTCCAGCTCATATCATCTCAAGTCATAATGTCGTTATTAGGGTTAATGCCACCCCTTGTGCATTCCCCAGGGTTTGTCTTAATTTATTGATATCCTATCCTTAATTCAACTGCCAAGGAATTCTTGCATCTTATAATTGGCAATCAGATCATGTATCCTTAATAAAGGTCTCTTTTCAATCATTCTCATTTGATAATCGATCGGTGGTTTAATGCCACCCTCTTCTTTCAGATAGTTGTCAGCCTATTTGGCCTTCCAAAAAGGCAACGTATGCCAATCTCTTCTCTTACCGAACTTGTTAATGGTAGCAAGGATGTTCTGGAAGATATTGGTCGAGTTCAACGTGAATCTCTTAGTGCTTATCGTTCTTCGCAAAGGTACTTGCCTTAGACAAAATTCCTACAGCATACTGTTCAATTTCTGACCTTTTCTATACCCTCTTCATATACCTTCATTGTTTACTTTCCTCCGTCATAATATATTCATGGTATTCATGATACCCTAACATCATACATCTCAAGTCACTATACTTCCATTTTACTCGAAATCTTGGACAACTATATACACATGAGTCACTTTAGTACGGGTGACCCCATCCCAAAAAGGTCTAGTGAATTCCCAATCAAAACATGGGTTGTTCGGCAGAAGATTCAAACGATCTCATTAATGTTTCCTTTATATCAGAAGCCCTTGCAGTCGGTGCTTTCTTAGAAGCAACCCTGCTTTGTCTTTTCATTGCTGGTCTAGTCACTTTATAGCCCGTTGTGACTTGGCCTCAACTGGCCACACATAAAAATATATGATTTTAGGGGTTGGCTAATAGCATTACTTTTCTAGCAATTGCCGGCATAGTGCCTTCTTCTTTGATACCTTTCTACCTTTCCAAAACTTTACTCCATATAAGTCTTAATCGACTACTCGGCACCGTCTCCGGTCACCTTTCCTCTACTTTTATCCTTTCAACTATTCTTATCAATCCTGCGTGCCACACAAGCTTACCATTCCTGGCATCACAGCCTTTTCATTTAAGTCAATCCTGGAATTTCTCAGTCCGGCTGGTTTCTTACTTACATTTCCTATTTTCGTCCAATCTCACTTCATCATTTTATCACTACCGTCGATTGTAATGCTCAGGGTCCGTTTACTAACCCATTTTACAACATCCTTACCCAAATCACAGGGTTTGCTCCAATTTTTACTCTCTTCCATGACATTCTCTGATAATCAGAAAGACAAGGTTTGCCAAAATTCACCGAATTCCTTTCCAGACTCAGGGAAATTTTGATCAATCTACCCACCTACTGGTAACATTAAGGAGACCAGTTTCGAAACCTGAAGAATAGTTCTATGAAGCTCCAAGCAGGTGGAATCATAAGCAGTCATAGTTAACGAAATAATCATCATCGGATTGGAAGTTTACCCACTGGAGAGGAATCAATTATATCCATCCCTTAGAAGGGAATCAATAGTTTCAAACTGAACCTGTCACAACGTCCTGATATTCAATACTACCAAAAGTCGGTCTACCTAACCCTTTATGCGAAGCGTCATTGGAAGCACAAAGTCTCCTTTTTCCATTAAGCAATGCCAGCTCTTGGTCATTACCAATTTCACCTTTTAGCTCCAGGAAGATTTTCTCACATTTTTCTCTTTAACTGTTGATCGTATTACTTGATCTATTATAATTCCGTGTCGGAGTAAACTTAAGGTAACTACTATACTCCATTCAAAGAGAAGAAGGAATTTAATATTCCTCTGAATCACATGCATCTAACGTTTCTGGTTCATCATTTAACTGAGTTGAATTAACTCTATACTCAGTCTCTGGCAGTAGTCTCATTACGAGTTCATCTTGACTCACTGGTCTTATCTTCCGGTAGGTTCTGAGATCATTGTCTTGCTTACTACTTCCTTATATAACTTTACCCAATCATGCTATCACTTCCCAATGTCTTTACTTTCTAGATGATTCATTCATAAAATGAACATTTTCCTTAATAAAACCACCTTATTAACCTCAATTTGGTTCCATAATTTACAACCTACGACACCTGCCTTCTCATGGAGAATTATTACTGACCATATTCATACTAATTCATTTATCAAATGATATGGCACTTACTGCCTCCTTCTCAACTATTCCTAGGGACTCTGCTCCTCGCCCTAAATCGATGTCTTTGATAATCATACATCCCTCTAGCTCTTTCTTTGTTAAGATGAAAATCTCTAAGGATTCTCATCTATTTCCGTATAAGATCTCAAGTAATTCTTCCAATCCTTCTTTCTTGCTGGTACTACATCTGGTAGTCCGGCTATGAATTCAACATGCATCTTCAGATCTCTTAATAATATCTCGGTTCTTTATACTCACTTTTCTGAGCACCATATCTTAATCATCGCAGTCATTCTGGCTGCGACCCTCATTACCCATTGGTAAGCTCCTTATCCTAACAGGATTTTCCTTATCTGCTGGAACCTCTTCCGGGTCTCCAGTAGGGTACTCCATCGAATTACCCGCTGATCTTAGCATATAAAGCATCATCGCGTTGTCACTCGTATGCCTCAAGGTCAGTCGCCTTACTCGTCGATACGATATCGAGCTAAGTTACTATCATTATACTTACGAGTTCCCATAAGGGTTTTATATGTCATCACTACATTAAGTAGTCCGACTATGAACTTGGCAAGAGTTCTTATTATCTTATTGAATTTATTGTTTTAACGTCACCTCATCTCTGGGGTTTATAACGTACGCTCTGATACCACTTCTGTAACACCCCCAGATCCGGGGTCCGGGATCCGGTGGTTACGGTTTCCAATTCTGTCCACAACAATTGAACTTTCCTTAACATAAAATAAATTACGTCTCTATAACCCAACACAACAATATAAAACACATCCGTTATAGTCCCAGAGATGAAATCAGAGTAACAATCAAATTTTTATTAATCATATTATGAGTTCTTACAATCCAAAAGAATTTCAATATAAATACATACTCTTTGCCATCCATTTACATAAGTCATACTAGACCATATTCTTAGTACTGAAAGAATAAATATACCCTACCAATAGCTTCTTCTTCAGCTCTGGTAGTCTCATCGTCCTCGCCCGCGTCGAGTGCGCCTTGTGCGAGTCATCTGGACTAGCTGTTGTTGTGATATAATAATAAAGCAAGGGTGAGCAATAGCCCACCAACAATAATATATAACTGAACGATAATGTATAACAGTTCAAAAGTATCTTTCAAACCATATGCCATGCATTTACGGAAATGATGCCAGTATAATATGAACGATGAAGTTACAATGTAACTTAAAGTATTTGTTTGTAGAAATATCTGCTACATCAAAGTAAGCGAGATATTCTTATTGTTATTAAGAAGAGGAACTTGCAAGAAAAGGTTGCAATTCCAGTTATGACCCTTTTCCAAATCTTCCAACAGTAATCATGTTGCAGGAAATAAATAAATTTGGATGATGAACCAATGATGGAGTATTCACCGCGCCCGCTGTTCCAATCTTGATGATCAGTCGAGATCGTACAGCTTAATTTAGATTTACTACCGGTAGAAGGAAGAACTGACGGCTTTACTTGTATACCGCCTTACTAGCTCTCCCCGGCCAACGGTTGGGCCAAAGGGGATGGACCGGCGCTACTCGGCCTCTTACACGACTCCTAGTTCAAATAGAATTCATGATTCTGAATGTAACGTTCGTCCCCCTTTCCCCAAGTATAATACTTGTTGATAAGACTCCACAAAGTAGTCATATCTAGTTGGAAAGGAAAATTTACCAATAACTCCCAAGCTATTACTTGGTAACGGATATCAACTTGTTCCAGTAATCTTACCCCTCGAAAGATGAGAAGGTAAGCAACAACTTAATAAGTCAACAGCACCCGAGTTGCGAGTGAAGGGAATACTTTATGACCGGGAAGTCGACAAGATAAATAACATTTTCCAAGTAAGGTTCCCTTATTATTAGGGAGATAGACTCGAAGAAGAATGATGTCTAAGAACCTTTCTTGATATAAGATTAATAATAATATGACTCCAAAATATTTTTCGTAATAATCAAAGAAGATAACCCTTATTGAGGTTATTCTAAGTATGGAATAAATATTCAGAGAATATTTATTGAATTAAAATATTTTACAGAATATTTAGGAATATGAAAGAATATCTTAAATCAGAGTATTTCTCAAAATAATCCCTGAATAAATATCAGGAGAATATTTATTGAATAAATAAATATTTAAGTGAATATTCAAAACAATATTCATTAATTAATAAGACCTGAAAAGAAAATTTAAGGTAATATTCATAATTAATTAGGAATTTAAATGAATATTCAAAAGTAATATTCATTTAATGAATAATATCCTAAATGAATATCAAGTAATATTCATTTAGTAATCCAAGCCTTAAGGAATATTCGGAGATAATATTCGATAATTAAATCAAGCTTCAGATGAATATTAAAATAATATTATCAAGTATTTAATATCTTAAATGAATATTCAAAAGTAATATTTATTTAATAAAATAATATTCTAAAAGAATATCCAAATAATATTCATTTAGTAGTCTCATCTTTAGAAGAATATTCGAAATAATAATCGATAATCAATTCGACTCTGAATGAATATTGAGAAATATTATTCGTTGAATAGTTACGTTCAGATAATTATTTGAAGTAAGGATCGTTAAAATAATTAGTCTCGAACGAATATTCAAATAATATTCGTCGCCCAAATAATAGAAAATATTTACTTAAATATTTTCCTCCGAGGTAATCTCGATATATCAAGGAATATTGACTCCCGGTCTATTTTTGATTAATAAGATGTATACGCCCTTCTATGAGGGTCTTACAATAACCGGCTTATAACTGATATATAACTATCTAGCTTATAAGCCAACAATAACATTCAGGGAACAAGTATATCAATTCAACTTGAAAGTAGGTATGCATGCAATGGCATATGTATATCAGCAATCATATATATATATTTATTCAATCACAACAACAGCCTAAAAGAAGGGAATTGAAACTTGCCTGGTAGTCGAGTACGGTAAGGGGTAGTGGTAGCGGGTCCCGGTTCAGCTTGGTGATCTATAAATAGCCAAGGCATTCGGGATTAATCACTTAACATATTAAAATTTAAGTTATACTTAATTCGAAACACGTTCTCGAGTTATCTCGTTAAACCCCTTTTAGTGGATTACTTATTATCACTGATCCGACCCGACATTCGTTCGTTAATGCGACATGTCACTGCACTTATACTTGGGACATACTTAAGTCATATGAGTTCTAAGGTTGATCGTTACGAACCAATATTATACTCCGAGTTTTATCGCCCGTTTTCTAAGTGTTTTACCGAAGTTATAAAAGAGTCGTCTTTTAGGGGTTCGTTCACGTTTAACCTTGACTCGAACATTTTTAATAAATCAAAAAATGCTCTTTTTGACATACGGTTTTCTTTCACACCTTCCTTCTTACTCCTAGTATTTATTTACCAAGATTCGCCATGACGTTACATAGATTACGAGGGTTCAATTTCAGTTACGAACTTTCGTTTACGGATTCGAACTACTTTTAGTAATTTGGTCATAAATCCTAAACCGTAAGTCCACTTCACGTGATCCTTATATCAAAACGAATCTTAGAACATTACCTATCCTATCATGGCAGATAAGGTCTCTGTACAGTAGGGGTTCGACATGGAAAATGGCATACAAAACATGGTATTGTAAAATCGGGCATTATAACGGCTGTAAATCGAATATCTAGCAATTTCGAATCTTCCCATAAACATAGTATCCAACCCAAACAACATATACATGACTTATATACATGAACTGAGGCCAAGCAATGCCTTTCCGTTCATCTAGCTATTTACATCATTAATCCAAAATCCATACATAATCATGCTTATAATCTTAACATAACCATAACTAAGTTATAACTATCATAAACATGCTTAAATCTCAAACAAGGGTTAGGGTTTCAAGAGCTTTATACCTTCCTTAGATAGTGATATAGCCTTACTAAGCCTTGTATGGTCCTTAGGAGTGATTATGCTTGCTAGATCAACCATGAAAAATCAAGAAAACAAAGTTAGTACATGATGAACACTATTCACCCTCCTCTTGTTTGATTTTTTTTGAAAATGGAAAAGGATGAGTTTGAAGCTAAGATTTTGAGGAGATAAGTTTTATGAAATGTAAGACTCACCTTAATTATTTCAAGAACAAACAATGGTGGGAAGGTGGAGTTTGTATTTGGAATTAATGGGGTTGCCGAATGGAATGGAAATGGGGGGGAGAGTGTTCTTGCTCTTTTCTTTGTATTGGTTGATTGTAATAATGCATAAAGTGATTTTGTGAGATAATATCTCATCCAAGTGGTGTTAGTGGAGTGTGATGCATTGGATGAGGTAATTAGCATGGACAAGTGTTGTGTTTTCCATGGTTGAAAGCTTAACCAAGGGTTTTTGATTTCTAAGTACTAGTTATGCTCCAATTAATCTAGTTACTCTTGCCCACTTGGTTACTAGATATTTATTCTAGTATCTTGCACAAGACTCTTGCTTCCTCTGCTTGTTTCTGTGTCCGGTTATTATCCGTTTCGATTGATCGTTCGTGAGAATATTTCACGGATTTCTAATTATGGTTTACCGGGAATCCTCTTTAATATTAATACTTTCATTCTCCATCTTTCATTCTAACTTCCCAATTTATATTCCTTGAATCCATTCGTTAAATACTTAAGGCTATCAGTGTCCAGGGAACTCTCGGAGAAAATAAAACTGCGGTTTTTCAGAATCCGACAGCTTTTACATACACTTATTTTCCCCCTGGATCACTAATACGAACTCGGAAATCCGTTCCGAATACTTCTATATAGTGTCGTCTCATATTATTATATACTCCCACCAAAACACTATTCATTCTGTATTCTTTACTTGTTCTCTTAGGGTGGTACAATTGTCCGTATTCTCTTTCGATCGTTCCTTATCCTTTTTACGGAACTACTGGATTAATCGTTACCGATCTAGATGACATGAGAATATTCTCCTGTTTGAAATTGCCATATCTTATTCCCTTAGAAGATAGATTATTCTTACCTATGTTGTTACCCTTTAGCATTCTTCAAGACATAGAAATAATAAAGTCGAATTCCATTCATTCTTTCCAAATATCAATTATTACATTGTAGCCATAACCACTCCTTAGTGGTTTCCTACCTTCATTCTTAAATCAAATATAATAACATCCCAAAATATCAAATCCTCAAAGTTAATATCTCAATTCTTGGATTATAATAATATTTAATCCACTGTCCGGTCAAATATTATACCGAAAAGAATTTGGAATTTCTGAATTCCGTTCGTCTCTGCATTCACTTATTTCCTCCGCGTATTACTAATATGACTTCGAAACATCCATATCACGTCCCGTACATAGGGTGGAGTGAAAAGTTTTCCAACTTACAAAATCACTATTCATCCACCAAATTACTATGCACGTACAGGAAACACTATGCACGTACGGGAAATACTATGCACGTATGGGAAACACTATGCACGTACTCATTTCCCTTCAAGGATCCATTAGCTCCTTCCTGGATGGTAGATTATTCTTATCTAGGTCCTCAACCATTGAATTACTCTATTCTGACAATATACCAATGCATCAGGATCATTGTCCAAAGCAATATCCATTCATTACAATCATTGTTCTTTGAAACCACCATTCTTTAGAGCTGGTGACCTTGTTCTCGGAATCATTGTTCCTCATTTTATCATTACTTAATAAAAAGTTTTAATTATATCCGAAATTTGGGGTTCTTACAATGTACCTTGGAGTCATGAGATAAGTTCGACTGAGCAATGATCGAATCAAATCTAGTAAGAGCAAGGCAGCTAGAATTCCACCAAGGGTCAAACCACAAAGATGTGTGCATGCCATTGCCGATTTTAAAAGAAATGAATTGCCGCGCTATAGTTCACAGTTTAAGGACATTGCGAAGGATCCAGGAACAGTCACTTGGCATAGGTAATGTCCAGAGACTGTGACGTTTTAGCACTGTGGTAATAACCCAATGAGGCCATATGGACTTACTTCCTCGAACTATGCTGCAAAGATGAAACAGTAGCTGAGCATGATTCCATTCTTTAAGGTTTTTAAGACCCAGGCCACCTTCATTATAAGGTCTGCAGATTCTATCCCAACCGATTTTAGCCCCCCTTTTATGTTTGCATCACCCTTCCATAGGAACCTGGTATAGGTAGTTTGAATTTTGTGGAGCACAGAAGCAGGTAGCAAGAAATGCTTGGACCAGTATGCTTGAAAGGCAAACAGAACTGAGCGAATCAATTGGACCCTTCCTGCAAAAGACAGCAGCTTGGATGTCCAGCAAGAAATTCTAGCAGTGATTTTATCCAGGAGAGGGGTGCAGTCATTGTAGCTAAGCTTAGAGGAAATTATGGGTACCCCCAGGAACTTGACTGGTAAAATGCCATGATCAATCCCATAATTATCATCAAACCAAGTGATAAAATCAGGTGCACAGTTGCCAAAGAAAACCGTACTTTTAGCAAGACTTCGGTGTAGACCACTAGAATTAGCAAACCTGTCGACACAATGCATTAGGTGGGACATCGAAGATATATCCCCATTGCAAAATAATAGGACATCATCGGCATAGAATAAGTGAGTTAGCTTCAAGTCCTTGCACTTCCAATGGAATTTAAATTCACTCGGAACCTTAGCAAGCATGCATGATAACACATTCATTGCAATCGAAAAAAGGTAAGGGGATATTGGGTCTCCTTGCCTTAGCCCCTTTCTGCCTTCAAAATTACCACAAGGTGCACCATTAACTTTGACAGAGTAAGTAGGAGTAGAGATACAGGCATGTATCCAATTGATGAAAGTAGGAGGGAATCGAAGCTTAGACAGAGCTCCCAATATGAAGTTCCATTCTATAGAATCGAATGTCTTTCGAAGATCTAGCTTTAGGCCACATTTGGGAGAGCCAGTGTCTCGTTTATAGCCTCGAAATAGCTCCTGTGCCATTAGGATATTATCAGATATATTATGACCAGGGATGAATGCTGATTGAGAGATGTCAATCATGCTAGGCATTACTGTCTTGAGACGAGAGGCTATGATCTTTATGATGCACTTGTAAGGTATATTGCACAAAGATATTGGTCGGAATTGAGTCATACTCGAGGGAGTTTGGACCTTAGGCACAAGAGCTATATTAGTTGCATTAAAAGACTTATGTAGGGAGGCAGTTGCAAAGAATTGTTTTATCGCAGTGCAGATGGTGTCCCCTACAATTTCCCAGGCAGCCAGAAAAAATTCAACAGTAAATCCATCTGGCCCTGGCGCTTTGTTCCTTTTCATGGATTTTAAAGTAGACAGAATAAGCTCATTTGTGACAGGTGCCTGAAGAATCGAAGCTTGTGCAGTGGAAATTGAGGCACATGAGATGCTATCGAAATCAAAATGAGGGAGTTGCTGGCTAGTACCTAAAGAGTTAGAGAAGAACTCAACAGCCACTTGTGAGACCTGCTTGTGACCTTGAATAATGTCCCCATTTCTGTTTTCAATAGCCAGTAATTTGTTTCTATTCCAGTTTGCCTTTGTTTGGTTAAAGAAAAAGCTGTTATTCCCATCACCTACCGAGAGCCACTTGACTCTAGACTTTTGCAACAAGAAAGCTTCCTCCTGATAGAGTGCGTTTTCCAGCTGCATAATCGCCTCAGATTCTTGTTGAAGAAGTTCGACATTAGCATTATTAGTAAGCAAAGAATCTTGAGTAGAACTGAGATGCGTTCTAGCTGAGAGGACATTGTTATGCACATTGCCATTAACATTGTTCAACAGAATCAACTTCCGTTTAGCATCTTTAAGCTTTTGGCTTAGAATTGCCATTGGATCACCAAACCACTGAGATTCCCAAGCCTTAGTGACAGCCGGCAGAAACCCATCCAAATGTTGCATGAAGTTGTAGAATTGGAATGGCTTGCGAATTTTTTCCAACTGCATAGGAACCATCCAAATGTTGCATGAAGTTGTTTTTGGCTACTTGGGTAGACACAGGGGGGTTCTCCTCCAATTGAGATTCCTGAGTCATTTCACCACCAAAGAAAGAAGAATTATAGATAGTAGGAAGATGAGTTCATAGAAGTACCTGAACATGATTTGGATAGTGTAATGCAGGTATTTCATCTAGATTCTTTTCACTGTCCTTCTTTGTAATGTCAGAGAAAATTCTCTTTTGTTGTACATAAGAAGAAACACAATATTCTCTACTAAATCTAGCTTCAACATCAGGAATGAAATGGTTAATAAATAGTTGCATGAATCTGTGATAATAAACCATGTTCCTGTCATGATCTCTTGACCCAAGTTTAATACACAGTTGACTTAAGATAATGTGACCAAAATTAATTACTCTGTTATAAAGCAAGGCATATGCAATATGTGATGTAACAGCAGTAATTTGTTGAAAAGAACTACATTTACCAGTAAAACATTTAGCAATTTGATCAAAGAAGAAAGACCATTATTTCCTAAGAAAAGATCTATTTAACTGGCTCATGTTATCTAGAGGTCCAACATAACCTAATTTAGATAACATAGTTCTCACATCATCATCAGATGGTACATTCTCTAAATTCGTACTAACAGGTAAGCGAAGTACTGAATTAACAACAGATTCAGTAATATCAAATGAGTCTTGTCCTAAGTATAGAACAATCTTACCTGATTGACTCTGAGTAGAATCAATTACCTCAGGATTCTCCCAAGCTTGTGAAACAGCTACTTGATTAATTTGTGGAGATGCTGTCAAGGCATAACTTAATGGTCCTTTCGCCATAAAGTCCATTATCGGGTGAAAATCAGTTGACACCCCTTCCTTGTTGGTGATAGCTGCAACATGATTATTCATCATAAAATCAAAGTCACCAAACTTGAAAGCTACTGATTTGGGTAGTCTTCTTTGAGGTGTCATTTTGATCTGAAAAGAACTTAAGAAATCTTTGAAAGTGATTAGTGATTTTGACAACTCGAGAGTGTTTTTGCTTTAGAGAATGAAATTAGAGAAAGCAATTACATGATTAGAGTGTCAAAATAATTATATTTCAAAAATCCTTCAGACCCATTATCCCACGTTGACACGTAGGTTGACAGGTGTTAGTCCCTGAAAAATGCAGTTACCCATGACTTTTGGAAAATAAAATCCAAAAATAATTTCAAGTAAATAAATCAAGATAAAATCAAGATAAAAATCAATACTGATCAGCTTCCTTTTCCTGATGTGATCTTCTCATCAGGATAATCACACGATTCAAAGTGATTTCTGAATAAAAAGAATTACTAATCCTGACATGAACACACTTGTATTCCTGATCAATATCATCCTGATTCCAGAGATTAAATGAAGTTTCCACATGGCATTTTCTTTTTACCTGTAAAAGAAATAACAAAATCAATTGGTAATTATGACTGAATGCATTGATATCTCCCAAATGACTGTTCAGCTTCCCACGTCTTTCTATAAAAGAAACCGACGTCTTATGCGATTCTCCAAAACCTTTTCATTCTTTTCTCTTTCCATCATGGCTTTCAACTCAAATCTTCATATGAACCCTAGCTTTTGGTTCATTACCACTGAGAAGTTCTTTACTCTTGATGATCAGGAGCAAGTGACCTATCTCTTAGAAGAGATAACTTTTCTCATCAAGTCAGATATGGTTGATCTTATCCCAGATGATTTCCACGAATCTCCTCTAAAACATCTACCAATTGGATACAATCCTCCTCTAATCTCTTCACACCTTGAGGATGAAGAATTTGGTGAAGAGTCTGAGGTTGATCTTGATGGAGATGCTATTCATCTTCTTCAATAAGCATGAAGATGAGTCAGCTGCTTTCATTCAAGTCGCCCAGACAAGGAATCCAATCTTGAGATGCTCCTTAACCTGAAGTCAATCGTTGAGGAATGAAGCAGCAACAACTTTTAGACAAGAATAGAATTATCAGTAGTAGTTAGACAAAAAGAAGAATTGTATTTCATTTCATGTATGTAATGCTTTTGATTAATGAAAATACAAGTTTTCTTAATATCTACTTGTCTATCGTTGTTTATTGACTGTCATGAATAATGATATAAATTATCAGTATGCATGTAATAAAACTTGGTAACATAGACTTAACAAAACTCAGAATTGAACCACTAAATAACATGAACTTCAGAATTTGAAACAGTAAGACACAAAAATTTCAAAATCCTGATACTGACTATACAATCCTGATGTCAATACTGATGACATCAGCATACTGATAGCAATCCTGATGTTTATTAATAAGTCTATCATACTGTAATTTATAAAAGTAAAGTGTTACAGCTTAAGCATTTAACAATCAAGTATAGATCCTAACAAAAATATCAAGTCTATAAGCTGAAACAACATACCTTGCTACTTGTGCAGATGTTAAAGATCTAAAAATGTAACATTCCTAACTCACTAACCAATCTAATGAATGTGGCCTCATCAAGTGGTTTACTTAGAATATCTGCAAGCTGTTTGTCAGTAGGAACAAAATGAAGTTCCACAGTACCATTTTCAATATGTTTTCTAATAAAATGATACTTGACATCAATGTGCTTAGTCCTTGAGTGTTGAACTGGATTTTCTGCAATTTTGATAGCACTAGTATTATCACAAAACATAGGAATATTACTAAGTGTCATACCATAATCCATCAACTGATTTCTTATCCAAAGGAGTTGAGCACAACAACTGCCTGCTGCAATGTATTCAGCTTCTGCAGTTGAGGTTGAAACTGATTGCTGCTTCTTGCTTGCCCAAGAAATCAATCTGTTTCCCAAGAATTGACATGTACCTGTAGTGCTTTTCCTGTCTATTTTACACCCTGAATAATCAGAGTCTGAATAGACAATTAGGGAGTGGAGTTCCCTTGAGATATCTAAAAATTCTCTTCACAGCAATTAAATGAGATTCCTTAGGATCACTTTGGAATCTAGCACATAAACAGGTAGAGAGCATTATATCTGGTCTACTTGCAGTTAGATATAACAATGAACCTATCATGCCTCTATAGCTAGTATTGTCAACACTCTTTCCCTTAGGATCTGAGTCTAGCTTAGTGGCTGTTGCCATGGGTGTCTTTGCAATTGCACAATTTTAAAAGTCAAACCTTTTTAAAAGATCTTTGATATACTTTGACTGATTAATGAAAATACCAGTCTCAGTCTATTTGACCTGCAAGCCTAAAAAATAATTTAGTTCACCTATCATGCTCATCTGATACTTAGACTGCATAAGCTTGCTAAACTTAGCACATAACTTTTCATTAGTAGAACCAAATATAATATCATCAACATAAACTTGAACTAAAAGCAAATCACCTTTTTAGGTTGGGATTGCTTAAAATAAGTTACTTTTGACTTAATGGAGGTGTTTTTAACTTAAAGGAGAAAGTAAAGTTATTTACTTTAAGTTGAATGAAAGTGTTTGGGTAATTTTACTTAAAGTTAAATGGGGATTTAATAATTTTGACTTAAAGTGAAATTTGACTTAAAAAAATTTTAAATTCATAATATTTGAACTTTACAAGAATCGTGAAAAAAAAAAACTTGATAAGTCATAAGTCATAAGTACCTAAATGGAACTTATGACTTAAAGCAGTTTTTTAACTTAAAGTCGACTTAAAGCAGTGGTTGCCAAACAGCTCAAAAACTACTTAAAGCACGTGAATGACTTAAAGCCATGTTGCCAAACAGGCTCTTTATCTTTCTAAAGAATAGAGTTTTGTCAATTGTACCTCTTGTGAAGCCATTTTCAAGAAGAAATTTAGATAAAGTCTCATACCATGCTCTTGGTGCCTGCTTTAGTCCATAGAGTGCCTTGTCAAGTTTGTAGACATGATTTGGAACTTTGGATCAACAAAACAAGGTGGTTGTTCCACATACACTTCCTCATCAAGCTTGCCATTTAGAAAAGCACTTTTTACATCCATCTGGTATACCTTGAATTTTGAATGAGCTGCAAATGCAAGAAACATTCTAATTGCTTCCAATCTTGCTACAGGTGCAAAGGTTTCATCATAGTCAATTCCTTCTTCCTGAGAATAACCCTTGGCCACCTGTCTTGCTTTGTTTCTTACAATCATACCAGATTCATCTAGCTTGTTTCTGAAAACCCATTTATCACCAACAATAGATCTATCTTTAGGTCTAGGTACCAATTTCCACACTTTGTTCCTCTCAAACTCATTCAATTCTTCCTGCATTGCTATTACCCAATCAGGATCCTGTAAGGCTTCTTCAACCTTCTTAGGTTCATTCTTTGAGAGAAAACAACTGTACAAGCATTCATTTTGAATTGATCTTCTAGTTCGAACACCACTATTTGGATCACCAATAATCAAATCTTCAGTATGATCCCTTGTCCATTTTCTAACAAGTGGTAGATTGTTCCTGCTAGACTCTCCCTCTAAGTTAGTGGTATTTCTTGTAGAAGATTGTTCATTTCTTTCAAAAGCTCCCCCTTGATCAGTAGAATCAGTGGATTCAATACTGCTGCTAGTTTCTGATCTTCCTTCATTAGACTCTGAAGGATCAGTTCCTGATGAAGTAGACTCTAAAAGACTAGTCTGATCCTGACCAGTACAGTGTTCTCCTTGATTGAATTGCTCCCCCTCAACAGCAGCATTCCTTTGAGAAGCAATAGAGATTTCCTCTAGAGAACCTTCATCATCACTGGAGAGAATCTCAGAATACTTAAGATTTTAAAATTCCAGATTGTCATGGCTTTCATCAGTTTGCAAAATTCCAAACTTCTTATTATCAAATGCAACATGAATTGATTCCATAACAATGTGAGTTGTGAGATTGTATACTTTGAAGGCCTTTGATGCTGAATATCCTAGAAAGATTGCTTCATCCGATTTCGCTTCAAATTTCCCAAGTTGTTCTGGATGAACTTTCAGGAATAGCATTTGCATCCAAAGATGTGAAAATATTTCACACTTGGTTTCTTTCCTTTGATCATCTCATAGGGAGTCTTACCATGATCATTTACCAAGGTACAGTTTTGAGTGAAACATGCAGTGTTGATAGCTTCTGCCCAGAAATAGGTTGGAAGCTTTGCATCTGCAAGCATGGTTCTTGCTACCTCTATGAGAGTTCTGTTCTTTCTTTCTACTACACCATTCTGCTGAGGTGTTCTAGGTGCAGAAAACTGTTGAGTAATTCCATTGTCTGCACAATACTCCTCCATTGTAGAATTCTTAAATTCTGTATCATTGTCACTCCTAAGCACTTTGACCTTGTACTCAGAGCTATTTTGAATATTCTTGACAAGTTCAGTGATTTGCTGAGGAGCTTCATCCGTTTTGTGTAGAAAGAATACCCATGTGAACCTTGTGTAATCATCCAATATAACTAGAGCATACCTTTTCTTGTTGATAGACATAATGTTTACTGGACCAAATAAATAAAGATGCAGCATGTGAAATGGTTCAGTAATTGAATTTTCTGTCTTGCTCTTGAAAGTGGTTCTTCTTTGTTTACCAAGATGACAAGCATCACAAAGTCCATCTCACACATAGTTTGCCAGAGGTAGGCCTCTCACCAGATGATGCTTAACAAGTTGATTAAGCTTTTTGAAGTTGAGATGTGAGAGCTTCTTGTGCCAGTTCCAGCTTTCAACATTTGATGCCTTGCTGTTAAGACATCTGACAGTTCCTTTATATGTGTCACTCAAGATGGCTTCATATATGTTACCATGTCTCTAACCAGTCAAAACAATGTCTCCATTCTTCATATTCAAGATTTTGCATCCTTTACTGTCAAAGATTTATTGGTAACCCTTATCACCCAGTTGACTTATGCTTAAAAGTGTGTGTTTCAAGCCTTCAACCAGTGCTACGTTTTCTATGATGACATTCCCCAAAATAATTGAGCCATATCCCAGAGTTTCTCCTTTGTTGCCATCTCCAAAGGATATTACTGGGCCAGCTTTCCTTTCAAACTTTGTAAGCAGGGACTTCTTTCTAGTCATATGTCCAGAGCATCCACTGTCCAAGATAATTGAATGCTTCTTTTTAGAGCCCTGCAAACAAAAAGTAGCTAGTTAGAATTTTTTAGGACCCAACTTTGATTGGATCCTTTCTTACTAACTTTTGGACCAACAGGCTTTGAAGATTTTGCTTTTGATTTACCTGTTGCAGAGTCAACCTTAGACTTAGATTTCACAAACTGTTTGTGACTAGGAGTTTTAGATTTCAGAGAATAATAGTCATAATACAGTTCATGATATTCCTTACACATAAATGGATTGAATTAAACTACCACAATGATAACAGGGTTCTTGTGGTTGGTATTGAATTCTCTGAGTCTTAGGGAATCTGGACTCAGTTTTCCAAGAAGGTTTTTTATTGCAGTCTAGGGCCAGATGATTATGATTTCCACATTTATAGCATTTCTTCCTAGATGCATCAGGTACATTCTTGTAATTATTCTCTTTCTTAATACCTTCTTTTCCATTCCTATTTCTTCTGATCTTGCTAGACTCTGAAATACTTTCTAGTCCCTGTTTCAACTGAGACCTAGACAGAAAACCTATGTTGACATTCTTAGGTTTTTCTAACATTCTCTCATCTGAATTGCTATTGTTAATTCTTTTGTGCACAACTGGGGTACCTTTAGAATCAACAAATTTAACATGTTTAGGTTCAGAAACTATCTTCTTACCTTCAGACTTAGATGTACTAGCTTCAGTTTTACTATCATCATTGACAATAGCTACAGTATCTTCTTCCCTAGCCTTATCAAAACCTAAACCATTAACTTTACCAAGAATTTGATTTTCAATGATTTCTTGAGTCTTTTTACCAGAATTGTTAATGGTTTTAATCACATCTCTCTCTTCCTCTAGTTCTTTTCTGACATAGTCATAAACCTCAAGAATAACACCATAATCATGCTTAGCTTTATCAGAACTTAGCTTATATTCTTCCATTTGAATTAACTCAGATTCAAAAAAATTATTTCTACTAACTAATTCATCATTCTTAGCCTTGAGTTCATCTTTTTCACTAGCAAGAATTTTGAAATTAGTCATAAGATTCTTAAAGTCAACATGAATAGATCTAATATCATCAGAATCTAAGCTATCAAATGAATCAAGAGAGTGAAGTGACACCTTAACAGAAGATGAAGAAGTTTTCTTTGGAGATCCAGGCTTGTCTGAAGCACTTGCAATCAATGCAATGTTGTCATAATCTAATTCATCTTCAGAATCACTAGAGTCTGCCCAATCCTTCTGTGTGACCATGAGTGCATTACCCTTCCCTGAATTCCTAGGCTTCTTGCACTCACTAGCAAAGTGTCCAAGCTCACTGCAGTTAAAGCACTTGATCTTGGCTTTATCAAGCTTGATAATTGTACTTTTGCCTTTGTCACTCTTCTTCTCCTTTTTGTTCTGAAAAGTGTCTTTGCTAAATCTTCTCCTGTTGAATCTTCCTTTCTTGAAAGCTTTAGCAAACATAGCAAAAAGTTCTTGCATCTCTGATTCAGAATCATTATCTTCAGAGTCTATATCTATAGTCTCTGACTCAGAACTTTCTTTGCTCTTCTTCTTCCTCAAGTCTCTTTCAGTAGATTCAGACTTTTCTTCTAGAAGCTTCTTTGATTCAGATTAAGCAGTGAGTGCAACAGTTTTCATCTTTCCTTCACTCCTGCTCTTTTTCTGCTGCCTGTCAAGTTCATAAGCTCTCAATTTTCCATAAACTGCTTCTAATGATATTTCATCCAGATCATTAGCTTCCTCAATTGCAGATATCTTCTCATTGTAGAAATCAGGAAGAGCTTTCATGAACTTAGTATTCATATCCTCCAAGTCATAATATTTACCATGCATGGCCATCTCATTGATGAGTTTAGTAAATCTATCAAAGGTGTCAGTAAGTGACTCACCAGACTTGGATTCAAAGTACTCATACTGTTGTATGAGAAGTGTCCTCATATTCTTCCTGACAGCTTTTGTTCCTTCACAGTGAACCTTTAGATTGTCCCATATCTCCTTAGCAGTTTTACAAGAGAGAACATAGTTAGTGAGAACAGAATCAAGATTGTTGAATAGTATGTTTCTCACTTTAGCATCCTTAAGAACGTTCTCCTTTTCCTTATCTGTCCATTCAGATTTAGGCTTCTCTGCTGTATGTTCTAGAACAACTTTTCCTTCGACAGTTGCTTGAGGAACAAGCCTTGTTGGAACAAAAGGCCCATCTCTGATTCTGTCAAGATAATCATGATCTGTTGCTTCCAGGTGATGCAACATCTTCACTTCCCATAGAGTATATTCGTTTCTCTTGAGCATAGGGATCTTAGTATTACCATCCTTGTAACCAGACATGATTGTAGATCTTTATGAATATTCGAAATCAACCTGCTCTGATACCAATTATTAACTCGGATAACTTGTAGAAGGGGGGGTTGAATACAAGTTATATAATCGTGTCTGATTTTTGCTTGATTAGATGAACAAGAACAACGAATGAATCAAACTTTGTTTGTATTAAAATAAATCAAATACAAACTCTACCAAAGGTGTAAAATACCTTTAGCAGCTGCTGACAATATAAATCTCTCTCTCTGTTTGTTTCGAACTCTCGAATACAAACCTTATACAGAGCTTCACACAATATGCACTCTATAATTCTCAATTCCGCTCTTTTTACAATGATATTGAGAGAGTATTTATAATGCTACCTATCAACTAATAACAGAATTATAATCTATCTATGACAATGTTCTGCCGTCCAGTTGATAGTTTCCATCAATAGAGAATTCGTTTCCTTCACGATATCTTCTTGCTTGTTCTCCAAAACAAAGATCCTGTTTTATAGCACTTACCAGTTTCTGTAGCATCCATAATGACATCATCAGTAACACGACTGAAATCAGGATTTCCCATTGCATCAGGATCTGATCATCCCATCAGTATTTGATCAGGATCTGACTTACTGTATCAGGATCTGCTCTTAGTTCCTGAAATGTAGTCTCTGACACACTGTTCCTGACTAAACTCTACAGATTACTGTCTAACATATATATCCTATACAAAGTGCTAAATCCTTTATAAGATCAGGATATACAAGAAGTATTAGCAAAATTCTATTCTCAACATCATAACTTATGAATTATTCCTAACACGGTAAATACTTCTTGTTATGCACTTAATAGAGTATTAATTCGTCCTATCTTGTTGAAAACTCCGTATGAATTGCTTAAAAATAAAACTCCTAACATTAGTTATTTTCGAGTTTTTGGATCTAAGTGCTTTATTCTAGATACTCAGCCAAATCGTGGGAAGTTTGATCCCCGTGCTTCTGAAGGTATATTCTTGGGGTACTCTACTTCTAGTAAGGCATATCGTGTTTATAATCCTGATAAGAATAAAGTAGAGGAATCTATTAATATTACTTTCAATGAGTCTAATCTCGATCTAGCCAAAGGTTGGGAAGCTTTCGCAGATGATGATTCTTATGATCAAAAGGATCTGTCTTCAATCTGGAAAGAGTCAGTCTCAATCTGGAAAAAGTCAGTCTCAACCTGGAAAGAGACAGTCTCAATCTGAAAAGGGACAGCCTCTCTTTGAAAAAGAACTGCCTCATTCTTCAACAGAACAGGAGACACCTCAAAGGAATTCCACTTTCTCTCAATCATCTCCAGAGTTTTCTGAAGCATCTGATAATCCATCTTCTATAACTGAAAGAAACTCTTCAGAAATTCCTGATCAATCAGAGGATTCAAATGAAGAAGAAATGAGTCGAATAAATCTTCCTAAATCATCCAGAGCCGTGAAGAATCATCCTCCAGATAATCTTCTTTCAGATTTAAATCAAGGAATCACTACTCGAAGCAGGGTGAGAAACTTTCGTGCATTCTATGCTTTTGTAGCTGAATTCGAGCCCAAAAATGCTCAAGAAGCAGTGGAAAACGAATAATGGTCAATAGCAATGCAAGAGGAACTTAACCAATTTGAACGTTGTGATGTGTGGGAACTTGTACCACCTCCAAAAGATGTAACAGTCATTGGTACTCGCTGGGTTTTCAAGAATAAAAAGGATGAAGACGGAAACATTATCAGAAATAAAGCTCGTCTCGTGGCTCAAGGTTATAATCAACAGGAGGGTATCGACTACGACGAGACCTATGCTCCAGTAGCTCGTTTAGAAGCTATACATATTCTTATGGCATTTGCAGCATACAAGAACTTTAAGCTTTACCAGATGGACGTCAAAAGTGTATTCTTAAATGGATATCTGCAGGAAGAAGTCTATGTAAAGCAGCCTCTAGGTTTCATTCATGAGAAGTATCCTCACTTCGTATACAAACTCAAGAAATCTGTCTATGGTCTTAGACAGTCCCCAAGGTGTTGGTATGATCGACTCAGTACATTCCTTGTTGACTCAGGTTTTATTCGTGATACACTCGATCCTACTCTCTTTATATTTCATAAGAAAAATGATTTTTTATTGGTTCAAGTATACGTTGATGATATTGTGTTTAGAGCTTCAGATGAGGTTTTATGCAAATGGTTTTCAGACTGTATGCATAAGGAGTTCGACATGAGTCTTATGGGAGAATTACAATTCTTTCTGGGACTACAAATTAACCAAACAAATGCAGGTATCTTTATTCACTAGAGTAAGTATATTAAGGATTTACTCAAAAGGTTTGATTTAGAGCATGTTACTCCTAAATCAACTCCAATGAGTGTCACCACCAAACTCACTAAGGATGCAAATGATAAGTCTGTTGATATTACCAAATATAGAGGTATGATTAGTTCTTTGTTATATCTTCTTGCTTCTCGTCCAGATATCATGTTTAGTGTTTGCTTATGTGCTCGCTTTCAAGCAGCGCAGCGCCTAAGGAATCCCATCTTAATGTTGTAAAGCGAATATTTAAATATTTAAAGGGAACTGATGACTTGGGACTATTCTATCCCAGTTCCCCGTCTTTTGATTTAATTGGTTTTTCAGATGCTGATTACGCAGGATCTCAAATTGATCGTAAAAGCACTAGCGGAGCATGTGAATTTTTAGGTGATTGTCTAGTAGCTTGGCACAGTAAGAAACAAACATCGGTTGCAATGTCAACTGCAGAAGGAGAATATATTGCTGCAGGTAGCTGCTGTGCACAAATCCTTTGGTTGCAGCAAACCTTGAAAGATTTTGGTATAAAAACGTCAAATATTCCAATTTATTGTGATAATACTTCTGCTATTAATATTTCCAAAAACCCTGTCATGCATTCTCGTACCAAACATATTGATGTTCGTCATCATTTTATTCGAGATCATGTTGCTAAAGGTAATATTGAGCTTATATTTATTCCTACTGAAAATCAAAAAGCTGATATTTTTACAAAGCCTTTATCTGAAGACAGGTTCTGCATGCTTCGAAGGGAACTTGGTATGTGCACCCTTTAATTGATCGATTGGTAAAAAGTATTACTGTATTTTGATTTAATTACCTTAATTCTTGCTTATGTGAATATGTTAACTTGATTGTGATTTAAATTGATTGATTTGTGAATACGTGGTAGTTTATTTGTTAGAAATGTGAGTCAGTTTACGCATGGGTTACACCTGTATGCTTTAATTGTTTTTTTCTCGGGCACGTCTTCCTATAAGTGTCTCTTCTATTCTCTCTTCTCTTACTTTCTCTCTATTATCTCTCCTCTTTTCTCTCTGTATTTTTCCCTTTTTTTCTTCTAATGGCGAAATGAAAAACTCGATCGATTGCTACTCGTTCCAGCAAGCCTCCAACAAAGTCAGAATCCTCTAAACGACTGAAGGCAGGCGTTTCTGAAGATCATTCTAACTCTGAATCTTCCATTCCGGAGCCAAGTCTGAAAGCAGAGTTCTTGACTACTGAGGGGTCCTCTAAAAACAAGGCTAAACCGATTCTCAAAGAAAGAATGGCGGATGGTGACCTACTTCAACGCATTGGTATAGTGCAGATCTTTGAGACTCTCAAGTGTGCATCTCTTTTATCGCCTCCGATGAAGTTTTACCCCTCTCTGGTTCGAGATTTTTACTCTAATTTGACTAAAGGACATAACGAAATGGTCTATTCGAATGTTAAGGGTGTTCCCATTTTGCTCACTGCTGACTGGATTGGATCTATTCTTGGAGTTGCTGCCAGTGGACCTTGCCCCTTCACCTCTCATCAACCATACTCAGAGATTGAAGACCTTACATATGAAGAGCAGCTTCGAACCATTCTTGGTGACTCTTAGATCTCGGCTGACTCCAAACCCTTGCTATCATCTCTCACTCCTACTTGTCTTTTGCTATTCAAGTTCTTTCATACAAACCTTTTACCACGCAAAAGTGGTCGAGATAGGGTCACCTATCAAGATTCAATTTTGCTGTCTTTATTTGTTAAGCAAATGCCTTTTAATGTTGCCTCTTTCTTAATTCGTAACATGATTCATTGTACTTCTCATGATTCCGTGCATTTGCCATACCCATGTCTTTTGACCAAAGTTTTTGAATATTTCAAAGTGATTGATGCCATTGATGAAGTGGATAATTTAACTGAAACATTTGATTTGAATACCTTAGCCCGTAACCATCTTTCGGTTCCTGAGTCAAATGAGCTTATTTTTGAGAATGTTGATTCTCTGTCATACACTTCTTTGCCTCACTCCCCCGTTGCTCCATCCTCTTTTGGCAATGATAAGTTGAATGCATTTCTTGATGGCTTTTCTGCTCAAGTTGGAGCAAATGCTAAAGCCATCGAATCTCTTCAAACTAAGTTGCTTTCTATTGAATCCTCTCTTGCATCGATGTCCAAGTCTATGGAGTTACTACATTCCAAATTGGATGTATTGAAAGCCAATGATCGAAGCATTTCTAGGAAAATGGATTTCGAATTTAGCTCACTTCAGGAAGGAATGACTTATACTGCCAAGGCTTGGGAAAAAGAATTTGTTAAGCTTTTCTTTAATTTGGGTTCTGAGACACAGTTCTTATCCAAGCAGCTCACTTCTCTTCATGGCAAACATGTCACACCATGGCATAAAAAGTCTGATTGGATTGGAGATTGTAATCTCGAAGAAATTACTGCACCTCTTCCTCTCCCAGCAATTCCTCCTCCTGCTACAATTCCTCCTCTTTCAGTGGATGGATGCTAGAGATGGCAAAGCTCCTTCATCAGATTTCTTTGCACAGAATTTTTCTACCTATGAGGACTCTCCTAAGTACAAGAAAAAGGACAAAGGCAAAGATCCAGTTGATATTCCTGACGATGATTAAGTATGTTTTTATGCTGATGAAAGGGGGAGAACTTAGTTGTTTTTGAATTTGAACTTTTTAAGTTGGCTGCTCTGTGTTTGAACTTAGTTGTGCTTGATTATGTGTTTGGGCATATTTGTGATGACTTTGAATATTTTGTGTTCGTTTTGGATATTGGTGGCTATTTGTGGTTATTTTTGTTTGGGATTTATTTGCTATCTGTTTTTTACTTGTTCATAACATGCTCTGAGTTAATCTCAGACTACTGGATTACATTGTCTGTATTTGATTGCATTGTCTATATAAGTGCTTTTAACAGGGGGAGACAGCAATAGCTTGATCGACATTCAAAAATGTTCATCATCATAAAAAAAGGGGAGATTGTTAATCCCAGGTTTTTAGGATGATAATTTTTTAATAGTCTTCGAATGAAATCATTGAGATTTAATTCTGAGTTTCCATATATAACTGCCATATCTATTGCAGGACATATATTGTATTTATGGCAGGTCATATATCTTGAGATATCTCTCAAGGATATCATGCGATTTGATTGTAATTCAAATCCTAAAGGAGTCGTTGTTATGATCACTGATTGATTATTATGTAATCACTAATTTGTGCTTGATTGATTCCTGTCTTCAACAGCTATAATCTCAAGGATTCATCTCTAACGGCTATATGCTCTTGTGCTATATAAAGACGACCTTTCAGCAAGAAGAATATTCACTCGAAGTTTCACTGCAATATAACTTCTATACACAGACACTCAAGTTTATATACATTCTGTTTAGAAGTTCCATTTATCGAGTTGTAAAAGTTTATTCATTTTACACACACTTGTGCCGGGTTGTGGCAATTAGATAGGGTTGCAAGTCATAAGCCAAGGTAGCCAGTGGGCTAGGTAGCAGGTTTGCTAGGAGACAATTGTGTCAAGGGAAGAGTTCTTCCAAGAGGCTTTAAACTTGTAATCGGGAAAACTGTAAGCTTTATATTATTGTTCTAATAATATAATCTCTGTGCTAGTTGGCATAGGGACTTGGATGTAGGCCATAGATTGGGTAGGGGCCGAACCAAGTGAAAATTTCTAGTGTTCTTGCTTTACATTCTGTCATTTACTTATTGCTGATTATTTACTGTTAGTTAATTGGGATACTCTCACACACAAAAGAGATAGTCTCATTATCGTTTGAGACGGCCTCATTCATTTGACAGTTAAATATATTGTGCTACTCGATTTACAGTAAATTCCCTTGCAAGTTGCCATCATTTCACATGAGAACATGGAGCAATGAGATTCACACATATCCAACAATTGAAACAAGGTAAAGAAATGTTGACGTGCACGGTGCACCCATACTCACAAATTCTATTTTAAATACAGACCAATAGATAAACACACTGAAACAAACATAAATCGAAAATTTTATCAAATCATACCTCAAGATTCTTCGCTTAGCCTCCTCCAAGCTCTTACTTCGACACTGCAGTTCATCGTAACTCCTCAAAAATTCACGGTAAACAGAATGTGACTGCTTTCGATTAGCTATGTAGTACAAAGAATCCCTAAACACTTGAGTTATACCCACATGATCAGATCTCTCAAGCATCAAATCCTTTTCTACAGTCACTGAACCATCAACTACCTTCAAGCTTGAATCATCACTTCTGAACTCATTAAAACCAGACCAAGTTATCAATATGTAGCCACACACATGCATCCAGACAGTTGAAAAACATACAGTTTTTTGTTTAGTAGGTTAAAAAACATAAAGTTAACAGGAATAAAATACTAAATGTTAAATTACCTAAACAGAACAGATAGCTCAAAAGAATAGTCTGAAAGTTCTTGCTCCAACAAAGAATCTCCATCTGCAAGTATAAACCTTCATTGTCTATGTCTAACTAAATATAGATTTTACATACATGCATGATTACCCTGACAGACACACACACACACACACACAATTTTATAGGTGTAGGGAGAAAGAGAGTACCTGAAGAAGGAGGGGAGATTCGTACCCATTATACTTTCTTGGGTTGGATCAAACAGAAGTGAAGTTTATAGACTTTGATAACAGCAGAAGTTTTATAAGAAAAGGACTATGTAGTTGTGACAGCACTCAGGGAACTGACTCTTTGGTTGGAGAATAAGAGAATAAAATACTATTATTATTTATATTATTTTTGATTAATTTTATGATTTAAACTTATATTATTTCGGGTAGTGTTCATAATTTTATTTTTTAATCCAATTCTTGACTCTTCTTTTCCTTTTTACATAATTTCTTCACTTACATTTCGTTTTACAATTTTTTTTTTGTTGTATGTTTCATTCTTTCTAACCGAAGAGGTATGCTTTTCTTATGATTTTAAATTTTAAATTTTCTTTTTTCACATTTTGTGTCTCTAACGTCCATAACAAAATCGGAGTATAACTGAATAAAAACCACAATTTTGGAGAAATTAAGTAAAACAATTTTCAAAATGAAATATATGATTCAAAAATATATTGAAACCTGTTGCAAGGAAGAACATGCATAGATTTTCTAAAATCATGACATCCCCCATGCTCAAGAAATAAAAACAAATAAATCCATTTTGAAAATATGGTAAAACTAGGAGCCATGCATACAATCATGTAATAATGATCTTCCTGATATCTTATAATTGAGCTGTAAACTTACATGATAACATCGTAAATTTGGAAAAACTTCAACTATATGAGTTTCTGTCTAAACTGTCAAAATATTCCTACTACATTCTCCCGGCTCCGGCCATCCTGAGCTCCTGAATCCGTTTTTAACAATCAAATCTTACTACTCGACAAGGTACGGTAGCAGCTAAACCTTCACAGATCATTTCAAGACAAGATGCAAACAAGCAAAATCGAGAGAGATCTCCACGTTTAAGATATTCAAGATTTGATAGTCGAAGGAACAGCCCATCCATGGCCAACCAGTCCTCCAAGCCAAGAAAATGAAGTGAGGATGTCCAAGATGGTGATACACGAACATATAAAGCCAACTAATGAGGAATGACATACGGCAAAGCAGTTACATCAGCAGATTCTATCCGCAGAGCTTTTGACCACACATGTTTCGACTCTGCAACCTGAGAAGAACCGGCGGTTGGCATAGACTGTCGATTCTCGCTGCCACTAAAAAGCCATTCTTGATTATCCATGTCTGGCCACTCGACACTGGGAATGTTTAGTATCTGGCTTAGATACATGGAATCAGGATGCGGAGGTTTAGCAGAGAATCCTCCATTCTTTTTGACTTTTTTGGAAGATGGCCTCGGTGAGCAAACATTTGGTTTTTTACCCTCTTCCAACCCATTGATCTTGAGATCATTGTGATTCACTTTCTGATCATCAATCATCATATCGCCTCCACTAGAAAAATGGGTAACAGCCTCATCAACTACCTTCCCATTTCTCAGCATTGGATGACACGGTGAGATCTTGTCATCCATATTATGACCATTACTTGTTTGCAGCTGCTCAGAAGCAAACTGTTTGCTAGCATAACACAAGTTCAATTCCCCCGCGACATTTTGTACAATCGAATGAGAGGGTAGGATATTATTATTCATGTCATGGCTATCCCGATTCTCTTGCCTCTCAGAGACGAGCTGGATATTAGCTTGGTTTGCCTCCAACTTGGATCCATTGTAGGTAAACTTGCTAGTGACGTTATGGTTCTGAACTTCCTCCGCAAACTTGGAAATAGGTTGGGAGGGAGTCGTGCAAGGTTCTGAATTTCTCCCTCCTTCCGAAACATGATTGGATGGGGGGCGCAATCTCGGCAATTTATTAGGTTGGCTTTCTTTCTCTGTATAAAGTTTGAAACAAAGGAACAGATGCGATTAGGTAAGTTTATAAATATCTACAAACTAGGTTAAACCACCATAATAAGCATCTGCAAGAAAACTTTCAAGAACTACCAAGTTAGTCAGGAAAACATACTCGTGAAAAAAGTGTACCTCAGAAAATAATAAACAATAAGTAATAAGGTACATGCCAAGTGGAGAAACAAGCACATATTATACAAGATAGCATATATCATAAAAGATAGCAGGAAAGATTATGTTACTTTTGACCTACAAGTGATAACGACGCTGTGGCAGAATAACTAAAATCTAGGGGAAAACGTACCATGTAGAAGAACATCTTTCATTTCAAGCGCTTTTCTTTTTCCAAGATTAGAAGTTTTGTTCTCTGCCTTCGGAAGGAGTGATGGCTTACCATTATGTAAGGATACAGCATTGCGATTGTTTTCTTTTGTTTTTAACTGCTGTGCATCTGGCACCTTCACATTTGCCCTATCTTCCCCTATCGCACCCTTTGGTTCACTTTTTACCTCTCGATTTGGATCCTTCTGCCCATCTTTCTTACCATCAACATTCTTCTGCAAACCATTTTCTTTCTGCTCTGTTGTCCTCTTGTCCGCCAATCCAGGGACCCATGCAACTTTTCTTTCATCACCTTCAATATTGCTCGGAAAAGAACAACTACTTTGAGACCTTGCAACAAATTCTATGCCTTGTCTGTAGACCTTTCTGTCAGTGTCTCTTTTGTCCTTGAGCAGAGTCACTGATTCCTCAGGATTTTTTCTACCTGTAAGATAAATTTTTTGAACCAAAGGGCTCTCCTTGACCTTAATTTCATCTCTGGTTGTCTTTCCCGAACCCAGCAAAAAAATAAATTCACCTGTATCTTTTGTTTCTGCGCAGTTCGAACCAATATTCTTCAAACTGTTATATTTTACTGGCCCAACCATATCATTTTCAGCTGACCATTGGTTCCGTTCTATCTCTCTATGCTTCTCATTCTCAACTGATGTGTTGTGCACTTGTGTTTCTCTATGCTTGTCGTTGTCTTTGACTTCTGTTGAGTCTTTCTTTTCTCTTTGCTCATCTTCACTTCTCTCCTTGTCTTTCTTATGCTTTCTTTCTTTGTCTTTCTTATCACTCTTCTCTTTCTTATCCCTCTTCTTCTCCTTTTTATCCTTCTTCTCCTTATCTTTTCTATCTCTCTTCTCCTTCTTATGCTTTTTCTCCTGCTTTTCCTGAAATAGTTTCCTCGAGAAAAATAAATACGCAAAAGGCAGAAGGGGAAAAAGACAATTACTCTACCCAAGCTTAATGACTGGTAACAAAGTAACATGTTCAATATACCACACTAAAACATGTGGTAATCTGCCAACACAAAAGATTGAAATGCATCCAACTGAAACAGAAAGTGGTCAACGCTTAACAAAGAGCAGCGGAATCCAAGAAGAGCATACTTATATAGCTCTAATGAAAAGACTAGTGTACTATGGCGAATACATTTGCATTCAGCCACCACCACAGGAGCAAGGAACAACGTTGTTCTGTGATATTATGATACTTGCAGACTTTCAAGTTTGGAGATTCCAAAATTACCAAAGAAAGGAATCCATATTCGGCTGGAGAGTAGATCTTGACCCAATAATCACTCAAACAATGAATTATGAATTTGTGTGGGAAAGTAAATATATAAGAATGCATCACACAGAAACAGCAATACTGTTTTTCTAGTAAGTTCACACAATTTTAGCAATAGATTGTGCACAGAAGATCCTCAGGTTAGATTATTATTATAATAAGAAGCAAACATTTCTGATTCAGATTTCTCCGAGAAAGGAAATAGCTTCACTCAAGATACATTATTAACATTTATAGAGTAGCTAAACGGGAACATTATAATGGTCTTCTCAGCAAGAAGACCGAAAAGGACACACCAAAAGATAGGACAAGTATCAACAAAGACAAAAAAACAGGATACAATTGAACTAGTCAAGGTAAAGGATTTTTTATTTTTATTTTTTTGTTTTTCTATTACTAACCTAAAAAGATTATTTATACAGAAAACAAAAAATATGCATAAATTCATTAAGTGAGCCACTGTATGTAGTCCTAAATGTTAAGAACTCCCGTGTAACTCCCGTGTACATATCTACTATCACAAAGGTTTAGTGCAGCCGCAAAGATTTATGTATAGATAACAGGATGGCTATATACATGTCACTATATTAACTACTTCAATCCATTTGAATAGTCAACATGGCCCAGGTATCAAGTACCCCGCAAACCAGTGGAAAACAACGAACTACAGGCATAAATATGTTATTGACATATTGTTTCAATACTTGTTAACCCAAAGCAAGTTATCATCAATAAGTGAGCTCTTAAGATGACACTTCAGCCATAAAAATGATGATATAAGTCTGAATGAAAGCCATCCAAATCTGTGTTTTACAGACTCGTGTAGAAACACTAGTCGGCATGACATGACATCACAAAATACGGGTAGGTATGCATGTGCAGGATCCTTCAATTAAGTGGCAAGAGACCAGCAAAAACCAAAGAACATCATATTTGTTTCCAATTCAATCTAAGTCATATGTATAATGTATCTTGAAATCTTGATCATTACATAACTATTTGTTTTCGCAGATAAAATCATCAAAATATTTAAAAGAAAAGACAAGAGATAATAATTCTATTCTTTAATTGGTAAATAGCATGAATATCATCAGTTACCAAGTGTCAGTTAATAATCATTTGATATCTTCCTAAGATTATCTGTAATTAAACCATTTCCGTTTCTTTTTAACCTCTTGTATATTTTATCACATCAAATGTTTCATGCTTGGGGATAATAGATACTAATTCACAAAAAAGAATGGCAACTCTTCACAAGAAATAATAGGCAGAAACTCGATAGTGGATAGTAATTCATAAAAGAGAATGGGTAGAAACTCACGCAATGCGCAATTCCTCACAACCACAATATCCATCACATACAGTTTGGAGAAAAAAGAATAGGTCACAACCACAAAATCCATTACTCACAGTTTTAGAGAAGAGTCTAATTTCCACCAAACCAATTGCTTACATATATTATTACTTTTTTTGACAAAAAGGGATAAATTTCATTAAACCAAATCATTCACCAATACAGATATGAGATCAGAGGGGGCATTATATAGAGAACGAGATAACACCTGTCCAAAGATCATAAGTACGAGTCTTTAACTAAATCTCAGCATAAGTCGGAACCTCTCTTAACAACTTAAAATTTCCTCCTATAACCAATCAACCTTAATCTTCATAAAAATTAAAAGGGTAAAGATTTAATTGTAGAACTCTTGTATAGGGCAACTTAAGTTGACAATGTAAGGAAAAGAACATCATATATCACAAAATGGCAGTTAATAATTAGCGCGTAATTCACAACGCATTTATACACGCACATACACAACTATATACCTTTTTTAGCCACTGCTCGGCATCAAATGGAATCTTCTTATCATACCCTGGAGGAGGAAACGGAAAGCAACGTGACATTGCAAGCACACCTAGCCAACTGACAATCTCTTACTAATCGTGAAAATTCACTTAATTCCTGATCATGGTGTTCCCTTCCTGAAACATACAAATAACAGCACTCTTTCTTGTGACCAATGTAGCTGTACTTATTCGCTGCTTAAGCATTTCTTCCTTTACTGGGAACGTACTACTTTCAAATTCAGTCACCAGGAGTTTTGTTAGACAACCAACACAATTCAATAGATACGACATCAGAACTGATCAGAAAAGAAAAACTTCATTGAATGCACCATTTAAACTGACCTAAAATTCCCAATACAAAGATTGGTCGACAAATGAAGATTTCAACAATATTCCCTAGCACAACAAAGTCTCATCACCTGCCCATCATCACATATCAATATCAGACCACTTCCTGAATATATATGGCAACTTATAGCGCAAAAACAGCACAAACTCAAAATGCAAATACTTATAAGTACCCTATCAAAATAATAAACTCTAAACACTAAAAATTCATTTCAGTCCAGACTTGAAAGACAAAGAACATAACTCTGTCTAACCCTCTTTCAGATTCAATGTACAAAGCTCAAAGCTATAGTACATAACAAAAATTCAAATCCAACACTAATAC
Source organism: Saposhnikovia divaricata (assembly GCA_036435485.1). NCBI lineage: Eukaryota > Viridiplantae > Streptophyta > Magnoliopsida > Apiales > Apiaceae > Saposhnikovia > Saposhnikovia divaricata. The sequence goes on along the minus strand of CM071599.1, from coordinate 133,525,121 downwards.
TAGTAAATAAAAATGACCCTTTATTAAATAAACAAACAGAAGGTTAGTTCTTAGTTGATCACCTTCCATCTATTTGTGTTCAGCTCATTTAGTATACACCAACAAAACCAAAGTGACAGAAACAAGCCCAAACATTCTTTTACACAAAAGGGTTAGCAGCAAATTCATAAAAACTATATCTTATAAATAAAGTTTAGATTTTAAAAAAAGGGTTCAAAACAAATTTAAAAAACAAGAATTTCAAGAAAATGCCATAAAGGTGTGATTTTTAAGCATTGTAGAAGCAAAACAAACAGCAGGAGATCAAACAAAAAGGAGAGAAACCATTACTAGATATCTCCCTCAGTTGTTTCCCCACTTCCTTTATGTGTATCTATCTATATATATGCAATGGATCCTGGGAAGCTCTGTCAATTCTTGATATGGGTTTATTTTATATAAAAAAAAACTGTGTGTATATGTTTGTGTCTGCCAGTTCTTTCTGGGAAGAAAAGAAACACAAAAGGGGGAGAACTGGAGAAGCCCTTTGACAACACATTGAAGGAGTATTTATAGCAGATGAGGAGGGAGGGGTGGGGTTAAAAAAGTACAACTAGTAGTTTGCTACTGTCATTATGACTTACCATATTTAATAAACAAGTATATCTAGTATATTCTTCATTCTTGTAGTAACTTTTTTTTTTTTTTTTTAATAAAATGCGAACTTTCATTAATTAAGTAAATCAGACAAAAGCACCTCCTGCATACTAGATGGAGGAGTAAAGAACACACATTGGCAGTTGAGCAAACAAGGAATTCTAGCCATTTCATGGGCTACTTTGTTTGCTTGCCTTTTGACAAAAGAGATTGAAAAGCCTACTCTAGAACTCAAATAAGTACGACAGCTTTCCAACAAATGACCGGCTTCCAGCACATTCTCACAAGGGCTTCGAATTGCCTCTACTGAGAGGAGAGAATCAGACTCGATTATTACATCCTGGTATGGCATAGTCAGTAACCACTTAAGGCCTTCACAGATTGCTACAATTTCAGCTTCCAACACTGTATGAAAGCCCGAGTAAGAAGCAACCTTACCTGCGACAAACACTCCCAAGTGATCCCTCAGCACTAACCCAATAGAGAAAGAATTAGAGTCACTTCTTATAGAGGCATAGTCAGTAACCACTTAAGGCCTTCACAGATTGCTACAATTTCAGCTTCCAACACTGTATGAAAGCCCGAGTAAGAAGCAACCTTACCTGCGACAAACACTCCCAAGTGATCCCTCAGCACTAACCCAATAGAGAAAGAATTAGAGTCACTTCTTATAGAGGCATCAGTATTAAGTTTCAAGCAACCAATTGTTGGAGGAGACCATCTCGTATGAAGGACAGCCCCAGACGGAATCACCCTAGTCTGCATAGCCTTCCTAGCACCAACAGCTGACTTCCAGTCGCAAAAAAACTTTGCACTCATGTCCATAGCAGTGACAACATTCATTGTCTTGTTCTCCCACACCTTTTTATTTCGGACAAACCAGATTCCCCAAAGCACTTTTGCTATTTTACCCACCTCATCACCCGTACCCTCACCAATCTTGTTGAGGATCCAATCTGATACAGCCTCCACCACTTGCGTATCATAGCTAGCTCCCACATAGGACCAACATTGGCGAGCAAAACTACACTCAAAAAATAAGTGGAGCACATTTTCATTAACCATATCACACATTGGACATGTCAAGGGTAATTGAACTCCCTTAGAACTCAGTCTGCATCGAACAGGGAGATTATTTCTACACAGCCTCCAAAGCAAAACTTTGACCTTGTGAGGAATCGTCAATCTCCAAAATTTTCCCCACCCCCTGGATTGAGTTACATTATACGTGCCAATGTTTCTTTCGTGCCAAAGATGGTACCCTGTCTTCACACTATAGTGTCCATTTATGCTATTCGTCCAAGCAATTCTATCCTTCACACCATTTTGAGGAATCATAGTACTTAAAATCCTGTTAGCATCCTCTTCACAAAACATGTCCCTGGCCTTAGCCACATCCCAGACCTTCTCCCCATCTACAAACAAACCCGAAACAGATGTGTCGTGACCCTCATATACATGACTTTGATCCACCCTAAAATCTGGCTTTCCTCTCAACCAAGGGTCTTTGCAGGCATTAATATCATCACCATCCCCCAAGACCCATCTAAAACCCCCAGCTAATGTATTCTTAGCTGTTAAAATCCCTGTCCAGATAAAACTCGAACCAGGTTTCGCAGTGGCTTGTAAAAAATGGTCATTAGGATAGTAACGAGCTTTGTAGAGCCGAGCAACCAAAGACAAAGGTTTATTCATAAAATTCCAACACAATTTACCCAACAAAGCGATATTAAAACCATATAGACTTCTGAAACCCAACCCTCCTTTCGACTTTGACATAGACATGGCATCCCACGACAACCAGTTTATACCCTTCCTTTCAGTTGAACCAGAGTTCCACCAGAATTTATTGAGCATTCTTTCGATCTCTTGACACATCGACTTGGGAAGTAAAAAACAAGACATGCAATAAGATGGTATGGACTGCGCAACATTTCTAATCAAAACAGCCTTACCTCCACGAGAGATGGGCTTAGATTTCCAACCTTGAATCTTCTTCCAGACTTTCTCCTTAACAAAGTTGAAAACTCGTTTTTTAGAACGACCAACAAGAGATGGCAGACCTAAATATTTACTGTCCCGTAAGTCGTTATGCACCCCAAGGATTGCAGACAGCTCCTCCTTCCTCTCCAAACCAACATTTGCACTAAAAAATACCCCAAACTTTTGGAGATTTACTGCTTGCCCTGACCGAACCTCATAATCTGTTAACAAAGCCACAATCTTATTAGCTTCCTCATTATTTGCTCGGAAAAAAAGAAAGCTATCATCTGCGAACAGAAGATGGGTAATGATAGGCGCAGAAGGACAGATTTGAGAACCGTGAATATCTCCCACAGCTGCAGCATTGATCAAAGATTCTGACAACCCCTCCATACACAATAGAAATAAGTATGGAGACAAAGGATCCCCTTGTCGGAGACCCCTCGACGGAATAATCGGACCAATATATGAGCCATTAAAACAGAAATCATAAGATACCGTCGTTACACACATCATCATCCAACTTATCCATCTGCTGCAAAAACCCATTCGAATCAACCTCTCTTTCAGGAAAGCCCAGTCTACTCTATCATACGCCTTACTAATATCAAGTTTTAGAGCTATTTCACCCTCACTCCCATTAGACTTCCTATTCATATGGTGAATTATCTCGAAAGCCACTAGCACATTATCAGTAATGTTTCTCCCGGGAACTTTTTCTTTTATTATTATATTTATTTGTTAAAAATTTATAGGCGAAATTCCACACTTTTTTGTAGTAATGGTTTTAATTATTCTTCTTCTAGCTTCTTATAAAAATTTAGAAGTGAAAGTTTTTTTTAGGATATGATCCATATGAGAATAATTTGTAAGTAAGAATAATTGTTCTGCATTCTTTTGAAAAGTGTAAAATAAGTTTTTTTGATAATTCGGTGTTCGGGCCAGTTTTTATCGAATATGACAATTCACTTACTTTCGTGCCTCCAGTGGATCGAACCTATGATCTTGAGGTGATAAGTGCTTAAGTCGCGGTCCAATCAACTGAGACACCCGTAATGGGTAAAAGTGTAGAACAATTTTTCTGCATATTTTTGGCATTTTCATTATTATCAGGGTCGTCTTCAGCATTTTGGAGGTTCTAATTTTCTAAATTTTGGAGGTCCTAAATTTTTCCCGATAATATATTTAAAAACTACTCCCTACCTCCCAAAATACATGTTGTTTTTATTTCTTAATAGTCAAATTGACCAATTTTGACTAAACATTAAAAATTATTCAATTATTATTTTTAAAAACCAAAAAGTACATTTTAAAATAAATTATATATACTTTTTAATGATATATTTTTTTTTGTTTTTTCATTTATTATAATACATATAAATTCTAGTCAAACTTTGATCAATTTAACCAGTCAAAAATCAAAAAAGACATGTACAATGGGAACGGATGGAATATAAATTTTATAAATCAAAATTAGTTAAGAAACCATAATAATATATTAATGCGGAAGTTAAGCAATTTAAAGCTAAAATGTTATTATCCTTATTACTTTTGAATGTGTAAAATCTTTTATTAAATTATTATAATCTAATTTGACTAACATTTTTTTCTGAATAAATTTAAAAGTAGCAATTTAAAGTTAAGAAGTTATTATCCTGATTCCTTTTGAATGTGCAAAATCTCCGATTAAATCACTATAATCTAGCTTAATTAACATCTTTTTTTGAATAGACTTAATTAGAGCTCCACCCCCGTTATTTTAATTTGAAAGAAATTTATTTCACTAACTTTTCTGTAAAAATTACAAGTATCGATAATTTTATATATTATATATACATAATAATAATTAAATTATGAGGTCCTAAAATTTTGGTGACCCTAAGCAGGAATATGAGAGTACTCCCACATGAATGGGCTCTGATTATTATGTTGCAGAATAGAGTTCTCACTGTTCTAATGCTAACATGTGTTCTAGTGTGTTCCTAACAGAATATATTATATTTTATAATTTGAAATTTTTTAAGAAAGTGAAAATCAAATTTAAAATTTAATAACAATTAAATAAATTATTAAAATAGTAATTAATAACATTTTGAAATTCAAAGTTTTGGCCCCACAAATTAGGGTTGATTATTCGGTTATAATCGAACCGAATTACCGAATACCGAAATAACCGAAATACCGAATAAGGCCAAATATTATAACCGAATAAGGAACCGAAATATTTCGGTTCGGTAACCGAACCAAAATATTTATTTCGTTATTTTACCGAAATAACCGAATTATATATATTTATATATTTTATTTTACATATTAAATATAAAAATATAAATATTATTATTTTACATATAAAAATTATTATTTTACATATAAAAAATTATTATTTACATATAAAATATAAATATTATTATTTTACATATAAAATATTGATAAAGGAATTAAGAAATAAGAAGAGATAATATTAATATAAATATTTTATTATATATTTCTGTTAATTTTAACCGAAATAACCGAATAACCGAATAACTGAAAATACCATAATCGAATTAAAACCGAAATATTTCGGTCCAGTTAATCGAACCGAATTATTTTGGTTATTTCGGTTCGGTATTCGGTTAACCGAACCGAGTGCTCAGCCCTACCACAAATACAATAAGTTGTTTGAACAAAAAATAAAAGAAAGAAAGGGTTCCCCAATATTGAATTATAATTATATGATTGGTTATTTTTTCATTAATGAGATGGAACCTTCATATATTAATATGAATCTCACGAATAAAACAATGTCATATAGTATTTGAGAAGATTTTTAGAATCATTTTCGGAATATTTAACACTACTCTAAAAAAAAGAGTTATTGCTAAATTTTATCACTTGCGTGAACAATGTTAATTTAAGGGTTACAAATTTCAAAACGCCCACGACATTGCATAGACAAAATATTTGTGTTAAAAGGGATTCGGGGTTATTTTGTAAAATGAATATTTTGAAATCGAATTTTTTATTTTTTAAGTGTCATACTTTTGTGAGAAAGATATTCTAAATATAATATAAAAATTATCTGTTTTAACAAATAACTTGTATAAAGAAATTCAAAAGTATTTAATAACTCTCCTTATATGGAGGAATATTTGATGAAAAATATAATGATTATCTGTTTTAAAAAAAGCCTTTATAAACACATACAAGAGAATATAGTAACTTTCCTTATACGGAGGAATAATTCATGCAAAGAGTTGGAAAAATTAATATAGCAGAGCATAACTTTAACAAATTCTAAATTGATAAATTCCTATATGTTGTTTATTAATTAACTAAAAAGGTGTTTAAAACTTAAAATCAATTTGTAATAATATTATTTTTATACAAACATACGATAAAATAATTACTAATTGTTGATACATGACATAAGGTCCGCAGGAAGATACCTCATGTGTGTACATATCCACCTGGGAGGACAATAATACGATGCATTTATGCATAACTTATACATGTTTAATGGATAAATGTTTTCTTTTTTTTCCTTTCTTGTGAAGAATTTTATTATTTATTCAAAATAAAAGCTGTTTTATTAGTGCAAAAAAAAAAGGGAGGATAAGAGCCTTTTTAAAATATTTTATATGGTTTGTTTTGTTCATCCTTTAAATGCTTCATAAGATCTTTACTTGGGGCATTTAGAGGCCCAAGTATGTCAACAGTTTGGTCTTAAATATCATCCTCAGTGGTCAGTGTACAAAGTTACAAACCAACCAAACCCAATCCAAAACAGTAATTTTACAAGTCCAACAATTCCAGCCCAGGATGGTCAGCATAAGAATTTTTTTTTTTTTTTTGAAAGAAAGCATAAGACTTCTTGAAACAATAAAACAAAAGATATTAAGAGATAAGAATAATTATTAAAAAAAACATACATAAATATTGAGAGAAAAAGCCAACCTCTGTATTAAAATGAAATGAACTATACATTATTCTCCAAGACAACTACAGAACATGATTATAATGCTTTTGTAATGGTAAGAATGAACATATTATAATTTCCTGGGTAGCGAAATGTCGAAATGCATTTACAAGAAACTTTATGGTTACTTTGTGAGCACCTTAATTAGAGATGATAAGAAAAAATTAATTACAAAATCTTTAAAAACCCATCACTCCTCAGTTGATCAACCCACCCCAGGGCTGCAGGAGTTAGTTCACTTCCTCGAAGGCAATGCCCTTGCTGTAAAGGGCAGGAAATAGCCAGGTATGAACGATCTAAGATGTTAGGTTGCATAGGAGCCACGGAAAATCCAGCTGATGGGAGTACTCCAATTGTTGAATGCGGAATAGTGCTGCAAAAGAAGAAGATCGAGGATTGCTGGATAATGATTGAAAAGAGTTTGCTAATTGTAAAAAAAAATGAAAAAGAAAACCCTAAGATAACATTTAGACATGAAGAATGGAACTTGAAAGTGTCTTTTTGCAACCTACAAATCGTATAACTAAGTAAATATAGCTATTCAATCTCGTAAGCAATGTGTCAGCAGTCAGCGTATCAACCAACCTGAAAGATAATGATAAAGACTCCAGTGGTGCAGAAACTCTACTGGGAGAATCAGGAAGCAGAGACCAGAAAACTGGAAAGAAGCAAACTTGATTAGTTTAAATTACCTAAATATATATTTATATAATTCCTCACATATCTCTACAGACTCGTTCTTGATAAATTAAAGTACAAATTTACCTGAGTGTTGGGGGTTATTAAGTAAAGCAGGGCAGATCAGAACATCCTACATATAAAGGTTCAAAAACGATCAATTTGCTTGACAATAAAGAGTAACATATCATCTAAAGCCCATATTATCAAGTACTAATTAAAATTACACACACACCTCGCCTGAATTTTGAGCTTTGTGGACTAGCTCTGCAAGAAATTCCACAGATAAGATAGGTCAGCTTCAGACATGCATATATATATACTTCATAGAACATGTTTCCAGAAACCAATTACATATCTACAGGCTACCATCCATTATATGTCAAAATCATTGGAGAAAGGGATGAAATAGTGTAAAAAAAGGACCCCAGCAAATTACTTAAATCAATATCAATTATCTCATGTATACCAGAAAAATGAATTGTACAGCACAAAAAACAATTATTACCATAGTCTGAAACACTTGAATTTATACCCAGAGTTAAACCAAGAAAATTATCTTCTGTTTTCTTGCCAAAGCCCCCAAGGCTCAACTCAAGATTTGGATTGTCATCTGTAAAAGATAGCAGTTCAGATTTTAAGACAACCTAAATGAGTAACAACCCACGAGGTGGAGCAATGGATCACCAAGTGAACTTACCCATGTTACTTAGCTTCAGCTGTAGTGGATCAGCAAGAGGACGAGGAATCCACATGTTAACCTATTAATAACAAGTGTTAGCAGCTTATAGTTTTCATAAGTGACAATTTGGACAAATCTGCAAACAACAATTACCGAGAAAAAGGGATGTTGTAAACACTGCTCTGCAGTTGGCCTCTCTAGTGGGTTCCATGAACAAAGTTGCTACAATAGTTGAAGATGATATCAATAATGAATCTCGTCAATCCACTACTGAACAAAAACACCATATGGTACCAACCTTGATCAAGTCAATAGCTTCCAAGCTTGCATTTGGAATAATGTCGGATAGATTCGCAGGCATAATCTACCAGAAGAACGACAGAATACAGATGGTGAGGTAGGAAACTAAAGAGGAAGTAGGATTTCACTAATTTGTTTCAGTTTAACAACTAACCTCTGAATAACAAACATTGACCAATCCCACAGTATTCCTACAGTCAGGAAAGGCAGCCCAATCTGGTGCACCAAGAATACAGCATATTTTGTACAATTGGTCTATTTCACTGCCACGAGATACACCACATTCAATAAAATGTAACATTAAACGACATAAAACTATGACTCAGTATATACAAACACAGATCAATATATTGTTCTTTCGCACCTTAGACAGATAAAGCAACATGAAAAGGAGAAATGGGGAGCTATCATTTGTAAAGCAAGAGTCTTATGTGGAAAGCAATGTGTCAATATGAAAAAAATCAGAAATGATCTATCCCCAATAGCAACAGGTATTTGAAAATTACAGCCATTAATGTATACATTGAAGGAAATAGCTTAACAATTATTTAAAAAATAATAATATTATAAAAAATCACCTTTCTCCAGGGAAAATTGGGCTCAAAGTGAAAAGTTCAGCGAGAATTGCACCAACTGCCCACATGTCTGCAAGTAGTTTAAGGATCATTGATTGGGTTCACGGACAAATTTAAACAAGTCTCTAAGTTTTGCAATCCAAGAAAATAATGAATGTGCAGCTAGAGCTCAATATAACATTCAAAATTGTCGTTCATGCCACTAACCTAAGATGCTAGTTTATTCTCGATACAGGATATGTTATTGGTCCCATATAGAAATATTGAAACTCGATAAATATTAACAGGAATATACAAGCAAAATCAAACAAACTTATATTGAAAGGAACAGCAAAAAACATGGATAAACAGCATCCTGGAATGTTTGTCAAATGTAGATTACATCAAACGTAATATTAGAAAGATAGCAGAGAACTCGGTATTTCATTTCAAGAAGACAAACGATGTTCTGAAGAAGAATACCCTCGTATTCTTGATTAAAACAGAAGGGGGAGATTGACGAACATATTACCTAATCATACAACTCAATCAGTTAATAACAAAATGGATCGATATGTTGTAATATTGTCTCATGAACATATCCCGTTTAATTTACTTATAGGACCCTACTGAGATTGAATTCTCTATGATTCCAAGTGTTTAGCAGCCCATAAAAGGAGCACAGGATAATTGTGAATTGCTAAGATGGATCTTAGTCACAAGGACTAACGTAAAGTGAAGACGGTTATAGCAAGATAGGTTAACAAAGAACCGCGACCAATCAAATCTAACAGAAAAGTACTTGCACCCATCAGTATATTTTGTAAGACATTATAAAAATCTTTCCAAGCTTTTAAGAACAAACGGGAGAGACGTGTATACCAATAGAAGGAGTGTATGATAGACACTGCAACAAGACCTCTGGTGCTCGATACCTTACAAAAAAACATCGGAAAATAAAATACATATATTTAGACAGCTTGCATGGTGAAATTACCATCTGAAAAATGTGATATTTGGGGGCTGAATTTAAAAGGATGAACACAACAGCATTAGTATAATGACCTACCACCGGGTAGAAACATAGTCAGTATATGGCGGTGATGATGCAACTTCCCTAGCCAGACCGAAGTCAGCAATCTTGATACAGTCATCCGTCACAAGCAAATTCTCTAGAATAAATTGATTCCATATGGTCAGAAGATAGTATAATCCTCGGAAGATATTAGCATATTGTTGAGGAAAAAATTTATACCAGGCTTCAAGTCCCGATGAAAATATCCATTTCTATGCATGTGTGCAAGTCCCTGCAGCATCTGATGCATCAAATGTTTTATCTCTGCCTCTGTAAAGGGTCTTTGACGGTCTCTCATTATTTGGTACAAATTAAGTTCCTGTGAAGTCCATAACAGCTATCGTATTAAAATACACATGTTGGAATCATTTAGTAAGTCTAGTTTGTAAGGGAAAGAGAAGCATGAGTAGATTACTAATAATTCAGAGAACCATTCAATATCCGGTTGTATAATACTCGAACTAAATGTGCTTAACATTGGTATTCACACTAATCTATCCTTTAAAATCTACAAGTTAGGACTATATAGAGCTGAAGAAGTTTAGCATTAGCACTGGGAAGCGAGAGCTATTACTCACAAGATAAAAGTACGTGAAGTTGCTACTTATTGACAAATAACTCATAAATTAGTGCAATCATCTCGTCTTTTCACTTTTTCTCCAAGTACAAAGCTCCATGAGTGTGGACATGCTACAGAGTAGGATCCCTCACAGTTACTCATATACCCCAAGTCAACAGCTACTAATCATCCCCATTAAGTTATACATCTTGCCCACTTGTGACCTGACCCCTAAAATTATTACTTGTGCACTACATATCTCATATGTCTCATATTTTAACATGCACAAATAGCATAATAATATTCAAATATAATCCAAGCCTTTTGATCTTACTTAGTCTATCCCCGAACTCGTACACTTTTTTTAAGTTATTGCCCTGTATTTCATATGAGTATTTATTTACAGGAACAAATAAAGTGTGAGAGATATATGATAAGCACCTCTGTGTTGCACGTATAATACTATCATTGCTAGTTGCTACTATCCTCATGTTTATCAAAACAATGTTTAGATCCTTTTTACTTCACGGGAGCAGGTATGGACCAAAATTTAAACATGTCAGTGCTCTAGCGAAACAATTATTCCTTACTTGTATTGGATAGTTGTACACACTTTATATGGTTGTCAGAATCTGGTATGATTGTTCCGAAATTGTGGTCAAAAGAATCCAACTTGATAAATGAAAATATTACAGGCTACATAAGCGGTGTCGCGGATTAATATGCAGTTCACCCAAATCGATTTCATTCTTGTTCGCAGCCGGGACGTTAGAGCGTGCGTGGATTGCAATGTGTTCAGGAGTGAGGCGTGTGCCTCTCAGCACAGGTTGTTGGCCATGGATCTTTCCATGAAGGGTCGAGTTGTGTGCAGGAAGAGAGGGTTTAGGCCAAGAATCCTTTGGAAAGACTTGAAGGGCGAGAAGGCGGCGGAATTCAGGGAGGCCTTGTTCAACGAAGGTTGTTTTGCGAGTGGGGGAGATGCTAACTTCATGTGGACCAAGATGGCTAAGGCCATCCGGAGTGTGGGCGAGAAGGTGGTGGGGGTTTCCTCAGGTAGGTGCAGGGGCCATAAGGAGTCGTGGTGGTGGAACGAGGAGGTCCAAAAGAGAGTTAAGGCTAAACTTGCGCTCTTTAAAGAGCTTTTATCAACCTGCGCAGGGCCAGAGAGGAATCTGAAGATGGAAGCATACAAGGTGGCTAGACGAGAGGCAAAAAAGGCAGTGGCGAAAGCTAAAGAGGAGGCTTATGAAGGGCTGTACAAGCGCCTAGATACCAAGGAAGGAGCGAACGCCATCTTTAAGCTAGCTAAAGCTAGGGAGAGAGGGCGGCGCGACCTGGGTTCTGTTAAGTTTGTTAAGGATGATTCAGGCCAAGTGTTATTGAATGAAGATGCTGTTAAGGAGAGGTGGAGTTCGTACTTTCATAATCTTTTCAACGAGCCTAGGAGGAGTGGTGCCGGGGTGGAGCGAGAGGTCTCTCTCTCGCCTGTGCCTTCTATCGATTCTTGTGAGCGCATCAGCAAGGAGGAAGTCAAGGGTGCCCTGCAGAATATGGCTAAAGGGAAGGCAGCTGGCCCGGATCTTATCCCGATCGAGGTTTGGCTTTGTCTAGGTGAGGTTGGCATCCAATGGCTAGCAGATCTGTTCAATGTTCTTCTCTTGGGTGCTAAGATGCCAGCTGAATGGAGGCGTAGTGTTGTGGTCCCTTTTTTCAAGAATAAAGGCGATGCTCAGAGTTGTAGTAACTACCGGGGTATTAAATTACTCAGTCATACTATGAAACTTTGGGAGAGAGTGGTGGATAGTCGGATTAGAAGAGTAGTTGAAATCTCAGAGAATCAATTTGGATTCATGCCTGGGAGATCGACGACCGAGGCTATTCATCTCGTTAGACGCCTTATGGAGAAGTTCAGGGATCGTCGCAAAGACCTCCATTTGGTGTTCATTGATCTTGAGAAGGCTTATGATAGCATACCCCGTGAAGCTATCTGGAAGAGCCTTGAGGCGAGGGGAGTGTCGTCGACGTATGTTAGGGTGATTCAAGACATGTACTCCCAAGCTAGCTCCTGCGTTCGGACCCCAGTGGGGGACTCCCGTTTCTTCCCTGTTGAGTTGGGGCTACATCAGGGATCGGCCTTAAGCCCTTTTCTTTTCTCCCTTATCCTTGGTGCATGCTCTTTGCGGATGATATCGTGCTAGTGGCAGAATCGAGGGGGGAGGTGAACGAGAAATTGGAGCTTTGGAGATCTACTTTGGAGTCCCAAGGGTTACGTATGAGCCGTTCAAAAACCGAGTATCTCTGGTGTAACTTCAGTGGTGAGGCCAGCGAAGAAGGGGTGGAGGTTAGGATTGAAGACCAGATCGTCCCGCAGACAGACGAGTTCAAGTATTTAGGTTCGATCATCCAGAAGGAAGGTGAGATTGAAGCCGATGTCACACATCGTATCAAGGCGGGGTGGTTAAGGTGGAGGGCAGCGTCAGGGGTGATGTGCGATAAGAAAGTCCCTTTAAAGTTGAAAGGGAAATTCTATAGAGCGGCTATACGTCCTGCGATGTTATATGGTTCGGAGTGTTGGGCGGAGAAGAAGGCCCTCGTTAACAAGTTGGAAGCGGCTGAAATGAGGATGTTGCGGTGGTCTTGTGGGTGCACGATGTTGGACAGAATCCCTAATTCGGTGTTTAGGAGCGAGCTTGAAGTGGCGCCTTTTTCCGCGAAACTTAGGGAAGGTAGGTTGAGATGGTTCGGCCACGTCCGTAGGAGGCGGGTGGAAGCTCCAGTGAGGAGGGTCGAGAGTCTTGCGGTTGGTGGGGCGAGGAGGAGAGGCAGGCCGAGGAGGTCGTGGGAAGAGCAGCTCAGGCTGGATTTGAAGGCCTTAGACTTAAATGAGACCATGTTTGCAGATAGGTCTGCTTGGAGGCGGCGTATCAGAGTGGTGGACTCTCTCCTAGGGTGCGGTTCGGTTGTCGAGAGCCTCAGAATTGGGTTGTCTCGGTTAGCGATTTTGTAGTAGTTCGGCTTTAACGTTCTCACTTTGCGTTTTTAGTGTCTTCTGTTTTCTGATTTTGCAGTTACAGGGATCATGGCTCGGTGCTGTCTCTGTGCAGGACCTTCGTGTGGTTGGAGCGCTTCAAGTTATGAGTATCATCAATCCCCGCAGAAAGGTATGCCCCATGTGGAGAACGCCATGGGCCCAGGTATGGCATTGATCATTTCCGGAGCAGTTGGTCTCCGTTGTATTTTTCACACTCTTTGTTTGTCGTGCACTTAGCCGAGGGTCTTCACGGAAACAGCCTCCCCGCTCTGAAAGTGGGGGTATGGTCTGCGTACATCCTACCCTCCCCAGACCCTGCTCTGAGCGGGATATACTGGGTATGTTTGGTTTGGTTTGGTTTTTAGCAATTGCACCACTCTACACGCATAAAGTTACCATTTCAAAGTATAGATTTGATGAAGTTTTCTGACATAGAATTTACCACCCATTATTTTAACATAAAACAGTGGTTCATGAGGGAACAAGTGCAGTCCAGTATAATGGAAAAGAAATAACATGCTATCTAATTTTTTTCTGCAAGTTAATAGATATCAGGTGGTGCAGAGATATTGTTACAGTAAAAAATCTGAAAGATACCATTATGAGGAAAAAACTTACCATGTATTCAAAAATAAAGAATAGCTCGTTATTTTCCCGGACTATTTCCTTCAACTTTATTATGTTAGGATGATTCAATTTACGAAGGGCCTGCATCCAATAAGAGAAAGAAGTCACTAACACAGATGTAGCTCATCAATTTCCAATGAGTTTTACAATAGTTTATCCATACTAAATAATTGTGTACAACATCCAGGAGGAAATCAATGCAAGGGATAAAATGTTAAATAAAAAATGGTCCATGTTGCATAATTAAGAGTAAAATTCTAGTATCGCACAGGTGGAAATATTGGAGTGAACCATGTAGGTACTTTATAACTTGATTTAGGCATGATTTCTTACAGCCCAAAAAAATTGCTAAATGGATGATTCACGTCAAACTTAAAAGCCAATTCAGCATCATTCACTCATAAAATGACCCCCGAGTAGTGAAACTGTTAAAAAAGATAAGAAAATGCATATACCTTAACTTCGCGCAGATTAATGCACTCGTCCCAATAATAAAATTTCCTCTTCATTTTCTTCACTGCAACCTATACAGACAGAATGCTGTCAAAACAGATGTACTCTAATATATCAGACAAATGTAAACCTCCAGTCTGTTGAAGTAAATATCCTCACAATTTCATATGTTTCCAGACAAATGGCCTCATATACACTACCACAAGTTCCATCTCCAAGTTCTTTTGTAATTTTATATCTGAGGAATATGATGGACCAAAAAACATATTCAACAAAGATTAGCAAATTAGATAAATTACATGCATATAAATTATGTGTAATAGCTTGTAATGAAACTCACCTTTCCATTGTTGGGTTGGGGAAAACTGTCAATCAAATTCTCAATGGACTTCTAAAGTCAGCGGTTTCAATACTGTTATAACAGTGTTCCTCATTCGCAATACATTAGTACTTAATGGTAGCATAAAATACAGAATGTCATCGCAGTATATACTGTGGGAGTAATTAAAAATCCACCAAAAATCTTTCAACATGCTTAGGTGCAGCCTCTAAAAGCTGCAATTAACTGGTAACATCAAATCAGAGTAATTCCATGAGCTTCCGTCTTTCTTTCTCCAATAAACGAAACCAATCTGCAAAACAAATTGTAATCAATTGTCAATAATAACAAGTAAAAAACAAGATTTTAGTTATACATAAATTAATACAGACTAAGGGATTACTATAGTTTTTTGGTTACAGAAAGTCAGAAACTAATAAAACTAATCACAATTACGAAACATAGTCAACTAGTTTAACATGCCACCAAACCTCACAAGATTAAAAGATTCAATTGTTATAACCATTCCTCCAATCTATCTACTACATTCAAATATTCTTGCAATAAAATCATCAAAACTTTAAATTAACATATAATTCAAGCAAAATAACAATCTTCACACTGAAAATAAAAAGCTACAGTCTTGATCAAGAAAACAATACAACTACACTGAAAGAAACTAATCACACAGGAAAACAATCTCAAACAACAAAGAATCATAAAGAACAGTCAAATTACATTAGCATACATACAAATTTGAAATCTTGGGCACAGCTGAATTCTTATAAACAGAATACGTTTGTATATGTGAAAGAAACTCACCAAATGTGTAAAGAACTATGCTTTGCTGCAGTTATTCCATTGAGAGAGAGAGAGAGAGAGAGAGAGAGAGAGAGAGAGAGAGAGAGAGAGAGAGAGAGAGAGATGTTAGAGAGAGTTAAAGAATAATAACAAGAATGGGATCAAACAATGCAATTGCAAAAACGTTGAAAACAATTGCAGCTAGCAGATTAATGGTGTTTTGGATTTTAACATAATGGCAAACATAATTTGTAGAAGAAGAGAAGCAATTTCATTTTTTCTTATTAGATTATAAATACATATTTTATAATATTTGTTTTTTATTATTTTAATAGTGTGAAACAAATTGGAGTATATTTTACAGGCAGGAACAATTGCGTGATGGTGGGTATAGGAAAGTGGGCCCACAAAGACTTTTTTTTAATCTATTTTTATATTATTATTTTGGGATTTGTTGGAGTGACAGCCCTGTGTGAAAGCTGTATTATGTTAGTTTACTATATCACCCTTGCAAGATTTATTTTTGACCAATTGCCTGTTTGGCAACTAAAGCTTAAAGCAAAATGTTGTTTTAAGTTGTTTTTGGCTTGTTTGGTGATTTGCTTAAAGGTGGGATTTAAGTTAAAAAACAGCTTTAAGTCATAAGTTCCATTTAGATATTTTTGATTTATGACGTATGACTTATCAAGTTTTGTTTTTTTTTTCACGGTAAAGTTTAAATATTATGAATTGAAATTTTTTTTAAGTCAAAATTATTAAACCCCCATTTAACTTTAAGTAAAATTACCCAAATACATTCATTTAACTTAAAGTAAACAACTTTACTTTCTCCTTTAAGTTAAAAATACTTCTATTAAATTAAAAGTAACTTATTTTAAGCAATCACAAACGGTCTCTAACTATTTGTTTGGAGAATTTAGCTTTTCTTCAAGGGTAATTCAGGGTTTTGACATTTCATGCAATTTGTTTGTTATCTGTGATGACAGGATAGGAAGGACGAGCGTGAATGCAATATGCCTTGGGGTGTACTTATCCTATATCTAATACTAATAAATAAATATCAATACTTTTAAATGAAATATTAATTTTTATATATCTTACGGAATATTGGAATATGCTTGATTTGCTATCTGCGTATTGGAATATCGAATATCAGATTATTTACTCTATGAAAAAACAAACAAAACAATGGAAAATTATGAATGGTACCCCTCTGGTTTGGACTGGTATGAATGATACTCCTAAATAATTTTTCTCGTAATAAGTCAAAAATTTTAGGAACATCATTCATAAAAAAAGGATATTATTCATAAAAGTCAAAATCAGAAGAGTACCATTTATAATTTCCCAAAAACAATTAAACAATACCGTTCATAATTTCCCAAAAACAATTAAACAATACTTTACATGTTGAATAAAACACTTTTTAAGATACGATATTTTAGACATTTTATCTCTAAAAAAATTTAGAGAAAACTGGGTCTGAGGTTGTCATCGGGGATTTCTCCTGAGATTATAACATAAATAACCTATAAAGTAAGTGGCCCTGCAAGGACATTTTTGTAAATATCAATTTTTTCTCAAAAATTTACCTAATTACCCTTATTTTTGTATTGAAAATATTTTAACCTCAGGTAGAACCTTGAGATCATCCTCAAGCACATGAATCCCAAAAATTTATGAACTCGGTAAACAGGTTACAGTTCATCGTCATAAACGCTTAAATGTTACAAGCTCAACTTGATAAATGTAACCATAACAGTGATACAACAATGTCACATAAGACCATGAGAGTACCATCCATTTACATTTAAGAGATGAAATAAGGTTACTCCATATTTTCAAAGTGCCTGAATCGATATATGGAACTAAACTATCCTAGAATTGAAGATCACAAAATTCTATAAATATTCTTCCATCTGTAAAAAGTTCATGCCTTAACTTCTTGCTTCTTGCTCCTCGGGTATTCCTCGTGTCTTTCTTGATTATCTAAAATGATGAGTGTTCATCATTTTCAATTTACTCTTCAGTTACTTGCTTGGTCTTTTTCTTCTTGCTCCCACTGAATTCTTTCGACGACTTCTTTCTCTTGACATGTTGTGCGTCTTCCTCGCCCTCGTCAAGCGTGATGGTCTTTTTCTTCTTTCTCTTGACAGGTTGTTGGTCTTCCTCCCCCTCGTCCAATGTAATGGTCTTTATCTTCTTGCTCCCACTGAGTTCTTTCGACTTCTTTTTTTTCTTGACAGGTTGTGGAGCTTCCTCGCCCTCGTCTAAAGTCTCATCAAGTTCTAGAGACACGTTTGGAGGTATTGGGGCATCAGAACCAACAACTTCTGAGTGACAAATGAAGCTTTGTTAGCAACTGAAACGTAACGCTAGGACTACTAGTACAAAAAGTAGTTAGCATGTGTTCTCATCACTACACAAAAGATGTATGCAACTGAAAATTAACATGGGTATTTATACAATGTCCCAAATTAGTAGTGTCTTTATGAATATGTCCTATTTTAAACCAATATTATAAATATGTCCTATAATTAATATTTAACTCATATATAAGTTATATACATATAATTATATATATATATATATATACTAATTAAGACTATAATGCCCCCATCTCCCCCTTCCCCCTCTGGCCCCGCAGGGGCACAACCATTTCCGAGAGATTGATAGGCTCTGATCTAGAACCCAGTTCAAAACTCTCCATCCATCCCACAAACAAAGTTAATATTAGACTCACTGCAATTTTTTGCAATCCCTCTGTATTCATTACTTCCACAGCTGGTCTGTACATGAACACGAAATGAACCAATAAAGTTAAAGTGTGTTAATTATTAGTTTTCGTTTGCCTAAAAAAAATTATTAATTTTCGTTGTCATACAGGAAAAATGAAAAAATACAAGAGGTGTTTGGAGGACAAAAATGTCTTTTAATGATATAAAGTTAGTAAGTTAATCATGATTATATTAAAAAATAGAACATCTTAGTAAAATGGGACATATTTATAATTAAAATTAAAAATAGGACATATTCATAAACAGCCTTTTCAAATGGGATATATTAGAAAAAACCCAATTAACATTATGCCTTCTGCTGGTGCCATTTCCTTCCCAACATGACACAATTACAAAGTCACAATTCTTCAAGATTTGACGAGGATTACCAAATCACATTCCCTGGACATGTAGTAGATGATTCTTTGATCTAGAATCTTCTGTCACCCTTACAACTAAAATTAATGCTAAAAGTGTTGCATATGGTGGTTCATTTCTAAGAACCATTTTTTTTTTGCCTAAGAACTCCGGTATATGGAACGTGTTCATCCCACCACAGTGCATCCCTATTACTCCCTCCACCCAGAACAAAAGAGTCATTTCAAAATTGTTGTGCATTTGCAAAATCCTAGAACTTGAAATTGCATGTTCTCACAATATTACCAACATAATGAGATAAATCAAAATGTGGAATAACTTAACCAGATGTTAGATAATAGATACACAGAACCTAACCTTCATCATTAAATTGTGAATCAAGAACCACGCTTGTAAGATGCTGCTTAAGGAAGACCTGCATCAAAATTCAAAAATAACCATCAGAACCATCTGAATGAATATTGAACCATTCTAAAGTGACACACAAATATGCTACACAGCAATGCTGACTACTAATACCACTGCCATCTGCAGCATTTTCTTCATAGTGGCAAATGGCAATAGATACAAAAGTATGCAGAGTCGCTGACAATTTTCTGAGCTACATTGTTAAGCACACATATCTTCCTCCCAGCAATTTATAATTCATTTACTTAAGCAGATTTTGCTTAGTTAAATATTATAATTAAATGCGCTACATATAAACCTTCAGAATGAGGAAATGAAACATTTTTTTTTAAGATATTCACTTTCCTCTTCCACATCATACCAAAAAAAAATATCATTTTTCAGTCAAATTGATAGCCTACCGCAGAAAGAAGTTGACGAGACTCAGTATCCCAGAAACGCAAGTACCTGTCAAGGCCTGTCGAAAAAGTCATGATTAATGATTTTATCGTGAATAACAACATCAAACATTAATTGATATGCTAAAAACCAAGAAGAAAAGACATTTCCTCTAAACAAACAATAAAGTTTAAGTAAATACGGAGCACAAGAACAATTGTTCACCCAGATACTTACCACAAGAAGCTAGCACGGGAAGCTCCGGGTGTCTGGCTATCGATTTTATACTTCCAGAGCATTTTCCCGAAAAGCGGCCGAGTAGTTTTCCTATGATAAACCAACTAAAATGGTCAGAAAAAGAAATTGGTGACAAATGGGCTACTAGTATTCTTTAAAAGTACTGCTATATGAAGTCAAATTTAAAAGTATTACTATATAAATCTTTTAATTGTCAATAAACAAACTACATTTTTAATAATGTATAATTGAGTGTTCAAGCTAGAGAAAAAAGACACGAAATTGGTTCACAGTGATATACCTGTGCGTATGTCAAAAGAAGCAAGGTCTCCTGATCCATTACCCACATACACTTTTCTACCGTCTAGATCTTCAGTGACTGCTGTAATGGAGGCCTCCAGAAAATCAAAAGAAATAACAGGTCTTCTCTGAGCTGTTATATCATAAAGGCGCACCTAAAAATGATAGTTATGGTCAATCACTGTACACAAACAACATAAAATTATCGTGCAACTGAATAATATAGTGATAATAACACAACATGTCTCTTTATCAAGAGAACAAAGTTTATAAAAAAACAAAAAGAAAGAAACGTATAGCATCACTCTTTTTAATGTAGTACATCAAGCATTTACTCAAGAAAAAAGATATCAAGCATAAAAACAGCAAGTATATGAGCTCAAGGTTAGACTGAAAAATCGGAGTATTCTTTCTATATTGTTTCTTCTAAAGCAAAGATCTACTACAAGGGATAAGAAAAGTTATATTATCAGTAAGACTTACATAAATATTGAAATACTAGCTGGAATGAACCCTTGGAAGTCAACTGCCAGATTCTAAGGTCCAAATGCCAGTACAAATTACACATAGACATGAAGTAGGGGGTAAGGAACGAAGTTCTATTGAACCCTACCAACACCCTGATATCACTGCCATCCATCCTACTCACCTGATTGATATCTAACCGGAGAAAAACAATAGGGGTCGAAATTGCACACTTCTTTGTACTAAATAAAATATTACTCACAAAATTTGGCATTGCCCGGAAGGCACTATAAAAAATAAACCAATTACTAAGAAATAACTTTGGAGTTCTTTCCTCAGATATTGATTGTTAAAAATTTCTCCCAGTGCAACTCCTTGACAGTAACAGAAACATTTTTAGGGAGTTTTACCTGGTGTTGATTGGTTCCCGTTACCAATTTCCTGTGATCATCCTTATTCAAAAATGTTGCTGATGTAAACCAAGTAGGGGTGAATATATCAAGACTATTTTTGGGAGGCTGCACAAGATAGAGTAGAATGTAAACACTCGTGTATATTTTCTTGAAAAAGAAACTAGGAAAAAATTATATCTCAAAGAAGATTTTCACTTAAACATACAAGAATAAGTAAGTGCCAGGACAATGGAACTCACTGATTTCGCTGTCCAAATTTTAGTTTGCTTTTCAAGATCCCAAACATTCACTTCAACTCTCTTACTGTTTCAAAATAGAGATCAGTAATAGTATATGAAATAAAGCTGCTTATATTAGAAGTAGCAATAATATAACTCACCCGCCAAATAATGCATAGTTTTCATTTTCATCAACTTTTGAGCACAAAACATCACCAGAACCACATACTGTCCACGTCAAGGGAGTACCATTGCCAGTAACATCTCCAGATGGGAGTTCAACAGACCTCAAAACTACGCGACCTTTTTTTGAGCATGAAAGCAAGGTACATGACCTATTTCAAGATCAGGTGATACAAATGATATCAACAACCCGCTAATGCAATATATATTCTCAGATAAAGAGCTTCAATCTTCAAAGTTTTTATATATGTTTAAATGTAATAAAGGCAGCAACATAAATGTTTACCCAGTACATGCTGGTGTACATAACAATTAACGGTAGCTTATAAAATCATACTCCGGAAACACATTACACATCCAGCAGCAAGAATGGTAAATAAGATCTATAACTAAACTCCAGTTGCAAGAAGCAGAAAACTTTCAAAGGACTCGTAAATGATTAATCAAACCAAATACACAACTGATCAAGGGGTTAATGAGTAAGCAGTGCTCTGAAAAGATAGCTTCCCTGAACTTTAAGATAAAAACATTGTGTTTTTACCAGAGACGTTTTTGATATAAAAAAAAACATAAATAGAAATGATTGAAGACTAAAAACAATGGCATACATCAGTATTATACAATTTAAATGGTTTAAGAATTGAGACTCTAATGCACCACACAAATTCCACAAACCTCATCACAGAAAACTTTACACACATTTATTTCATTCTTCCCTATACCATCTTTTCTTTCACCATTAATTTTGTACAATTTTTCATTCCCTTTCTTCGCATCAAACAGAAAATTGCGAGTTTTGCACAACAGCCCTCACCAAATCATGTATAATTAAACTTGAAATCTGGGAGAAATAAATCATCGGTTTAGTAATCATGAGCTGTATGAGATAAAGTCGAAATTAATTTCCAAAATTAAGGTGTTTTCTTGTTAATTTTTTATTATGTTGTGAATTTAGAAGAGGGGTGTGAAATGAAAAGGTTGTGAATATTTGAGTATTAGTATCACAGTCGGCAGCGGATGCCACTAAGTTAATAACACATGCATGAGCAAAAACTGGAGATAAAAGCATTGGAGGCATCCACCTATTTTTTGCTAATCTTAATTACAAGTTTTCCCTAGAAAGGTTTTGTTCGTATGGAAATCAAGAGATTTCCAGGTAACCTTAATAACCCATTACAAATGGTAACCATTACATATCAGCCATACATTGAGCCCTGGAAGTTCATACTTTCTTCTTTGTTATTATACGCTATGTAACTTGGGGCAAAAATCTAACAATTCATTCGATCTATGTATTGCATACAAGGAACAAGGAGGCTTTGTTAAAGGACTTAAAGTCTAGGAAGAGAAATCTGTGAGCTCGATGAACCTAATTCTCCTTACGAAGATTATGCAGCAGCCTTATAATGGGAATTGTTACTTTCAAATAATGCACAGCATACTGACGGTGGGAACTATAAATTGGCTTCAGACAAGAACCCATGATGATACTGTAGTTCAGTTCGCATGACAACTGGCAGCCTGGCTCAGGTCAAAATTCTCAGAAGAAATGAGTAGCTTTATTTCAAATCCTAAACTCAAATTTGTCAATCCTGAATCTATGTAAAGAAATAAGTATACCTGAACGATGACTGCAACTTTTTTTTCTTAAACAAATGCAATCCAGAAACGGGATCGTCTTCTGGTTCACCATCAACTTGACTACCATTGGAAAGTGACAAGCGAAGATCTCCATTAACAGGACTAATTAACTCAATCTGTAGACAAATAACATTATCTTGAACGGAATTTCTTTTATCTCAAACAAGAGCAGGAAAACTTATTTTCAAACAGAGGTAAAATGTTTCCAACAAAAAACTCACCGAACCACACTTCCTCGCTACAGCTAACAACTGCACCATATCAAAACAGGGTAAGATTTCCGTACAACAATAACTTACATAATCATTACTGTCTATTACTTAGAGATGGTAAATAGCATACAAGAAATATTTAGAATGAACCCAATACAAGAGAATAACTCAACAGATATTCAACATGGCATATCAGTATGTGTAGCTTTTTTCGAGTACCAATTGAATTTTTGCACATGTCCAGATTCTGATCATTGCTAAAGAATTCCTAGCAGATTAACTTTCATTGTTGTAACATTTAACTGGTCGTAGAAGACCAAACAATGATATCTCAGATGTGCCAAGCTTAGTATTTTATATGGTTAATCAGTTAATCTAGAATAGCATCCAAACCAAGTATTCAGTGCCCTATCAGTATCACACTCTCTTCCCCTTATGGAGGTCGAGGGATCCTATTAAGGATGACTGCACACAACTCTGTGAGTTTATATATGATAGTGTTGCAACTATCCAAAGATAAAACAGCATCAATACATACAAATTTAATGGGGCATGCCATAACACACAAAACACAATAGCAAACAAAAGGAACACAAATAATGCTGCAATCAAAGTGAAAATCATACATACAGGATCAAATTCACAGTCATCAATCGAAGCAGCTAGCACACATTCAGAGGATTCTCTATATATGTTAATGTTGCAACTATCCAAAGATAAAACAGCAACAATACATACAAATTTAATAGGACATGCCATAACACACAAAACACAATAGCAAACCAAAGGAACATAAAAAATGAAGCAATCGAAGTGAAAATTATACATACAGGATCAAATTCACTGTCATCAATCGAAGCAGCAAGCACACATTTAGAGGAATCCGGTTCACCCCATCTCTCCACAACTTTAGCTACCCCTTTTTCCTTATCACGAGCTTCGACAACTACACAAATTCAAAACAACAATAAGAAACACACCCATACATTCATATATACATTTATAAGCAAAAGGGTAGTGATATTTAGAGCTCAAACAATAAGACACACGCATACAAATGGATAAGCCAAAAGGGTACTAAAGATTGGACCTTTAATATGACCCAAATCATCAAATGTTAGATATAAACATACATATATGTGAATTAACAAAAGGTTAGTAAAGACTGAATCTTTAATAAGACCCAGTAGTAAAGATTGAATCTTTAACAAGACCCAGAACATCAAATGTGAGATATACACATACATATATGTAAATTAACAGAAGAATAGTAAAAATTGAATCTTTAACAAGACCCAGAACATCAAATGCTAGATATATACATACATATATGTAAATTAACAAAAAGGGTAGTAAAGATTGAACCTTTAATAAGACCAAGAACATCAAAAGTTAGGGCTCGAATTGGGGGGCAGCCAGGACACTCAACAACACTTGTTCTTGGCATATTTGATGCGGCGCCAAAAGATTATTTGTTTTGGGTGATTGTATGTATAGGGCAATAGGGTTTAAGAAATTGTAAGCTTTTATCAAACACTCGCAATTAAATTAAAAACCCTTAACCCCCCCCCCCCCCAGAAAAAATCCCAATCTTAAAATTCATAGCTTTTTTCTCCTTCTTTTGTTTTTTTGGGAATAATATTATTTACCTTATTTAATTTTGTTATTTTAGTTTTGTTTTGAAAGCTTTTTTATTTGGACTGATATGTTAATTTGCAAGTTTTGGTAACTTTATTTCTCTTTTGACTCACAACTATTTTGTGAAATAAAATAATCCTGAACTTAAAATATTAACATTCTCAATTATTACGAAAAAAGTTGATGATATTTAATAAATAAATATATGTGATTTTGTGATTTGTAAAACAATAATTAAATTGTATTCCAACATTTCCTGATAGCAACTTACTACTCCACCCTTTTTTTTTGAAACTAAAGAGCATTTCATTCAAAACAAAAGATCATAGATAGAGCCTCCAACAAACACGTAGGAGGAGACGTGAACATATTACGAGAATTTACTAAACAATGGATTCTAGCGACTTCATGTGCTACCTTGTTAACATTTTTTCGAATAAAAACAACCGAACTTCTATGCAAAGCTCTCAATAATCTCACCAATTTCTAACAAGTTCAAAACATTACTATGCAAAAATAGTGAGTTGAGAATTCGATTCCACTGTCACTATAGCCTCTTGCATTTGCATATCATTAATCCATGACAAAGCCTCATGTACCCTCATAGCTTCGGCTTCAAAAACTGATACTGCCCCAGCAAAACAACATGTTCTACCTCCCATGAACACTCCTTCATGATTTCGTAAAACCATCCCTACTGAATATGTCTGTGCACCTGGAAAGACAGATGCATTTACATTAATTTTGAACCTTACTTTTTGATATACTCATATTATTCCAAGAGAGCCAATTCAAACCTTTGTTATTTCCACCATTACCCGATCTCCACCAGTAATTATTAAACATCTGTTCAAGCTCTTGGCAAATGGATTTAGGGATGAGAAAACACGACATACTGTATGCTGGGATAACTTGGGCTACATTTCTAATCAGCACTGTTTTTCCAACTTGAGATATTTGTTTTTTCTGCCAACTTTGAATCCGTTTACAAGCACTTTCTTTCAGATAACTAAAAACTCTTCTCTTTGACCTTCCCACTAGAGATGGCAAGCCAAGATACTTCGTATTAGTAATGTCATTGTGCACTTCTAAAATCTGAGATATTTCTATCTGCTTTTCACGATTGACATTTGCACTATAGAACACACCTGATTTCTGAAAGTTAACCGATTGTCCAGACCACTTTTCATAATTATCAAGCAAACTTTTGATACTCCTAGCTTCCTCCGTAGTGCCTTGAAAAAACAGAAAGCTATCATCTGCGAATAGAAAATGAGAAATTGTCGGAGCTGTTGGACTGATTTGACATCCATGAATCTCACCATTATCTTAGGCAACATCAATTGCATTTGATAAACCTTCAGCACAAATTAAAAAGAGATAGGGAGAGAGGGGGTCTTCCTGTCGCAACCCCTTTCTAGGAATAACTGGTCCAAAGATAGAACCATTCAGACAGAAATTATATGTAACAATTTGAACACGTAACCTCATCCACTGAATCCACTCGTCACAGAACCCCATAGTTTGCATTCTTCTCCATAAAAAGGACCAATTCACCCTGTCATTAGCTTTGCTTATGTCCAATTTCAAAGCCACCTCTCCTACATTACCATGCCTTTTATGATTCATGTGGTGAATCATTTCAAAAGCTATAAGCAAATTGTCTGTAATGCTTCTATTTTTGACAAAAGCAGATTGATTTTCTGAGATTAATGCAGGCAATACATCTATTAACCGATTAACCAAGACTTTTTCAAGAATTCGATAGAGTACATTACAAAAAGCTATGGGTCGAAGATCTTTCATACACGAAGCATTCTCTTTTTTTTGGAATAAGCACCACATTTGTACTATTCAGGCCACCCGGGAAACTTTTTGATTTAATTCACTCCGTACATTGTGCAAATACCTCTTGACCCATGATCGTCCAGACTTTGAAAGAATGTCGGATTGAGACCATCAGGCCCCGATGCTTTATCGGGGTGCATTTGTTTGATGGCTGTAGTAAATTCTTCAAAAGTAAAGTCCTCAATCAACATACAATTTTGCTCTGCAGTTACCATTCTAGGACTGTCAATATTCCTCATCTCTACTACAGTTTCCTCTTCAGTAAACAATTTAGAGAAATAGATACTAACCACCTCACACATTCCATTCTGGTTTTCAATTTTCTCTCCATCCTCATCGATTAAGAACTCGATCTTATTTGTTTTTTTCTTTGTAGAAGCAGAAGCATGAAAAAACCGGGTATTGTCATCACCTTCACGCAGCCAAAACACCTTAGCACTCTATTTCCAATACGTTTCTTCCTGGAGTATAAGTGTATTCAATTGCTCTCGTTCACTTAGATACTCCTGCACACTATTATCATCATTACAATCCACCAGCTTTGTGAGATTAGCCTTGTGCTTCTTGATTTTTTCTCGAAATTTATGAAAAAAATGATCTGCCCCATCTAGCCATAAACGATGTAACTTCAACAATTTTAGGAAGCAAATGAGTGACAGGAATGGACCTCCAAATCTCAGACACCTCTTTCACAAAATTTGGTTCCTTCATCCAGACATTTTCGAACCGGAATCGGAATTCTTTCCTTGAAGATTCAGTACTTAAGAAATCCAACAGGATTGGCTCATGATCAGATACTGATGAATGAAGGATTCTCAAATTATAGAGTGAGAATTTAGCCTCCCAATTCGCAGTAGCAAAACCACGATCAAGTTTCTCTCTAACCCAAGCATGAGTACCTTTACCATGCTCCCATGTGAATTTCCCCCCACTTAGATTAAGCTCAGACAATTGACAATCATTCACACACTTACGAAAACCATCAAATAAATATTGAGAAAGAACAGTTTTACCTTTTTTATCCGAAGGGAACAACAGATCATTAAAATCTCCCCAGATACACCAAGGTATAGGAGATATAGTTGTCAGCCTACGTATTAAGTTCCAAGAATCTCGACGTTTTGTACGCTCCGGATAGCCATAATAGCAAGAAAGACGCCAAGAAACAATGTTATTCTCCAAGAAAATCATATCAATATGGTGAGTTGAGAAACCACCCACTTGAAAATGAATAGAATTTTTCCAAAGCACAGCCAAACCTCCGCTACGACCAACCTTATCTACTGAAAAACAATTATCAAAACCAAATTTAACTCTAATCTCTTCGATTTTATTAGCAAAAGACAGTGTTTCCATTAAAAATAAAAAGCTGGGTTTGTGATCGTTTATTAGATCACCAAGAGCTCGAACTGTACGAGGATTCCCAAGCCCTCGACAGTTCCAACTAACACAACTCATTGGAGCTGGCTAGCTTGCCTAGCAAGATTAGCCAATACGTTTGATGAGGTCTCCACAGAATCAGTTGTAGAAAGAGTATAGTCCTTTGGTAAAACATCTGTTTGCTTTGTCTGCGATCCTGTAAATTTGGCCTCATTCCTCTACCTTTTTCTTTCCTCTAAATAAAGCCCATACAACTCATCCGAGTCCAGCCCACTATTTTTGTTGTTATTTGAATTTCCCTCCATAGTGTTTGTACTATTAGCTGGAAATTTTTGTATATCCCGTCTTATCAGGTGTAACAGTTATGTCATTTTAAAAAAACCTGACTTTGCACTTTGTGATTATCCTTTCCTTCCTGGCGCCCCCAATCACCGTCTTCGTCTTCCCTAAGCCACTTACTTCTACCACCAGCCCCCGCCCGACGCGGTGGTACACGTAACTAATGACCCCATTCTTTATTGGCAGTGTTATTATCACCTTCTAGTTTCTTCTTACAAAAACGTTCTGTGTGGGATAATAATCCACAAATGAAACAAAAATCCCCTAAGTTTTCATACTTACAAGTGACAATAACCTCCGTTTTGTCTTTTTTAACAATTTTCTTCTTTCGTTTAAGCGGCTTACGCATATCCAGCCTAACTCTCACCCTCATATATTCACGCCATATACTTGAGTTGTTTTTTGCATCGTACTGTAAAAAGACACCAAAAAAATGCCTAGCTGTTTCCCCACTGGTTCTGTCATATAACCTACAGAAAGGTCATAAATCTGAATCCAGAAGTCCACCTCATTCAGTAACACTTTCACCGGATCCTCCCCCATCTTGATAGTATTCATCACCAGAATTGCATTGTCAAATGTCCAAGGACCATTATTGCATACCCACTGCATATCATCTTTATGAAAAAATTGAAATACAAATATTCCAGGCTTTAGATCTTTGATCTTGATACCTAAAGCAGGTTTCCACAAATCAGCAAGTTTTGTCTTCATTGCACGAACGTTGATATTCTTCTTAGTCAAGAAACGACCCACAAGGCACAACTCAAACCGATTGCATTCCTCATCGACTCCCTCATCAAAAACCAGTTCCTCATTTTCTTCATTTTCAATATCCATATCAGCCATCTGCATCTCAATATCCTCCATTGTTGCCATGATTTTACAAAGAAAAATAAACTCTCACGGTCTTAGACATGAGAGAAAACACTCAAAAACTCTCACATACAGGAGAGAACAATTCTTTTTTATAAATAAAATACCAACTCAAAATCTTAAATCTAACATTTTCATTTACATTTTACAAATCATAAGAAAAATTGAATTTGTGACTTGTCGTACCAAAAAATTTAATATACTACTTCACCCTTAAATTCTCTTCCATATTTTCTCTTTTAAAAAATTAAAAATTGCCTTCTTGGATCAACCAATCAAAATGGGTAATCCAAGATACTACAATTTTAATAACCAAATAATTTTAGTAAATATCATATACGAAATTGAAAATTATGGGACGTTTTGAACGTTGATCAAACAACCACTCTCTAAAGTTCAGCATCCTAATTTCTACTATTTTTTCACTAAGCTTAATTAAATTAAGATTTTTTTTTTCTAATTATTCTTTATTATAATACCTAAATAACTTTTGATGCTTTTGAGACTTTTTTTGAATTCCAACGAAACCTTTTTATGAAATTAACAAAGTAAAAAATGAACAAGAAACCAAGTTATTAGAAGTAATTTATGTATAGTGAAGTTAGGGCTGCACAACATTTCGATCTAGACATGTAAATAAGACTAGACTGGGTCTATCAGTCCAAGACCCAGACCAGATCGTATATAAGCGGTCCGGTCTCCGGTCTTTCAAATAAAAAAAATCCAATTTTCCATCATGTCCGGTCCAAACCAAGAAAAAATCCGGATCGGATCGAAGTTTGTGTATGTAATTATTTATATTACTTTGTTTCTTAAATTATATAATATAGATATTAAATATTTAAATACATCATTATTTAACAAACTAAATTAGTAGATAAAAAATTGATGAAATAGAAGAGACCAACATTACAATCTAAATAATTAAATGTAAAAATTTTATTTTTTGATACTTATATATATTTTAGTAATTATTTAATATTTTAGAATTGTACCTTCGGTGCGTAGCACGGGTAAAATGCTAATTATTATTATTATTATTATTATTATTATTATTATTATTATTATTATTATTATTATTATTATTATTATTATTATTATTATTATATTTAGGCCTTTCGAATTAGACTTGAAATACTTTAAATTAAAATTCAATATGATCGCAAAGTTGGTGGAGTAAATTTTTTAAAGTAACGATACTTAGAACATCTCCAATGTAAGATAACATTTAGCTAAAATTTCAAATTACCTATGATAAGTGGATTTTATATCCACTTGGAGCATTCCATATCGGCTTAAATTGATTGAATTGGACTCAATTTTGTTGTAAGTTTTGATGTGTTTTGTGTAATTGTGCAGGGTTGTAGCTATTGGTTAGTGTTGGTGTTTCTAATCGATATTAGAGTGGAATTAAGTATTGGAATGAAGATTGGACACTTGTGTTATGCTACCAAGGAGTTACATGTGTCATGGTATTGAAGATGTTAGCTAATGCAAAAGAAACGGAGGAGAAAGGAGCAAATTTGTGTAAAATTCGGATTTTTTGGATAGGTTGCGCAGTCTTCACTGTTTTGGCCATATCTGGAGTTCTAGAAGTCCGTTTTCAGTGATCTTACAGCTCACGCGAAGCCTGGGAGATTTTCTACGACATTGGACATATTACAGGCGCAGGCTGCGCGGAATGCAGTAGGAGAGGCGCAGGCTGCGCGCCTGAGGGGCAAGTTGCACGCGCGCGTTGCTGAAAAATTACAGTTTTTGCCATATCTTGAGTTCTACAAGTCCGTTTTGGACGATCTTACTGTCCACACGAAGATAACGAGATTCTCTATGATTCTAAAGTCGTTCAGAAGTCTAATTACGACTGGAACGGCCCAGAAATATTGAAGAAATGTCAGCTACGAATTTTCCTTAAAAACAGAATTAGTTTAGGAAACGTATTCTATTTTAATTCAGATTTGGTAGTTTCCTTGCTGGTCAAGACTTCTAGAGCCTATTTAAACAAATCCTACCATTGTAATTTGTAACACCATTACATATCAATTACTTAGGTTTATTTGTATCTTTTCATACTTTGTTTTTATTATGGTTTCATCAGATCCAATGATGACGAGAGGTTCGATTATGAACTAATCGTTGTCATGGGATTCTAACGGATTTATTTATGGAGCTTTAGTATCTTGATTGCTTTAAAGATCTGTGTGTGATGTATATCTGATATCCTCGTATGGTTATGCTTAATTGTTAGAAGCGTAGCTAACATCTAATTTGTTAATCTCTTGTGAAGTGAATGTGGATCTTGAGATTTAGAACTTGCCATGCTAGCATAGGTTCATGATTGTTTATCAACATGATTCGTAGTATGAGATGAAAATACTTTTATTGCCCTGTGTGGTCTTTATGGATAACTTGCTCTTCAACCGTTATGTTTTCAAATTCTATAGACATATAGGGTCTAAACATAATTGGTGTCTATTCATCTTCTATCTCTTTTGTGGATGTATGTTTAGTTTGGTATTCGTATACTGAGAAGTAGCGTATACTTGTTTCGTGTTGTCCGATCAGATATCATAACCATTGCATATAGTGATTAAAGGCGTCAGATCTAAGCGAAGTATTTAATGAAGTTAGGATCCCATGTTACTCTTGTAGAAGTAATTCGATTCCAATTCTTGTTAGTTAATTAATTCTTAGTTTGTTAATTTGTTTCTTAGTTAATTTGGTTAATTAATTCTTAGTTTGTTAATTTGTTTCTTAATTACAAACCCAAATTTGTTACTTGTTTAAGCAATTGAAATTGATCATACATTGTTGTTTGAGCATATCTACATAGAAATAGCCAGTCTCTGTGGGAACGAACTTAACTTATCGAATATTACTTGTGACCACGTGCACTTCCATGGATAAAAATTATAAAAAATATTTAATTTTTTTTGCATTCCGGAAAAAATTTAGCCAAACTCTTTAATTGATTATATTTATTGAAACTCTAGGGATCTGTAAAGAAACTCCACATCTCTTGCCATATTAAAATAATATATTTTATTTATAATAACTTGAAATAATAATAACATATCGTTTTAAAATATAACCAATTATTATAGCAAACTACATTAAAATATAATTTTTTTAATTCAACAAATTATACATAATAAATATTTATATCATTTTTTAGCCAACCATGTCACTCAGATTAGTAAGATTAATATCATTTTCGTCGACGAAACCAAGCAAACTGATGGGTAATAGCGTCAGGTAACCCAACTCCTGGCCTATAATATTATCACGTCATGGGCCGGTTAGCTAATCCAGTTTTACAAGCCCACATCTTTACATGTTTATCTTACTTTCTCGGATCGTTTTACTTTTTCTTTCAACATATTTTTAAGGCTTTTATAAGCAATTTATTCAACTAATTTAAATTTAAGTATTATAAATTGTTACATAATACAACATGAGGTTTGATATCCATGTTTATTTTTGGATGGAATTTTAATTTTATTTTCTTCTATATTATTCATTTTATAGGTTTTGTACCCATTTTAGGTTTGTATATGATCCATATTATAATTTGACTCTTGTTTAGTTACGGACATTTTTGATATTAAATAAAATAAAATAATTTCATTTCATTTAATTTACTATTATTATTATTAAAATATAAAATCATTTTTTATTAAAATAAAAATATTTCTTTCCTATTTTTTTCATATGAAGATATATTAAGAATGTCAAAATAATCCAATCCGATGGATAACCGTCCAGTTTTGATTGAATCTTATCAAATTCAAAATTTTGGATTTGATAAGAGATGTTTTAATTTTTTTTTTGGATTTGTTGGTGTTTCATATAAATTTTGAAATTTTTGATTTGAATGTGCATTTGATTTTTTTTTTTTCTAAAGTTGAAAAAATTTGGATTTGAATATGTATAAAAACTATTTAACATTTTTTTAGATAGCATTCTCAAGAACTGCAATGCAGTTATCATGCTTCTCATTTTCATCACAGATTTCCAACAAATAAAAATGTCTATGGATATTCAAGTGAATTACACTAAACAGTTAACATGTACATATATCTAGAGCACATGTAACACATTCTCTATATGTTCTACATGTTGCACTTGTTAATGAAATTTGTTTGCTTATATTTTGCAGGCAAAATTGAACTTCTGGCATTATGAGGCATGCCCTTGCTACTTCAACCTCAAGACCCATAATAACACGAGTAAAAGTCCTTAAATATTATGATCAGTCACATACAAGCAAAAAATATATTGATATGATTAGGCCCGACAATCGTGTCGTTTCGTATATTTTGTGTTTTCATATATTCATAGTTAAAATTGAAAACGATCCAAAATCATTTCGTGTACTTGCCTACCACACCCAAACACGAAACGAAAGAAAAGTACACGAAATTTTCGTTTACTCAGTGTACTTTTAGTTTACACAAAATGACCCGAAATAACACGAAACGATTATACCTGATACACGTAATATACACGAAATACTAATGAATACATAAAATGAAATATGTATATAACATATATTATGATATTTACACTATTAGAAATTTGTCAATAGACATCGGGTAAAAACCGATGTCTATTCTGAAAACGAACCGATGTCTTCGCGTGTGATAGAATATAATTTACATATATTTTAGAGGATTTTATTCCCACATTTAATGAGCTTTTGCGAATAATCGTGTCGATTTAATAAGTTTTATTGGAGTTTATTGCAGGAAATAAATAATTCCCAAACTTGGAAGGAATTGAGTTTATTTGGACTTAAATTACTAGAAAATTCGTAACTATTGGGCAGCTTGCGTGTACATCACTGTTTGGGCCATAACTTGAGTTTCAGACATCAGAATTGGGTGATCTTACAGCCCACGCGAAGATAACAGAATTTTCTACAAGTCAAAGGTGGTCCAATATCAATATTCCAACTGGAGAAGCCCGGAAACAGGCCTGAAAGACAGATGACGAATTTCACTTCCTGGAATCCTATTTCAATTCTAATTACGGCAAATCTTGGACAACAAATTCTTATCCAACACAAAGAGGGAAATTACCAGAAGTCTACGAGGCTTATCTAATTCAAGGAGGATATTTCTTTTTTTATTCCTACTTCTATTACAATTGTAATATTTTATTAGCTGTTTCCTACTTAGTTTTGGTTAGCTAATTTTTAGGCTCCTGGTGCCTATATAAACACATCTAGGGGTATTGTTTTATCATCCAATCTTAGAGATCAAAAGCATTGGTACGTATACTTTTGTAAACACTTTTTCTCTATTCTTATAATTATGTGTTCTTATATTCATTCTTGTTTTGTTAATTTAATCACGTGTGAGTAGTTTATTAATCTAGGGTTGAGTTGAACCCTAGTTATGGTCGATGTGTGAATTCCCCAATTTGATTGTTTAATTGCTCTTGATTATTGAGTTGTTTTAATTAGCAATTGCAGATCAGACGTGATTATGTGTATTGTTTGAACCATTATCTATTTATCAACGAGAGTTGGATTTAGATGGTTGTGATTTATCCAATAAGAACATGAACTTCTCCATGAGAATAGGTAGAACGGATTGTTAGGAAGTTAGGGTGCTGTTATTAATGTCTCTGAATTGCATGATACCATGAGAATAGGCTTGATTGTATTTTAGAGAAGCCATTAATACCCGAGAGGGATTATTGGTATTTATAGGGCGCATCTTTCCTGTTGAGTATTATACGATTAATTGGGGAGGAAAATTCACGATTGCATTGACCATGCTAGTGGGGATACTTAATTCTGGATGTTTTTAGATCTGATTAGTATAAACACAATTCTTCTTAGTATAAATTAGTTTAATTAAATCCTCAAAATTTATTGTGTTACTTGCTTAGCTAAATTAAATCAGAAAAAGACTGGTGATTGGCACTTTTGTCTCTGTGGGAACGACTCTGACTTACCCTACTGCATAGTTAGAAGGATTTGTTAGATTTTTATTATTTGATAGGCACGCGACAGCCTTGTCAAATTTTTGGCGCCGCTGCCGGGGACAAAGCAGTGTTAGATTGGTTAATTTTTGAGTTAGTTTAGCTAAGTTTTTTAGTTGTGTTGCTTCGGCTATTATTCTTGTTCTGTTTGATCTTTGCTTGTGGTTTTTCTTGTTTCTTGTAAAATTGATTTTCAGATTCCTATGACAAGAAATTAAGCGAGTGAAGAGAGGAGCAGGAAGAAAACATGGAGGCATTGATTGAGACTATGCGGGCATTTTCTCAAAAGATCGATGAAATTGAGTCAAGAAATTCTTATTTGGTTGCTACTTGTGATGTTTGCGGTATACAGGGACACACTCTAAATTTTTGCCAATATAATACCCCTTATTACCCAAGCCAAGCACAATATTGGGATAATAATTTTCATTACAATGCCCATTACAACTCTGACCAGCCACCACAATACAATCCTTATTCCGAAACATACACTTCTAGTTTGGAAAATTATTCTGATTTTTCCTACCAAAGCAATCTAGCTCAACCAGAAAAATCAAGCTTGGAAACTGCCTTGGAAACTTATTTCTCTCCATGTGCCAAGATGAATGAGTCATTAGCCACTTGTGATGCTCAACGTCAACAGTTTAATGCTCAGTTTGAAGAGAAGCAAGTTAGTCCATGCCAAGCTCAACCACCTCAAATCAACTACTTTCAGCCACCACAAAAATCCAACTTGGAAAGTCTGTTGGAAGGAGTTGTTGTTACACAGCTGAGCAAGAATGAAGAGGTTGAGACAAGTCTTAATGAGTTGAAAACTCAAGGTAAGTTGATTGAAATCTCAATTGCTCAACTAGCTCAAGAGGTAACTGAATTCGTTGAGAGGCGCTCTCAATTGGAGGAAATACCAATGAGTCAATTTGATGATACAACTTTGTGGAGTGGTAAGGAGTTCAAAGAGTCACCAAACGAGGTTAGTAATAGTGAGCTAATTTTTGATGATTATGATGATTTTGATGATGATTTTGAAAGTCTCACTCTTATTGACCCATATGCTTCTCAAGAAATTAACTCGTGTGAAAACTCTTTTGATAATAATGATGTTGATATCTTAGATGACTCTATTTGCATGCTATTTGACGAGGGTGATAGTATGGTTGTGGAAGATATAAATTTGAATAAGGATATTGTGATTCCCATTGTGGTAGATGTGATAGAACCGAATTTGGATACACTTGACTTGAATAATGCTAAGATTGAGAATGTGTATATGCCTGTTGTAGACCCAATTTGGGAGGGATTTGTGAAAAGTAGTCATAAATGGTTTGATGCGGATTTTGCTAAATATTTTCACATCCCGAAATTTTGTGAGCATCACATGAGTCTCACGTGCCAATTTATGTATCTTCTTGGTTATCTAATTGGTGCTCACATCACTAGATTAATTCAAATTAGGAGATATGTACATCTATATGCTTTTTCGCCAGGATAATTGTCAACAGGTGTCGGGCTAACGACGTTAAACAAATGCGCTACTTGGGAGGCAACCCATGGATTCTGTATACTGTGGAGGACTGGTGCACTTCATGCTTTGGCATAGGGGAGTATTTCTTTCCTTCTTATTATTAGTTGATATTCTTAGTATTGTGCCATTGAGGACATTGCCACATTTAAGTGTGGGGATGTGCTTAATATATATATGTGTTTTGTTATAAAAAAAAAAAATCCAAAAAAAAAAAAAAAAAATTGAAAAAATTTTTTTGAAAAACACCAAAAATAATTCTAGCCATGTGAAGGTTACTTACGTAAATGCACTCATGCATGCTGTTAGAAATCTTGTGTTTATGGATGCTTTTGATTGAGAGATGATATGTGATGTTCTTGTGCACACACGTACACTAGCAAGTAGAAACTGGTAGACTTATTGAATGTGGTAAGGGATTAGAATGACATGAATATGTGCAAGATAATTTGGTCTATATGCTTTGAATACAAGTAGGTGCGTTAGAGAGACTATTACTTTGGGATTGATTATGTTTTGTCACACCAAGTGAGTTTTGAGCCTATATGCATATCTTTTGCATAACTATTTGTTTGCTTGAGTGTCCACTTGTTGTTTACATTGCTAGCACTTGCTTGAAGTCTTTCTTGAGATGCATGACATTTATTGATGATAAGATGATAAAGGCAATTAGGTATAACCTCATATTTCCTATAATTCCAAACCATTTATACATGATCAATTAGTTAACCCTTTGAGCTTAATCCTATTCTTTCGGTGACACACCACGTTACTTGCCATATATCCTTTTCTTGTATTGGCCTATATTAAATTTGAACCCAATTGTCAAAGGCTAGTATTGTGCTTAAGGGAGTAATAAGGTGTGTAATAAAAAGGGGGTTTTATTGATGATCATACTTTTGGGGAATATTTGGGGTTTGATTGTTAGCTTGTTAGTCGAAGTTGGAAATCATATCTTAAGGATCATTGTTCATCTGGTTATTATTCAGCTCTCTAAAAAAAAAGGGAAGAAGCAAGTACTCATTTGAGATCATTGGGTGGTAAGTGCAATGACATATGAAAGGGACGATCCATGTGCATGCGCTGGTATTAAGCAATTGTATTTTGGTGACTTTTCGCTACCCGTGGTTACTGGAGAATTACTTGTCTTGAAAAAAAAAAGAAAAAAAAAAGAAAAAAAGAAGAAAAAGAAAAAAACAGAAAAAATAAATTTGAGAGCATACTTATCCTTTGTGATCCTACTTAGATTCGACTAGACAAAGTTTTTGGACTATGATAAAAGTTCAAGTGTGGGGAAGTATTCATTGGTTTTCATAAGTATGGGAGTTGTTTGAATTTCATTGTTGGGTACTAGCTTTTGACTTAACCTTCTTTAGCTTTCTTGACATACCTTGTCCCTAGCCCCATTACAACCTGAACAAAGACCTTTTGATTGTCATCGATAATGTATGTTGTGTTAAGAGTTAGATTGATAACAAGGACAAAGCATGTTTATGATATTGTTGGAGTTGAGTGAAACACTTACCCTTGTTTTGAGTGAATATTCTTTGTGAGTGAAGGTGAGTTTTTGCTTTTGGCATAGGAGATCCCAAATTTTGTCTCAAAGATGTGCTCTTGTGTGCTTAGCATGTTTACCAACCTATTCTTACATTTGACATGGATTTCTATAATTTTATGCATCTTTCTTGAGTAAACTATGTGGATACTTGCACTTTAGACACCAAGACATTGCATTTTCATTTTGATTCTTAAGTTGATATGGCATGAGAGGACGGGTGTGTGTGGTGTTGTGTTGATGTGTGATCTTTTGCATGAGTTGGATGGATTTTGTGGGTATATTCGCTATAAGCCCTCACGAGACCCTACTCGTCCACTAGGGCTACCTAGGGGTTTAAAGGACTTGTTGCATATGTTAAATGCAACCGTGATCACCTACGGAAGTGGTACTAATTAGTTAGTGTAGTTATTATTTTAGCTTGCACGAGGACGCGCAAAGTGCTAAGTGTGGGGATATTTGATAGAATATAATTTACATATATTTTAGAGGATTTTATTCCCACATTTAATGAGCTTTTGCGAATAATCGTGTCGATTTAATAAGTTTTATTGGAGTTTATTGCAGGAAATAAATAATTCCCAAACTTGGAATGAATTGAGTTTATTTGGACTTAAATTACTAGAAAATTCGTAACTATTGGGCAGCTTGCGTGTACATCACTGTTTGGGCCATAACTTGAGTTTCAGACATCAGAATTGGGTGATCTTACAGCCCACGCGAAGATAACAGAATTTTCTACAAGTCAAAGGTGGTCCAATATCAATATTCCAACTGGAGAAGCCCGGAAACAGGCCTGAAAGACAGATGACGAATTTCACTTCCTGGAATCCTATTTCAATTCTAATTACGGCAAATCTTGGACAACAAATTCTTATCCAACACAAAGAGGGAAATTACCAGAAGTCTACGAGGCTTATCTAATTCAAGGAGGATATTTCTTTTTTTATTCCTACTTCTATTACAATTGTAATATTTTATTAGCTGTTTCCTACTTAGTTTTGGTTAGCTAATTTTTAGGCTCCTGGTGCCTATATAAACACATCTAGGGGTATTGTTTTATCATCCAATCTTAGAGATCAAAAGCATTGGTACGTATACTTTTGTAAACACTTTTTCTCTATTCTTATAATTATGTGTTCTTATATTCATTCTTGTTTTGTTAATTTAATCACGTGTGAGTAGTTTATTAATCTAGGGTTGAGTTGAACCCTAGTTATGGTCGATGTGTGAATTCCCCAATTTGATTGTTTAATTGCTCTTGATTATTGAGTTGTTTTAATTAGCAATTGCAGATCAGACGTGATTATGTGTATTGTTTGAACCATTATCTATTTATCAACGAGAGTTGGATTTAGATGGTTGTGATTTATCCAATAAGAACATGAACTTCTCCATGAGAATAGGTAGAACGGATTGTTAGGAAGTTAGGGTGCTGTTATTAATGTCTCTGAATTGCATGATACCATGAGAATAGGCTTGATTGTATTTTAGAGAAGCCATTAATACCCGAGAGGGATTATTGGTATTTATAGGGCGCATCTTTCCTGTTGAGTATTATACGATTAATTGGGGAGGAAAATTCACGATTGCATTGACCATGCTAGTGGGGATACTTAATTCTGGATGTTTTTAGATCTGATTAGTATAAACACAATTCTTCTTAGTATAAATTAGTTTAATTAAATCCTCAAAATTTATTGTGTTACTTGCTTAGCTAAATTAAATCAGAAAAAGACTGGTGATTGGCACTTTTGTCTCTGTGGGAACGACTCTGACTTACCCTACTGCATAGTTAGAAGGATTTGTTAGATTTTTATTATTTGATAGGCACGCGACAGCCTTGTCAGCGTGTGATGTTAAAAGTCTGAAGTTTAGACATCGGTTTTTCGCCGATGTCTAATACATATCTACACATCGCTTTTTAGTGTATTTCTGATGTCTTTGCCCTGAATCTTTTACTAGTTTATAATAGTTTGTAATATTGGCAACTTCAATATTGTTATATTATCAAGGTTAGATCCATTTAAGCATGAAACACACAAGTTAAAAATAGACATTAACATCGATAACCAAAACTGTAACGATGTCTAAGAGGTTAATTATCATCAGTTCTATTTAAGAACTGATGTTAAAGATACTCTAAGACATCACTTTATTAAAATATCCGATGTAAGATATTTGAAAGACATCGATTTTACTACTTAGCGATACATTTTACATCGGTCTATTATCGGTACCCGTTGTTGAAGTTTGTTTTAACATCGGTTTTCAAATTTGAGCAATGTTATATACCCTTATTAACATCGATTTTTAACAAATAGCAGTGTTGTATGCCTTTATTAACATCGGTTTTTTGAATTACACTGATGTCTTTCTTGGTATAAACATTAGTTTAATCTAATTTTCACATCGGTTTAAAGTAAACTATAGCTTGATTAGACATCATTTTTAAGTTATTTGTGATGTTTGAATTGTCCCTGCTTTCAGCCTATGCTTTATAAGCAGCTACTATACAAATATTTATACGAAAAAAATCAACAAAAATGTACCACATGATAACTAATATGATCATTACCAAATTCAATGTTCAAGATGAATTCATAAAATAGTTAATAGGTACAATTCAAGGTTACCATCCTCAATAACCAATTACCAAACATTCCAAACCTAAAATTGAGGTACCAGCACTGATTGCACTTTGTTGAGTGTTTTGACAAGTAATACTCGGCAATAATATAAAGTCTATCCTTCATCTCGGTCTAAACACTATAAAATGCAGCTTGGTCATCCACATAAACCTAAATCCAGTGCCCTTCGATTTTGTTGGCGGCGTAAAGCTTTACCTTGACGACCAATGGTAGGAATCCCTGGAAAGATCCCTGGATAAAGCACTATACAGTGCAGCTTTCTGTACATATTTTTCTTTCATTTGCACTTCACTGATCAAGCTAAAAAGTGAATCCCTGGCTGAATGCAAGCAAACTGCACCATTTATTATTTATTAGGTACTAGTCAGCTAAAATAAATTTTAAAAGTACGGCAGACAAAAGTCTCGTGATCAAGGGTGTGCAACAACAGAAACAATGTTCATGTATATTATAACATTTCTCCCATCAATAAAAAAATTAGACTTCTGTTCATAGTTGGATAAGAGACAAGGGAAATAAAATGGCAAGGAGAAATGCAACAACATAAAAAAAACCCCTCCATATGAGAATTCTTATGAAGGTGATACAAATGATATCAACAAACCGCTAGTGCAATATATATTCTCAGATAAAGAGCTTCAGTCTTCACAGTTTTTATAAATGTTCAAATGTAATAAAGACAGCAACATAATGTTTACCCTGTACATGCGCAACCGCCTATCTCAACACTAAATAGCAGCCGCCTATCTCAAAACTAACCAAACCAAAGACGCATGGAAAACATCAAAAGACTTGCAAGAACTACTCTTACGCAAGCTGGTAGGTATATGAAGTACGGGAAGTACAGTACAGTAGCACCTCCTCTAGCTTCAACGCTAGACCTCCCCGCACTCGCAATCCTCGATCAATCTTCTTTCCAAATGGCCCGAATGATGCTTTGTATGATTTTTTCTTTTCTTACTTCATTAATTAAAGTAATTTGTTGATTTTTGAGATTGTATTAATGTTCTACGATGACTGTTGTGTATGTATGTTCCATGTATATTAGCTGGTGGGTATATTAAAATTATGTGAGTGTGTTCAATGATTTTTTCTTCTTGCACACTCGTCTCCATGCTCTCAACTTAGATCTTCTTATGCATGTCTTACAACTTTAAATTTGTTTTACATCAACATAAACACAAGAACACAAAAAGAGTTAATTTTGGTTTCTATTTGATCACTAGCATATATATATATATATAGAACAATAAAGAACACCATCATAATGCTTTATTTTTCATAAAAAATATTTGTTATGATAAGAATCATAAATTTTAACAACAATTAAGTTTAACATATCGAATCTAATGTAAAATCTCATCTAAATTTAAAAATCAAATGTTACATATAATCCAGTTTAGAATCAACTATAGAATCTTATATATATTTTTGCAACAATAAAATTATGTGTAATCATGTTATATTTGATACTAATTTTTTGTTAGATTCTATTTTCATATAAAAAGCCATTTTTGATGTGAAAATTAGAATCTAAAAGCGATTTTATGTAAGATTCTATGGTGTTCCTTATTGTTCTTTATATAAGGGTATTATATATATATATATATATATATATATATATATATATATATATAAGTTGTTGCTCAAGAGAAAACTTTTTTTTGGAAAAAACTTAAGGTACCTTTTACATCCCTTGATTCAATTTTAATCCAACGGTTGATATTAGTCCATTAATATTGCATAGATTTGATTAAAAGGCCATAAAAGTAATTTAAGAATTCTTACACATTTAATTCCATCTATGCAATAAATGTATGTTTCAATCATTCCATAAAAAAATGTATTTAATGTAACTTACCAATTTTTAAAAAATCTTCCTATTTTAGTTTATTCTACTTTCAAATTTAAAATCTTTCGAGATGCATTCGGACAATTGTGTTGTACTCATTTTTGCAGAAATAAAATATTAGAATTCATTAAATAATAAGATACGTTATAGAATATCGTGAAAAAAAATTCTAAACAACTAGCTAAACGAGACATACACCATAGATTATAAAAAAACTATTTTTAGAAACACAATAAATTTGGCCCGATTTTTTAGAACACCTAGCAGAACCTCAATATTATTGTTTAATTAATACACTATACTTATAAAAAAGGAAGATACTAACGGAGAATTTCAAAATTTTCACTTTTTAAGATATAATATATAGAATCTTATTTAAAAATAACCACTAAAATATATAAAAGAGCAGGAGTAGAACACATGATAGAACACATTAGATTTCGAATAATGCTAATATATAACACATTAATAAGTGTTCTTTTAAGTATTCTTTCTGAAATAATTTAATTTTAAATATTCTTCCAAATATTTTTTAAGTGTTCTTTTAAGTATTCTACGAAATAAAGGAACATATTTTTCGATGATTTTGATGATTTCGAATTCTTATTAAAAAAATAATTAAAATATTAATAACATGTTTTTCTAAGTATTCTATTAAAAATTAAAAAACAATTCAAATTTAGTTAAAATTTTAATAAGTGTTCTTTTAAGTGTTCCAATAAACATATGTAAATAACATAATAAATGAAAAATAACATAATTTTTCAATAAGGGTTCTTCAAAAAGGTAATAAACTAATAAGACAATTAAAGTGTTTCCGAAATATATAAAATTATTTTTTTCTAGAATTTTATACTCAAATAAAAAAATAACGTGTTCTTAATTACAAAAATTGTTACGTTCTTTTAAATGTTCTTTCTGAAATAATTTAATTTTAAATATTCTTTTAAGTGTTCTTTTAAGTGTTTCTTGAAATAAAGGAACATGTTTTTTTGATGATTTCGAATCCTTATTAAAAAAGAATTAAAATACAAATAAGTGTTCTATTAAAAACTAATAAACAATTTAAATTTAATTAAAATATTAATAAGTATTCTTTATAAAATAATTTAATTTTAAATATTCTTCCAAATATTCTTTTAAGTGTTCCATGAAATAAAGTAACTTGTTTTTTGATGATTTTGATGATTTTAGAATTCTTCCTAAAAAAAATTAAAATACTATTAACGTGTTCTTCTAAGCGTTCTATTAAAAATTAAAAGATAATTCAAATTTAAGTAAAATATTAATAAGTGTTCCTTTAAGTGTTCCAATAAAGTAAATATAAATAACATAATAACGTGTATTATAATTTTAAGTGTTCTATAATTTTGTATTCTA
Organism: Saposhnikovia divaricata; assembly: GCA_036435485.1. Classification (NCBI taxonomy): domain Eukaryota; kingdom Viridiplantae; phylum Streptophyta; class Magnoliopsida; order Apiales; family Apiaceae; genus Saposhnikovia; species Saposhnikovia divaricata. The sequence continues at coordinate 133,480,829 of CM071599.1, read as the reverse complement.
ACAAAAAAATTAATAAGGTGTACTTTAATAAGATAATGTTCTTTTAAGTATTCCATGAAATAAAGGAACGTGTTTTTTGATGTTTTCGAATTCTTATAAAAAATAATTAAAATACTAATAATGTGTTCTTTAGAGTGTTCTATTTAAAATTAAAAAAATACTTTAAATTTAATTAAAATATTAGTAAGTGTTCTTTTAAGTGGTCTGAGTATTAAAATTAAAATAGTATTATTTTTTTGGAATATTAAAATAATGTGTTCTTTTGAGTGTTCTATTTAATATTAGACGTTTAATTTTTTATACTTATTTAAAATTTTAGTACTGGATCACCATATCTACCAAATCATATGTATGATTTTGTTATGATTTATAATTTGTTGTTAATTATGTTAATTGAAATATTTTGTTTCCAAATTTATCCTTAGACAGTTCATCGTGATTAACACCATGATAAAAAGAATCAATGATTCCTCAGTTATGATTTGGCACAATCAATTATAGAATTATGTAATTAAAGATGTTAAAATTCTAAAAGATAATTTCCTTGTTTGTGTTATTTTATATTTAACAAATGTTCTTATATTTGTAAAAATATTACTACTTTGCCATTAAATATTCGACATTTAAATTATTAATTATAGAGATGATCAACGGTGTAGATTAGTACCTTAAGTTTTCTATCTAAAAAGTTTTTTCAGATCCCTACTCATATATATATATATATTACCGTTACATATTATATAGTTATATGTAATACAAAACTACATATAACCATCCAAAATAATTTTCTCGCTTGCCCTTTGAGGAATCATGTTGTCCTGCACATCAAGGTGAAATCTATATTCATATTACACAAGAAACTGTACACAATGGTTCCACAGAGTTAATCCTTTGTGATAATACATGTAGATTACCATTAAAAATAATAATAGATATGACAAAACTATAGTATAACTGTGTATGGCTTAATGACCAATAATAGCAAATATAGTTAATTACTAATTTATTTTTATCACTATGACAAAACTATGACTGATGTAAGGCTTAAGGTGATCTGGATGCCAAAAGCAAAAAAGACCATTCTATGGTATATTTTGTAATTTCTAATTGGTTTTGTGTTCTGATAAAGGGTTTTGGTTTGTTGTACATCACAGGAACAAAAATCTACGAGAAGTAATTCTTCCACCACTTTTCAAGGAAAAAAAACAGGAAAATCTGAAATGGAATTCATGAAATGCACTTCCCCAAGCATCCAAAGTTACATTTACCGGATCAACAACTTCATGGATTTAAAAGAAATCCTTCTTGTTGTCCACTACATTGATGAATTGGTAAGCTTCGTAAAATTGATGTCCACTACATTGGTATATAGGTATGTTTAAAACAATGACATTTTACATATTTTTCAGGCTACTTTCGATGTGGACAAGGAGGTGCTGAAAGACCTTCTACTAAAAATTGTCTAAAAGTGTTGCTACGGGTTCTTTTAGTCGTATGGAAAAAATAAAATAAATTGGACGTGAAAAAGGAATCGAAATACTAGAAGATAAACCCAAATATCAGAAAAACAATGCTGGAAACAAGGCAGGAAGGAGAAGCAAGATTAATATTCTTAGTTTACTACTTCTTCTATAATACTTTCTCTCTTTCTGCAACTAGTTTATGTTGTCATATTACTATAGACCGAAGTTTGATTTTGATAGTGGTGATCTTTGTAAAGTTCAGAGTTAATGTTTATATATTAATGTATTAATCACTTGGAAGATGTTAGATGAAATTTAGAGTTGAAATCTAAAGAAGGTAATTGGTCCGATGAAAATATGAGTGGTATACGTTCTAAGGTATATTAATTAATATTAATATTATGAACCAATCATCAAAACAAATATAACCCCCGTTGAAAAGTTCAAAACCCTCTTTATTGTTTTTTTAAAATTTAGCTTTCATTTTATTTCTTTCTTTGTTAGAGAATATTTCTAAGTACCATGTTAACAAATTTTCACCCATATTCTGAGAATTCGGTATATTTATTCAATATTGCATCCTTAAAATATTTATTATATTAATACATTGAAAATATTTGTATGGTCTTGGTTAATTTTTTTGATTACATATTAAAAATGTATAGACACTCAATCCTCACGACTCCAATAAATCATTAGACTGTCTATCAAAAAATATGAGAAATAGCTTATGTAGACCTGAAAAATCATTTTGCACATTCATGTTATGTACTTTAGGGTCTTGAATGGAAATGACATGATATTGAATCGTATACCCGAAATTAGAACACAAAAATAGCTTATGTAGACCTAACAAATCGTTTTGTACATTCATGTCCTGTAACTTGAACAAAAATAACATGAATCGTGTACCGAAATTATAGCACAAAATGACACCAAACTACATGAATTTTTTCGTGCACACAAAATGAAAAGAAATATGCGAATAAAAAAGTATGCAATTACATGAAATATCACTTTGTATCCCAGTTATGTAATATACAATTGTGTGTCTTAGAACAACATTGAGATGTTACAAAACTAACTAAGGGTACTAACTAACTAAGGCTGATGGCTCCAAATAACTGACTGGACTAGTTATGATAACTTTTGCTAATTTTGTTTTTTAGATAAAGTTAAAAGTTAGCGTTTACCCACTGATAAGACAACAAGAAATGGACAAATTAAGTGGAAATCAATAATTAATAAGATTGCAAAAACATAACTAACATGGAATATTTGAATGATAAAGTTTCCAAATGTCTCAGTCTCTCTAACTATATAACACTTTGACAAGTTTACCCCCGTTCTACTAGTACTCGGCTACGTGTTTGGGAAATTAAACTTTACACCAACAATGCAAATTAGAATCAATTGTTCATCCTGCACATTTTAAGTAAATAGTTGAAACGGATACGTACCAGCCAAGTAACCTCCAAGCCCACTCTATCTTCCGCGAATGATCCAAGCTTTCCAATACAAGATTATAGGAACTAGTGTCAGCAACAATCCCGTATACCTCTTTCATCGAATCGATTACACCAAGCAACTCCTCGGATGAAGAATCTGTCATTAACTTGGCCCTGAGATAATAGTTCATCACCTTGACATCAACTACATTATAAGAAAACTGCACCCATAAGTCAAACAACGTCTTCATGCTAATCCATTCATGTAGTGACTTCCATCTCTCCAAAACAGCTAAAACAGTCTCTAATCTGTTTGTTTTGCAAAAAATCCAAAGCCTATCATCATCAGATTGATCAAGAAACCCCAATGGGGTGGTGGTAATAGGTGATTTGTAAGTAACGACATCAGTTGTTTTTTGTGCAGCAGCTGAGGGCGAGGGTGAGGGTGAGGGTGAGGGTGGGGGTGGGGGTGGGAGTGGGGGTGATGTCGTAAGTGTCTTCTTTTGAAGAAGAAATGATGAGATACTTCTAACCGGCCCAGATTTCACCGAGCAAGCCATTATGTCTTTGTTTGGGGACTAGGGTTCATTCTCATCTTTTGTTGGACTGAGTGAGACTACTTGGTTATAATTCTTTTTCCTTTTTTTTTAAATTTATTTGGTCTATTTCATTTCCACTGTCAATCATCCTCGTTCGGTATGTGTCTTCTGTCACTTTTTTTTATCTTTGATAATTACAAATTATTTATTTATAATTTCAAAAACCTAAAAAATACATTCTAAAGTAAATTAAATATAATTTGCAATAAATATTTTTTATTATTTTTTTAAAATACATAGCATATATACTTTCTAGTCAAATTTTGGTCAAATTAACTAAGAAAAATCAAACAAGACACAAAATGAGATAGTAGTAATGTTACTTTAAAAAAAGTTAAATGTCACTGAACTTTGTAATTTTTTTATTTTACTTATATTTTTAATAGATAAACATCATATATATATATATATTATTAAATATGCAAATAGGATGGGAATCTCGTCATAAAGATTCTAAATCTTTTTAGAAGTATTTAGGTATTTTTGAAAGAATATGTCTTTCAACATTCATGTTGTGTACTTTAGGGTCTTGAACGGAAATGACATGATATTGAATCGTGTACCCGAAATTAGAACACAAAAATAGCTCATGTAGACCCAACAAATCGTTTTGTACATTCATGTCATGTAACTTGAACAAAAATGACATGATATTGAATCGTGTACCGAAATTATAGCACAAAATGACATTAAACTACATGAATTTTTTCGTGCACACAAATGAAATGAAATATGTGAATAATAAAGTATGCAATTACATGAAATATCACTCTGTATCCAAGTTATGTAATATATAATTATGTGTCTTAGAACAACATTGAGATGTTACGAAACTAACTAAGGGTAGTATGCACAATGTCAAGTCTCCAAAACAAAATGAAACTCTCTTTTTTATTTTTTCTTAATATTGTTTTTTGTTAACAAATATCTCTCTTTATGTAAAATCTTTCTACCAAGTTATTGAATTTTTTTACCCATATTTTATGTTTTGTTGATATTAAAAAACAAATTATGGTCAACCAATCAAGCAAATTCAATATATGCTCTTAGGTTAAGATATGGGAATTGATACGATTCTTTGATTCCAGAATACAAAATTCAAAAAAGCACCTTTTTATTAAAAATAATAAATAATTTAAGTGTATCAACCTCTTTATGACCATAGTTGCGGCTGCTGCTGATCTCTCTCTCTCTCTCTCTCTCTCTCTCTCTCTCTCTCTCTCTCTCTCTTCATCTCTACCAAAATATGCTAAACTAAAGTTTATGAGCTAATATCAGTTTTTTGGTTTTTTATATTTTTTTATAATTTTTTTTCTAATAAATAAATCTCTTTATTGAGAGTCTAGTACCTCATTACCCGTTGGTGGATTTTATCTATCGAAATATTAGATTTTGTACTATCTCATTGTGAATGATAAGCCTCATGTTCTTTTTCTTTATTTTACTTTGGCTTTCAATAAATATCTCTCTTTGTTGAGAGGCTAATATCATATTCGTGGATTTTGTATACCCATATATTCGATTATGTTATATTAGTTCATTGATTTGGATAGTGTAGAATCACAATTTTCGTCGGTTGTTTGAATACGTTCAAATCAGATGTACATATTCCTCAAGTTTATAACAAATTGTTAGCTTATTTCGTCGAAAAGGCTGCATAATTTAGAGATATAGATGATGGATGTACCATAATTGAAGACATGTTCAATGATTGGATAAAAGAAATTAGTGATCTATTTTACTAGGTATTTGTTCAATTTTAATTATTTTTATAGATGTTGTATTCCCTTTTATTGATTTTTTTTGCAGGTTTGATTATTTTTGTGGATAACATATGTCATTTTATAGATGAATTAATTATCTATAAATAAATAGTGATTTATAAGAAAATTTATGCTAAATTGACCAATTTATTATGGAATATTCACTAATAATATTTTCATTAACTCTGTAAATTTTATTTTTCGATTGATAATTTATACACTAAACCAAATAATGTATAGTACTATTTAAGAGTATATATATTTAAATTTTGAATAATTCAAATATATTGGAAGATCAAATTGTTTTTCCATTAATTATTGCACTGTTAAAAAAAATTGTAATTAAAATGTGAAAGATGATTGGTTTAAAATTCATTCTAATGTTTCAATTGGTTGATGCTAGTTTTTTTTTACCAAACTATTTAATATTTTACATAACTTAAATTTTGAATATGTATTTAGAATAATGTGAATAGTTTTATTTTGTTAGCAATTTTTAATTCATGATTTTGATTGTACCTCATGATTTCGAATTAAGAGTTTGAGATATCACAATATCTATTATTGATATATAGACTCATATATTAGTGTATTATTTTCAAATTAAATAATTATCGTATTTAGAATAAAATTTTTAAGTAATCACTGAATAACATCGACAACCCAACACTGTAAAAAAAACATTTTTCTAAAGGCACGTCTAATAATGTAAACAAATCAATGTAATGTGGTAATGATTGATGTCTAGAATTCAGTAAGTCACAGAATTATTGGAGTTCACCACTGAATATTCTAATGGGAAGTAACTCTGGGATAATCTGAACTAGGGATGATGATAACCTAAATCGTTTTCTATTTTTTTGTTAGAATATTTTTTCGTTGATTTTATTGGACAATTGAAACATGAAACATACGATACATATATATATATATATATAATCGAAATAAAAAGATAATCTATCCAAGTATAGTGTTTCATATAATAAAAAGATATAAAGTACAACCTTAACCGAAATTGATATGATTTAGGCATGAGGAGAATTGATGCATACACTTAGTTTATCAAACTTGGCTAGGTCTGATGGGGAATAAGAAATAAACGGCTTAAATTTCTGTTAATGTTTAAATTGATATAATAATTATATTTTTTAGTTTGTAAGAATTTTATTTAATATAAATTGTTTATTAGTTAATCGTTAAAATAAAAATAGTAGTTATTATGTTTAGTTAAGTGATATGAAAAAATAAAAATCAACTGTTATTGAGTGTAACTTGAGTTGTGTTAAATCTTGGCTGAAACGTAAAATCTAGATCCAATAGAGAAACATGTTACATTAAGTTTAATTAGTCTAAAATTTAGTAGATTTTGATTGATGTTAAAATAATTCACAATGTTGTGATTGGTTAACTAATATATTGTAGATTCGGGCATCCTTTATTATAATAAAGGATGTTAAAAAACCATTCATAGCTAAAAGATGTATAATATATTGTTATGTGGATTTATAGAAAATAATATTTACGATCAGTAGAAATTTTTTAAAATTAAAAACCATGTGATATACGAAGTTATTAAATCAAGATATTATTATATTTAAATTTATTTAATTGCGATTAATAAATTAGAATAAGTATGGTAAATAATAAAAAATTTGTACATGATTGATTGATTTTAATTTTAGAAGTAAATTTTGATTGCCTTTAAAATAATTTTAATTTTTTGATTGGTAATTTATTCACCAACCAATAGTAATACTCTTCTAGCGTATATTTAATAATTAAAGTAATTAAAATGTATGTAGTATTCGTTTATATGAATTTACTAATTTTTTATTAAAAAATTTTGAATAAATATATTTTTGAGTCTTTAAAAAATCGAGTCTTTGAAGATATGGATGTTATCCAAGCTATTTAAAATTTGATTCAAATCCGATTTTGTAGTATTGGCTTATATGCATTTATTAATTAATTTTATTAAAAAATTATGAATAAATACATTTTTGAACTTTTAAAAAATCAAATTTTGAAGGTATGGATTTTATCCAAGTTATTTTAAATATTAAATCTGAATTCAAATCTTACTTTTTCAGTATGGTTGTTCTAATTAATGAAATAAACTAATACTATATTATAATCATAAATAACTTACTCATTACCTTTTCCAACTAAAAGGTATATATGTTCTAACTAAAATATCTCCTTTTCTCCTAAATAATAACTAACCAATTACTTTTTTTAGCTATTACCTTTTCTAACTTTTTTTTAACTAAAATATCTTTTTTCCAAAAATATGGTCGTTCTAATTAATCCGATCTTATAGTGTTGGCTTATATGCATTTATTAATTAATTTTATTAACAAATTATTAAAAAATTATTTTTTTGAAATTTAAAAAAATCAAAATTTTGAAGGTATGGATTTTATCCAAATTATTTAAAATCTGATTTCAAATCCTAATTTTTCAGATTTCTAGTTGAGTTAGATTATAATTTCTTAAAATCGATTACAATTGTACAATATATATTATGAAAATCAATTTATAATGTATGATAATATGATTGTGATTGACTTTATATTAAAAGAATGGCTGATTAATGAATGATTAATTATGAAATTTAATTTAAAATATATAATAGTATATCGTGATCGATTTCAAATTAAAATTGTAATTTTTTAGTAAATATTTTTTCATTTTAAAAATATGTATTTATGGATATGTTTAATAAAGCCATTATTGTATTTAAATTAGAAGTATTAACTAATCATGGTTAAAGAGGTACATTGACATTGTAAATAGGGAAAACTTTTAATATAACATGATTGGTCTAAAATTTAGGAAATAGCTATGATTGGTTCTAAATAATTCCTATTTTCTGATTGGTTAACTGTATATTGGTAGACTCAGGAAATCGACTACAATTGTACAATATATATTATGAAAATCAATTTATAATGTATGATAATATGATTGTGATTGACTTTATATTAAAAGAATGGTTGATTAATGAATGATTAATTATGAAATTTAATTTGAAATATATAATAGTATATCATGATTGATTTCAAATTAAAATTGTGATTTTTTGTAAATATTTTTTTTAATTTTAAAAATATGTATTTATGGATATGTTTAATAAAACCTTTATTGTATTTAAATTAGAAGTATTAACTAACCATGATTAAAGAGGTACGTTGATATTGTAAATAAGGAAAACTTTTAATATAACATGATTGGTCTAAAATTTAGGAATTATCTCTGATTGGTTCTAAAATAATTCCTATTTTCTGATTGACTAACTTTATATTGGTAGACTAGGTATTATAATAAAGAATTCTGGTGATAATTTCGGGCTCGATTATCCTGCTTTAAGGAGACAGGTGACAGGACCAGGTGTTCTGGACTTGAAATTAAATCCAATCTGTGTTTGTTTTCTCAAACACCTAACGTGCACATGTGTACTTAACACCTTAAATTATAATTAGTTTTGTAATCATATGTATAAATTATAATTATTTATGTAATTGTATGTTCATAGGCTTATATATTTAATATGTATAATTGTGTCTATATTGTACAAGATTGACAATAGATAATTTTTCATTTTGAATTTCGTTATCAGTTGTGATTCTTTTATTTTAAGGATCAAATATAATTTTGAACTATGATATACATATTAAACCGGATATGATATATTGTTCAGAACTAATACCGTACTGATGACTGATCCTACATATTACCAATACAAATCTGTTCCTTTTTTACTAATGATCCTATCAATATCACTTCTTATAGTACTTGTATCATTATTCTGAGGATGAATGGAGTTCTATTTTATGCAGCATTGCTCAAGCAGCAGACAAACTTGTGTGATTGCAGGATCAAGATAACAATGAGCACATGGCTTATTGGCTGTCAAATGCATCTACATTTTTATTTTTGCTTCAAATTAAAGAAGTTTAAAGCCTGCTGGTGCTCCTGGTGGAAGTTCAGCACGAAAACCACCTCAGCCAACATCGCTTTTTGAAGGAATGCCAATGGTAATAAAAAATTATACCTTCCTCTTTCTATTTGCGGGATTTGGACTTGATATGGGCTAAAAGTAAGCCCTGAAGACACATTTGATATGGCATTAATTAGACCCAGAATGGTCCAAACGTGGGGCCTACCAGATGGACCCAAAACCCCAATTATAATATTAATTTCGTAACTAATATTGGGGGAAATAAACAGCTCAGCAATGAGAGTTGGATAAGGATATTATCTCCATCAGACTTAGCCACCAAGGCATCCAATTCGATATGGAAACTGATTCCTACAAGGAATAGATCTAGAACCTTCCTCAAGGAAGACTTGTCCACCAAGTCTTTGACTCCTACTACGATGCTGAGGCTCCTACAGCCTATATAAAGGGCCAGACCCATCATCTCAGAACTACGTTTTTGGCTTGATTCTCAATAACGAGATACGTAGGCACTCTGTGAGGACCGATTAGTCTCGAACACGGAAACAGCCATTAAAGCTCGAAGCTCAACCACCCTAGCATTAATTATAAATCGTAACTATGACAGCCTCGACTCGGATTCCGCAACCAAGATCCGACCCGGGACCGTCATGCTACATTTACTCTTGAACCAATAATAAAATTCTACAATAACATCTTAAGCTTACATAAATAATTACATCACAAAGTTATACAAAAGAACTGATAAGAGAAATTGTTCTACTCTCGCAGTTGTACATATTACATATTATCACCAAAACGTCTTTTACACATTTCACATATATTAATTCTCCTAAGCAACCTTTCTTTTTCCTAAGACGCTTTCTCCTTTCCCTTACCGGAGGGATTAGATCCTTCACCTACTTCGTTCCTTCCTGAAAAGTGTCATTTATATAATAGGAATGAGCTATGAAGCTCAGCAAGTATATATTGCAGGATATAAAAATGATTTTTCAATACAACGATTCATAAAATCTTACCAGCCTATAAAATGTCAAGCTAGAAAATATTGACAAGATCATAAAGTGACAATAATTTAAAAGAAAGAACTTGTAAGACTTAACTTTTGTTTGACTGAGCGACCTTATTAGGTCTCTTAACCTTATTATTTACAGATGCAATTATGATCATCTGTCTTACTATTACCATTCGGTAATCTTCATAACCACGAGATGGATCCATTCGTACTTCCAGATGCACTTCAGGCAATCTGTCTTAACTATTACCTTTCGGTAATCTTCATTATCAATACCCCACAGAATGGGTTGTTAAACTCAGTCGTATAATCGTCGTTCATCTTGAATTATTTCATTCTCAATTGAAACATAACGACTAGCCAGAACAATTGGCTAGCAAACTCAACAACATGACTGCCAGCTGAAACAATAGCCAGCAATCTCAACATCTTGATTTCATCATTCGTTTGCATCAACCAACATACTACAATAATCTCCTCATCTTATAGCTAACAAACAATATTAGCTACTTACTTATATAAACCATTTTAGGACTGAATAACCATTGGGTTTGAATAATACCCGATCAAATGAGTATCATCACCATCCACAAAAATCATACGAATAATTAACTTGTGCATACGTAATTAATTAACGTAGCTCAACAACGTTCAATACGTTCCAAACAATTTAAAGCAATACCAATACATATTTGCTTTTTAAAACAAAATAAAACAATATATACTTACCTTATGCCGCTAATATGACTGTTCTTAATCCTTGGTCCAGATTCTTAAATTCAACTTAACATCCTAACAAAGATCATTCCATTTATACTAGCATTATTTACACATTTTAAATCCAAAAATAATAAATAAATAATTAAATAAATAATAAACTTAAAATGGAAGGAAGAGAACCTAACCAATTGTTGGGCTCTTGTTTGGTCGATCCTTTTTAATCAATCTTCTAAATATGGTAAGTCTATATGAATATATAGGAAGGAAAGTGATATTTCCTGCTCTACTTTTCGATGTGGTACAAGAGGACTGCTGAGGGAAAAATAATGGAACCCAACAACACAAAACAATTTTATTTGGTCTTCATTAACTACCCGCAAGCACCATTGTCATTCTATTTTTCCAGTTTCTAACTAGGTACTTCTATATATTCATACTTATTAGACTCTTTGCAATCAATGTGGTATTAAGTTATTCTATTGGTTCTATTTCTTCCACTGTCCCACATTGATAGTGCTTGAGAGGGGACTTGTCCCAAATCCTATAAAAGCAGGTCTTGTTGAGGTTAAAACATAGAAGTTAGAGTAATACTTCTTGTTCCGTATTGAAGGAATCTGTGTGAAACTCTATATAAATCAAAATAAATTAAGGTTATTGGTTTTATAAATTATCTTGGCCTTGAACTTTATTAGAAACCGAAATAATTTTGTCATGGTTGAAACATACATGGTGGTTTCGCCCACTTCCTTTATACTCCTTGCTTTGTCCCACATCGATGTGATCTGGAGAGGGATTTCTTCTGTTGTTTATATAATTCCTAGTTCACTAATTCACTAAGTTAACTAATAAAATTACATGAGCTCCACCTCTGCTTTGCTTGTGATCCTACTAAATTTAAGTTTAAAATTTGAAAATGAGACAAGGGTTTAAGTTCTCCAACTTTGGAAGCCTTGAAATTTGAAAGCTAGCACACCCACCACTTATGTTTTGCTATCTGACCCATGGGCTGAAAAATTTCCTCGTTTTCTTACATTACCTTCTGTCCCACATCGATAAGATGTGGAACTAATTTTCTTCCTTCTCTATATAGAAGTTGGGAAATAACTCATGTGTTCCATCTTTGCAACTTACATAAGTGATAAGGTTTGATTGCTTAAAACCAATGGTAATTCACTTCCGCCTTTGGCTATAACATAAGCTGAAAACTATTAGTACAAAATTTGAATGCTACCAGCAAACATTGGTTTCTTTTACTAGGAACCTTACATTCACAATTCTTAGAATTTAAAGGCACAAGGAATGGTTGTACCACATGGAAGTATTTTAAAGAAAACTTCTCCTGAGTTCTATATAATCCAAGTGCACACGGACTTAGAAAAACTAGACTTGCGTGTTGTTTCTTTTAGGACAAGTTCATTCGTCCCACATCGAAATAATAACAAGAAGGGCTCCTTTTTGGAGTCTATAAAAAAAGCAAGTTGAATGATTTTACATAAACCAGCAAAGTGCATTGAAGTATACATTGCTACTTGGGCCTTAACACAAAACTTTAACATGAGGTTGAAGCTTGATTTCATAAGTTTTCTAAGGTCCAATTTTATCAAGTATGCAGCAAGAAAATTTTATCTTCTTTGTAAGGTTAGGAGACCTGCTTGTCCCTCATCGACAAGGTGTGAGACTAACTATCTCCTTTTTTTTTTATATAAGGAGACTTAGAAATTAACTTATACTTAAAAAATAAACCGATACAAAGGGTTTAACTACTTATACTTATCCCACATTGATGGGATTTAAGGAAAAGGTTCCTACCCCTACTATATAACGTCAAACTTGTTCTAAATAAAATACCAAGCCTTGGGCCTTATTCACATAGGCCTATGAAACTAATAATAAAAAATTTCTAAATATACTTCTTAAGCCTTGGTGATTCATTAGTGCTACTAATTGAAATTAGTAAAATATTATCCTTTCTACTTTGGTAGCTTTAATAATCATAGATCTATTTCACTGAAATATCTAAAATTAACATATAGTAATTTAATAGTCAAAATTTGATTTGGGGTATTACAGTAACCTAGTTTTTATTCCACAACATTTGGCACCGTGTGGGAAGACAACATCAACCATGGTTCAAACACGAAGAACAACATCGACTGAGGCCATACCCCTTAGCTCTGCTCCACCTGCCACCTCTGATCCGCTTATCACCGCTGAAGAAGGACAATTACCCCCATCAGCAGGGACGGTCATTCAACCTCTAGCCTCTCAACCCTCAGGGACAATTCCCCATGTTGAGGGAACTTTACCTGTGATTATCCCTCAAAGCCAAGAAACTAACCTTCTTCAGATGGTGGTTTCTCCTCTTGGTAACGTTGATCGTACGCTACCCCCGGGGGTACAGATCCACACTACAGATCTCCCCTTGAATACCAACCCGATGTATGGGCTGCCTAATTATCCCCCTCGACAAAGGGAACCTGGACCAAGCGGTCATGCCTTACAGATCCGAGATCGAGAGTACGATGATTACTCCGGCCCCTATACTGATGATTCGACATCTGAGGATGACGATGATGATCGCGAAGAAGCCCCAAGGAGGCGACGTGCTAGTAGAGAACCTCGAAGGAGGTCCCAAAGAATCCATGATGGACCTCCACAAACGGCTGAGGAAAGGATTAAGGCTCATGAGGCTGAGATCCAAAGGCTGAAGGATGATATTGCTAGGGAGCAAGCAAGGCGAAGTCTGATTCGACCTCCTCCAGTTACAGGGAGGATTCCCATTATAAATCTGGAGAGGCCTTCAAGGAGACAGCGAAGGGCCGAAGCTCCAACTGAAAAATCGACAAGGGTGGAGACCCCCAGAAGTAACCCCAAGGATCTGATGCCCCTTGGGGATCCTGATGATCCCACACCTCCATTTACTGAAGAGGTAATGAATGCTCGCATCTCAAGGAAGTTCAAGATGCCGACGATTAAGGCTTATGATGGGACGGGCGACCCCGCAAACCATGTTAGGACATTCTCAAACGCACTGCTGTTGCAGCCTGCGAGCGACGCCTTAAAGTGTAGGGCGTTCCCTCAAACCCTGTCGGGCATGGCTCAAAGGTGGTATAGCGGCCTACCTGCAAACTCGATTGGCTCTTTTAAGGAGCTGAGTGCCGCCTTTGTCAGCCAGTTCATTAGTGGGAGAGTTCATGAAAAAAGTTCTGCATCCCTCATGTATGTGGTGCAGGGGAAGAACGAGAATTTGATGGATTACCTCAAGCGATTCACCAAGGAGACTCTGAATATCACTGATCTGGAAAATAAGGTGGCCATGGTAGCCCTGGAACACGGAACCACTGATCTCTTCTTTAAAAGGTCTTTGGCAAAACATCCTCCTGAAAACATGGCCGAGCTCCAACGAAGGGCCGACAAGTATATCAAGGCTGAGGACAACATGAAGAAGGAAACCGTAGGAGGCAATGGCAAGGGTTCTAATGACTCAAAGAAACGAAAGCAAGAACAAGAGTACGATGCTAGGGATAAGTATCCCCGGACTAGCAAGGATTCCGAGTCACCACCAAAGAAGGGTTTGGGACCGAGGTTTTCTGATTATGCAAGGCTGAACGCTCCTAGGAGTCAGATCTTGTTAGATATTGAGAAGGATAAAGACTTTCGATGGCCGAAGCCACTTAGGGGTGATCCCGCGAAGAGAAACAAGGAGCAATACTGTAGGTACCACTGTGATGTGGGTCATGATACAGATGATTGTAGGTAGCTGAAAGATGAGATTGAGTTCTTGATCCAGAAAGGAAAGCTGAGCAGGTTCACGAAGAGTGATGATCGTGGAACCCAAAGAAGGGACTATGACAGGAGAGACAATGACAGAAGAGATAACGATCGTGATCGTAATCCACAGCCCCGAGGGCCAGTTATTAATATTATTTGGGGAGGCCCGACAGCGGCCGGTACGACTCGAAACTCTCGAAAGGCGTATGCCAGAGAAGTGATGCACATCGTGGGAGAAGCCCCAAAATGTGCTAGGACTGAAATAGCTATTGGGTTTGACGATTCAGACCTCGAAGGGGTAAAGTTCCCCCATGACGACCCGTTGGTCATAACTCCTGTGATTGGAAACTCGGAGGTGAAACGAATCTTGATAGATAATTGAGCTTCTATTGATATCTTGTTTCATGATGTGTTTGTGAAGATGGGGTACACCGATTCTCAATTGACCCCGACCAACATGCCGATCTACGGATTATGGAGTTGAGTCCAAGGTTGAAGGGACTATTCAGTTACCCATAACAATTGGACAGGAACCTAAAGAGGCTACCCAGATGCTAAATTTCCTTGTGATCAAGGCATCCTCAACTTATAACTTGATCCTGGGAAGGACTGGACTTCATGCATTCAAGGCTGTGGCCTCCACATATCACATGAAGATTAAGTTTCCAACCAGGAATGGTGTTGGAGAACAAAAGGGTGATCAGAAGATGGCAAGAAGTTGTTATGTATCCGCGTTAAGAGCTGATGGAATCGGGGGGCAGGTACTTCTGATCGAAGACATGGATGTCCGTGGTGATGATGAACACCGAGGAAAGCCAGTAGAGGACTTAATTCCCATTCCTCGGAAGCTAGGCGACCCTGAGAAAATAACTTATATAGGAGCCTCTTTGAAGGAACCCCTGAAGGGCAAGTTGATAACATTCTTACAAGAAAATATTGATGTGTTTTCTTGGACAACAGCTGATATGCCAGGGATTGATCCCCAACTCATAACTCACAGATTGAATGTCGATCCTAATCGGAAGATAATACAACAGAAGAAGAGGAACTTTGCACCTGAAAGGCAAGAGGCCATAAAGCAAGAAGTTGAAAAGCTCTTAGAAGATGGGTTTATTGAAGAGATTCAGTTTCCAGAATGGTTGGCTAACCCTGTGATGGTCAAGAAAGCCAACGGTAAGTGGAGGATGTGTATAGACTTCACCGACTTGAATGACGCATGCCCTAAGGATTGCTTCCCTTTACCAAGGATAGACATGTTAATAGATGCCACAGCTGGACATGAGATGTTGATGTTGCGTAAAATCTAGATGTACAAGTGTACACAATCGCAAACAAGTAATATAATGGTAAATACCAGATTCGTACCTCAAGGACTGCTAAATTATATCAAATGCAAGTTTTATCTAGCAAAGTGATTTATCGAACCAAAAATATTGTTGAAGATTTTATAACTAATTAATTAAACTAAATTAACCAACTAATTAAACTAGCAAGAAAGTTGTTTTGTTCAAATATGAGAAGGTAAGTCAGGATAATTATTTCCCCTAGCACATGAAAATCAGTTAATAAGCCTCACGGCACCGTCACAATCCACAGTCTACTAGCTAGAATTCTATGGTCATAGGTTCCTCGCAGAATCACTATGGTATAATTTCTAATAAATAAACTAACATATGTCTATGCCAATTTATCCCTCGAAATTCAATTAAGCATCAATTCATAAAGCTATGCATGATCACAATATATTTCTATACCGCAACAATATTAAATCAATCGATCTAAGCATGCAACATTCAAGTTTTGTGTAAATTAATTATATTCCTCGCAGAATTATAATTAACTCGTTAACCCACTAATGTTGATCAGTCAAAAGCAAGTATTAAATTAAAAACACTTGAATGAATAAACCATGGAATTGCAAATAGCACTATTTAACAAATCACCAATAAACTCATGCTAGGGTTCCATAAAAATCCCAACTATAATAATTTAGTTCATAATCAAAATCTCAAAATCACACAATAAATAAGAGTATGGATACATGATATGAAAAGATAAAGAGAGAATTTCAAACAATTAATGGAGAAAACAAATCCAAGAATTTCTTCTATGGCTGGGTCTCCGTCTGCTGCTCTTCTTTCTCCCCCTCTATCTTTCTCTCGTACGTTGTCTGTATGTATCTATGTATTAGGTCTGATCTATATCTCCTAAAAAACCCCTAATACCAGTATTTTAATTATTTAATATAATTACAAGGAGATTTCCCAATCAAAATAGAATTCCAAAAATAGAAATTCGTAACTGCATCTTGGGCTCTGTTTCTGGGCTGGTTCGGCTGGATATTAAATTCAAGACCACTCTAGAAATAAAGCTCTTCTCCTAAGATTTCCGTGGGCTGTTGAATCGTCAGAATCGGACTTGTAGAACTCCAGATATGGCCCAAACAGTGCAGACTGCGCAAGCTACCCGGAAAATCCGAATTTTAATCAAATTTATCTCCAACTCTTGCTATTTAAGCTACAAGCCTTCCTTTATTATAACTCCTTGATACCTATAATAAAACATTATAATTTATTAAATAAAAATCCAAATCAATTCAAAATAACTTAAATATAGGGATAAAATTAGGATTAAATGCACGTTTATCAGTTGAGCTTCATGGATGGGTTCAGCGACTACAATCAGATTAAGATGCACAAGGATGACATCCCAAAGGTATCTTTCATAACTGACTTTGGTGTTTTCTGCTACCTTGTTATGGCTTTTGGTCTAAAGAATGCAGGAGCTGCATACCAACGACTGGTGAATAAAATATTCGCCCATCTGATTGGAAAAACCATGGAGGTCTATGTTGACGACATGCTAGTCAAGAGCCTGTTCAAGGCAGACCACATTAAGCACCTCAGAGAGGCATTCGAAGTGCTGAGGCACCACAAAATGATGTTGAATCCAGCCAAGTATGCTTTTGGTGTTGGATGTGGAAAATTCTTAGGTTTGATGGTTTCAAAGAGAGGCATAGAAGCCAACCCTGCTAAGATCAAGGCGATCTTAGATATGGAACCGCCACGCTCTATAAGAGATGTGCAGAAGTTGACAGGCCGGGTAGCGGCTTTAGGAAGATTCATCTCCAAGTCTGGTGATAAATGCTTGCCTTTCTTTCAAGCATTGAAGAAGGTGAAAAATTTTGAGTGGACCCCTGAGAGCCAAGAGGCCTTTGAACAACTGAAGAAGTACATGGTTGAAGCCCCGTTGCTGGCCAAACCTAGTCCCGGGGAGACTCTTTATCTATACCTGGCGGTATCTGACCAAGCGTTGAGCGCCGTTCTCATTAGAAAAGAGAAGAAGGTCCAAAAACCTATCTATTATGTGAGCAAGGTGTTGCACGGGGCTGAGTTGAATTACTCTCCCATTGAGAAGTTCGCCTTGGCATTGATAACAGCCTCGAGGAAGTTACGCCCATACTTCCAGGCACATAAAATCGAAGTCCTGACGGACCAACAGTTGAGAAACATATTGCATAGCCCGAAGGCTAGTGGAAGACTGATCAAATGGGCGATTGAACTTGGAGAATTTGACATCACGTATAAGCCTCGAACAACCATTAAGGCTCAGGTATTGGCTGACTTCGTGGTTGAATGCACCATTAGCAACCAAGAAGTCGGGGGGCAGGAGAAGATAACAACCCCTGAGAAGCAAGATAAAGATGAAGAACTTGTACCTGATCAGAAGGAATATTGGGTGCTCTATTTTGATGGAGCATCAAAAACAAAATCTAGTGGCGCAGGCTTAGTGTTGCAAAGCCCCGATGGGTTCACAGTTGAATATGCTTTGAAGTTGGACTTTCCGACAACTAACAATGAAGCTGAGTATGAGGCCTTGATAGCCGGTTTAGGCTTGGCCAGAATCATGAGGGTCAAGAATCTCAAAGTTTGTGGAGATTCAAGGCTTGTGGTATCACAAGTAAATGGTGAATTCGAAGCTAAGGATGAAACTATGGCGAAATACCTGAGAGTCGTAAAGGCTGTTATGACTCAGTTTGAGGAATGCTATGTTGAGCACATTCCGAGAGAAGAAAACATTAAGGCCGATGCCCTGTCTAAGTTCGCTTCTTCCGAGATAGAAAATTATGCTGGGAGTGTCTACTTCCAGGTCTTGAAGGCCCCGACCGTTAACTCGAAATTAGTGGCACCAATTGATGTAGGGGGCTCTTGGATAGATCCTATCAAAGCTCACCTTGAAACCGGGTGGCTCCCAGACAATGCCTTGGAGGCACGAAAACTTTCAGTAAGAGCATTGAGATACGCCTTGATTGAGGGCATTCTGTACAATAGGTCATTCGTCATCCCATACTTGAAGTGTTTAAGGCCTCAAGAGGCAAGAGAAGCATTGGAGGAGGTTCATGAAGGGATATGTGGGCAACACTTGGGGGGCAGAGCCCTAGCTCACAAGATCACTCGACTAGGATTCTATTGGCCGGAGATGCTGGCTGATGCACAGAATTACGTCAAGAAGTGTGACAGATGTCAAAAACACGCTCCAATTGTAAGGCAGCCGCCTGAGATGTTAACGTCAGTCAACTCTCCCATCCCATTTTCAATGTGGGGGATGGACATACTTGGTCCTTTTCCCATGGTTTCAGCACAAAGGAAGTTCTTGATAGTGGCCATTGATTACTTCACTAAGTGGATTGAGGCTAAACCTCTAGCCAAGATAACCACCAAACAAGTTGCCCAGTTCTTTTGGGAGAACATAATTTGCAGGTATGGAATCCCATGAATTTTGGTGACAGACAATGGGACACAGTTCAATAATGAAGAGTTCAAGAAGTATTGTGAGGAGAATGCAATTGAGCTTCGTTTTACCTCAGTGGCTCATCCACAAGCTAATGGGCAAGCTGAGGTAGCTAATCGAATTATCCTTGATGGACTGAAAAAGAGGGTCGAACCCTCTAGGAACACTTGGGTAGATGAGTTGCTGCCCATACTATGGGCATACCGTACCACTTGTAAAGTGACAACTGGAGCAACCCCATTTCTACTGGCTTATGGAGCTGAGGCAGTTGTGCCTTTGGAGATCATGCAAGCGTCACCTCGAGTTGAGGCATTTGAACCAGAGACTAATGAAGAGGGCATGAGACTCTCCCTAGACCTGATTGATGAATTCAGGGATGAGGCAAACGCTAGAAATGTGGAGCATCAAAAGAAAGCATCCATTTATTACAACCACAGGGTTAAGGAAAGGTTCTTCCAGCAAGGTGACTTAGTTCTGAGGAAGATCGAGGCTTCTGGAGTTGGCCCCTAACTGGGAAGGGCCGTATCGAGTCAAGAAGACATTGGGACGAGGATCATACAAGTTGGAGACCTTGGACGGGGTTGAGGTGCCCCGTACTTGGCATGCCTTGAACCTCAAAGTTTATTATGTTTAAGCTATCCTTGTACGGATTCAGCTTTCTATCTATTTATTAGGAGAAGTAGAAATAAGGTTCGATGAAACCATTCAAGGGCTTAACGCCCCGAGTTGGACAATAATAAGTTATGTAAGGGTTGAACCCATTTCGAATTATTAATGCAAGTTTGTTTTCCTTCAATGATTCTGCGATTTTGTTTATGTACCAAGCACCTGTTGAGTGTAAGTCTAGAAAGACCAAGTACCGAAAACAAGTAAACAAACAAATGAGGAAACAAATGCATAAATAAAGACCTCGAAGAGCCAACAGTTAAGTTACATCACCGAGACAGATAAAAGTTTGATCCCGAAGGACCTTGATTGAAATCTAGAAATATAAAACCACATACGGCTAACAAGGCCACAAACCAGCTCCAGCTACTCCTCCCCAGACTCCTCTTCGCCACTCTCCTCTTCCCCACTCTCCTCCTCCGAGTCTTCACCGGAGTCATTACCGGGCTCGACAATCACCATTGGCTGAACATTAGCAACTTCGACCCCTTCTTCCTCGGAAGATGAATCAGAAGTAGAACTGCCCTCGTTTCGGATCAGTCTCTTGCCAGCGATGGGTTGGCGAACTACTCCAACTTTCCTTGCAGGTGGGGGTTCCTTCCCACGGGAGCCAGAAGAAGATGAGTCTTGGCTAGCAACTTGAACAGCCCCCTTGGAGTTGGATCCAGAGCGTCGATGACTGCCTTTGGAGCCGGATCCTAATGTCTGAGGAACAACTTTAGTTCCCGAACCAGAAGCTAGGTTAGCCGGGATGACACCCCAATTTGGGCAAGGAAAATCAGCCGGGTTGACAACAGATGGATGCCTATGACTCACAACGTTAATGGCCTTATCCCAACCAAAAGACATGTTGAAGGGACGCATCTCATCATCATGATCATCAATGAGCTTAAGAAAATCTTTAGACCTATGGTAGGCCTGGATCACCTTGTCAGCATCAGATGCCTTCTTTTTGGCTAGAGAAGAAAGTTGTTTACGGGTAGATGCAGCATTAACTTCAGCACGAATGACTTGGGAGTGCAGATCGTTAATCTCTTCCTTGAACCTTGCTGAGTCATTCTTCAAGCTAATATTCTCATCCCTAAAAGCCCGGCCTTGAGTCGA
The DNA here is from genome assembly GCA_036435485.1 of Saposhnikovia divaricata. Lineage (NCBI taxonomy): Eukaryota > Viridiplantae > Streptophyta > Magnoliopsida > Apiales > Apiaceae > Saposhnikovia > Saposhnikovia divaricata. Next base: position 133,459,528 of record CM071599.1, on the reverse strand, counting down.
AACAGTTTGAAAGTAAGCATTGGCCTGCAACAAGGAAATGGGTGAGCTACAAGGAATATACAGAGTCAAAATCAGAAACAGTATTGAACTTAACATAGGGAATTTCATACCTGATACAAGGCCTGAGCGCCCATGAGCTGAGACTCATCCATTTTGTCGCCTGCATGCATTGTCACTCGGTCAGGAGGAGTGATTGAAAGCTTGGACCAGTCTAGGGCTAGATAAGGACTCCCAAAGACCGAGTCTTGTTCACATATGCCCCAAGGAGGTATAAAAGGAGTCCTGACGTCCCCATCAGCATTCCGGGATCGTTTACCGCCTTGAGAGCAGTGCTCCAAGAAGTTAGGGATATGAGGCTTAGTAGGATTCAGTTTCTCCTTAGCCTTCTTCTTCATCCTTTTAGTAACAGTTGGCCGGTTCTCAGGACGACTATCAATCTCCTCAGCAGCTGAAATACAAAGAGAAAAATATCGGGATAAGAACAAACAGAGTTCATAATAAGCTCAAGTAAGAAAGTTACCCTCAATGGAAAGAAAGCTAAGGCCAGCCTCAATAAGATTCTTTACATTCAGAAAAGTTTTTTAGTGTGTACAGCCGTCATCAGCAAGAAGCCTATCTCGATCCAACAATTCTGAATCAGTAAGGTCACACACGAAATGTGAACTGTCCTCCACGGACCCAAATCTCTTCACAAAGAAGTTGCCCCAGTCACCACCTTTCCCAGAAATGCTGTGAATCTGGAAAGGAGAAGGGATTCACTATGTGTGGAAGTTTAGCTCGGTGCTTAAGGCTAACCCATCCTTTCTTGGAGTCGGAAGGGTTGCTGGCCCCAAAGATACTTCGAAACATTGTAGTTGTCGGATGAATCTCCAGTTGGCGACACCTTATTAAGAAAATAGAGATGTACCTCCAAGCATTGGGATACAACTGACAGGGGTGGATCTTATACTCCGCCAGCAATCTAATGATAAAATTGTCAACCGGGAATCTGTACCCAGCATCTAAGGCACCCCAGTGAACACAAATCCTCTCAGGATGCCAGTTGCATGTTCTATCTGATGGGTTTGGGAGACGAACCTTAATGGCACTTGGGAAGTGATATGACTCCCTTATCTCTTGGACATCTCGTTCCGACAACTTACTTGGACTGTTAAAAGAATCTAAGCTAGAACAGTTTATGAATGCTTCCCTCATAATGTTCAGGAGATCTAGCAAGGATTCAAATCTATGTTCAACATACGAAGGAGGTTTGATTTGTTCTTTACCTTTGGTGGTCCTCATCTTACTCCTCTTCGACATAGATTCCAACATGGAGACAGGGGGAGCCATTGGTTGATCACCTTTCGACATCTTGATCTTGAAGCTGAAACTTGATCTTGAATCTGAAACTTGATCTTGAAGCTTGAACTTGATCTTGCAACTTGAAGCTAGAGAACTTAAGAATTTGAGAGCTCTGAAATGAAGAAGTGAATTGAAATGAAGGCTACTTCTCCTCTTTTATAGAAAAATCATGACCTACTATATCAGGTGGAACTTCAGCTTGGTTCGCGTTTATAGGTCATCTATCGTTTATAGATGAAAAAAGAACAGAAATTATCCGCGTTATACCAAGAATCGTTATAATTCATATATGCCGGAAAAGAAATAGCTGAAATATTTGTTGCATGGATGTTTGCGCTTAAGAAGATAAGTAACGAGTTTAGCCTTAAGCACAAGATTAGCAGTGCTATTCATGAATTAAGGAGTAATATCGTTAGGAGTCACGAATGACCAAACTGACAACTAAAGATCAAGATCAAGGTTCTTGATCCTTAGGATCACGGATGATTTTAAATCTTAGATCCCTGACGACTTAAGATCAAGATCAAGGTTCTTGATCCTTAAGGTAATGAAGTCACGAATGACCGAGATAGTAACTTGAGATTAAGATCAAGATCAAGATTCTTGATCCTCAACGCCACGGATGGTTTTCAGGTCCGGGTTTCCTAGACAACCACGAAGTGGCCGACCACGACACCCGGAGGGCCGTAGCCAACCATGAGGCAGCCGACCACGGCGCACGAGGGGCCGCAGCCGACCACCTCCCGGCCGACCACGAAGATTTCGGGCCTTTCGGCCGACCACCTTCCAGCCGACCATGGTGTGGCCGACCATGGTGGCTTGGAGCCCTCTGACCGATCACCTTGTGGCCGATCACGAGCTACTCCGTGGTCCGGCCGATCGCGGGTTAGTTCATGGTCCTGAATCTCGATTTTTTCAGCGAATCTCGGATAGTTTCTGGTCCGAGATCTCGACTTTTTCAGCGAGTCTCGGATGGTTTTCAGTACTAAAAAGAGGTCAAGATTAGCACCGTTTAGTGCTGTTTAAGCATTGTTTAGTGCCTGTTAGCACAGTTAAGTGCCGATTAGCACCGGTTAGTGCCGTTAATGTCGTTTTATGCCATTTAACATTGTTTAACACTGTTTAAACGTTGTTTAAGGCTGATAATCGCTGTCAAGTGCCATTTAACACCGCTTAGTGTTGTTAAACATCGTCGTAATGCGTCGGTCGCTCCACGCTTTACGTTAAGATGATGTTGTTGAAAATACTAGCGTAAGAGCAATGAACCCTGACCCAAGTCTCGAATATGGCCGTTATAACTTCAAGGAAAACCTGATCAGTTTTCCTAGAAGTTGGGGGGCAAATGATATGGGCTAAAAGTAATCCCTAAAGACACATTTAATGTGGCATTAATTAGACCCAGACTGGTCCAAACGTGGGGCACCAGATGGGCCCAAACCCTATTTACAATATTAATTTCGTAATTAATATTAAGGGTAATAATCAGCTCAGCAAATAAGAGTCAAACAAGGATATCACTCCTGCCTGACTTAGCCTCCAAGGCATCCAATTCAACTTGGAAACTGATTCCTACAAGGAAGGAGTCTAGAACCTTCCTCAAGGAGGTGACTTGCCCACCAAGTCTCCGAATCCTACCATAATTCTTAGGCTTCTCAGCCTATATAAAGGGCCTGACCACTCATTCTCAGAACTACGTTTTTGGCTTGATTCTCAATAACGAGATACGTAGGCACTCTGTGAGGATCGATCAGTCTCGTAACACGGAAACAGCCATTAAAGCTCGAAGCTCAACCCCCTAGCATTAATTACAAATCGTAACCTACTTTTTATTTCACAACAATTGACTAATTAACATTAATAATATTATTTTATTATTTATTAATTAAAATAAAAGATCAGAAACCATAAAAACTAAAATAATATTATTTAAAACTAATTAGTCGATTGCCTTTTCAAATTAAAATTCGTTAAATTTTAATTGGAGATATTACATTTTATAAACATCTAAAAAATCAATTATACCATATTTATCAATCATTAATATTTATTTTCAAATTAAAGCATGTTACCATTTAATTAAAAATATATTTTTGCAATCATTAATATATACCCAAAAATATCACATATTATCTTCCAATCATTAAAAAAAACATATTAAAAATTTGTACGTTTATAATAAACCAACCTGGGTATCATTTTTTGTTTTTTGGTTGAGCGGTTCAACAATACAACGAATAATGATCGTTAGATTTTTAGTAAATAATTAAGAATTGTTGGATCTAATTACAAGAAATATTATATATTTGAATTACTCTCTACTAATAACTCAATTTTTGAATTCCGTCAACAACATATTTGAATTAAAAATTTATAATATAAGTTTTATAACATATAAAATTAAAGTATATTACATTAAAATTAAAATAACTATTGTAAAAAGTGATTATATAAAAACATTATTATAATACAAAATAAAATTTATAACATATAAAAAAAATTGGTGCATCGTAGTGGTACTTATAGTAGAAGTAGGTGTATGTAACATACAAACTTATAAAAGAAGTAGGTGTCTTACATCGTCTATGAATATATATATATATATATATATATATATATATATATATATATATATATATATATTGGGTTCCGAGGAATAAAACGCAGCGGATATGCGTAAATAAAACAAAATTTCGAAACCCAAACACAGGATCCATGTATAATTCTGGGTAGATTATGGAGATAACAAATAATACCTATTAAGATCTTGTCTTTTACGAACTCAATGGAGATCCTAGATTTCACGATTTGTGTCTACCTCTCGAAAAACACCTCTATGGTATCCACAAGAGCACATTCAAGAACGTCTCACGAACTTGACTGCAGAATGGACGTACTAGCCTCCCTCGATGATTCGAGTTATATGTTTCTGCCTCTTTCGCTGCTACCTCCTCTAGGGTTTTTCTCAAAAACGTAATGGCCTCTTAACCTATCATTATCTATTTATAATGACTGATTAATAGGCCCACAAAAACCCAACCCTTGTAGGTATAGGATTAAATAATAAAACGAATTTCTATTATTTAATTAATAACTAAGTCATACTTAATTATTATGGGCAGAAATACTCCTCTAATTCGAATTTAAATTATCTCAATTAATTAAGTCTCACTTAATTAATATAATAAAATTCAAATAATCATCAATTAATTTAAATCCATAATTTAAATTAACTATTCCTTTAAGTGCTCAATGTGTGTGACCCTATAGGCTATTATTTAATTTGAAATAATTTTATTCTCCAATAAAATTATAAACAATGAGCGGTATCTAGTAATACATCATTGCTACCCAATTAAACAATAATTAAATCGTGATTCGATAAAACCTTTCGTGATTAATGTTTCCGTGTAATATAATCCTTTCAACCATATATATTATAGATTAAACTCGAGGCATGTATTTAGTCATCCTCGTCAACATTTAATCCGGGTTTACTTGATCCATGAGTAGACTATTAAAAACAAATCATTATTTGAGCACGACCATGCATTTTATAGTCTCACTCAATTGAGAGGCCAATAATATCTCTCCTAATTATAGGAGGGTTAAATGATTTATCTATCATTCATATTTCTCATACGACTCATGATATACCCGATGTCCACTTTTATCATCACCCGATCAAAGGTAACTTTTAATGTAGTCAAAGTATATTAATCCTCGTATAGAAATATAATGATCTCAAGTCAAAGGATCATTACCCCATTATCACTGTGAGTCTTTCTTATGACTTTATTAAACATGAAGAATCTCACTGTGGGTCTGTCCAGTACCATGTACTCCTACATGTACCTATGTATTGACTTTAGTATCTCCATACTCATAACCAATGAGATGTGGTTATCTGTCAAACAACATACTAGTCTATCTATGTATTATTATTGTCCTATATAATAATACTCGACTAGGGACCTTTAAGAATATGATATATTATATAATCTCAAGTTCAAGTCATGTACTTAAACTATAAAATGTGTATCATGATTCTAAGGACATTTATTATGCTAACAAATATATCGCAGTAATTAAAGTCATAATAAATACGTTTATTGAATGATCAAATGACATAAAGGTTTATTAAAAGAAACAATGTATTGCCTCTAGGGCACCTACACTAACAATATATATATATATATATATATATATATATAATAATAATAATAATAATAATAATAATAATAATAATAATAATAATAATAATAATAAATATAGTGATAACCAAAATTTGGTATTATTGCGCTCCTTGCTCCAACGAAAAGGGGTTTCGCTTATTAATAAAGAGTATAGATTATAAATATTAATCTATACTATATTATAATAAGCAAAATGGAGTGTATTTTGTAGTTTGGTTAACTCATTATTTTTGGTTATCCTTTCATTTTTGGTTATCCCTTTTATTCACAACCGTTAGACTTTCAACTAAAATAAATGATAAAAGTTAGATACAATAATACTAAAAGTTGTTATATACAAAGTTTTAAGGTTCGATTTCCACCAACAACATAATAATTTATATTTAATACTAAAAATTGTTATATACTAAGGTGTAAGGTTTGAATCCTCACAACATCTTATTAAAATTAATATTTATAATCTATATTCTTTATTAATAAGCGAAACCCCTTTTCGTTGGAGCAAGGAGCGTAGTAGTACCAAATTTTGGTTATCACTATATTTATTTATTATTATTATTTTATTATATATATATATATATATATATATATATATATATATATTCATAGACGATGTAAGACACCTACTTCTTTTATAAGTTTGTATGTTACATACACCTACTTCTACTATAAGTCTTACTAGCTTATGACCACTACGATGCACCAATTTTTTTTATATGTTATAAATTTTATTTTATATTACAATAATGTTTTTATATAATCACTTTTTACAATAGTTATTTTAATATAATATGCTTTAATTTTATATGTTATAAAACTTATATTATAAATTTTTAATTCAAATATGTTGTTCACGGGATTCAAAAATTGAGTTATTAGTAGAGTAATTCAAATATGTTATAAAACTTGTATTATAAGTCGTTGTGAGGATTCGAACCTTAGACTTTAGTATATAACAATTTTTAGTATTAAATATAAATTACTATGTTGTTGGCGGAAATCGAACCTTAAAACTTTGTATATAACAACTTTTAGTATTATTATATCTAACTGTTGTCATTTAATTGAGTTGAAGGTCTAACGGTTCTGAATAAAAGGGATAACCAACAATGAAAGGATAACAAAAAATAATGAGTTAACCAAACTACAAAATATACTCCATTTTGCTTATTATATATAATATAGTATAGATATAGTATAGATTGGCTTTGTACCATGGCACATGCTTATAAATGTCCAATTATTTTTAAATTTTATTTAAGAAATTGGAAAATAATATTTGCAAATTTTGTTAAGTTGATCATATTTATTTTATTAATATTAATTTTATGATTGTAATTGTTACCATATTTTTTGCATGAAAATTAAATATTTCTAATTTTAAATTATTAAATTATATATATATATATATATATATATATATATATATATATATAATGGTATAATAAAGTTATTGTGTGAAAATAAATAAATAAATAAATAAATAAATAAATAAATAAATATATATATATATATATATATATATATATATATATATATATATATATATATATATATATATATATATATATTCACACGATAACTTTATTATACCCGCCATGTAACATCCAATACAACTTTTGCACTTCATTTCTCTATTTCTCACTACCCCAATCAGTGACGGACCTATAATAAAATATAAGAAAGGTTCAAATAATTTGGATCCTGATTATACAAAAATATAATTTAATTTAAAATAAATTAGTAATAAATAATATTGTTACAAACTGTTAGTCACAAAGCCATATATGTATACATCTAATAACAAGCCTACTTGATCATAGTAATACTGTGTATTACTTACATGACCCATTAGTTAGGTTTCTGCCTTGTAATTGTACTTATTAATAGGCATGTATTGTATAAAAAAGTCACATAATAATGCTTGAAAGAAGATCCATGGATCATGCCTCAAGATTGAAGGACAAGGCTGGAAAGTAAACATAGTTTGAAGAATGAAATTTTACCTAAGTATAAATTCGAGAAGTAATTTGTTCTATTAAAGAATTCAAGTTTACATCTCAAGGATTCGATATGTCAAAGACACTATTCGATATCTCAAGAAGTTAACAAGTCAAAACTCGATTCGACATCTCAAGGATTCGATATGTCAAAGACTCTATTCGAGAACTCAAGAAGTCAACAAAGTCAAAGTTCTATTCGAGATCTCAGGGAATCAATCAAGTTAAAGACATATTCGATATCTCAAGGACTTCATCAGTAAAAAGGCATATTCGATATCTCTAGGATTCCATAAGTCAAGAAGCTATTCGACATCTCAAGGATTCCAGAAAAACAAGACTCATTCGAGAAGTAATTCGATATCTCAAAAAGACTTGTTCGAGAACTCAGAGATGTCTAGCCATTCAAAAAATAGTTTTTTTAGGGATAGGCCCTAAATTTTTTTTTTTCGCTTGTTCCAAAGTATAAAACAATTGATTCATATATGTAATGCCATTATCGTCCACAATTTCATACAATTTTCGCACTCTACATTATCATCTTCATTTTCATTTATGATAAGTATTGAACACAAAAAAGAATACAGAGGGGGGTGAATGGATTCTTGAACTTTTCTTGTTCTTGAATCTGTTTGGTGTATGTAGCAAGATATGTGTTATGTGTGTGCAGAAATATAAGTGTAGATAATGAACAACACAAGACACGATTTCACTTTAATCTAATATTTTATTAGATAAAGATTTGCTACAACATGTGAATAAAAATGATAGTATTCTCATCTTCGTTTTTCTAAGAGAAATGTAAGTTCTTGAATGTGTCTCTCAATAACTTTTTTTTTTCTAGAGAAGTGAGGCTGTATTCTTAAAGACTTATGAATACAGCCTACTTACCACAAATAAGATAGCAAAACTAATTTACTTTCTAGTGTGTCTATCCTATTTGAGTAAGCATCCAAACGACTACAGATTTGACTTCTTGAGGTTCTGCTCAGATCCATTTCTTTAACTCTTTGTCTCTTGTACATCTCTCTAAGCTTCTTTGTAGGCTTTCCAAAGTACTTTACAGTTTGTGGTCCATAAAGTGCTTTGGCTTGTTGCAGGTTTCTGACTTGTACAATTTCTCCAGTAGTTTGTCTCCAAGAATGTATTCGAGAAGTAACTGAGTGATTGATTCGAGAACTAGAATTGACTTGATAGATAACACTGAGTTCTCAAATATTGTATAATTATCGTATTGAATCACTTCTCGAATTAGTCTTTTCTCGAGGAATCCTTGAGTTGTCGAATAGAGCACTTGACTTGTCGAATCCCTGAGATGTCGAATAGCTTCTTGAGTCCTTGAGATATCGAATATAACTTTGACTTGTTGACTCTTTGAGAACTCGAATACCACTTTGACTTGTTGACTTCTTGAGTTCTCGAATATGGTATTAGACTTGTCGAAGCTCTGAGTTATCGAATGACACTTTGACTTGTTGACTTTTAGAGATGTCGAATAGTGTCTTTACAGATATCGAATTCTTGACTTGTCGAATGCTAGACTTCTCGAATAAAACAAACACTTCTCGAATTGGTACTTAGGCAAATCTTCATTCTTCGAATTCCAACTGTGTTTATTTTGACAGTCTTGATCTTCAACCTTGAGGCATGATCCTTGGAACTTCTTTCAAGCATTATTCTCTGACTTTTAATTACAGTTACACAGATAGAAATTGATGCCTATACAAGTACTACAACAAGTAGAAACTCTACAACTAGAGGTTCCCTCAGTTAAGAGGTCATGTAGGTAATGCAAAGCATTAAAGACAATTAGGCTTGTTATTAGATGTACTCAGGCATGCCTCTGTGACTAACAATCTCCCCCAAATTGTGAGTAAGACCTTTAGTCACAATTTCATGTCTGATAACAAGCCTAACATACATAAAGATAAAACTTGAAAAGTATAGGTATGTAATTTGATTGAAAATACAAAGAGGCATCCTTACAAGTTATGAAGAATTATTAGCCATATCCTTTTGGATTCATCTCTTGAGCTTTGGCTTGTAGATTCTCATTTTTCCTCTTTTCTTCAGCTTCTTTAGCTTTCTTCTTTGCATTTTCTTCCATAGCAAGAACAATGTCTTCTAGAGCAGTGAGTTCCTCAATTAGAGGAGAGCCTGATAGATCTTTAAGAACTTCATTCAGCTATTTCTCAGAGTAGGAACTGTGTATTCCATTCTAATCTTCACAGTTCTTCCATATTTCTTGTATTCAATAATATAAGGATTATACTTGACTCTACACAGACCCATGGCTCTTAACTCATCAGCCTTAGCTTCCATAGCAACAAACTCCTCCTCTCTTTTCTTTAAAAGCTCCTCACTTTTATTTTTCTGTTCTGCCTGGTGATCACTCTTCATCTTGACAAAGTTAATCAACTCCAGCTTCCATACTCTTTCCACTCTATCTTTAGAATCCAACATAGCAATAATCCTTTCTATATCATCTAGCTTGCCCCAATGCTGACATGTCCCTTGCCTGAATTTCTTCTATCTTCCATTAGTATATTTAATTTCAAGGCAGTCATCAACAATGGCAACATGATAGATTCTTTGAGCCCATAGGAAATGTAGTTGGTCTTCATCAAAGTCTTCATCTAGTGGTTGGATTTTTAATCCTGGAATGATAGTTAGGGCCCTTGATTTAGATGGCTTTACTCTTCTTGCAGCTTGTTTGAATTTGATCTTTTTCACTTGGTTACTTGGCAGAAACTTGTGACCTTTGCTGGTAGACCATTGTAGTACACCATTAGCAGTTTGATTTTGGAAACATACAAATGGTTTCTTGAGTTGAATGTCCTTCTCTTCTTGAGGTAGCAAAATAGTTGCAGAAGCCATAGATGTAGATTTTGGTAGGTCATTACTAACTGTATTCACCCTAGACTTATAGTCTTGTGTTGTGGTGAGATTACTGTCAGTAATGCCTAGGGCTTGCTGTTTTCCACTTTTTCTCTCATAGACTTTGCCTTGGTCATCATCACCCTTCTTATCTTTGTTGTCCTTCTTCTTCTTGTCTTCATCATCCTTATCACTCCTATGATGTCTTCTCCTCGCATAATTCTTATCCTCATCTTTGTCATCCTTATTCCTCCTTGCTTTAGCCATCTCTGGGACAGAGCCAGTTGCTATGAAAGATCTGAGAATATTCAATGCTTCCAACTCTTCAGCAGTTCTTATCCCATTCTTTTTTTGCAGTTGTTCAATGATGTCAATTATAAGTCTGTGATTTTTGGTAGTGAGATCCTTGGGAATGACAAGCTGATTGACATCTTCTATCTTTGTACTAGACTGATAGAGAATGGTTCTTGGATTAATGCATACTTCAGGCAATCTAGCTTGTTGACCATTCCTAAGTTCAGAGTATAGGCTCTTGTTGTTTTCTCCATTCTTTTCAATCAGCTCCAAGATAGCATCAATCTCTGTGAATTTTAGAATCTTCAAGGTGTCATAAGATAGATGCCATATTTTGCCATTTGACACCATCATAATCTCCCTGAGATGGATTTGATTTAGCTTCCTTGGTATCACTGTCAGATATTTGATTTGTTCTTTAAGACTTCTTCTGTACAGCAGTGTGTCTCCTCTAACCTTTGCCTTAGAGACTTGCAGAAACTTCAAGAAGGCATCATCATGATAAATCTCCGAGTTAGCTACTTCTATCAGCTTGGCCTCTGTAACTACACTAACTTCAACTGGCTGATCATCTTCATGTCTAGAGGTTTGGACTAGATCACTTGGCATGGAACCTGCCACCACTGTAGTAGTGGCAGTTTGCTTTTGGCCACTTGGAGTAGTGATGTGCACAGGTGGTAGAGTAACAACTGGCAGAGAAGATGGAGGTTCATCAGTTTTAGCTTTCCCTTTGCCTTGAACATGAGTTGTAGTTTTTGAACCTTGACCACCCTCAGTGATGACAATACCTTTCTCCTTAGGTTTCTCCCCCTTAGGTTTTGAGTTCCTTAAGGTCCTCTTCTCCCCCTTAGGCTTGTTGTCTGGCACAGAGGCTTTGGTAGGGGCCTTTGGGTTGGAAGAGGTGGGACTGATAGATTCATCAGGTAGAGGGAGCCCCATGTGCTTCATCAAAGCAGACAGCATCAGTTGTTGATGAAGAAGAACATCAGCTGTGGTGATTGCTTGAGTGTCCAACTTTTCAGTAAGAGTTGCAACTGTGTCTGTAAGATGAGCATTTGACTGTTTGAGTGAGCTCACTTTTTATTCAAGAGTAGCCACCTTGGTGAACAACTCAGAAGCTTTAAATCCAGACAAAGATTGTTCCTTGAGCCTCACTACTTCAAATTTTGTCATTTCATGCACAGGGACTTCAGCCACCAGCTTATCTCCATATTAATTTACAAAAAGAGTCATCAGCATGGCATTGGTATCAGTTGTCTGACCAGATAGTTTTTGAAATTGAGTTGCTAGGTTATTGACAGTTCCTTGAAGCAAAGCCAAGCCATTGTCCATCTTGGTGCAGGTAGATTTGCATTCTTGTATAGTCTTGAGAACATGATCTAGAGTGGGAAATTTGGCAGCAAATTCTCTCTTGATTGCACTCACTTTCTTGGCTGTGTCATCACACACTTTATTGACTTCTATTTTAACTCATTTGCCAAGGTAGTGAGCAGCCTTGAGAAATCCCTTGTAGGAATCATTTATAGCCTCATACACTTTACTGGGAGATAGAGATTTGGCATTTGAGCCCAGTGAAGTGATGTACTCATCTCTTAGATATTGTAGAGCTTCATTGAGAGTAATGTCATATTTTCCTTGCAGCCAGACATCTACATTGCCATCTCTCTCAGCTTCATTTTCTATTTTCTCCCTTTGATCCTCCACATCTGCTTTATGACATAGGAGAATAGCCTCATAGTCTGGATCTGGCATGTCTGCAGTGAGTAGGTGTTGAGCAATCTTTGTGAACTCAGGAATCAGATCCACAATTAAGTTTTGAAGAGCTTTAACCGTCAATTGTTGTGGAACAAACCCTGATCTTGAAGCACTGTCATGTTGCATAGGCTTCAGCCATTGGGACATGAAGTTAGAGCTAGAGCTAGGCAAGCTAGACTCCTCAATTACAGATGCAACTTCTGCAACCGGATGGATTGACTCTACTACTGTTGTCTCCACAGGAGTGGGATGAGTTACAACAGTAGTTGACATAAGCACAGAGTCTCTAGTGAAAACTAGTGAATCCTCTGTGTTTGTGATGGTGTCATTAGGATATGCCCCAGCCTGCATTCCCTCACCATCTAAATGTGGTTCCTGGGTGGTGAGCAAAGTGCTATGCACTAAGTCACTTGAATCCATTGGCTCACTAAGAGAAGAGAATTCTTGGTGATCAATGCCTTGCTCCTCAATTTCTTGAGTTACAGGCTCCAAAGTAATTTCAGTGTTAGATTCTGGAAGAGAAGTGTCTTTAAGAATGGATTTTGGCAACTCCCCCTAAGAAATAGAGGGAGTTTTAAGTGTGATGTGCTCTCCACTCAGTGTTGTACCAGCCTTATCATTCCCAGGTGCTGACTCATTACAAGTAGGTGCATTGGGGAGGATGCTTGATTCTATAGATGCACCGTGTTGAGAGGATACATCTAGTGAGCTGTGTGCCCCTAATTTTAAAACTTCAGCCATTTATGTGACTGAAGAGGTGGCTTTAGATTTCTTCTTCTTTGGTCTCTGTAAGGGTGACTCAGGTTCGTCACTTTCTAGACCTAATTCTACAGCTAATGCTGCTTCTTTCAAGATATTCAAGGGTTCAGATTCAATCTCTTTTCTTTTCTTCTTCTCCTTTTTACTAACACCACCATGTTGAGAGGATGATGCAGGTGGCTCTGTGTTTGGTACAGTATTTGGTTGAGGGGGTTGGTTAGTAGGCCCTGGGTTATCATTTTGTTCTACTTGCTTAGGCCTAGCTAACTCAGATTTAGAGGCAAATATTGGCATGTTGTGGGGGTAAGACTCAAATAACCTCTGCATATGAGGGGTTATTACAAGTCTAACATCCACATCATTCCTAGTGTCCAAATTACCAAAAATAAGTTTGGTCATGGACCTAGGGTAGCCTATTCGAGTTTTATCTAAACCAGGTAAATCAGCCAAATTTTTATCTAAATAATTAAGTACAGACTGAATGAATCTGGGAAAGAAGATATCATTACCTCTCTTTGTAACGCCCTGACTTCCCAATACTAAAAATATACTTTTATAATAAATTATTGGATTTAATTAGATAAAATGGATTTTTAATACAGGGAAATTTTGAAAAATTTCGGCATGAAGTATTCGTAATACGGACTATTCACCTGTATTTTGAATCCAAACCAATTCATTCCAACACCAACAACAATTTCAACTACTAAAGAAGTAATACAAACACATGTTCAACCTGTCCTAACTGATCAGGTGAACCATACCAAAATGCCCTCCCGATCAGAGCAAAGATCGGGGCATCACAATACCAACTAAAAACATAAACCTTGATAACAAAATAATAAAAATAAATACAACCCCACTACTAACCCGGATCTCTAACAGGTAGTGGTATGAAACAAGCAACTACTAACTAAGTTATTACATTACAATACTAAATCCTTAACAAAAAAAATATACATACACTCCACAAATATAAATACAACCAACTAGAACTATTACACAAATTTTTACTGATACCCAAAAATCCAACCTTCTAGCAGAGTGCAACTAGGCTGCCTAAGGTCCACAACAAGTTCTTCTCGGATATATCTTCTAACTTGTATTCTTCTCTTCTTTAACTGTAAAAGGGTTAGAAACAATAGCAAGGAGTGAGCCAAATGCTCAGCAAGTGATAAAAATGGAAATAGAGAATCCACAACTATATGCTGAATACAACAATATAAAGGTGCCAAGGAATACTCAAGATATTCTGATTTCAATTCATAATCTCAAGATAAGTCTGTCTGGCTATACAGTATGCTGCTCATGATATTTCAAAATCATCCTTTAAAAGTTTCTAAAACCTTTTTATTGAAGGCAGAAAATCATCAATTCTCTTTTTAAATAAATTTTCATTTTTTTTAAAACATTTAAATTTGATTGGAGGTTTTTCCCCGACTCTGGACAATACGGGTGATCAGCCACGTAAAGTCCTCATTCCTTTGAAATTGGGTTCCCAATTTGGCAACACATTGGCCTTTAATGCTGGACTAGGACCACCCTAGCCTCTTTACGCTAAATAAAAGTGCTGGACTAGGACCACCCTAGCCTCTTACGCTTTTCCAATTTATGAAACCTTTAAAAACTTTAAAACATTTCACTTTTCAGTCCATTATACTCACTGATAACAGATCAGCCCAGTATAAGGAATTTTAAAAACATTTTTAAATAAATAAGCAATTTTAATTTGCATTTATAAAAGATTAGGGGTCAGGGAAACGTTCAGCAATAATTGCATAAAGTTTTCAAGATAGGAATTTAAGCGTGGTTAAAAGGTATTTAATGATATGGTTTTGCCAAGCACATAATAATATTAGGAGGTGATGTGAAAGAAATATTTAATCAACTCGGGTAGGTTTTAGGAAAACAGGATTAAATCAAATAAAAGTTCACGAGCTAATGAGGAATAAAGTAACGGTTAAGGTTCTAAAATTAAGGTTCCAATGAATTATAAGTAGGATTTCATTTGGGTAATTTAGGAATTAAGTGTAAATAAAGGGTTTGTGACAGAGCAAGGCATAAATTATGAATTAAGGTTTATAGTTTAACAGGAATTAATGTGACAGTAGGGTACAGAAGGTTTAAACAATTATTCATGGCATCTACGATAAGGTACAAAGGTTTAAACAATAATTCATAAAGATAAATAACAAGGTACGGAAGTTTAATTAATTATTCAAAGGTACAAGCAAGAAGGTACAAGGGTTTAAACATCAATTCATAAGAGCAAGTACTAAGGTACGAGAGTTAAGCAATTATTCAAAAGGATAAGCAAGGTACAAGAGTTTAACAATTAGTTCACAAAGGTAGATAACAGGGTACATGAGGTAACAACAAGTTATAAGGAATAAGCAGTAAGGTACAAAAGATTTCATAATAATTTAAAAAGGGTTTCAGTAAGATATAAACGTTTAAGCAAATATTCATAAACAATTGAAGAAATCTGAACTTAAATGCAAGGTTCGAATCACTTGCCTTAACCAAGTACTTTCACGCTAGTCACTTAGCTCAAAAACCCTCAGCCTTCGCCTTTCCTTTATTCCTTGAGTCTACGTCCTTCGAATCTACATATATAAAAACACTATTTCAGAATTCGATACAATATTCGACGTTCGTCTTCGAATGTCTAACCTTAATCTACCCTTGCAATAATCCCTAAATTTATTGACTTTAATCATATAATATCAACTATAGACCACAGACATAAAATATAATTATAACCAATAAACATTTAACATTTAACATATAATTACATAAATAAGATATAATCCAAATGCCGCACCATACTAGTAGTACATACATATATACATAGACTCGAGAAAATAAAATTAAGATTTTTAGAAAATTTTGACGGCATCCCCTTTATACGGGTGACTGCCAGTCGGAACATAACCGACACAACCAAGCAAAATCTCCACATTCCAAATGATATTTACAACCAAATCAAGTACTAAACAAATTTGAACTACTATAACTCCATTCTAGATAATCCAATACATATTAAATAAATTATACAAATTGATATACAATTCGGAACTTACAAATTGAAATTAAAATTTATACAAGCAATTAACAATTTATTCCTCAAAATTCATCATACAAGCATCGGATTATAATCAATATAAAATCACTGAGTAGTTCAACAAAGTACTGAATTGATCAGTGATATTCAAAGCTAAACAATTATACCAACATAAGTCATGGCAGAACTTTACAAAGCACTAAACCGAAGTATCACAGAAACAAGAAGTTCTTAACCCAGCTACACATAGTAGACACCTATACACACGGCCACACCAACACCCACTCATCACTCTTACATACACACACACGCACGCAACAATCACACATACACACACTGCACCCAGCAATAAGAAAACAGGGGGGAGGGCAAAATAATCAACAAAATCCAGCCTTTAATTCGAACCAGTACAAAACCGTGCACACTACACACGAAGCAATACAGATGCGGATAACCAGGCATAGTAACCTCAAACGCAGGACACGATGGAGATGAAGAAAGAAAGACACCCACCGGTAGAAAGATTTTGTGAGAGAAAACTGGGGAGAGAGAGTGAAATCGAGATTGGGGGAGCGAGGAGAGATTAATTTCAGAGAAAGAGAGGAAGTGAGCGTTTGAGAGAGAGAAAGGAAGAATCGAGAGAGATCTGGAGGAACAGAGATGGGAAACACGTTTTGGGGAAAAAAATAGTCAATTTAGGGATTAAAAGGAGTAAAACTAATTTAGGAAATTTTTCTAGAATTTTTTTGATTTTAAAACAATTAAATCCAGCTGTGTAATTGAAAAATAGATGAATAATATTAAAGAAAAATCTCAAAATTATTTTTAAAATGTAGAAAATAAAATTATCTATCTCCCCATACTTTTAAAATAATTTTAGGATCAATAACGAATTAATTATGAATTTTACACGTAATAATCCATAAAATACAAAATAATTCGTAAAATCATTTTAAACTCCTTAAAGGTCAAAAATAATTCATCAAATAGTTTTAAAAGTCAAATAAACTAATAAAGTTAATAACGCAAAAGATTTCATGATTTTGTTTTTTTTTAATAATCCCAATAATTTTATAAAATCCTCAGAAGATAAATAACTCATGATTTAAATAGGATTTAATCACCAAAAATAAAATAAAAATAAGTAAACTTATCCAACACATATAAATCATCAAATAAACCCATAAACATGATATCACATATATTTTTCCTCAACAATAATCACGTCACATAATTCACATTTAATATTAAATAACCATTTATAAAAATATAAAAATTTCTAAGGCGTTATATCCTTCCCCCTTAACAGGATTCTGTCCCCAGAATCTATCTTAAGAAAACATAATGACGGTAATACTCAGCCATTTCTCTTTCAATTTCCAAGTCATTTCTTTCCTTCTAGAATTCTTTATATCATTTCACATATCGACAGCCTCATCCTATAGGCCTTCGAATTTCAAACATAAACTCAAAACTTTTGTTTACATATCTCGTTAATTCTAAATACTTATCACTCGCACGTAACGATCCCTTTCTACCGAAAATCGGACATGACCTATTCATATAATGGACTATACTTGTACACAACGCCTCAAGTACTAAAACAACACTTGCCTTGGCTTACAGCAACCATATAAGCGATGAAATCTGCCTTGACTTGACTTGAAGTAAACGGGTAAATAATTAAATCTTTAAAATGCACACGCGACTAAAACAATTGATACCACTACCACGCTCCTACTCATAATTTAGGTTGCCCCAGATAAAACTTTGAGAAAAATAATATCAAGAAATCCCCCAATCATTCTTACTCCCCTTTCAACGTACAATGTTACTCGAGGAGGGAATAACTGAGAAACTTCCATCCATCCTTAATCCCATTGTTTTATTGAGTAACCTTTTTCAAAACTAATAATCATTTACCGATAGCTGAATAAATACATTAAAGTACGCGTCTATCACTCATTTCCTTGAATTATTCCATTCTCTACGGTCAATTTCTTCACTTTTTGATTCAATCAACTCATCAAATTTTCATTCAACGTAACTGTAGCTTACACCACTCAAAATTTCATTGTCTCCATCCTTACTACTCTCAATCATTGATAACTTTTAGAAGACACAAGGGTTTATAACAGAAGGGATCAATAGAATAGACAGATATTAACATGTATTAGTACAAGATGAGTTTTTATAAAAGGATTTATCTGAGAGATCAATATGATCACCGAACTATTTTCAGGTTGCATTTGTCACTTAGGTCAACCGCCATAGTACAAAAGGTGGCCAGCCTTCAGTACTTTCATGACAAACACAATAAGTGGCGTCCCACCAGACTTCTATCACAAAGATAAGATGTCCCTGAATCCCCTACATACATAGGGTTGTTCATCCCAGTTTGATTAAAGAAGGTTAAGTATTCAGAGAGAAACAATAAGATTTCAAAAGTTTCAAAAGTTTAGATATATACAATGTTGAATAAGGAATAACAAATATTCGAGGAAAATAGAAAGAGTTCAAGGGTTTCAATAATTTATATGCATCATGTTGAATCAAGTGATCCCCTGGAAAATAGAGGTATCTTTTAAAAGTAGGAATGTATTTAAATGAATCTGAAAAATTCATCATCAATTGAATTATAATTGATTATCAAAGGTGATGGGGTATTATCAAAAAAATAAGAAGAAACAGAAAGACTTGGTAGCTCCAGAATCAATTTAAAACTTTAACCTCTATTAAATTCACAGGAAGCGTACCTATGACAACATCAGCTTCCTGAACTGCATCCTGCATCGACATGCTGAAGGTTCTGGCTCTAGGTGGAGAGATTTGGGTCTGGGCTGGGGGTCCAGCTATCCTCAAAGCATTTGCTCTCTGAACCAGTTCCTTACAATCCTTTGCAAAATGACCAAGTTTCCCGCAATTAAAACATTTTACCCCTGGTTTTAAAGTCGGACAATCTCCCGCATAATGTCCCTTCTTGTTGCACTTAAAGCACGTAACACTTAGTCTGCGACAAACTCCCGAGTGTTTCTTCCCACAACTTGTACATTCAGGTAAGGATGGTCTGATTGCAAGCTGCTGATTGGTATTCTGAAAACGTGTGCCTTGACCACCATTTCCATTCTTTAGCTTCTGAAAACCTCTGTTCCTATCAAACTGACCCTCATTCCTTGGGTTCTGACTTCCTTCGGTACTTTATATCTTTCTTTTCTTTCCCGCTCTCTCCTTCTGATACAATTCGCTTTCACCTTCAACAATCATAGCTTTCTCCACCACCATTGCGTAATTCTCTAACTGAAATACTGCCACCTTACTACGTATCCATGGCTTTAGACCTTGTTGAAATCTCTTGGTCTTCTTTGCTTCAGTATTGACATATTCAGGAACGAACCTTGCTAACTCGGTGAATTTTGCCTCATATTCCGCCACACTCATATTTTCCTGCTTTAACTCTAGAAACTGAATCTCCAATTGATTTTGCATATACCTTGGAAGATACTTCTTGAGAAATAACTCTGTGAATCTCTGCCATGTAATCACTCCTTCACCTTCCAATAACTTCGTTGACTCCCACTAATAGTTTGCTTCAGCTTTCAAGTAATAGCTAGCATATTCCGTCTTCTGATCTTCTCCTACCCTTACCAGCACAAAAGCTTTCTCCATCTCATTTAGCCATCCCCTAGCTTCTATTGGGTTAACATTACCTTTAAACTCTGGAGGGTGCACAGCTTGAAAAGCTTTAAATGTCACAATTGGTTGAGCGGGTCGTTGTTGAGCTAGTGCGGCTGTTTGTTGTTGAAGGAGTTGAAGGAGTTGAAGGATTTGAGTCATAGTCAGGTCAATTGGATTTTGATTGCCAGTGTTCTGGTTTTCGGGATTTGCAGTATGTGTTTTCTTCTTTGGAGGCATGATTCTGATAAGAAACAAGTAGATTATTGAACAACAGGCCAATATGTACAGAAATAGGGTTTACAAATCCTGAAATTTGGAGTTGTCTGTGATCACAAAAGTTAAAACAGTGTAAAGGAACAGGGAAACATAGGTATTGTCTTAAACAAGTAATTTTATCAGGAGATATTCAGAAAACTCAAAATATAATGAAAAATGAGTAATTAATAAAAAAACAACGGTCATGGTACCAACAGAGTCAATAAAATACACAAAAATTTTAGAGTTTAAGGTACACTGTTAACAATCCAACTACAAAAAGTAAATGCTGAAATTAATCCCTATCATCAACAACATATAAGAACGTCTCTGTGTGGACTGGTACAAATACTGGTAAAGCGCAATAAACCGGATAGTGTCGCTCACTAACTCCTTGGGTCTTACTCTAGGTCGAACTCAAGTAATTACGCATCGGGAAATGGGTAAGTCTACAGAAACATCCACCACCTGTGATAACGATATAGTGCAAAAGAAAGTACTAAAGCGATAAAAGAATATCCTAAACCTATCACTTACTATCCTAATGATAACCTACACCTATCGCTCCTATCCTATGTCTATAAAAGTTCTAATCCTATCCTACACCTATCCTATACCTAATCCTGGCTTGTTTCAGTGACCAAAACCTGACAGCTCTGATACCAACCTGTAACGCCCCGACTTCCCAATACTAAAAATATACTTTTATAATAAATTATTGGATTTAATTAGATTAAATGGATTTTTAATACAGGGAAATTTTGAAAAATTTCAGCATGAAGTTTTCGTAATACGGACTATTCACCTGTATTTTGAATCCAAACCAATTCATTCCAACACCAACAACAATTTCAACTACTAAAGAAATAATACAAACACATGTTCAACCTGTCCTAACTGATCAGGTGAACCATACCAAAATGCCCTCCCGATCAGAGCAAAGATCGGGGCATCACAATACCAACTAAAAACATAAACCTTGATAACAAAATAATAAAAATAAATACAACCCCACTACTAACCCGGATCTCTAACAGGTAGTGGTATGAAACAAGCAACTACTAACTAAGTTATTACATTACAATACTAAATCCTTAACAAAAAAAAATATATACATACACTCCACAAATATAAATACAACCAACTAGAACTATTACACAAATTTTTACTGATACCCAAAAATCCAACCTTCTAGCAGAGTGCAACTAGGCTGCCTAAGGACCACAACAAGTTCTTCTCGAATATATCTTCTAACTTGTATTCTTCTCTTCTTTAACTGTAAAAGGGTTAGAAACAATAGCAAGGACTGAGCCAAATGCTCAGCAAGTGATAAAAATGGAAATAGAGAATCCACAACTATATGCTGAATACAACAATATAAAGGTGCCAAGGAATACTCAAGACATTCTGATTTCAATTTATAATCTCAAGATAAGTCTGTCTGGCTATACAGTATGCTGCTCATGATATTTCAAAATCATCCTTTAAAAGTTTTTAAAACCTTTTTATTGAAGGCAGAAAATCATCAATTCTCTTTTTAAATAAATTTTCATTTTTTTTAAAACATTTAAATTTGATTGGAGGTTTTTCCCCGACTCTGGACAATACGGGTGATCAGCCACGTAAAGTCCTCATTCCTTTGAAATTGGGTTCCCAATTTGGCAACACATTGGCCTTTAATGCTGGACTAGGACCACCCTAGCCTCTTTACGCTAAATAAAAGTGCTGGACTAGGACCACCCTAGCCTCTTACGCTTTTCCAATTTATGAAACCTTTAAAAACTTTAAAACATTTCACTTTTCAGTCCATTATACTCACTGATAACAGATCAGCCCAGTATAAGGAATTTTAAAAACATTTTTAAATAAATAAGCAATTTTAATTTGCATTTATAAAAGATTAGGGGTCAGGGAAGCGTTCAGCAATAATTGCATAAAGTTTTCAAGATAGGAATTTAAGCGTGGTTAAAAGGTATTTAATGATATGGTTTTGCCAAGCACATAATAATATTAGGAGGTGATGTGAAAGAAATATTTAATCAACTCGGGTAGGTTTTAGGAAAACAGGATTAAATCAAATAAAAGTTCACGAGCTAATGAGGAATAAAGTAACGGTTAAGGTTCTAAAATTAAGGTTCCAATGAATTATAAGTAGGATTTCATTTGGGTAATTTAGGAATTAAGTGTAAATAAAGGGTTTGTGACAGAGCAAGGCATAAATTATGAATTAAGGTTTATAGTTTAACAGGAATTAATGTGACAGTAGGGTACAGAAGGTTTAAACAATTATTCATGGCATCTACGATAAGGTACAAAGGTTTAAACAATAATTCATAAAGATAAATAACAAGGTACGGAAGTTTAATTAATTATTCAAAGGTACAAGCAAGAAGGTACAAGGGTTTAAACATCAATTCATAAGAGCAAGTACTAAGGTACGAGAGTTAAGCAATTATTCAAAAGGATAAGCAAGGTACAAGAGTTTAACAATTAGTTCACAAAGGTAGATAACAGGGTACATGAGGTAACAACAAGTTATAAGGAATAAGCAGTAAGGTACAAAAGATTTCATAATAATTTAAAAAGGGTTTCAGTAAGATATAAACGTTTAAGCAAATATTCATAAACAATTGAAGAAATCTGAACTTAAATGCAAGGTTCGAATCACTTGCCTTAACCAAGTACTTTCACGCTAGTCACTTAGCTCAAAAACCCTCAGCCTTCGCCTTTCCTTTATTCCTTGAGTCTACGTCCTTCGAATCTACATATATAAAAACACTATTTCAGAATTCGATACAATATTCGACGTTCGTCTTCGAATGTCTAACCTTAATCTACCCTTGCAATAATCCCTAAATTTATTGACTTTAATCATATAATATCAACTATAGACCACAGACATAAAATATAATTATAACCAATAAACATTTAACATTTAACATATAATTACATAAATAAGATATAATCCAAATGCCACACCATACTAGTAGTACATACATATATACATAGACTCGAGAAAATAAAATTAAGATTTTTAGAAAATTTTGACGGCATCCCCTTTATACGGGTGACTGCCAGTCGGAACATAACCGACACAACCAAGCAAAATCTCCACATTCCAAATGATATTTACAACAAAATCAAGTACTAAACAAATTTGAACTACTATAACTCCATTCCAGATAATCCAATACATATTAAATAAATTATACAAATTGATATACAATTCGGAACTTACAAATTGAAATTAAAATTTATACAAGCAATTAACAATTTATTCCTCAAAATTCATCATACAAGCATCGGATTATAATCAATATAAAATCACTGAGTAGTTTAACAAAGTACTGAATTGATCAGTGATATTCAAAGCTAAACAATTATACCAACATAAGTCATGGCAGAACTTAACAAAGCACTAAACCGAAGTATCAGAGAAACAAGAAGTTCTTAACCCAGCTACACATAGTAGACACCTATACACACGGCCACACCAACACCCACTCATCACTCTTACATACACACACACGCACGCAACAATCACACATACACACCCTGCAGCCAGCAATCAGAAAACAGGGGGGAGGGCAAAATAATCAACAAAATCCAGCCTTTAATTCGAACCAGTACAAAACCGTGCACACTACACACGAAGCAATACAGATGCGGATAACCAGGCATAGTAACCTCAAACGTAGGACACGATGGAGATGAAGAAAGAAAGACACCCACCGGTAGAAAGATTTTGTGAGAGAAAACTGGGGAGAGAGTGTGAAATCGAGATTGGGGGAGCGAGGAGAGATTAATTTGAGAGAAAGAGAGGAAGTGAGCGTTTGAGAGAGAGAAAGGAAGAATCGAGAGAGATCTGAAGGAACAGAGCTGGGAAACACGTTTTGGGGAAAAAACAGTCAATTTAGGGATTAAAAGGCGTAAAAGTAGTTTAGGAAATTTTTCTAGAATTTTTTTAATTTTAAAACAATTAAATCCAGCTCTGTAATTGAAAAATAGATGAATAATATTAAAGAAAAATCTCAAAATTATTTTTAAAATGTAGAAAATAAAATTATCTATCTCCCCATACTTTTAAAATAATTTTAGGATCAATAACGAATCAATTATGAATTTTACAAGTAAAAATCCATAAAATGCAAAATAATTCGTAAAATCATTTTAAACTCCTTAAAGGTCAAAAATAATTCATCAAATAGTTTTAAAACTCAAATAAACTAATAAAGTTAATAACGCAAAAGATTTCATGATTTTGTTTTTTTTTTTTACTAATCCCAATAATTTTATAAAATACTCAGAAGATAAATAACTCATGATTTAAATAGGATTTAATCACCAAAAATAAAATAAAAATAAGTAAACTTATCCAACACATATGAATCATCAAATAAACCCATAAACATGATATCGCATAAATTTTTCCTCAACAATAATCACGTCACATAATTCACATTTAATATTAAATAACCATTTATAAAAATATAAAAATTTCTAAGGCTTTATACTCTTGGTTGTGTTCTTACCAAGTTTTCCATAGAGCTCCTGCATTATGAGCTTTCCAACATCTATCTTTCTATCATAGGCAAGTGAGTAGCCTATATATTGAACAGGTGCACTTAATTGATCATAGCTGGATTTCCTTCCACTGAATACTTGCAGAAGTGTGGCAAACACATAGCTCCACTCTTTTCTCAGATGCGCCCGTTTCAGGTTACCAACCTTGATAGTGTCTGAGTGCCTCATTAGTTCAAAGAACTCTACCAGCTGATCATCTGTTACTAGATTGTTGTATTAATTCTGGTGAAGACCCAAGGCTTTACTCATATCCTCAGAGGTGATGTTGAACTCTTACCCAGAACTTTGTAGTTTATGACATAGCCCAGACTGCCATCTTCAAGAGCAACAGTTTTAGTAATTGCAGTGCTCCAGAATTGTTCTAGAATGTCGAGATACAGAGTTGGGTTGGCCGTAAGTGCTCCTTTGATATATGATTCAGACATCCATTTCACAAAGCACTTGTAGTTAGCATTCGGGGCTTCGACATCACTTGAGAGAGCGATGAAGTTGGTGTTGAATTTCACGATTGCCATTGATACAGAGAAAAAAGAGAAGAGAATGAAGGTTGAAGAAGAACTTTAGCTCTTGAAGTTAGGGTTTTTAGAGGTTTTGGAACTTTAGATGCTTGAGAAATTGAATGAAATGAAACGAATAGATGTAGAATTGTATAAGTATGAAGTACTTGAATTGTCGATTAGATATATGTTTTGTTTCGACAACTCAGGCATTCGAGAAGTAGAAATCACCTATTCGATAAGTCAAGAATGGCTTAATCGATATCTCAAGCAGTTTGTAACTCACAGCTGGTAGTTATCTAACTTAGAAATAATTCTAAATTAAATAGAATATGCTTTTATGAGTGAATTAAAATTTTGAATAAAAATCCAAAAACGGTTAAGATTCAGTGAGAATTCAGTCTTTTCAAACGATTCGAGAACTCAAGTACAGTATTCGAGAACTCAATCATTAGAGAACTCAATTACCATATTCGAGAAGTCAATCATGCCTCTATTCGATATCTCTAAAAGGCTCTATTCGAGAACTCGAGAGTGCTCCAAAGAGACTTGTTAGAGAAGTCGAGTAGTTAATCATTAGAGAAGTCTGACTTATCGAATTATTCTTTTCACTCATAAAAAAAAATTCAATTTTCACTATCTTTTAAAATTCACCAGACGTATTCAATGAAGAATATTCTAGCAAACTAAATAGTGATTATCTTAAAATTTCATAGAAATTTCAAGCTAACTGAATATGATTTTCAACATATGCAACAAATCTGAAATATTTATAAATCATATTCCAGCCAACACTTACTTCAAAAATATTGAGCATTTAGATAAAGTAAGTGTTTACTGCTGCAACAATCTAGTTGATACTTTCACTTAGCCAGATTCTGAAGAATTCAACATTCCAATCTCACTAACCAACCTTGTGAAGGTGGCTTCATCCAATGGGCTTAGTGAATATATCAGCTAATTGTTTATCTGTGGAGACATAATGCAACTCAATGGTTCCATTAGTTGCATGCTCCCTAATAAAATGATATCTGATATCAATGTGCTTTGTCCTAGAATGATTGACAGGATTGACAACTATAGAGATTGCACTTGTGTTGTCACACATGATCGAAATTCTTTCCAACACATGTCCATAATCTCTAAGTTGATTTCTAATCCAAATCACTTGAGCACAGCAACTTCCAGCAGCTATGTATTCAGCCCCAGCTGTGGTGTTGACACAGATTATTATTTCTAGCTGTACCAAGAGACTAACCTTTGTCCAAGGAACTGGCAGCTACCTGAGGTACTTTTCCTATCCACTTTGCATCCAGCATAATCAGCATCAGAATAACCAACTAGATTGAATCATGTGTCCTTAGGATACCATAAACGCAAGTTTGGAGTGCCTTTCAGATATCTAAAAATCCTTTTTATAGCAATCAAATGTGGCTCTTTTGGATTTGATTGAAACCTTGCACAGAGACATGTAGCAAACATGATGCCTGGCCTACTTGCAGTGAGATAGAGTAGAGAACCAACCATGCCTCTGTAGACTGAGATATTCCCTCTCTTGCCTTTGACATCTTCATCCAATTTGGTGGCAGTGGCCATGGGTGTCTTTGCAGGTGAGCAGTCTTCTAAGTCAAACTTCTTCAATAAATCCTTGATGTACTTGGTTTGACTGATGAAGATACCATCCTTCCTATGACTAACTTGCAATCCAAGAAAGAATGTTAACTCTCCCATCATACTCATCTCATATATGCTTTGCATGAGCTTAGAGAATTTCTCACACAACTTCTCATCTGTAGAGCCAAATATGATATCATCCACATAGATCTGAACTAGGATAATATCATTACCATGCATATTGTAAAACAGTGTCTTATCCAATGTGCCTCTAATAAATTGATTTTCAAGAAAAAATTGTGATAAAGTATCATACCATGCCCTTGGAGCCTGCTTAAGTCCATACAATGCCTTAAGCAATCTGTAGACAAATTCTGGGAAATGTGGATCCTCAAATCTAGGTGGTTGTTGCACATAAACTTCTTCTTCCAACTCCCCATTCAGAAATGCACTCTTGACATCCATTTGATATACTTTAAAGTTTGAATGAGCAGCAAATGCCAAGAAGATTATGATGGCTTCCAATCTAGCAACAGGGGCAAATGTCTCATCATAGTCAATGCCTTCATGTTGAGAGTATCCTTTTGCAACCAACCTTGCTTTGTTTCTTACTATTACACCATCTTCATCCATCTTATTCTTCAGAACCCATTTTGTTAAATGGGTTCTGTTCTTTGGTGCAGGGACAACTTCCCATACTTTGTTTCTTTCAAATTGATTCAGCTCCTCTTGCATAGCAATAATCCAATCTGGATCCAATAGTGCATCATCAAGTTTCTTATGCTCAATCTGAGATAGAAATCAACCATAGAGACAATTATTTTGAGTTGCTCTCCTAGTTCTCACTCCTGCATTTGGATCTCCAATAATTTGCTCTGTAGCGTGTGATCTATCCCATTTCCTTGAATGCTCAGTTTAATTTCTCAACCTTGATGTTGCTTCATCATCCAAGTCGTTATCATTTTCATTTCCTCCCCCTGTGAAGTTGCCACTATTCACAGGTATGCCTTGGATGCTTGTCTCTTCATTGTTGATTGGCACAAATTATTCTCTTGCTTCATCATTCACTTGAGTTTGTTGAACTACAGTTTCAACTTCAGTTTCAATCTCTTCATTAGAATCATCTAGATTTTCAAACTTTAATGGATCTCTATCTTCATCATTGGCTTCTTCTAATCCAGGTAGTTTGCTGTCATCAAATGTCACATCTGTGCTTTCCATAACTTTATTTTGACTGATGACATAAACTTTGTATACAATTCTCTCCATAGAATAGCCAAGAAAAATTCCTTCAAATGCCTTTGCATCAAACTTTCCAACATATTCTGAATTATCCTTCAACACAAAGCATTTGCTTCCAAAAGTATGAATATACTTTAGAGTAGGCTTCTTTCCAGTCATCAAATTATAAGGTGCCTTTCCAGTGTTTTTGTTGATGAGAGTTCTGTTCTGGATATAGCATGCAGTACTCACAGCCTCAGCCCAAAAACATGTAGGCATCTTTGCATCAAGCAACATTGTTCTAGCAGCCTCAATTAGAGTTCTATTCTTTCTCTCAACTACTCCATTTTGTTGTGGAGTCCTTGGATCTGAGAAATGTTATGAAATGCCATTCTCTTTACAAATTGCTTCAAGTAAGGCATTTCTGAACTCTGTTCTATTATCACTTCTCAATGCAATCACACTTGCATTATTGGCCTTTGCTTCCTTATCAACTTTCTTTATGTGCTCAATGATCACTTGTGGAGCCTCATCCTTTGATGCTAGAAATTCCACCCATGTATACCTTGTGTAGTCATCAACCATCACCAGGGCATACCTCTTTCTTGAGAGTGACATAATATTGACAAGCCCAAACAGGTCCATATGGATTAGTTGCAGGGGCTTGGTTATTGATGTCACTGTCTTTGGCTTGTGGCTTGACCTTTTCATCTTTCCTTTTTGACAAGCCTCACACACTCCTTCTTGACAGAACTCAAGTGTGGGCATGCCTCTTACTAATTCTCTTTTGACCAGAGAATTAATGGCCTTGAAGTTCAAGTGTGATAACTTCTTGTGCCACAGCCAACAATCTTTATTTGATGCATTTGAGTAGAAGCAACAAACTTTGTCCTTGCTTGCAGAATCCATATTGGCTACAAACAGGCTTCCTTTCCTTACTCCAGATAGAGCAAAGTCACCAGTCTTCTTATGGGTGATCAAACATTCGTCTTTGTCAAAATTTACCTTGAAACTCTGTCAGTAAACTGACCAACACTTAGAAGATTATGCTTGAGTCCCTTGACTAGTGCTATATCTTCAATGATGACATTTCCAACTTTCAACTTGCCATATCCCAATGTGTTACCCATGTTGTCATCTCCAAAGGCAACCATTGGGCCAGCCTTCTCCTCATACTGTGATAGTAGGGCCATATCACCAGTCATATGATTTGAGCATCCACTGTCCAAAATCCATATGACTTTCTTTTCTTCTTCTTTGCCCTGCAAACACAAAGGTATTACTTCTCCTTTGGTACCCAAACAAGTTTGGGTCCATTTGGATTAGAAACAGATTTATCAAAAACAGCATGCTTATTAGTTTTCTTAGGACTAGTCTTCTTGTCACTGTTAGAAGTCTTAGAAACTGAGTTCTCAGACTTAGGTGACAGAGGTACCTTCCTAGCTCTAGGAGGACTTGAAGACTCTGGCCTTGTGTAGTATGTGTGAATGTTGTGACTGATGCAACCATTCATGAATTGTCTTCTCAAATTAAAATAGCTAGTCATAACATTCATATTGCATGGCATACACTCAAGTTTATCACAAAAAGGTGAATCTCTATGTCTTAAAGGCACAGAGCAATCATAGAATGGTTTAGCTACACTACCAGTTGGTTTCTTGCATGCATGAGTTAAGTGATTAGCGCTAAAACAGTTTTGACAAACTTTTCTATGAGCATTTGGCACATAAGCATAATTGTTATTCTTGTTTATCCCTAGTTTGCCATTCCTGTTATGTTTCTTATTAGCTACTTTCTTCTCAGATTCATTTTTCCCAGCTGAAACAAACTTCACAAACTTCTCAGGTCTAGGTTTACCTCCTACTGGCTTCTTGGCTTTTGCCTTGACACTCTCACTCTTAGAGGATGCTGGTTGTTCACTAGACTGTGCCTCATCCTCATCATTCATCATTTGCTTAATGAGTAAGGCATCCTCTTCAATTTCAAATTTTGGTTCTTTACAAATTGGAGAATTAATCTTTTTCAAAATGTGAGGCACTTCTTCCTAAACAACTATGTCATCTTGAATGACAGCATAGCCTTTCCTCTGTTTAGGAGTGTCATAGTCAAGCCCAATGGAAGCCTTAGGTTTCGCTTGATTTCTCACATGGTAGGACTGCAATATACTAGAGGAGTTCTTAAAAGATTTCAGCTTGAATTCATTTTTAGCTAGTTCATCCCTAAGAGCCTTCTCAACCTGACTAGCACAAAGAACCTTATTCAGCAGATATTCAACTTCTTTCTTAAGGTTATCTACTTGCATAGCAGTTAGCTCAAGTTCCTCATTTTTCTTGTTTAATAGTTCATTCCTAGTAGATAGTTTAGCAATCTCTTCATTAGCAGCAGTCATACTAGTATGAATATTAAACATACTAGTTGTTTTGGACTCAAGTTGTTGTAGTTTTGATGTGTTTTGCTTAGTTGTGCAGATTTACGAGAATGTTGATTAAAGTGGATGCTTTTATCGTTCTTGGAGAATTAATTGATTAAAATGCGGATTTTTTGAGAAGGGCTGCGCACCTTATACTGTTTGGGCCATATCTGGAGTTCTAGAAGTCCGTTTTCAGCCCATTTACAGTCCACGCGAAGCTTGAGAGATTTTCTACAATATGGGATAGGTCTTACATGACCAGGCCGCGTGTGGTGGGCCCAGGAAGAACGACCAGCAGATAGATTGGAGCAGAGAAAATACTGTTTTGCCCTTTTCTAGTTCTAATTGTATTTTGGGCAATTTTTAATACCTAAATTGAATTCTAATTGTAATAGAAGGTAATATCTTGCTTGGCAAGATTTGTAGAGCCTATTTAAACACATCCTACCATTGTAAATTACAACAATTCATAGCTTTTAATCGTATCAAGGTACTTTCGATCTTCCATTCTTTCTTCAATATTATGTTTTCATTCATTATCATTATTATTATGTTTTCTTTATTAAATATGCGTAACTAATTCTCTAATCTGAGGATTGGGTAGTATTCCTTGGTATTCATGCATGTTTGATTATGTGATTTTCTGCTTTGCTGATCTGTTAATGAGATCTTAACACAATTAGGGGAGTCATGAACCTTTGATTGTATTCTAGGGATTGTAATAAGCTTGGGAGAGAAGTTGCAATCTTAGTACATGATTTAACAGACATAATTTGAATATTAGATTGGGAGATTAATAGGAGAATTGTGAGACATATAATTCTTGGCATTTAACAATTTATAGATATACTTTGATTGTATCACGGGATATAACTTTAGAAGAATTGTTTTCAGCAAGGTAGGAACACGGATATCACATTAATATTGAGCATGTATTGAGACCAAGTGAAGAACCCCAGTTCTTAGATTGTTTTCCAACATATTTGAATCTCAGTTTAAAATCAATTCTTAGTGCTTATAATTAGTTCTTGGTTAATTTAGTTAATACACAAACCCAAAAATTCTTCTCACACACTTCTAGACGTAAAGAGATAAGAAACCTGAACCTTGATATTACATTCAGTCCTTCCCTGCGAACGAATTCAAAAAATACTATTAACAAATCGAATCGACAAACTTTCAATACCCGTGCAATGCACGGGTTTCTTTTAATATGTTATAAATTAAAGATATAAATAGAGCTAACAATTAGTTTGGTGTTTTTAATTAAAGATATTTTTATTATTTTTTAATATATTGAAAATTTTGGTGTTTTGATCTAACAATTAGAACTACAATTATGTTTTTATGTAATCATTATTTTTAATAATTTTTTTAATTTAATTTAATATAATTTAATATACTCATTTTTATGGAATATACTAATGTTTTCTTATTATAAACAACGTATACAAATTTTTAATATATTTTATTGATAATTGAAATATATGGTGTGATATTTTCGGTTATATATTAATGATTGTAAGATTTATTATAAATCAAAAAGGTAAAGTGTTTTAATTCGAAAGGAAATATCAATGAATAAAAGAAATGATACGATTGATGTTTTTAGGTATTTATAAAAGGTAATATTTTTAACTAAAAGTAAATATGAAAAAGGCAATCGGTTAATTTTTATTTCATTATTTTATTATTTATTTTAATAATTTGGATGACAGTGCCGAAATAGATGTGATATTTTCGGGTATATATTAGTGATTGTAAAATTAGTTTTAAATCAAAAAGTTAACGTGTTTTAATTGAAAGGAAATATTAATGATTGGAAGATATGACAATTGGCGTTTTTAGGTCTTTATAAAAGTTAATAGCTTCAACTAAAAGTAAAAGTGAAAAAGACAATCGACTTATTACCATTAATTATATCAATATCATTTATATTTTTCTTTATAATGAAGGGTAAATAAGTAAATTCATGACCAAAAAACAGGTAGCAAAACTTTTAATATTTCGATTTTTATATAATAGTATAGATTTCATTGAGCTATGCCTCCAAATTGTGAAGTTATTAGGTACCTGCATGCAAATATTACTCTGCCTAGAATTTAGTAGCCATTTGGCGCAAAATTCCTCCATATAGACGGGGTTGTACAGATGGAAGCAGACACAAACCTGAGTGCAAAATAGACTCCTGCTTCCTAAGCTTGAGGAGAGAGCTGGCCCTAGAATTACCTTTGGAGACAACAGCAAAGGATATACTAGAGGATATGGCTTGATTTCACAAGGGAATGTTGTCATTGAAGAAGTAGCACTGGTTGATGGACTTAAGCATAACTTGCCAAGTGTCAGTCAACTGTGTGATAAAGGCCAGAATGTATGGTTCACATCTGAAGCTTGTGTCATTTTCAAGAAAAGTGACAACGAGGTAGTGTTGACAGGAGATAGAAGAGGAAATGTGTACATTGCTGACTTCAATTCAACAAATGCAAACATGACTACATGTCTTCTCAGCAAGGCAAGTGTAGATGAAGGTTGGCTTTGGCATAAAAGACTATCACACTTGAGTTTTAAAGCAATGAATGAGTTGGTAAAAAAGGATTTGGTTAGAGGTATTCCAAAATTGGAATACTCCAAGAATGGATTGTGTGATGCATGCCAGAAAGGGAAGCAAAAGAAGGCCGCTTTCAAATCAAAGTCAATGTCATCAATTGATCAACCCTTGCAACTACTTCACATGGATCTCTTTGGACCAGTAAATGTGTTATCAATCTCAAAGAAGAAATATTGTCTTGTGATTATTGTTGATTTCTCAAAATTCTCTTGGACATTCTTTCTGCACTCTAAGGATGAGGCGGGTGAAGTCATTATAAATCACATCAAGATAGTCAACAACAATCCTCTACCCAAAGTAAGGAGAATTAGAAGTGACAATGGAACTGAGTTCAAGAATTCTGTAATAAGAGAGTTTTGTGAAGAAGAAGGAACTATCCAAGAATTCTTTGCACCAAGAACTCCTCAACAAAATGGTGTAGTGGAAAGAAAGAACAGAACTCTAATTGAAGCTGCAAGAACAATGCTTGAAGAGTCTAAGCTACCAACATACTTCTGGGCAAAAACTATAAACACTGCATGCTACACTCAGAATATTTCTTTGGTCAATCAAGCAAAAGGCTGGACACCTTATCAACTTTTCAAAGGCAAGAAACCAACAATCAACTTTCTACATGTCTTTGGATGCAAATGCTTTGTACTGAAAAATCATGGTGAGCATCTTGGAAAATTTGATTCAAAAGCAGATGAAGCTATCTTTGTTGGATACTCAGCTGGAAAATCTTACAGAATCTACAACCTAAGACTAAACATTGTAATGGAGTCCATACATGTTGTCTTTGATGACAAGAAAATATCTGGTCTAGTAGATGAAGGTTTTCATGTGTCTCTCTCATTTGAGAATGAGAGAAGTGGTGAAGAAAGTGAAGATGATGATGAAGAATGGAGATCAAATGGTTTGAGAAACAGACAAGGATCATCAGTTGAAGTGTTGAATGAACCACATGTTGAAGAGCAACTTACACCATCAGTTGGAAATCAATTTGAAGCATCTGTAGAAAATCAAAGAGAAGCATTTGTTGATGAATCTGTAAAAACTCCATCAATCTCGAGGGCCATACACTCAGGGGGAGTTTCTCACAATCAAAACTCAACAACAAGCCACAATGATCAACACAGAGAAAATGAAGCCACTTCATCAAGGTCAAACTTACCACCAAAAAGAAAATGGACCAGGGATCATTCATTTGAGCTTATCATTGGAGATCCTACTGCAAAGGTCCAAACCAGAAGAGCAACTCAAGAAGAATGCTTGTATAGCAGTTTTCTATCCAAAGAGGAACCTAAGAGAGTTGAAGATGCTCTTCTGGATCCAGACTGGGTTTTAGCAATGCAAGAAGAGCTAAACCAGTTTGAAAGAAATGAAGTATGGAAACTTGTACCCAAACCTAAAGACAAATCAGTGATTGGCACTAAGTGGGTATTCAAGAACAAGATGGTTGAGAATGGCATAGTCACAAGGAATAAAGCTAGATTAGTCGCTAAAGGCTACTGTCAAGAGGAAGGAATTGACTTTGAAGAAACCTTTGCACTAGTGGCAAGGTTAGAATCATTAAGGATCTTCCTAGCCTATGCAGCGCATTAAATTTCAAAGTCTATCAAATGGATGTCAAGAGTGCATTTCTGAATGGTATTCTGGAGGAGGAGGTGTATGTTAGTCAACCGCCTGGTTTTGAAGATTCAGACTTTCCAGAATATGTGTTCTTTCTATTCAAAGCACTCTATGGCCTGAAGCAAGCACCTAGAGCCTGGTATGACACACTCTCACAATTCCTTATAGAGAATTTTCATTCGAGGTTGGAAAGTGGATAGAAAAAGTACCACAGGGACCTGTCAATTCTTGGGAAACAAGCTGGTCTCATGGTTCAGTAAAAAGCAGAACTCAGTATCTACCTCAACTGCAGAGGCTGAATACATAGCAGCTGGGAGTTGTTGTGCACAGATTCTATGGATGAGAAATCAACTACTTGACTACGGAGTTAAAGTTGAAAATATCCCAACTTTCTGTGACAACACTAGTGCAATTGCAATATCACAGAATCCAGTGCAGCATTCTAGAACCAAGCACATAGACATCAGATACCATTTCATCAGGGAGCATGTGATGGAAGGCACTGTGGAACTGCATTTTGTTCCTATTGAAAAATAGTTATTTTTACTAAAGCTTTGGATGAAGCAACCTTTTCAAGGTTGGTATGTGAGCTTGGTATGTTAAATTTCACATGATCTTTTAAAATGTCTGTTCAATTAGTTGCAGCCAGTGAATTTCATTCTCTGGATTTTGTTTGTTTTATTTTCTTATCTGCATGATTATTCTGGAGATATCATTGTAGCATAATTAAATAAATATTTTATTGACATATATCAATTAATGATATTTTGTTAATCATATGTCCATTTAATTATGAGTTTATCTGATTATTGTGGATTAATTCTTGATTTACTGCGTGATTATTTTTAAATCCATAATAATTAGAAGTATTAAATATGTGTATATGTGTATAGGCTGATAGGTTTCGGTGATAAGATGTTTTTCGGCTAATTAGGTTGTTAGGTGAGAAATTATTGAGCGGTGTTATTTTTTCAACATAACCTGTCACTATCACACCTAACCCACTAAACCTTGAAACCTTATAATTGATGAGTTTTTGTTTGTGTTTAACATCATCATTTTTCAGATATATAGAGCATATACACACAATTGCTGAATATTTCGAGCTTTGATCGGAAAGATCTCTCAATCTAGCTGGTGGTTTTTAGATTAGATTTCATATTCTTGCTTTATACATCATCCTTTATAAAAACTAACCCTTGTTTTTGAATTTCCTCAAAGTTTTGAAAATGGCATTGCAGGGAAGCTTTTTAATTGCTCAAGTTAATCCTATTTCCATTCAGCAAATCGAAACCATTCTGGATGAACAATTTCGGGCTTGGACACAATTTATGAATGAACATTCATTAATTCGCTATGCTTTAGTTACACCAGTGCAGCTTAACCATGATGCATTGCGTGAACTATATTACAGTACGGTTAACACTTCTGGACAGGACGGGTGTGCAATCACATATCGACTGTTTGGTAGGTCGATTAGGGTCACTGAACGAGATGTTAATCGAATTCTTCATTTTCCTATGGAAAATCTTGTTTCTGATCCTACACCTGAATAGATTGAAATGTTCTTTCGTTTTATAAGGTACCGGGATTGCAATTTCAATACTGGTAATCTTTCTAGAACGTTTCTAACCCAGTACTGGAATTTCTTCTTTCACACTCTTAACCATGTTTATTCCTCAGATAGAACAAATCATGATCGAATACCTGAATTTATTCAAAAATTAGGGTATGCGGTCGCCAATAATTTGAGGATTAACTTTGGAAAAATAGTGCTTGGTCAAATCATTTTAAAGATGAAACACTTGGGAACAAGAGATGTTCGGACTCAAAATGTCAAATGTCTATATCCAAGGTTTTTACAGCTAATATTAAATTATTTTTTGAATGATGAAGACAGGGTACGCTTGGAAAATGGTCGAAAGGTGGAATATTCTTACATGAAGATGAATGTAATTAATTACATAAGCAAAAAGAACTATACGGATGTGCCTACAGTCCTAACTGAATATCTAAAAACTGTCCCACTTCCGTTGTTACCTAGACCAGTGAGAGCAGGTATATGACAAGGTAATATTTCAATCCCTGCTATTCCAACCTCTGTATTCCCTGTTGTGTCACAGCAAATACAGTTTCTACAGCCCCTAGTGGCCATCTTACCAGACCAAGAGCAGGAAATCCCACCGACTCTAACACAGGTTGAAGCGCCCATTCTACAAATGCAAACACAAACACAACAAACTCCTACACCTCAATTGTCACTTAAACGACCAGCCATCAACACTTTTGAGGGAGTTAGTGCCTCAGCAGCACCACATGAGGGAAACACGAACAGAACATGTAAGTGTAACCCAAACCAGTAAATCGAGTGAATATAGAGTGTTGAATGAAACACCAGCAGAACGTACGAGTGAGCAACCTACTCAACCACATGCACCTGTAACCAGAAAAGAATACAGTAGACTCCTTACACGGGTCTAAACAATGGAGAAAGAGTTGCCAAATATCTGTAAGTCCATTGCAGAAATCAAAAATTTGCAACTTATTCAACAAGATGTATTCCAGGTTCAATTGAATACCATGGCAACCCAGTTAAATGATGCAATCAACTCCTTGGTAAAGCCATCTTCGTCTAATTTACCAACTTCACATCCTACTACTCTGGAGGATGACCCAACTGAGGGGGAGAAGGTGGATGACCAAGAAACATCTACTAGGCGTAAGGGCAAGGAAAAGGTTGTTGACACGGAATTAACTTTATTTTGGGAAAGGAAAAGCTAATGGTAGTATTAGTGCTATGTGGAAAGAAAGCAAAGGCAAACTTGAAGATTTGTTCAGTCTAAAGGAACAATTGTATTGCACTTGGTTAATTTTAGAAATCTGGAAAATGTAAACATATGATACATAATGCACTTTAATATTATTTATCTTTGAACTTTATTTTTGTTGTTGTATCAGTTGAGTTATCCTCTAGGAATTTGCTTGTCAAACCCTAACAATCAAATATGGGGAGATTGTAAAGCATAATGTAATGTAATATGTAATAGAGGACGTATATAACTCAACTAGGATAAAAGATAAATAATATTAACTCTATACAGGGATCGTGAAATGTGAAGAACAGGCATCAACAAGGATCAAGTCGCTGAAAGAAGTTCATTAACATGATCAAGCCTCAGTGACAGAATAAGATGTACAGATGATTCAGTTGAAGGGCCAAAAAGATTCTATGTATTTATATTATTTGAAGATACTGCTGCAGGCTAATCAATTGGAATGTAACGAAGGTGTGAAGATCAAGATCAGTGATAGTCACTTGTGAACCAGACCAGTGCACTAAGTGTCAGCACATACGAGAAGGATCAACACATTAATTCACAGAAAGAATTGCCAAAGTAGATTGACGATCAAGGACAGACAGAATATTTCAAGAAGAGAAAAGCCCAAAAGAAGCAGCCAAAAATAGTAATACTATGCAAAGTTACTATGCATAATTACTATGCAAGGTTACTATGCACGGTTACTATGCAAACAGTGGTACTGTGCAAATAGTGGTACTGTGCAAATAGTGGCCGATACTGTGCAAATAGTGGCTGATACTGTGCAAATAGTGGTACTGTGAAAATAGTGGCTGGTGGGGCCCACGTGAAAAGAAAATTTTCAGCAGACACGTTTTGGTTGGTG
Organism: Saposhnikovia divaricata; assembly: GCA_036435485.1. Taxonomy (NCBI): domain Eukaryota; kingdom Viridiplantae; phylum Streptophyta; class Magnoliopsida; order Apiales; family Apiaceae; genus Saposhnikovia; species Saposhnikovia divaricata. The sequence goes on along the minus strand of CM071599.1, from coordinate 133,421,086 downwards.
GAATATTGTTACTATGCCGGTGGGCCCACTGGAATAGTACATCATAGTGACTTTCTATAACATATAAATAGCCCTGTTGTATTTCATTTCAAAATACATTTCAACACACAACTCTCTCTTCTCTCTCTTATATCTTCTCTGTGTAAGCTGCTAGACAGTCCATCTAGTAGGGAACCGGCTTAGCCCGCTTTCAGGAAGTGTGAGGTAGAAGGTCCTCGTGCCTAAACTATCCTTAGGAGTGTTCTGGTTTTGAAGCTAATCCATTGGATTAGAAGTTGTAACACCCCTTCGAGTTTATTATCAATAAAGATATATTCTCAGAATTATTTTTTTTGGTAGTATCGTATTCAACCCCCCCTTCTACGATACTTCGGGACCTAACAGTTCCACCTTGGAATGAAGATATTCTGCGTGATTATTTGTTAACCAAAACTATGAACTATATAATGTATTATATATGAATATTATATATAATGTATTACATTGTGAAATATATAAAAGTATAAATTATATATATATATATATATATATATATATATATATATATATATATAAATTCAGGGTTTTTTCGGGTTTCGGGTTCGAATCAATTTTCGGGTTTCGGATCGGTATACATAATATCCAAATTCAAATCCAAAAATTTTCGGGTTTAAAAATCCTACTAAAATCCAAACCTAAATCCAAAAAATTGGTTTGGTAAATCCAAAATTTCGGGTTTCGGATCGGGTATCCGTCAGATCGAATTATTTTGCCATCCCTACTTTTTAGTACTATGCATGGTTCCTTGGTAACCACTAGTTTGATCAGGGAAACCACTAAAAATGGATCAGTTATTGAAGGTTACAGGTTCGTGCAAGAGGGGAAACATGTGAAGTGTATGGCTAACCCAATAACGAAAGTTTGGTAAGGGAACTAGAGCAGGCATACACCATGTATGAGCACACAATCAAATCTCACATACATTCCTTGTTATTGCTTCTCTTCATCCAAAAAACTTAGAAAATTGCAAAAATTGTCAAGAGGTTATTGTTATGCCCAAAATTTATACAAGGCAAGAGTTGACTTCCGAAGACAAAGTCAACTAGAGTAAGAAGAGTGTTGAGTCAGCTTTATTGGTTTATTTATGCAAGACGAAGAATATTTGATCATATTGGGTTTTTTTAGCGTCAAGGTGGTCCAAATATGCTTAAAGTTGGGTTCCAATCTTGATGCGCATTTCGCACCTAGTGCATTTTGTACCTGATGACATTTCCAACTTAGGATTGGGTTAGTTCTCTATACTCAAATATGTTGTTATTGATGTTGTTGTTGTTGTCGCGCCAATAATATGGTTGCTGCACCAACTATGTTGCCGCCGTGCCAACAATCGAGTTGCCGCACCAACAATATGGTTGTCACGCTAACAACACTGGTTGCCGCACCAACTGTGTTACCAAGGCCTACAGAGGTTTGTTTTAATAGAAGATATATTCTCCATCTAGATTGATTCCTCAACTAGGTTAGTGTTCTAATTTTTATTATCGAAGGCCTCCAGAGGTTTTACCTGGTTCGAAGACTTACTTGGCGCACCAACTATGACTTGCCGCGATAACTAGTCATGTTTATTCTTGTACGAAATGACCGATAACGAAATGAAATTCTCTTGAAGGCCTGATTCTATATTCCAATAAGTTGTCTGTTGGAATTTATGGGTGATAGCTTAGAGAAAACTTAACTAGTACTTAGTTTTATTTGTATAGACTAAGTAGAACAAACTATCACAGCCATAGTGTGTCTTTGTAATCGAATAAACTACTGTCATGTAATAATTGTATTTCTTGGAAGAAGTTCATGCATTTGTTCAAGCCTCAAGACATACATAAAGAAGACAGAAAGAATAAATGTTACTATCACAACATTGACAGTAACGTTACAAGAAGACAACATGTTGCAAGGTCACGACAGCAAGTTTCATCTGACAGCAACATTGGCGGAAGCATGAAGACAGCAACATTCTCACACTTTGACAGCAAGTTTGAGAGTCCCAATAGTATCATTGGCAGGGACTCATACTGTCATCCAAGAATCTCATGACAGCAAGCTTGGCGTAAAAGGTTACTGTCTCAATGGAATATTTGAATTGGGGATTTATCTCAGTCAAAACCGTGACATTTTAGATGTTCAAGAAACAGATTTGCTGCATTTTTTCAAAGATTGTAGTAGACTTGCAAGACTACGACCGAAGCTTGAGAGATCACAAGACGAAGCTCGATAATTCAAGAGTATGACAAGTCTACATCTACTAGAATTTTTTTAGCTAGTTTTAGAAAGAACGCAGATTGCTTTATGCTTAATGATAGTCTGTTTGTATAGCATTTTGGGAAAGTCACATGGGTGTGCAATTTGTAAGGAGCTGCCACTTGAAAATGACAGTGGCTCCACAACCCATGTGATAGAGATGTTAGAGAAGATTAGTCTTTATAGATAAACATCTCTCATTCTTTCTGTAATCGATTCAAGAAGTCGAAGCTTGAGAAAATAATTTTTCTCGAGGTTGTAGCAATACTTTACAAAATAAATAAAACATTTATTTTGTGAGAACATCATGAGTTACCACCTGTGTTTACATTTCTTGTATAGATAGTTTACAATCTTTATCATTGTTGTTGAGGTAAAGATTTGGAATTATGTATTCAACCCCCCCTTCTGCAATATACTCCGGGACCAATAACTGGTATCCGAGCTACAGATTGACATACAAATCTGAGATCATGACGAGTATACAGAAGTCAAGTGGTATCAAGATTTCAGTGTTTGATAAAGGGAACTACAATTTTTGGAAAAGAAAAATCTTGTTATTTATCAAAGTTGCACATCAAATGTATCTGGGAATTCTTAAGAATGGCTCCTTCGTTCCGAAGAAAGAAGTAGATGCTGCCACTGTGAATGGTGAAGTAATTCCAGCTCACTGGGTTGCTAAGAGACCCTCAGAATACACAGAATCTGAGAAAGAAAAGGTAGCCTTGGATGACTACTTACAACTCATCTTGCTTGATTCTCTCACATTGGACAAGGCCATGTGTGGAAATGTTATGGGATGCTCATCTGCTAAAGAGATGTGGAGCAAGATAGAGTTGCTGTGTGAAGGAAGTGAAGAGGTCAGAGAAAACCAAAGACAAATTCTTGTATCACAATATGAAGCTTTTATGGCCAAGCCTGGTGAAGAGCTCACCCACATGTTTGAAAGATTCAGTAAGCTAATAGTTGAGTTACAAATTCATGGAAAGTTCTATGACAAAAAGGAGATTAATGTCAAGTTTCTGCTCACTCTTCTTGAGCACCTTGAGCATAAAATCACTGCCATAAGAGAAGGGAGAAACTTAAATGATGTTTCTCTTGAGACCCTCTACGGTATACTTAAGTCATATGAACTTAAACTCTTTCAGAAGAGAGATATTCAAACTGGAGCCAAAAGAAAGATGGCAAACATGTCTGGTGCCCTTGTAGCTCAAGAGCCACTTGTTTCTCTGCCAAGTGAACCCTCAAAAAGTTCACCACCAACACCAGTACAATCTCTGAAGATTGAGGAGGTGTTGGATGATGAGGAGAAAGTGGTTTTACAGCTCAAAGATGTTGAAGATGAAGACTTCTATTCATTAGAAGAGATTGAAAGCATGGATAATCCAACCATGGCATATATGGCTAAAAGGTTTAAAAATATAAAGTTTAGAAGAGATAAGCCATATAAGTCACAGGGTCAGACATCTAAGTTCAATAAGGGAAACTTTTCAAAAGCTGCTGGTGGTGCCACAAGAGGAGGATACAAGATAGGAATGGTGGATAGGTCAAAGTTCAGATGCTATAACTGTAATGAGGTAGGTCATTTTGCCACAGAGTGTAGAAGGCCAAAACAGAATCTAAGAATGGAGAAAGGGTCTGGAAGTCAGTTTAAAAGAAATCAAGGAAAAGCCTATGTGGCTGAAGGAAAATGCTGGGATGAATCTGATGATGAGGAAGAAGAAGAATATGTAAATCTAGCTCTAATGGCTAGATCTAATGATGAAGCATCAAGCTCCTCAAATCAGGTACCATCTCTCATTTTACTTGATATGTCTAAAACTGAGTATAAGCAAACTATTGAAGAATGAAGTGCTGAGATGTTTAACATTCATGTTAGTTTATCTGCTGCTAATGAAGAAATTGTTAAGTTAACTGAACAGAATGAAACACTCAAATCTGAGAATGAAATGCTTTTGCTTAAAACTAGTACATTAGATTCACTAGCTCAAGAAAATGATCGACTAAAAAATGATATTGTCTTTGCTAAGGAGATAGAAGAATTCCTAAGAAATCAAATTGCTGAAAATGAATTTAAGCTTAAGGCATTTAGAAATTCTTCTAAGTTAGTTCAAGAATATCATGAGAATCAAACTGAGAACCAAAAAGTTGGAATAGGTTTCGACTATGGTAGGAGGCCTGGTAAGGCAACTGTGAATGATGATTATTCAGATGGTGATGCTGTCAAACCTCATATTCTCAAGAGAGTTTATAAACCCATTTTCAAAACTGTTCAAGCTGATTTTAATGAGAATTCCTTCCTTATCAAACAAGAGCTTCGTGATGAAGATGAGTGTATTGACAGCACATCTACTGAATGGAAAAGAACTATCAAAACCCCCATAACAGAAACTTTTCCAAACAATCAGAGGAATGTTCTAAAGAAGCTGTCAACAAGGATAATACAGAAACTTTCAAAGATACTGTCAAGAGAGTACCTAGGACAACAACTTCTAAACCTACTGTCAATAGGGATGGGAACGGGTCGGGTTCGGCTCGGGTTTTGCAAAATCCAAATCCAAATCCAAATATTTTCGGGTTTCGGGTTTCGGATCGTATCGGGTTTCGGCTCTAAAACTCAATATCCAAATCCAAATCCGTCGGGTTTCGGATCGGATCGGGTTTTTTTCGGGTATTCAAAATTAAAAATAGTGTAAATAAGTCGCTTAACAAAAATATAAAAAAAATAGTGTAAGTAAGTTAAAATATGTAATCCAACATGTATATTAATTTTATCAATATTCACTTCAGTCAGGGTGCTAACTAGCCATTAGAGTGTAGTATTCTATTGTTATCACCACCGACATCATCATCCAGGTACCACGACTCAACAAACACATCAAGCTTTTAATATATACCACGACTCAACAAACACATCAAGCTTTTAATATATAGTAACTAAGTTTAAAAATGGTTTTAAACCCTAATGGGCCTAAGGTAATGTGGTCTTATTAGAGCCCAATATGTATAATATGTATTTATAATATACATTTATATATAATATATAATATATAATATATAATAAATAAAAATCGGGTATTTTTCGGGTTTCGGGTTCGGCTCGGGTTTTGATCGGTTTTCGGGTTTCGGATCGGGTTTCGGATCGGGTTTCATGAAATCCATATCCATATCCAAAATCTTTCGGGTTTAAAATTTAAATCCATATACATATCCAAATCCAAAAAATCGGGTTCGAATCGGATAAAAAATCGGATTTCGAATCGGGTATCCGTCGGATCGGATTTTTTTCCCATCCCTAACTGTCAAGACAGCAGGTATGAAAGGTATTGTCAAGGGTAACTCGACAGCAACTTTAGGACATACTGTCAACAAAGATGCCTACAAGCCTAGGAATAGGAATGGCAGCTAGGAATAGATAAGAAAAATGGCTATGCTTATGTCAAGAATGCCCCTAAGAAGCTTTGTGTAACGCCCCCAAATCCGGGGTCAGGGATATGGGTCGCTACCGCGGAAAAACCTTAACAACCAAACAATCAACTACCAATATTAAATCTAAAACATGACATCCGACCCCTAACTACCAAGAATCTTTTCAGGTTATAGACTTGGAAACAAGAAATCCGAAAACACTTGTAATAACTTACAACTCTTGGTACAACAATTCTCTTATACAGTCTTATGTTGTTAGTATCACCTTGACATAAGGTATACAACAACCACAATATTCTAATACAACAAATATTACAACTCAGGAATATGAATACCATACCAGTCTAACTAAACCTCTGGTAGACAAACTCAAAATACAGAATCACTCTGAGCCGATCATCAACTCGATCCATGACTTGCCCTGCTTCGAGCTAAAATAAGTCAACTGCATCCACTATCTATCTCTGTAAAATAAGATTTAAACAAAAGCAAGAATGAGCGAAAGAGGCGCTCAGCAAGTATATAATAGAGTATACTAAAATACTACCATAACTCACTCAAAATATATTTTTACTACTCCATACGACTCATAAATATAATTACTTTTGAAAAGAGATCAACTCAGAAATTTTTACAAATCTCGGAATACTAATCAAATGAAGGAATAAATAAATCTCAACGACTTCTCAAAGTACCATTCGAATATAATTTAATAACTTCTCGGATTGACACCCTCTAATATTAACAGAACCACAAAGGCATCCGCTAACAGTCTAAGGTATCTAAGATTGGACTTCTTCTCGAAACGCCTTCTCAAGTAATGGATGATCAGTCCATTGCCACATCTCATTTTCTATCGATAGAAAGGATGGTCGACGTCTCGAACCACCCAAAAAAAACTTCTCAGAAGGATGAGCCGTCTTTCTCGGCCCTTCACCCTTTATATGCAACAGTTTGGGCCGGTGCGTTACTCCGGTCACTTTTGCTTTTAGAAGCAATAATCCACAACTTACTTTATATATATATATATATATATATATAGATATATATATATAATCCCACTTTTAAATATAAATATTCTGTAGTATGAATATATTATTAAATATATCTTTATCATCTCTTCTACGAATACAAATGAAGTATTTCGATAAACGTCTCAACAATATAAACCAACTTATAAAATAAATTGCAAACATCTCGTGTAATAAACGGCTCAACAATAATAGATATGCATGTAAATTGCATGGATAAAATCTGGTATAAACCACTAGAAAGAATATTTGCTTTTGAATATCGGAAGCTTAATCAACATACTATATATAGATAACAATATAAATACTCCGAACGATGGAGTACGGGTTAGTAAACTTGCAATACATGCATCATACTTTCGATATAAAATATACTCTGAACAATAGAGCATAAAGTAAATAATTTGCAATTATGGATTTAAATCTAGTTCGCACATTTCATATATTTCAAAATACGAATACTCTGAACGATAGAGTATGCATAGATAAACTTGCCTCTGGTCCTGAGCATAAAGCAGAAAACCGCGAATAAATCCTTCGCACCTTGTCCAAGCAATTCCATGGAGGTAACTTACCTTTCTTCATACGACGCCCCGATCTTTCCTCTTTGATGCACGTCGTTCCAACTTGATTATACCCTAATGGTACTGAAATAGTTACGAGTACGTGTCAGTCCTACCTCGTATCTCGAGTAAACACAACTTGGAATGTCACTAAATCATATAAAGTCAAACTATAGGTGTCCTCCCTATAGTTGACTATTCTATTATCACTTAGTACACATAACACATTTAGTAAAGAAAACAAAATGGAAGGGTCCCCTTTACCAAGTGGACATTTCCTGGAGTTAGACACATCACAACGCTACACAATTATAACACTTAATCAAACTCTACTTAACATATACAACTATAATGCCATTGACATTCTATGACACAAAATACTTAACAGATAATCCTCAAATCACAATTAATCTTCAACAGAGCACACAAATTCTCGAGACAACCATTATCCTCAAATTAATACTCCCTCCGTCCCAAATTGTAAGAGCTGATTTGACTTTCATGGAGATTAAGAAAATTCTATTTGACTTGATAGGTGGTAACATGTGGTTGGTTGGTTGTGAAAGTGGGTGTATAAAAAATGGGTAAAGTAGGATAGTAGTTGGTGTAATAGTGTTTATTTAATAAAGAAAGAGTATAAAATAGAGAAGTACTGGGTGTAATAGTGAAAAGTAGTGTTAAAAAATAGTAAGTTTAGTAGGTTCATTCTTTTTGGGATGTCCCAAAAAGGAATAAGGGTCTTATAAAATGGGACGGAGGGAGTACGTAAATAGACAAATTAACCCCAAGACACAATTAATCCTCGAAATGAATTCCTTGATACATATACATAAACATTTAGCACCCCAAAACATGCCTTTAGACCATTAAAGTCAAATAAGTTAAATAAATTTAAATGCAGGAGATTTTCAGAAAATTTCGGCATGACCTATTCGTTTATCGGACTATGGGCACAGCCCCTCAAATACAATACAACCCTGTTTTAGCAAAAATAAGCTGCCTCAACTTGCAGCAACATAAAATAAACACATAAGAAAGTATCCGCCCTGACATGCGGCACATAGCACATAGTGATTTATATTACACTACTACTTTACGCTACACCAATGATCGTATTTCTCACGTATTTTAATGATACACGTGACAATCAATCATTGATGTTCGTAAGCCCTAGGGAACAACCCCTAGCACTAACTATTACTTACGCTATATCGATGATCACACCACATAAGTATATGAATTATACCCGTGATAGTTAATCATGGATATTCGTAAGCCCTAGGGATCAGTCGAAAAGAATTACACAAGTCCTTTAAATATTGACATTTAAAAACTTGTGATCTTCTCATAACCCCTAGCACAGTTCTAATTATTATAAGATTCTAACAATTAACATGTATCACGTATTCCCATACTTACCATTTAGTCAATTCATATTACTCCACAAATAATACCGACATCCCCATTAAGCAACCGTAATCATTAAATCTGAATATTAATGACACCACCAAAGTGATTCCAATACTGAGTAGTTGACAATTATAACATCCCACAATTACTACAACTCCACTTATAGCACTTAGCAAGTAAACATTTATTGATGACCATATATTACAAGTAAATCACATAAACCTTAATTATCGACTCGATTAAATCTAATTCTCGCATATAAGATATTTATCAAATACTATGGTCAAACTCGATTGCTGACTAACTCGATTATCATTTAATCAATTAAGCATAGCATTTCCATATAACCACTTAATCATTTTATTTAAAACGAATCATAATAATCTTTAAATCCACCATCCACTCCGACTATTAAACTCGAATATCAACGAGACCACAATCAATCTCACAATTCCAATTAGCAACTATCAATTTAACAATTAACACTTATTAATTCGAACAATTAATCGGACTCACAATTAAACCCAACAATAATCCAAACTATTAATACTCTAATATTCTCTAAAAATCCCAATTTGGACTCCCGAAAAATAATAATTAACATTTTCCAAAAACTTGAATCCAACTTCGAAAATTAAGATTTAACTACAAATTCCCGAAGTCAACTCTAATGGTCTAACTTTGACCGGCTATAACTCACTCATTTTTAATCCGATTTACATGATTCAAGAATGCATTCCATGTATTTTCTCGCAAGGATTCTGAATATGCAATCAGTTTTCAAATCCGACAACAACAAGCCACGTAACGAACTGCTTAATCAGAACAGAAAAAAATAACTAATATAACCCATATCGAAAATTACACTAATTAAATTCACAACAATTAAACTCGAAATTTAAATATAATCTAACACGGAAATTAAATAATTAAGAACACGAAATTATACCCTTTTCGTTCCCGATCCGGTCCGAAATATCCACCATCTCTCCCTCCTCTCTCTCTCTCTCTCTCTCTCTCTCTCTCTCTCTCTCTCTCTCTCTCTCTCTCTCTCTCTCTCTTTCTCTCTCTCTCTTTCCCTCTCTCCTTCTTTCTTTCTCCATCTTCACCGATTTTTCTCTCCCACCTGCCTACATCTCTCCGACATCTCTCCGTGTAAATCCCTTCTTCTATCTTCCGTGATGCTCCCTCTGAAATATCTCTTCATCTCTCCCAATATTCAATAATCTCTCCAGCCTTTTCTCTCCTACGTTTACTATCCCTTCATCTCTCCCTCTCTTCCTTCCCCTTTTTCTTTCTTTCTTTTCTTCCCCTCTTCTCCCAACTGATTATATGCGGCTGTGTAATGTATAAGAGCTGTGATGTGTGTGTTCAATTAACCTAATGGGCCTAAGCCCAAACCAATTTAAAAGTAATACAATTAAATACTACACACTTTTAAAAAATTGAAATCCAATAGAAAATTGGTGGAAAATTAAGATTTTCATTTTTAAAACAAAGAGTGTAAAATTATGAACACCCACATATTTTTAAAATATTTTTAGGATCAAAATTGAATTAAATACGAATTTTCAAAGTTTTGGTCCTTTAAATACAATAAAGCTCTTAAAATCATTCTAAAATACTTAAACACCCAAAATAATTCTCCAATAAGTTTTAAAAACTAAATAATATCGTAAAGATAATATCACAAAAGATTTCGTGATTTTATCCAACTCTAATAATTTAATAAAGATTTTTGAAGATCAATAATACTTGATTTAAATACTTTTAAATCACTAAAATACAAATAAAAAAAATATTGGGGCACACATTGGCACACATAAATCCAAATATACTCATATAAACTCGATACTAAATATCGTTGAACTCCACAACGAAATTCTCAAATCCAATTCCATCCTTTAAATACTAATTAACATAATTAAATAATAATAATAATTTATTTTGAAAATTCGGATTGTCACAGTCTTCCCTCCTTAACAGGATTCCGTCCCCGGAATCCGCAGAAGAAAGAACGGGATTATAAGACGCACCGCTTCCTTCCGACTGAAATTCCCAAGGCCTACGGAAATCCCCGCAACTTCGCTATCTCGCGACTCAGACGATTCGGCACACATATTTCCAATTCTTCATATCCATAGTGCTTCGGGTTAAACCGTGAAAAGAATTTCGAGAAATCCCTAATAGCCATGATTCCACTTTCAACGTACAATGTCGATCGAGGAACCTAACAATCGGAAGATCTCGATTTATTCCTTATTCAACTGTTTACCGAGCAACAATGCTAGAACACGAACACCATGTCGCCATTTGTTAAGACATAAAAGAATAATGAAAACAACTGAAGTGACGGAATCCTTGAATAAAAGAGATTCCTTAACAATTTGAATGTCACACAATGTGATCATGATTAAAAGCTTGAGGCAACCATTAAAGGTTACAAAAGAACAACTGAGAGATCAATATGATCCAAGAAACTCAACGTTGCGTGTCTCAGTTAAGACATTACTAAAGGTAATTAGCCTTCTTGTATTGCACAACACACAAGTGATGGCGTCCCATCCAACTTCTATCACACAGACAGATAGTCCTTGTGTCCCCTATATAATAGGGTTGTTTGTCTCAGCTAGAGTAAGGAGTTTTGGAAAGAAATTTCTGGTTAAACAAATAAATAGCATCTTATAGCAAGAAACTTTCAAACGTACACCTTGGACAAAACTAAACAAATTCCAAAGGTGTTATTCCCGAAAGAAAGATTTAACGGGAGAGGATACTAGCACATGACGAGCAAGTAGTGCTGTACCACGAATAAAATTTATCCACCATTAGAAAAATTAAGGCGGAAGTTCAATTTGAACAAACCTATCAGGGCTTCAGAAAAACCTGAAAAATAGGTATTATGACAGCCTCTGACACAATCGAAACCCAACAATCGGGTGAATACCAATGTTTAAAAGAACTATAACTTAGAAGACGGAAAATATCTTCTAACACAATCCTCCAATGAAGGAGTATCAATAAATTATGGATGAACAAGAATATTGTCGCGATTCTCCACAGATGCATCCTCGGTTGGCTCTTCTGACGAACGATCGATCATTTCTAAACTCTCTTCGCAACGTCTTAATATACACGATACCCTACATCGATAACAACTCATAGCAGTCTTTAACGACTCTATTGCCACAATCTCCAATCGCAAGGAATTCTACTCGGCTCGGAACCATCATCCTAAGGTAGAATCCTAATCTCGACTTACTCATTGGAATATATCCGATAATCCAACAGGAACTCTATGTGAGTTCAGACACCCTCACATAACTACATATATAATCCTACGCTCTCACTTGTTTCTAGTTTCTATAACCCTTGCTCTGATACCATTCTGTAACGCCCCCAAATCCGGGGTCAGGGATATGGGTCGCTACCGTGGAAAAACCTTAACAACCAAACAATCAACTACCAATATTAAATCTAAAACATGACATCCGACCCCTAACTACCAAGAATCTTTTCAGGTTATAGACTTGGAAACAAGAAATCCGAAAACACTTATAATAACTTACAACTCTTGGTACAACAATTCTCTTATACAGTCTTATGTTGTTAGTATCACCTTGACATAAGGTATACAACAACCACAATATTCTAATACAACAAATATTACAACTTAGGAATATGAATACCATACCAGTCTAACTAAACCTCTGGTAGACAAACTCAAAATACAGAATCACTCTGAGCCGATCATCAACTCGATCCATGACTTGCCCTGCTTCGAGCTAAACTAAGTCAACTGCATCCACTATCTATCTCTGTAAAATAAGATTTAAACAAAAGCAAGAATGAGCGAAAGAGGCGCTCAGCAAGTATATAATAGAGTATACTAAAATACTACCACAACTCACTTAAAATATATTTTTACTGCTCCATACGACTTATAAATATAATTACTTTTGAAAAGAGATCAACTCAGAAATTTTTACAAATCTCGGAATACTAATCAAATGAAGGAATAAATAAATCTCAACGACTTCTCAAAGTACCATTCGAATATAATTTAATAACTTCTCGGATTGACACCCTCTACTATTAACAGAACCACAAAGGCATCCGCTAACAGTCTAAGGTATCTAAGATTGGACTTCTTCTCGAAACGCCTTCTCAAGTAATGGATGATAAGTCCATTGCCACATCTCATTTTCTATCGATAGAAAGGATGGTCGACGTCTCGAACCACCCAAAAAAAACTTCTCAGAAGGATGAGCCGTCTTTCTCGGCCCTTCACCCTTTATATTCAACAGTTTGGGCCGGTGCGTTACTCCTGTCACTTTTGCTTTTAGAACCAATAATCCACAACTTACTTTATATATATATATATAGATATATATATAATCCCACTTTTAAATATAAATATTTTGTAGTATGAATATATTATTAAATATATCTTTATCATCTCTTCTACGAATACAAATGAAGTATTTCGATAAACGTCTCAACAATATAAACCAACCTATAAAATAAATTGCAAACATCTCGTGTAATAAACGGCTCAACAATAATAGATATGCATGTAAATTGCATGGATAAAATCTAGTATAAACCACTAGAAAGAATATTTGCTTTTGAATATCGGAAGCTTAATCAACATACTATATATAGATAACAATATAAATACTCCGAACGATGGAGTACGGGTTAGTAAACTTGCAATACATGCATCATACTTTCGATATAAAATATACTCTGAACAATAGAGCATAAAGTAAATAATTTGCAATTATGGATTTAAATCTAGTTCGCACATTTCATATATTTCAAAATACGAATACTCTGAACGATAGAGTATGCATAGATAAACTTGCCTCTGGTCCTGAGCATAAAGCAGAAAATCGCGAATAAATCCTTCGCACCTTGTCCAAGCAATTCCATGGAGGTAACTTACCTTTCTTCATACGACGCCCCGATCTTTCCTCTTTGATGCACGTCGTTTCAACTTGATTATACCCTAATGGTACTGAAATAGTTACGAGTACGTGTCAGTCCTACCTCGTATCTCGAGTAAACACAACTTGGAATTGTCACTAAATCATATAAAGTCAAACTATAGGTGTCCTCCCTATAGTTGACTATTCTATTATCACTTAGTACACATAACAAATTTAGTAAATAAAACAAAATGGAAGGGTCCCCTTTACCAAGTGGACATTTCCTGGAGTTAGACACATCACAACGCTACACAATTATAACACTTAGTCAAACTCTACTTAACATATACAACTATAATGCCATTGACATTCTATGACACAAAATACTTAACAGATAATCCTCAAATCACAATTAATCTTCAACAGAGCACACAAATTCTCGAGACAACCATTATCCTCAAATTAATACTTCCTCCGTCCCAAATTGTAAAAGCTGGTTTGACTTTCACGGAGATTAAGAAAATTCTATTTGACTTGCTAGGTGGTAACATGTGGTTGGTTGGTTGTGAAAGTGGGTGTATAAAAAATGGGTAAAGTAGGATAGTAGTAGGTGTAATAGTGTTTATTTAATAAAGAAAGAGTATAAAATAGAGAAGTAGTGGGTGTAATAGTGAAAAGTAGTGTTCAAAAATAGTAAGTTTAGTAGGTTCATTCTTTTTGGGACGTCCCAAAAAGGAATAAGGGTCTTATAAAATGGGACGGAGGGAGTACGTAAATAGACAAATTAACCCCAAGACACAATTCCAATAATCTTTAAATCCACCATCCACTCCGACTATTAAACTCGAATATCAACGAGACCACAATCAATCTCACAATTCCAATTATCAACTATCAATTTAACAATTAACACTTATTAATTCGAACATTTAATCGGACTCACAATTAAACCCAACAATAATCCAAACTATTAATACTCTAATATTCTCTAAAAATCCCAATTTGGACTCCCGAAAAATAATAATTAACATTTTCCAAAAACTTGAATCCAACTTCGAAAATTAAGATTTAACTACAAATTCCCGAAGTCAACTCTAATGGTCTAACTTTGACCGGCTATAACTCACTCATTTTTAATCCGATTTACATGATTCAAGAATGCATTCCATGTATTTTCTCGCAAGGATTCTGAATATGCAATCAGTTTTCAAATCCGACAACAACAAGCCACGTAACGAACTGCTTAATCAAAACAGAAAAAAATAACTAATATAACCCATATCGAAAATTACACTAATTAAATTCACAACAATTAAACTTGAAATTTAAATATAATCTAACACGGAAATTAAATAATTAAGAACACGAAATTATACCCTTTTCGTTCCCGATCCGGTCCGAAATATCCACCATCTCTCCCTCTCTCTCTCTCTCTCTCTTTCCCTCTCTCCTTCTTTCTTTCTCCATCTTCACCGATTTTTCTCTCCCACCTGCCTACATCTCTCCGATATCTCTCCATGTAAATCCCTTCTTCTATCTTCCGTGATGCTCCCTCTGAAATATCTCTTCATCTCTCCCAATATTCAATAATCTCTCCAGCCTTTTCTCTCCTGCGTTTACTATCCCTTCATCTCTCCCTCTCTTCCTTCCCCTTTTCTTTCTTTCTTTTCTTCCCCTCTTCTCCCAACTGATTATATGCGGCTGTGTAATGTATAAGAGCTGTGATGTGTGTGTTCAATTAACCTAATGGGCCTAAGCCCAAACCAATTTAAAAGTAATACAATTAAATACTACACACTTTTAAAAAATTGAAATCCAATAGAAAATTGGTGGAAAATTAAGATTTTCATTTTTAAAACAAAGAGTGTAAAATTATGAACACCCACATATTTTTAAAATATTTTTAGGATCAAAATTGAATTAAATACGAATTTTCAAAGTTTTGGTCCTTTAAATACAATAAAGCTCTTAAAATCATTCTAAAATACTTAAACACCCAAAATAATTCTCCAATAAGTTTTAAAAACTAAATAATATCGTAAAGATAATATCACAAAAGATTTCGTGATTTTATCCAACTCTAATAATTTAATAAAGATTTTTGAAGATCAATAATACTTGATTTAAATACTTTTAAATCACTAAAATACAAATAAAAAAAATATTGGGGCACACATTGGCACACATAAATCCAAATATACTCATATAAACTCGATACTAAATATCGTTGAACTCCACAACGATATTCTCAAATCCAATTCCATCCTTTAAATACTAATTAACATAATTAAATAATAATAATAATAATAATTTAATTTGAAAATTCGGATTGTCACACTTTGCAATAATTGTGGATCCTCTCAATACTTAACACATGTTTGTAAGAAACCAAATGATAACAAGGTTAATGCAACCAAGATCAATGGCAACTTACACAAACCCCCATCATGCAAAGAACTATGAATGTTTTTAGTAACATTGACTGCATGCCATGCAAAATCACTGCCATGAGTACATATTTTAATCTGCCTATTCTATCTACTGAACCATGCTCCTATATGCAAATTGTTGACACTTCTGAGCTTGCCAATGATGGTAAAAAGGCGGATCCCATTGAGAAAAAGACCAAGTCTTATTCTAATACTGAGTGGGTAGCAAAAGAAGTCAAACAGGATGATTCAAGTGTTGATTTGAATGTGATAAACGATGATACTGTTAGGCCGAATACACAATTAATAATCAAATTCGTATGAGAGTTTAACAAGTAAGATGATTATGCACTTTAAATCTTCTGATATTAAAAACCCTCTTCGTGATGTAAACTATCACAAAGAGCTGCTAGGTTACAATAAAGATAGTTCGATGCACGATACCCTTCTAGGGTTAACCTAACTGTATTTATAAAATATACAGCTTCGATACAATCTCTAATTGATATTCCTAATAATCAGCTATACAATGATATCAATTACAGATTGTCACACGTCTCCTAAGTCAACTCGAACTCTTTGATAGCTATCCAATCTCCAAAGATCTCGCTTCCATATCAATCTTCAATTGATCTCTAATATCTTCTGTTGACTCCGTACGCGCTACTTCCAGACATACTTTACTAAACTTTGTCCAACTTCCGTCAGTCAGACTTTACTAAACTCTGACTTCCTTCCAGTTAAACTCTGATATTTCACTGTTACACTTAAACACCGAAACATTACATCAATTATATCTAACAATCTCCCCCAACTTGTTCATTAGCAAAAATGCACAAGTTAATAGATAATTGATGATGTCAAAAACAAATAATCATATACAGTGTTTAACAACTAAACAGAGTTTAAACTGATACTTAACAAAATTACAGAAAATATGAAAAACTTACAGAGCATAAATTACTTAATCCTTTCAACATCCCATGTTGTCCTCAAGTACTCTGTTAGCAATCTCTCTTCTGCAACTTCAAGTGCTCTTTCCATCTCTAGCTTGATCTCTCGAAGCTTAGAATCTGTACCATCTGTCTGATAAATAGCTGATCTCAAATCATAGATGCTGTTCTTCTTCATTTCATTTCCAAGTCTGATAAAGTATGACTTTTCTAATTCTGAATTGAATTCAAGCACAGTGATACCCAAATCAGTTCTCAGCTTAGCACTGTTTCTCTTCATTTCAACCATTCTTCCTTTGTAATCTAAGTACTTTGGTACATATTCACACTTGTCTTTAATTCCACAAATCATCTTTGATCTTTCCATCTGGTATCTAAGCACTTCTGCAGCTCGGTAAGTACGACTGTTATTCACCTTGAAAATATGTAAGACATACTGCAGTTCTTCATACATTTTCAAATGAATATCATGCTCTCCAACTTTGTAAACAATCCCATCCTCCATGAAATACAGCAGAAAGTCTTTATTTCGACTTCTTTGATGAATCAACTGTACTGATTCCAGCTTGTCCAAATTAACTTGAAGGACACCCTTGCCTGGAGCAGCCAGTGATGAATGATCTCTAGGAGTAATATTCAAAGTCCTTTCTCTGTTTGATCCTAAACCAGCCAAATCATGAGGTTGCTTAGCAATCATTGCTCTGCTTTGAAAAATATCACCTCCTTGAACTTTCTCAGTATTCTCAGGAATAGTAGGTCTCACAAAACCATGAATTGGAAGAGTAGTTTGTACAACATGTGTAGAAACAGTGGTTGTAACTTTCCTTGACTTCTTTAAACTCTTACCATCTTCAACAACTTTTTCTTTAAGCTTTAATCTAGCCTCATCTGCTGTTGGCTTTCTTGAATGAGACAACCTCTGATCAGCATTGACATTTTCATTAATCTTAATGCCTTTAAGAACATGCCTTGATGCCTTTTCATCTTTCTTCTTGAATTTCCCAGACTTAAGCTTTTTCTCATGTTCAGCTTTAAGTCTTAGCTCTTCAGCCTTTACATCTTCTAGAGTGACGTCATTTCCATGTTCTTCAAGAAACATGTTTGCAGCTAACTCTGTATCATTCTGTGGACCTTCAGCAGTGTTTGCTTTATCAGAGTTTACTATAGTAGAGTTTACTTTAGACCTTGTAATTGTTCTTTTGGTCCTATCAGATCCACCTCCATCTGCAGCATCATCCTTCCTCTCAAAGGATTGAAGTTGTTTGCAAGCAGTTTTTGCAACTTTCTCCCCCTTTTTGACATCATCAGGAATCAGGATGGAGGTTAGCAACTCCAAAGAGTTTGCAATGGAATCTATTTTAACAGGCAAGGCAGACTGATTTTCTTCAACTTTACCCAGCCTGGTAAAGAGATAGTCTTGAGCTTTAGAAAATTTTATAGTCATGAGTTTAGACTCTCTTTCCATTTTCTTTTCTCTAGTTATGATCTCAGTCCTCAAGTCAGTGATTGCCTTTGTAGTTTCATCAAATCTACTATCCAGAGTTTTGACTTGAACTACAGTTGCTTTTAAGCAAGAAAGAATCTCTGGATTGGAGATAGTATTGGCAGTTTGCTTAACAAAATTAGCTGCTCTCCCTCTTGGAAAAATGCAATCCTCTTTGTACCAGTCAGCAACAAATTTTTCAAGTTGTGCTTTTTCAATTTCATGAGACTTACAAGGTTGATCAAAAGAGGTATGTTTATTGTCTGTTTGCACTGGTGCACTCAGAAAAGAATCAGAGTTTGCACTGCTTTCACCTTCAAGTTCAACACTTGCAGCTTTAGCATGTTCATCTTCAAGTAAAACAATGTGCTGAGCATTGTCAACCACAGTTTCTGCAATTTCTCCTGCAGCCTTGTCAAGATTTTCTCCATGTTGCTCAGGCTCAGCAATAGAGTTTACATTTAGGGTCATGCTTGTTTGGATGTTTTGAGATTTAATCACTTGTTTATATTTAGAATTTTCGTTATTCCTTTGATGGCGTAGGAGCACTAAAGTCTAAGTTTGGGGGAAAATAGGAATTTCATGCTAGTTGTAAATATTTGTCAATAATGGCTAGATGTCAAATGGCTAGTAGCCGGCTCATATTTATATGAGTAGTCTAGGGTTGGAATTGAGAATTCTCATTCCAGATTGCATACATAAAAAAACTTGTTTGCACTAAATCACGCAAGCGTACGTGGTCACAAGTAATATATGAATAAGTCGAGTTCGTTCCCACAGAGATCTGGTTATGGTTTTAATTCAGTAGATGTACCTATGCAACAATGTATGATTATTATTCACTGCTAAGACAATTAACAAATTGGAGTTTGATTAACTAAAAATTAACTAAGAAACAAATTAACAAACTAAGAATTAACTAACTAACGAGAATTTAAATCTAATTACTGCTGCAAGAGAAAGCATGGAATCCTAACTTCATTAAATACTTTGCTTAGATCTGACGCCTTTAATCACTATATGCAATGGTTATGATATCTGATCGGACAACACGAAACAAGTATACGCTACTTCTCAGTATACGAATACCAAACTAAACATACATCCACAAAAGAGATAGAAGATGAATAGACACCAATTATGCTTAGACCCTATATATCTATAGAATTTGAAAACATAACGGTTGAAGAACAAGTTATCCATTAAGATCACACAGGGCAATATAAGTATTTTCATCTCATACTACGAATCATGTTGATAAACAATCATGAACCTATGCTAGCATGGCAAGTTCTAAATCTCAAGATCCACTTCCACTTCACAAGAGATTAACAAATTAGATGTTAGCTACGCATCTAGCAATTAAGCACAACCATACGAGGATATCAGATATACATCACACACAGATCTTTAAAGCAATCAAGATACTAAAGCTCCATAAATAAATCCGTTAGAATCCCATGTCAACGATTAGTTCATAATCGAACCTCTCGTCATCATGGGATCTGATGAAACCATGATAAAAACAAAGTATGAAAAGATACAAATAAATCTAAGTAATTGATATATAATGGTTCTCTCCTAATGATACAAATTACAAGGGTTGGATGTGTTTATATAGGCTCTAGAAGTCTTGCCCACCAAGCAATTGCCATTTCAGAGTTGGAATAGAAGATTGGCAATTTCCGTTCTTGAATGAGAATAGAATTGCAAATTCCATGTATAGATCTGATTCAGGAATGTTCTAGCCGCCCAGAGAAATTACCATACTTATTAGAAGTAGGAATTATAGCAATTTCCTTGTCAAAGTTGAATTTCTGCAGCTCGGCACATAATACGTTTCCTAAACTGATTCGGTTTTTAAGGAAAATTCGTAGCTGACTTTTCTTCAATATTTCTGGAACGTTCCAATCATAGTTGGACCTCTGGACCACCTTAGAATGATAGAGAATCTCGTTATCTTCGCGTGGACTGCTTACGGGCCTCAAACGGACTTCTAGAACTCAAGATATGGCCAAAACAGTAATTTTCAAGATTTTCCACGCGCAACCTGCGCCCAGCAGTCTGTTTGTCGCGCAGCCTGCGCCAACCACGCGCAATCTGCCCGTGCAACACCTGTCCCATATTGTAGAAAATCTCCCAAGCTTCGCGTGGGCAGTAAGATCGCTAAAAACGGACTTCTAGAACTCCAGATATGTCCAAAACAGTGTAGACTGCGCAACCGTCTCAGAAATCCGAATTTCAATCAATTAATTCTCCAAAAACGATAGAAGCATCCACCTTAATCAACATTCTCGTAAATCTGCACAACTAAGCAAAACACATCAAAATTACAACAACTTGAGCCCAAGACAATCAATTTAAGCCGATATGGAACGCTCCAAGTGGATATAAATCCACTTATCACACCCCCAAACTTAAACCGATGCTTGTCCTCAAGCATAAACAATTACAACTAACTAATTAGTACCACTTCCGTAGGTGATCACGGTTGCATTTGGCATATGCAACAAGCCCTTTAAACCCCTAGGCAGCCCTAGTGGACGAGTAAGGTCTCGTGAGGGCCTATAGCGAATGTACCCACAAAATCCATTTAACCTAATGCAATAACAATGCAATGCATGAATGCAACTAATATGAAAATGCAACGATCCCCTTTAGACTAACCAAAACCAACTAGCAAGCAAATACCTCAAAGAATGCAACTAAATCCAAATAGAGCTCGACTAAGTCCCCGTATACTAACAATACATGACAGAAACGTGCGTGTGTGCGATGCTCATCAGAAATACTCCCAACACTAGGTCAAAAATCATACATATTCTTCGCCAAGACAATCACAGGTTTATAAATAGAATAGACTGTAGACACTTCATAACCTAGGAACACCTCCATCCTTATTCAAGTTAGACAGGAATTCATGCTTTATTAACGACAAACAACTATATAGAACACAAACAAACATGCTTATTTGACCGTGCAATGAATGAGACCCCTAAAGGCTTATACAATAATACCCATGTAGCGAGTGTTAGGTCAGCAATCCCAAACCACAAGGGCTTTAGGTTACCAGGACTAAGTCCCCTCAGACTTAATTACTCGAGTATTAAAGAGCTCACTCGTGGCCAATTATGCAACTACACATTTACACAACTTTTTTTTTTCCTTTTTTTTTTCTCTTTTCTCTTTTTTTTTATGTATGCAATCTGGAATGAGAATTCTCAATTCCAACCCTAGACTACTCATATAAATATGAGCCGGCTACTAGCCATTTGACATCTAGCCATTATTGACAAATATTTACAACTAGCATGAAATTCCTATTTTCCCCCAAACTTAGACTTTAGTGCTCCTACGCCATCAAAGGAATAACGAAAATTCTAAATATAAACAAGTGATTAAATCTCAAAACATCCAAACAAGCATGACCCTAACCTAGCCCCAAAGCACCCAATGAGACTGTGTAATTAGTTTTGTTTCTGAAGCATGCAAGTCAATTTCATAGAAACTATAAATCAACCCTCTACTCATCATTACCACACTCAATTAGACACCTACCTACCAATCAGAATTAGCTCGTTCTAAGGGATCATGGAAAATGCATACCATGAAAATGCAACTAAAATGAACTCACATGATATACGAACAAAAATAACAGAATGTCCTACATGAAACAGACGTAAATAATACGAACATATATGCATGAACTACTACTAATATGCAAAGCATGAAATCCTACATGAACACAATGACTAACAATCACATATTTATACCCTACTTATCCCTCAAACCACCCCCAAACTTAGAATATTCAATGTCCTCATTGAATGGAAGTAAATACGAGGGAAAGTAGAAAACATACCTAACCAGCTGAATCATAACCCTCCTCGGATGAATCTGGTGGAGGATAATGCGTACGAGCTCCATAGACTAGCCACCTCCCAAATAACAAGAATCCAGTATACAACAATGCTTGGGTTGCCTCCCAAGAAGCGCTTCTTTAACGTCAATAGCTTGACGTTACTTCCAAGCCTCCATTACGGATGATAATAGTTTGCCTGGTCCTCTCTTCGTGAGACTTCATCGTCATCACGGCGGCACACTTTCTGCCCCTTCTCCTTGCTTGGCCTATTCATGTAGCAACTTTGTCTTATTCCAATGCCTTCATCTGTTGACCCAAAATCTGTCAATTTGTAGAACAACACACACTCGCGGGCCTCGATTGAATATAATGGAGGAGGGTAAATGTAAATTGCTGAAGCCTTTGGTTCCTCAAAGAGAACTTCCTCCATTGGCTCTAATGCGCTACCTCCATCTTTAAATTCTGAGACAAGTAGAAGATCTGCATCTTTCCCATGTTCTTCAGCCTCTTGGTACGCACATACCAATTTTTGAAATTTGTGCAGCTCAACAGTGTCTATCCCAAATAGTGCCCTTTCCAAAGCATCCACCTCACCAGCGTGATCAAATTCCTCACATGGCTTGTGAACGCTCACCTCACCTTGGAATTTGTCTTCTTCGATTAAGCATGCAGTACCTTGCTCCAAGTCATCATTATTTTCTGGTATTGCTTCTGGTGTGAATTGTTGTTTCTCTTGTTCCAAGGCTCTCACAGCTTGAGCAACTAGAATCTCCAAAGATTTGAGAGACTCCTCGCTACTCTTTACAAACATCATAATCTCCTCCCTATTAGGAACCTCATCTGACTGAAAAGTAGGAGTAGGTTGCTGATGTTGAAACTCTTCACTTCCATAGTAATATGACATATCTGGAACATCTTGCTGGTACTGTTGAGGATGATATGGAAAATATGGTTGTTCCTCATAAGTGACATATGGATCAACTCCTTCGTAGTAACAATATTGTGATGGATCATGAACGCCCAAACACTGCTCACATTGATAAGGCATGGATGTACTCGAATATGCCCACCATGGCAACTCCTGACCTGCCATCTTCAACTACTCAAGTACCTGAAACACACCGAACTAAACAAGATAGGTAAGAACTAATCCGAGTCAGTGAACTCTAACGACCACTATTGACAAGCACATAAACCAAAAATAAAACCCCAATGATCCCCGGCAGCGGCGCCAAAAACTTGTTTGCACTAAATCACGCAAGCGTACGTGGTCACAAGTAATATATGAATAAGTCGAGTTCGTTCCCACAGAGATCTGGTTATGGTTTTAATTCAGTAGATGTACCTATGCAACAATGTATGATTATTATTCACTGCTAAGACAATTAACAAATTGGAGTTTGATTAACTAAAAATTAACTAAGAAACAAATTAACAAACTAAGAATTAACTAACTAACGAGAATTTAAATCTAATTACTGCTGCAAGAGAAAGCATGGAATCCTAACTTCATTAAATACTTTGCTTAGATCTGACGCCTTTAATCACTATATGCAATGGTTATGATATCTGATCGGACAACACGAAACAAGTATACGCTACTTCTCAGTATACGAATACCAAACTAAACATACATCCACAAAAGAGATAGAAGATGAATAGACACCAATTATGCTTAGACCCTATATATCTATAGAATTTGAAAACATAACGGTTGAAGAACAAGTTATCCATTAAGATCACACAGGGCAATATAAGTATTTTCATCTCATACTACGAATCATGTTGATAAACAATCATGAACCTATGCTAGCATGGCAAGTTCTAAATCTCAAGATCCACTTCCACTTCACAAGAGATTAACAAATTAGATGTTAGCTACGCATCTAGCAATTAAGCACAACCATACGAGGATATCAGATATACATCACACACAGATCTTTAAAGCAATCAAGATACTAAAGCTCCATAAATAAATCCGTTAGAATCCCATGACAACGATTAGTTCATAATCGAACCTCTCGTCATCATGGGATCTGATGAAACCATGATAAAAACAAAGTATGAAAAGATACAAATAAATCTAAGTAATTGATATATAATGGTTCTCTCCTAATGATACAAATTACAAGGGTTGGATGTGTTTATATAGGCTCTAGAAGTCTTGCCCACCAAGCAATTGGCGTTTCAGAGTTGGAATAGAAGATTGGCAATTTCCGTTCTTGAATGAGAATAGAATTGCAAATTCCATGTATAGATCTGATTCAGGAATGTTCTAGCCGCCCAGAGAAATTACCATACTTATTAGAAGTAGGAATTATAGCAATTTCCTTGTCAAAGTTGAATTTCTGCAGCTCGGCACATAATACGTTTCCTAAACTGATTCGGTTTTTAAGGAAAATTCGTAGCTGACTTTTCTTCAATATTTCTGGAACGTTCCAATCATAGTTGGACCTCTGGACCACCTTAGAATGATAGAGAATCTCGTTATCTTCGCGTGGACTGCTTACGGGCCTCAAACGGACTTCTAGAACTCAAGATATGGCCAAAACAGTAATTTTCAAGATTTTCCACGCGCAACCTGCGCCCAGCAGTCTGTTTGTCGCGCAGCCTGCGCCAACCACGCGCAATCTGCCCGTGCAACACCAGTCCCATATTGTAGAAAATCTCCCAAGCTTCGCGTGGGCAGTAAGATCGCTAAAAACGGACTTCTAGAACTCCAGATATGTCCAAAACAGTGTAGACTGCGCAACCGTCTCAGAAATCCGAATTTCAATCAATTAATTCTCCAAAAACGATAGAAGCATCCACCTTAATCAACATTCTCGTAAATCTGCACAACTAAGCAAAACACATCAAAATTACAACAACTTGAGCCCAAGACAATCAATTTAAGCCGATATGGAACGCTCCAAGTGGATATAAATCCACTTATCAGTTGCTCAGGCTCAGCAATAGAGTTTACATTTTTGTCATCAACAGGCATAGATTGAGAAATAGCCTTGGTTGCTTGATCAACCTCATCTCCTCCTTCAACAGTTTGGTGAGCATCTGAGAGTAACTCTGTATGTGATGCTACAGTTTCAGAAATGACAACTGTAGGTTGATCAGCTGCACCAGTTGCTTCAGATTGAGCAAAAATAGATGAGATAGGATCAGAGAATGGCATGAATGAATCAAGAATATCATCCATTGGAGAAAAGCCATCTCTAGTATCCTCTTCTACAGGCATTTTGTCCTCTGCAGGCATTTCAACCTCTGCAGGCATTTCAACCTCTGCAGGCATTTTATCTTTTTCAGCCTCAATAGTAGGTGTTTGCTGTGAAACCACCTCTGGAGCTTCAACATGTTCATCATCAGAATAAGAGATTACTAATTTTCTTCTCTTAGCTAGAGGCACTTCATCTGAATCCTCTTTACTAGATTCTGCCACCACAGAGGGTGATTTAGGTCTTTTTGCTCTTTGAATCTTTCTTCTAGCATAAACAGCTCCAGGAGATGTCTGTTTTGCTTTGATGTGTGTCTCTACTGACTTCTTAGCTCTTGCATGTCTTTCAGTAGTTGTTGCTGATTGCTTTACTCTGCATGTGGTTCTGGTTGTGGTTGGTCTTGAGGTTGGTTGAGAAAATTCTGCAAAGCAAGTGGCAGAACAAAGGCAGGTAGGTTTTCTTTACCAGCATCCTTATTAGTCATATCAGAGAATATTCTCTTGTTAACTCTAAAAGGCTGAATTACATCAGCTTCAGCAATCTCTAAACCAGATACACAAGCAGTGAATAGCATTTGACAAAATCGAGCAAAATAAACTGTAGTAGACTCTGACAGTTTATCACCTAAATTCATTAGAACATATCTACCAAAATCAAAATTACTGCCATAAAGTAGAGAATACCCGATTTGTAGACTGTCTATTGGAATAGCATCCCAGTTAGTGACCTTCTTCTGGAATGTTATTGTGATGCAGTCGAAGAAAAAATTCCATTCCTTCCTGAGATTAGGCCTCTTTACACTGCCAAGCTTTTCAAGAGAATCCATGTAGCCTATCTCCTGTAGCATCTGTCTCAATTGAGGTTCACTAACATAAGCATAAGAGGTGTGTGTATCAAACCCCATCGTTTCTCTGACAGTTTGTGGAGTAATCACAAACTCTTGCTCATCATGAGTGAAGATGATGTTTGGAGTCCCATTCTCTCCTCCATCCACATAGACCGAGTTTCGCCAAAAAGTGGCAATTTGAGATGCAGAGAGAGTACTAGGTTCAACCAGAGCTTGTCCAATCTCTGAGTCTCTCAAGAAATTCTGCATAAGATGAAACGCTTCTGGAACACGTTCATGATTGAGTGGGGCTGCATAATTGTTAGGGACAAAACGTAGACCAAGAATAGTGAATGATTTAGAAGTCATTGAATCAAGAAATGGGCAAGAAATCACAAATAAAAGTGTATGTAGGAAAGGTGTTTGCGAAAATGCGCAAGTGAAAACTGAGAGAACTGTGAGATGTAAAAGTGAGTGGGTGAAAGTAAAACTCAATCGTTTGTACACAAAAGTAATTAGAGTTGTAATTAAAAATTAAAACTCAATCGTTTATGTATTCAAACACTCAACAGTTCCTAGATTAATGTGTGAGTGGGACAAAATAATGAGTGAGTGGGACACGTGTCATACATGCAGTGGATCAATTAATCATGCGCAGTAAAATAGCAATTATCACCGCTGTATTCTCTTTCCTATTTCCAAGACACTTTAACACAATACACTTATTAACAATTGTCAAAAGCACTGTTTACTCCAAAATTTTCAAATTATCCAAATGAAAATTTACCTTAGAGTACTAACCACAAATCAACAGCGTTTATCAATTCTCCAACTTCATCATCGAAACCCTTTCAAAAATTGTACAGTTGTGAAAATATGTGTGTGTGAAGCAGAGTTTACCAAATCAATTTTTAGAGCATCTAATTTTTCATAAAATCCATAAAGTAAATCAATAAACACTGGATCCACAAACTCTCATAGTAAACACTGACTGTATGATGAAAGCTAAACTCTGTAGTAGTCAATCTATATACAGTAACATTTAATTTTTTTTATACCCCCTCTATTGCTAAATTTTTTTTTTGTTTATTCTATTCATTCCAGTAATTAGAGGTTGGAGCTAGTCACCAAAAATTCAAAAATTTTAGCCCTTATCATTTTGATAAGTTCCTGAGTCATCCTAGTCTTTGACTAGTCACCAAAAATCAGAGAATTTTAGCACATATTATATACCAATAAGTTCCTGGGTCATCCTAGTCTCCAACATAATCTCAAAGGAGTATAGCAACCTATATACATTTTCTTTGGGGTATTGCAGTAAGCATTTTAATCTACCAGAGTATAACTAACAGAGTTTAGAGTTCATCAACATCAGTAGTTATTCATGAAAGGCAATGCACACAGTATTTATAGACTCAGAGTTTAGGACAAAATAAACTAAGAGATGCTATAAATATGAACCAGTATCATGTTGTGTTAACTTTCTGCACAATCTAAGATTAGATCACAATAACTCAAAAAAAATCATGATTAATTGCTGAGAATCATGCTTCATACATATTTCTTCATTGGTGTTTTCATTCAGTCAAAAATCAACTCAGAGTTCACAGAGTTTATCAAACTTATTAACAGTGTATGACATACAGGCATGCTGACAGAGTTTAACAGAGTTTGTCAGTGTTTAAAGAAAAACATGTTAACAGAGTATGCATAACAGAGTTTAATCAACAGAGATCACTTAGCACTTAACAAATCAAGGAAATATGAGCAACACATTACATAAGTAAAATTTGAATCTAACCAACATTCCTAGTCAGAACCAGAGACCATTCCTAGTTCATTGACCAGTCTTGTAAATGTAGCTTTACTCAATGGTTTGGTGAAAATATCTGCAAGCTGTTGTTCTGTAGACACAAAATGTAGTTCAATATTCCCTTCTTCCACATGTTCTCTGATGAAATGGTACCTTGTGCTGATGTGCTTGGTCATTGAATGCTGTACTGGATTACCTGTCATAGCAATAGCACTTTGATTATCACAGTAAATAGGAATCTTACTGTACCTCAATCCATAATCCAGCAACTGATTCTTCATCCACAAGATCTGTGCACAACAGCTACCAGCTGCAATATACTCTGCTTCAGCTGTAGATGTAGAAATTGATTTCTGTTTCTTGCTGTACCAAGAGACAAGTCTGTCACCAAGAAATTGACAACTTCCACTTGTGCTCTTTCTGTCTATCTTGCAGCCTGCAAAGTCTGCATCAGAATACCCAAGTAGCTTGAAATCTGATTCTCTGGGGTACCACGGACCTAATGATATGGTGCCCTTGAGATACTTGAAGATTCTTTTCATAGCTGTCAGATGTGGCTCTCTAGGATCTGCCTGAAACCTTGCACAAAGACAGGTTGCATACATAATGTCAGGCCTACTAGCTGTCAAGTAAAGAAGAGATCCTATCATGCCCCTGTACTTTGTCATATCCACTGAAACTCCTGTGTCTTTGTCCAATTTAGTTGTTGTTGCCATGGGAGTTGATGCAGATGAACAGTCAAGCATACCAAATTTCTTGAGAAGATTTATGGTATATTTTGCTTGATTAATGAAGATACCATCATCTGTTTGTCTCACCTGTAGGCCTAGAAAATAACTAAGCTCTCCCATCATGCTCATTTGATATCTGGATTGCATGAGCTTGGCAAACTTCTTACAGAGTTTATCATTAGTAGACCCAAAGATAATGTCATCAACATATATCTGAACTAAAAGCAAGTCACTCCCAGATTTGAAATAAAACAGAGTTTTGTCAATAGTACCTCTGTTGAATCCACTTTCTAAGAGAAATTGAGCCAGAGTTTCATACCATGCCCTTGGTGCTTGCTTAAGTCCATAGAGTGCTTTATCCAGCCTGTAGACATGGTCTGGATATTTGGGGTCCACAAAACCTGGTGGTTGTTCAACAAACACTTCTTCTTCAAGCTTCCCATTCAGAAAAGCACTTTTCACATCCATCTGGAACACTTTGAATTTCTTGTGAGAGGCATATGCTAGAAAAATTCTGATTGCCTCCAATCTTGCAACTGGAGCAAATGTTTCATCATAGTCTATTCCTTCCTGCTATGAATAGCCTTTTGCTACCAGTCTAGCCTTGTTCCTTGTGATAACACCTTCACTGTCAGTCTTGTTTCTGAAAACCCATTTAGTACCAACAATAGATCTGTTCTTTGGCCTTGGTACAAGGGTCCAAACTTCATTTCTTTCAAATTCATTCAACTCTTCCTGCATTGCTGTTATCCAGTCAGCATCTTGAAGAGCTTCTTCCACTTTCTTTGGTTCATTTTTAGACAAGAATGCATGAAACAGACATTCACTTGTGTAACATTCGTAATATTAGAAGCGGATATATTAGTAAAATAAGAAGTTATAATAATAATAGGTTCCAGTTTGATGCATTTCCATCGTTAAATTAGAAATTATGTGTAATATTAAATGTTATGTGTTTAATTGTTTAAATTGAACGTATTAATTAAAATTTTTGTAGATACGATTTCTTTTCAAAAAGGTATGATTTGATTACTATTTTAATATAAGATTATTATTTTAAATAAATAAACGATACGTGCTAGTATGTTTTATTCGTTTCTTAAATTTTTGAGTTACAAGTATCGAATTTTGAAATTCTTTTAAACGACACGAAAGATTCGTTATAGATATATTTTTCTTTCGTATAAATAGATTTACGAAATGAAAATAGAGATTACGGGTATTAATTTTTTTAATAATATAAATAGCGAAAGTTTATTCGTTATTTCACAACCAAGGTACGTTTCTAAAATTTGTACTCCCTAAATTCTATTTTCTCTCTAATTAACACACACACTCGCACACACACGTTTACACACACATACACACACTGTTAAATTTTTTAAAATTTTGATTCCTAGAAACTAGTTCAATCTTACATGCAATTACATATACGAATTCCTGGTAATCACAGCATCAATTTAAGCTATCAAACGTAGAAAACCATGATCGGATGATTTTGATTTTTAAAAACCCATTTTTAAAATTTTTGATCGAATTTCTGTTTGAGTGATTGTTTGATTGTATGAATGTTAGAATCATGTTTAGGACATTGATTAGAGTCGATTCATGTATAAAAGTGTTAGAAATGATCATGATTTGAGTCGCCGGAAAATTTCTTTCGAAAATTGTTTAATTTATTTCCGGCTTGTTCTTGATTGGTTCTTGATTCTGAATTGATTATTGTGTTGCTAGATGATTGTAGTATAGTATATATTTTATTTAGAATTTTCTGTGAAGTTTGATTTTTGGTCGAAAATTTAGTTTTGGCCGGAATTTTGTTTCGGTACGTTTTTGGTAAAAACTGACATTGCCATTGTGTTTGTTTTGGAGTCAAAATATGTGTTCTGGGAATTTTTCTGGGTGATTTTAGTGTCGCCGGAATTAGGCCGGCGGTGGCGGTGGCATGGCGGTCGGCGCCGGAATCTGCCATTGCCGTCTCCGAGCATTCATCGTGTTCTTCGTGTTCTTCATGAGGGAAACGATGAACAGTATGAGTTTGATCTTCTTTCCCAGGTGGGGAAGAAGATGAATAGTGTTTTTGGGTTAAAATTTTATTTTTAATATTTTATTTTTCTAAAAATCAGAAAAATACTTTTATTTAATTATTTAATTAGTATTTGAGTTATTTAATTATTTAAATGATTAATATTTGTTATTTATTTAATTCGAAATTTTATTTATTTATTTATTTATTATTTATTTATTATTTATTTATTTCGAAAAATATTTATTTAATTAATAATTTATTTAAATTTAGTTTCAAAAATAATTTTTAATTATTTATTTATTTAAAGTAAATATATTACTTTACTTTAAATAAAATTTACGAAAATTATTTATTTTATTTTAAGTTAGTTTAAATAGGAATTGATTTTATTTATTGATTAATTTAAATGAAAATTAATTAGAATTTGAATTAAAATTCAGAATCATTTTATTTATCTTAAGTAATATTTAAAATTTATTTATAAATTAGATAAAAATTTACTTTATCTTAAATTAAACTTTCATAATTTATGAATAATTATTTATATTATTTTAAATTAGGAGATTAATCCTAAAATCTAAAGTTTAGTTAAAAATGGGATAAAAATTTATTTACGGCCCTAATAAAAAAAATAATAATAATAATTTTTTTTAAAAAGTTATTCTATCATTTAGACACGTATTATAGTACGTTGATAATATTTGTTAATTATTTTTTTTATTAAAGACATTTATAAATGTCGAACTAATTTTTGTTTTTCGAGTCAAATAACTGTTTATAGTTGAGTTAAATTATTTTAATTGATACCTGCTATGTGTTATTATGATTAAATCGAGTCAATTAAATTTGTATAACATTATATGCTATGTGTTAGGATAATTTAATTTTTTAGTATGTCAACTTTAGTGACCTAAACGTTATATTCTTTACTGATAGGATCTAGTAGACACGAAGGGTAGCTAGCTTTGGATCTCCCTGAGTTACACGTCTAGATTCTACTCTTAAGGCAAGTTTCCCTATCCATACTCCTTTATTCAGAATATGTCTTTACTTTAAATTTTAAGCGGAATGTTTTATTTAAAAACTCGTAATTTTTACGAAAACCTGTTAAGTAATTCAATCGATTTTACTACTTCCATTTCTGTTAAAGCATGTGAAATTTATTATTGAGCATGTGTTTAACCTGTTTAAAAGATTATATTGATTTGGTGGTATTACTACCCAATTATTTTGAAATATTGTTCCTATGATATATGTTAGGAATGAAATTATAGAGATGCTTATCCCTTGATCTCTAGACAAAATGTTTTGTTTTAATATGTGAATATGTTTAGCGTAAGAGGCCGGTTGTAGGTCCAGCTTTTATTTGAGATGTACCAATGCCAATCAGTGTCATCTTAAGGCTAATAGCAATAAGTGCCATCAGGATCCATATTTTTATAGCCTGTACATCATGTGTGCATGGTTTTGGGTTAAGCAGGACTGATCATCGGCTTAACTCTTGCAACTGTTGATATTCCACATATTACTTAAGGGAAAAATTTAAGTTTTGGCAGGAAATATTGTTGCTTTAATAAAAGATACTGTTACAAAAATTTAAACTCTGTTGCTGTGGATATATCATTTCTTTTACAGGAATTGGTGTATATATAGTGTTAAATATTTTCATATACTTGTTGAGCGTCTTCGCTCACTCTTGCAAAACTACTTTACTTTTCAGATGGCTCGTACTTACCAAACCACCCGTAAGCAGACTTCAGGACGGTATAGATACCCTGTGTTTCCCATCCAGGTGTGCCGTACTTTTAGTTGTTAAGTTATGTAATAACTAGTTGAAAAATTTAAATCCGAATTCACGTTGTAATATCATCTAGACATTTGGTTATCAGGAATCCTCTTCTCGAAGATGTACTGATAGCATAAGATATTGTAATAACTTTTGTTTAAGTAGTATTGTTTTGATGCCATGAACTGTTGACGGTCCTACCTTGTGGGGTCGTGTTAGTCTTTATTTATTATTCTATTATTTCTAGTGGCACCGGGTTTCCGGGGCGTCACAAGTTGGTATCAGAGCAATAGTTTTGGCAAATAAAAACAATAATAGGAAAATTGAATATAAGATAAGGATAGACAGATATAGATAGTGTAGTCACGATTAATCAAACTTACAACGGGTTTGAGTTGAGATCGCTGGAGTCAATCTTAACTAATTAATATTATTATGATAAGCTACTAATTAGAACTTATGGATATTATGTAATTGCAGTTTCCTGAGACACCTAGTGGCAGTTCGAGTTCGGGTGGATCGACAGAGTCTCTATCTAGTGTTGAGATTATTGAGATATCGAGTGACTCTGAGGGAGAGATTGAGATCATTGATGTTGAGAGTGATACTGAGTTTGAGATGGAGACCCCTGGAGAGGAGGATGATCCTTCCATGGAGATTATTGATGAGTCTGAGCACCCAGTGTCAGTTCCAGTTGAGCCAGAGTACCCAGTTCCAGTTTCTCCTGAGATAGATACCGCTTATGGACCTTTAGCTATCATACCAGCTCCTGTTCCTATGCCAGTACCCTTGAGGGCGATTCCCACATCTTTTGTATCGCTAGTTGCTTCAGCCCCCTCTGCTTGTTCTGTGTCACCTCCTGAGATGAGAGGACCCGCTCCTGTTCCATATCATGTTTTTGCTGATATGGCTAAGGAAAGAGATTTCCTGCTTGGTCAGAATAGAGAGTTGATGCAGATGTTGGACCCTGCTGAGGCCAGTTCCCGTGCTCCCCAAGAGTGATTACTTAGATCCTAATCTTTTGGACTTAGATGTTTCTCTAGTATATGTATAGGCAGTATGTTGTATTTTGATGTAGTTGATGCCATGTTATATAGTTAGACCTTACGGGTCAGTCTTTTGGATTGTATATCAGATGTTTGTATCTGCTGTTGGTTGGGCCATCTTGTTGACTTAGATGTTGTTTTGTGGAAACCATGGATTATCGAGAATGTTCTTATGTTATATAAGCTTTTGGTTTAATGGATATACTTTCTCAGTTATGGATTAGTTTTATTTCTAATTTCAGTATCTAGATTTCCTTGTTTGCAAAATCTTATAATAACAAAAAAATTTACAAAAATTTAATGACAGATGAAGATGTACCTTGTAATAAGCTTTTTATAAAGAATCTGTTATTAAAGGTGTTCTTCTAAAAAAAAAAATTTGTTTGTTTATTATCAGAACAATGCCTCCAAAGAAAAATACTACTACTGCTGGAAATAGAAATAATCAGATGGATCCAGTTTTAGCTCGGATGATGGATATGATGCAGCAGCAGAACGATACAATTGCTCAGCAGCAGCAGCAAATGCAATTACAACTTCAGCAACAACAACATCATGTAAATCCCGCTGTTACCTTCAAATCATTTCAATCTGTTAAGCCGCCAGAGTTCAAGGGTTCAGATGATCCGATTGAGGCCATGACTTGGCTGAAAGAGATAGAGAAAACATTTGAGCTAGTAAAGGTAGAAGAAAATCAGAAGACAGTTTTTGCCAGTTACTTTTTGAAGAATGAAGCAAATTACTGGTGGGATTTAGTTAAGGCTTTGGAAGAAGAGGAGAATATTACGTGGGAAAGATTTACAGAGTTGTTTTTGGAGAAATACTATCCTCGTTATATGAAAAGTAGGATGGAGTTGGAGTTCTTAAAATTGAAGCAAGGTGATAAGAGTGTAGCAGAGTATGAGACCAGATTCACAGAATTATCCAGATTTGTGCCAGAGTATGTGAATACGGATGAAAAGAGGGCAATGAGATTCCAGCAAGGACTGAAAGCTTGGATAAGAGGAAAATTGGCAATATTGGAACTGACTACTTATGCAGGAATAGTACAGAAGGCCATGATCACCGAAGGAGAAAGTAATGCACAACAGAGAGAGAAGGATGGGCTTAAGAGGAAGTTTGAGGTTACTGAGACTACAAGTCATTATGCAAGAAATCATCAGACAGCTCCTAATAGGAAACAAGGATTTCAGCAAGGAAGGAATATGAATTATAAGAAGCCAGAAACAAGGAATGTTCCCCAGAATACTCAAGGAAGTCGTTTCCAGAATAATAATCAGCAGAGACCACCATTATCAAGATGCAGGGATTGTAATCAGAATCATGTTCCAGGAAAGTGTAAGATCAACATTACATGTTATAAGTGTGGAGATAAGGGACATTTTGCAAATGAGTGCAGTGGTCAGAAAGTGGGAAATAAGTGCTTTAAGTGTGGAAAGACTGGACATATTACAAAGGATTGCAAGGTTCCTGTGGCAGCAAACAATATGATGAAAGCAAACCAACAGCGGACTGCAAGGACATATAACATGTCAAGGAAAGATGCCGGTAAAAGCAAGGATGTAGTCACAGGTACATTTCCTGTCAATACAGTGGATGCTAAAGTTTTATTTCATTCTGGTGCAAGTAAATCTTTTGTGTCTAAGGAATTTTTGTTTAAAACGAAATGGAAAGTTGAATTTTTGGATGAGATTTTAATGATAGAAACAGCTGATCAACATAAAGTGTTAGTAAATCAAGTTTGTCCTCGATGCGCCATAGATATACTAGGATATTCATTTTCTGCCGATTTAATACCTTTTGAGTTAGGAGAATTTGACGTAATCCTAGGAATGGACTGGCTAGCATCTTATAATGCCCAGATAGATTGTAAGAAGAAGAGAGTAACGTTGCAAACCCCAGAAGGCGTAGAAGTTATTTTCCAAGGAAAATTGCAACACAAGGAATTTTTAACTATAATGCAAGCTAAGAAACTGATGCGTAAAGGATGTGAGGCTTATTTAGCTCACGTAAGAGACTTGGAGAAGGAAGCTCCTAAGATAGAAGAAATTCAAGTGGTGAACGAATTCCAAGATGTGTTTCTAGATGAACTTCCAGGATTGCCTCCAGACAGAGAAATAGAGTTCAGCATTGATTTAGCTCCTGGCACAGAACCAGTTTCGAAAGCTCCGTATCGGATGGCACCATTAGAACTTAAAGAGTTGGCCATACAACTGTCAGATCTGTTGGAAAAAGGAGTAATCAGACCCAGTACATCCCCGTGGGGTGCACCAGTGTTGTTCGTAAAGAAGAAGGATGGTAGCATGAGGCTATGCATTGACTATAGGGAATTGAACAAGTTAACTATCAAGAATAGATATCCTTTACCGAGGATTGATGATTTGTTTGATCAATTGAAGGGTGCCAAGTACTTTTCAAAGGTTGATTTACGTTCAGGCTACCACCAATTAAAAGTGAAGACAGAAGATATTCCTAAGACGGCATTTAGAACCAGATATGGACATTATGAGTTTCTAGTAATGGCTTTTGGTTTAACAAATGCGCCCGCGGCTTTTATGGATTTGATGAATAGAGTGTTCAAGAAGTATTTGGACAAATGCGTGATAGTATTTATTGATGACATCATGATCTATTCACGGACAGCAGAAGATCACGCACAACATTTAAGGATTGCACTAGAGATTCTAAGGAAAGAAAGATTATATGCAAAGTTTTCGAAATGCGAATTTTGGTTAAGAGAAGTACAGTTTCTTGGACATGTAGTTGGTAAAGATGGAATTAAAGTAGATCCAACTAAGATTGAAGCAGTAATGAATTGGGAGAGACCAAGGACACCAACTGAGGTAAGAAGTTTCATGGGATTGGCAGGTTATTATAGAAGATTTGTGAAAGATTTTGCTAAGATAGCTACTCCTTTGACTAAACTTACCCGGAAGAATCAGAAGTTTGAATGGAATGAGAAATGTGAAGAAAGTTTTCAGGAACTGAAAAAGAGATTGGTAACTGCTCCAGTTTTAGCATTACCAGATGAACAAGGGAATTTTGTGATCTACAGTGACGCATCTCAACGAGGATTGGGATGTGTATTAATGCAACATGGGAAGGTGATTGCGTATGCTTCAAGGCAATTGAAAGAACACGAGCAAAAATACCCAACACATGATTTGGAGTTAGCTGCGATAGTTTTTGCACTCAAGCTTTGGAGACATTATTTGTATGGAGAGAAGTGCGAGATTTTCACAGACCACAAGAGCTTAAAATATATATTTACTCAGAAAGAGTTAAACATGAGACAACGAAGATGGCTAGAATTGATCAAAGATTACGATTGCAGTATCAACTATCATCCAGGGAAGGCTAATGTTGTAGCGGATGCATTGAGCCGGAAAGAAAGACTGAATTTGCTAACGATACAAGAAAAGTTATAAGTGGAATTTGAGAAAATGGAAATTGATATACGAATACCTGATTCAGCCAATGAGATGTTATATACGATGACGTTTCAACCAGAGTTGTTGGAAAAGATTAGGAAATGTCAAGAAGAAGTGATGAACCAGAATACTGAAAGTCTAACAGGCGAGGAATTGAGTAGCCAAAAGGATGATAAAGGAATCTTACGTTTTTCCTCGAGAATTTGGGTGCCAAACGTACAGGAATTGAAAGATGAGATTTTACATGAAGCACATAATTCAAAGTTTTCAATTCACCCCGGAAGTACGAAGATGTATCGAGATTTAAAAGAAAATTATTGGTGGCCGGATATGAAAAGGGAAGTAGCAGAATGGGTCAGTAAGTCTTATACATGTCAAAGAGTAAAAGCAGAACATCAGAGACCCAGTGGTTTGTTACAACCATTGGAAATTCCCGAATGGAAATGGGAATAGATTGCCATGGATTTTGTAGTAGGTCTACCAAAGACAAGAGCGAACCACGATGCAATTTGGGTTGTCATAGATCGATTAACGAAATCAGCGCATTTTCTTCCAATCAATAAAAGGTTTTCAATGGATAAATTGGTCAAACTTTATCTCAAAGAAATTGTAATGCGTCATGGAGTTCCAGTATCAATCGTGTCAGATCGAGACCCAAGGTTTAACTCAAGATTTTGGAGAAAATTTCAAGAAAGTTTAGGAACCAAGTTAAACATGAGCACTGCATATCATCCTCAGACAGATGGACAGAGCGAAAGAACCATTCAAACAATTGAAGATATGCTTCGGGTGTGTGCAGTGGATTTTGAAGGAAATTGGGATGACCATTTACCTTTGGTAGAATTCTCGTACAATAATAGTTATCACGCAAGTATTGGCATGCCTCCCTATGAAGCTTTGTATGGAAGACGTTGTCGATCCCCAGTATATTGGGATGAAGTTGGCGAACGAAAAATTTTGGGTCCGGAGATAATTCAGCAAACTAAAGAATCAATAGAGCTTATTCGAAAAAGGATCCAAGCTGCTCAGAACAGACAAAGAAAATATGCAGATTTAAAAAGGAAGGATATAGAATTTCAGATAGGAGAGACAGTGCTGCTGAAAGTATCACCTTGGAAAGGTTTATCCAGATTCGGGAAAAAGGGAAAACTTAGCCTCAGATTTGTTGGACCATTTGAGATTTTAGGACGCGTGGGAAGAGTTGCTTATGAGTTGGCATTACCCCCATCCATGCGCCATATCCACAACATTTTCCATGTATCTTTGCTTAAGAGATATACACCTGATTCTAGGCATGTTATAGAGCACGAGCCGATAGAGATTCAGCAAGATTTATCCTATGTCGAGATGCCAGTGCGTATATTAGATCGCC
This sequence comes from Saposhnikovia divaricata, assembly GCA_036435485.1. Classification (NCBI taxonomy): domain Eukaryota; kingdom Viridiplantae; phylum Streptophyta; class Magnoliopsida; order Apiales; family Apiaceae; genus Saposhnikovia; species Saposhnikovia divaricata. The sequence goes on along the minus strand of CM071599.1, from coordinate 133,382,475 downwards.
GAGAGAAGATTCTAAGAAATAAGACAGTGGCGTTAGTAAGGATTTTGTGGAGGAATCCCAAGGTCGAAGAGTCAACTTGGGAGCTTGAAAGCGAAATGCTGGAAAAGTATCCTCATCTATTTTCTTATGGTAAATTCTGAGGTCAGAATTCTTTTAAGGGGGGGAGGATGTAACATTCGTAATATTAGAAGCGGATATATTAGTAAAATAAGAAGTTATAATAATAATAGGTTCCAGTTTGATGCATTTCCATCGTTAAATTAGAAATTATGTGTAATATTAAATGTTATGTGTTTAATTGTTTAAATTGTACGTATTAATTAAAATTTTTGTAGATACGATTTCTTTTCAAAAAGGTATGATTTGATTACTATTTTAATATAAGATTATTATTTTAAATAAATAAACGATACGTGCTAGTATGTTTTATTCGTTTCTTAAATTTTTGAGTTACAAGTATCGAATTTTGAAATTCTTTTAAACGACACGAAAGATTCGTTATAGATATATTTTTCTATCGTATAAATAGATTTACGAAACGAAAATAGAGATTACGGGTATTAATTTTTTTAATAATATAAATAGCGAAAGTTTATTCGTTATTTCACAACCAAGGTATGTTTCTAAAATTTTTACTCCCTAAATTCTATGTTCTCTCTAATTAACACACACACTCGCACACACACGTTTACACACACTGTTAAATTTTTTAAAATTTTGATTCCTAGAAACTAGTTCAATCTTACATGCAATTACATATACGAATTCCTGGTAATCACAGCATCAGTTTAAGCTATCAAACGTAGAAAACCATGATCGGATGATTTTGATTTTTAAAAACCCATTTTTAAAATTTTTGATCGAATTTCTGTTTGAGTGATTGTTTGATTGTATGAATGTTAGAATCATGTTTAGGACATTGATTAGAGTCGATTCATATATAAAAGTGTTAGAAATGATCATGATTTGAGTCGCCGGAAAATTTCTGTCGAAAATTGTTTAATTTATTTCCGGCATGTTCTTGATTGGTTCTTGATTCTGAATTGATTATTGTGTTGCTAGATGATTGTAGTATAGTATATATTTTATTTAGAATTTTCTGTGAAGTTTGATTTTTGGTCGGAATTTTAGTTTTGGCCGGAATTTTGTTTCGGTACGTTTTTGGTAAAAACTGACATTGCCATTGTGTTTAGAACGTGTTTTGGAGTCAAAATATGTGTTCTGGGAATTTTTCTGGGTGATTTTAGTGTCGCCGGAATTAGGCCGGCGGCGGCGGTGGCACGGCGGTCGGCGCCGGAATCTGCCATTGCCGTCTCCGAGCATTCATCGTGTTCTTCGTGTTCTTCATGAGGGAGACGATGAACAGTATGAGTTTGATCTTCTTTCCCAGGTGGGGAAGAAGATGAATAGTGTTTTTGAGTTAAAATTTTATTTTTAATATTTTATTTTTCTAAAAATCAGAAAAATACTTTTATTTAATTATTTAATTAGTATTTGAGTTATTTAATTATTTAAATGATTAATATTTGTTATTTATTTAATTCGAAATTTTATTTATTTATTTATTATTTATTTCGAAAAATATTTATTTAATTAATAATTTATTTAAATTTAATTTCAAAAATAATTTTTAATTATTTATTTATTTAAAGTAAATATATTACTTTACTTTAAATAAAATTTACGAAAATTATTTATTTTATTTTAAGTTAGTTTAAATAGGAATTGATTTTATTTATTGATTAATTTAATTGAAAATTAATTAGAATTTGAATTAAAATTCAGAATCATTTTATTTATCTTAAGTAATATTTAAAATTTATTTATAAATTAGATAAAAATTTACTTTATCTTAAATTAAAATTTGATAATTTATGAATAATTATTTATATTATTTTAAATTAGGAGATTAATCCTAAAATCTAAAGTTTAGTTAAAAATGGGATAAAAATTTATTTACGGCCCTAATAAAATAAAAATAATAATAATAATAATAATTTTTTTAAAAAAGTTATTCTATCATTTAGACACGTATTATAGTACGTTGATAATATTTGTTAATTATTTTTTTTATTAAAGACATTTATAAATGTCGAACTAATTTTTGTTTTTCGAGTCAAATAACTGTTTATAGTTGAGTTAAATTATTTTAATTGATACCTTCTATGTGTTATTATGATTAAATCGAGTCAATTAAATTTGTATAACATTATATGCTATGTGTTAGGATAATTTAATTTTTTAGTATGTCAACTTTAGTGACCTAAACGTTATATTCTTTACTGATAGGATCTAGTAGACACGAAGGGTAGCTAGCTTTGGATCTCCCTGAGTTACACGTCTAGATTCTACTCTTAAGGCAAGTTTCCCTATCCATACTCCTTTATTCAGAATATGTCTTTACTTTAAATTTTAAGCGGAATGTTTTATTTAAAAACTCGTAATTTTTACGAAAACCTGTTAAGTAATTCAATCGATTTTACTACTTCCATTTCTGTTAAAGCATGTGAAATTTATTATTGAGCATGTGTTTAACCTGTTTAAAAGATTATATTGATTTGGTGGTATTACTACCCAATTATTTTGAAATATTGTTCCTATGATATATGTTAGGAATGAAATTATAGAGATGCTTATCCCTTGATCTCTAGACAAAATGTTTTGTTTTAATATGTGAATATGTTTAGCGTAAGAGGCCGGTTGTAGGTCCAGCTTTTATTTGAGATGTACCAATGCCAATCAGTGTCATCTTAAGGCCAATAGCAATAAGTGCCATCAGGATCCATATTTTTATAGCCTGTACATCATGTGTGCATGGTTTTGGGTTAAGCAGGACTGATCATCGGCTTAACTCTTGCAACTGTTGATATTCCACATATTACTTAAGGGAAAAATTTAAGTTTTGGCAGGAAATATTGTTGCTTTAATAAAAGATACTGTTACAAAAATTTAAACTCTGTTGCTATGGATATATCATTTCTTTTACAGGAATTGGTGTATATATAGTGTTAAATATTTTCATATACTTGTTGAGCGTCTTCGCTCACTCTTGCAAAACTACTTTACTTTTCAGATGGCTCGTACTTACCAAACCACCCGTAAGCAGACTTCATGACGGTATAGATACCCTGTGTTTCCCATCCAGGTGTGCCGTACTTTTAGTTGTTAAGTTATGTAATAACTAGTTGAAGAATTTAAATCCGAATTCACGTTGTAATATCATCTAGACATTTGGTTATCAGGAATCCTCTTCTCGAAGATGTACTGATAGCATAAGATATTGTAATAACTTTTGTTTAAGTAGTATTGTTTTGATGCCATGAACTGTTGACGGTCCTACCTTGTGGGGTCGTGTTAGTCTTTATTTATTATTCTATTATTTCTAGTGGCACCGGGTTTCCGGGGCGTCACAACTTGCAGTGGCACTTCTTGTTTTCACTTTTGCATCTGGATCACCAATTATCAAATCAGGTGTATGTGATTTGGCCCATTCCCTAGCAGAAGGCAAATGACTTCTGTCAGCATGTGATCCTCCCCCTTGATCCATGCTCTCCTGATTTTGTTGTGGTCTTTCTTCATTTTCTGAGACTCCCCCTGAACTTGACTGCCCAGAGTCAGAATTTGAATTTTCAGAGTTTGAATCATCAGAGTTTGATCCAGATTTTTCAGTTGACTCAGTATCAATGTTTGAGTCTTCATCTTGATCATGCTCCCCCTTAACTGGTTCTTACCTTTGTTGTGGCTGAGAAGTTTCTCCAGTGTTTACCAGTAGAGGTTCAGAGTTTGTTTCAACAGAGTCTGTCAGAATAGTTTGATCAGAGTTTACTTCAACAGAGTTTGTCAGAATAGTTTGATCAGAGTTTACTTCAACAGAGTTTAAATCTTCATTTTCAAAGTTCAGTTGATCATATTCATCTATGTCTTCAAGTCCAGTTATGTTCTTGTCATCAAAAGACAAATGTATAGATTCCATGATCACTTTAGTTCTCAGATTGTAAACTCTGAATGCCTTTGTTAATAGTGGATAGCCAACAAAAATTCCTTCATCTGCCTTTAGCTCAAACTTGGTCAACTGTTCAGGATGAGTCTTCAAAACAAAGCATTTGCACCCGAAAATATGAAAGTATTTCAGGTTAGGCTTCTTTTTCTTCACCATCTCATACGGTGTCTTTCCATGCTTATTGATCAGTGTAGTATTTTGAGTAAAACAAGCAGTTTGAACAGCTTCTGCCCAGAAATAAGTTTGCAATTTTGCTTCATCAAGCATAGTTCTGGCAGCTTCTAACAAGGTTCTATTTTTCCTTTCAACTACACCATTTTGTTGTGGTGTACCAGGTGCTGAAAATTCTTGCTTCACTCCATTGTCCTTGCAGAATTCTTCCATTGTTGCATTTCTGAACTCAGTTCCATTATCACTTCTGATGATTCTGACTTTGTTACTTGATCCTTTGTCCAGAAGCTTCACATGCTCCATCAGAGTTAATGTAGTTTCATCCTTCTTTGCTAGAAAATACACCCAATTGAATCTAGTGTATTCATCAACAATGACTAAAGCATATTTCTTTCTTGCTATAGACATAACATTTACTGGACCAAAGAGATCAACATGCAGAAGATGATAAGGATCAGTGATTGAAAATTCTGTCTTTCTCTTGAAAGATGACTTCCTTTGCTTGGCCTTTTGACATGAATCACATAGGCCATCAACATTTAACAGAGCCTTTGGGAGTCCTCTTACAAGATCCTTTCTGATCAATTCATTGATGTTGTTCAAGTTCAAATGTGAGAGTTTCTTATGCCACTTCCAACTCACTTCACTATACATTCTTCTAGACAGGTAAACAGCTTTTCTAACAGAGTCTATTAAAATCTTGATTTCATAAATGTTGTTTTGCCTATTACCAACTAGAACAACCTTTCATGTAGATTTGCTGATAACTTCACAATATTCAGGTTGAAAATCTACATGATATCCCTTGTCACAGATTTGACTCATAGATAGCAAGTCATGCTTGAGTCCTGGGACATGAGCTACATTTTTGATGATGACATTTCCAAGATTAATATTGCCATATCCCAATGTTCTTCCTACATTGCCATCACCATAGGAAACTTTTGGGCCAGCCTTCTCCTCATAGTCTGATAGCAGGGCTTTATTTCCAGTCATGTGTCCTGAACATCCACTGTCCACAACTAGGGTTGCCTCCCTGTTGCCCTGCAATCATAAGCAATTACTGAGGATTAGATTTAAGGATCCGGACTTGCTTGGATCCTTTGACATTCTTAACTTTGTTAGCTTTAGCAACGGAATTAACTTTAACCCATTTCAGATTGGGTTTAAGTTCATAGTAATTATGATAAACAGCATGATACTGTTTGCAAGTATAAATGGAATGCCAAGTGCTTCCATAGTGTGTGCATAAAGTCTGTGGCTTAGTTCTAGCAAAATCCTTCTTTACCTCAGACTTGGAAGGTAAAGAATTTATATTTTTGTTTTTCTTGCAGAAATTTGCAAGATGCTTAGTACTACCACAGTTATGACATGTCTTTCTTGGAGCATAACTAGCAAGCATTGGTTTATTTCCTGAAGCGATGCCTACTTTTCCATTTCTGTTCTTATTTGACACTCCCTGTCTCTTAACAAATTTTAACTCCTTTAGTTTATGTTTGAGTTGTTCATCTGTCATTGAACCAATATTAACCTGTTTAACACTAGTTTTTGCTGGTTCACTTTTAACAGCTTCTTTTTCATTGTCAGAAAAAAATTTACTTGATCCATGTACAAAATGAGGTCTGATTTTAACTTGACATTGAAATCTTAGTTCATCTCCCTCATTATAACCTAGACCAACAGTGTCTGTTTGAAAAATCTGTTGAGTGTCCTTTCTAGAATTAGTCCAAGTCCTGATTTTCTTATTTGCTTCCTCCAACTCAGATTCTAGTTGTTTATATTTCTGAAACAAATCCTGTTCTATAGAAACAGCATCATCTCTCTCTTTCTGAACTTGTTGCATATCTTTTAGCTTTTCTTCAACAATTTTATTTCTCTCTTTGAGTTCATAATTCTCAGATTTAATCCTCTCATTCTCTAAAGTTTGATCCCTATAACTTATATGCAATGACTTAAGATAAATTCTTAATTGAAAAATATCATCAATATTATAAGCATAGGTAATTAGAGGTACCTGATTTTCAGAAGTTTCTGATTCAGTAGTAGCCATGAGAGCATAGTTCACTTCTTCATCAGAATCTGAAGTGTCTGCCCAATCTCTGCCTTTAGTGTAGAGTACCTTTCCAGTTTTACCCTTCTTGCACTCAGGAGCATAGTGACCCATCTCCTTACACTTGTAGCATTGAATTTCAGACTTATCCTTCTTCCCAAATTTGGTCTCTTTTCTTTCAGACTTCCTGAAACCTTTTCTGTCTTCATTTGAATCTCTAGAAAACCTTTTCCCTTTCTTGAAATTCTTGTAACCCATTTTCTTGAAGGTCTTCACCATCAACACAGCCATTTTTCTCATTTCTTCTTCATTATCCTCAGAGTCAGATGATTCAGAAGAGTTTGAATCACAATCAGAGTTTGATGATTCACTTTCTGAGTGTATGACCAAAGCTTTTCCCTTCATTTTCCTTCTTGATGCCTCTTTCTTCTGAGGCTTCTCTTCAACCTTAAGAGCAACAGACTTTGCCTTCCTGCTTGATCTCCTGTTTCTCTGCTCCATTTCCAATTCATGAGTTTTGAGCAGCCCATAGATTTCATCAATCTCTGTTTCAGCAAGTTCATAGTTGTCTCTAATAGTGGTTGTTTTCACATCCCACTTTTCAAGTAGAGAAAGAAGAAACTTGAGATTTGAGTCTTCTAGATCATACTTTTTGTTGACCAATGACAGATCATTGAGCAGTTTACAGAATCTATCAAATGTTTCTGTCATGGTTTCTTCAGGTTTAGCCTCAAAATGCTCATACTCTTGTGTGAGTATGTTTCTCCTATTCTTCTTAATAGCAGCAGTTCCTTGACATCTGACTTCAAGAGCATCCCATATCTCTTTTGCAGTGGTGCAGTTAATCACTTTGTTAGACATAACATTGTCTAAAGCACTATGCAGTAAATGCCTAACGTTCGCATCCTTAGCAATTGATGATAGATCTTCAGGAGTCATGTCCTTCTTTTCCTTTGGTACTATTTTAGCTTCTTCACCAGCAGTTGCAACAGATAGCTTTGTAGGATTGTGAGGGCCTTCATTAATCCTGTCAAGATATTCTGGATCTGTAGCCTCCAGAAACATAGTCATCTTGACCTTCCACATGGCATACTCTGATGGCCTGAGAATAGGAACCCTGATTGGTTCATAACGACTAACAGTAGTAGGAGCCTTTTCAGAACTAGTAGATGTTGGTGGAGGAATTGCTGACATGATTATTGTTGTGTTTGGATCTTAACCTGTAATAAAGTAACAGATTGGCTCTGATACCACTTGTTAGGCAGAATACACAATTAATAATCAAATTCGTATGAGAGTTTAACAAGTAAGATGATTATGCACTTTAAATCTTCTGATATTAAAAACCCTCTTCGTGATGTAAACTATCACAAAGAGCTGCTAGGTTACAATAAAGATAGTTCGATGCACGATACCCTTCTAGGGTTAACCTAACTGTATTTATAAAATATACAGCTTCGATACAATCTCTAATTGATATTCCTAATAATCAGCTATACAATGATATCAATTACAGGTTGTCACACGTCTCCTAAGTCAACTCGAACTCTTTGATAGCTATCCAATCTCCAAAGATCTCGCTTCCATATCAATATTCAATTGATCTCTAATATCTTCTGTTGACTCCATACGCGCTACTTCCAGACAGACTTTACTAAACTCTGTCCAGCTTCCGTCAGTCAGACTTTACTAAACTCTGACTTCCTTCCAGTTAAACTCTGATATTTCACTGTTACACCGAAACACCGAAACATTACATCAATTATATCTAACAGATATAAAATGTGATGCTGTAACTGTAGGACCCAACAAAGATTGGGTACCAGATGCAAATTAAATATCATCTATTTTGCAGGGCAAGAAAAAGAAACAAATCATGCGGATCATCGATAGTGGATGTTCTAGACACATGACAGGTGATAAAGCCCTGCTATCACACTATGTTGAGAAGGTTGGCCCAATCATAACTTTTGGAGACAAACAACGGTTACACTGTGGGATATGGCTGTTTGAAAATTGGAAATGTTGTCATTGAAGATATTTCTCTTGTAGATGGATTGAAGCACAACCTGCTCAGTGTCAGCCAATTCAGTGACAGAGGATTCAAGGTTGATTTTGACATGATGGTCTGCAATATCTATCACAAGAAGGATAGAAGCCTTTCTCTAAAAGGAGTAAGAAAAGGAAGCTTGTTCGTGGCAGGCTTAAACTTTGCTAAGAAAGACAAGGTTTACTGTTTCTACAGTAAAGCAACAGTTGGTGATAGTATGCTTTGGCACAAGAAGCTCTCCCACCTCAACTTCAAGACCATGAATATTCTAATAAAGAAGGAGCTGGTGAGAGGACTACATCAACAAGAATTCTGTCAAGAAGGATTATGTGAGGACTGTCAAATGGGAAAATTGAGAAGATCTGTACACAAGTCAAAGCAGCCAAACACCAACACTGAATCACTCAAATTGATTCATATGGATCTCTTTGGACCAGTTAATGTGCAATCATTAGCAAGAAAGAGATATGCCTTAGTCATGGTAGATGACTATTCTAGGTACACCTGGGTAAAATTCGTAGAATCAAAGGATGAAGCTACTCAAGAGATTATTGATCATATCAGGGTTCTTGATAGAACTCCTAATGCAAAAGTTCAAATACTAAGGAGTGACAATGGAACTGAGTTCAGAAATGCTACTTTTGGAAACTTCTGCAAAGATGAAGGAATTGTTCAAAAATTCTCTACTACTGCTAGGACACCACATCAAAATGGTGTAGTAGAAAGGAAGAACAGAACTCTCATTGAAGCTGCAAGAACTATGTTGAATGATGCAAAATTACCAACATACTTCTGGGCAGAAGCTATCAACACAGCTTGTTACACACAAAACAGAACCTTAATCAACAAGACTCATGGGAACACTCCTTACTATCTGTTGACTGGAAAGAAACCCACTGTCAAATACTTTCATGTATTTGGAATCAAGTGTTTCATAATGATAGACAACCATGAAAGAAAAGGAAAGTTTGATGCTAAAGCACATGAAGGCATTTTCATAGGATATGGATTAGAAAGGACTGCATATAGAGTCTATGTCATAGAACACAATGTCATTGAAGAAAGTGTGAATGTCACATTTAATGAAACCAAGTTTCCTAGACTACAAGAAGGTGGTCAAATACAGCCTCTGAGATTTGAGAATCAAGGATACTTGGAAGAAGAAGAAGAGATTGTTACTGAAGAACCATCTTGTACTCAAACTCTTGAGTTTGGAGGAGATGTTATCAACTCAAATAACGTTAATTAAACTCCAACTCAGTCAAAAACAATTACATCAAATCATGAAGCTGATGGTGACTCTGGAGATCTTGAAGAACATGAAGAAGACAACAATGTGGAAGAATCTATTCCTCAAGAAGGATCTGATCAAGCAGAACAGAATAGAAGCTTGCTCAGATCCATTAAATGGAACAAGGATCACATCTCTGATTTAATCATTGGCAATCCTTCCACTGGAGTAAGGACTAGAAGAAATGTCTCTCCTAACAGCATGTTCTCCTATTTTCTATCACAAATTGAGCCAAAGACAATTGATGAAGCATTGTTGGATTCTGATTGGGTGATAGCTATGCAAGAGGAGCTCAACCAATTTGAAAGAAACAATGTGTGGGAACTAGTACCAAGACCTAAAGGGAAATCTGTTGTTGACACAAAATGGGTCTTCAGAAACAAGTTGGATGAAAGTGGAAATATGACAAGAAACAAAGCAAGGCTAGCGACCAAAGGATACTGTCAACAGGAGGGAATAGATTATGATGAAATATTTGCACCTGTTGCCAGACTTGAAGCTATCAGAATATTTCTAGCCTATGCTGCACACTGCAACTTCAAGGTATTTCAAATGGATGTCAAAAGTACCTTTCTTAATGGAGAGCTAGATGAGGAAGTGTATGTTGAACAGCCACCTGGATTTGAAGATTCTGTGTTGTATGACTTCGTCTACAAGCTGTTCAAAGCACTTTATGGTTTGAAGCAAGCTCCTAGAGCTTGGTATGATACACTCTCTACCTTTTTGTTGGAGAATCAATTCATAAGAGGTGTTGTGGAAAAACACTATTCTATAAACATCATGGCAAGGACATCATTCTGGTACAAATCTATGTTGATGACATAATCTTTGGTTCTACAAATGAAAAGTTGTGTGAGATGTTTTCATCACTTATGAGGAACAAATATGAGATGAGTATGATGGGAGAAATATCATTCTTTCTTGGTCTGCAGATTTACCAAAAGTGTGATGGCATTTTCATTTGTCAAGCAAAATATGTCAAGGAACTGCTCAAGATGCATCACCTGCCAAGACACCTATCTCTACTGCAACCAAACTGGATCTAGGTCCTAAAGGAAAGAAAGTGGACTTTAGTACGTATAGAGGCATGGTTGGATCACTGCTATATCTAACTAATAGCAGACCAGACATAATGTATGCTACATGTCTCTGTGCAAGGTTTCAAGCTGATCCAAAAGAGTCACACTTGATTGCTATTAAGAGAATCTTTAGATACTTGAAAGGCACTCCAAATTTAGGCCTTTGGTATCCTAAAGACATTGGATTTGATCTAGTTGGATATTCCGATTCAGACTATACTGGATGCAAGATTGACAGAAAAAGCACAAATAGAAGCTGTCAATTTCTTGGTGGAAGATTAGTGTCATGGTTTAGCAAGAAGCAGCACTCAGTATCTACCTCAACTGTAGAAGCTGAATACATTACAGCTGGAAGTTGCTGTGCTCAAATTCTTTGGATGAGGAATCAGCTTTTTGATTATGGTTTAGAGTTATCAATCATCCCAATCCACTGTGATAACACTAGTGCCATAGCCATCTCAGAAAATCCAGTTCAACATTCCATGACAAAGCACATTGATTTAAGGCATCATTTCATAAGGGAATATGTTGAAAAAGGAACTGTGAAGCTATTCCACATTCCTACGGAATAGCAACTTGCAGACATTTTCACCAAGCCATTGGATGAAGCAACCTTCAACAGGTTGGTAAGTGAATTGGGAATGCTAAATCTGGTATGTTAACTTACTAGTTTTTACATTTTCAAGGTGTTTGATTGCAGCTCGTGACAGTAACCTTCAATGTTGCTATCATGAGAAGTTACTGTCTTATGTGCTACTTGTTATTGACAGCATGTCTGCTATGACTATGCTAAATTGTAATTACATGCGTATTTTAACTTATGTAATGAGTAGTCACGTGACATTAACTTAAATCACACGCGTGCCAGTGATAATTAATCGTGTTATTTGAAATGACCCGGGGTAATTGTCAATCTTTTTCTGTAAAGTTAAATACTTTATTAAAAGGAAGTGTGTGGGAAACTATAGGGTCTCCTAGTGTGCTATAAATAAGACCGAGGCTAAACCCCTATTTTCCTTCATATCATTCATAACACACTAAGGAGAGAGAATAAGAGGGCTAATGGACTGCAAACCCAAGATTTCTTGCGAACCCGGTTGTTAATAGTATTTTTGTAGTTCGTTCTCAGGGAAGGACTAATATGTAGAATCAAGTTCAAGTATTTTATCTCTCATAATTTAGAAGTGTAGAAGAATGTTTGGTTTGTTTATAAAATAATTAAACTAATTATCAATTGAGAATAAAATATATCAGGAAAATAATCCAAGAACTGGGGTTCTTCACTAGGTTTCAATGCACATTCAATATCTATGACATCTACGTTCTTACTCTGCTGAAAACAATTCTTCTAAGGTTATAATGTTCTCTTCCAAGATACAATATAGTGTCTACAACTACACCTTAATTGTCACTTCCATGATACAATCAAAGTACAATCATAAACTAATAAGCACCAAGAATTATAAGTCTCACAATTCGCATATTAATATTCCAATCAAATACTTGAATTATGTCTGTTAAATCGTGTACTAAAATTGCAACTCCTCTTCCAAGTAATTACAATCCCAAAAATCCAATCAAAGGTTCATGACGCCCCTAATTGTAAGAACCCTAATTTTTGCAATATTTTCTTTTCTTTAATATCATGTGACAGTGTCAATTTGGAACCTTTCTAGTCATCCCTGTTGTTTAATGGAATTGATTGTCTGAGAAACTATGTTGTTACATTCACTATGTAAGATAAAGAGAAGATTGTTGAGGGCAAGAGTCTTATTGTTAATAAGATTTATAAAACTTGGGATTTGAGAATGATTAGAGTATTGAAAGATTTATTAAGGATTATGACGAGGAATTATGGATATTCGAGGAAATTACACAATTAAGTACTTAGGGGATTACGAGGGAAATCTCTACGCGACAAAATATTATTACGAGAGATTAGTTAAGATACGATACGAATTAAAGATTAAATGACAAGCATTGGTGGAAGAATAATGATACAAGGAGTAGTATTGCATGCAAGTCCCATGCAACCAAGTAGTTAGGAGGAAGCAAACTAGTTAAACTAAATGGCAAGAGGAATAGTAACTAGTTGCATTTCTTTTTCCAAGGAGGAGACAAGAGTACAAGAGGCCATACCTAGGTTGTACCATGCTTATACATACACTAATATGTATCACCCAATCACTTTATCAATTATTTCAAACAAACACAAAAATCAAAACCAAAAAGCTCTCCCCCCCCCTTGGAAGAGAAGCTCTCGGCCAAGACCAAAAAGGAGAAGAAAAATTTCTTCTTCCTCCATTTCTCCTCACTCATAATTCAAGGCATAATTCCTAAGCTCTCTCCATCATCTAAGAAAGGTATACTAAGAGTTTCAAGCCCTTTCATCCATTATATTTCAAGATATTAATTGTTAAAGATATTGTGAATAGTAACCATGTTTAGTTTTTCTTTTAGATCTTGGATTATAAGGGTTGTAGGAGATCATTCAAGGTGTTCTTGAGTTTTGTAAGGCTTACCCAAGGCTCCTAGGTACTCAAGAAGGTATAAAAATCATAACCCCTCTTGGCCATGTAGTGTTTATGATGTTTGGTAATAGATCCATGTATATTTGTGTTAATCTTGGATGTTCAAGTGATGGATGATATGGATCTTGAGTTTTAGTGTTGTGATTGTGATTTTTATGATTGTGGATAGTATATGTATCTCCATGAATGTTATAAAGCATGAACTAAGTGAATTAGATGTTGGTTGTGTTGTGGAAGTAAGAATATTGGTTGGTATAAGTGAAACATGCATGCTGAATTTTTCCAGAAACTTGACCTGTCTTGTAACATGGTTTTGAACCCCCAAATCTTGTCCCCTTAGATCCTACCATATATTGTTGGAAAGATATTCGAATGTAGTTTCTGGAAATGTAAGGTTCATGACTAGGTGTTGTATAGATTTTAAGTTATTGCCGGAGAAGTAAAATGTGTTCCTGGATTCCGGACTACACTAAGTGACCCCCTTGTGAACCTTCTTTAAACCCCTAAATATTTATGTGGGATCATGGAAAAATGTGAGAAACTATAGGGTCTCCTAGTGTGCTATAAATAAGACCGAGGCTAAACCCCTATTTTCCTTCATATCATTCATAACACACTAAGGAGAGAGAATAAGAGGGCTAATGGACTGCAAACCCAAGATTTCTTGCGAACCCGGTTGTTAATAGTATTTTTGTAGTTCGTTCTCAGGGAAGGACTAATATGTAGAATCAAGTTCAAGTATTTTATCTCTCACAATTTAGAAGTGTAGAAGAATGTTTGGTTTGTTTATAAAATAATTAAACTAATTATCAATTGAGAATAAAATATATGAGGAAAATAATCCAAGAACTGGGGTTCTTCACTTGGTTTCAATGCACATTCAATATCTATGACATCTACGTTCTTACTCTGCTGAAAACAATTCTTCTAAGGTTATAATGTTCTCTTCCAAGATACAATATAGTGTCTACAACTACACCTTAATTGTCACTTCCATGATACAATCAAAGTACAATCATAAACTAATAAGCACCAAGAATTATAAGTCTCACAATTCGCATATTAATATTCCAATCAAATACTTGAATTATGTCTGTTAAATCGTGTACTAAAATTGCAACTCCTCTTCCAAGTAATTACAATCCCTAAAATCCAATCAAAGGTTCATGACGCCCCTAATTGTAAGAACCCTAATTTTTGCAATATTTTCTTTTCTTTAATATCATGTGACAGTGTCAATTTGGAACCTTTCTAGTCATCCCTGTTGTTTAATGGAATTGATTGTCTGAGAAACTATGTTGTTACATTCACTATGTAAGATAAAGAGAAGATTGTTGAGGGCAAGAGTCTTATTGTTAATAAGATTTATAAAACTTGGGATTTGAGAATGATTAGAGTATTGAAAGATTTATTAAGGATTATGACGAGGAATTATGGATATTCGAGGAAATTACACAATTAAGTACTTAGGGGATTACGAGGGAAATCTCTACGCGACAAAATATTATTACGAGAGATTAGTTAAGATACGATACGAATTAAAGATTAAATGACAAGCATTGGTGGAAGAATAATGATACAAGGAGTAGTATTGCATGCAAGTCCCATGCAACCAAGTAGTTAGGAGGAAGCAAACTAGTTAAACTAAATGGCAAGAGGAATAGTAACTAGTTGCATTTCTTTTTCCAAGGAGGAGACAAGAGTACAAGAGGCCATACCTAGGTTGTACCATGCTTATACATACACTAATATGTATCACCCAATCACTTTATCAATTATTTCAAACAAACACAAAAATCAAAACCAAAAAGCTCCCCCCCCCCTTGGAAGAGAAGCTCTCGGCCAAGACCAAAAAGGAGAAGAAAAATTTCTTCTTCCTCCATTTCTCCTCACTCATAATTCAAGGCATAATTCCTAAGCTCTCTCCATCATCTAAGAAAGGTATACTAAGAGTTTCAAGCCCTTTCATCCATTATATTTCAAGATATTAATTGTTAAAGATATTGTGAATAGTAACCATGTTTAGTTTTTCTTTTAGATCTTGGATTATAAGGGTTGTAGGAGATCATTCAAGGTGTTCTTGAGTTTTGTAAGGCTTACCCAAGGCTCCTAGGTACTCAAGAAGGTATAAAAATCATAACCCCTCTTGGCCATGTAGTGTTTATGATGTTTGGTAATAGATCCATGTATATTTGTGTTAATCTTGGATGTTCAAGTGATGGATGATATGGATCTTGAGTTTTAGTGTTGTGATTGTGATTTTTATGATTGTGGATAGTATATGTATCTCCATGAATGTTATAAAGCATGAACTAAGTGAATTAGATGTTGGTTGTGTTGTGGAAGTAAGAATATTGGTTGGTATAAGTGAAACATGCATGCTGAATTTTTCCAGAAACTTGACCTGTCTTGTAACATGGTTTTGAACCCCCAAATCTTGTCCCCTTAGATCCTACCATATATTGTTGGAAAGATATTCGAATGTAGTTTCTGGAAATGTAAGGTTCATGACTAGGTGTTGTATAGATTTTAAGTTATTGCCAGAGAAGTAAAATGTGTTCCTGGATTCCGGACTACACTAAGTGACCCCCTTGTGAACCTTCTTTAAACCCCTAAATATTTATGTGGGATCATGGAAAAATGTGAGAAACTAGGAAATGCAGTGGTTAAGGCTACCCAAAAAGAATTGGATTAAAATATGAATTTTTCAATTTTATAAAAATGCTAGAGTAAATTTCGCGCAAGGGAAAAAGTCGTTAAGTGGAGTATAATTCTAGGGGTAATGAATATGGTTCGGATATGGTAACCAAATTAAGTCGAATAAGTGACGAGCGTAATCGAGTGATGACATGAAACTATAGTGGGGCTAGAGTGTCATAAGACGAAGTCATTAAGTTAAATTTCGTACCCCCTAAAACCCCGTAATTAAAGAGATATGGTTAAGGTACTAACGAGCGGTTATTGCTTATGTATAGATCGTTCCACTCCGCACGCTCGACCACCCCAACCAAACCAAGGCAAGTTTACTTTTCAAAACTTATACATATACAAGGACTTTCACTGTTATGTTTGTAGTTTTCAATTATATCAAATGTTATGTTTATCGAAGTATTGATGCAATTGAGATTGTATAAGTACATATATGTTTGTACCCCTTGAACTTAGATTGAAATGTTTTCCTCGGACAACGACTCTAGCAATAGAGGTCGTAGCGATCCGTATATACTATTGACCGGGGAGCGGTATATTATTATATCATAACTAGATTGCGAAAACCCGAAGGGTCATTCGGGGAGTATCGTATACTCAAGTAATTATTTTCATATCTTCGTAAATACTCGAAACCCTATCTTGGATTAAAAGTTTATTTTATCGAATAATTATTTTATTAATTATTAACATTAAATCTTAAAATATTATTTATTAATTATTGTTCATTATTTTAAAGATGAAGTCAATCCAAGATACATTTAGTACTTTCAAACTCGAACTATTTCGAACTCAAAACATTTTCGAAAACCCCTGGTCAGGTTCTGTTTCTTGTATGATTTCAAGAATCATCGGTCGACTGATGTCGGACCTCAATTACTCTGTTTTCAATCAAAATCAAGTTTTCAAAAGAAAAATAAAAAGGGACTCTGGCAGGTGTGGGAACCGTTGACGAACGATTCCCGGGATGTGTAAGCGGCCGTGAGCCAGGCGGTCCATCAATTATTATTTCGGCCCAGGTGTTGCCGAAGGATGATTACGGATGTAGTTTTCATCGAGGGTGATTACGGATGTAGTTTTCACCCGGGGATAGTTACGGATGTAGTTTCTATCCTTCTACCGGTAGAGAAGACCCGCGGATTATTGGACTTGGATGTGGCGACTGATCATCGTCAATCCCTGTCAGGTTTTATGTTTTCTTTAAGTCCCATTCCTCCATTTTGGAAAAATGCTTTGACACTGCTTCTTAGGCTTTTGTGCCAAGTTGCTGATAGTGTTCTATTTTGATGAGAAAAATGTTGACTCTATGCAGTATCTAGAACTGCAAGTTTATTTTGAAAACAAGGGCACGTATTGTTGCACCTTCGGAATTTATCAACAATGACAAGTGATTTTATATCTGATTGATACCAACGAGTTTAATAACTGCTAAGCATATGAAATGTTATATTGCTTACCTTATACATATATTTCTTGCTGAGCTATAGTTGCTCACTCTTGCTTGTTTTCAAATTTATAAACACAACAGCTAAGCGAAATGGCAAGACCCAGACAGACTGCCCGAAAGCAGGTGACTAGACCCGAGCCAGCAGTTGAGATTCCACCGGTAGGCCCCATTAGCCGGATTGGTTGGCAACTTTTGTTAGTTCGTTTTATTTGTCAGTATGACCTGTGCAAGGCTGTGTACCGTAACAAACTTTCAAGCCACCAACTTCGCTTCATATCGAAGTGTTGCTGGTAGCATAAATACTATTTAATTCGGTCTGTAATAACTCTGATATTTTTATTTATGCTTAATCAATGTTGTGACGTTTCTGAGACTCTAACCTGTGTGTGTGTGTGTGTGTGTGTGTGTGTGTGTGTGTGTCTGTGCGGTGTGAGTTTATTGTGGGATCGATGGCTGTTTTATATATTATGTGCAAGAACAGGTATGTTATTAATGGAAAATTGACCGTGAGCGCCTAGATCTTCGACCCCGGATCTGGGGGCGTCACAGAAATGGTATCAGAGCGAGGTTACAGTTCTCAGAAACGATAGTAATTTAAGAAAGCAACCTTAATAATAATAACAATAATAATAACCCTAATAACAACCCTAATAATACTTAGAACTCTCATCGAGTTGTAGTCGGGTTATCGGATATAGCCATGACTTTAAGGCCCGTGAGGGAACTACTCCTTAAACCTTTCTTTATGGTTAGTGACCCACCTTATTTCCCTTGTGTAGATGGATGAGATACCAGACCCTGAGGCTTTCGAGAGAGAGCATGATGAGGCACTGATGCGAGATACTGAGGATCCTGAGGAGGATATGGGTGCTGACTCTGAGCTTGGCCCCTGGATTACGCTGATAGGAGACACTGATGATGAGGATCCCGTTGAGGAGCCCTTTGAGCCTGATCCTGAGCCAGAGCCTGTTACCCCATCTCCTGTAGCTACTGATGAGGAGAGTGTGAGATCCGGTGAGGGTCGTGTTGTGTCACCCCCACCTTCTCCGCAGTCATCGAGCCCTGTTTCATCGGATGGTGACTCCGAGGATGATACTTCTGGAGAGGAGGAGCTTGACCCTACCCCTGCTGCTGCTCCTGCTCCTGTTCCTGTCATGCCACCTCCACCGATGGACCCACCCCCAGTGTCGGGTACTGAGCACGCTTACGTGGTGCAGTTCCTGACCCGAGACTTACTTTCTGCAGAGGCCCGACTTAACGAGGCGAGGCGGGCACTAATGGAGGAGCGCGAGGCGCGCTTGAGGATCCAGGCTGAGATGAGGACCGCTGTTGCTAGGAGGACTAGGGCTCGACTCCATAGGATTGAGAGGAGGAGTCGCGAGAGGATTCTTGGATTAGGGATCCGCGGGGGCAGAGTGATCCAGGCTAGGGATGCCAGGCGTGTTGTGCGTCGTGCATTTGCCCGAGTGAGGACCTTGCTCTGCCGCTGTGCGGCCCCGTGATGTGTTATTGATAGCTCAGTCCCCTAGGTTCAGATGACATTAGTGTGTCGATTTTGCGGGATAGTTGACTTGTGCAGTGGTATCCTTTCTGACCAGTGGATGAGTAGACTAACCTACAGATATGTAGATGTGACTTCGGATAGTATGTACGGATGTAGCCCTACTTTTGTGTAGCCCTGACTATTCAGATGATGTGCTTGTATTTGTTCCACTTTTGCTAGACTTTGACATCGGAACTATGTATTTGGCTCTAACATCCAAACTTTGTGATAACCCTTGTACCGTACTTATTTAGTTTTAGTTTCCTTGATATTGTCTCAACTACTTTACTTTCCGATGCCATGCTTTACTGTTTTGATATACAACTGTGATTACAATTGCTACAAACCACAAATACAACCATGCTGTTTCAAATTTACGATATGCGATTTCAAATTGTCTCTACAATTTCCAAAAATGTTCCTACAATTTTTTTAAATAAATTTTTTTTTTAAAAAAAATAATAATATTGTTGAGGTTTCGAAATTTTGAAAACTCTTGCAAATGTTTTCGCATCCCATAGGGATTTTTCCAAAAATGTTTTGATGTTTTATCTCCAGCATCGGGTTATTAAAACTTTTGCAACTTCCACCCTTATGAGGAGGAACGATACGTTCCTGACCCGTGCAAACGCTGTCAGGTAATTGGAAAACCCTAACCCATTTCTTGTTTCATTATCAGAATCATGCCACCCAGAAGAATGAACACTCGAGCTCACCCGATCAGTTCTGAAGGCCAGGGTAGCCACCATGGGACCGGAGGCCACCAGAACCATGAAGGGGAGAATGTCAACCTGAGTGAGAATGAGGGCAACGATCATAACTTGTTTGATGACTCTGAGTATGAAGAAGAAGAAGCTGGTGATGACACCCGAGAGGTAGAACACCCTAGGGGAGGCCCTATGGAACAGTTCATGGAACTACTTAGGCAGAATTTGGACCGTCCCCCGGTTCAGCAACCACCCCACAATGCTAATGCAAATGCTTTCTGGAACTTCAAATCCCTGAAACCCCCAGAATTTAAAGGAACTGCCGACCCGGTCGAGGCAAGGGCCTGGCTGAAGGAAATGGAAAAATCTTTCGAGATACTAGGTGTCGTTGAAGAGCAGAAGACTGTTTTCGCCACTTACCTTCTGAAGGGTGAGGCGAACTATTGGTGGAAAGCTAAGAAGAATTTGGAAGGAAGAGGTGTAGTGACCTGGGAGAGGTTTAGCGAGCTATTCTTGGAGAAGTACTTTCCTAGGTTCATGGAGACACAAATGGAGCTGAAGTTTTTGGAACTAAAGCAAGGTAACATGACGGTGGCCGAGTATGAGGCCAAATTTACTGAGTTGTCGAGGTTTGTGCCGGAATATGTGAACTCTGAGGCAAAGAGGGCCCGAAGGTTTCAATTGGGGCTAAAGCAATGGATTCAGAATCGTGTGGCGGTTCTTGAGCTGACAGACTATGCCACCCTGGTACAGAAAGCATCAATTGTTGAGGCTGGGAGTGAACAGATACAGAAGGAGAGGGAAGGAAAGAAGAGGAAGTTTGATAGTGGGAAGGGAAATTCTACGGGTGGGAGCTTTCCGAGCAAATTTAAGCGAGGGACGACGTCCCAACCCAGCGGAAACTTTGGAATCAAGAGAGCTGAAAGTTGGAGTGTGGGCCAGAGCGGCCGACCACAGGGATCGTCTTACTCTACCCCATCCCGAGCCCTACCCCCAGAATACAATAAGTGTGGAAGGAAACATGCGGGCGTGTGTAACCTACAGGATGTGAAGTGCTTCAAGTGTGGGCTGACAGGACATTATGCTAACGCATGTCGAGGAACTAGTAACAACACCAGTGCCGGAGGTAATTGCTTCAAGTGTGGGAAACCAGGGCACCGAATGAGGGAATGTATGTCCTCTGGGCCAGCTGCATCGAGAGTGAGTGGAACTGCTTCTAACAAGGCCCCTACTGCAAGGACTTTTAACATGACGGTGCAGGATGCCGTGAGGAACACGGATGTGATTGCAGGTATCCTACTACTCAACTCAGTTAAGGCAAATGTTTTATTTGATTCGGGAGCTACCAAGTCTTTCATATCTCTAGATTTTGTATGTCAGTTAGGCCTTAAGACTGAACCATTGAAAGACAGACTGCAAATAGAGATAGCTAATCATGAAATTATTCCTGTTAACTAAGTATGTCCAGGTTGCGACCTAGAAATAGAAGGGCGACACTTTCGGGTAGAATTAATACCTTTTAAACTAGGGGAGTTTGACGTAATAGTAGGTATGGATTGGTTAACAACCCACGGAGCCCAGATTGATTGTGTAAGGAAGAAAGTGAGTTTGAAACTGCCAGGGGACGAGGAAGTAGTGTTTATTGGAAAACGGCAAAACCAAAAGTTCCTGACTGTGATTCAAGCTAAGAAGCTGTTACGTAAAGGATGCGAAGCCTATTTAGCCTATGTGAAGGATACCAAGAAAGAGGCATCAAACCTACAGGAAATCCCTGTCGTTAATGAGTTCGCGGACGTATTTCCGGATGATCTTCCGGGACTACCACCTAATAGAGACATCGAGTTCGCTATAGATTTATTTCCGGGTACGGCACCAATTTCGAAAGCCCCATATCGGCTAGCCCCAGTGGAGATGAAAGAGTTGGCCACTCAGTTACAAGAGTTGTTGGATAAAGGGATGATAAGACCTAGTGTGTCACCGTGGGGAGCCCCGGTGTTATTCGTGAAAAAGAAGGATGGTAGTATGAGGTTATGTATAGACTACAGAGAGTTGAACAAGGTGTCTATAAAGAATAAGTATCCCTTGCCCAGGATAGATGACCTGTTTGATCAATTGAAAGACGCAGTTTATTTTTCTAAAATTGATTTGAGGACCGGGTATCACCAGTTAAAGATTAAACCAGAAGATATACCAAAGACGGCCTTTCGCACCCGGTACGGACACTATGAGTTCCTAGTGATGTCATTTGGGTTAACGAATGCCCCTGCAGCTTTCATGGATTTAATGAATCTAGTCTTCAAGAAGTACTTGGACAAGTGTGTTATAGTCTTCATCGATGACATCTTGATTTATTCCAAGACGGAGGAGGAACATGCAGAGCACTTGAGGATTGTATTAGGAGCATTGAGAGAAGAGAAGTTGTACGCTAAGTTCTCGAAGTGCGAATTTTGGTTGAAGGAAGTTCAGTTTTTAGGGCATGTGATTAGCGAACAAGGCATTCTATTGGACCCAGCCAAAATAGAGGCTGTATCTAATTGGGAGAGACCAACCACTCCGACATAGGTGAGAAGTTTTATAGGATTGGCTGACTACTATAGAAGATTTGTCCAAGACTTTGCCAAGATAGCAGCCCCTTTGACCCGACTAACTCGCAAGACCGAGAAGTTTGTGTGGACTGAAAAATGCGAAGAGAGCTTCCAAGAGTTGAAAAAGAGGTTGGTGACAGCACCAGTACTAGCCCTACCTGATGATAAGGGAGATTTTGTGATTTATAGCGACGCATCCCATAAAGGTTTGGGGTGTGTGATTATGCAGCACGGTAAAGTGATTGAGATAAGATACCCCACCCATGATTTGGAATTAGCGGCGATAGTTTTCGCTTTGAAGATCTGGAGACATTATCTTTACGGAGAAAAGTGTGAAATCTACACTGATCACAAGAGCTTAAAGTACATATTCACTCAGAAAGAGTTAAACATGAGGCATAGGAGATGGCTAGAACTAATCAAGGACTATGATTGTGAGATTCATTATCACCCAGGGAAGGCCAACGTGGTGGCCGATGCACTTAGCCGAAAGGAGAAACTCAAAATGATAACGTCAGTGGACGAGTTGGTCAAGGACCTCGAGAAACTAGAGACTGAGGTGAGGTTACCAGGAATTGGACAAGAGAGTCTAATGGAAATAAGAGTCCAACCACCGCTATTGGAAAAGATTAAGTTATACCAGGAAAAGAAGATAGAAGAAGAAAAGAATTCGATGGAGAAAATTTTGACTGGCGAGGAAATTAAGTGTGAAAAGGACGGGAATGGAATTATGAGGTACGCATCTAGGATATGGATCCCGAACGTTCAGGAATTAAAAGACGAGATTTTGCAAGAGGCTCATAGTTCGAGGTACTCAATTCACCCTGGAGGCACTAAGATGTATAGAGATTTGAGAGAATACTATTGGTGGCCAAATATGAAGAAGGACGTGGCAGAGTGGGTAAGTAAATGCTTGACATGTCAAAGAGTAAAGGTCGAACACCAGAGGCCCAGTGGATTGTTGCAACGAGTGGAAGTGGGAGCATATTGCGATGGACTTTGTGGTCGGATTACCAAGGACCAAGACTAATCATGATGTCATTTGGGTAATTATCGATAGATTGACCAAGTCAGCACATTTTCTTCCAATCAACGAGAGATACATTGTCGACAAACTGGCAGATATTTACTTAAAGGAGATCGTGGTAAGGCATGGGGTTCCTGTGAGCATTGTATCAGATAGAGACCCAAGATTCAACTCCAGGTTCTGGAGGAGTTTTCAGGATTGTGTGGGGACCAAGTTAAACATGAGTACTGCATACCATCCCCAAACAGAGGGACAGAGTGAGAGAACCATCCAGACCATCGAGGACATGTTGAGGGTATGTGCGATAGATTTCAAGGGAAGTTGGGATGACCACTTGCCGTTGATCGAATTTTCCTACAACAACAGTTACCATGCAAGTATAGGAATGCCCCCATATGAAGCTTTATACGGACAAAGATGTCGGTCTCCCTTTTGTTGGGAAGAAGTTGGAGAGCGGAAGATTTTAGGGCCTGAACTGGTCCAACAGACAAGAGAAACTATCGAACTGATAAGAGGACGGCTGGTAGCGGCCCAAGACAGACAGAGGAAGTATGCGGACCAGACCCGCAAGGACAAATAATATGAGGTAGGAGAGTTTGTGATGTTAAAGGTATCACCGTGGAAGGGATTGATGAGATTTGGTAAGAAGGGGAAACTAAGCCCGAGATTTATTGGACCTTTTGAGATCTTGAAACGGGTTGGAAAGTTAGCCTATGAATTGGCTTTACCCCCGAGCTTGCAGCAAGTACATAATGTGTTCCATGAGTCCATGCTACGACCTTACCATACCGACTTCCGACACGTGATAGAATATGATGAAGTGGATCTGCAACCAGACTTAACATATGTAGAGCAACCCGTAGAAGTCATGGATAGAAAAGAACAGGTGCTGAGGAACAAGGTTGTCAAACTAGTGAGAGTTTTTTGGAGGAAGCTGAATGTCGAAGAATCAACATGGGAGCTAGAGAGCACGATGCGTGAAAAGCACCCCCAACTGTTTTCAACCTGATTCCGGGACGGAATCCTTTTAAGGAGGGGAGGCTGTAAGAACCCTAATTTTTGCAATATTTTCTTTTATTTAATATCATGTGACAGTGTCAATTTGGAACCTTTCTAGTCATCCCTGTTGTTTAATGGAATTGATTGTCTGAGAAACTATGTTGTTACATTCACTATGTAAGATAAAGAGAAGATTGTTGAGGGCAAGAGTCTTATTGTTAGTAATATTTATAAAACTTGGGATTTGAGAATGATTAGAGTATTAAAAGATTTATTAAGGATTATGACGAGGAATTATGGATATTCGAGGAAATTACACAATTAAGTACTTAGGGGATTACGAGGGAAATCTCTACGCGACAAAATATTATTACGAGAGATTAGTTAAGATACGATACGAATTAAAGATTAAATGACAAGCATTGGTGGAAGAATAATGATACAAGGAGTAGTATTGCATGCAAGTCCCATGCAACCAAGTAGTTAGGAGGAAGCAAACTAGTTAAACTAAATGGCAAGAGGAATAGTAACTAGTTGCATTTCTTTTTCCAAGGAGGAGACAAGAGTACAAGAGGCCATACCTAGGTTGTACCATGCTTATACATACACTAATATGTATCACCCAATCACTTTATCAATTATTTCAAACAAACACAAAAATCAAAACCAAAAAGCTCTCCCCCCCCCCTTGGAAGAGAAGCTCTCGGCCAAGACCAAAAAGGAGAAGAAAAATTTCTTCTTCCTCCATTTCTCCTCACTCATAATTCAAGGCATAATTCCTAAGCTCTATCCATCATCTAAGAAAGGTATACTAAGAGTTTCAAGCCCTTTCATCCATTATATTTCAAGATATTAATTGTTAAAGATATTGTGAATAGTAACCATGTTTAATTTTTCTTTTAGATCTTGGATTATAAGGGTTGTAGGAGATCATTCAAGGTGTTCTTGAGTTTTTTAAGGCTTACCCAAGGCTCCTAGGTACTCAAGAAGGTATAAAAATCATAACCCCTCTTGGCCATGTAGTGTTTATGATGTTTGGTAATAGATCCATGTATATTTGTGTTAATCTTGGATGTTCAAGTGATGGATGATATGGATCTTGAGTTTTAGTGTTGTAATTGTGATTTTTATGATTGTGGATAGTATATGTATCTCCATGAATGTTATAAAGCATGAACTAAGTGAATTAGATGTTGGTTGTGTTGTGGAAGTAAGAATATTGGTTGGTATAAGTGAAACATGCATGCTGAATTTTTCCAGAAACTTGACCTGTCTTGTAACATGGTTTTGAACCCCCAAATCTTGTCCCCTGAGGTCCTACCATATATTGTTGGAAAGATATTTGAATGTAGTTTCTGGAAATGTAAGGTTCATGACTAGGTGATGTATAGATTTTAAGTTATGGCCGGAGAAGTAAAATGTGTTCCTGGATTCCGGACTGCACTAAGTGACCCCCTTGTGAACCTTCTTTAAACCCCTAAATATTTATGTGGGATCATGGAAAAATTTGAGAAACTAGGAAATGCAGTGGTGAAGGCTACCCAAAAAAAATTCGATTAAAATATGAATGTTTCAATTTTATAAAAATTGGATTAATCTTTTCAACTATTCTTATCAATCCCGCGTGCCACGCAAGCTTACCATTCCTGGCATAACAGCCTTTTCACTTAAGTCAATCCCGGATTTTCTCCGTCCGGCTAATTTCTTACTTACATTTCCTGTTTTCGTCCAATCTCACTTCATCATTTTATCACTACCGTCGATTGTAATGCTCAGGGTCTGTTTACTAACCCATTTTACAGCATCCTTACCCAAATCACAGGGTTTGCTCCAGTTTCTACTCTCTTCCATGACATTCTCTGATAATCAGAAAGACAAGGTTTGCCAAAATTCATCGAATTCCTTTCCAGACTCAGGGAAATTTTGATCAATCTACCCACCTACTGGTAACATTAAGGAGACCAGTTTCGAAACCTGAAGAATAGTTCTATGAACCTCCAAGCAGGTGGAATCATAAGCAGTCATAGTTAACGAAACAATCATCATCAGATTGGAAGTTTACCCACTGGAGAGGAATCAATTATATCCATCCCTTAGAAGGGAATCAACAGTTTTAAACTGAAACTTGTCACAACGTCCTGATACCTATACGTCCTGATATTCAATATTACCAAATGTCAGTCTACCTGACTACGAGTCTCAGAAGGAACATTACCGTCGGAGTTGGTTGTTCCACAGAAATTGGCACTACTAAGGCCATCCGAACCTGGTGAACCATGCTGTCCGAATGCATCCGCAAGTACTTTGTCGTGCTGCGCAAGCACACATCCTAATCTTTTATGCGAAGCGTCATTGGAAGCACAAAGTCTCCCTTTTTCCATTAAACAATACCAACTCTTGGTCATTACCAATTTCATCTTTTAGCTCCAGGAAGATTTTCTCACATTTTTCTCTTTAACTGCTGATCGTATTACTTGATCCGTTATAATTTCACGTCGGAGTAAACTTAAGGTAACTACTATAATCCATTCAAAGAAATGACAGAATTTAATGTTCCTCTGAATCACATGCATCTAACGTTTCTGGTTCATCATTTCACTGAGTTAAATTAACCCTATACTTAGTCTCTGACAATAGTCACATTGCGAGTTCATCTTGACTCACTGGTCTTATCTTCTGGTAGGTTCTGAGATCATTGTCTTGCTTACTACTTCCTTATATAACTTTATCCAATCATGCTGTCACTTCCCAATGTTTTCACTTTCTAACTGATTCATTCATAACATGGACATTTTTCTGAATAAAACAACTTCATCAACCTCAATTTGGTTCCATAAATTACAACCTATGACATCTGCCTTCTCGTGGCGAATTATTACTGACAATATTCATACTGATTCATTTCTCAAATGATATGGCACTTACTGCCTCATTCTCAACTATTCCTAGGGACTCTGCTCCTCGCCCTATATCGCTGTCTTTGATAATCATACATCCCTCTAGCTCTTTCTTTGTTAAGATGAAAATCTCCAAGGATTCTCATCTATTTCCATATAAGATCTCAAGTAATTCTTCCAATCCTTCTTTCTTGCTGGTACTACATCTGGTAGTCCGGCTATGAATTCAACATGCATCTTCAGATCTCTTAATAATATCTCGGTTCTTTATACTCACTTTTCTGAGCACCATATCTTAATCATCACAGTCATTCTGGCTGCGACCCTCATTACCCATGGGTAAGCTCCTTATCCTAACAGGATTTTCCTTATCTGCTGGAACCTCTTCCGGGTCTCCAGTAGGGTACTCCATCGAATTACCCGCTGATCTTCAGCATATAAAGCATCATCGCGTTGTCGCTCGTATGCCTCAAGGTCAGTCGCCTTACTCGTCGATACGATATCGAGCTAAGTTACTATCATTATACTTACGAGTTCCCATAAGGGTTTTATATGTCATCACTACATTAAGTAGTCCGACTATGAACTTGGCAAGAGTTCTTATTATCTTATTGAATTTATTGTTTTAATGTCACCTCATCTCTGGGGTTTATAACGTACGCTCTGATACCACTTCTGTAACACCCCCAGATCCGGGGTCCGGGATCCGGTGGTTACGGTTTCCAATTCTGTCCACAACAATTGAACTTTCCTTAACATAAAATAAATTACGTCTCTATGACCCAACACAACAATATAAAACACACCCGTTATAGTCCCAGAGATGAAATCAGAGTAACAATCAAATTTTTATTAATCACATTATGAGTTCTTACAATCCAAAAGAATTTCAATATAAATACATACTCTTTGCCATCCATTTACATAAGTCATACTAGACCATATTCTTGGTACTGAAAGAATAAATATATCCTACCAATAGCTTCTTCTTCAGCTCTGGTAGTCTCATCGTCCTCGCCCGCGTCGAGTGCGCCTTGTGCGAGTCATCTGGTCTAGCTGTTGTTGTGATATAATAATAAAGCAAGGGTGAGCAATAGCCCACCAACAATAATATAACTGAACGATAATGTATAACAGTTCAAAAGTATCTTTCAAACCATATGCCATGCATTTACGGAAATGATGCCAGTATAATATGAACGATGAAGTTACAAGGTAACTTAAAGTATTTGTTTGTAGAAATATCTGCTACATCAAAGTAAGCGAGATATTCTTATTGTTATTAAGAAGAGGAACTTGCAAGAAAAGGTTGCAATTCCAGTTATGACCCTTTTCCAACTCTGCCAACAGTAATCATGTTGCAGGAAATAAATAAATTTGGATGATGAACCAATAATGGAGTATTCACCGCGCCCGCTGTTCCAATCTTGATGATCAGTCGAGATCGTACAGCTCAATTTAGATTTACTACCGGTAGAAGGAAGAACTGACGGCTTTACTTGTATACCGCCTTACTAGCTCTCCCCGGCCAACGGTTGGGCCAAAGGGGATGGACCGGCGCTACTCGGCCTCTTACACGACTCCTAGTTCAAATAGAATTCATGATTCTGAATGTAACGTTCGTCCCCCTTTCCCCAAGTATAATACTTGTTGATAAGACTCCACAAAGTAGTCGTATCTAGTTGGAAAGGAAAATTTACCAATAACTCCCAAGCTATTGCTTGGTAACGGATATCAACTTGTTCCAGTAATCTTACCCCTCGAAAGATGAGAAGGTAAGCAACGACTTAATAAGTCAACAGCACCCGAGTTGCGGGTGAAGGGAATACTTTATGACCGGGAAGTCGACAAGATAAATAACATTTTCCAAGTAAGGTTCCCTTATTATTAAGGAGATAGACTCAAAGAAGAATGATGTCTGAGAACCTTTCTTGATATAGGATTAATAATAATATGACTCCGAAATATTTTTCGTAATAATCGAAGAAGATAAACCTTATCGAGATTATTCTAAGTATGGAATAAATATTCAGAGAATATTTATTGAGTTAAAATATTTAAAGAATATTTGGGAATATGAAAGAATATCTTTAATTAGAGTATTTCTCAAAATAATCCCTGAAGAAATATCAGGAGAATATTTATTGAATAAATAAATATTTAAATGAATATTCAAAACAATATTCATTAATTAATAAGACCTGAAAAGAATATTTAAGGTAATATTCATAATTAATTAGGAATTTAAATGAATATTCAAAAGTAATATTTATTTAATGAATAATATCCTAAATGAATATCAAGTAATATTCATTTAGTAATCCAAGCCTTAAGGAGTATTCGATAATTAAATCAAGCTTCAGATGAATATTAGAATAATATTCATCAAGTATTCAATATCTTAAATGAATATTCAAAAGTAATATTTATTTAATAAAATAATATTCTAAAAGAATATCCAAATAATATTCATTTAGTAGTCTCATCTTTAGAAGAATATTCGAAATAATAATCGATAATTAATTCGACTCTGAATGAATATTGAGAAATATTATTCGTTGAATAGTTACGTTCAAATAATTATTTGAAGTAAGGATCGTTAAAATAATTAGTCTCGAACGAATATTCAAATAATATTCGTCGCCCAAATAATAGAAAATATTTACTTAAATATTTTCCTCCGAGGTAATCTCGATATATCAAGGAATATTGACTCCCGGTCTATTTTTTATTAATAAGATGTATACGCCCTTCTATGAGGGTCTTACAATAACCGGCTTATAACTGATATATAACTATCTAGCTTATAAGCCAACAATAACATTTAGGGAACAAGTATATCAATTCAACTTGAAAGTAGGCATGCATGCAATGGCATATGTATATCAGCAATCATATATATATATATTTATTCAATCACAACAACAGCCTAAAAGAAGGGAATTGAAACTTGCCTGGTAGTCGAGTACGATAAGGGGTAGTGGTAGCGGGTCCCGGGTCAGCTTGGTGATCTATAAATAGCCAAGGCATTCGGGAATATTCACTTAACATCTTAAAAGTTAAGTTATACTTAAATCGAAACACGTTCTCGAGTTATCTCGTTATACCCCTTTTTTTGTGGATTCCTTTTTATCATTGATCTGACCTGACATTCGTTCGTTAATACGACATGTCACTGTACTTATACTTGGGACATACCTAAGTCATACAAGTTCTAAGGTTAATCATTACGAACCAACATTATACTCCGAGTTTTTATCGCCCGTTTTCTAAGTGTTTTACCGAAGTTATAAAAGAGTCGTCTTTTAGGGGTTCGTTCGCGTTTAACCTCAACTCGAACATTTTTAATAAATCGAAAAATGATCCTTTTGACATACGGTTTTCTTTCACACCTTCCTTTTTACCTCTAGTATTTATTTACCAAGATTCGCCATGACGTTACATAGTTTACGAGGGTTCAATTTCAGTTACGAATTCTCGTTTACTGTTTCGAACTACTTTTAGTATATCGGCCATAACTCCTAAACCGTAAGTCCGTTTAACACGTTCTTTATATCAAAACGAAGCTTGGAACATTACCTATCCTAACATGGCAGATAAAGTCTCTGTACAGTAGGGTTTTGACATGGAAAATGGCATACAAAACATGGTATTGTAAAATCGGGCATTATAACGGCTACGTTTACGCGTTTTCCAAAGTTTTTACACTTTATCACGATCACCCCATGATCAAATCAACCACTCAAACACATGATAAACATCATGACAAGATCAATAACATCTCCTTATAACCATCTCATGGATCATCAACCATAATCAACCACAAATCCATGGATCTAAACATATAACTAACATATCAACCACTAATCAACCAATCCTTCTTATTACTCATATAAACTCAAAGTAAAAGCTATAGTTTAGGATGTTTATACCTTCCTTGAAGTATATTCTAGCCTCAATAAGCTTGGTATGGTCCTTGGATTGCCTTAAGCTTGCTAAATCAATCATGAAAACAAGAAAATCAAAGATTAGTTTTCATTAAAACACTATTCATCCTCCTCTTTGAGGATTTATTTGAAAATGGTAAAAGAGGATTTTGGGGCTAAGATTTCTAGGAGATTATTTTTATGAATTATAGGACTTACCATAAAAATTACAAGATCAAACGAGGAGTGGAAGCTTGATTTCCTCCTTGGAATTAAGAGAAAAGCCGAATGGTGTTTGCAAGAGAGGAAAGGAGTTGGTTTGCTTGCTTTTGCTCTCATCCTTGTCTAAAGTGTATTATTGATATGCTTGAATAATATCTTGGTCATAAAGTAGCTTTAATAAAGTGTATAGGTCATCCATGATGCAAGAATCAAGTGGGCAAGTTGTGGTTTAAGTGGTATAATCTTGTACCATTTGGTTTGTTTACACTCTTGCTAGTTAGCATTGTAACTAGCTTGGTTACTTGATCCTATCCACTTGCACATGCATGTATCTTGGCTCACTGCTTGTTTCTTTGTCCATTTATTGCTCAATTCATTGATCGTTCGGACGAATAACTAAGTAGTTTCACCGCTAGGGTTTACCGGGAAATTTCTCGATATTCATAATACCTTCCCCAATCCTTAATATAATCCTCGTGATGACCATGTAGGATATTTAATCTCCATACGAACTTAATCCGTAATCTAGGATTCGTTCGCTTTATTGATTAATCTCGTTATAACGTTTTAGCGGTTTCTAGAACGCTTGTTTCTCTGCCTCAGTGGTTTCCTACCTTCATTCTTAAATCAAATATAATAACATCCCAAAATATCAAATCCTCAAAATTAATATCTCAATTCTTGGATTATAATAATATTTAATCCACTGTCCGGTCAAATATTATACCGAAAAAGAATTTGGAATTTCTGAATTCCGATCGTCTCTGCATTCACTTATTTCCTCCGCGTATTACTAATATGACTTCGAAACATCCATATCACGTCCCGTACATAGGGTGGCGTGAAAAGTTTTCCAACTTACAAAATCACTATTCATCCACCAAATTACTATGCACGTACAGGAAACACTATGCACGTACGGGAAACACTATGCACGTATGGGAAACACTATGCACGTATGGGAAACACTATGCACGTACTCATTTCCCTTCAAGGATC
The DNA here is from genome assembly GCA_036435485.1 of Saposhnikovia divaricata. NCBI lineage: Eukaryota > Viridiplantae > Streptophyta > Magnoliopsida > Apiales > Apiaceae > Saposhnikovia > Saposhnikovia divaricata. Next base: position 133,350,242 of record CM071599.1, on the reverse strand, counting down.
CATTAGCTCCTTCCTGGATGGTAGATTATTCTTATCTAGGTCCTCAACCATCGAATTACTCTATTCTGACAATATACCAATGCATCAGGATCATTGTCCAAAGCAATATCCATTCATTACAATCATTGTTCTTTGAAACCACCATTCATTAGAGCTGGTGACCTTGTTGTCGGAATCATTGTTCTTCATTTTATCATTACTTAATAAAAAGTTTTAATTATATCCAAAATTTGGGGTTCTTACAGTCTCCCCTCCTTAAAAGGATTCCGTCCCAGAATCAGGTAGGAAGCAAGGAGTCGTTTGCCTGTCGTTCCCTTTTTAGCTTCCCGGTCAATTCTTAGTCGTTCTACCCTTCCTCAGCACATCTTCTAGTGCTACAATCCATACTGTATCCTTTTTCCATCAACGTTGCTACTTTTCGTACAACTCACTATCCGGGTTATACTCTTACTCAGTCTTATCCTTATTGATACCTGCAGTAACATTGGTATCAATATCACCCTACGAATTCGGAGGTAACCTTGCTCGTACTGTGCATTTCCTGATTGCTTTAATCTTCGCAATCTCGATCAATATAGAGAAGTGGAAAGATTGATTGAGAGATCACTATGATCAATTGAACATTTGTTATATTGCATAGTTAGTACAGAAGGGGGCCAGCCTTTAGTACTTGACAAGCAATTAAACAAGTCATGACATTCCACTTAGACTTCTATCACATAGATAGATAGTCACGTAGCAGTACCTCCCCTCCTAAAATGGTTGTTCTTCTCAATTCATAAAGAAGATGAATAAGAGAGAAGAAGAGAAAAGAGTTCAAAAGGATTATAGAAAGCTTTCATGATTGTAGAATATCATACTCAGAATTTACCTCTGAACTATAGAGGTTTATCAAAGATGAAATTAATCATAATTATATCCAATACTATTTGATCGCAATCTCACGTGTCAACATATCTTGCTGCTTTGTCCATTATTCTATGGACAAATACTCTTGTTCAATCTTAGCGATACTCACATTCGGGAAATCCTTCAACCTTTCAGGTTAAATCTTAGATTTCTCACCTGACATCATTATTACTGACATCCCATATCATGTTACTAGCTTTTTCATAACTATAATATTGACACTATCAAGTTGTCATCCTGAGAATTCATTAGAAAACCCATTCATAACATTCCTTGCTTCTCATTCCATAGTTGCTTTCCCAGCCTTTTCTTTATCAATCACATCCCTCTTATTTTCTGATTCTTACTCATTTCTATTATTTACTTTCACCTTCACCTCTTTATTGAGACACCTTTTTGCACTTGGTACCTCCTTATCGGTATTTCGTCACATTTATTCTATAATCATCACGTTATTCCAATTTAAACTTTCCGAAATGAATCTGGCCCGATCCCTTTAACTTAGATTATATAATCTACTTTTGCCAACCTTGTTTCTCATCACTTGTTCTTTTCTATCCGTGGTTTTCCACAGGTTGTCTTTCGTAAGTCAGACCAGGTCGTATATCTACATGCTCGTACTCCTATCATCTGTCGAACATCTGCATTACTGGCGTAGCCTGGCCACATGAAAACCCGTTATGACCGTGCTATAAGTTTTGGGGGTAAGGCTGGCTCGAATACCGTCGTCCGAACACTTTAAACTCTCAGGTGGCCCAATAAGTCTCGGGCTCAACCGCCCTTCCCTCCAAGTCTCATTAATTTTTTCCATGGGAATATCTTTAACATCATGAATCATCAACCTCATATTCTCTATCTTGTTTGCGCAGAAGTACACTAACATAAACTTGTTTGTCATTCATCAACATGCCATTTAGTTAATCAATGGCAGCACTTTCTTTATCTTTACATTGTCATCTATTTTCTTAGAAGAATCACCATCGCTTGTTGTTTACGTAGTGCATTAATAGCTAACCCTACGGGTTTCAAATCCCTTAGGGAGACAAAGTAATCACTATTCCTTATCCATAAGGAACACTTCCTGAACTTGATGTAGATATAACATGAAGTAGATAGAATTGCAGAAGAGTTTCAAGCATCGCAGCTAGGTCCGGTTGATGAAACTATCACTTATGCATCTTCCATAAAAGACTGGAAACTTAACGGTTTGCTTCATCAATATTATATCATGGTCCTGGTTTGCCTCAAAATGGGACCTTCTAAGATATGTAATATGCTTAAGACTCATCAGGAATCGAATCTTTACTTAAACTACTATTACCGTCGATTCTTACACAATCATCAGAAGGAATGTAAATTCCTCCACTCTGATATGACCTTCAAGGTCCTTCCAAATATCATTCCGTTTCTTCGGTATGAACATTTGTAATTATTCCTCTATACTTAGACTGTCGGCCACCTCATTGGCCTTTCCTGATGATAATAATTTCTGGTAATCCTTGTTCTCTGGATACATTTCAATTTACCTCATTCTCATCACTGTTGGGTGAAAGCATTCTCCCTTAAGCTCTGCTGAAGGAGAAAAATATATCTATCAGTCTTTTTCCATAAGTCATTGTTTCCACCTACCTGTGGGAACTTTATCACGTTTATTCCCAATCCTACTTAGGATACTTCTTTTCTTCGTTCTTTCCTTATCTTAGGATAATCTCAACCTTCTTTGGTTCCATCCATACCTCATCATGGTTTCATACATGCCTCATCTGGCATTATTGTTATTGTGTCTTACATTCTCTTCCAAACTTCTAATTGGAAACTCAGAATATTAACTTTTCCTTGTACGGTTTCTTAGGTCGTCCTCATCATTCCTCCTGTATTTTCTAGGTACAGGGTATATCAAAACGTCATTGATCAATACTCTAATAATTCTATCTATGTCCTTTCCAGAACTCTTTTTAATAATCCTTACCGGTCATTGTTGCCTTAGCAAGTCCAACTCATATCATCTGAATTCATAATGTCGTTATTAGGGTTAATGCCACCCCTTGTGCATCCCCCAGGGTTTGTCTTAATTTATGGATATCCTATCCTTAATTCAACTGCCAAGGAATTCTTGCGTCCTATAATTGGCAATCAGATCATGTATCCTTAATAAGGGTCTCTTTTCAATCATTCTCATTTGATAATCGGTCGGTGGCTTAATGCTAACCTCTTCTTTCAGATAGTTGTCAGCCTATTTGACCTTCCAAAAGACAACGTATGTCTTTCTGCTCTCTTACAGAACTTGTTAATGGTAGCAAGGATGTTCTGAAAGATATTGGTCGAGTTCAACGTGAATTTCATAGTGCTTATCATTCTTCACAAAGGTACTTGCCTCAGACAAAATTCCTACAGCATACTGATCCATCTCTGACCATTTCCATACTCTCTTCATAAACCTTCGTTGTTTACTTCCCTTAGTCGTAATATGTTCATGGTATTCATGATACCCTAACATCATACATCTCAAGTCACTATACTTCCATTTTTCTCGTAATCTTGGGCAATCATATACACATGAATCACTTTAGTACGGGTGACCCCATTCCAAAAAGTCTAGTAAATTCCCAATCCAAACATGGGTTGCAAAGGGTTCAGCAGAAGATTCCTACGATCTCAATAATGTTTCCTTTATATCAGAAGGCCTTGCAGTCGGTGCTTTCTTAGAAGCAATGCTGCTTTGTCCTTTCATTGCTGGTCTAGTCACTTGATAATCCTTTGTGACTTGGCCTCAATATATATGATTTTAGGGGTTGGCTAATACCATTACTTTTCTAGCAATTACCGGCATAGTGCCTTCTTTGATACCTTTCCACCTTTCCAAAACTTTACTTCATATAAGTCTTAATCGGCTACTCAGCACCGTTTCCGGTCGCCTTTCCTTTTTTTTTTTTTTTAATCTTTTCAACTATTCTTATCAATCCCGCGTGTCACGCAAGCTTACCATTCCTGGCATAACAGCCTTTTCACTTAAGTCAATCCCGGAGTTTCTCCGTCCGGCTAATTTCTTACTTACATTTCCTGTTTTCGTCCAATCTCACTTCATCATTTTATCACTACCGTCGATTGTAATGCTCAGGGTCTGTTTACTAACCCATTTTACAGCATCCTTACCCAAATCACAGGGTTTGCTCCAGTTTCTACTCTCTTCCATGACATTCTCTGATAATCAGAAAGACAAGGTTTGCCAAAATTCACTGAATTCCTTTCCAGACTCAGGGAAATTTTGATCAATCTACCCACCTACTGGTAACATTAAGGAGACCAGTTTCGAAACCTGAAGAATAGTTCTATGAACCTCCAAGCAGGTGGAATCATAAGCAGTCATAGTTAACGAAATAATCATCATCAGATTGGAAGTTTACCCACTGGAGAGGAATCAATTATATCCATCCCTTAGAAGGGAATCAACAGTTTTAAACTGAAACTTGTCACAACGTCCTAATACCTATACGTCCTGATATTCAATATTACCAAATGTCAGTCTACCTGACTACGAGTCTCAGAAGGAACATTACCGTCGGAGTTGGTTGTTCCACAGAAATTGGCACTACTAAGGCCATCCGAACCTGGTGAACCATGCTGTCCGAATGCATCCGCAAGTACTTTGTCGTGCTGCGCAAGCACACATCCAAATCTTTTATGCGAAGCGTCATTGGAAGCATAAAGTCTCCCTTTTTCCATTAAACAATACCAACTCTTGGTCATTACCAATTTCATCTTTTAGCTCCAGGAAGATTTTCTCACATTTTTCTCTTTAACTGCTGATCGTATTACTTGATCCGTTATAATTTCACGTCGGAGTAAACTTAAGGTAACTACTATAATCCATTCAAAGAAATGACAGAATTTAATGTTCCTCTGAATCACATGCATCTAACGTTTCTGGTTCATCATTTCACTGAGTTAAATTAACCCTATACTTAGTCTCTGACAATAGTCACATTGCGAGTTCATCTTGACTCACTGGTCTTATCTTCTGGTAGGTTCTGAGATCATTGTCTTGTTTACTACTTCCTTATATAACTTTATCCAATCATGCTGTCACTTCCCAATGTTTTCACTTTCTAACTGATTCATTCATAACATGGACATTTTTCTGAATAAAACAACTTCATCAACCTCAATTTGGTTCCATAAATTACAACCTATGACATCTGCCTTCTCGTGGCGAATTATTACTGACAATATTCATACTGATTCATTTCTCAAATGATATGGCACTTACTGCCTCATTCTCAACTATTCCTAGGGACTCTGCTCCTCGCCCTATATCGCTGTCTTTGATAATCATACATCCCTCTAGCTCTTTCTTTGTTAAGATGAAAATCTCCAAGGATTCTCATCTATTTCCATATAAGATCTCAAGTAATTCTTCCAATCCTTCTTTCTTGCTGGTACTACATCTGGTAGTCCGGCTATGAATTCAACATGCATCTTCAGATCTCTTAATAATATCTCGGTTCTTTATACTCACTTTTCTGAGCACCATATCTTAATCATCACAGTCATTCTGGCTGCGACCCTCATTACCCATGGGTAAGCTCCTTATCCTAACAGGATTTTCCTTATCTGCTGGAACCTCTTCCGGGTCTCCAGTAGGGTACTCCATCGAATTACCCGCTGATCTTCAGCATATAAAGCATCATCGCGTTGTCGCTCGTATGCCTCAAGGTCAGTCGCCTTACTCGTCGATACGATATCGAGCTAAGTTACTATCATTATACTTACGAGTTCCCATAAGGGTTTTATATGTCATCACTACATTAAGTAGTCCGACTATGAACTTGGCAAGAGTTCTTATTATCTTATTGAATTTATTGTTTTAACGTCACCTCATCTCTGGGGTTTATAACGTACGCTCTGATACCACTTCTGTAACACCCCCAGATCCGGGGTCCGGGATCCGGTGGTTACGGTTTCCAATTCTGTCCACAACAATTGAACTTTCCTTAACATAAAATAAATTACGTCTCTATGACCCAACACAACAATATAAAACACACCCGTTATAGTCCCAGAGATGAAATCAGAGTAACAATCAAATTTTTATTAATCACATTATGAGTTCTTACAATCCAAAAGAATTTCAATATAAATACATACTCTTTGCCATCCATTTACATAAGTCATACTAGACCATATTCTTGGTACTGAAAGAATAAATATATCCTACCAATAGCTTCTTCTTCAGCTCTGGTAGTCTCATCGTCCTCGCCCGCGTCGAGTGCGCCTTGTGCGAGTCATCTGGTCTAGCTGTTGTTGTGATATAATAATAAAGCAAGGGTGAGCAATAGCCCACCAACAATAATATAACTGAACGATAATGTATAACAGTTCAAAAGTATCTTTCAAACCATATGCCATGCATTTACGGAAATGATGCCAGTATAATATGAACGATGAAGTTACAAGGTAACTTAAAGTATTTGTTTGTAGAAATATCTGCTACATCAAAGTAAGCGAGATATTCTTATTGTTATTAAGAAGAGGAACTTGCAAGAAAAGGTTGCAATTCCAGTTATGACCCTTTTCCAACTCTGCCAACAGTAATCATGTTGCAGGAAATAAATAAATTTGGATGATGAACCAATAATGGAGTATTCACCGCGCCCGCTGTTCCAATCTTGATGATCAGTCGAGATCGTACAGCTCAATTTAGATTTACTACCGGTAGAAGGAAGAACTGACGGCTTTACTTGTATACCGCCTTACTAGCTCTCCCCGGCCAACGGTTGGGCCAAAGGGGATGGACCGGCGCTACTCGGCCTCTTACACGACTCCTAGTTCAAATAGAATTCATGATTCTGAATGTAACGTTCGTCCCCCTTTCCCCAAGTATAATACTTGTTGATAAGACTCCACAAAGTAGTCGTATCTAGTTGGAAAGGAAAATTTACCAATAACTCCCAAGCTATTGCTTGGTAACGGATATCAACTTGTTCCAGTAATCTTACCCCTCGAAAGATGAGAAGGTAAGCAACGACTTAATAAGTCAACAGCACCCGAGTTGCGGGTGAAGGGAATACTTTATGACCGGGAAGTCGACAAGATAAATAACATTTTCCAAGTAAGGTTCCCTTATTATTAAGGAGATAGACTCAAAGAAGAATGATGTCTGAGAACCTTTCTTGATATAGGATTAATAATAATATGACTCCGAAATATTTTTCGTAATAATCGAAGAAGATAAACCTTATCGAGATTATTCTAAGTATGGAATAAATATTCAGAGAATATTTATTGAGTTAAAATATTTAAAGAATATTTGGGAATATGAAAGAATATCTTTAATTAGAGTATTTCTCAAAATAATCCCTGAAGAAATATCAGGAGAATATTTATTGAATAAATAAATATTTAAATGAATATTCAAAACAATATTCATTAATTAATAAGACCTGAAAAGAATATTTAAGGTAATATTCATAATTAATTAGGAATTTAAATGAATATTCAAAAGTAATATTTATTTAATGAATAATATCCTAAATGAATATCAAGTAATATTCATTTAGTAATCTAAGCCTTAAGGAGTATTCGATAATTAAATCAAGCTTCAGATGAATATTAGAATAATACTTAAATGAATATTCAAAAGTAATATTTATTTAATAAAATAATATTCTAAAAGAATATCCAAATAATATTCATTTAGTAGTCTCATCTTTAGAAGAATATTCGAAATAATAATCGATAATTAATTCGACTCTGAATGAATATTGAGAAATATTATTCGTTGAATAGTTACGTTCAAATAATTATTTGAAGTAAGGATCGTTAAAATAATTAGTCTCGAACGAATATTCAAATAATATTCGTCGCCCAAATAATAGAAAATATTTACTTAAATATTTTCCTCCGAGGTAATCTCGATATATCAAGGAATATTGACTCCCGGTCTATTTTTTTATTAATAAGATGTATACGCCCTTCTATGAGGGTCTTACAATAAATGGCTTATAACTGATATATAACTATCTAGCTTATAAGCCAACAATAACATTCAGGGAACAAGTATATCAATTCAACTTGAAAGTAGGCATGCATGCAATGGCATATGTATATCAGCAATCATATATATATATTTATTCAATCACAACAACAGCCTAAAAGAAGGGAATTGAAACTTGCCTGATAGTCGAGTACGATAAGGGGTAGTGGTAGCAGGTCCCGGGTCAGCTTGGTGATCTATAAATAGCCAAGGCATTCGGGATTAATCACTTAACATCTTAAAAGTTAAGTTATACTTAAATCGAAACACGTTCTCAAGTTATCTCGTTATACCCCTTTTTTTGTGGATTCCTTTTTATCATTGATCCGACCTGACATTCGTTCGTTAATACGACATGTCACTGTACTTATACTTGGGACATACTTAAGTCATACAAGTTCTAAGGTTAATCATAACGAACCAACATTATACTCCGAGTTTTTATCGCCCGTTTTCTAAGTGTTTTACCGAAGTTATAAAAGAGTCGTCTTTTAGGGATTCGTTCGCGTTTAACCTCAACTCGAACATTTTTAATAAATCGAAAAATGATCCTTTTGACATACGGTTTTCTTTCACACCTTCCTTTTTACCTCTAGTATTTATTTACCAAGATTCGCCATGACGTTACATAGTTTACGAGGGTTCAATTTCAGTTACGAATTCTCGTTTACTGTTTCGAACTACTTTTAGTATATCGGCCATAACTCCTAAACCGTAAGTCCGTTTAACACGTTCTTTATATCAAAACGAAGCTTGGAACATTACCTATCCTAACATGGCAGATAAAGTCTCTGGACAGTAGGGTTTTGACATGGAAAATGGCATACAAAACATGGTATTGTAAAATTGGGCATTATAACGGCTACATTTACGCGTTTTCCAAAGTTTTTACACTTTATCACGATCACCCCATGATCAAATCAACCACTTAAACACATGATAAACATCATGACAAGATCAATAACATCTCCTTATAACCATCTCATGGATCATCAACCATAATCAACCACAAATCCATGGATCTAAACATATAACTAACATATCAACCACTAATCAACCAATCCTTCTTATTACTCATATAAACTCAAAGTAAAAGCTATAGTTTAGGATGTTTATACCTTCCTTGAAGTATATTATAGCCTCAATAAGCTTGGTATGGTCCTTGGATTGCCTTAAGCTTGCTAAATCAATCATGAAAACAAGAAAATCAAAGATTAGTTTTCATTAAAACACTATTCATCCTCCTCTTTGAGGATTTATTTGTAAATGGTAAAAGAGGAGTTTGGGGCTAAGATTTCTAGGAGATTATTTTTATGAATTATAGGACTTACCATAAAAATTACAAGATCAAACGAGGAGTGGAAGCTTGATTTCCTCCTTGGAATTAAGAGAAAAGCCGAATGGTGTTTGCAAGAGAGGAAAGGAGTTGGTTTGCTTGCTTTTGCTCTCATCCTTGTCTAAAGTGTATTATTGATATGCTTGAATAATATCTTGGTCATAAAGTAGCTTTAATAAAGTGTATAGGTCATCCATGATGCAAGAATCAAGTGGGCAAGTGGTGGTTTAAGTGGTATAATCTTGTACCATTTGGTTTGTTTACACTCTTGCTAGTTAGCATTGTAACTAGCTTGGTTACTTGATCCTATCCACTTGCACATGCATGTATCTTGGCTCACTGCTTGTTTCTTTGTCCGTTTATTGCTCAATTCATTGTTCGTTCGGACGAATAACTAAGTAGTTTCACCGCTAGGGTTTACCGGGAAATTTCTCGATATTCATAATACCTTCCCCAATCCTTAATATAATCCTCGTGATGACCATGTAGGATATTTAATCTCGATACGAACTTAATCCGTAATCTAGGATTCGTTCGCTTTATTGATTAATCTCGTTATAACGTTTTAGCGGTTTCTAGAACGCTTGTTTCTCTGCCTCAGTGGTTTCCTACCTTCATTCTTAAATCAAATATAATAACATCCCAAAATATCAAATCCTCAAAATTAATATCTCAATTCTTGGATTATAATAATATTTAATCCACTATCCGGTCAAATATTATACCGAAAAAGAATTTGGAATTTCTGAATTCCGATCGTCTCTGCATTCACTTATTTCCTCCGCGTATTACTAATATGACTTCGAAACATCCATATCACGTCCCGTACATAGGGTGGCGTGAAAAGTTTTCCAACTTACAAAATCACTATTCATCCACCAAATTACTATGCACGTACAGGAAACACTATGCACGTACGGGAAACACTATGCACGTATGGGAAACACTATGCACGTATGGGAAACACTATGCACGTACTCATTTCCCTTCAAGGATCCATTAGCTCCTTCCTGGATGGTAAATTATTCTTATCTAGGTCCTCAACCATCGAATTACTCTATTCTGACAATATACCAATGCATCAGGATCATTGTCCAAAGCAATATCCATTCATTACAATCATTGTTCTTTGAAACCACCATTCATTAGAGCTGGTGACATTGTTGTCGGAATCATTGTTCTTCATTTTATCATTACTTAATAAAAAGTTTTAATTATATCCAAAATTTGGGGTTCTTACATATTTTGATGAGAAAGATGTTGACTCTATGCAGTATCTAGAACTGCAAGTTTATTTTGAAAACAAGGGCACGTATTGTTGCACCTTCGGAATTTATCAACAATGACAAGTGATTTTATATCTGATTGATACCAACGAGTTTAATAACTGCTAAGCATATGAAATGTTATATTGCTTACCTTATACATATATTTCTTGCTGAGCTATAGTTGCTCACTCTTGCTTGTTTTCAAATTTACAAACACAACAGTTAAGCGAAATGGCAAGACCCAGACAGACTTCCCGAAAGCAGGTGACTAGACCCGAGCCAGCAGTTGAGATTCCACCGGTAGGCCCCATTAGCCGGATTGGTTGGCAACTTTTGTTAGTTCGTTTTATTTATCAGTATGACCTGTGCAAGGCAGTGTACCGTAACAAACTTTCAAGCCGCCAACTTCGCTTCATATCGAAGTGTTGCTGGTAGCATAAATACTATTTAATTCGGTCTGTAATAACTCTGATACTTTTATTTCTACTTAATCAATGTTGTGACGTTTCTGAGACTCTAACCTCTGTGTGTGTGTGCGGTGTGAGTTTATTGTGGGGTCGATGGCTGTTTTATATATTATGTGCAAGAACAGGTATGTTATTAATGGAAAATGGACCGTGAGCGCCTAGATCTCCGACCCCGGATCTGGGGGCGTCACACTAATTGTGTTAATCCCTCAATAACAGATCAGCAAAGCAAGAAAATCACGGATAATTAAACACACATGAATACCAAGGAATACTACCCAATCCTCAGATTAGAGATTTAGTTACACATAATTAAGTAAGAAAACAAAACACACGAATTAATAGAAGAACTCATAATTATAAGAATATAGAAAAAACCTTTAATCTTCAATCTTCAAAGAAAATAATAGTTCTCCAGAAAAATCCCTAAAAACTGCGTGTTACAATGATATGATATGTATATCTATGTGATGATATGATATTACAATGATATATTGTGTTTTTATAGGCCCTAGAAGTTTTATCCAACAAGGAAATACCAAAACAGAATTATAATAGAATTACGTTTCCTAAACTGATTCTGTTTTAAAGGAAAATTCGTAGCTACCTTTTCTTCAGATTTTCTGGAACGTTCCCAACGTAATTGGACCTCTGGACTACCTTAGAATGATAGAGAATCTCGTTATCTTCGCGTGGACTGCTTACGGGCCTCAAACGGACTTCTAGAACTCAAAATATGGCCAAAACAAGAATCAGAAATTCTGGCTGATTTTTCCCAGCACCCCCGCAGCGCAAGAGCGCCGGTTGGGCGCCTGAGGCGCCAGCTCAATCTGCATAAAACAGCTCTGGGGCGCCAATTAGGCTCCCGGCTTGGTCCCGATCTGCGAAAATTGATTTTTCTTCGATTTTTAAGCTTTTTCTTCCGTTCCTTTTGCATGAGCTTCCGTCTTTCATCCTTAATGACTTGTATACTTCTTGGGAGTTGATATTAGTCTCCATTCTTTATTCCATATCATAAATCAACTCCAAATAACGACGGAAACTACACCTTTAATCGACATTTCTTCAACCCTGCACAATTAAGCAAAACACATCAAAACTACCACAAACTTGAGGCCAAAGCAATCAATTTAAGCCGAATTAGAATGTTCCAAGTAGATATAAAATCCACTTATCACACCCCTAAACTTAAACTGATGCTTGTCCTCAAGCATATACAATTACAACTAACTAACTAACTAGTACCACTTCCGTAGGTGATCACGGTTGCATTTGGCATATGCAACAAGCCCTTTAAACCCCTAGGCAGCCCCAGTGGACGAGTAAGGTCTCGTGAGGGCCTATAGCGAATGTACCCACAAAATCCAATTAACCTAATGCAATGCAATGCATGAATGCAACTAGAATGAAAATGCAACGATCCCTTTCAAACTAACCAAAACCAACTAGCAAGCAAATATCTTAGAGAATGCAACTAAATCCAAATAGAGCTCGACTAAATTCCCGTATACTAACAATACATGAACAGAAACGTGCGTGTGTGCAATGCTCATCAGAAATACTCCCAAAACTAGGTCAAAAATCATACATGCTCTTCGTCAAGACAATCACAGGTTTATAAATAGAATAGATTGTAGACACTTCATAACCTAAGAACACCTCCATCCTTATCCAAGGTAGACAGAAATTCATGCTTTATTACTAACTACTACGACACATATATACAAGCATGCTTATTTAACCGTGCAATGGATAAGACCCCGAAAGGCTTATACAATAATACCCATGTAACGAGCGTTGGGTTAATGGATCCCAGACTATAAAAGCCTTAGGTCACTAGGCACAAAGTCCCCTAGAACTTAATTGCTCGAGTATTAAAGAGCTCACCCTAGTTAATTTTGCATATAAACAATTGAAACTTTTGACTCTTTTTTTTTCTTCTGCTTTTTTTTTTTCTTTTCTATGCAATCTGGAATGAGAATTCTCAATTCCAACCCTAGACTACTCATATAAATATGAGCCGGCTACTAGCCATTTGACGCCTAGCCATTATTGACAATTTAGCGTGAAATCCCTGTTTTCCCCCAAACTTAGACTTAAATATTCTAGGCCATCAAGGGAATAACGAAAATTCTAAATATAATCAAGTGATTAAATCTCAAAACATCCAAACAAGCATGACCTCAACCTAGCCCAAAAGCACCCAATGAGACTGTGTAATTAGTTTTGTTTCTGACACACATAAGTCAATTTCATAGAAACTATAAGTCAACCCTCTATTCATCATTACCACACTCAATTAGACACCTACCTACCAATCAGAATCAACTCGTTCTAAGTGATCATGAACAATGCATGCTATGCAAATGCAACTAATATGAACTCACATGGTATACGAAAAATAAAAACAGAATGTCCTATATGAAACAAACATAATTAATACGAACATATATGCATGAATTACTACTAATAATATACAAAGCATGATATCTATATGAACACAATGTTACATATACTGCGTATTACTTTTTTTTTTAATACTTACAATTACAATTAATGAAAACACCTCCCCACACTTAAATGGGGCAATGTCCTCATTGACACACTAAACAATGAATTATACAATATATAAGAAAGAAGGAAATACTCACAATACATGGGTTGCCTCCCACGAAGCGCTTGTTTAACGTCATTAGCTCGACGTCGATTCTCAACTGATGATAGGGTCTTGGAGGCGAAGAATGCTCATCCCTCGCTCCACTGTTTCTCCTAGCAGGTATGGCTTAAGTCTCTGCCCGTTCACCTTGAATACATCTGACCCTTCTCTAGTAATCTCACAAACCCCATTAGGATAGACCTTCACAATCTCAAAAGGTCCGGACCATCGCGATCTGAGCTTTCTGGGGAATAAACGGAGTCTTGAATTAAACAACAGAACATGTTGCCCAACCTCAAATTCCTTCTTCTGAATGTGCTTATCATGCCACAATTTGGTCTTCTCCTTGTAGATACTAGCATTTTCATAAGACTGGAGCCTAATCTCCTCAAGCTCTCCAAGTTGAAGCAAACGCTTCTCTCCCGCGGATTTTAGATCAAAATTCAAATTTCTTGTCGCCCAAAACGCCTTATGCTGAAGTTCCACCGACAAATGACATGGCTTCCCAAAAACCAACCTATATGGAGACATCCCAATAGGTGTTTTAAATGCCGTCCTATATGCCCAAAGAGCATCATCAAGCTTTGTTGACCAATCCTTTCTCGAACTTGCCACTGTCTTCTCCAAAATTGACTTCAGCTCACGATTCGAAATCTCAACTTGTCCACTTGTTTGCGGATGATAAGGAGTTGCCACCTTTTGTGTCACACCATACTTTTTCAAGAGATCAGACACCTGTTTATTGCAAAAGTGCGAACCTCCATCATTGATAATAGCCCTTGGCACTCCAAATCTAGTGAACACATTTTTCTTTAGGAACTTCTTCACCACTCTAGCATCATTAGTAGGAGACGCAATCGCTTCAACCCATTTAGAGACATAATCAACTCCTACCAAAATATACTGGTTTCCATAAGAAGATGGAAATGGACCCATAAAGTCCATCCCCCACACATCGAAAATCTCCACCTCAAGAATAGATTGTAAAGGCATCTCGTTCCTCCTCGAAATATTCCCAACTCGTTGACATCTATCACATTTAGCCACAAAGTCTCTAGCATCCTGATGCATGGTTGGCCAATAGAATCCCGACTGCAAAATCTTAGCAACTGTCTTCATGCTACTGTTATGACCTCCACACTCTAGAGAATGACAATGCCTGAAAATATGAGGAACTTCATCATGAGGTACACATCTACGAAACATTCCATCAGCACATTCTTTGTAAAGTAGCGGTTCCTCCCAATAGTAATGCTTCACATCATAAAAGAACTTCTTCTTCTGGTTATAAGAAAGATTATCAAGCACAACTCCTCCCACAATGTAGTTCACAAAATATGCATACCATGGTGTAGACATAGACATAACTAGAAGTTGCTCCTCCGAAAATTTATCATTAATAGTTATTTCACCTCCTACCTCTCCATCTCCTTGGTCCAACCTAGATAAATGATCAGCTACCAAGTTCTCGCACCCCTTCTTATCTCGAATCTCAAGATCAAATTCCTGAAGTAAAAGAATCCAACGAACTAGACGAGGTTTGGCATCCTTCTTTGTCATCAAGAAACGAATCGCATCATGGGAAACACTATGCACGTACGGGAAACACTATGCACGTATGGGAAACACTATGCACGTATGGGAAACACTATGCACGTACTCATTTCCCTTCAAGGATCCATTAGCTCCTTCCTGGATGGTAAATTATTCTTATCTAGGTCCTCAACCATCGAATTACTCTATTCTGACAATATACCAATGCATCAGGATCATTGTCCAAAGCAATATCCATTCATTACAATCATTGTTCTTTGAAACCACCATTCATTAGAGCTGGTGACCTTGTTGTCGGAATCATTGTTCTTCATTTTATCATTACTTAATAAAAAGTTTTAATTATATCCAAAATTTGGGGTTCTTACATATTTTGATGAGAAAGATGTTGACTCTATGCAGTATCTAGAACTGCAAGTTTATTTTGAAAACAAGGGCACGTATTGTTGCACCTTCGGAATTTATCAACAATGACAAGTGATTTTATATCTGATTGATACCAACGAGTTTAATAACTGCTAAGCATATGAAATGTTATATTGCTTACCTTATACATATATTTCTTGCTGAGCTATAGTTGCTCACTCTTGCTTGTTTTCAAATTTACAAACACAACAGTTAAGCGAAATGGCAAGACCCAGACATACTTCCCGAAAGCAGGTGACTAGACCCGAGCCAGCAGTTGAGATTCCACCGGTAGGCCCCATTAGCCGGATTGGTTGGCAACTTTTGTTAGTTCGTTTTATTTATCAGTATGACCTGTGCAAGGCAGTGTACCGTAACAAACTTTCAAGCCGCCAACTTCGCTTCATATCGAAGTGTTGCTGGTAGCATAAATACTATTTAATTCGGTCTGTAATAACTCTGATACTTTTATTTCTACTTAATCAATGTTGTGACGTTTCTGAGACTCTAACCTCTGTGTGTGTGTGCGGTATGAGTTTATTGTGGGGTCGATGGCTGTTTTATATATTATGTGCAAGAACAGGTATGTTATTAATGGAAAATGGACCGTGAGCGCCTAGATCTCCGACCCCGGATCTGGGGGCGTCACACTAATTGTGTTAATCCCTCAATAACAGATCAGCAAAGCAAGAAAATCACGGATAATTAAACACACATGAATACCAAGGAATACTACCCAATCCTCATATTAGAGATTTAGTTACACATAATTAAGTAAGAAAACAAAACACACGAATTAATAGAAGAACTCATAATTATAAGAATATAGAAAAAACCTTTAATCTTCAATCTTCAAAGAAAATAATAGTTCTCCAGAAAAATCCCTAAAAACTGCGTGTTACAATGATATGATATGTATATCTATGTGATGATATGATATTACAATGATATATTGTGTTTTTATAGGCCCTAGAAGTTTTATCCAACAAGGAAATACCAAAACAGAATTATAATAGAATTACGTTTCCTAAACTGATTCTGTTTTAAAGGAAAATTCGTAGCTACCTTTTCTTCAGATTTTCTGGAACGTTCCCAACGTAATTGGACCTCTGGACTACCTTAGAATGATAGAGAATCTCGTTATCTTCGCGTGGACTGCTTACGGGCCTCAAACGGACTTCTAGAACTCAAAATATGGCCAAAACAAGAATCAGAAATTCTGGCTGATTTTTCCCAGCACCCCCGCAGCGCAAGAGCGCCGGTTGGGCGCCTGAGGCGCCAGCTCAATCTGCATAAAACAGCTCTGTGGCGCCAATTAGGCTCCCAGCTTGGTCCCGATCTGCGAAAATTGATTTTTCTTCGATTTTTAAGCTTTTTCTTCCGTTCCTTTTGCATGAGCTTCCGTCTTTCATCCTTAATGACTTGTATACTTCTTGGGAGTTGATATTAGTCTCCATTCTTTATTCCATATCATAAATCAACTCCAAATAACGACGGAAACTACACCTTTAATCGACATTTCTTCAACCCTGCACAATTAAGCAAAACACATCAAAACTACCACAAACTTGAGGCCAAAGCAATCAATTTAAGCCGAATTAGAATGTTCCAAGTAGATATAAAATCCACTTATCACACCCCTAAACTTAAACTGATGCTTGTCCTCAAGCATATACAATTACAACTAACTAACTAACTAGTACCACTTCCGTAGGTGATCACGGTTGCATTTGGCATATGCAACAAGCCCTTTAAACCCCTAGGCAGCCCCAGTGGACGAGTAAGGTCTCGTGAGGGCCTATAGCGAATGTACCCACAAAATCCAATTAACCTAATGCAATGCAATGCATGAATGCAACTAGAATGAAAATGCAACGATCCCTTTCAAACTAACCAAAACCAACTAGCAAGCAAATATCTTAGAGAATGCAACTAAATCCAAATAGAGCTCGACTAAATTCCCGTATACTAACAATACATGAACAGAAACGTGCGTGTGTGCAATGCTCATCAGAAATACTCCCAAAACTAGGTCAAAAATCATACATGCTCTTCGTCAAGACAATCACAGGTTTATAAATAGAATAGATTGTAGACACTTCATAACCTAAGAACACCTCCATCCTTATCCAAGGTAGACAGAAATTCATGCTTTATTACTAACTACTACGACACATATATACAAGCATGCTTATTTAACCGTGCAATGGATGAGACCCCGAAAGGCTTATACAATAATACCCATGTAACGAGCGTTGGGTTAATGGATCCCAGACTATAAAAGCCTTAGGTCACTAGGCACAAAGTCCCCTAGAACTTAATTGCTCGAGTATTAAAGAGCTCACCCTAGTTAATTTTGCATATAAACAATTGAAACTTTTGACTCTTTTTTTTTCTTCTGCTTTTTTTTCTTTTCTATGCAATCTGGAATGAGAATTCTCAATTCCAACCCTAGACTACTCATATAAATATGAGCCGGCTACTAGCCATTTGACGCCTAGCCATTATTGACAATTTAGCGTGAAATCCCTGTTTTCCCCCAAACTTAGACTTAAATATTCTAGGCCATCAAGGGAATAACGAAAATTCTAAATATAATCAAGTGATTAAATCTCAAAACATCCAAACAAGCATGACTTCAACCTAGCCCAAAAGCACCCAATGAGACTGTGTAATTAGTTTTGTTTCTGACACACATAAGTCAATTTCATAGAAACTATAAGTCAACCCTCTATTCATCATTACCACACTCAATTAGACACCTACCTACCAATCAGAATCAACTCGTTCTAAGGGATCATGAACAATGCATGCTATGCAAATGCAACTAATATGAACTCACATGGTATAAGAAAAATAAAAACAGAATGTCCTATATGAAACAAACATAATTAATACGAACATATATGCATGAATTACTACTAATAATATACAAAGCATGATATCTATATGAACACAATGTTACATATACTGCGTATTACTTTTTTTTTAATACTTACAATTACAATTAATGAAAACACCTCCCCACACTTAAATGGGGCAATGTCCTCATTGACACACTAAAAAATGAATTATACAATATATAAGAAAGAAGGAAATACTCACAATACATGGGTTGCCTCCCACGAAGCGCTTGTTTAACGTCATTAGCTCGACGTCGATTCTCAACTGATGATAGGGTCTTGGAGGCGAAGAATGCTCATCCCTCGCTCCACTGTTTCTCCTAGCAGGTATGGCTTAAGTCTCTGCCCGTTCACCTTGAATACATCTGACCCTTCTCTAGTAATCTCACAAACCCCATTAGGATAGACCTTCACAATCTCAAAAGGTCCGGACCATCGCGATCTGAGCTTTCTGGGGAATAAACGGAGTCTTGAATTAAACAACAGAACATGTTGCCCAACCTCAAATTCCTTCTTCTGAATGTGCTTATCATGCCACAATTTGGTCTTCTCCTTGTAGATACTAGCATTTTCATAAGACTGGAGCCTAATCTCCTCAAGCTCTCCAAGTTGAAGCAAACGCTTCTCTCCCGCGGATTTTAGATCAAAATTCAAATTTCTTGTCGCCCAAAACGCCTTATGCTGAAGTTCCACCGACAAATGACATGGCTTCCCAAAAACCAACCTATATGGAGACATCCCAATAGGTGTTTTAAATGCCGTCCTATATGCCCAAAGAGCATCATCAAGCTTTGTTGACCAATCCTTTCTCGAACTTGCCACTGTCTTCTCCAAAATTGACTTCAGCTCACGATTCGAAATCTCAACTTGTCCACTTGTTTGCGGATGATAAGGAGTTGCCACCTTTTGTGTCACACCATACTTTTTCAAGAGATCAGACACCTGTTTATTGCAAAAGTGCGAACCTCCATCATTGATAATAGCCCTTGGCACTCCAAATCTAGTGAACACATTTTTCTTTAGGAACTTCTTCACCACTCTAGCATCATTAGTAGGAGACGCAATCGCTTCAACCCATTTAGAGACATAATCAACTCCTACCAAAATATACTGGTTTCCATAAGAAGATGGAAATGGACCCATAAAGTCCATCCCCCACACATCGAAAATCTCCACCTCAAGAATAGATTGTAAAGGCATCTCGTTCCTCCTCGAAATATTCCCAACTCGTTGACATCTATCACATTTAGCCACAAAGTCTCTAGCATCCTGATGCATGGTTGGCCAATAGAATCCCGACTGCAAAATCTTAGCAACTGTCTTCATGCTACTGTTATGACCTCCACACTCTAGAGAATGACAATGCCTGAAAATATGAGGAACTTCATCATGAGGTACACATCTACGAAACATTCCATCAGCACATTCTTTGTAAAGTAGCGGTTCCTCCCAATAGTAATGCTTCACATCATAAAAGAACTTCTTCTTCTGGTTATAAGAAAGATTATCAAGCACAACTCCTCCCACAATGTAGTTCACAAAATATGCATACCATGGTGTAGACATAGACATAACTAGAAGTTGCTCCTCCGAAAATTTATCATTAATAGTTATTTCACCTCCTACCTCTCCATCTCCTTGGTCCAACCTAGATAAATGATCAGCTACCAAGTTCTCGCACCCCTTCTTATCTCGAATCTCAAGATCAAATTCCTGAAGTAAAAGAATCCAACGAACTAGACGAGGTTTGGCATCCTTCTTTGTCATCAAGAAACGAATCGCATCATGATCCGAATAGACAATCACCTTAGACCCAACAAGATATGATCTGAATTTATCAAGTGCAAATACCACTGCGAGTAGCTCTTTCTCCGTAGTGGAATAGTTGATTTATGCATCATCAAAAGTCTTGCTTGCATAAGCTATCACGTGCATCCGCTTATCCTTCTTCTGCCCAAGAACAACACCCACAGCATAGTCACTAGCATCACACATGAGCTCAAATGGCAAGCTCCAATTGGGAGATGTAACTATGGGTGCAGAAGTAAGTTCCTTCTTCAACCTGTTAAAAGCATCAAGACAACTTTCATCAAAGTCAAAAACACGATCCTTTTCGAGAAGATTGCAGAGTGGCCGAGCTAACTTGGAGAAATCCTTGATGAACCGTCGATAAAAACCAGTATGCCTAAGAAAGCTTCGAATACCTTTCACAGATGAAGGTGGTGGCAATTTTTCAATAACTTCAATTTTTGCTCTATCGACCTTAATGCCTTTACTAGAGATTTTATGCCTAAGCACAATGAAATCCTTCACCATGAAGTGACATTTTTTCCAATTAAGAATAAGATTTGTTTCAGTACATCTCTACAACACCTTTGATAAACTGGCTAGACATAATTCAAAAGAAGAACCATAAACCGTGAAGTCATCCATAAAGACCTCCATGTCTCACCCTATAAAATCTGAGAAAATGTGGTTCATGAGCCGTTGAAACGTCGAAGGACCATTACACAAACCAAAAGGAACCCTCCGATAAGCAAAAGTGCCATAAGGACAAGTAAAGGTGGTCTTCTCTTGATCTTCGGGTGCAATAGGAATTTGAAAGTAACCCTAGAATCCATCCAGAAAGTTGTAATACTCATTACCCGCCAACCTTTCGAGCATTTGATCAATGAATGGGAGGGGAAAGTGATCTTTGCGAGTAGCATTATTCAACCTCCTATAATCAATGCAAACTCTCCAACCTGTTACTGTTCTCGTAGGAATCAACTCATTCTTCTCATTGTGAACAACAGTCATTCCACCTTTCTTAGGCGCAACATGAATTGGGCTAACCCATTGACTGTGTGGAACCGAATATATGATACCGGCATCAAGCAACTTAGTGATTTCTTTCTTCACCACCTCTTGCAAATTCGGATTCAATCTTCTTTGTCCCTCAATCACAGGCTTATGATCATCTTCTAAGGCAATTCTATGCATGCAAAGAGCAGGGCTAATTCCCTTGATATCTTGAATTGTCCAACCAATAACTGATTTATATTGCCGAAGAACATGTAATAATTTTTCTCTCTCATCATCACTAAGCAAAGCAGAAACTACCACAGGATATGTATCATTAGGACCCAGAAAAAGCATACCTCAAATTAGCAGGTAGAGGTTTAAGTTCAACCTGTGGTGCCTCTGAAAGTGTAAAAGCCATCTCAACTTCTGTGTCTCGTACAACAAGTGCTTCTTCTTCTACTACATCATCTAACACCCGTTCTGCTCCCACGAAGTGTTCATTTTCGAGCTGCACAATGTCATCCACTATGTCAATGGTAAAACAAGTTGCTCCAAAAGGAGGTATCTTCATTGCTTTATTCAGAACAAATTCCACTTTGTCCTCGCCAACATTCAATGTCAATTTTCCAGCTTTAACATCGATTATAGTGCCAGCAGTAGCCAAGAATGGTCGTCCCAAGATAATGGGTATCTCGACATCTTCATCCATCTCTAACACCACAAAATCACAAGGTATGAAAAATTTATCCACTTTAACAACCACATCTTCAATAACCCCCAATGGATACTTAACAGAACGATCCGCCAACTGAAGTGAAATCCGTGTCTTTTTAAGTTCTCCAAGACCAAGCCTTTTGCAGATTGAATATGGCATCAAACTCATACTTGCCCCTAAGTCACACAAGGCTTTCATGTTTTCCATATTCCCAATAGTGCAAGGCAAAGAGAAGCTTCCCAGATCTTTCAATTTCTGAGGAATGGCCTTTTGGATGACTGCACTGCATTCCGCATTGAGAGTAATGGTTTCTGCATCCTCAAGTTTCCTCTTCTTTGTCAACATCTCCTTAAGAAATTTAGCATAAAGTGGCATTTGATTCAAAGCTTCAGCCAACGGAATATTAACATGCAACTGCCGGAACATAGTCAAGAACTTCTCATACTGCTTCTCTAACTCCCTGTTGTGAAGTCTCTGTGGAAATGGAATAGGAGGAACATATGGTGGTGGAGGAACATATGGCTTTTCTGGTTCCTCTTCCTTTTTCTCTTCATCTTCTTTTCCTGACGTGTCTGCAGCAATCTCTACTGGCTTATCCTCTTTCTCAGCATCACTCTCTTTAGGCTTAAGAACCTCAACCTCGGGCAACTCTTTTCCGCTCCTCAAAGTAATTGCTTTGCATTGCTCTTTACCAGTCTGGTCGGGTTGACTAGGAAGAGACCCTTGCTCACGAACACCCATCTTTGAGGCAATCTGTCCAATCTGTGTTTCTAGCATCTTTTGAGATGATGCCATCTGATCTATTCTTGATTCCATATTAGCCAATGCCCCAGAAGTCCCTTGCATAATCTTATTTAGTGCAATCTCCTACTCAGCTGGTTCTTTCTTTGGTGGAAGTTGATACTGTTGTCGTGCTTGATATGGCGGTCGTGACTGAAAACCAGGAGGTTGATTCTGCCTTGGAAATGCATAGGAAGGGTTAGCTGCATGATTATTGCTGTAAGAAAGATTGTTGTTTGGCCTTTGATTCGGATTGTAGTAAGAATTATTCTGCACAGGCCAAGGCTGTCTTCCTTGAATAAAAGATGCTTCTTCTGGAAATTGTTGCACATAAGAGTTCTGACTAGCACCATAATCATGATACCCTTCCATAGGTGAAGAAATAGCATTCACATTTACCTTTTGTCCTCGCACCTCCTGAGTTAGAGTATCCAACTTTTGAGCTAGCATGTTGATCATCTCAGATTCTTGTGCTGCTTTTGCTGAGCTCGTCCCACTAGGTGCCCATGAATAATTATTAGATGCTAATTCCTCAAGGAGTGCTTTAGCCTGTGTAGTTTGTGCCTTCTTGAAATTTCCACCAGCAGCCACATCCAAACTCAAACGAATATCTGCCTTCATAGCCCCATAAAAAGTACTAATGATCTGCCAATCTTCTAAGCCATGATGTGGACACTTCCTCAATAGTGCCTTGAATCTCTCCCATGCCTGATATAGACCTTCACCCGGTTGTGCTTTAAAACTCATAATCATAGTCCTCAACTGTTGCGTCTTGTCAGAAGGATAGTATTTGGACAAGAATGCAGTAGAAAGACTCTCCCATGTAGCAACCGTAGTGTTTGGAAGTTGCTGAAACCATTCCAAAGCTCTTCCCTTAATAGAGTAGGGAAACATATGGAGACGAATCTGATCACTCGTAACACCAGTGATTCTGAATGAGCCACACATCTGCACAAAACGCTCTAGATGTCTGTGTGGGTCTTCTAATTCAATGTCTCCTTCAAAAGCTTGATTGCTGATCATCTGAATTAAGCTCGGATTAATATGGAACTGAGCTACACCAATCTCTGGAGTTTTGTACATGCAATTGGCTGGATTCGGTGTCTCATGGTCCCAAATAGAAGACTGATCAACATTAACAGCTTGATTCTCCGCATCTCCTATCTTAGCTTTCTCTTTTCTGATCTTTCTCAAAGTACGTTCGATTTCAGGGTCAAATTCCAATTTTCTAGCGCACGAAGAACGTCGCATACACCTGAAAATCACCAACAAAACAACTTGTGGAACCAATTAAAATCTAAACAATAAGAAACAATTAACCTAAACTCAACTATACTGCCTTCCCCGGCAGCGGTGCCAATTTGTTAATAGTATTTTTGTAGTTCGTTCTCAGGGAAGGACTAATATGTAGAATCAAGTTCAAGTATTTTATCTCTCACAATTTAGAAGTGTAGAAGAATGTTTGGTTTGTTTATAAACTAATTAAACTAATTATCAATTGAGAATAAAATATATCAGGAAAATAATCCAAGAACTGGGATTCTTCACTTGGTTTCAATGCACATTCAATATCTTTGACATCTACGTTCTTACTCTGCTGAAAACAATTCTTCTAAGGTTATAATATTCTCTTCCAAGATACAATATAGTGTCTACAACTACACCTTAATTGTCACTTCCGTGATACAATCAAAGTACAATCATAAACTAATAAGCACCAAGAATTATAAGTCTCACAATTCGTATATTAATCTTCCAATCAAATACTTGAATTATGTCTGTTAAATCGTGTACTAAAATTGCAACTCCTCTTCCAAGTAATTACAATCCCTAAAATCCAATCAAAGGTTCATGACGCCCCTAATTGTGTTAATCCCTCAATAACAGATCAGCAAAGCAAGAAAATCACAGATAATTAAACACACATGAATACCAAGGAATACTATCCAATCCTCGGATTAGAGATTTAGTTACACATAATTAAGGAAGAAAACAAAACACATGAATTAATAGAAGAACTCATAATTATAAGAATATAGAAAAAACCTTTAATCTTCAATCTTCAAAGAAAACAATAGTTCTCCAGAAAAATCCCTAAAAACTGTGTGTTACAATGATATGATATGTATATCTATGTGATGATGTTAGGTCCGATAAGATTGTAGAAGGGGGGGTTGAATAGAATCTTTACCTTTTTATCGAAATTTGTCCTTTAAATAAAATTTGATAAAGACAAATTTATGTGCGGAATTATTTAACACAATTTTTCAAGTTGAATATAACTGTATATTAACTTGATGTGGTGTTACAAAATCAGTATAACAACTTATCAAGATGTTAATAACCAATTAGAAAATTCGACATGAACTTTTCTAATTTAGTTAATAATAATCAAGATAAGAACTAGGAAACTTAATTCGCTAGTAGTACAAGAATCACAAATAGACAAGTTCTATTGGATAGAATATTACAAAGATGAAGAACTTGAATTTCTGGGAATTGTTTAAGCTTTTGTGTTCTTGATATTCTTGAGAGAGAAATTTGTTCTGGATGTTATGTTTTCTGCTGTGTTTCTTGGTTATGACTTAATCTGCTCTGTTCTGTTCTTTTATATCAGTAACAGGTCTTGCTGGCTTTCTGTAAGATATTTAACTGCTACAGCATGACTTAAACTGCTACCAAGACTTGATTTTTCTTCATTAAGACTTACACAAACCTCCATTAAGACATAAAACTTGTCGGTATGACTTAATCAGAAGTTCGGTACGACTTAAAACAGCTGGCAGAGGTCGGTATGACTTAATCAGGTCGGTAAGACATAATCTTGAATGGCTACTGTCGGTATGACTTAAATTTAGGTCATACCGAATTTTTCTTCTCCAAGACATAATCCAATCTTCTTTCTTTAAGTCATATTGATCCATTTAATTAATTAATGATTAACTAATTCATATTTAATTGATACAATAATTAATTTAATAAATAAATTAATTCTTCTAGAATTAATTCATTTAATTAAATCAACTAAATGATTTATATCAATTATAAATGAATTTAATTAAATCAATAAATAATTAATCTAATTCTTACAAACCACTGAAGGTAGTAAAGAATTACCACAGATTTGTGTTGACGTTCGATGTACTGTCTGGTTCATGAACGACTAACTTCAACGATGCTTCTTCACTTTTGACTTTAGGTTGTGGTTTGTTTCTTCTCTCAATTCTCTTGTACTGTAACTGATATTCAAACTATCACTCGAAAAATCTCTGTCACTGTTCAAATGAATCCATTCACTTCAATGCTATACTGGGGCTTGATCATATAACTGAATCGTCTTCCAGTGTACGACATCAAAACTATAGATTGACTTTTCTTCTTTCTTCTGACAGATAATACTTCTTGAGATTCCTGTGACAGTTCATATGTATATTTACTTATTACAATTTGGTTTAAGTTGATTAGGATCCTCTAACTACAAATAGGCTGAGTCATATGCCTTTCAGATGATATGATATTACAATGATATAATATGTTTTTATAGGCCCTAGAAGTTTTATCCAACAAGGAAATACCAAAACAGAATTATAATAGAATTACATTTCTTAAACTGATTCTTTTTTAAAGGAAAATTCGTAGCTGCCTTTTCTTCAGATTTTCTGGAACGTTCCCAACGTAATTGGACCTCTGGACTACCTTAGAATGATAGAGAATCTCGTTATCTTCGCGTGGACTGCTTACGGGCCTCAAACGGACTTCTAGAACTCAAGATATGGCCAAAACAAGAATCAGAAATTCTGGCTGATTTTTCCCAGCACACCCGCAGCGCAAGAGCGCCGGTTGGGTGCCTGAGGCGCCAGCTCAATCTGCATAAAACAGCTCTGGGGCGCCAATTAGGCTCCCGGCTTGGTCCCGATCTGCGAAAATTTATTTTTCTTCGATTTTTAAGCTTTTTCTTCCGTTCCTTTTGCATGAGCTTCCGTCTTTCATCCTTAATGACTTGTATACTTCTTGGGAGTTGACATTAGTCTCCATTCTTTATTCCATATCATAAATCAACTCCAAATAACGACGGAAACTACACCTTTAATCGACATTTCTTCAACCCTGCACAATTAAGCAAAACACATCAAAACTACCACAAACTTGAGGCCAAAGCAATCAATTTAAACCGAATTAGAATGTTCCAAGTAGATATAAAATCCATTTATCACCGGTCACGAAGAG
The DNA here is from genome assembly GCA_036435485.1 of Saposhnikovia divaricata. Classification (NCBI taxonomy): domain Eukaryota; kingdom Viridiplantae; phylum Streptophyta; class Magnoliopsida; order Apiales; family Apiaceae; genus Saposhnikovia; species Saposhnikovia divaricata. Next base: position 133,323,205 of record CM071599.1, on the reverse strand, counting down.
GAAATTGAAAACCCGTTCGATCTGATGGATACAGCACTGGAGGAAATGGAAGCGGAGAAGGAGAAGAAGGCTGAAGATGATTTGGTAGTTTGGAAGGAGCTACTTGACTTTGTCGAGGCTCTCCTTAAGGCAGAATGGTTAGGAGAAGAAATTGTTGAAGTGGAGCTGTATGAACTTGTTTCAGATGTTGAAGCATAAAGTTGCTTTGTATTGTTCTTATTTTCTTAATGAAAAGTTCATTGTCTTTTTCAGTGTTCTTGCTTGTCTTTTTACTTTATTCTCTTACCTTGATTATCTATTGGGTAAATGCATGTATGCATGTGTGTATACGTGAATGTGTGCCTGAAACGGATATGTGCTCTAATTAATTAAAATGCTAATTGGTAATTTTAATTAAGTAATAGAAAAAATTCTTTTAAAATCCACGACGTTTGGAATTTCCGCACAACTTGCTGTCAACAAGGAAAGGTGCTGTCATGAGATTTTGTTTTAAAAGAAAATTATCTATAAATTAATTAATGGTGACACGTTCTCGCGCCAATGTTACTGTCAAGCGAAACACACTGTCACCACTCCAAAATTACTGACAAGTTGTTCCAGCGCATAGGTTACTGTCAAGAGTTAGTGGACCGTTGAAATTGGAAATGTTACCTTCACGATTTATAGCCACTAAAAAGTAACTACCCACTACACCACGTGAATATTTAATGGGTTAAGACAAAGTTACTTTTCCCTCTTCAGTAAAACAATTGCTATTCTCATATAAGCAATTGAATCATACCAGGAGCTTGCAAGTGATGAAACCCTAAAGAAGTTCTTCTTAAAAATTGGGTATTTTGGCCCTGTTCTTGAAGAAGGTACTTCAAGTTGGTACCCAACTGGAGAAATGGACAGGAAGTACTTAAGGAAAGAATGGAGCATGATTCTTGATGCAATGGTGAAGGTTTTCTCAACAAAAACCACTGGTTGGAATGGTATTCCCTCATACATCAAAAAACTCACTCACTCACTTGTCCATGGGTACAAGGTGAATGTTGGAAAGCTGCTTATGGGACAATTCAAATCTGCCATAAGTAAGAAGGTACATGTCTATCTTAGCTTTCTCATGATGTGTATAAATTCATTATGTGGACTTTATGAAAATGACTCCCTCACAGTGGAGTGCAATGTCTTGAAAAGGAATACACACATTACACTCAATTCACAGAATTTAAATACACATATTCCACTTTGCTTCACAAAACACATGGCTGATCAAGAGCCTAATCTTGATTTTAAACTACCCTCTGAGTATGTTACTTATTCTCTTGAGAATGAAGCTGAATTAGACCCAAATTCAGTTAACCCACATTCTACTCAATTAATTCAAATCAGACCCTCTAGACAACCAAAAGCCACAAAAATAACCCTGCAAGAATCCAAGAAAAGACCCTTGGAAACTAGTGTTGGTGGTAGTTCTGAGAATGTTGAGGGAGAAACTGCACTTGATGCAGCAAATAAGGGTGTTAGTCAAAGTGAACCCATAGTGGTTCCTCTTGAGCCTAAGAAGAAGAGAGCTAAGAGGGGCAAAGCCACTGTCAGCCACCCCACAGTCTCACAAAAGGCTGTGGAGGATAAAAGGGAATCAAGCACATCCCTAGGTGCTTCTTCTCAACAAGGAGTATCTATTGAAACTGACCTGTCTCCCAAGGCATCCTGTAAAGAGTCTGCACAACCTCATTCACTCACTCATGAGGAACCCCCACTTGCAGATATACACATGGAGTTAGGGCACATTGAGGGTCATGAAACTTCCACTTTTGATGTTCCACAAGTTGCCATTGTGGAACAGCCAAAAATCTCTTCTATACCATCACCTTCTTTATTCTCTAATCCATCAATTGTTTCTTCTCAACAACCTAGAGAAGGGGACAGTACCAACCCTTCAGGTTTTGATCATCCATCTATTATCATGGATGAGCCCCCATCAAGTGGTCCACAAGAACCCATTGCTCAAAGTGTGATGGACACCACTCTCTCAAACACTGAGTTAGATCATGATGGAATTCTGCCAGATATTGAAATTACCAGCATCATGATTGATCTCCAGAAAGCAACTTACCCTCAAGAAGTTGTTGTCACAGCCTCGGCTGCTGTCAAAGACACAACCAAAGTTGCTATCACTCCATCTGCTGACAGTAAACTTCTGGATAAAGATGCTATCACCTCTAAATAGCCTGATCAAGATATAGTCATTGCTGAAAATGCTTCTGATGAAGATCATGTGCTAGTATCCTCTTTAAAAAAGGTAAAATCTAAACCTTCTCTTTCAATGCATGTTAGTACTGCTCATACCCATGCATCTAGGTTGAGTGAGGGTGTGAAAAAGAAAAGAGAAGTGAGCATAAAAATGAGAGACAACCAAATGAGCTGGCAAAAGGAGAGGGACCTGAGCATGTCTAGAGTGATAAAGAGATAAACCCCAGCAAACAGGCTCTAGGCCTTGAGTGTTGAACTGTGAGGAGTGATGAGATCACTCAGAAAAAGAATGAGAGTGTGAGAACCCCATCAGCCTCCTTGCCCCAATCTTTTCCTTTGCCTCCAAAAAAGTTAAGATCTGGTGGTCCTTCTAAACAAGCTGATTCAAGGTTAAAATCCCTTGAGGACATATGTGCATCTATGGAAACTAAAATTGACAATTTGTCCACTATGGTAGCTACTGGCTTTTCTGAGTCAACAGACTCTACTATCATTTTCTGCTGCTCTTAGTGCTGTCAACTTAACTAAGGGGGAGAAAGTGGTAGATCAGAATAGGGTGGTATATTCAAACACCTCAGACAAAGTGGTAAAGAAGGAGAAACAAGGGGAAGCAGTAAGCAAGGGGGAGTTAAGAAGTAAGGGGGAGCAGGTACAAGTTGAAGATGGAGAAGGGAGTTAGAGGGAGCCAGAGAAAATGAAGAAAGAAACTTTGGTGAAGAACAGAAAGCTTCTAGAGATGGTGATTTTATTGAACATGAAATGGATGGTGAGCCAGTATTGGTAACTAAAGAAGTAATAGAACAATTATAGGAAACTCAAAAATCTAAAAGACCAATACTGCCTCCTCTGAAAATTAAGGAGCCAAATTCAGAAATCATAGAAACTCCACTAGAAAAACAATGGAGAGAAAAGGAGAAGCAAAATAGACTAGGTAAAGGCAAAGATAAAATGCCTGAGTACATAAATCTGACAACTGGAATCACCTAGTCTGATGGAAGTGAGTACATCCCAGATGAAGCAGGAATAATGATGGTTAGCTACATGGAGAGTACTTTGAACAACAAGGATGAAGAATTCAGTATGTTGGTGGATGACTCAATCACAGAAGCAGGAAGAGTCTACAACAAACTGTCAACAATACTGAAGGATAAAATAATAAGTATCTCTATGAAAGTTAACTTGGAGAAAAGATGGGAAATTGATGTATATCTGAAATCTAGCATTTCAATATTCATTACAATGTAACTACTGCAAAGCTTGCAATCAAGAATCTTGAACTCCTTAGCAACAAAAGTGAAGGCCAATTCAACAACCTTTAATGAAAGTCTGTTAGCACAAATCAAGAGGCTTGTTGAAGACAAACTTCAAGAAGTGATTGACAATCCATATGGTGTTTGCTACAGGATGACTACAAGTGCAGGAGTAAAGAAGATTGGTTTTCAACATCTGGATGGAGAAACAAAGTTGAAAAATGACTCAGTTATGACAGTACTGAGACACGTTCTCAAATCCAGAATTACCAAAGAAAAGGTCAAGGTTGTCAAAAAAATTCACAAACTTTTGGTGAAGAGAGATGAGAATCTTAGTTCTCAGGTAAAGAAGTTAATTTCTGAAGCAAATGCCAAAAGAAGTGAAAGAGGTGGAAGCTGCACATTTGATGACACCCTTGATGATGGTGAAGATGAACTTGATGGTAATGGAGGATGTGGAGCACCTGGAAATAGTGCCAAGGCAACTGCTGAGATTGCTGAAAGTCAAACTCAGGAGAAAATAAAAGAAGAAACTCCCAAAACTGACAAGAAAGATACTGATGGCAAAGATGAAGGGGAGATAGACATTCTTGAAGCCTTGGAAGCAAATATCTTAAGGTTTTCTGTTGACTACCTTAATGCTGAAAAGGATGTTGTTAACAAAGACACTGTCAAGAGCTCAAATGAAGATACTGTCATGAAGGACACAGTTAAAGAAGACACTGTCAAGAACTTGAATGAAGATGCTGTCAAGGACAAGGATGCCAAGGCATTCAAACCTAAAAGTATAAAAAGAAAAGCAAGAGCCTGGCGCTCAACTCCTATAAAGGGGAAGACAAAGGCTGCAGCTAAGACAAAGAAGCATGGAATAATGGTTGATAAAACTGTTATTCAGAAAAGAGAAATGATGAACAGCTTCGAATGTCATAAAGCAAATGTTGAAAGAGACATGAAATCCGTCTCTTTGGACCTGGATAAAAGTAAGCAACATGCAACCAAATACACCATCTAGCATAAAGATGGTAGTAGGATGATGTATGTTGACAAGGATTTCAATATGATAATAGGGTCAATAGTGGTAGGCATGTATAGCCTCAAAACGACATCTGAAGTCGTAACACGCAGAATTGACTTCTTTGTGTTGGCAAGGATGGTGGAGCTTATGGTGAGTTATGGCAATGTCCCTAAACCAGCCATGGAACACATCCAGAAATACTATGTTGAAAGATATGTTGAATTCTATGAGAAACATGGTGACTAGATGGAAATTGATGATGCAAACTTGTCCATAAATTCAGATGAATAAGAGGTTGAGTGTAAGTATGATTGGGCAGAAAGAACGTCATCTTATACACCTGCAAAAGTGTATGAAGCAGCAGAAGCATTCAGGACTAGTGAAGAAGAATTCAAGGATGTTGATAAACCACCCAAATATGCCAAACAAACTACTGAAGATCTAGAAGCTTAACTGAAAGAAAGTTGCAAGAAGGTCAACAAAATGAACAGTGAGAAAGTAGATTATCAGCCCTGTGTACTGGAAGATCCTCTCAGAATTATAGATGGAAAAGAAGAAATCTATGCAGATAGTTTTCACAAACTGAGGACCAGTATCTTGAAGAATCTCTACTGGAGAGTTGTTGGATCATCTCACAAGTTGAAATGCTATGTGCTTGGGAACTTGAAGTTATCTTTGACCAAAGGAGAGATGAAGATCCAAAACTAGACCGAAAAAGGAGAGTATCCCTCAATGCTTTTCCTGGAAGGAGATTCAAGGTCATCGAAGGAATCTTAAAAGTTCAGAACATACACCTATGACTTCGAAACTTAGTTTGACCTGAATGATGCTAAAGTGTTTCCTTCTTGAGTGATTCAAGGGTATATTGAAGACATTGAAGATGATGCTAATACTCCTGAAGAAAAGGCTTTAGTAGAAGACCTCAAGAAGGCAAGACAAGAAGCTCTCAAAAGAGAGGGAAGAATCTAGACAGCTGAGAACTGCTCAAATCAAGCTAAGTAAAATTTCTTATTTGCTCAACATACAGGAGCAATAGCTTTGCAGTTTGAACATCAATATTGCATTCTGGATTCTTTAACATTCATCAGACATAGTGTCTTAACTATTCTGATCTATGTTAGTTAAGTTGTCAGCATGCTTTAATTATAAATTTGTTATTATTGTCCATAAAAACAAATTGGGGGAGATTGTTGGGATTTATGGGTGATAGCTTAGAGACAACTTAACTAGTACTTAGTTTTATTTGTATAGACTAAGTAGAACATACTGTCACAACCATAGTGTTTCTTTGTAATCGAATAAACTACTGTCATGTAATAATTGTATCTCTTGGAAGAAGTTCATGCATTTATTCAAGCCTCAAGACATACATAAGGAAGACAGAAAGAATAAATGTTACTGTCACAACATTGACAGTAACGTTACAAGAAGGCAACATGTTGCAAGGTCACGACAGCAAGTTTCATCTGACCGCAACATTGGCGAAAGCATGAAGACATCAACATTCTCACACTTTGACAGCAAGTTTGAGAGTCCCGACAGCATCATTGGCGGGGACTCATACTGTCATCCATGGAATATTCTATGACAGCAAGCTTGGTGTAAAAGGTTACTGTCTCAATGGAATATTTGAATTGGGGATTTATCTCAGTCAAACCCGTGACAGTTTAGATGTTCAAGAAACAGATTTGCTGCATTTTGTCAAAGATTGTAGCAGACCTGCAAGACTACGACCGAAGCTTGAGAGATCACAAGACGAAGCTCGAAAATTCAAGAGTATGACAAGTCTACATCTACTAGAATTGTTTTAGATATTTTTAGAAAGAACCCAGATTGCTTTATGCTTAATGATAGTCTGTTTGTATAGCATTTTGGGAATGTCACATGGGTGTGCAATTTGTAAGGAGCTGCCACTTGAAAATGACAGCGGCTCCATAACCCATGTGATAGAGATGTTAGAGTTCTTTCTGTAATCGATTCAAGAAGTCAAAGCTTGAGAAAATACTTTTTCTCGAGGTTGTAGCAATACATCGCAAAATAAATAAAACATTTATTTTGTGAGAACATCTTGAGTTACCACCTGTGTCTGCATTTCTTGTATAGATAGTTTACAATCTTTATCATTGTTGTTGAGGTAAAGATTTGGAATTATGTATATTGCATTCAATCCCCCCTTCTGCAATATACTCCGGGACCAACATTGTCCTTATTGGGGAATCAAAGGTAACTAAGCATGTCAACACACTATAGAGATCTAATCCTGTATTGTAGAAAGTTATCCTTGTTAGGGGATTACGAGATGCTCTATGTGACATAATTTGGTAGAACTTGCCCTATAGTTTGGTGGGTCAGCCTCATCGGGGGGTAAGGATCCGTTCGTGCATTTGGAGTAAGTCATGACTGTCCCTGCAACTAATGTACGAGGAAAGAGCTGGTAACGGTTGATGTTAGCTCCGATAGTTAGGGCTAATGATGTATCCGTGAAGTCCTCAGTCTTAGTTGAGCCTTGGGATCATTGGACCAGGCTTCATCGCATGGGCTCTTCCAAATGGGCTTCGTGAATGATTGGTTCGACAAACTATCGTAGTGGGCCTTTTGGGCCTACAAGCAAAGAGACCTATTTCTAATGGACTTAGGTTTCTTGCTCTCCAAGAACTACGTTGACTTGATCCTCTATAAATATAGAGGTACGTAGGCACATTGAGGGGATTAGAAACGAAGAGCTCTTCGAGCCACCACCAAAAAACCCTCTCAATCGTAACCTCCAATTCATCACAACCACCACACTTCGATAACTTTTACAGCGAAGAACCACCATCACAGATCTTGAATCCGGCGAATAACCCCAAATTATGTTATCAAAAATTCTTCTGTTAACAAATTAGTGCTAGAAGGAGGGGGTTTCAAGATCTACATCTAGGTTGTTAGGAATATGTTGTACTTGATGATAACTTCACAATCAATCAAATTGTATAAGGTTTTGTAGCTGTCAACGGATGAGGATTTATAACTCTATCCGTTGACAGGTAGTTCATCAACGAATGAGGTTTTGTAGCATACTGCAGTATCTCTATGTTATCAGTTGATAGTGTTTTTATCCACAGTCATGTTGACCATCAATGGATAGACAGCATAGGGTAGCCAATTGTAAATAAGCTATGCTATGTAATTCTGTCTAAGTGAAAGTGCATCAACGGATGAAGACGGAACTCTATCAACGGATATAACTCAAATCCACTCTATCAACGGATACAGCTCAAATCTCAATATCAACGGATACAGCTCAATATATCATCAAAGGATGTCAGAGTACAATGTCAACGGATAATCATTGACACTTACTTCTATGCTAAGCTGGGGATTAGCAGTTGATAAGGACAGGTTTGACTGACAGATCACATGGGTTGATAGTAGATACAAAAAAAGCAGTATGGCAGCCATACTTTTGGAAACACAGAAGAAAGAAGCATTCCGTTTACACTATGAATACAAGAAAGGTGCAAGAGACATGTCTCTTCACAAGGACAACCTTTCGGCTACATGTGTATTTGGAGTGGAGTAGCAAGTCAACTTGAATTAGATTAATATTATCTTATTCTTGTAGCACTTGTAAACTTGGGATTTATAACCAAGTGTGGCAACTCTTTAGAAGCCAAGAAAACAAATACATTTGCTTAGGGTTTTTATTGAATATCCTTAGAAAGCAAATAGTTGTAAAACAGAAGCTGTGTACATTTGTATCACAGAGTTTTCTTCGAATAAAAGCTTCAGGTGGTGCGTTTAACCACCTGATTTTTATGTGTTTGTGCATTAATCTTTTTACAGCAATTATCTAAGTATAGATTTCTGGAGTTCTTATCAGAAATTTATAAATATCAAGAATTTTATTCAACCCCCCTTCTACAATTATACAAGTGTGTAATCTGGGAATAACAATTGATATCAGAGCAAGCTTCTAACATATTTGAAGTTTAAAGATCAACACACTTCCAACATGTCTAAGAAGGATTATGGAGTAAAGATACCAGTTCTTGATAGAGAGAATTACTTTCACTGGAAAGTAAAAATGCGTCTACATCTCTTGTCTATTGATGAGGGTTTTGTGGATTGCATTGACAAGGGTCCTCACGTTCCAATGAAGACTGCAACAAGAGTTGGCCTGGCTGAAGATATGCCTGACACTCTCATTCCCAAACCTATTTCTGAATGGAGTCTTGAAGATATTGCAGAAGTCCACAAAGACAAAAAGACCATGAATATACTGTTCAATGGTCTAGAAACAAACATGGTTGACAATGTTATTAACTGTACTACCTCCAAGGAAGTATGGGACACTGTTCAAACCCTTTGTGAAGGAACAGAACAGGTGAGGGAAAACAAGATGCAACTACTAATCCAACAGTTTGAACATTTCCATTTTAAGAGTGGAGAAACATTGAATGATACATTTAGTAGATTTCAAAAGCTACTAAATGGTTTGAAACTGTATGGAAGAATCTATCAAGTTAAAGATTCTAATCTCAAATTTCTGAGATCACTGCCCAAGGAATGGAAGCCAATGACTGTTTCTCTAAGAAACACTCAAGAGTACAAGACATTTACTCTTGAAAGTCTCTATGGAACTTTAAAGACATATGAGCTGGAAATGGAGCAGGATGAAGAGATTGAGAAGTCCCAAAAGAAAAGTGGGTCAGTTGCACTTGTTGCCAACTTGGAGCAGAAGGAGGAAAGGACAGAAGCTGCTAGTTCTACACCAAACAGGGAGGTTAGTAAAGGTAGAGCAGAATCAAGCAGGAGCAAGGAAAAGGTGTCTGAGGAATTGAATGTCCTTCAGCGGGATGAATTGGATGAGATAGATGAGCACTTAGCTTTTCTGTCTAGGAGATTCTCTAAGCTGAAATTCAAGAGAAACTCTGGGGTGGCCAAGCCATTTAACAAGGATTTTTCCACAAGCAGCTATGTGGATAAATCCAAAATTAAATGCTACAATTGTGGAATTGCTGGTCACATGATAAGTGAATGCAGGAAACCTAGATCTGAGGACAAGGGAAAGTCAACTGAGATTGTTGACTACAAGAAGAAATATTTTGATCTTCTCAGGCAGAAAGGAAAGGCATTCTTAACCCAAGAGTATGACTGGGCTACTGATGACAATCATTCTGATGATGATGTTGAGTTTGTCAACCTTGCATTGATGGCTGATTCTGGAGAGCAGGAAGCAAGTTCAGCTAGCAATCAGGTATTTTCTACTAATCTCTCTAAGCTTACCAAAGAGGAATGCAATAGTGTTATAGATGAAATGTCTACTGAACTATATCACTTGAGTGTTACTCTTAAATCACTTACTAAAGAGAACAATAGGATTAAAGAGTCTAATCTGTTTTTAAGTGATAGAAATGCTGCTCTAGAAGCTCAATTTCTAGAATTTGAGAAAATGAGAGTTGATTGCAATAATGCTAAAAGTGAACTTGAAGCTGTGTTAAAAAGAGAACTGATTTTAAAAGACCAGCTTGAAAAAGAACAAGGGATGATTGCTAAATTTCAAAGTTGTAGGAATATTTCTCAAAACATCATAGAAGTCCAGGGAATAGAATCGTTTGTGAAGGATACCTGGACTCAAAAGAAAAAGGAGCTAGAACCTGGCCTTGAGGATCTAGAGACTATTTGTGAATCAACGGATAGTGATCATCCATTGACAGATGAACCATCAACGGATGAGAGGTATCCGTCGACTAACAAAAAGTTTGTTAGTAAGAAGGAACTCAAGAAACTGGATATCAAGTATGGTCCAGTCAACAAGAACTTTGGTAGTGTTGAGAGTAGCAAAACCAAATCTAGTGGGAAGGCTAAGGCAGGTGATTTACATAACAAAAAGGATGTTGGTAAATCAGATAATGAAAAGGTAGAAATTGAGGGTAAAAAGAAAAAGAACAGAAATGGTAAGATAGGCATCAACAAGAAAAACAATTATTCTCCTGACAAGTTTGCCCCTAGAAAAACTTGTAGTAATTGTAATAGTGTCAATCACCTATTTTCTAATTGCAAGATTGTTAACAAGGCTCCTGTTCATGTACCTCAAACAGTACCATGTATGCCTGCAATGCCTGGTTTGTATCAAAATGCTAGTTTTTCAAATCCATATGTGAACATGCCATATGTGTCTAATCCTTATTTTCAATCTGTGAATGTGCCACAAATGTCATGGAGCATTCCTAGCATGATTAATATGTATGCCAATTTTCCACAAATGCATGCATCAAATATTCATGCAAATGAGCATTTTTCAAACCCCATCACTCAAGCATCTACACCTAAGTTGAAGAATGCTAAGAGTGCAAAGAGTGCAAAGTCAAAGGCTAACAAGAAAGGACCCAAGGAAGCTTGGGTACCAAAATCAACTTGATTTGTTTTTGGAATGTGTGCAGGGAAACAGAAGGTATATATGGTACCTAGACATTGGATGCTCTAGGCACATGACAGGAGATTCAACCCTGCTCACAGAGTTCAAGGAAGGAGCTGGCCCTAGAATTACCTTTGGAGATGACAGCAAAGGATATACTAAGGGATATGGCCTGATTTCAAAAGACAATGTCATCATTGAAGAAGTGGCTTTAGTTGAAGGTTTGAAGCACAATTTGCTGAGTGTCAGTCAGATTTGTGACAAAGACTATGAAGTAAAGTTCACAAAAGAAGCCTATGTTGTTTCTACAAAGAAAGACAACAATGTGGTATTGACAGGTTTTAGAAAAGGAAATGTTTACATAGCTGACTTCAATCCAGCATGCTCAGAATCCATTACTTGTCTCTTCAGCAAAGCAAGTAAGGATGAGAGTTGGCTATGGCATAAGAAGCTGTCACACTTGAATTTTAAAGTTATGAATGATTTGGTAAGAAAGGATCTTGCTAGAGGAATCCCTCAATTGGAATTTGTCAGAGATGGACTGTGTGATGCCTGGCAATTAGGGAAACAAAAGAAATCATCCTTCAAAAGCAACACAGAGTCATCCATTGTTAAGCCTCTTCAATTGCTGCATATGGACTTATTTGGTCCAGTAAATGTCATGTCTATTTCAAAGAAGAAATACTGTCTGGTGATTGTAGATGATTTTTCTAAGTTTACATGGACCTTCTTCCTGCACTCCAAGGATTGTGCAAGTGAAATCATCATCAATCACCTCAGAATACTAAACAATGGTTCTGAAGACAGAGTACAAAGAATCAGGAGTGACAATGGTACTGAATTCAAGAATTCCACAATGAAGATTTTCTATGAAGAAAATGGAATTGTCCATGAGTTTTCTGCTGCCAGAACACCTCAACAAAATGGGGTTGTTGAAAGGAAAAACAGAACTCTCATTGAAGCAGCTAGAACAATGTTAAGTGAATCAAGGTTACCAACATATTTCTGGGCTGAAGCTGTCAACACTGCATTCTTTACTCAGAATATTTCCTTGGTCAACCAAGCTAGAGGAATGACTCCTTATCAGTTGTTAACCAACAAGAAACCAACTTTAGCTTTCCTTCATGTCTTTGGATGTAAGTGTTTTGTGCTAAGGAATCATGGAGATAACTTGGGCAAATTTGAAGCAAAGGCAGATGAAGCTATTTTTGTTGGATATGCAGCAGGGAAAGCCTATAAAGTCTACAACCTAAGAACCAACATTGTTATGGAATTTGTACATGTTGTGTTTGATGATCAAAAGATTCTAGGTCTAAATGATGGAGGCTCCCATGAAAAGTTGGAATTTGAGAATGAAGGTGAAGGAAGAATGTACTATGATGATGATGAGGAAGATGAAGATCATGACCATAGAGATCCACCAAGAGTTGTTGTACCAACTAGAAGTGATGCTCACACTGGAAATGAAGCATCCGTTGACAGTCATTCTGGAGCATCCGTTGACAATATTAGAGATGCATCCGTTGACAGAGATTCTCAAGCATCCGTCGACAGGCAAAATGATGCATCCATTGACAGTCAACTTCATAATTCAGCAAGGACAACAAACTCAGGGGGAGTTTCTCAGGGTCAAAATTCAATGCCAAATCAACATGATCATGCTCATGAAAATGAAGCAACCTCATCAAGATCAAACCTTCCACCTGTAAGAAAATGGACTAGAGATCACCCATTTGAGCTAATCATTGGTGAATTAAATTCAAGAGTCCAAACTAGAAGGGCCACTCAAGCAGAATGTCTATACAGTAGCTTCCTGTCTCAAGAGGAACCTAAGAAAGTGGAAGATGCCCTTCTAGATCCAGATTGGGTCTTAGCAATGCAAGAAGAGCTAAACCAATTTGAAAGAAATAAAGTATGGAAGCTTGTGCCCAAACCTGATGATAGAAGTGTCATAGGTACTAAATGGGTTCTCAAGAATAAGACAGATGAAAATGGCATAATTGTGAGGAATAAAGCTAGATTAGTGGCAAAGGGCTATTCTCAAGAAGAAGGGATAGATTTTGATGAAACTTTTGCTCCAGTGGCAAGACTTGAGGCAATAAGAATCTTCCTAGCCTATGCAGCACATGCCAATTTCAAAGTCTATCAGATGGATGTCAAAAGTGCCTTTCTAAATGGGGAACTGGAAGAAGAGGTCTATGTCCAGCAACCTCATGGCTTTGAAGATCCAGAATTCCAAGAATAGGTATATCTTCTCATGAAAGCACTTTATGGTTTGAAGCAAGCACCAAGAGCCTGGTATGACACTTTATCTCAATTTCTTTTGGAGAATCACTTCACTAGAGGTACAGTAGATAAACCCTTATTTTATAGGAATATCAATGGCTCTTCAATACTTGTTCAAATCTATGTAGATGATATTATTTTTGGGTCTACAGATGAGAAGCTTTGCAAAAGGTTTGCCAAACTTATGCAAAGTAGGTATGAAATGAGCATGATGGGTGAATTAACTTACTTTCTTGGCCTACAAGTAAAGCAAGTTAATGAGGGCATTTTCATAAGTCAAACAAAATATATTTATGATCTTTTAAAGAAATTTGACTTAATGGATTGTACCTCTGCAAAAACACCCATGGCCACTGCAACTAAGCTTGAGTTGAATACTAAGGAAAAGTCTGTGGACATCTCAAGCTAGAGAGGCATGGTAGGTTCACTTCTATACCTAACAGCTAGTAGACCTGATATAATGTTTTCTACTTGTCTTTGTGCTAGATTTCAAGCTGACCCTAGAGAGTCTCACTTGATAGCTATTAAGAGAATTTTCAGGTATCTCAAAGGAACACCAAACCTTGGCATTTGGTACCCAAGAGAATCTGGTTTTGATCTAACTGGTTATTCAGATGCAGATTATGCATGTTGCAGAGTTGATAGGAAAAGTACTACAGGTTCCTGTCAATTTCTAGAAAACAGGCTTGTTTCATGGTTCAGTAAGAAACAGAACTCAGTCTCCACTTCTACAGTTGAAGCTGAGTACATTGCTGCTGGAAGTTGTTGTGCACAGATTCTATGGATGAGAAATCAACTTATTGACCATGGTCTAAAAGTTGAAAAGATTCCAATTTTCTGTGACAACACAAGTGCTATTGCCATCACAGGGAATCCAGTGCAACATTCGAGAACCAAGCATATTGACATCAAATACCACTTCATTAGAGAACATGTGATGAATGGTACAGTACAAATGCACTTTGTGCCAAGTGAAATGCAGCTTGCAGATATCTTCACCAAGCCTCTTGATGAATCCACATTCACAAGATTGGTAGGTGAACTAGGTATGCTTAATTTGTCATAATTCCTAGTGATATTTGATTCTACTGCATTGCAGCTAGAAATGTGTTTTGATTTACTTTAGAATTAAAAACTCACAGAAAAGTTTCTTCAGAAATTTGTCCAAGGCAAAATTATCTTATCAACGGGTATCCTTTTACCCGTTGATAGCATAAACACATTCCTAGATTTTCATATATCAACGGATAACAGGTTATCCACGTCATCAACGGATAAACTGTTTCTCAACCGTTCATTTCATATCCGTTGATATACATATTTTCTTTTAAATATAACCGTTGGTAAACGTGTATCTATATAGGACTGGTTATATTTATTTTCTTTTATTATTTGACATTTACTTTTGACCAATGGGTAATTACTTTTAATTATTTCATTTTCAATTCTTGAAAAGTATAAAAAGCTGTCTTGTGCTCTCACATCTCACTTTTATCGACTTTCAAGATTCTTTTAAGTAACTGCATCTTCTTCACAAAAACTCTCTGCAACAAAAGTTCAAACACTTCAATGGTGCCTATTGTTAATATGATGTCTTCCACTGGGTTCACCTATGAGAAGAACAACTTCGCGGCCTATGTCGATACAGTGAATGCCCCAGAAGCTTATCACACCATGATGAATTTTATGAAGAACTGTAAACTTTCGTATGCTATGACTGCCACCACTCCTCTAATCCACGAGGTAATCGAAGAGGTGTGGGCATCTGCTGAGTTCAATGGCACAGACGGTACAATTACTTTTTCCTTAAAGGGTAAAAACTATGTAGTTAACTCTGATGTGATAACTGCTTGTTTAAAATTACCTGAGAATAACTGTCTGAAAGTACCCAGTGATGCTGAAATAGTTGCCATGCTTAATTCCATAAATTATGCCCTTAGTACTGATAATTTAGGGAAAATTGTTAGGAAAGGGATGGTTAAAGAATGGAGCTATTTTTGTGATGCCTTCATTAAAACTTTTTCAGGCAAAATTAGTAATTTTGATGCTGTTACCCATTCCATGCTAGTTATGTTTTGTATGCTTCTGACTGATAAATTCTATAACTTTGGCACACTAGTCATGTATGAGATAGCAGCAAAATTAGGTAAAAAGGAAACTAGGAGCAAGATTATCTATTTTGCTAGATTTTTTATGCTCTTAGCACTGCATGTATCTGAGAATGAGCTATCCATTGCTAACCCGGATAGCAAGTTCACATGTTTTGTTCAGGAGAAGAGGGTCTTAAGTGATCTAATTCGAATGAACTCCAATGCAGAAGTACAATTGGTATATCTACCAATTGTTCAGGTAACTCTTTCTAACCTTGAAACTCATATCTCTAACCCCAAAATTTCTTTGCCTTCCACAGTCACAATGGAGTCTGTAGTAGTGACCAAACAGGCTCCTACCCAAGTGACTAAAACAAAAGTTTCCAAACCAAAATCTAATAGACAAACCTCAGGTGCTTCTCAAAAAGCACCTGTTGCAAAAACTATCACAACTCTTGAGGGGAGTGTGAAGGAGGTAGTGAGTGGTGAGGGACAGGGTGCTAGCCCTAAGAATAAGGTAGGTGAGGAAAGTGCACCAAATAGCCAAGCCCAAGTTACATCCTCTCAACAGGGTGTGACTACTAGTTCTATAGCAACTCTGCACAAAAGGGTAAGGGACACTAGCCCTCTCTCAAAAACCTGTGAAAGAAGAGTAAAATCTAAAACCATAGGGGAATCACAGGGTGCATACACAGTACAGCATACTGTACCTTCTCAAATTCAGTTTGATGTGACTTCAATAAATGTGGAGTCACAGCCCCTTGATCTTAACCTTCAAATCGATACACATTACAATCCACCATCACCAACTCCATCTCTGGATGTGGATATGATATCTACATCAATTCCTGATTCTCCATCTTTAAGATTCTTGGAGAAGCCCCACTCTGCAATTGGTGGTCATCATCTTTTAGATGATTTGTTGGGCCATCAATCTTCCATTCCTGAATTCACAACAACATCTGTGGCCTCATCTTTAAAATCAATCTCCACAGATTCAGTGTTGGTTTTCACTTCAACGGATACCATCATTCCTTCATCAACGGATATCCTTCATCCGTTGACAAGTGTTTCTCCATCAACGGATGCGCCTATGTCTAGCCATCCATTGACAGCTATAACTACTCCATCAACGAATATCCCTTATCCATTGATAACTTACTCTACCACTGCTATATCTGACATTCTTGTGTCAAGTGTGGAGGAGTTCTCAATAGTTGAAACACTTTTAGGATTCAATGAAGGGAGTGAGAGGCTGCCTTGTGAGCAGGCAAAAGGAGAGGCAAATAATGAGAGGCTGACCATTTCTTCAGGTCAGGCAAAAGGAGAGCAAGAGAGTTCCACCTTAGTAGGTGAAGGTGAGGGTGTGAGAGGTGTGAGCCAGGGGGAGCCCCTGATGCAAGAAAAGAGAGATGAGTGGAGAGAAGGGACTACAGGAGAAATAAGGCAGGAAGATCCAGCCATTACAAGTGAGTTAATGGAGGTTAATGAAGCTTCTAAAGAGATGGAATTTCGAAAAGAATATCAGTCAATCATTGACTCCATCTCTGTGGATCCTGAAACCTTTACTCATCCTGTTTCTACCTATCAAGCCATGGCACAACAGGGCAATGTGGAGGCAGAGGAGGCAATGCACCTAGTGCACACCTCACAATCTCTACAAAGAGCAAAGGAAGCTTTGACAACGCTGCCTTCAGATGCTGACAGTGAATAGTTTGGCAGTGATGACAGTGACAGCACAGCAAATGATGAAGAAGTCAATGTGGTAGATACTCCAGAATGGCTATTTTCTACTGCCATTGTGGCTGGTGACTTCAATGTGGAGATTATGAAGCAATATCAATCTGCTAGGGCTGAGCACCAAAATGCAGATCCACAGAGGAAGGCTGTCCTTCGACAAATAATGGACTTCCTGAAACTTCACAATATGCACATGGTTATTCAAAGAACACAACATGAGGAGGTCCAAACTGCAATTAGAGAAATGAAAGTGGAACTAGATGCCAGGATTGAGGCACTAGCCCCTACTACCACTCAGAAGGTGCTGACTAGCAAACTATTGAAGGAAGATAGCCTGGCCAAATCTGTTCAGCATCTCTCCTCCAGAGTGGATAGTATGGAATCTCAAATGCAGACACTCATTGCCAATCAAGCCAAACAGACTGAGCTACTGGAAAGGCTACTTGCAGCCTCACCTCCAGCCCTTGATGCTAACAAAAAGGGGGAGAAAAAGGTAGAAAAGGTTGTAGCTACTTCTAGTCAAATTCAAGCTTCCAGTAGCAAGATAGCACAAATTGAGGGGGAGCAACAGCCAATTATAGTGGTCAATCCAAAAGATTTTACTATAGAGGCTTCCCCTGTGAAGAAACAAAAGGCTTTGCTTGTAATTCCTGACTTATCAAAAATCTCAGAAGATGAGAGGCAAGACAGAATTAAAGAATTAGAGAAGATCAACAAGGAGGCAAATGAAAGAATGATGAGAACAGAAAGGATGATCAATGAATCAATTGTATCAACTCTGTTCTCTACTCAGTCCTCTGCTCCAACAATATCAACTACAATTCTGAAGGTGCTCACTCCAGAGATTGTGGCTCCTACATTCTATGATGCTGAACCATCTTATGTCAAAGAATTTGAACCATACATAAAAACCAGAGCCTACTCTCCACCAAAGGCAAATGGGAAGAACAAGTTACAATTGGACTTTCCATTTCCCAAGGATGATGATGAGAAGCTAATGGGAAAGACAATCAAAGAGTTCAAGGAAAAGATAAATAAGAGTGTAAGAGATTGGATGGATGTAATAATAAGGAATGGAAAAGTGTTAAATATATCCAACAGCCATCCTAGATTTGTTGAAGCAAAAAGAGAGGAGACCTCCAAACTTCTAAGGGAAGCTCATCCAAGTGAAGAAAATCAATATGAAAACTTAGATGAGAAGCAAGCCAGGCTGGCTCAGGAGTTAATGGATGAGGTAAAGGATGAAATGAGGGAACCTGAGGAAGTCCCCAAATCCGAACCTAAAAGGAAAGTGAAATCAGTCCCCAAATCCAAACCTAAAAGGAGAGTGAAATCAAAGGCAAGGAGGCCTGTCTCTCCAAAAATTGAAAGAAAGGAAAGAGTTGGCTCATCACAACCTATTTCTGCACAAGTATACAACCCAGCTGTGAATTTCCATGGTGACCCTATAATACCTAAAGAGGAACCAATGAATCTTGACTCCATTGAGGTTCCTTCATTCTTGTTGAAGCCTCAACAGAAGCCTAAACAGAAGAAAAGGATACCAAGGAAGCAACCTTCAAAGGAACCAATTCAAGTTGCTAGGGTGCCTGCTATTGTCAAGCAGCCAATCTTGGAAAACAAGGATGATTTTATCTATCAGGCAGATATTGAAGAATACTCTGGCATGAATCTGTATCTGGATGAATTGTCATAAGTAAGAGGAATTGACAAATATAAACATTTGCCTGAGAGATTGGTCTTTGTATACAAGGGAGGAAAGGAAAAGACATGGCCACTATAGAGGGTTCTTGGAGAAAATTATCTGACATTAACCAAAGTGTTCTCTGCAATCAAGAGATACACAGGGTTCTCCAAGATAGCAAAAGGGGAGATACTGGACAGAACAGAACAGATAAGGAGAGAATGAAACTCACTATCAAGTCTACCAAGGAAGATGAAGATCCCATACAATGGACAGAAAATCCACCTTCAACCCTTCTGGATGATGGAGTTCAAAGATGAAGATGGTAACAGGAGATTCTTCATGTTAGAAGACCAACTATCAAAGGCTAGTTCTCAATACTTGAGATGGTTACAACAAAAGCTAAATCCAAAAGTTGATGAAGAAGATGCCTTCTATAGGCAACTCCAAATGCAGATTGAGTCCAACTCTGCCAAAGAAGGAAAATCAAGGGTGATGCCAACAAGAGAGAAGAAACAGTTTTAATCTGCTCAGTCTAGAGGAGCACTTCTCTGTAAATTTCTCAAACTCTCAGTTTTTAATTTTTAGCTTAATACAATTTTTACATTGTTCTATATATATCTTTAGGAATGTTTTGTTATCATCAAGGTCCTGAATTTATGCTTTATTGCCATCAAGTATAAATTGGGGGAGATTGTTAGGAATATGTTGTACTTGATGATAACTTCACAATCAATCAAATTGTATAAGGTTTTGTAGCTGTCAACGGATGAGGATTTATAACTCTATCCGTTGACAGGTAGCTCATCACGGATGAGGTTTTGTAGCATACTGCAGTATCTCTATGTTATCAGTTGATAGTGTTTTTATCCACAGTCATGTTGACCATCAATGGATAGGCAGCATAGGGTAGCCAATTGTAAATAAGCTATGCTATGTAATTCTGTCTAAGTGAAAGTGCATCAACGGATGAAGACAGAACTCTATCAACGAATACAACTCAAATCCACTCTATCAACGGATACAGCTCAAATCTCAATATCAACGGATACAGCTCAATATATCATCAACGAATGTCAGAGTACAATGTCAACGGATAATCATTGACACTTACTTCTATGCTAAGCTGGGGATTAGTAGTTGATAAGGACAGGTTTGACTGACAAATCACATGGGTTGATAGTAGATACAAAAAAAGCAGTATGGCAGCCATACTTTGGAAACACAGAAGAAAGAAGCATTTCGTTTACACTATGAATACAAGAAAGGTGCAGGAGACATGTTTGTTCACAAGGACAACCTTTCGGCTACATGTGTATTTGGAGTGAAGTAGCAAGTCAACTTGAATTAGATTAATATTATCTTATTCCTGTAGCACTTGTAAACTTGGGATTTATAACCAAGTGTAGCAACTCTTTAGAAGCCAAGAAAACAAATACATTTGCTTAGGGTTTTTATTGAATATCCTTAGAAAGCAAAGAGTTGTAAAACAGAAGCTGTGTACATTTGTATCACAGAGTTTTCTTCGAATAAAAGCTTCAGGTGGTGCATTTAACCACCTGATTTTTATGTGTTTGTGCATTAATCTTTTTACAGCAATTATCTAAGTATAGATTTCTGGAGTTCTTATCAGAAATTTATAAATATCAAGAATTGTATTCGACCCCCCCCCTTCTACAATTATACAAGTGTGTAATCTGGGAATAACAGAGGAAGGTTGTTTCATCACGATGGGGTTCTTATAGAGAAGGTTTTAAGTGCAATTGCAACTTCAGGCATAATTCTAGCCCAACAACAAGATGTTTTGGGCATGGTTTTACATTAGCAGCAAGGGTTTTTTTATGGTGACCTGAGATATGCGAGATCCTAAAAACACGGAGGAAGAAGGTTGCGTAAATGGAAATTCCTAAAGTTTAGGATCGCATCTTCAAGATCGACGTAGCACCTGCAACCACCTCTCACTAGTTGGCGCGCCAACACCCTCCAAGCGTGCCTTTAGGATGCATTCATCTTTAACAAGTTGGGGCGCCAACATGATCAAGTCATGTTGGAGCGCATCAGGTAAATAACTAACATTCTTGTTATTTGTTATTGCACAGTGGAGTTATTAGAGACTCCATCTCTTGGCAGGGTGTGACATCTCGAAGAATTCAAACTTCTAACATCTAAACTTCTAACATCTGGGAATCCATCATAACTCCAGATGCTCCTCCTGGATGGACATAAGTTGTTTGGGAACTCCCTATCCATTCCAAAATGTTCTTATACGTATGGTTAGCTTTTAGAGGTGGTCTTCTTACAAAGGATTGTATGATCACAATGCTAATGCAAGTGTTGCCTGTGTGTGTGGGTTTTGTAATCAAGATGATGGAACTATTCATTATCTCTTTTACTTATGCCCTTTTTGGGATGTATGATTATTTATAGCCTACTTCCTTTCCGAGATTGGCAGGACATCTAGGAATGTAACTTCTTTGTGAATATAGGCAACAAACACTCTTGAAGACTATCTCTGTTGTATCTATTGCAGTTGGAGAGGAATGATAGGCTGCACAATGCCACTCCAAGACCTGCTCAAGCAGTAAGAAATCGGGTGATACAATTGGGTAGGAAGAAGGCCCACACTTGTCTTTCTTTTATCAAAAGATTATCACTAAAAACACCACTATGCTCAACATGTTATATTTTGAACTGAACTGGTCTCTTATGTTTTTTTATCTGCTTAGCTTTCTTGTAAGAGATGTTTAAATTTCGGTCATAGTTTTCTTTCCTAATCATGGAATAAAAATTTCATCGATTAATAAAAAGCATATGTAATATTTAACATAACACTACATATGAAGGAAGAACATAATAAAGGAACCCCATATCTTTCTAATTACAGTTAAACTATATTTCACAAAATCATTTCAAGTGTGCCGATTTTCGGCTGAAAGTTAAGTAACCAGGCTAAATTATTCCATGTATACCGATTTTCATCTAATGCTCAAGAACATGAACTAGAAATAATCAAAGAAAGTTAATAATCAAAGAAATGGAACCATTTTATACCTTTGGAAGATCGAAGAGCACGAAGACGAAGCCGATGGCGTTCATTTTGGTTAGCGGATTAACCAAATGCGAGATTAACCAATTTGCTTGGTCGATTGCATATTCCATATTGTTTGACATGTTGCTGAAGATCGGCTATCAAAAAAGCGCGACTTGATTACCCAGTTCAATATTGTGTGTGAGCAATGAACCCGATTTGAGCAATTAACATCAGTTTGGGTGATTCGGGTCGATTCATTGTAGGATATGGATGATCTAATTTAAAGGAATGAGAGAAAAGTGGGATTTACTTAATTCTGAAATACATAGCTTCAATTTTCAAAGCACCGACATTTGGTGTAATTTTTTTGTTATGTCCTTGATTTGCGCGGGAGATGACATGTCGGGTCGGTCCACTCTAATTTAGGTTACTCCAAATGATGTGTAATGACAAAAAAGAACAGTAAAAAAATAAAGAAGATAAGAAAAATAAAGAATAATAATAATAATAATAATAATTTTCAAAATATAGCAATAGCTATTGATATTAATATTGATAAAATAAGATATATAGCTCTTAGAACAAGTACAATAATGGTTCCGATACTTGTAAAATATAACGGCCCGAGGGGTACTAGCAAATACAAGTAAAACGGATTAAGATGTAACGATGTGGGCCTGTAAAACTGGACTCGCAAACTGGATAATAGTCTCCTGATTATCTTTTGGATAGTAAAAAAGTCACCTCCAATGGCAAGGTATATATATTGATTTACTTTACAGTTTATTAGGGTGAAGAATCCAAGGATGAGGAGTTTAGTTCAGTTGATGATGATGGGTCGCAATCTTTGCTGCAAAAGAATGAAACTTTACACTAGTACTCCAAGCATTATATACAACTCTTTGTATGTATCTTCAACCAACTATCCCATTGATTCTACTAAAATACCCACCTGCATATCTACTTACAGGCAAGCTTCTACATGTTTCCAGTTCCCAGGTTAAAATCTAAATTGTTTGGTTAATATTTATAAATTCTGTCAAGTAATTCTTTTAAATAAGTCTTGCTTGTTTATTCTTGATCAAGAATTGTATATTGAACTTGTAAAGATTGTAAATATCTTTATTTGTTTAGATTTGATCATCCTTTTTAAATGATTGTGTTGGCTAGAAAGGGTTTTTATTATATTACTGCTTAAAGTCTCTTTTGGTACTTAAACATTCTGTAGTTTCTTAGACTTTGATCATCATCAAATTAAAAAATTCTCAGAAAAGAAGGAGCAGTTGTTGGAAGCGCATAAGGTTATAAGGAAAGGAGATGTGATTAATTTGCATGACCTCCTTTTTACCAAGTACAGGGATTATGTCGTCAGATATAAAGACAAAATCCAAGTCCAGGTATGTACAAATGTCACAGCCTGCTTTGTGGAATTGGGACCCGTTGTCATATGTGGAATTAAAGTAATTTGGGGTAAAACAATCGGATCCTTCTTTTTAAATCTTCTTAACAGCCTGCTTTTAATCTGTAAAATCTTGACTGGATAAGGTTATGCCTTATTCTATACATTTGTTCCTAGATCATTTTCTGTATGTATATGAATATCATGGAATATTACATGTACATTTTTGCATATCTTTCTCTCTTGTGTATCTTATTCCCTCTTCACAGCTTGTCTTTCTATTTGTTTGGCTGATCCTGCTCTTGACATTACTTAGTCTCCAACCTTATATTTTGGACTGCGATTGGATTAAACAAAACTCTTTTGCTTATGCCTACTGAATATATATATAGATAGATAGTATTGGCTCTAAAACTTGAAGTATTCAATTCAAAATGCCACAACGACGTTCTGGATGGAATATGGTATGGATACCATCAAATTATACACACTTATATTTGTCAACAGTGGATCCTTTT
Organism: Saposhnikovia divaricata; assembly: GCA_036435485.1. Taxonomy (NCBI): domain Eukaryota; kingdom Viridiplantae; phylum Streptophyta; class Magnoliopsida; order Apiales; family Apiaceae; genus Saposhnikovia; species Saposhnikovia divaricata. The sequence goes on along the minus strand of CM071599.1, from coordinate 133,299,554 downwards.
CTTTAGTGACCAATTCAAGAATTTGTAGATTATTTTATTTTCCCTGGTAGCCTGATGAGGAATGGGAGTGGAGAACGTTTATATATGAGTTTATATAATAGGTTCAGTTCATTATTATTATTATTATTATTATTATTATTATTATTATTATTATTATTATTATTATTAGATATTAGATATTTAAGATTCGATTTTATATTATCCCATATGTTTTGGGATTTGCTAGATATTTGAGATTTGATTATCCCATATGTTTTGGGATTTGCTTTATTGTGTTTTGACTATCCCACATGTTTTGGGATTTGATTTATTGTGTTGGGTCTTGATTTTTCGGTATAAATATACCGAACATTATACATTTCTAGGAAGCTTTGATTATACACTTTTTCTTGGGAATAATATTGATTAATTATTCTTGGGATTCGTATAATTCATTGCTTTATCTGTTTTTGTTCAATAAATCTTCGTTTTCAAGATCTGTCCTGCATCAAATGGTATCAGAGCTTAGGTTTCTCCATCGATTTCTGAATTGTTGGGAGATCTGGGCTTTTTCGAGAAAGGGGAAAAAACTGTTCATCGGGGGCACTATTCACTGCCGGAGTTACTGTTGGAAAAAATAAAGAGACTGTTGGAAAAAAGAAGGGTAACCCTAATTCTATTCTTTATATCTTGTGTGAAACTGCTGTTAGGACCTTAAAATTTTTGAAAATTGCAAACTAGTCCCTGAAGATTCAGTAAAGTTTAAATCAGTCCCTGAAGTTTTCAGAATTACAACACAGTTCCTGAGCTTTGCAGAAACTTTCAAATCAGTCCTGAACTTCAAAAGTTTGACAGTTTAACCACTGAAGTTTCTGATCTTTGACATTCCAGCCCTTGCTACTTCTGAATTTTGATGTTTCAGTCCCTTGTATTCCAGAATTCATCAAGATCAGCCCTCTTATCTTTGTTTAATCAATGTCTTCTTACATCAAGCATCAAATCAATGGCGTGGAGGATAATATTTATTTCCTTGAGCGTGAGCGTGATGAGTTGCATTACGAAGTCTATGTTTGTCATCGTGAACGTTGGTTACATCAATATAAACTTACGTTGAAGGAGTTAGATAATCAATATGATGAATTTAGAAGCTTACAAAAGAGGTATAAAATTGAGTTAAGTAAAGAAAGGGACGCACGTGCAAGTGAGGAACTAAAAAGTGCAACCGGAGAAGTCAAAAGTGCTCTTGCAACTCTCACATCTAAAGTTCAATGTCTTGTGGGTTTGGAGAATGCAAAAAATGCCACAGAACATGAAACTAATATGGAAATTCAGCGTGATGAAGACACAAATCCGGAAGATCCACTTGAGGAGGTTAAACAAGTTGAGGATATAGAAGTTGTGGGTGCGGATCAGGTTGAGGAAATCAAGTCACAAGCTGATTACTTCCAAATTGTTGAGGAATGTAAAGTGGTTGGTGATATTATCGAGGTTGAGCATATTGACTTCATCATTCCAGAATACATGCTCAAGCCTCCTTCACTTGCTAGTGAATTTACAAAGTTCTTTGGGCCTGAGTTCGTGTTTTTGACGAAGTACGAATTTTTCTTCTTTGTTCCGGTTCAATCTTGCGTGATTCTTGATTTTTTCCAAACTCGTGGTCGAGTTTTCTCCAACAAGGGGAGAATGATGAGGAATGGGAGTGGAGAACGTTTATATATGAGTTTATATAATAGATTCAGTTCATTATTATTATTATTATTAGATATTAGATATTTAAGATTCGATTTTATATTATCCCATATGTTTTGGGATTTGCTAGATATTTAAGATTTGATTATCCCATATGTTTTGGGATTTGCTTTATTGTGTTTTGACTATCCCACATGTTTTGGGATTTGATTTATTGTGTTGGGTCTTGATTTTTCGGTATAAATATACCGAACATTATACATTTCTAGGAAGCTTTGATTATACACTTTTTCTTGGGAATAATATTGATTAATTATTCTTGGGATTCGTATAATTCATTGCTTTATCTGTTTTTGTTCAATAAATCTTCGTTTTCAAGATCTGTCCTGCATCATAGCCATTCCTTTTCCACTGTGAAAAACTTTACATTTGAAACTATCGCAAATTGCAATTTTTCCTTTATTTGGATATATAAATAATATTTTATGATTTTACTTCATACTATAATGAATAATTGCAGTATTTAATTTTTTAGTAGTGATAGAGCATCAGTGATATAATATTCCGGCATGTGTAGTTTGCTTAGAAGAACTTAATACCCCATTTTGCCTGAAAAATTAGACTGCGACTGACTTTGTGGTCTGCCAATTGGCCTCAAAATTGGGAAGGAATACAGAATATTATTTCCACAAGCTAAAACATGCTGGTACAGTGAGTTTTTTTTTTTTTTGTTTGGGGGGGGGGGGGGGGGGACAGTAAATCACCTAAACAATTTGTATAGGGTTTTATCAATGAAGAAGAGGAGTCTAGTCCAAGTCCAGTTGATGATGGGGGCACAATTTTTTCTGTAACAGAATGAAAATTTACACTATAAACTTTATATACAACTCTTGATATGTATCTTCAAGAAAGTATCCAGCTGCTTCATTTCAAGCGAATCTACTGCTAACTCTTATAGGCAAGCATCCACATTTCCCTACTTCCCAGATTAGCCTATACTGTACTTTAGAATCTACTCTACTTAATAATAATTCTGGAAAATCACAGTGTGCATGCGAGGCTACATATTTAGAGAAAAATATACTTGTGATAATCAAAAACTTACATCTTTCTATTTTAAATTTGACATTAAAATAGTCTGCTTGTAATCTGCGAGGATGTAATCAATGGAGAACTTATATAATTGTAGGCCAAGAGTGATTACAAATTGTGAAACCGGAAGTAAAATGTGATTGCACTTTAAGTTGGGTTACCTTGGTGCCATGTCTTATTTACCCATTTGTTTGGTTCGTGTTGTCGATTAAAATGATGTTTCTATTACTAAGTATCGAATTATTGCAAGTTATTTGGTTCATGGGTAATGGGTACTATTGTTTAAGCTTCAGGCCAGTATGCCTTACTCTATATACATGTACCTAGACTATTTTTGTATCTGTAAAATATCATGAAATCATAGATATGCATTTTCCCGTATCTTTCTCTCTTTTGTATCTGATTCTCTCTTCACAGCTTCTCTCTCTTTTTTTATGGCTGGTCTTGCTCTTAACACTTGATTGGTCTCTCTCCCAAACTATATGCCAACCCTAGATTTTGGACGGCGATTTGATGAAACAAAGCCCTTTTGTATATGCCACTATATACAGTACAGTTTAGGTTAAGACTTTGAAACAGAAACATGTTTGAATAATATCAATTCCAAGTGGCTATAATTTGTTGTTATGACCTTCTGTAGAATGAGTAAACTAACTTGTAAGTATTTGGACTCGCAAAATAAAGTATCATCACTTTAAAAGATTACTCTGCCAACTTGCCTATCATATTGACTTTCAAATTGACGCATTCCATGTTTATTTCGAAATGCCAAAACGATGTTCTGTATGGATGCCAGCAGATTATACATACTACTATATCAGTAGATCCTTCTCTTTACAGTTTTCCCTGATGGTTATTCCCCCCTCCCCCCCCAAGTAATACTTTAGTCTTTACATTTGAAATTATCAATAATTCCATTATATACTTTTTTTTATATAAATAATGTTTTATGTTTCTTTTTACATTTTAATAACTAAATTCAGTATTTAATTTTTCAGTAGAGTGATAGAACATCAATATTTTACCATGTATACTTTGCTTGAATCAATTATTTCCCTGTCTTGCCCTGAAATTAAGAGTGTGACGGACTATTTAATCTACATGCCAAACACAATGTTAAGAGTGAGGCGGGTTGGGGGGTGGATTTATACCAGCTGATAACACACACTACTGCATTTGAAGGTGAAGGCTGCGCAGTTGGCAGGCAAGGTTATAGTTCTGTATTTTTTGCCACTACACCATGATTATGTGTATTCGAGGATGTCCATATCACATTTGATAGACACATACACTTATCTGCTGCCTGATAATGTTTTTGAGGTTGTCTTGGTCGCTTATGGGGCTGCAGAAGATTTGCGCTACAACAAATCTAATTTTGAATCTATATTTTATCACATGCCATGGACTGCCATCCCATTCCCAGATATTACATCCAGAGAACATCTGGTACATAGATTTGGTATAGACAGACTGCAGTGTTATAGTACCTCAGTTGTCATTGATCCATCTGGCATGGTTATGCAAAGTAATGGTTGTAAGTTATTTAAAAAATATGGAGGCCTGGGTTATCCTTTCAGCGATGAAAGGATAGATATTCTTAAAGCTGAAGATGATGCAACTGCTGAGAAGCCCTCTTTAGAAGCGCTCTTGCGTTCCCCAAAACATAATTATGTCATCACAAACAAAGGGGAAAAGGTATGAATGCGGCAGCAGAAAACATTTGATGGATTGGACGTTTGATATCTTTACTATTTGAAATACCTGTTTTGTTGTTTTTCTATATTTCTTATTTTCGGTTTTTCACTTGTTACTCCCAGGTACTTATCGACACTCTTTGAGGAAAGGTGGTAGCACCATATTTTTATGAAGAGGGTATTACTCCTAACTGCCTGACAGCAAATATCAAGGCAGCATATGAAGAGTTGGCACAAAATAAATCTTGTTTTGAGGTTGTGTTGATATATCTGTATGACACAAGTGAAACTATTGATAGTACGAGTGAAGAATCATTTCGGAATACATTTTAGAGTATGCCTTGGTTGGCACTCCCTTTCAGAGACCCGAGATGTGAGAGGTTGAAGCGATTTTTTGGTGATCCACATAATTGGTTAGTTTCTACACTTGTTATCATTGGACCACATGGGGAATTCATTGAACGTGAGGGTGCTGCCTTCATTAGCAAAATTAAGCCTTCAGCATACCCGTTCACTGGTCACAGAGTTGCCAAGTCAGACACCGATAAAGTAAGGGAACTAACGTTGGATATGCTCTGGGATCAGAACACTATTTTCAGAGGAAAAGATGGGAGCAAGGTTAGTTCTTTCGACGTTTTATATTCATATTACTAAGCCCTATTTTTTACCTAAGAAATACTGATAAATGATAATCGATTTGACTAACACTGTTTGCGTGACAACAAACAAAAACATCAAATTTCTCAATTTTGGTTATGAGGGTAAATTGATATACCTGGGTAAATTAACATAGATATACCTATGTATATATAACACTTGACAAACACAAACACAAATATCCTTGCATGTTAGGCATTATCTGTAGATAGATATGACATTATATAATATGTTTCCCTAGAAACCTTGTCTTTGATTGTACATAAGGAAAGAAACCAAGAGTTTCTCTTTGAATTTAAAGCATGTATGTGTTGTCACTTGTCATTTAATTTTAAAGTTTTAATAAGCATAGCAAAACAGAGTTAAAGTTTGTAGTATAGGTTCATTTGAAGTCCATGTTCTGTTATTTTTTAAAATAAGCTGAATACGATTAGGCCATGTTGATTATCAAAGTCGAATGCCTGTATGATTTATGGTTTTTAATTTTCATTGCATGTATGGTTCATGCTTTTTGGATTATTTTCTTTACTTATTTACTCAATAATCCAATGTTTTAGGTCCGGTTTTCTCAACTTGTTGGAAAGAGAATCATAATATTTTTTGAGGGTAATGAAGTAGATGCCCATGATCTGGGTAAGATGTGTGTAGAAACGTTCCTGAATATGTTAAAAGAAAGGTACCGTAACTTGAAGGGTACAAGTGCTGAGTTTGAAGTGATATACATCACCAGCAACAAAAATGAACCCTCATACAATGAGCTTATTAAAGATGTCCCATCATGGTTTGTATCACATGCATCCGAACTTTTACCCATTGATCTTAGTTTGTATTGTTATTGTCACCTTTTGTCGGTACCTGCTGTTTCTGCTTTTTGGGATGGCTTTTGGTGTGGCAAATTTGGCGAATGGCGTCGAAACTCTTCAATGCTTGCCTTTGATCAAGATGGACAAGTTGTCAGAAAATCTCTACAGCTTTCTTCTAAGGATATGGATTTTATGGATTTTCCCTTTTATGCTGGAAGTATGGAAGATGAGGCTTTTTCTGAATTACGTAATCTTTGTAGTTGGTGGAAGTCATATTTAGAACCCGCCTCGTCTGAAAGGTTTTCGGGCGTCGAGGGCTTGGCGCCATGATTACCATAACTATGGTGTACCTCACCATAAAAGTATTCCAGGAGTTGGAGATGAACAAGATGACTTTGCTTGATTTACATCCCCCTTTATGTTTTTGTTTGTTTGGACACTTTGGATATTTGGTATTTGAATGTTATTGGGTAGTAACTATGTGTAATTTGAACTTCTTATTCTATTGCTTTTGACTTTAATTATAAAATCATTGTGTTTAGTAATATTAATAATTTATATCTAGGAAATATATGTAATATGTGTTTGTAATTATCTATACTATTTTATTATAGGAAATATATGTAATATGTCTTTATGTGTTTGTATTGCCATTTGCCACCTTTGTTAAGGGAGCATGATGGAGTTCGACCTCAGATGTATCTAGTATCTACTCTGCCACTAGGTCACAATACTTGGGACCATCAAAAACTTCTTGTACCATAATCGTCAGTAAGGCTGCACAAAGGTCCAAAACCGGACCGGACCGGACCGATCCGGACCGGACCGGACCGATCCGGACCGGATCGAAGATCGGATTTTATTGAATTCATGGACCGGGGACCGGACCGGTCATAACCGGTCTTTGGGACCGGACCGGACCGGAAAAACACGGACCGGACCGGAACCGGACCGGTTTGGACCGGTTAGTTAATATTTTATAAAAAAATTAATTTTTATAATTTAATTTTCATTCTTTGTTGATTTATAAATTACTTGGTAAGTTAATTTAAATTTAAAAATAAGTAAATGTCATACTATTTGTAAAGTAACATTAATTCGTAAACGTAATTATAAATTATATATAGTATGAAATATGAAATTTAATCATTTATATTATAGTGTTTATATATATTATTTCATAAATTTATTATTTACCAATTTGGATCACTAAAATATGTTATGTGTGAATATTTAATCATTAAATTATATAATTTAAAAGACAAAATAGTGTAAAATTAACTATATACATAAAATCCGGTCCGATCCGGTCCGGACCGGGTGTTTTCAGGGTTTGGACCGGACCGGACCGAAGATCGGATTTTTTTGATTTTACGGACCGGGGACCGGACCGGTTATATTCGGTCCGGTCCGGTCCTTGGACCGGTAGACCCGGTCCGGTCTAATTTACCGGTCCAGACCGGAAAGTTGTGCAGCCCTAATCGTCAGAAATATTCTGAAATCGGGACACACAAAGGAGATGTTCATAACCTGCTGAACATTGTTGTTGTCCGGCAAATAAACACATATTAACTGTATCTAAGAGCCTGACATTTGAATAAGAATTAACTGTTTCGACAGAAGCAATAGGCGAATCCAGTCATGGATTGCTTTTTATTTTTTTATGAAATCTATACTATTATATAAAAGTCGAAACATTAAAAGTTTGGTCGGTCGGTACGGTACCTATTAATTTTACTTATTTACCCTTACTCAGTTACAAATAAAATTCATCCTACTAACTAATCAATTTCCGTATTCTTCTTTATTAATCAATTTTCTTTTTCAGGTTAAACATATTACCTTTTCTATTTTTCAATAACTAAATAATTTTCTTTTTCAGGTAAAATACAATATTTTTTACATTTTATCTAACTAAAATATCTACTTTTTTAAAAACACTACGAGCAATTTTATTTAATAAAATAACATAATTATTTTATAATTGTTATTAACTAATCAATTACCATTTTTAGTCAATAACACGTTACCTTTTCACTTTTCTCTAATCAAAATCTCTCTTTTTCCAATTATATCATAGACGGTTACCAGTTTAAGCCAAAACACGTTACCTTTTTTCTTTTCTCTTACTAAAAGCTCTCTTTTTCCAATTATATCAAGGACGTTTCTATTTAATAAAAATAATATTATAATATTAATAATTAACCGATTACCTGTTCAATTAAAACGTATCATCTTTTCTATTTTTTCTAATTGAATTCCCTTTTTTCTAGAAATATCACGAGCAACATTAATTTCTCATTTTCTAAAAACAATATGAGCAATTTTATTTAGTAAAATAACATAATTAAATTATAATTACTACAAACTAATCAATTACCTTTTTTACATAAATCATGTCACCTTTTTAATTTTCACGTTACCCTTTTATTTTCTCCAACTAAAATCTCTCTTCTTCCAAATATATCACAGGAGGTTCTATTTAATACAATAAACTGATAATATTATAATATTAATAACAATTAACTGAATACCTTTTTTAGCTAAAAGTATCATTTTTTTTATATTTTTTAACTGAAATTCCTCTTTTAATAGATATATCACGGACAATATAAATTTCTACTTTCTAAAAACATTACGAGCAATTGTATTTAGTTAAATAATGTAATTAAATTATAATTACTATAAACTAATCAATTACCTTTTCCACCTAGAACATGTTACCTTTTTAATTTTCTTTAACTAAATTCTCTCTTTTTCCAATCATATCACGGACATTCTATTTAATAAAAAAAAAATTTATAATTACTAACAAATAACCGGTTACCTTTTTAACTAAAACCTAACATCTGTTCTATATTTTCTAACTTAAATCACTCATTTTCTAGAAATATCACGAATTAGATTTATAATAATATTATTAAATCATCTCATATAGAAATTTAAGTCTAAAAAATTCATGTTTTAAAAAAATTATTACTAACTAATCAATTTCCGTATTCTTTTTTATTAATCAATTTCCCTTTTCAGGTTAAACATATTACCTTTTCTATTTTTCAATAACTAAATAATTTCTTTTTTTCGGTAAAATACAATATTTTTTACATTTCATCTAACTAAAATATCTACTCTTTTAAAAACACTACGAGCAATTTTATTTAATAAAATAACGTAATTATTTTATAATTGTTATTAACTAATCAATTACCTTTTTTAGTCAAAAACACTATCTTTTCTTTTTTCTCTAATCAAAATCTCTCTTTTTCCAATAATATCATAGACGGTTACCATTTTAAGCAAAAACACGTTACCTTTTTTCTTTTCTCTTACTAAAATCTCTCTTTTTCCAATTATATCAAGGACGTTTCTATTTAATAAAAATAATATTATAATACTAATAATTAACCGATTACCTGTTCAATTAAAACGTATCATCTTTTCTATTTTTTCTAATTGAATTCCCTTTTTTCTAGAAATATCACGAGCAACATTAATTTCTCATTTTCTAAAAACAATATGAGCAATTTTATTTAGTAAAATAACATAATTAAATTATAATTACTACAAACTAATCAATTACCTTTTTTATATAAATCATGTCACCATTTTAATTTTCACGTTAGCTTTTTATTTTCTTTAACTAAAATCTTTCTTTTTCCAAATATATCACGAGAGATTCTATTTAATACAATAAACTGATAATATTATAATACTCCCTTCGTCCCATGTAATTCTTTACATTTGCGGACCAATTTTCGGTACGAATTTTAAGTTACATTTTAAGGATAGTTCTATAACTTATTTTTAATATATTTTTTTTGTATAAAAATAGAACAATATTATTTTTATACAAAAAAAGAAAATATCAAAAATAAGTTATAGAACTATTCTTAAAATGCACCTTAAAATGCGTGTCAGATGCGCAATTTTTTATGTAAAGAAATGGGTGGGATAGAGGGAGTATTAATAACAATTAACTGATTACCTTTTTTAGCTAAAAGTATCATATTTTCTATATTTTTTAACTAAAATTCCTCTTTTAATAGAAATATCACGGACAATATAAATTTTTCCTTTCTAAAAATATTACAAGCAATTGTATTTAGTTAAATAACGTAATTAAATTATAATTACTATAAACTAATCAATTACCTTTTTCACCTAGAACATGTTACCTTTTTAATTTTCACTAACTAAATTCTCTCTTTTTCCAATCATATCACGGGCATTCTATTTAATAAAAAAATTATAATTACTAACAATTAACCGGTTACCATTTTTAACTAAAATCTAACATCTTTTCTATATTTTCTAACTAAAATCACATCTTTTCTAGAAATATCACGGATTAGATTTATATAAATATTATCAAATCACCTCATATAAAATTTAAGTCTCAAAAATTCATATTTTAAAAAATTTTATTTAAATTAATGAAAAAAATATCATATTATATTAAAAAAATGCGTGCATCCTACAGGTTTTAAGCTAGTATTTCTAAATGAGTAAGTTATTGAAATTATGTACTTCCTTACTATAAGTTGTGAAGAATACTTAGGATAGGATTTACAGTATAGACTCTCTGCTACTTGGAGGAGAACTAAGGTAAGCCACCTCCATGGGCCGTGACGCTCCATATGCTCGGACAGCGTGGATTACAGTAAAATTTCTATAAATTAATATAGTTGGGATTGAAAAATTCTATTAATTTCAAGAGGTATTAATTAATCGATAAATTAATAATTATTAATTTATAAAGAATTTTTGACATCAATGAAATTTAATTTCCAATTATATACATTTAAATAGAATGAATTGTACAATTTATGTTTTATACTTAATTCAATATATATTGTTTACAAATTTAATTAGTGTTTGCAAGATTTAAATTAAATATTCATGTATATTTAGATGATATTATGGATAAAATAACATTTTTTGAACATTTTTCACATAAAGAGGCACTCAAGACATCAAAAAACATTGATTAATAACTTTTTAATGATTCAGGAAAACACCACATTCGAACTTTTGGATGTAACAAAGATGGTTACAGATGAGTTTCATATAGATTCAAATTTTAAGAACCCTAGAATTATATTTTACAAAAGGATAATACATATATTTTTATGATTATAAAGGAATTATTAATTTATAATATTATTGGGACCATATATTTATATAGGATTTTCAAAAAAATTATTATTTTATTATCTTATCGAAATTGTTCATTTTTTGAACTGGCTTAAGTTGAGATCGGAAGAAATTATTAACTTAGAGAGATTATTAATTTATCGAGTACTAATTTAACGAGGTTTTAATGTAGGAAGAAATGTTGGGAATGGAATGATGTGTAGCGGAAAAAATAGAAGGGAGAAGAAAGAATGGAAATGTAAATGTTTTACATAAATAAACTTAGTAAAGATGAGTTTATTGTTTAATTATCGAACAAAACTAATTATTAGGACCTTTTTGTCAAATTGATAACCTTCCAAGTTTGGTTTTTTCGTTCGAGATGTACAAAGTAATTATTAAAGTGGATTGTGTTACCTAAAATTGGACGTAAGAGAGGTGTTTGTCACCCATATTGTTATTCATTCTGGCCAACAACATGTGGGTGCAGTGGGTTGAATCCTTGTCTTCTTTGTAGGAGGTCAAGGGTTCGACCCCTGGGTGTGTGTGAGTTTAGTTTGTATTAGTTTTCTTTCTTTGTATTTGTATTTGGCCGGGGGTCCTTCGGAAACAGCCTCCCTATTGTATAGGGGCATGGTCTGCGTACATCTACCCTCCTCAGACACCACTATGAGTGGTATTATAACTGAGTAAATTTTTGTTTCGTTTCGTTTATTGTTATTCATTCTGCCTTCTGGTACCACTGTTCTACAATTAATTATGGCTAGCTTATAATCCGTGCATCGTACGGATTTTTTTAATATGTAATGAATTTTATTTTATATTATAATTACATTTTTATATAATCATTATTTACAATATTTTATTTTAATTTAAATTTAAATGATTTAATAAAAATATAATTAATTATATACATGGTTTAAAATTTATATTATAAAATTTTAAAATAAATATGTTGTTTATGTGGTTCAACCTTAAAATTTTAGTAAATTAATTTAATTATATAATATATTTAATCATTAGAACTAACGATTCTGATTTTTTACTAAAAATCTAACGGTTATCATTCGCAATATACGGATTTTCTATTATATTTTGTTAGTGATTAAAAGATATGGTGCGATATCTTTGGGTATATATTAATTATTACAAAATTATGTTTTAAATTAAAAGTTAACGTGTTTTAATTAGAAAAAAAATATTACTGATTGAAAGGTATGATAGATGTATAAAAAGTAATATCATTAATAAAAAATAAACATTTTTTAATTAAAAAATGCAATCAATTAATTATCATTCATTATATTATTTTATTATTTATTTTAATAATAAGGATGACCGTGCCGAAAATCGTGATAAGTGGATTTTATATCCACTGGGAATGCCTCCGTTCGGCTTAAATTGATTGTTTTGGACTCAAGTTGTTATAGTTTTGATGTGTTTTGCTTAGTTGTGCAGATTTACGAGAATGTTGATTAAAGTGGATGCTTCTATCGTTCTTGGAGAATTAATTGATTAAAATTCGGATTTTTTGAGAAGGGCTGCGCACCTTATACTGTTTGGGCCATATCTGGAGTTCTAGAAGTCCGTTTTCAGCCCATTTACAGTCCACGCGAAGCTTGAGAGATTTTCTACAATATGGGATAGGTCTTACACGACCAGGCCGCGTGTGGTGGGCCCAGGAAGCACGACCAGCAGATAGATTGGAGCAGAGAAAATACTGTTTTGCCCTTTTCTAGTTCTAATTGTATTTTGGGCAATTTTTAATACCTAAATTGAATTCTAATTGTAATAGAAGGCAAGATTTGTAGAGCCTATTTAAACACATCCTACCATTGTAAATTACAACAATTCATAGCTTTTAATCGTATCAAGATACTTTCGATCTTCCATTCTTTCTTCAATATTATGTTTTCATTCATTATCATTATTATTATGTTTTCTTTATTAAATATGCGTAACTAATTCTCTAATCTGAGGATTGGGTAGTATTCCTTGGTATTCATGCATGTTTGATTATGTGATTTTCTGCTTTGCTGATCTGTTAATGAGATCTTAACACAATTAGGGGAGTCATGAACCTTTGATTGTATTCTAGGGATTGTAATAAGCTTGGGAGAGAAGTTGCAATCTTAGTACATGATTTAACAGACATAATTTGAATATTAGATCGGGAGATTAATAGGAGAATTGTGAGACATATAATTCTTGGCATTTAACAGTTTATAGATATACTTTGATTGTATCACGGGAGTGACAATTAGGGTGTAGCTGTAAGCACTATATTGTAGCCTGGGAGGGTACAGTATAACTTTAGAAGAATTGTTTTCAGCAAGGTAGGAACACAGATATCACATTAATATTGAGCATGTATTGAGACCAAGTGAAGAACCCCAGTTCTTAGATTGTTTTCCAACATATTTGAATCTCAGTTTAAAATCAATTCTTAGTGCTTATAATTAGTTCTTGGTTAATTTAGTTAATACACAAACCCAAAAATTCTTCTCACACACTTCTAGACGTAAAGAGATAAGAAACCTGAACCTTGATATTACATTCAGTCCTTCCCTGCGAACGAATTCAAAAAATATTATTAACAAATTGGCGCCGCTGCCGGGGAAGGCAGTATAGTTGAGTTTAGGTTAATTGTTTCTTATTGTTTAGATTTTAATTGGTTCCACAAGTTGTTTTGTTGGTGATTTTCAGGTGTATGCTACGTTCATCTTGCGCTAGAAAATTGGAATTTGACCCTGAAATCGAGCGTACTTTGAGAAAGCTAAGAAAAGATAAAGCTAAGATGGGAGATCCAGAACCTCGACCAGCTGTTAATGTTGATCAGTCTTCTATTTGGGACCATGAGACACCGAATCCAGCCAATTGCATGTACAAAACTCCAGAGATTGGTGCAGCTCAGTTCCATATTAATCCGAGCTTAATTCAGATGATCAGCAATCAGGCTTTTGAAGGAGACACTGAATTAGAAGACCCACACAGACATCTAGAGCGTTTTGTACAGATGTGTGGCTCATTCAGAATCACTGGTGTTACGAGTGATCAGATTCGTCTCCATATGTTTCCCTACTCTATTAAGGGAAGAGCTTTGGAATGGTTTCAGCAACTTCCAAACACTGCGGTTGCTACATGGGAGAGTCTTTCTACTGCATTCTTGTCCAAATACTATCCTTCTGACAAGACGCAACAGTTGAGGACTGTGATTATGAGTTTTAAAGCACAACCGGGTGAAGGTCTATATCAGGCATAGGAGAGATTCAAGGCACTATCGAGGAAGTGTCCACATCATGGCTTAGAAGATTGGCAGATCATTAGTACTTTTTATGGGGCCATGAATGCAGATATTCGTTTGAGTCTGGATGTAGCTGCGGGTGGAAATTTCAAGAAGGCACCAACTACCCAAGCTAAAGCACTCCTTGAAGAATTGGCATCTAATAATTATTCATGGGCACCTAGTGGGACGAGCTCAGCAAAAGCAGCACAAGAATCTGAAATTATCAACATGCTTGCTCAAAAGTTGGATACTCTAACTCAGGAGGTGCGAGGACAAAGGGCAAATGTGAATGCTATTTCTTCACCAATGGAAGGGTATCATGATTATGGTGCTGGTCAGAACTCTTATGTGCAACAATTTCCAGAAGAAGCATCTTTCATTCAGGGAAGACAGCCGTCGCCTGTGCAGAATAACTCTTACTACAATCCAAATCAAAGGCCAAACAACAATCTTTCTTACAGTAACAATCAGGCGGCTAATCCTTCCTATTCATTTCCAAAGCAGAATCAACCTCCTGGTTTTCAGTCACGACCACCGTATCAAGCACAGCAGTAGTATCAACCTCTGCCAAAGAAAGAACCAGCTGAGTGGGAGGTTGCACTAAATAAGATTATGCAAGGGACTTCTGGGGCATTGGCTAATATGGAATCAAGAATAGATCAGATGGCATCATCTCAAAAGATGCTAGAAACACAGATTGGACAGATTGCCTCAAAGATGGGTGTTCGTGAACAAGGGTCTCTTCCTAGTCAACCCGACCAGACTGGTAAAGAGCAATGCAAAGCAATTACTTTGAGGAGCGGAAAAGAGTTGCCCGAGGTCGAGGTTTTTAAGCCTAAAGAGAGTGATGCTGAGAAAGAGGATGAGCCAGTAGAGATTGTTGCAGACACGTCAGAAAAAGAAGATGAGAAGAAGAAGGAAGAAGAATCAGAAAAGCCGTATGTTCCTCCACCACCTTATGTTCCTCCTATTCCATTTCCACAGAGACTTCACAACAGGCAGTTAGAGAAGCAGTACGAGAAGTTCTTGACTATGTTCCGGCAGTTGCATTTTAATATTCCTTTGGCTGAAGCTTTGAATCAAATGCCGCTCTATGCTAAATTTCTTAAGGAGATGTTGATAAAGAAGAGGAAACTTGAGGATGCAGAAACCATTACTCTCAATGCTGAATGCAGTGCAGTCATCCAAAAGGCTATTCCTCAGAAATTGAAAGATCCGGGAAGCTTTTCTTTGCCTTGCACTATTGGGAAGATGGAGAACATGAAAGCCTTGTGTGATTTAGGGG
This sequence comes from Saposhnikovia divaricata, assembly GCA_036435485.1. Lineage (NCBI taxonomy): Eukaryota > Viridiplantae > Streptophyta > Magnoliopsida > Apiales > Apiaceae > Saposhnikovia > Saposhnikovia divaricata. The sequence goes on along the minus strand of CM071599.1, from coordinate 133,283,936 downwards.
CAAGTGTGAGTTTGATGCCATATTCAATCTGAAAAAGGCTTGGTCTTGGAGAACTTAAAAAGACACGGATTTCACTTCAGTTGGCGGATCGTTCTGTTAAGTATCCATTGGGGGTTATTGAAGACGTGGTTGTCAAAGTGGATAAATTTGCCATACCTTGTGATTTTGTGGTGTTAGAGATGGATGAAGATGTCGAGATACCCATTATCTTGGGAAGGCCATTCTTGGCTACTGCTGGCACTACAATCGATGTTAAAGCTGGAAAATTGACATTGAATGTTGGCGAGGACAAAGTGGAATTTGATCTGAACAAAGCAATGAAGATGCCTCCTTTTGGAGCAACTTGTTTTACTGTTGACAGAGTTGATGAAATTGTGCAGCTAGAAAATGAACACTTCATGGGAGCAGAACGGGTGTTAGATGATGTAGAAGAAGAAGCACTTGTTGTTCGAGACACAGAAGTTGAGATGGTTTTTACACTTTCAGAGGCACCACAGGTTGAACTTAAACCTCTACCTGCTAATTTGAGGTATGCTTTTCTGGGTCCTAATGATACATATCCTGTGGTAGTTTCTGCTTTGCTTAGTGATGATGAGAGAGAAAAATTATTACATGTTCTTCGGCAATATAAATCAGCTATTGGTTGGACAATTCAAGATATCAAGGGAATTACCCCTGCTCTTTGCATGCATAGAATTGCCTTAGAAGATGATCATAAGCCTGTGATTGAGGGACAAAGAAGATTGAATCCGAATTTGCAAGAGGTGGTGAAGAAAGAAATCACAAAGTTGCTTGATGCTGGTATCATATATTCGGTTCCACACAGTAAATGGGTTAGTCCTATTCATGTTGTGCCTAAGAAAGGTGGGATGACTGTTGTTCACAATGAGAAGAATGAGTTGATTCATACGAGAACAGTAACAGGTTGGAGAGTTTGCATTTATTATAGGAAGTTGAATAATGCTACTCGCAAAGATCACTTTCCCCTCCCATTTATTGATCAAATGCTCGAAAGGTTGGCGGGTAATGAGTATTACAACTTTCTGGATGGATTCTCGGGTTACTTTCAGATTCCTATTGCACCCGAAGATCAAGAGAAGACCACCTTTACTTGTCCGTATGGCACTTTTGCTTATCGGAGGCTTCCTTTTGGTTTGTGTAATGGTCCTTCGACGTTTCAACTGCTCATGAACCACATTTTCTCAGATTTTATAGGGCGAGACATGGAGGTCTTTATGGATGACTTCACGGTTTATGGTTCTTCTTTTGAATCATGTCTAGACAGTTTATCAAAGGTGTTGCAGAGATGTACTGAAACGAATCTTGTTCTTAATTGGGAAAAATGTCACTCCATGGTGAAGGAAGGCATTGTGCTTGGGCATAAAATCTCTAACAAAGGCATTGAGGTCGATAGAGCAAAAATTGAAGTTATTGAAAAATTACCACCACCTTCATCTATGAAAGGAATTCGAAGCTTTCTTGGGCATGCTGGTTTTTATCGACGGTTCATAAAGGATTTCTCCAAGTTAGCTCGGCCACTCTGCAATCTTCTTGAAAAGGATCGTGTTTTTGACTTTGATGAAAGTTGTCTTGCTGCTTTTAACACGTTAAAGAAGGAACTTACTTCTGCACCCATAGTTACATCTCCCGATTGGAGCTTGCCATTTGAGCTCATGTGTGATGCTAGTGACTATGCTGTGGGTGTTGTTCTTGGGCAAAAGAAGGATAAGCGGATGCACGTGATAGCTTATGCAAGCAAGACTCTTGATGATGCGCAAATCAACTATTCCACTACGGAGAAAGAGCTACTTGCAGTGGTGTTTGCACTTGATAAATTCAGATCCTATCTTGTTGGGTCTAAGGTGATTGTCTATTCGGATCATGCTGCTATTCGTTTCTTGATGACAAAGAAGGATGCCAAACCTCGTCTAGTTCGTTGGATTCTTTTACTTCAGGAATTTGATCTTGAGAATCGAAATAAGAAGGGGTGCGAGAACTTGGTAGCTTATCATTTATCTAGGTTGGACCAAGGAGATGGAAAGGTAGGAGGTGAAATACCTATTAATGATAAATTTTCGGAGGAGCAACTTCTAGTTGTGTCTATGTCTACACCATGGTATGCAGATTTCGTGAATTACATTGTGGGAGGAGTTGTGCCGGATAATCTCTCTTATAACCAAAAGAAGAAGTTCTTTTATGATGTGAAGCATTACTATTGGGAAGAACCGCTGCTTTACAAAGAATGTGCTGATGGAATGTTTCGTAGATGTGTACCTCATGATGAAGTTCCTCATATTTTCAGGCATTGTCATTCTCTAGAGTGTGGAGGTCATAACAGTAGCATGAAGACAGTTGCTAAGATTTTGCAGTCGGGATTCTATTGGCCAACCATGCATCAGGATGCTAGAGACTTTGTGGCTAAATGTGATAGATGTCAACGAGTTGGGAATATTTCGAGGAGGAACGAGATGCCTTTACAATCTATTCTTGAGGTGGAGATTTTCGATGTGTGGGGGATGGACTTCATGGGTCCATTTCCATCTTCTTATGGAAATCAGTATATTTTGGTAGGAGTTGATTATGTCTCTAAATGGGTTGAAGCAATTGCGTCTCCTACTAATGATGCTAGAGTGGTGAAGAAGTTCTTGAAGAAAAATGTGTTCACTAGATTTGGAGTGCCAAGGGCTATTATCAATGATGGAGGTTCGCACTTTTGCAATAAACAGGTGGCTGATCTCTTGAAAAAGTATGGTGTGACATAAAAGGTGGCAACTCCTTATCATCCGCAAACAAGTGGACAAGTTGAGATTTCGAATCGTGAGCTGAAGTTAATTTTGGAGAAGACAGTGGCAAGTTCGAGAAAAGATTGGTCAACAAAGCTTGATGATGTTCTTTGGGCATATAGGACGGCATTTAAAACACCTATTGGGATGTCTCCATATAGGTTGGTGTTTGGGAAGCCATGTCATTTGCCGGTGGAACTTCAGCATAAGGCGTTTTGGGCGACAAGAAATTTGAATTTTGATCTAAAATCCGCGGGAGAGAAGCGTTTGCTTCAACTTGGAGAGCTTGAGGAGATTAGGCTCCAGTCTTATGAGAATGCTAATATCTACAAGGAAAAGACCAAATTGTGGCATGATAAGCACATTCAGAAGAAGGAATTTGAGGCTGGGCAACATGTTCTATTGTTTAATTCGAGACTCCGTTTATTCCCCGGAAAGCTCAGATCACGATGGACCGGACCTTTTGAGATTGTGAAGGTCTATCCTAATGGAGTTTGTGAGATTACTAGGGAAGGGTTAGATGTATTCAAGGTGAACGGGCAGAGAGTTAAGCCATACCTGCTTTCAGAAACAGTGGAGCGAGGAATGAGCATTCTTTACTTCCAGGACCTTATCATCAGTTGAGAATCGGCGTCAAGCTAATGACGTTAAACGAGCGCTTCTTGGGAGGCAACCCAAGTTATGTAGTAGTTGTTGTAAAAAAAAAATGAGTGTTGTGAGTGTGTGAAAAAAAAAAATTACAAAAAACAGTCGCAGACAGCGCATCATGCGCCATCCGCGCGCACCTGCGCGTGTGTAACGCAGGACAGAGCCGCGCATCATGCGCCAAGGCCGCGTAGGAGCTCCTTGTAACGCAGTGTCTAGCTGCGCATCTGGCGCCAAGGCCGCGCAGGACGCGCACATCCCACCTGCGCAACAGCATCATTTCCATGCCTCATGCGCCCTGCTCCCCTGCACTGTACGTTTTTTTTGCTTAAAATCTCAATTTCTTTCACTTCTTTTATTCATTATCATATCCTATATCCTAAATCATATCCAAATCTTAAACCTATCATCTCCAACTCCTATTCTAACCTAAATTCAAATCCTAAACACACCCCAATCCTATTCTACATCTAATTTCATCTCAATTTCTTACATCTTATACATATACATAAACCTATACATACACAAAACCCATCTATATAAACCCCAAAAATTCTCAACTTTCATCCATTCAAAGTGCAAGGGGGGATTAAATTCGATTTTTCTGGGGAATCATCTAGCAATTTCACCTCTTTGATTCAATTGGGTAATATTCTATCTCATCTTTTATTTGAATTTGTGAATTTTGCAAGCTAGGGTTCTTGGTGTGTAATTTGGGGGTTCTTTATTTGGTGAATTGTTTGGAGATTATTGTGCCTTGCTTGATATTTGTTGATTATGGCTCCTAAAAGGCAACGATTAATGGGTGGTAGTAGTAGTGCTCGTCCATCTTCGGATGAGAATGATGTTGTGGGAGATGGAGTGGAAAAATTTGTGAATGAGAATGCCAAGGCGGAGTATGGTAGGTTAGTTTCGAAGGGGGTTATTCATGAAAGAAGGCTTGTGCCATATAAGTATGAGGAGATGGTGGCGATGATTAGTGAGCGGGGTTGGACGTTCTTTTGTGAATTTGCTAATGATGCCTCGTTGGATGTGGTTAGGGAATTCTATGCTAAATGCTTCGATAGCAAGGAATAATGCCACGGTTGTGAGGGGTCGGAAGGTGGATTATTCGCCTCGTGCTATTCGTAATTTGATTAGGCAACCGCCTAAACCTAGAGAAGCTTCGGATTGGGGACAAAAGTCTAAGGATGATGTTGATCTTGATGCACTCATTGGTGAGTTATGTGTTCCGGGAACGAAGTGGAAATGTAAGTTAGGTACGGAGATTAAGCGTACTTTCCCGGCTTCATCATTGTCTGGTTTTGCAAAGGCATGGTTCTTTTTCATCAGTTCTAATATCATTCCGTCAAACCATGTTTCCGATGTTACTGTTGATAGAGCTATCTTGCTATGGGGTATTCTCAAAGGTGAGTATGTTGACCTTGGGTACCTTATTAATCAAAATATTCTTCGGTTTTTGGGAAGCAATTCATCGGCTAGTATTCCTTATGCTTCTATCATCTCGTACTTGTGTGATGCATCGAAAGTTAAATGGTATGAAGGTGAGCGGGTGCATAAACCTATGGCTTCTATTAAGGATGCTACTATTGATCGGTTGCGGTTGAAGGAGTGGCCGGGAGGCACTCCTCATCCTAGGGGATTAGGTTTTGTTGTTGATGGTGCTAATGGTCAGAGAGCAGGCGCTCCGCCACCTGTTAGAAGGGCACCGGAAGTGGCTAGGGCAGGTTCTTCGCAGAGTACTATGGATATGTCCGTTTTTGAATCTTATTTTCGTCGAATGACTAGGCGGTTGGATGCTATGCATGCGAGCAGTCACCAGTATTCTGAGGACATGGGCATAGCTTTGGAGGCAAAGTTTCAGTCACCTAGTACTCCTGTACAGTGGCCTATATTTGGAGCTCGGACTCCGTACCCTCCACCGGATTCTTCTGATGAGGATGATGAGGATGACGAGGGTGACGACAGCGAGGACGAGTAGGTATGTTTTTTACTTTCCCTTGTATTTACTTCCATTCAATGCGGACATTGAATATTTTAAGTTTGGGGGTGGTTTGAGGGATTAGTAGTTGTTGTATTATTATGTGTTCATGTAGGATTTCATGCTTTGCATATTAGTGATTGTTCATGCATATATGTTCGTATTAATTATGTTTGTTTCATATAGGGCATTCTGTTTTTATTTCTGTATACCATGTGAGTTCATTCTAGTTGCATTTTCATGGCATGCATATTTCATGATCCCTTAGAACGAGCTAATTCTGATTGGTAGGTAGGTGTCTAATTGAGTGTGGTAATGATGAATAGAGGGTTGATTTATAGTTTCTATGAAATTGACTTATGTGTTTCGGGAACAAAATTTTTACACAAACTCATTGGGTACTTTTGGGCTAGGTTAAGGTCATGCTTGTTTGGATGTTTTGAGATTTAATCACCTGATTATATTTAGAATTTTCGTTATTCCCTTGATGGCGTAGTAGCACTAAAGTCTAAGTTTGGGGGAAAACAGGGATTTCATGCTTAATTGTAAATAATTGTGAATAATGGCTAGGTGTCAAATGGCTAGTAGCCGGCTCATATTTATATGAGTAGTCTAGGGTTGGAAATGAGAAAGGCTCATTCCAGATCGCAGAAAAAAAAAGAAAAAAAAAAGAAAAAAAAAAGAAAAAAAAAGAGTCAATAAATTGTTGATATGCAAAATTAACCAGGGTGAGCTCTTTAATACTCGAGCAATTAAGTTTGAGGGGACTTAGTCCTAGTGACCTAAGGCTTTTATAGTCTGGGATCCACTGACCTAACACCCGCTACATGGGTATTATTGTATAAGCCTTTTGGGGTCTCATCCATTGCACGGTTAAATAAGCGTGATTGTATATATGTGTCGTAGTAGTTAGTAATAAAGCATGAATTTATGTCTACCTTGGATAAGGATGGAGGTGTTTCTAGGTTATGAAGTGTCTACAGTCTATTCTATTTATAAACCTGTGATTGTCTTGGCGAAGAACATGTATGATTTTTGACCTAGTTTTGGGAGTATTTCTGATGAGCATTGCACACACGCACGTTTCTGTTCATGTAATGTTAGTATACGGGAACTTGGTCGAGCTCTATTTGGATTTAGTTGCATTCTTTGAGATATTTTCTTGTTAGTTGGTTTTGGTTAGTTTGAAGGGGATCGTTGCATATTTCATATTAGTTGCATTCATGCATTGCATTGCATTAGGTTAAATGGATTTTGTGGGTACATTCGCTATAGGCCATCATGAGACCTTACTCGTCCACTGGGGCTGCCTAGGGGTTTAAAGGGCTTGTTGCATATGCCAAATGCAACCGTGATCACCTACGGAAGTGGTACTAGTTAGTTAGTTAGTTGTAATTGTTTATGCTTGAGGACAAGCATCAGTTTAAGTTTGGGGGTTTGATAAGTGGATTTTATATCCACTGGGAATGCCTCCGTTCGGCTTAAATTGATTGTTTTGGACTCAAGTTGTTGTAGTTTTGATGTGTTTTGCTTAGTTGTGCAGATTTACGAGAATGTTGATTAAAGTGGATGCTTTTATCGTTCTTGGAGAATTAATTGATTAAAATTCGGATTTTTTGAGAAGGGCTGCGCACCTTATACTGTTTGGGCCATATCTGGAGTTCTAGAAGTCCGTTTTCAGCCCATTTACAGTCCACGCGAAGCTTGAGAGATTTTCTACAATATGGGATAGGTCTTACACGACCAGGCCGCGTGTGGTGGGCCCAGGAAGCACGACCAGCAGATAGATTGGAGCAGAGAAAATACTGTTTTGCCCTTTTCTAGTTCTAATTGTATTTTGGGCAATTTTTAATACCTAAATTGAATTCTAATTGTAATAGAAGGTAATATCTTGCTTGGCAAGATTTGTAGAGCCTATTTAAACACATCCTACCATTGTAAATTACAACAATTCATAGCTTTTAATCGTATCAAGGTACTTTCGATCTTCCATTCTTTCTTCAATATTATGTTTTCATTCATTATCATTATTATTATGTTTTCTTTATTAAATATGCGTAACTAATTCTCTAATCTGAGGATTGGGTAGTATTCCTTGGTATTCATGCATGTTTGATTATGTGATTTTCTGCTTTGCTGATCTGTTAATGAGATCTTAACACAATTAGGGGAGTCAGGAACCTTTGATTGTATTCTAGGGATTGTAATAAGCTTGGGAGAGAAGTTGCAATCTTAGTACATGATTTAACAGACATAATTTGAATATTAGATCGGGAGATTAATAGGAGAATTGTGAGACATATAATTCTTGGCATTTAACAGTTTATAGATATACTTTGATTGTATCACGGGAGTGACAATTAGGGTGTAGCTGTAAGCACTATATTGTAGCCTGGGAGGGTACAGTATAACTTTAGAAGAATTGTTTTCAGCAAGGTAGGAACACGGATATCACATTAATATTGAGCATGTATTGAGACCAAGTGAAGAACCCCAGTTCTTAGATTGTTTTCCAACATATTTTAATCTCAGTTTAAAATCAATTCTTATTGCTTATAATTAGTTCTTGGTTAATTTAGTTAATACACAAACCCAAAAATTCTTCTCACACACTTCTAGACGTAAAGAGATAAGAAACCTGAACCTTGATATTACATTCAGTCCTTCCCTGCGAACGAATTCAAAAAATACTATTAACAAATCGAATCGACAAACTTTCAATACCCGTGCGATGCACGGGTTTCTTTTATTATGTTATAAATTAAAGATATAAATAGAGCTAACAATTAGTTTGGTGTTTTTAATTAAAGATATTTTTATTATTTTTTAATATATTGAAAATTTTGGTGTTTTGATCTAACAATTAGAACTACAATTATGTTTTTATGTAATCATTATTTTTAATAATTTTTTTAATTTAATTTAATATAATTTAATATACTCATTTTTATGGAATATACTAATGTTTTCTTATTATAAACAACGTATACAAATTTTTAATATATTTTATTGATAATTGAAATATATGGTGTGATATTTTCGGTTATATATTAATGATTGTAAGATTTATTATAAATCAAAAAGGTAAAGTGTTTTAATTCGAAAGGAAATATCAATGAATAAAAGAAATGATACGATTGATGTTTTTAGGTATTTATAAAAGGTAATATTTTTAACTAAAAGTAAATATGAAAAAGGCAATCGGTTAATTTTTATTTCATTATTTTATTATTTATTTTAATAATTTGGATGACAGTGCCGAAATAGATGTGATATTTTCGGGTATATATTAGTGATTGTAAAATTAGTTTTAAATCAAAAAGTTAACGTGTTTTAATTTGAAAGGAAATATTAATGATTGGAAGATATGACAATTGGCGTTTTTAGGTCTTTATAAAAGTTAATAGCTTCAACTAAAAGTAAAAGTGAAAAAGACAATCGACTTATTACCATTAATTATATCAATATCATTTGTATTTTTCTTTATAATGAAGGGTAAATAAGTAAATTCATGACCAAAAAACAGGTAGCAAAACTTTTAATATTTCGATTTTTATATAATAGTATAGATTTCATTGAGCTATGCCTCCAAATTGTGAAGTTATTAGGTACCTGCATGCAAATATTACTCTGCCTAGAATTTAGTAGCCATTTGGCGCAAAATTCCTCCATATAGACGGGGTTGTACAGATGGAAGCAGACACAAACCTGAGTGCAAAATAGACTCCTGCTTCCTGAGCTTATACATCTACGGGGTTGTACAGATGGAAGCAGACACAAACCTGAATGTAACCAACTCTTGGCTTTATCCCTAAGAGAGAAGGGAAATAGTCTCAATCTGATTGCGTCATCTGTAACTCCGTTGAATTTGAAGGTGTCACAGATCTCAAGGAAGTCCCTAATATGAGCATTGGGATCTTCAACAGGACTACCCCCAAACTGTACTGTATTCTGAATCATCTGAATGATGTTTGGCTTAAGCTCGAAATTATTAGCCCCAATAGCTGGGCGAACAATACTGGTATGAATATCCTCCACTTTTGGCTGAGAGAATTCACTCAAAGCCTTCGCTGGTTGTGCTTGATCTGCCATTTCTTCTATTGATTCAAGATCGTCTTCTAACCCGATGTTCTCAAAATCAAGTTTTCTACTTGCTAGTTCTTCTCTACGTGCTTGAGCTCGTGTACGCATACACTCTCAAAAAGTACCTGAAATTCACCAACAAGAAATTTGGTGAGAACGTCCTAGTCACCGAACTTTAATGACCACTGATGGCAAATACTGAAACTAAACAAATAAAACCGCGTCCCCGGCAGCGGCACCAAAAACTTGTTACGACCAAACTCAACACGCAAGTGCACGTGATCTCAAGTAATATAGATAGCAAATAAGATTCGTTCCTACAGGGACTCGTTGTATTGTCTAGTTAATTCACTCACCAATGTATGATTATTATTCGATGCTACGACAAATTAATAATTGGATTTTTGTTTATCACTACAATTACTCTAAGATTTATAACTAATTATCAACTACTTGACTAAGAATTATGTCGAATTACTTATGCGAATAAAACATGGGATTTTAACTTCATTAAACAATCCATCTATAGTCTCCACTTCTCTAGCCTTTTCAAGTGATTTGTTAATACCTGATCGAATACACAAAACTGATATAAGCCAACCTTCGTTGCACAAATACCATGCTAAATAATATCCACAATAGAGATAGAAATCACTTAGTCTCCCAATTATGCCTAATCTCCATATGTGTATAAAGATTGAAACATAATGGTTGAAGTACAAGCATTCAATAGATCACATAGTCGTCATAAAACGGTTAGAGTTACGACATTAATTATGAATGATATTCTCACGCATAAACCTATGCTAGCATGGCAAGTTCTAAATTCTCAGATCCACTTTCGCTTCAATAAGAATTAACACACAATTACAGGAGTTAGCTACTCTCCTATAACGAATTAAATCAACCATGATAGGATATCACATCAATCACACTATAGGCATCGAAAAGATTCAACAAATAAACTTCATGAATAAATCCGCTAAAACCCCATGACAACGAATTAGTTCATAATCAAACTAATCGTCACCATGGGTTCCAATGTAAACATGATAGAAGAAAACAAATAATGATTTAAATAAATATCAAAGGTTCTAAAGAATACACCCAAACCAAGCATCCACAAACTAGGAAGAATACAAGAATAAATTTGAAAACTATCTTCTTCCTCGCTTCTTCGTGCTTCAATTCTCCGTAAAAACAATATGTGGTCAGATCTCTCTTATTCTAGGGTTTTTTCCTTCTTTATATAGGCCTCCAGGTGCAAGAAATTCGAAAGGAATTAAATTTTGGACTTTTTCTCTAAAAATCAGCAAAACAGAAGTTTCCCTCAGACGAACCGGCACTGCCGCGCCATCCAAGAGCTTCAAGCGGCGCTGCCGCGCCTCTTCAGATATCCCAGCACTGCCGCGCCATAATCCTGCTCAACCACGGCGCTGCCGCGCCATAGCTTCTGTCCAGAACTTTGTAGTTTTTTCCTTTTTATTCATTACCACTCCGATTTGCTCTCCGATTGCTCCGCTACATTCCTTGAACATCTGTGATTAACATTCCTGCACAATACCCTTAAAAAAGATCAAAAATACCACAACTCGAGTACAAACATTCATTTTAAGCCAAATGGAAACGTTTTAAGTGAATAAAATACCCACTCATCAAAGACCTTAATGAAAAGTTAAGTGATAGGAATGCTTTAATAGAAACATGGTTAAATGATTGAGGCTATAAAGAGAGAGGAAGTTTTAAAGAAACAGTTAGTAGAGGAACAAAATCTGATTGCTAAGTGGAAAGGATGAACAGTTGTAACTGAGGAAATTCGTAATGTTCAAGGAATTGATTCTTTTTGCAAATTAGGAGAAGCTAAGTTAGATGTTGATAGGGAAGTTACTTCAGACAGTGATTTAGTCGAAAAGGAATGTTCTTTAAGACTTAAGCCTGTTAGCAAAGCAACTTTAGCTAAATTGAATAAAAAGTATGGGCCTGTCAACAAGAATTTTGTTAATCGAGAATGTAGCAATACTGAATCAGCTGAGAAAAGAAACATAGGCAACTTGTCCCACAAGCAATTGAAGGACAAGCTAGAAAATGTTAAGTCAGGTGTTAAGGACAAGAAAAAGAACAGAAATGGTAAGGTAGGGATTAACAAACACAACAATTACACACCTAACAAATATGCTCCTAGGAAAGAATGTGTAAAGTGTGGAAGTATTAATCATTTATCTACCAACTGCAAAGCTATGAAAAATCCTTTGATGCCTAACATGCCAATGCTTGTTCCTGCTGTGAATGTTATGCAAAATATGTATGCTCCCTCTGCTCATGCATCTAGTCAATATGCTAACATGCCATTCATGCATAATCCATACTACAACGCTTTCAATATGCCACAAATGCCATGGATGATGAATAACATATTTGCACAGACTATGCCTAACAATGCTATTAACTATAACAAATATGACCAAGTATCAAATTTTGTCTCTCAAAGGCCCAAACCTAAAGTCAAAATTGATTTAACTCAATCTAAAATTTCGGTTAAAAGGGATTTGAAGGATAAGAAATTTGCTAACAAGGCAGGACCCAAGAAAACTTGGGTACCAAAATCAACTTGATTTTGTTTTGATGTGTGCAGGGAAACAAAAAGAATCTTTGGTATCTGGACAGTGGTTGTTCTAGGCATATGACTGGAGATTCTACCCTGCTCACTAAGCTTGAGGATAGAGCTGGCTCTAGCATTACCTTTGGAGACAACAGCAAAGGATATACTAGAGGATATGGCTTGATTTCACAAGGGAATGTTGTCATTGAAGAAGTAGCACTGGTTGATGGACTTAAGCATAACTTGCTAAGTGTCAGTCAACTGTGTGATAAAGGCCAGAATGTCTGGTTCACATCTGAAGCTTGTGTCATTTTCAATAAAAGTGACAACAAGGTAGTGTTGACAGGAGATAGAAGAGGAAATGTGTACATTACTGACTTCAATTCAACAAATGCAAACATGACTACATGTCTTCTCAGCAAGGCAAGTGTAGATGAAGGTTGGCTTTAGCATAAAAGACTGTCACACTTGAATTTTAAAGCAATGAATGAGTTAGTAAAGAAGGATTTGGTTAGAGGTATTCCAAAATTGGATTACTCCAAGGATGGATTGTGTGATGCATGCCAGAAAGGGAAGCAGAAGAAGGCCTCTTTCAAATCAAAGTCAATGTCATCAATTGATCAACCCTTACAACTACTTCACATGGATCTCTTTGGACCAGTCAATGTATTGTCAATCTCAAAGAAGAAATACTGTCTTGTGATTATTGATGATTTCTCAAAATTCTCTTGGACATTCTTTCTGCACTCTAAGAATGAGGCGGGTGAAGTCATTATAAATCACATCAAGATAGTCAACAATAATCCTTTACTCAAAGTAAGGAGAATCAGAAGTGACAATGGAACTGAGTTCAAGAATTCTGTAATAAGAGAGTTTTGTGAAGAAGAAGGAATTATCCAAGAATTCTCTGCACCAAGAACTCCTCAACAAAATGGTTTAGTGGAAAGAAAGAACAGAAATCTAATTGAAGCTGCAAGAACAATGCTTGAAGAGTCTAAGCTACCAACATACTTCTGGGTAGAAGCTATAAACACTGCATGCTACACTCAGAATATTTCTTTGGTCAATCAAGCAAAAGGCATGACACCTTACCAACTTTTCAAAGGCAAGAAACCGAAAATCAACTTTCTGCATGTCTTTGGATGCAAATGCTTTATACTGAAAAATCATGGTGAGCATCTTGGAAAATTTGATTCAAAGGCAGATGAAACTATCTTTGTTGGATAATCAGCTGGAAAATCCTACAGAATCTACAACCTAAGACTAAACATTGTAATGGGGTCCATACATGTTATCTTTGATGATAAGAAAATATCTGGTCTAGTAAATGAAGGTTTTCATGAGTCTCTCTCATTTGAGAATGAGAGAAGTGGTGAAGAAAGTGAAGATGATGATGAAGAATGGAGATCAAATGGTGTGAGAAACAGACAAGGATCATCAGTTGAAGTGCTGAATGAACCACCTGTTGAAGAGCAACTTACACCATCAGTTGGAAATCAATTTGAAGCATCTGTAGAAAATCAAAGAGAAGCATCTGTTGATGAATCTGCAAAAACTCCATCAATCTCGAGGGCCATACACTCAGGGGAGTTTCTCACAGTCAAAACTCAACAACAAGCCACAATAATCAACACAGAGAAAATGAAGCCACTTCATCAAGGTCAAACTTACCACCACAAAGAAAATGGACCAGGGATCATCCATTTGAGCTTATCATTGGAGATCCTAATGCAAAGGTCCAAACCAGAAGAGCAACTCAAGAAGAATGCTTGTATAACAGTTTTCTATCCAAAGAGGAACCTAAGAGAGTTGAAGATGCTCTTCTGGATCCAGACTGGGTTTTAGCAATGCAAGAAGAGCTAAACCAGTTTGAAAGAAATGAAGTATGGAAACTTGTACCCAAACCTAAAGACAAATCAGTGATTGGCACTAAAGGGTATTCAAGAACAAGATGGATGAGAATGGCATAGTCACAAGGAATAAAGCTAGATTAGTGGCTAAAGGCTACTGTCAAGAGGAAGGAATTGACTTTGAAGAAACCTTTGCACCAGTGGCAAGGTTAGAAGCAATAAGGATCTTCCTGGCCTATGCAGCGCATGCCAATTTCAAAGTCTATCAAATGGATGTCAAGAGTGCATTTCTGAATGGTATTCTAGAGGAGGAGGTGTATGTTAGTCAACCGCCTGGTTTTGAAGATCCAGACTTTCCAGAATATGTGTTCTTTCTACTCAAAGCACTCTATGGCCTGAAGCAAGCACCTAGAGCCTGGTATGACACACTCTCATAGTTCCTTATAGAGAATCACTTCATTCGAGGTACTATTGATAAAACTCTCTTTTATAGAAATGTTAATGGCTCTATGATACTTGTGCAAATTTATGTAGATGATATAATATTTGGGTCTACATATGAGAAACTTTGCAAGAGATTTGCCAAACTCATGCAAAGTAGATATGAAATGAGTATGATGGGTGAATTAACTTATTTTCTTGGTTTACAAGTTAAACAAGTGAATGAGGGAATTTTTTAAGTCAAACAAAATACATTTATGATCTTTTAAAAATGTTTGATTTAGCAGATTGCGCTTCTGTAAAAACACCCATGGCCACTACCACTAAGCTTGAACTAAATACTAAGGAAAAAAAGGTGGACATGACAAGCTATAGGGGCATGGTTGGATCTCTTTTATACTTAACAGCTAGTAGACCTGATATTATGTTTGCTACATGTTTATGTGCTAGATTTCAAGCTGATCCTAGGGAATCTCACTTAGTAGCTATTAAAAGGATTTTCAGATATCTCAAGGGAACACCAAACCTTGGCATTTGGTATCCTAGAGATTCTGGTTTTAATCTAATTGGTTACTCAGATGCAGATTATGCAGGTTGCAAAATGGATAGAAAAAGTACCATAGGAACCTGTCAATTCTTGGGAAACAAGCTGGTCTCATGGTTCAGTAAGAAGCAGAACTCAGTATCTACCTCAACTGCAGAGGCTGAATACATAGCAGCTGGGAGTTATTGTGCACAGATTCTATGGATGAGAAATCAACTACTTGACTATGGAGTTAAAGTTGAAAAGATTCCAATTTTCTGCGACAACACTAGTGCAATTGCAATATCACAGAATCCAGTGCATCATTCTAGAACCAAGCACATAGACATCAGATACCATTTCATCAGGGAGCATGTGATGGAAGGCACTGTGGAACAGCATTTTGTTCCTAGTGAAAAATAGTTATTTTTACTAAAGCTTTGGATGAAGCAACCTTTTCAAGGTTGGTAAGTGAGCTTGGTATGTTAAATTTCACATGATCTTTTAAAATGTCTGTTCAATTAGTTGCAGCCAGTGAATTTCATTCTCTGGATTTTGTTTTATTTGCTTATCTGCATGATTATTCTGGAGATATCATTGTAGCATAATTAAATAAATATTTTATTGACATATATCAATTAATGATTTTTTGTAATTTTATGTCTATTTAATTGTGAGTTTATTTGATTATTGTGGATTAATTCTTGATTTACTGTGTGATTATTTTTAAATCCATAATAATTAGAAGTATTAAATATTTGTATATGTGTATAGGTTGATAAGTTTCGGTGATAAGATGTTTTTCGGCTGACAGGTTTCAGTGATAAGATGTTTTTCGGCTAATTAGGTTTCTAGGTGAGAAATTATTTAGCGGTGTTATTTTTTTCAACATAACCTGTCACTATCACACCTAACCCACTAAACCTTGAAACCTTATAAATTATAAGTTTTTGTTTGTGTTTAACATCATCATTTTTCAGATATACAGAGCATATACACACAATTGCTGAACATTTCGAGCTTTGATCGGAAAGATCTCTCAATCTAGCTGGTGGTTTTTAGATCGGATTTCATATTCTTGCTTTATACATCATCCATTATAAAAACTAACCCTTGTTTTTGAATTTCCTCAAAGTTTTGAAAATGGCATTGCAGGGAAGCTTTTTAATTGCTAAAGTTAATCCTATTTCCATTCAGCAAATCGAAACCATTCTGGATGAGAAATTTTGGGCTTGGACACAATTTCTGAATGAACATTCATTAATTCGCTATGCTTTAGTTACACCAGTACAGCTTAACCATGATGCATTGCGTGAACTATATTGCAGTGTGGTTAGCCCTTCTGGACAGGACGGGTGTGCAATCACATATCGACTGTTTGGTAGGTCGATTAGGGTCACTGAACGAGATGTTAATCGAATTCTTCATTTTCCTATGGAAAATCTTGTTTCTGATCCTACACCTGAACAGATTGAAATGTTCTTTCGTTTTATAAGGTACCAAGATGGCAATTTCAATACTGTTAATCTTTCTAAAACGTTTCTAACCCAGTACTGGAATTTCTTCTTTCACACTCTTAACCATGTTTTTTCCTCAGATAGAACAAATCAAGATCGAATACCGGAATTTATTCAAAAATTAGGGTATGCGGTCGCCAATAATTTGAGGATTAATTTTGGAAAAATAGTGCTTGGTCAAATCATTTTAAAGATGAAACACTTGGGAAGAAGAGATGTTCGGACTCAAAATGTCAAATGTCTATATCCAAGGTTTCTACAGCTAATATTAAATGATTTTTTGAATGATGAAGACAGGGTACGCTTGGAAAATGGTCGAAAAGTGGAATATTCTTACATGAAGACGAATGTAATTAATTACATAAGCAAAAAGAACTATATGGATGTGCCTACAGTCCTAACTGAATATCTAAAGACTGTCCCACTTTCGTTGTTACCAAGACCAGTGAGAGCAGGTATACGACAAGGTAGTATTTCAGTCCCTGCTATTCCAACCTCTATATTCCCTGTTGTGTCACAGGAAATACAGTTTCTACAGCCCCTAGTGGCCATCTTACCCGACCAAGAGCAGGAAATCCCACCGACTCTAACACAGGTCGAAGAGCCCATTCTACAAATGCAAACACAAACACAACAAACTCCTACACCTCAATTGTCACTTAAACGACCAGCCATCAACACTTTTGAGGGAGATAGTGCCTCAGCAGCACCACATAAGGAGTTAGTTACATCAGCAGCTCTACCTCATTCTAAAAGAAGTAAACCAAATGAACTTGAGGTAACTGCAACTGTTATTGAAACAATTCTTCCTAGGCAAATGAGTGAAAATGTAAAAAAGGTTGAATTGACGGGAGCAACTATTTTGAGTTCCATATCACGGAACATAAGAGTGGTTGATCTTTCTAAAGATCAAATGCCTTCACAGGCATCCGAGGTGGAATTACCCACCTCAATAACTGCTGGTAAATCTTCCATTTTACGGAAAGATCCATCGGTAGGTGGTTCTTTTATGAACCACGTGTCTTCACAGACATACGAGGGGAAATTGGGTTTTGTGCCATTTAATCGATTCAAGTTTAACCTCCCAGAGGGAAAATCTCTGGATCTCTTTCGAGATTTACCACTCTTTTCCAGTGGTCGGCAACTCGCTTCACGCGAGAACTGAAGCTCACGAACTTTCATTGCACCATCCGTGACCTCTGAAAAAGGGTCTAGGATGATTTCATTTGCAGGTACACATATCGGTGGAAGCTCTGGAGGAGAGTTGAGGGAAACACGAACAGAACATGTAAGTGTCACCCAAACCACTAAACCGAGTGAATATAGAGTGTTGAGTGAAACACCTGCAGAATGTACGAGTGAGCAACCTACTCAACCACATGCACCTGTAACCAGAAAGGAATACAGTAGACTCCTTACACGGGTCCAAACAATGGAGAAAGAGTTGCAAAATATCTATAAGTCCATTGTAGAAATCAAAAATTTGCAACTTATTCAACATGATGTATTCCAGGTTCAATTGAATACCATGGCAACCCAGTTTAATGATGCAATCAACTCCTTGGTAAAGTCATCTTCGTCTAATTTACCAACTCCACATCCTACTACTCTGGAGGATAACCCAACTGAGGGGGAGAAGTTGGATGATCAAGAAAAATCTACTAGGCGTAAGGGCAAAGAAAAGGTTGTTAACACGGAATTAACTTTATTTTGGGAAAGGAAAAGCTAATGGGAGTATTAGTGCTATGTGAAAAGAAATCAAGGCAAACTTGAAGATATGTTCAGTCTAGAGGAACAATTTGTCTTGTACTTGTTCAAATTTTAGAAATCTGGAAAATGTATATATGATCCAAAATGCGCTTTAATATTATTTATCTTTGTATTTCATTTTTGTTTTTTGTATCGGTTGAGTTATCCTCTAGGAATTCGCTTGTCAAACCCTAACAATTAAATAGGGGGAGATTGTAAAGCATAATGTAATGTAATATGTAATAGAGGACATATATAACTCAACTAGTATAAAAGATAAATAATATTAACTCTATACAGGGATCGTGAAATTTGAAGAACAGGCACCGACAAGGATCAAGTCGCTGAAAGAAGTTCATTAACATGATCAAGCCTCAGTGACAAAATAATATGTATAGATGATTCAGTTGAAGGGCCAAAAGATTCCAAGTATTTATATTATTTGAAGATACTGCTGCAGGCTAATCAATTGGAATGTAACGAAGGTGTGAAGATCAAGATCAGTGCTAGTCACTTGTGAACCAGACTAGTGCACTAAGTGTCAGCACATACGAGAAGGATCAACACATTAATTCACAGAAAGAATTGCCAAAGCCAATTGACGATCAAGGACATACATAATATCTCAAGGTATTGTCAAAAATTAATTTACTCTGAAAATTAACTAAGTAACAGATTAATTAATTATTTATAATAAATAATTAAATTAATCTAGTACTTGAACTATTTTCTGAGATGAATTAATTCAGTAGAATATTTGAAACAGAAGAGAGAAGCCTAAAAGAAGCAGCCAAAAATAGTAACACTATGCAAAGTTACTATTCACGATTACTATGCGCGGTTACTATGCAGGTACTGTGCAAATAGTGGTTACTTTGCAAATAGTGGTTACTATGCAGGTGGGGCCCACATCCAAAATATTTTCAACAGATGGTTGGTGGAATAGTACTATGTAGGTAGGGCCCACGTCCAAAAATTCTCAGCAGACGCGTTTTGGTTGTTGGAATAGTGGTTACTATGTAGGTGGGCCCCACGTGAATAGTACAACATAGTGACTTTCTAAAACCTATAAATAGGCTTGTTGTATTTCATTTCAAAACACACAACTCTCTCTTCTCTCTCTTATATCTTCTCTGTGTAAGCTGCTAGACAGTCCATCTAGTAGGGAAGTCGGCTTAGCCCGCTTTCAGGAAGTGTCGGGTAGAAGGTCCTTGTGCCTAAACTATCCTTAGGAGTCTTCTGGTTTTGAAGCTAATCCATTGGATTAGAAGTTGTAACACCCCTTCGAGTTTATTATCAATAAAGATATATTCTCGGAATTATTTTTTTGGTAGTATCGTATTTAACCCCCTCCCCCCCGTTCTACGATACTTCGGGACCTAACATGCACCAATTTTTTTTAAATGTAATAAATTTTATTTTGTATTATAATAATGTTTTTATATAATCAATTTTTACAATAGTTATTTTAATTTTACTATAATATACTTTAATTTTATATGTTTGATATGGGCTGAAAATAAGCCCTAAAGACACATTTAATGTGGCATTAATTAGGCCAAGGATGGCCCAAACGTGGGGCCCACCAGCTGGGCCCAAAACCCCAATTATAATATTAATTTCATAATTAATATTGGGGGAAATAAACAGCTCAGCAATAAGAGTTGGATAAGGATATTATTTCCACCAGACTTATCCAACAAGGCATCCAATTCAATATGGAAACTGATTCCTACAAGGAATAGATCTAGAACTTTCCTCAAAGACTTTTCTACCAAGTCTCTGACTCCTACCATAATTCTAAAGGCTTCTCAGCCTATATAAAGGGCCAGACCCCTCATCTCAGAACTACGTTTTCTTGGCTTGATTTTCTAATACAGAGATACGTAGGCATTCTGTGAGGACCGTTTAGTCTCGAACGCAGAAGCAGCCATTAAAGCTCGAAGCTCAACCACCCTAGCATTAATTACAAATCGTAAACTAGTTTTTATTCCACAACATTTGGCGTCGTCTGTGGGAAGAAAACATCAACCATGGTTCAAACACGAAGAACAACATCGACTGAGGCCATACCCCTTAGCTCTGCTCCACCTGCTATCTCTGATCCGCTCATCACCGCTAAAGGAGGACAATTACCCCCACCAACAGGGACGGTCATTCAACCTCTAACCTCTCAACCCTCAGGGACGATTCCCCATGTTGAGGGAACTGTACCTGTGGCTATTCCTCAAAGCCAAGAAACTAACCCTCTTCAGATGGTGGTTTCTCCTCTTGATAGCGCTGGTCGTACGCTACCTTCGGGGGTACAGATCCATACCACGGATCTCCCTTTGAATACCAACCCGATGTATTGGCTGCCTAATTATCCCCCTCAACACAGGGAACCTGGACCGAGCGGTCATGCCTTACAGATCCGAGATCGGGAGTACGATGATTACTCTGGTCCCTATTCTGATGATTCAACGTCTGAGGATGACAATGATGATCGTGATGAAGCCCCCAGGAGGCGACGTGCTAGTAAAGAACCTCGAAGAAGGTCCCAAAGAATCCATGATGGACCTCCACAAACGGCTGAGGAAAGGATTAAGGCTCATGAGGCAGAGATCCAAAGGCTGAAGGATGATATTGCTAGAGAGCAAGCAAGGCGAAGTTTGATTCAACCTCCTCCAGTTATAGGGAGGATTCCCATTATAAATCTGGAGAGGCCCTCAAGGAGACAACGAAGGGCCGAAGCCCCGATTGAAAAATCGACAAGGATGGAGACCCCAAAAAGTAACCCTAGGGATCTGATGCCCCTTGGGGATCCTGATGATCCTACACCTCCGTTCACTGAGGAGGTAATGAATGCTCGCATCTCAAGGAAGTTCAAGATGCCGACAATTAAGGCCTATGATGGAACGGGCGATCCCGCAAACCATGTTAGGACATTCTCAAATGCACTGCTGTTGCAGCCTGCTAGCGACGCCTTAAAGTGTAGGGCGTTCCCTCAAACCCTGTCTGGCATGGCTCAAAGGTGGTATAACCGCTTACCTGCAAACTCAATCGGCTCGTTCAAAGAGCTGAGTACCGCCTTTGTCAGCCAGTTCATTAGTGGGAGAGTTCATGAAAAAAGTTCTGCATCCCTTATGTATGTGGTGCAGGGGAAGAACGAGAATCTGAGGGATTACCTCAAGCGGTTCACCAAGGAGACGCTGAATATCACTGATCTGGAAAATAAGGTGGCCATGGTAGCCCTGGAACACGGAACCACTGATCTCTTCTTTAAAAGGTCTTTGGCAAAACACCCTCCTGAAAATATGGTTGAGCTCCAACGGAGGGCCGACAAATATATCAAGGCCGAGGACAGCATGAAGAAGGAAACCACAGGAGGCAATGGCAAGGGTTCTAATGATTCGAAGAAACGAAAGCAAGAGAAAGAGTACGATGCTAGGGACAAGTATCCCCGGACTAGCAAGGATTCCGAGTCACCACCAAAGAAGGGTTTGGGACCGAGGTTTTCTGATTATGCAAGGCTGAATGCTCCTAGGAGTCAGATCTTGCTAGATATTGAGAAGGATAAAGATTTCCGATGGCCGAAGTCACTTAGGGGTGATCCCACGAAAAGAAACAAGGATCAATACTGTAGGTACCACCGTGATGTGGGTCATGATACCGATGATTGTAGACAGTTGAAAGATGAGATTGAGTTCTTGATCCGAAAAGGAAAGCTAAGCAGGTTCACGAAGAATGATGATCGTGGAACCCAAAGAAGGGACTATGACAGGAGAGACAATGACAGGAGAGATAACGATCGTGATCATAATCGTAACCCACAGCCCCGAGGGCCAGTTGTTAATATGATTTGGGGAGGCCCGACAGCGGCCGGCACGACTCGAAACTCTCGAAAAGCGTATTCCAGAGAAGTAATGCACATCGTGGGAGAAGCCCCAAAACGTGCCAAGACTGAAATAGTAATTGGGTTTGATGATTCAGATCTCGAAGGGGTAAAGTTCCCCCATAACGACCCGTTGGTCATAACTCCTGTGATTGGAAACTCGGAGGTGAAACGAGTCTTGATAGACAATGGAGCTTCTGTTGATATCTTGTTTCACGATGCGTTTGTGAAAATGGGGTACACCGATTCTCAGTTGACCCCCACCAACATGCCAATCTATGGATTTAATGGAGTTGAGTCCAAGGTTGAAGGGACTATTCAGTTACCCATGACGATTGGACAGGAACCTAAAGAAGCTACTCAGATGCTGAATTTCCTTGTGATCAAGGCATCCTCGACTTATAACGCGATCCTAGGAAGGACTGGACTTCATGCATTCAAGGCTGTGGCCTCCACATATCACATGAAGATTAAGTTTCCAACCAGGAATGGTGTTGGAGAACAAAAGGGTGATCAGAAGATGGCAAGAAGTTGTTATGTATCCGCGTTAAGGGCTGATGGAATCGGGGGGCAGGTACTTCCGATCGAAGACATGGATGTCCGTGGTGATGATGAACACAGAGGAAAGCCAGCAGAGGACTTAATACCTATTCCTCTAGAGCTAGGCGACCCTGAGAAGGTGACTTATATAGGAGCCTCTCTGAAGGAACCCCTGAAGGGCAAATTGATAGCATTCTTGCAAGAAAATAGCGATGTGTTTGCTTGGACAGCAGCTGATATGCCAGGGATTGATCCCCAACTCATAACTCATAGATTAAATGTCGATCCTAGTCGGAAGATAATACAGTAGAAGAAGAGGAACTTTGCACCTGAAAGGCAAGAGGCCATAAAGCAAGAAGTGGAAAAGCTCTTAGAAGCTGGGTTTATTGAAGAAATTCAGTTTCCAGAATGGTTGGCTAACCCTGTGATGGTCAAGAAAGCCAACGGTAAGTGGAGGATGTGTATAGACTTCACCGACTTGAATGATGCATGCCCTAAGGATTGCTTCCCTTTACCAAGGATAGACATGTTAATAGATGCCACAGCTGGACATGAGATGCTGAGCTTCATGGATGGGTTCAGCGGCTACAATCAGATTAAGATGCACAAGGATGACGTCCCTAAGGTATCTTTCATAACTGACTTTGGTGTTTTCTGCTATCTTGTTATGGCTTTCGGTCTAAAAAATGCAGGAGCTACTTACCAACGACTGGTGAATAAGATATTCACCCATCTGATTGGAAAAACCATGGAGGTCTATGTTGATGACATGTTAGTCAAGAGCCTGTTCAAGGCAGACCACATTAAGCACCTCAGAGAGGCATTCGAAGTGCTGAGGCACCACAAAATGATGTTGAATCCAGCCAAGTGTGCCTTTTGCGTTGGATCAGGCAAATTTTTGGGTCTGATGGTTTCAAAGAGAGGCATAGAGGCCAACCCTGACAAGATCAAGGCAATCTTAGACATGGAGCCACCACGCTCTATAAGAGATGTGCAGAAGTTGACAGGCCGGGTAGCGGCTTTAGGAAGATTCATCTCCAAGTCTGGTGACAAATACTTGCCGTTCTTTCAAGCATTGAAGAAGGTGAAAAATTTTAAGTGGACCCCGGAGAGCCAAGAGGCCTTTGAACAACTGAAGAAGTACATGGTTGAAGCCCCGTTGCTGGCCAAACCTAGTCCCGGGGAGACTCTTTATCTATACCTGGCGGTATCTGAACAAGCGTTGAGCGCCGTTCTTATTCGAGAAGAAAATAAGGTCCAGAAACCTATCTATTATGTAAGCAAGGTGTTGCACGGGGCTGAGCTGAATTACTCTCCCATTGAGAAGTTCGCCTTGGCTTTGATAACAGCCTCGAGGAATTTACGCCCGTACTTCCAAGCACATAAGATTGAAGTCCTGACGGACCAACAGTTGAGAAACATATTGCATAGCCCAAAAGCTAGTGGAAGGCTAATCAAGTGGGCGATCGAACTTGGAGAATTTGACATCACGTATAAGCCTCGAACAGCCATTAAGGCTCAGGCATTGGCTGACTTCGTGGTTGAATGCACCATTAGCAACCAAGAAGTCGGGGGGCAGGAGATAATAATAACCCCTGAGATGCAAGATAAAGATGGAGAACTTGAACCTGATCAGAAGGAATATTGGGTGCTCTATTTTGATGGAGCATCAAAAACAAAATCTAGTGGCGCAGGCTTAGTATTGCGAAGCCCCGATGGGTTCACAGTTGAATATGCTTTGAAGTTGGATTTCCATACAACCAACAATGAAGCTGAGTATGAGGCCTTGATAGCTGGTTTAGGCTTGGCCAAAATCATGAGAGTCAAGAATCTCAAAGTTTGTGGAGATTCAAGATTAGTAGTCTCTCAAGTGAATGGTGACTTTGAGGCCAAGGATGAAACTATGGTAAAGTATCTGGGAGTTGTGAAAGCTGTCATGACTCAGTTTGATGAGTGTTATGTAGAACACATTCCGAGAGAAGAGAACGTTAAGGCCGATGCCCTATCCAAGTTCGCTTCTTCCGAAATAGAAAACTATGCAGGGAGTGTTTACTTCCAGGTCTTGAAGGCCCCGACTATCAACTCAAAATTAGTGGCACCAATTGATGTGGGAAGCTGTTGGATAGATCCTATCAAAGCTCACCTAGAAACTGGATGGCTCCCCGACAATGCCTCGGAGGCACGAAAGCTGTCAGTGAGAGCATTGAGATATGCCTTGATCGAGGGCGTTCTTTACAAAAGATCTTTCGTTATCCCGTACTTGAAATGTTTGAGGCCCCAAGAGGCAAGGGAAGCTTTGGAAGAAGTTCATGAAGGTATTTGTGGGCAGCACTTGGGGGGTAGAGCCCTAGCTCACAAAATAACTCGTTTGGGATTCTACTGGCCAGAAATGCTGGCCGATGCACAGAGCTATGTCAAGCGGTGCGATCGATGCCAGAAGCATGCTCCGATAGTAAGGCAGCCGCCTGAGATGTTAACATCGGTTAACTCCCCTATTCCATTCGCGATGTGGGGAATGGATATACTTGGTCCTTTCCCCGTAGCTTCAGCACAAAGGAAGTTTCTGATAGTGGCCATTGATTACTTTACTAAGTGGATTGAGGCTAAACCTCTAGCCAAGATAACCACCAAACAAGTTGCCCAGTTCTTTTGGGAGAATATAATTTGCAGGTATGGAATCCCACGAATTTTGGTGACAGACAATGGGACACAGTTCAATAATGAAGAGTTCAAGAAGTATTGTGAGGAGAATGCAATTGAGCTTCGTTTTACCTCCGTGACTCATCCACAAGCCAACGGGCAAGCTGAGGTAGCTAATCGAATTATCCTTGATGGACTGAAGAAAAGGGTTGAACGCTCTAGAAACACTTGGGTAGATGAGTTGCTGCCCATACTATGGGCATACCGTACCACTTGTAAAGTGACCACTGGAGCAACCCCGTTCCTGCTGGCTTACGGAGCGGAGGCAGTTGTGCCTTTGGAGATCATGCAAGCGTCACCTCGAGTTGAGGCCTTTGAACCAGAAACTAACGAAGAGGGCATGAGACTCGCCCTAGACCTGATTGACGAAGTCAGGGATGAGGCAAACGCTAGAAATGTGGGACATCAAAAGAAAGCATCCTTTTATTACAACCATAGAGTTAAGGAAAGGTTCTTTCGACAAGGCGACCTGGTTCTAAGGAAGATCGAGGCTTCTGGAGTTGGCCAGAAGGGAAAGCTAGCCCCTAATTGGGAAGGGTCGTATCGAGTCAAGAAGACGTTGGGACGAGGATCATATAAGTTGGAAACCTTGGACGGGGTTGAGGTGCCCCGTACTTGGCATGCCTTGAACCTCAAAGTTTATTATGTATAAGCTATCCTTGCATGGATTCAGCTTTCTATCTATTTATTATGAGGAGTAGAAATACGGTTCGATGAAACCATTCCAGGGCTTTACGCCCCGAGTAGGACAATAATAAGCTATGTAAGGGTTAAACCCATTTCAGATTATTAATGCAAAGTTCGTTTCCCTTCAATGATTTTTGTGATTTTGTTTATGTACCAAGCACCTGTTGAGTGTGAGTCTAGGAAGGACAAGTACCGAAAACAAGTAAACAAACTAATGAGGAAATAAATGCATAAATAAAGACCCCGAAGGGCCAACAGTTAGGTTACATCAACAAGATAGATAAAAGTTTGGTCCCCAAGGACCGTGAATGAAATCTAGACAAATAAAGCCACATACGGCTAACAAGGCCATGCAAGGCCACGAACTAACTCCAGCTACTCCTCCCCAGAATCCTCTTCGCCAGACTCCTCTCCGCCGCTCTCCTCTTCCTCACTCTCCTCCTCTGAGTCTTCGCTGGAGTCACCACCGGGCTCTGCTATCACCATTGGCTGAGCTCTAGCAACTTCGGCTCCTTTTTCCTCGGAAGATGAAGAAGAAGTAGAACTGCCCTCGTTCCGGATTAGTCTCTTCCCAGGGATGGGTTGGCGAACTACTCCAACCTTCTTTGCAGACGGGACTTTCTTCCCACGGGAGCCAGAAGAATATGAGTCTTGGCTAGCAGCGGGAACAACCCCCTTTGAGTTGGACCCAGAACGACGATGACTGCCTCTGGAACCGGATCCTGATGCCTGGGGAACAATTTTAGTTCCCGAACCAGAAGCTAGGTTAACCGGGATGGCACCCCAATTTGGGCAAGGAAAATCTGCCGGGTTGACAACAGATGGATGCCTATGACTCACAGCGTTAATAGCATTGTCCCAACCAACAGACATGTTGAAGGGACGCACCTCAACATCATGATCATCAATGAGCTTAAGGAAATCTTCAGACCTATGGTAGGCCTGGATCACCTTGTCGGCATCAGAGGCCTTCTTTCTGGCTAGAGAAGCAAGCTGTTTGCGGGTAGATGCGACATTAGCCTCAGCACGAACAACTTGGGAGTGTAGATCGTCAATCTCTTCCCTGAACCTTATTGAGTCATTTCTCAAGCTAGCATTTTCGTCCCTAAAGTCCCGGCCTTGGGTCGAAATGGTTTGAAAATAAGCGTTGGCCTGCAACAAGGAAATAAGTGAGCCACAAGGAATATGCAGAATTGAAATCAATAACAATGTCAAACTTAATAGAAGGAATTTCATACCTGATACAAGGCCTGGGCGCCCATGAGCTGAGACTCATCCAGTTTGTCACCTGCATGCATTGTCGCTTGGTCAGGCGGAGTGATTGAAAGCTTGGACCAGTCTAGGGCCAAATGAGGACTCCCGAAGACCGAGTCTTGTTCGCATATGCCCCAAGGAGGTATGAAAGGAGTCTGGACATCCCCGTCAGCATTTCGGGATCGTTTACCACCTTGAGAACAACGCTCCAAGAAATTAGGGATGTGAGGCTTAGTTGGATTCAGCTTCTCTTCAGCCCTTTTCTGCATCCTCTTGGTAACAGTTGGCCGGTTCTCGGGACGATTATCAATCTCCTCAGCAGCTGAAATACAAAGAGAAAAACATCGGTATAAGAACAAACAGAGTTCATAATAAGTTCAAGTAAGAAAGTTACCCTCAATGGAAAGAAAGCTAAGGCCAGCCCCAATGAGATTCTTTTCATTTAAAATAGTTTTATAGTGTGTGCGGCCATCGTCAGCGAGAAGCCTATCCCGGTCCAACAATTCCGAATCAGTAAGGTCACACACGAAGTGGGAACTATCTTCTACGGACCCGAATTTCTTCACAAAGAAGTTGCCCCAATCACCACCCTTCCATTCAAGAACTACAAACTCCCTTTCCCAGAAATGTTGTGAATCTGGAAAGGAGAAGGGATTCACCATGTGTGGAAGTTTGGCTCGGTGCTTGAGGCTCACCCATCCTTTCTTGGAGTCAGAAGAGTTGCTGGCCCCGAAGATACTTCGAAACATTGTGGTTGTCGGATGAATCCCCAGCTCCCGACACCTTATCAAGAAAATAGAAATGTACCTCCAAGCATTGGGATACAATTGACAGGGGTGGATCTGATACTCAGCCAGCAGCCTAATAATAAAATTGTCAACCGGGAACCTGAACCCAGCATCTAAGGCACCCCAGTAAACACAGATCCTTTCAGGATGCCAGTTGCAAGTTCTATCTGATGGATTTGGGAGACGAACCTGGATGGCACTTGGAAAGTGATAAGACTCCCTTATCATTTGGACATCCCGTTCCGACAATTTACTGGGACTATTAAAAGAATCTAGGCTAGAACAGTTGGGAAATGCATCCCTCATGATATTTAGAAGTTCTAGCAAGGATTCGAATCTATGTTCAACATA
Source organism: Saposhnikovia divaricata (assembly GCA_036435485.1). Taxonomy (NCBI): domain Eukaryota; kingdom Viridiplantae; phylum Streptophyta; class Magnoliopsida; order Apiales; family Apiaceae; genus Saposhnikovia; species Saposhnikovia divaricata. The sequence continues at coordinate 133,255,571 of CM071599.1, read as the reverse complement.
TGTAGGAGGTTGGATTCTTTCTTTACCTTTGGCAGTCCTCATTTTACTCCTCTTTGACATAGCTTCCATCATGGAGACCGGGGGAGCCATTGGTTGATCACCTTCCGACATCTTGATACAGGAGCTGATCCTTGATCTTGGATCTGAAACCTGATTTTGAAGCTCGAACTGGATCTTGTAACTTGAACCTAAGAGAACTTAAGAATTTGAGAGCTCAGAAATGAAGAAGTGAATGGAAATGAAGGCTACTTCTCCTCTTTTATAGAAAATACATGACCTGGTACATCAGGTTGAATCTTAGCTCGGTTCGTGTTTACAGGTCATCTATCGTTTATAGATGAAAAAAGGACAGAAATTATCCACGTTATACAGAAAGAATCGTTATAATTCATATCTGTCGGAAAAGAAATAGCTGGAATATTTACTGCATGGATGTTTGCACTTAAAAAGATAAACAACGAGTTTAATCTTAGACACGAGGTTAGTAGTGCTAATCCTGAATTAAGGTGTAATCCCGATAGAAGTCACGGCTGACCAAAATACTAAATTAGAGATCGAGATCCAGCTTCTGAATCCCTAGGATCGAGATTCAGCTTCTGGATCCTCGAAAGTCATGGGTGACCAAAAAACTAAACTAGGATCGAGATTCGGCTTCTGGATCCTCGAAAGTCACGGGTGACCAAAAAACCAAACTAGGATCGAGATTCAGCTTCTGAATCCCTAGGATCGAGATTCAGCTTCTGGATCCTTGAAAGTCACGGGTGACCAAAATACCATACTAGGATCGAGATTCAGCTTCTGAATCCCTAGGATCGAGATTCAGCTTCTGGATCCTTGAAAGTCACGGGGACCAAAATACTAAATTAGGGATCGAGATTCAGCTTCTGAATCCTTGAAAATGGTCGACCATGACACCTGAAGGAGCCATGGCCGACCACCTCGCAGCCGACCACGGCGTTTTGGGATGCCCCGGCCGACCACGAGCTAAACGACCACGAACCGGCCGACCAAGGCACGTCAAGGAGCCTCAGCCGACCAGCCCGCAGCCGACCAGGTGCCGACCGACCACCTGGGATCAAGGCCTTCCAGCCGACCAGGTGTCAGCCGACCACCTTGGTTGGAGGCCCTTCGGCCGACCAGGAGCTAGCCGACCACGAGCTAGCCCTCGATCCGGCCGATCGCGGGTTAGCTTGTGGTCCTGAATCCTGATTTTTCAGCAATTCTCGGGTAGTTTCTGGACCTAAATCTCGATTTTTTCGTATGGTTTTAGGTGCACCGTTTAGTGCCATTTAGCACCGTTTATCGCCGTTTAGCGCCGTTTAACATCGTTTAAACGTCGTTTAAGGCTGTTCAGCGCCGTTTAGTGTCGTTTAGTGCCGTTTAGCACCGTTTATCGCCGTTTAGCGTCGTTTAACATCGTTTAAACGTCGTTTAAGGCTGTTTAGCACCGTTTAGGGTCGTTTAGTGCCGTTTAGCACCGTTTATCGCCGTTTAGCGTCGTTTAACATCGTTTAAACGTCGTTTAAGGTTGTTTAGCACCGTTTAGTGTCGTTTAGTGCCGTTTAGCACCGTTTATCGCCGTTTAGCATCGTTTAACATCGTTTAAACGTCGTTTAAGGCTGTTTAGCACCGTTTAGTGTCGTTTAGTGCCGTTTAGCACCGTTTATCGCCGTTTAGCGTCGTTTAACATCGTTTAAACGTCGTTTGAGGCTGTTTAGCACCGTTTAGTGTCGTTTAGCACCGTTTATCACCGTTTAGCGTCGTTTAACATCGTTTAAACGTCGTTTGAGGCTGTTTAGCACCGTTTAGTGTCGTTTAGCACCGTTCAATGCTACTGGCACAATCTAACGTCGTTGTAAACACGTCGGTCGCTCCACGCTTTACGTGAAAACGATATCAAAGATAAACCCTGACCCGAGTCTCGAATTAGACAAGCAGAACTTCAAGGAAAACCTGATCAATTTTCCTAGAAGTTTGGGGGCAAATGATATGGGCTGAAAATAAGCCCTAAAGACACATTTAATGTGGCATTAATTAGGCCAAGGATGGCCCAAACGTGGGGCCCACCAGCTGGGCCCAAAACCCCAATTATAATATTAATTTCGTAATTAATATTGGGGGAAATAAACAGCTCAGCAATAAGAGTTGGATAAGGATATTATTTCCACCAGACTTATCCAACAAGGCATCCAATTCAATATGGAAACTGATTCCTACAAGGAATAGATCTAGAACTTTCCTCAAAGACTTTTCTACCAAGTCTCTGACTCCTACCATAATTCTAAAGGCTTCTCAGCCTATATAAAGGGCCAGACCCCTCATCTCAGAACTACGTTTTCTTGGCTTGATTCTCTAATACAGAGATACGTAGGCATTCTGTGAGGACCGTTTAGTCTCGAACGCAGAAGCAGCCATTAAAGCTCGAAACTCAACCACCCTAGCATTAATTACAAATCGTAAACTAGTTTTTATTCCACAACAATGTTATAAAACTTATATTATAAATTTTTGATTCAAATATGTTGTTGACGGGATTCAAAAATTGAGTTATTAGTAGAGTAATTCAAATATATAATATTTCTTATCATTAGATCCAACAATTCTTAATTATTTACTAAAAATCTAACGATCATTATTCGTTGTATTGTTGAACCGCTCAACCAAAAAAAATGATACTCAGGTTGGTTTATTATAAACGTACAATTAGTCAATTACTCAACTTTTTTAGTTTTTATGGTTTTTGATCTTTTATTTTAATTAATAAATAATAAAATAATATTATTAATGTTAATTAGTCAATTATTTTTTTCTAATTAAAACAAATTAATTTTATAATTAAAATTTTACATTTTATAAACATCTAAAAACATTAATTATGCCATATTTTTCAATTATTAATATTTATTTTCTAATTAAAATATGCTACCTTTTAATTTAAATCATAATTTTGCAATCATTAATATATACCCAAAAAAATATCACACATTATCTTTCAATCATTAATAAAATATTTTAAATTTTTTATTTTATAATAAATAATAGATTAATATTATTAATGTTAATTAGTCAAATTCTTTCTAATTAAAAAAAATATTTTTAATTAAAGATTTTACATTTTATAAACATCTAAAAATATCAATCATTAATATTTATTTTCTAATTAAAACATGCTATCTTTTAATTTAAAACATAATTTTGCAATCATTAATATATACCCAAAAATATCACACCATATCTTGCAATGCTTAACAAAATATATTAAAATTTCGTATGTTTATAGTAAACCAACATGAGTATAATTGTTTGTTTTTTGGTTCAGCGTTTCATCAATACAATTTATAATTATCGTTAGATTTTTAGTAAATAATTAAGAATTGTTGGATTTAATAATAAGAAATATTAAATTTTTGAATTACTCTACTAAAAATCCAATCAACAACATATTTGAATTCAAATTTATAATATAAGTTTTTAAAATATTAAATTGTATTAAAATTAAAATATGCATTTAAAATAGTAATTATATAAAAACATAATTATAACATAAAATAAAATTTATAACATATAAAAAAACTCGGTGCATCGCATGGATTATAATCTAGTAAGATTTATTGTAGAAGTAGGTGTAAGTTGCAAAGGCATGCTTGTACATCAGTTATAACAAGCCTACCAGTTTGTAATGCTATGCATTGCTTACTTGATCTCTTAACTTAGAGATCCCTTTCTCCACCAAAGGTTCTTCATGTGTATTTAGTTCAGATGTAAAACTCAATCTATGTAATCATAAATAAGTAACTGAATGTAACTTGGAAGAAGATATATGGATCATGTCTCAAGACTTTCTAAAGACAATTTGAAGATAAGGATGATGCTTGGTTAAAGTTTGGAATCTGGCTAAGTCAGAATTCGAGAAGTGCAGAATAAGCTGAATCGAGAAGTGTAGAAACAACTGATTAGAGAAATCATCAATTCGATATGTGCTTCATTGAAGATTCGAGATGTGTACTGATTCGAGAAGTGTATTCGAGAAGTAGAGAAAACAATGATTCGAGAAGTCAGTGAAGTCTAAATACACAAACCAAGGCACATACAATGACATATCAGTGTAGTGTGCACATGAAAAGTCTACAAAGAAGCTTGGTGTAATATTCAAGGCAAAGAGCAGCTGAAAAAGTGGATCTAGCTAGCATAGAAATTTGGTTATATCACAAGATGCCCAAACTTGTACCAAAATGGAATAGACAAGTTAGAAAGCCAATTTGTCTATTACCAGTTTTGTAACAAGTGGGTTGTGCACATGCTCTAAAAGTGCACAACCACACTTCCTTAGCTATCAAGTCTTTCATTGCAAACACATAGCAAATATCCTTCTGAGAAACGAAACTGAGAATGCTTCATTTGTATTCACAGGTTGTAGCATACTTCGATCTAATAAAATATTAGATTAAAATGAGTTGTTTGTGTTCTTATTTCCGCATTTAATATTTGTTAAACACATACACACTCAGCTACAATAATCAAACACAGATTTAAACAAGTTGTCAAACGAAAGAAAATCAAGAAAGTTTGAAAATACATTCACCCCCTCTGTATTTTCTTTTGTGTATTCCATACTCAACAAGATTTATAATAGAAGTAGGTATCTTCCATCGGGTATGATAATATATTTACATTAATAAAATAAATAAATATAGTGATAAATAACTAAATATATTGATAATCAAAGTTTGTGATAAGTGCATATTTTTTGCATATTTTTATTACCTATTTATTGTTTGAATTCGTATTTTAATAAATTATTTTGTTGTATTTCAGGAAATTCAAGAAAAATTGAAGAAATTGCAAAATAAAGAAATAAAGGTCAAGAAAGAGAAAAAGAAGAAGAAGAAGAAGAAGGACCAAAATAGAAGAAAAGGATAGAGAAGGGGGTTTGGTGCAAAAGCTGAATTTTTATTTAAAAACTAAAAAGAAAAAAAGAAAAAATAAATAAAAATGAAGGGCTAGGATTTAATCCCACCAAACAAATGAATGGTGAGGATTAATCCACACCAACCAAAATCCCAATCTATTTCCTATAAATAGATTCATTTTTTCTCTTGTAAAACAACTTAGAATTAGGAGTAGTAGTAGAACACTCCAAAATTAGTAGTTGTAATTTTCAGGGCTCTTGTAAACATTTTTTTAATTTTCAATTCATATTTTTCCTTCATTTATTTTCTATCTTTATTTCTGGTAATTCGAAGCCTTAAGTTTATGTTGCTCTGTAATTTGTTCTGTTTCTTTAATTTTGTTCGAACAATACCCAGCTTGTTTTCTTTTTCTTAATCTCACCCTTCTTCGTTTAATTCATACACACAGAAACAAAAACCCAGCCTTTCTCCTTTTCTCTCTTCCTCCTTTCTTTCTTTTCCCCGCAAAAACCACTCCCATTTCTTGCTTCCATTTCTTGCAAATCAAAACCCACCTCTCTCTCTCTTCCTTCTCCTCGAACAAACAATCCAAACACCCCCTCTTTCATTTTGGTTTCGATTCTTGCAGTTTCTTAGTCCTTTGTTTGTTGGTTTTTGATTCATTGATTGAGTTTGTTGGTTCCTGCGTTTTTGTGTAGTCCGTATTGCTGAGTTTTCCTTGATTTCGTTTTGAGTCAATTTAATTGTTAAAATTGTTTTTGTTCATTCTATGCGTTTGCTAGTTTGTAAATTGCTGCAAGTCTCTGGTTCTTATCATTTTGGTAATGAGTTTCCAGGCGTGGTTATCACTAAAAATCATATGCTGCTTGTTTTTTTTTTTCATTATTAATTAGTCGTACTTTAATTATGGATGATAAATGCTATCCCATTTCATTTCTTATATTATTAAATAGATCTTGTAATAAATAATCTAGATTGTCTTCGTTTATTACCTTGGGTCTTCTAATTAAGTCATTAACATAATATTAGTAGTAATTAGTGTGAATTAACTTATCATTAATATTAACCTAGTAATGAGAGTATTAGTTAGTGTAAATACTTTGTCAACTTATAGTATTAAATATTTATTACGCATGTGTATAAAGTAGGCTTCCATTTTAATTTGCTTGCTTGATGACTTGTTGGCCCGAATTCATACCTAGCCCATTTAAACACACTTCCATTTTTAGGCCCAAAATTCTTTCTTATCCTTGTTTTTATGTATTTAATTAGTCCAGTCTTTTTATTCTTGCTGGCCCGTGTACTAGGTGGCCCTATTTGTTGTTTTTTTTTTCTTTGTCCGCATGCTTCCTGTTGTTTCACTTGTTTATTACTTTAGTTCAAGTGTTTAAGTTTTCAATCTTCATTTTTATTTTTTTTTCTTTTTTTTTAATTTCGTGTTAATTTAGAATTAATGCAACACCTCTCAAAATTAATTGTTCTAGTTCGCATAAATTAAAAATTTAAGGATCGCGAAAATATTAGTCCCTGTGGATCGAATCTTAAAATACTAAAACGAGATCGTGCGCTTGCGATTTTAATTACCATATTTCTAGCACATCAAGTTTTTGGCGCCGCTGCCGGGGAGTAATTATTTTTCGCACCTTAATTTTTAATTTTTCGGATTAGTTTTCTTTCGCTTGCCTTATTTTTATTTCATTTTTTTAGGAAAGTTTGGAATTTCGGGAATCTTTTCACGGAGCTTGGAAAAATTGGAATTCTTGGAAACATGTTTCGGTAACCCGTATCTCTCTCTTTTCGGTTCTTTATTTTTAAAAAAAAATCACAAAAAAAATAAAAAAATCAAAAATCACAAAAAAATTGAAAATTGTAAAATCCAAAAAAAAAATAGTTGTAAATACATATTTGTTGCATCATGCATTCATCACTTAGGGCACATCATCTAGATTTTTATTTTCTTGTTTTTAATCTTTCGTACCTAGTAAATTGTGGTGATCGCTGGCGGACCGATGTACGTTAAATTCTTCTTTTCTTTAGTTTAGAACACGTAGTGTAGAGCATCCATAATTGTTTATCGTTTTTGTATATATCTCGTTGTTTGTTGCATCAAATAAACGTAATTAAGACTTATTCACGACCATCAATGTCTAAGGTTCGCCTGGCTGTTAAGATTCGGTGTCTAAGTGACGAGTTTGGCCTCTTGGCAATGCCTGCTCTAATCTGGCCGAATCGGTCTGAATAATTCTTAATTTACGGAATTTTTAGTGTGTCTTAACGTTAAGAGCAATGTCTAGTTATTTTATTTAGGGAACCTAGGTTAGATTTTTCTTTTGATTTTTCACCATTTATTTTGTGTGTTTCATTTTCGCACTTACTTGCTACGAGGTTTTACCCTTGATCAATCTTTACCATGTCCGTAGCATTTATGGAACGTTATTACCAAGGTTGGGATTTTGACGAGGAATTACCGGATAATACGATGTGGTGTGAGTCAACTAGGGAACCTAGTGTATATAACGAGTCGTATAGTACTTTTAGTGATTTGCATTATAGTGAACACGATATTGCAATCGACTCCGAATTAGATGCTCTTACTAGACGACTCGAAGCCTTAGAAACCCTTAGAGGCCCTTCACACACGTCATGGCACCCAAATTTCAACTCTCCTAGTCTCGATTTTCAACATGTCAACACCATGTTTCAACCAACCTCTCGAAATAACCATTTTACATCGTCTTCTAATTCCGGTTGGAGAGATTATCCCGATCTCTCATGGAACCAAGGTCATAGCTATCAAACTCCGCCTCCACATTTTCAAGAACCGAACTCTTATCCAATTCCGAGTCAAGTTCCTTATTCGAGTTCAATTCAAACCAATGCCCACCCACCCGGATTTCATGATTCGAGTAGGCAACTTGACACCTTAGAAAAGAGTATCGAGGCTTTATTGGTTTCTCAAGCAAACTTCATGCGAACCATAACTTCTGATAGGCAAATTTTGAACTCAAATGCTCAAGCCTTATCTAAGTTAGAATTTCAAGTGAATCAATTAGCCACCATGTGCGAGCGTGAGACGATAACCACTCTGAATCCACCCGAGGTCAACCCTGAATTTCTTATCACTCAAAGACCTATCGATACTTTCGATGATATCATTTCTCCTAGGTCTAATGTTCAAGTTGACACTCCTTTCAGTGGTGATTCACACGAAGAAGATTCTAATGTTGACATCATTCTTTCTCTAGGTCAAACGAAGAATCCCGATGATTCTGAGTTTGTGGCTTCACCTAGACAACCATCATCTTCTTCTAGTGAACTTTTCCTTTCATCTTCCAAACCTCTTCCCGAAAAACCCAAAGAACTTCATACTCAACCAATAGGAGCAGATCTAGTTAAGGAGGTTGTTTCAAGGCCAAATTTGGACGATCATGAGATTGAGTCTCTTCTTAAACAAGATTTTCAATTGCATTACAAGACCAATCGAGAGCTTCACGAAACTTTTAAGGATTTGACTTCGGAAGAGATGTTTGGAGAGATGATGAATATTTGTTCCAAATGGGAAACCCAACATAAGGATAGTTCTTGTGATCCTAATTCTGTTGGTAAAACATTTTTCGAAAAGCCACCCCCACCCGTTTCTATTTCTTCATTTTCCACTCGTGCTCCATCTTTCATCGAAACTCATGATATTCATGACCAACATTTTATCGTAATTAATTTTCTTAAACAACAAAAAGAAGCATCTTCGTGGTCTATGGATGAAGTTAGGAATATGAGCTTTATTCTTGCGCCTAATCGGATCATTCGAGTGGTCTATGCTATTTTTGTGGGTAAGTTTCTGAAATATGTTGGTTGTGTAACAAAAATAGTTTTTCCGAGAGCAGGTATTGGTTAGTAAAAATTTGTTTTGTACCTCCCATAGTAGAATGTAGGTATGGGGGAGTTACATTGTGTACGTGCGTGAGTTGTTTTCTTTCGTAGTTTTTCAGCAGTTTGTCATTCTCCGTCATCCCTTATCAGGTATTTCCTCCTCTCTATTTTATTCTCGTTCATTTTGCATACATTGAGGACAATGCATGATTTAGGTATGGGGGAGGGTTTTAGTGTAAATACACAAAATTGAAAAATCCAAAAAAATTTAAAAATTTAAAAAAAAATCCAAAAAATAGAGATATTTTAGCTTAGTTGTCCTTCCCACTCTTTAAATTCTAGAACTAGTTGGTGTTGACTATTTTTCGAAAATTATATGTATAATGCCTTTAGATAATTTGAACGTAGTCAGGTAAGGTTTTCCTCATGAAACTTGTGTCGAACAAATTTTTGCTTAAAAGACCAAGACGACACATTTGCACAAGACTTTTGATGGAAAAATTGTATAGGAATGTTATTCGATACCTGAGAGAGAACCCACATGTTAGAACAATGTCGAATCAAACCTTTGCGAAATTTGGTTCCTATAGTGTCAAAAAAAAAAAGAAATAAAATCATCAAAAAAAAAAGAAAGAAAAAAAAGAAAGAAAAAAAAGAGTCAATAAATGTTTGTAATTGTTGAGTGCTAGTGTAATTTTGTAATAATAAATTCTTAGTAGGGAAGTCGGCTAGGTTGGGCTCATTAATAACCCGAGTAAGTAAGTCCGAGGGGACTTTGTGCCTAGCAACCTAAGGTCCCTTGTGGTCTGGGATTGTTGACCTAAAACTCGCTAAATGGGTATTGATGCAAAAGTCTTTTGGGACCTCAACCATTGCACGGTCGGTCTAACTACTAAGAACGTGAAGTTTGGCTAGATACTTGTTTTAATAGAGATTGGGTCAGTTCAATATTGGTTGAAAAAGAGAAAATGTTTGTATGCACTTTATCCATCACAGGCCTTAAATTCACTACACACCTTGGGATTTTTTGAAAATTTTTAGAGTCTAATCAAGTGGATTGTGGGAACCTATAACGTGGCTATTATTAGAATAATCTTTAAGGCATGTATTTTCCTACAAAATTGTTTTGTTGACACCAATGAAAGCTAGAGTAACAGAGGAAAGTTGGATACTGGCTGATTTATCTAAAAGATTTTATGGGTATATCTTCTGTAAACCCTTAGGAGACAACACTCCTCCTGTAGAGATCGTCTATAGGTTTAACGGGTTGGTAAACCTAAAATTACCTGTGATTCCTACGACAGTGAGTATAGGTTTTTAATTCTACATTTTTCTTTTTGTTTTACTCGAGGACGAGCAAAAGATAGGTATGGGGGCATTTGATAAGTGCATATTTTTGAATATTTTTATTACCTATTTATTGTTTGAATTCGTATTTTAATAAATTATTTTGTTGTATTTCAGGAAATTCAAGAAAAATTGAAGAAATTGCAAAATAAAGAAATAAAGGTCAAGAAAGAGAAAAAGAAGAAGAAGAAGGACCAAAATAGAAGAAAAGGAAAGAGAAGGGGGTTTGGTGCAAAAGCTGATTTTTTATTTAAAAACTAAAAAGAAAAAATAAAAAATAAAAAAAAATAAAAATGAAGGGCTAGGATTTAATCCTACCAACAAATGAATGGTGAGGATTAATCCACACCAACCAAAATCCCAATCTATTTCCTATAAATAGATTCATTTTTTCTCTTGTAAAACAACTTAGAATTAGGAGTAGTAGTAGAACACTCCAAAATTAGTAGTTGTAATTTGCAGGGCTCTTGTAAACATTTTTTTAATTTTCAATTCATATTTTTCCTTCATTTATTTTCTATCTTTATTTCTGGTAATTCGAAGCCTTAAGTTTATGTTGCTCTGTAATTTGTTCTGTTTTCTTGAATTTTGTTCGAACAATACCCAGCTTGTTTTCTTTTTCTTAATCTCACCCTTCTTCGTTTAATTCATACACACAGAAACAAAAACCCAGCCTTTCTCCTTTTCTCTCTTCCTTCTTTCTTTCTTTTCCCCGCAAAAACCACTCCCATTTCTTGCTTCCATTTCTTGCAAATCAAAACCCACCTCTCTCTCTCTCTCTATTCCTTCTCCTCGAACAAACAATCCAAACACCCCCTCTTTCATTTTGGTTTCGCTTCTTGCAGTTTCTTAGTCCTTTGTTTGTTGGTTTTTGATTCATTGATTGAGTTTGTTGGTTCCTGCGTTTTTGTGTAGTCCGTATTGCTGAGTTTTGCTTGATTTCGTTTTGAGTCAATTTAATTGTTAAAATTGTTTTTGTTCATTCTATGAGTTTGCTAGTTTGTAAATTGCTGCAAGTCTCTGGTTCTTATCATTTTGGTAATGAGTTTCCAGGCGTGGTTATCACTAAAAATCATATGCTGCTTGTTTTTTTTTTCATTATTAATTAGTCGTACTTTAATTATGGATGATAAATGCTATCCCATTTCATTTCTTATATTATTAAATAGATCTTGTAATAAATAATCTAGATTGTCTTATCATTAATATTAACCTAGTAATGAGAGTATTAATTAGTGTAAATACTTTGTCAACTTATAGTATTAAATATTTATTACGCATGTGTATAAAGTAGGCTTCCATTTTAATTTGCTTGCTTGATGACTTGTTGGCCCGAATTCATACCTAGCCCATTTAAACACACTTCCATTGTGACGCCCCCAAATCCGAGGTCAGAGATTCAGGTCGTCACGTCACCATCCAACCATATCATACCTGTATTAACTTTACAACTCAACAATACATCCATCCAGACCTCAATCTTACACACAAACAAGTTAGAGCCTCAGAAACGATAATCAAAAGTAACACTAAATATTACAATTCATCTGTACAATCTAGAATCTTGCGCACTTCCATTTATACAACTACACTTGAAGACAAGTCTTACTATTACAGTTGAAAACCTATCAGACTTACTCTGTAGTATTTATCAGGAACTAAATCATCTCAGGGGTAAATCTTCTACTCCTCTTCTGCTGGTGCGGAGTTAACCGATCAAATTCTTCTCTTTCTGAAAAGTTTTTATAAAGCAAGAATGAGCTACATAATGCTCAGCAAGTTCACCATTTTGTAAAATAATAATGTGGTTTATTTCGAAAACATTTCCAACTATTTGGGTATATATCTCAGATTTCAAAACATTATTGGACAATGTATATGTCTGAGTTTGAATAAAACATCTATACTCACTAAGGAGCTTTAAGAATAACATATGAACCCTTTATAAGGTTCCCATTTCAATATATCTCAAGTTTGAAAATATATATATATGAGTATATCATTTTCGGCAAAACACTCTACGGTTAACATACTGTACATGGAATACATCATTGCAAACCTCTTTCCTTCCATTAGCTTAGAAGGTTTCCCATACAAAAACATTTCATTCCTTGAAACAATTGCAAGAGTTCACTAACACGCGCCAATCTTTATAGAAAATCTTGCAGTTCTAGATAATGCACGATGTCAATATTTTTCTTATCAAAAACCACACTATCGGCAACTTGGCACTTAGGCCCAAGAAGCAGTGTTTGAGTATTTTTCCAAAGTGGAGGATGGGACTAGAAGAAAACATAAAAACCTGACAAGGATTGACGATGATCAGTCGCCACATCCATGTCCAATAATCCGCGGGTCTTCTCTACCGGTAGAAGGATAGAAACTACATCCGTAACTATCCCCGGGTGAAAACTACATCCGTAATCACCCTCGATGAAAACTACATCCGTAATCATCCTTCGGCAACACCTGGGCCGGAATAATAATTGATGGACCGCCTGGCTCACGGCCGCTTACACATCCCGGGAATCGTTCGTCAACGGTTCCCACACCTGCCAGAGTCCTTTTTTCTTTTTCTGTTAAAAACTTGATTTTGATTGAAAACTGAGTAATTGAGGTCCGACATCAGTCGACCGATGATTCTTGAAATCATACAAGAAGCAGAACCTGGCCGGGAGTTTTCGAAAAGGTTTTGAGTTCGAAAGAGTTCGAGTTCGAAAGTGCTAAAAGTATCTTGGATTAGCTTTGTCTTTAAAATAGTGAACAATAACTATTAAATGATATTTTAATATTTAATAAAATAATTATTTAATTAAATAAGCTTTTAATCCAAGATAGGTATTTTGAGTATTTACGAAGATAGAAAAATAATTACTTGAGTATACGATACTCCCCGAATGACCCTTCGGTTTTTCGCAATTTAATTACGATATAATAATATACCGCTCCCCGGTCAATAGTATATACGAACCGCTACGACCTCTATTGCTAGAGTCATTGTCCGAAGAAAACATTTCATTCTAAGTTCAAGGGGTGCAAACATATATGTACTTATACATCTCAATTTCATCGATACTTCGATAAACATAAACATTTGATATGATTGAAAACTACAAACACAACAGTGAAAGTCCTTGTATATGTAAGTTTTGAAAAGTAAACTTGCCTTAGCGAGGTTGGGGTGGTCGAGCTTGCGGAGTGGAACGATCTATACATAAGCAATAACCGTTCGTTAGTACCTTAATCAATATCTCTTTAATTGCGGGGTTTTAGGGGGTACAAAATTAACTTAATGACTTCGTCTTATGACACTCTAGCCCCACTATAGGTTCATGTCATCACTCGATTACGCTCGTCACTTATTCGACTTAATTTGGTTACCATATCCGAATCATATCCATTACCCCTAAAATTACACTCCACTTAAGACTTTTTCCCTTGCGCGAATTTTACTCTAGCATTTTTATAAAATTGAAAAATACATATTTTAATCCAATTCTTTGTGGATAGCCTTCACCACTGCATTTACTAGCTTCTCTAATTTTTCCATGATCCTACATAAATATTTAGGGGTTTAAACAAGGTTCACAATGGGACCATTTAGTGCAGCCCGGAATCCAGAAATACATTTCACTTCTCAGGCCATAACTCAAAATCTATACATCACCTAGTCATGAACCTTATATTTATGGAAACTACATTCAAATAACTTTCCAACAATATATATTAGGACCTCAGGGAACAAGATTTGGGGGTTCAAAACCCTCTTACAAGACAGTTCAAGTTCCTGGAAAAATCTCAGCATGCTTATATCACTAAACCAACCAAGAATCTTACATCCACATCACTACCAACATCTAAATCACCAAGATCATACTTTATTACATACATGGAGATACATACACCAACCACAAGCTTAAAAATCACAACCACAACACTTAAACTCAAGATCTACATCATCCATCACTTATATGTCCAAGATTTACACTAATAATCATGGATCTAACATTAAACATCATAAATAATTCATGGCCAAGAGGGGTTAGAGTTTTATACCTTCTTTATGTTCTTACAATCTCAAACAAGCTTGGTTAACCTTGGGGAAGCCTTACTCTATGCTCACCATCTTCAATCTCACCAAAGAAATCAAGAACATGGAAGTGGGTTTCCTAACTGGAAAAACACGCCCCAAAGATCAGCCAAAACGAAGCCCTTGCACTCGTTTCCTGGTTGAGGCTCCTGAATGAAAGTTGTAGAGCATCTTCACAGCTTTCTAACCATATAAAGAACAAAAATTTCATTGAGTAATGAAGTCTCTAGGCCCGTTTTAGTGAGCTCCTTTCCTGCTGGGCAAAATGGAGTATTTGGTGTTTGTTTTGTTTGATTAAAGTGATAAAGTGATTAATAATGCTTGATATTTTCACTTGGATGTATCTTATCTTCTTTCCATGTGGTGTCATCTCCTCATTGGTTCATTTGGATTACCTTTATCCATCCATAATTGCAAGCAAGTCCCTTGCTTTATACATATTGTTTCCAAGTCCTTCCTTCCTTTTCTTATTTGCACCAAGGGGCTTCCCTTCTTGTATATTTACTAAATCAATATGTTACAACTTATATGTTGCACTTCATTGTAATAGTGTGGCCCAATACCTCAAACAATCGTTGTGTCGAATTTTCTTTGTATTTTCTCTTTATCTCAGAAAAAAATTCTCCCGGTTTCTCAATTGTTGTCATTTCCTTTAACTCTAGGATTTTATTCTCAATTCCATTTTCCTCTCATAATATATCCTTCCTTGGACTTCTAATATTTACTATTCTCAATTCATGATTCGCTCGCTTGATCGCTTAATCTCGTTATAAAGTCTCAGCGGTTTCTAGAACGTTTGTTTCACTTCCTCAGTGGTTTTCGTTCCAAATTCTCAAATCACTTATAATAAAATTCCAAAATATTAACTCCTCGATTCCTCAAATTAAATATCTCATTTCTTGATATTACTGATATATAATTCACTGATCGATCAAATATTACACGAAAATAGAATTTGGAATTTCTGAATTCCGATCGCATTTACATACACTTATTTACTCCGTAGATTACTAGTATAACTTCGGAATATCCACACTACGTCTCGTACATAGGTGGCATGAAAATTTTTCTTAATCCTCAAAATCACTATTCATCCACCAAATCACTATTCATTGATGCACTTCATCATAATAGGAAAAGTTTTAATTCTACCGAAATTTTGGGTTCTTACAGTCTCCCCTCCTTAAAAGGATTCCGTCCCGGAATCAGTTTAGGAATCACTGGGGTTACTCCTTCTTTGTTTCACTCTTTCAACTTCCAGGTGGATTCTTCCATATCTTGATTTTCTCACAATTCCTTATTAGTTTGAAAACCTTGTTCCTCAGTACTTGTCCTTCTCTATCCATGATTTCCACGGGTTGCTCCACATAGGTCAAGTCTGGTTGTAGGTCCACTTGGTCGTACTCTATCATATGCCGAAAGTCCGGGTGGTAGGGTCGTAGCATGGTCACATGAAATGCATTATGCACTTGCTGCAAGCTCGGGGGCAAGGCTAGTTCATAGGCTAACTTTCCAACACGCCTCAAAATCTCAAAAGGTCCTATAAACCTCAGACTTAGCTTCCCTTTCTTTCCAAATCTCATCAATCCTTTTCGAGGGGATACCTTTAGCATCACGAAGTCTCCCACCTCATACTCCTTCGATATCTCATAAAATTTGACCATACGAAATAATGGGTTTCGTAAAAAAACTAATGACTTTTACATACACTCGTCTGTACCGTAAGGACGTAATATGAATTCGAAATCTTCATTTAATAATTCGTACATCTCGTGATCGCAAAGATTTCTCATCCACCCATAAAATTACTATTCGACCAGGTTTCGAATATTCACGAAATTTAGGGTTAATGCAGTCTCCTCTCCTTAAAAGGATTCTATCTTAAGAACCTAAGGAAAATAGTTGTGGATATAATTCCAACTTTACCTTTCCCAACTCTCAGGTTGACACTTCAACCCTTTTGTTCTCTTACCTTGATCTTACCAACGCTTTAGTGTTGCTTCTCAACGCATGCTCTCCTCGACCTGTATTCCTTATCGGTTGTTCTATGAATGAAAATTTCTATCCCACTACTTATACGTTCCTCTTCTACCTTGTTCATAGTATCCGTGTTGAGTCCTTGTATCGTTGGGCCGTGAATACTTTGTGGTCGCGTTTTATAATCTAAGACAACGTCAATACGTATGGTATTCCTCACATTCCTTGGCTTGATCAGCACGCATGTGTTGCCTCCCGTCAGCCGTTACCACTTGCTATGGATACTGTATAGTCTTCGGTATATGTCGAACCAGTTCAGCTACTATATCCCTCGTTTATTGACTTCTTCGTAGCGCAAGAAGAGCGAAACTTCTTCTTTCACAGTACGCTTTACAAGAGACGTCCTTACGTTCGCAGGGTGATGATCGTGATAACAACATTCATTTCATGGATAAGTTTTTATTCTCGATTTCTCCGTGAAATCTAAGGCACGACACTAAATACAAATTCGATCGTCTGGATAATTCTTCTTCCATGTCCGTCAGCCACAGGTCAAATTAGTACATACGCTCAATCCCTTTGTTAAATATACCTGAAAGCACCTTCAATATTCGAAGTTTAACCTTAAGTCTTTATCTGACGTAATCGCTGCAGAAGTTTTATATTGCATCACCATCTCTTCCGTATATAATTCGATAATCTTCTAGATGGAAAGTATAACGCCCTAGAAATATCGTATTTATAATTATTATTATTTAATATTAAATGTGAATTATATGGGATGAATTTTTAGGATTGAATATATGTGGCATCATGTTTACATGTTTATATGGTGATGTATGTGTGACGTGCTAGTCCGTGTATTTTTATTTGAATTTTTTTGTGATAAAAAAAAATCTATTTAAATATGCATTATTGATCTTCTGAGATTTTTATAAAATCTTAGGAGTTGACAAAAATCATGAAATCTTTTGTATTATTATTTTTATGATATTATTTAGTTTTTAAAATTTATTGGGTGAATTATTTTGAGTGTTGAAGTATTTTAAAATGATTTTAAGAGTTTTATTACAATTAAACGTTCAAAACTTGTAAAATTTGTATTTAATTCATTTTTGATCCTAAAAATATTTTAAAACTATGGGGAAGTAGATAATTTTATTTTCTACATTTTAAAAATAATATTTAGATTTTTCCCAAATATTACCTATTTATTTTCCATTTTACCAGGTAATATTTTTAATCCTTTTAAATAGAAAATTTATTTGTACTTTGTAAAATAACCATATCCCCTTTAAATCCCTAATTGATCTGTTTTCCCTAAATTATTTTCTCTTTCTGTTTTTGTGGAATTCTCTCGAACTATCTCTCTCAATCCCCTAACCTCTTTCTCTCTACCAGTCTCTTCTCCCTCGATCGCTAGTCTCTCTAGAATTCCCTCCCATTTCTGCTACTCCCGATTTTCTCTCTCGCCATCTAAGCTCAATCGTGGCTGGTGTTAATCCCCTTTCTTTCTCCCCCATTTCGCCCTGTGTATGAACATCGCTGGTATGTGTGTGTGATAGAATCGAATGGGTGTTGTGTGTCTAGCTGGGCAGTGTGAGTATATCTGATTCAATTCCTGTGTTGTGGGTGACTGCAGTGTGGCTGTTAATGTCGTATGCTGCTGTGTGTGATGTCTGTAAATGACTTGTGGGTGTACGGGTGTTTTGGGACTGTGAAAATCAGAGGTAGAGATGGAGTGGAGTGAATGGGAGGTGGTACAGGCCTGCTTGTGTCCGGGGTGTTGGATGTGCGCGCGTGCCAGGGTTTATGTGAGGGCTGGTGTGTTTGAAACTGCGTGTGTGTGTGGGTTCAGTTCTGAGTTTGACGTTGCTGTTCGGAATTGCTACTTGATGCTTGTCTTGGTTCGTGTTGTGCAGTTGGTTGTGTTCTTCGTGTCGTCTTCCGTGGTTACGATTTATTACAGTTAACATTAAGTTTGATTAATTGATTCCATGAATTGTTTATTTTATCGACTTGAATCATCTAGTGTATGCTGTGATTTTGTGGTTTTATTGTTGAGAATAAATATATTTTTGTAGCTAATTTCAAAAATTTTCGTGTAACTTAATTTTGAGGTTTTGAAGCTTTTGTTCGGTTTCTTGGATTTAATGATTGTTCAGGATTGTGAATTGATTTTTAAGTTGACCGTTAAAGTTTTAGCCGATTAAGGGACAGGTGATTATATGTTGTGATTGTAGTTGAATTTGCTGGAATTTAGTTTGGTTCATTAAATTCTTGTGTTGGTTGTGTTTTTGGCTAGTTCAACTTATGAATACATCATGTCAAAGTTTTTCTAAAATTTTCTGTAATAAATTGCTTTTAAAATAAAATCTGTTTAAATTCTAGATTTTGAAATCGTATATTTCTAGTACATCAGCTTGTATCTGAAAAGTTATTGTACAGTATGAATTAGATTTGAACAGATAGTGGAAAAGGATTGATTGTATTTGTAGTTCGAAAGTGGTAATTAAATTGCTTGTTTGGGCCGGTTGTATTCCGACGGGTTAGGTCCTATTTTAAAGGAGGTGTTGCCCAATTTTTTTATTAAAATTATTTTATGATTCTTATAGTATTTTGATAAAGATTATTTGTGTACAAGTGTTATATGTGTGATATAAGAAATAAGTAGATGATACATGCTACGTGTTTATGTGACTTATATGATTGTACTACTCTGTTATGCAAGTATGATCAATATGTGCTATATATGCCAAGTGGTAAAGCGTTATAGGACGCATTTGGGTAGGACGAGTTACACGGTTAACGTTATAAGCATACTAAAATAGTACTTTGCCTTTCTATAGGTACGAGTAGGAGGCCGACTGAAAGCCAACGCACGTGTAGAAAGAATCTAGAAGGAGACACTCATCGGAAATAGATGAGTATAATAGCAGAGTGACAGACAAAGTGTAGAGGAAAGATGAATGTATAGACGAGCCGAGGCCAATGTATAAAGAAGTAGAAATTAATGTAAAGTGAATGACGAATCACTGTGATGGAATTGGAAACTTCATGTATTAAGGCAAGTGTTTTTCCCCACTTCTTGTTCAAGTGGAGTTATTGTTTAATTATGTTATTCTGATATCATCTCAATTTCTTGCCGATACCTGTTAAAGTCATTGTTTCTCTATTGTATCACCCCAAATTGTTGTGTCGACTTTGTTGACCCTTATAGTTATTGTTGTTTCTTCAGTTATACTCTAACTCCTTATGTCAATCTCGTCGACAATTGTCCTATCGTATTTCTTTGATTATACTCCTTATTTCATTTCAAATAGCTTCCTTCTTTAATTAATACACAAAGGTCTATACTCAAAGTATTTTATACCTATTTAATTCTCTTTAATTAATATTCAAGCCAAAATACTTCAAATTATTTTACAAATATTCTTTTCCTTTATTAATATTTTAATACTTGATATTTTAAAGGATTTCTCAATAATATAATTTTATATGTCTTCAAAGGAATTTAAAAGATAATTTTTTTTTAATCAGAGGAAATTCAATATTTGAACATTCGACCTGACTCTTTAAGAAAAATCCCTAGAGATAAATTATTATTTTTCCTCAATAAATATTCTTCGAGAACGGTTTATTTCAAAATATTGTATAACTAATTATTCTGAAATTATTATCGTTATGAACTACCTTAAACTAATTCGAGGTTTATATTGTCGTTGAAGCATGTGTTGCTCAATGATGATTAAAGCCGAGAATGATTTGAGATCTTCTTATTATTCAACTCATTATTGTCAGGCCGGTTTGGCAGCTAAAGCCTATCAGTGCTTAGCCGACGAGAGTGAGATTTTGGATAATTAAGAATTTCTTGAATATTTGTTTTTAGCTATTTAAATCTTTTATGTGGTTTCAAACTATATGATGAGACTCTACCATTTTGGTAATATTGGACAAAACAAATTTTAAAACCAAATGCGGTAACTCAAATCTTCCTATGAACTTCAGATTTCTTCATTCCTTGATTATTTTATAAATGGCTGTTCAATTTTGAGCATCTTATCAATTGCTTTATTCTTTAATTAATTATGTTCCCTTGTTGATATATGATTCTGTTATGTTGAACCATACCATGTTTAGTAAATCTTATTGCCTTGTTGTTTATAACTCTTTATATCAAATGCTTCTCGGACCCTTCATGTTTTATTTGCTGCTTATTAAAATGGCGTAATTATTTAAAGATGTTTTTAAATTTCCTTATACTGGGCTGATCTGTTATCAGTGAGTATAAAGGACTTAAAAATGAAATGTTTAAATTATTAATAAACAGTTATAAATTAGAAAAGCGTAAGAGGCTAGGGTGGTCCTAGTCCAGCACTTTTATTTAGCGTAAGAGGCTAGGGTGGTCCTAGTCCAGCATTAAAGGCCAATGTGTTGCCTAATTGGGAACCCAATTTCAAAGGAACGGGGACTTTACGTGGCGGATCACCCGTATTGTCCGTAATCAGGATAATAATACAAACAACTTAAATGTCTTAAAAAGGTTTTATGAAAAGTATGTTTGAATGATGAAATGGTTTTAAAGAAAAGAATGTTTTGATAAGATATATATGTTTCAAGATAAATGCTCATTAGTTTCAAAATTGTGGATATCAGAGTTAGTCGTTTCCTATCTTGATTAAAATTTGGAAACTCAATAAAACAATGAGATTAAGGATGGATAGAAGTTTCCCAGTTATTCCCTTCGGGAGTAACATTGTACGTTGAAAGTGGAGTAAGAATAATTGGGGGATTTCTTGATATTCTTTTTCTCAAAGTTTTATCTGAGACAGTGATGGTTTGTAGTAAATGGAAAAGTTTTACCTTATGATTTAAATTGAATGATCTCTTGAGATAGGGTATTCATTGATATTGTTCATCAATGAATTATTGAGATATTGTTGTTTCACTATATTATTAACTTGCTGAGCATTGTTGGCTCACTCTTGCTTTATTTTCCTTAACCTTTCAGTTAGGATTAAGGGTGGACGTCTACATCTTACAAATCATATGAGAGCAATGAGGCAGCCTATACAGGATAGATCTCGAAGTCAGAGCGGGTAAGCACGGATTGGAACTAAGCTTTAGATTGGACGGTATATTGATTGTATTCAGGGTAGTGAAAGAAATTGTAATAATTTGTATAGTTTAGTTTCTTGTCTCATACCATAACCTGGAATCGATCCTCGGTGAGGAGTCGTTGGTGTATTAAGTTTTAATTGTATTTGTTAAATTGGAATTTGGTTGGGTTGAAATACAGGTGGATAGTCCGATTTACGAATACTTCATGTCGAAATTTTCTAAAATTCCCCTGTATCGAAGTCTATTTAATTATATAAAGTATATTTTCAGAATTGGGAAGTCGAGGCGTTACAGGTTGGTATCAGAGCGACAGGTTATGGTCACTGAAACAAGTTAGGATGATTAGGTATACGTATTTAAGTGGGATGTTAGATAGGACAATTTAGGATAAGATTCGCATTAGGATATTAGGACGACTGTTGTGATGTTATTTTGTATTTCGACTTACCGCGCGAGCAGAAATTCGATTCATCTGGAGACTCATTTTAGGACAAGGCCGATAATTCGGAACAGCATACGCTAAATAGACGACCGGAGCTATCAGCTTTGAAGACGCTACGTGCAGACCCTCGTGTACCTTCTAGAGTTTCTTTTGCGACTTTAGTTACCCCGCGAGCGGTATAGAAAGTGCGAAAGGATTGTAAACAAGATGTGAAATCCGATCACTAGCATGGGTTGGAGGAATGGCATGGTTATTCATTACTAGCCGTTGATTTTATTGAATTTAATTATTAAGGAGATTTAACCTTTCTTTCTGTTTCTTCTTATTTTGATAATACCCCCTCACCTTTGATAATTAACTATACTTCAATTGACGATGAAATTTTCAGATTCATTTAAACACAATTCTATTTTCAGAGATACCTATATTTTCCAGGGAATCACTTGATTCAACATGATGCATATAAATTATTGAGACCCTTGAATTCTTTCTAATTTCCCCGAATAATTGCTATTCCTTATTCAACATTGTATATCAATAAACTTTTTGAAACTTTTGAATTCTTTTTGTTTCTCTTTAAATACTTAACCCTATTTATTCTTACTGGGATGAAAAACCCTATGTATATAGGGGATTCAGGGACATCTTATCTATGTGATAGAAGTCTGGTGGGACGCCACTAATTGTGTTTGTCATGAAAGTACAGAAGGCTGGCCCCCTTCTTGTGCTATGGCGGTTGACCTAAGTGACAAATGCAACCTGAAACTAGTTCAATGATCATATTGATCTCTCAGTTAAATTCTCTTATAAAATTCTTATCAAACAAAACTCATCTTGTACTCATACACGTTAACGCCAATCTATTCTATTGATCCCTTTTGTTATAAACCCTTGTGATTTCTAAAAGTTATCAATGATTGTGGTGTAAGCTACATTTACGTCGAATAAAAAGTGGATGAGCGGGTTTGAGAATTGAGGTTAAAGCAGAGATTGAATATCAAGTTAGATTACACAATGGGTTGACAAAACACGTACAAGATTCGATAATATGGAGAACTGAGTATGGTTAAAGAATAGATAACAAGGACATGAGAAGAGCATATATATACGATTTCTAAGTATAAGCTTTGAAATTGGAAGAAGTATAATTTCCAGGATATGATGGAAGGATCGAAGTGAATGCCATGACGATGAGGCAGTAATGAATGAGGAAAGGCCTAAAGCCGTCAGCACAGATCGAAAACTTTGAAGGACCAACTAGGAATTATCAAAAGTTATCAAAGATATTACCAAGATAGCTACAATAGTAGACAAGCTTACCAATCAAGAAACGAAGGGATAAAAGTAGACAAAGCTTTCAGGAGTCAAGGAAGAGATTGAAAACCGTCCCAGTGTTAGTGCAACCGGACGAACAAGGAAAAAATGAAAATACCTCATGAATAATTTGAATTGTTAATAAGATATATATGTTTTAAAGTAAATGGTGCCCCAGTAAGACAATGGGATTAAGGATAGATAGAAGTTTCCTAATTATTCCCTCCTCGAGTAACATTGTACGTTGAAAGGGGAGTAAGAATGATTAGGGGATTTCTTGATATTCTTTCTCTCAAGGTATTATCTGGGGCAACCTGAGTTATGTGTAAGAACGTGGAAGTAGTATCAATTGTTTTAGTCGCGTGGAATTCATTTTAAAGATTTAATGATTTACCCGTTTACTTAAAGTCAAGGCAGATTTCTTCGCTTATATGTTTGCGGCAGGTTAAGGCAGGTTTTGTTTTAGTATAGTATATGAATGAATTATTATGGATGATTGGATCAGTAATGGAGGCGTTGAGTACAGGACATAGTCCATTATACGAATAGGTCATGTCCAATTTTCGGTAGAAAGGATCGTCACGTACGAGTGATAAGTATTTAGAATTAACGAGACAAGTAAACTAAAGGTTTAAGTTTAAGTTGGAATTTACGGGCTTACAGGACGAGTCTAGCGAGATATGAATTGATATAAAGGAATCCTAGAATGAAAGAAATGACTTGAAAAATTGAAAGAGAAATGTTTGAAAATAACGTCATATGTTTTCTTACGGTCGATTCTGAGGACAGAATCTTATTAAGGGGGGAAGGATATAACGCCCTAGAAATATCGTATTTATAATTATTATTATTTAATATTAAATGTGAATTATATGGGATGAATTTTTAGGATTGAATATATGTGGCATCATGTTTACATGTTTATATGGTGATGTATGTGTGACGTGCTAGTACGTGTATTTTTATTTGAATTTTTTTGTGATAAAAAAAAAATCTATTTAAATATGCATTATTGATCTTCTGAGATTTTTATAAAATCATAGGAGTTGACAAAAATCATGAAATCTTTTGTATTATTATTTTTATGATATTATTTAGTTTTTAAAATTTATTGGGTGAATTATTTTGAGTGTTGAAGTATTTTAAAATGATTTTAAGAGTTTTATTACAATTAAACGTTCAAAACTTGTAAAATTTGTATTTAATTCATTTTTTATCCTAAAAATATTTTAAAACTATGGGGAAGTAGATAATTTTATTTTCTACATTTTAAAAATAATATTTAGATTTTTCCCAAATATTACCTATTTATTTTCCATTTTACCAGGTAATATTTTTAATCCTTTTAAATAGAAAATTTATTTGTACATTGTAAAATAACCATATCCCCTTTAAATCCCTAATTGATCTGTTTTCCCTAAATTATTTTCTCTTTCTGTTTTTGTGGAATTCTCTCGAACTATCTCTCTCAATCCCCTAACCTCTTTCTCTCTACCAGTCTCTTCTCCCTCGATCGCTAGTCTCTCTAGAATTCCCTCCCATTTCTGCTACTCCCGATTTTCTCTCTCGCCATCTAAGCTCAGTCGTGGCTGGTGTTAATCCCCTTTCTTTCTCCCCCATTTCGCCCTGTGTATGAACATCGCTGGTATGTGTGTGTGATAGAATCGAATGGGTGTTGTGTGTCTAGCTGGGCAGTGTGAGTATATCTGATTCAATTCCTGTGTTGTGGGTGACTGCAGTGTGGCTGTTAATGTCGTATGCTGCTGTGTGTGATGTCTGTAAATGACTTGTGGGTGTACGGGTGTTTTGGGACTGTGAAAATCAGAGGTAGAGATGGAGTGGAGTGAATGGGAGGTGGTACAGGCCTGCTTGTGTCCGGGGTGTTGGATGTGCGCGCGTGCCAGGGTTTATGTGAGGGCTGGTGTGTGTGTGGGTTCAGTTCTGAGTTTGACGTTGCTGTTCGGAATTGCTACTTGATGCTTGTCTTGGTTCGTGTTGTGCAGTTGGTTGTGTTCTTCGTGTCGTCTTCCGTGGTTACGATTTATTACAGTTAACATTAAGTTTGATTAATTGATTCCATGAATTGTTTATTTTATCGACTTGAATCATCTAGTGTATGCTGTGATTTTGTGGTTTTATTGTTGAGAATAAATATATTTTTGTAGCTAATTTCAAAAATTTTCGTGTAACTTAATTTTGAGGTTTTGAAGCTTTTGTTCGGTTTCTTGGATTTAATGATTGTTCAGGATTGTGAATTGATTTTTAAGTTGACCGTTAAAGTTTTAGCCGATTAAGGGACAGGTGATTATATGTTGTGATTGTAGTTGAATTTGCTGGAATTTAGTTTGGTTCATTAAATTCTTGTGTTGGTTGTGTTTTTGGCTAGTTCAACTTATGAATACATCATGTCAAAGTTTTTCTAAAATTTTCTGTAATAAATTGCTTTTAAAATAAAATCTGTTTAAATTCTAGATTTTGAAATCGTATATTTCTAGTACATCAGCTTGTATCTGAAAAGTTATTGTACAGTATGAATTAGATTTGAACAGATAGTGGAAAAGGATTGATTGTATTTGTAGTTCGAAAGTGGTAATTAAATTGCTTGTTTGGGCCGGTTGTATTCCGACGGGTTAGGTCCTATTTTAAAGGAGGTGTTGCCCAATTTTTTTATTAAAATTATTTTATGATTCTTATAGTATTTTGATAAAGATTATTTGTGTACAAGTGTTATATGTGTGATATAAGAAATAAGTAGATGATACATGCTACGTGTTTATGTGACTTATATGATTGTACTACTCTGTTATGCAAGTATGATCAATATGTGCTATATATGCCAAGTGGTAAAGCGTTATAGGACGCATTTGGGTAGGACGAGTTACACGGTTAACGTTATAAGCATACTAAAATAGTACTTTGCCTTTCTATAGGTACGAGTAGGAGGCCGACTGAAAGCCAACGCACGTGTAGAAAGAATCTAGAAGGAGACACTCATCGGAAATAGATGAGTATAATAGCAGAGTGACAGACAAAGTGTAGAGGAAAGATGAATGTATAGACGAGCCGAGGCCAATGTATAAAGAAGTAGAAATTAATGTAAAGTGAATGACGAATCACTGTGATGGAATTGGAAACTTCATGTATTAAGGCAAGTGTTTTTCCCCACTTCTTGTTCAAGTGGAGTTATTGTTTAATTATGTTATTCTGATATCATCTCAATTTCTTGCTGATACCTGTTAAAGTCATTGTTTCTCTATTGTATCACCCCAAATTGTTGTGTCGACTTTGTTGACCCTTATAGTTATTGTTGTTTCTTCAGTTATACTCTAACTCCTTATGTCAATCTCGTCGACAATTGTCCTATCGTATTTCTTTGATTATACTCCTTATTTCATTTCAAATAGCTTCCTTCTTTAATTAATACACAAAGGTCTATACTCAAAGTATTTTATACCTATTTAATTCTCTTTAATTAATATTCAAGCCTAAATACTTCAAATTATTTTACAAATATTCTTTTCCTTTATTAATATTTTAATACTTGATATTTTAAAGGATTTCTCAATAATATAATTTTAGATGTCTTCAAAGGAATTTAAAAGATAATTTTTTTTTAATCAGAGGAAATTCAATATTTGAACATTCGACCTGACTCTTTAAGAAAAATCCCTAGAGATAAATTATTATTTTTCCTCAATAAATATTCTTCGAGAACGGTTTATTTCAAAATATTGTATAACTAATTATTCTGAAATTATTATCGTTATGAACTACCTTAAACTAATTCGAGGTTTATATTGTCGTTGAAGCATGTGTTGCTCAATGATGATTAAAGCCGAGAATGATTTGAGATCTTCTTATTATTCAACTCATTATTGTCAGGCCGGTTTGGCAGCTAAAGCCTATCAGTGCTTAGCCGACGAGAGTGAGATTTTGGATAATTAAGAATTTCTTGAATATTTGTTTTTAGTTATTTAAATCTTTTATATGGTTTCAAACTATATGATGAGACTCTACCATTTTGGTAATATTGGACAAAACAAATTTTAAAACCAAATGCGATAACTCAAATCTTCCTATGAACTTCAGATTTCTTCATTCCTTGATTATTTTATAAATGGCTGTTCAATTTTGAGCATCTTATCAATTGCTTTATTCTTTAATTAATTATGTTCCCTTGTTGATATATGATTCTGTTATGTTGAACCATACCATGTTTAGTAAATCTTATTGCCTTGTTGTTTATAACTCTTTATATCAAATGCTTCTCGGACCCTTCATGTTTTATTTGCTGCTTATTAAAATGGCGTAATTATTTAAAGATGTTTTTAAATTTCCTTATACTAGGCTGATCTGTTATCAGTGAGTATAAAGGACTTAAAAATGAAATGTTTAAATTATTAATAAACAGTTATAAATTAGAAAAGCGTAAGAGGCTAGGGTGGTCCTAGTCCAGCACTTTTATTTAGCGTAAGAGGCTAGGGTGGTCCTAGTCCAGCATTAAAGGCCAATGTGTTGCCTAATTGGGAACCCAATTTCAAAGGAACGGGGACTTTACGTGGCTGATCACCCGTATTGTCCGTAATCAGGATAATAATACAAACAACTTAAATGTCTTAAAAAGGTTTTATGAAAAGTATGTTTGAATGATGAAATGGTTTTAAAGAAAAGAATGTTTTGATAAGATATATATGTTTCAAGATAAATGCTCATTAGTTTCAAAATTGTGGATATCAGAGTTAGTCGTTTCCTATCTTGATTAAAATTTGGAAACTCAATAAAACAATGAGATTAAGGATGGATAGAAGTTTCCCAGTTATTCCCTTCGGGAGTAACATTGTACGTTGAAAGTGGAGTAAGAATAATTGGGGGATTTCTTGATATTCTTTTTCTCAAAGTTTTATCTGAGACAGTGATGGTTTGTAGTAAATGGAAAAGTTTTACCTTATGATTTAAATTGAATGATCTCTTGAGATAGGGTATTCATTGATATTGTTCATCAATGAATTATTGAGATATTGTTGTTTCACTATATTATTAACTTGCTGAGCATTGTTGGCTCACTCTTGCTTTATTTTCCTTAACCTTTCAGTTAGGATTAAGGGTGGACGTCTACATCTTACAAATCATATGAGAGCAATGAGGCAGCCTATACAGGATAGATCTCGAAGTCAGAGCGGGTAAGCACGGATTGGAACTAAGCTTTAGATTGGACGGTATATTGATTGTATTCAGGGTAGTGAAAGAAATTGTAATAATTTGTATAGTTTAGTTTCTTGTCTCATACCATAACCTGGAATCGATCCTCGGTGAGGAGTCGTTGGTGTATTAAGTTTTAATTGTATTTGTTAAATTGGAATTTGGTTGGGTTGAAATACAGGTGGATAGTCCGATTTACGAATACTTCATGTCGAAATTTTCTAAAATTCCCCTGTATCGAAGTCTATTTAATTATATAAAGTATATTTTCATAATTGGGAAGTCGAGGCGTTACAGAAAGTCTCTCGTAGGTAAATCACCTGGTCCAACAATTATAGCTCAACTAGGGCCATCTCTTGGCTCGGTCTTCGGTGACCTACTTATGAAATTCATTATAATTTTGTCCACGTTCAAGATTTTCTACAGGCGGAATTAATCCACTAGATCTCTATCATTCTGCTTTTGACATGTCACGTTTGTACTTAATAGTTTGCCAATACCATTCTTCATATTCGTTTGCCAAACATTCTCTTAATTCTCTATACATCTTTGTCCTTCCCCATAATTTATTTATTTTCCTCTAACATTATTCTTTATTGTATATACTCTATTTTCTTGGTCAATACTGACTGAATTCCAATTTCGAATAATACCTTCTATAGGTATCGGCCACCACACTGGCCTTCCCTAGGTAATAACAAATTTCTCCATTATACTCCCTGCTCCCTTTCGTCACCTTCTCTTTCTTATGTTTAGTTCTAATATGAAGATATAGTTATGGCACTTGTGGAGAAATTTTCACATTTTTCTCATAAGGTTAACGTCTCAGTTTTATGCGTGAACGCCATCATGACTAATCCCAGACTCACGGTTAGTATATCCTATCCTGTAACCTTTATGTTGTTTAGAAGTATAGGCTATCATCCATTTTCTACTGCATCAGCACACCTCTTAAACTCTCGAAAGACGCATCATCGTGACCCTCAAAGTCCTCTTTTTATCATCAAGTATAGCTAACAACGAGGTTGTTACTAATATCTCATTTCATTCCAAAACTTTGTTCATTAATCCATAAAGGCTTCTGACTCGCTAGTCCACTCAAATGATACTACCATAATTTTATAACGTTTATATTAGGGTGACATGCCAACTTTGGCACAGTACAGAGGTCGATCTTGAGTTGGTGAAACATTCTCTTCGACCTTATCTTTGAAAAACAACTACTCATTTTAACTAGTCAACAATTCCTCCATTTCCGGTAAGGGTATCAGTTCTCGATGGTATATATAAGATGTCATACGCTCGTCCTCCTTTACAACTGGCGCCAATCATCCTGAGGCCTGCATGCGGCTGCGATTCCCAATAAACTTGATTAGGTGGTAATCTCGAAGGATCATTGGCATATCTCCATGCATCCATTTGCTATTAGAGGCCTGTTAAACTATATGTCTCTCTATGTGCATCAATCCCTTTAAGCTAAGTAAAGCTTCACATTCTTGCCACGATATTTCTTCCTTTCTCGTCCATCTCACTTCCATGTTAGTTTCCTCCAAGGATATGTCTTACATCGCAATCGATTTGAATTTCTTGGATCAGGAAAAGGCTTGGTAACTCCAGAATTCATTACTATAACATCCTGACAACGGTTGGTAGGAGCGTACTCCCAACCACCTCATCATTTCTTATAACTTTCTTCACACTAATATTAAAGGTCTTGTGGTATGCCCCGACATGTTATTTCTACTTTAATAATTACTCGGCATAACGCTCTGGCTGCACAATTACAACATTTGGTTTTTGATCTCATATTGGTGTAACGGTTCATAATTGTACCTCCCGTTCACCTTAGAGTAATCACTTTGAAAGGAATGGTTTCAAAATAACAAGGTCCAATAGATAATTTCAATAAGAATTCCACATTGGATGTACCAAGAATGTTGATGGTTCCAAATACTAGGAGTCTCGATTTTTGGAGATGTAAGGATGGACCGAAAGAGTACAACAAGGTTTATTCCTTCCCGTCCTGATAATTTTGTAATATGATACCATAGAGAATGTTGCACAAGGCAATGATTGTTGGATACAAAAGTCATAAAGATGGTCTTTATACCATTCTTACATCTGGTGAATACTTTTCCTCAAAAATAGAGGATCTAAAAGTCCCATTGATAAAGGTCAATCGATCGAAAGCAATTTTACTCTATGACAATAAAAAAATGAAGCAGTTTATCATTCAAGTAATCTATGGTTTCAAATGAATCTTTATTATATGAATGAAAGAACAGAATATTCAAGTGACATAAAGTCTGATACGAAGATGGGTAGAATTCAAGTTAAGTGGGCGACCTCACTAGGTCTCAATCAAGTTATTCGTCAAAACTTTCATCATCATACTTTACCACATGCAAAATGCATTGGGGAAT
The DNA here is from genome assembly GCA_036435485.1 of Saposhnikovia divaricata. Taxonomy (NCBI): domain Eukaryota; kingdom Viridiplantae; phylum Streptophyta; class Magnoliopsida; order Apiales; family Apiaceae; genus Saposhnikovia; species Saposhnikovia divaricata. The sequence continues at coordinate 133,224,878 of CM071599.1, read as the reverse complement.
GAATTCAATTGGGAATTGGACCAGTGAAACAATAACTAGTCCCTTTCAAGAAACACTAGCAACTAGCTAGACAAAATTTGCTAGTCCACCTGTTTGAGACATCACCACCAGCTAGGACAATTAGCTAGGTGTTCTTCACAACATTTACAATTTTGAGTAGTTAGAACAATCAACTAGTCATTCATATTGACATAACGACTAGCCAGTTTCACTTGGATAGAACGGAATTTCAACATCGTAGCCATTGAAGAAACTTTAGGCTTCTCGGACAACGAATGAACATAAGAAGTTATTAAGTTTGAAAAAGAAAACTATAAAATCTGAAGAGAATGTTCTAGGTATCGGAACAATCGATAACCTCTCATCAAATATTACTTATCAGTGAAACGGTCCACCCAAGGGTGCCTCCGTACACATGTTTTATCAGATCCGACAATAGAATTAAATTCGGAATACCAATATCAAAATGATATCCTTACTATGATTACATTGTACGATGTACAATCTCATCTTGAATAAAAGAAAAGAATTCATGAGGGACGTTTGGACATTAGATCATCCATGTCCTCAGTAATTTGTTGAATATTTATGAGCTCAACTGATGAGTGCAAGTATGAAAGAAGCAATCAAATATCGATATTCGTTAAGTAGTATTCGTCGATTAATTAAGGAAATATTTGTTGAACATTCCTTGGATAATTGAAAGAAAGTGTAAATAGTCCTGAGCAGAAATAATTATAAACTTCAAATAGAATGCTCGGGGATCAATTAAGATACTTTGGATGAGTCCCGGTTTCGAGAAAGTATATCACTGGTTGTTATTCCACAAGTTTGAAGTAGAAAGCTAGGAGGGTTACCTGATATAAACTAATCGAGGTAACATGGTTAGTGAACAGTTTAAAATGAAGTAGTGCACCAGCCGGTAGTTACCAAAACAAGTTAATAATCATTCGTGCATTCCATTACCACCATTATGAGGGTAACTCCATCTCTTCGTCTTCGTAATACAAGACACCAACTAGTGCGTCTCTCAATCATCATCTTAAAGTCATTTATCGAGTTAGGGTTTCACAAATATATCTGTCATTTCCGTGCTTTATCTTGAAGACCAAGCTTCACATCATTCCGGGGACACCTGCTAAGTCCATAGGGTCCTACTTCATGCCTTCCGACATGAATCACAAGTGGCGAGTTCCCCCTGGGAACAGATCAAAGAGATCTCTCAGGGATCTCAGTACAGTCCATAGGTTCAGTGGCGGGTGTGTGTATGTGAACATATACCAAAATTATTGAGGTCTACAATACATATATACGTAGTCCCTGATAACATCTCTATCAAAGGATCCCACTCTAGACCCGCTGGTCTTTTCTTTTGGTAGACTCTGAGATCACTATATCGCTCGTTGTAACCATATTCAACTTCTCTTGAGTCACTTTGTTAATTCTACTTGTTTGTTCTCTAAGTTGAACTACCATGCTCTAGCGTCCGAATCATGCGTGGAATTATCTAGCACGCTCGTCTTATGATAACATTCTCGTATAACACATGTAAAATTCGTCATCAAGGGTAATGAAATCCACAACGACATAGTGACCAACTTTCAGGTAAACCCGTTACTTATCGAAAATTGGATCTTATAGGCAAAGTAAAAGACTTTCATTAATCCAAGTACTAAGTACCCTTAATTATGTAGGGAAGTCCAAACTTCTTGATTCTTAAAACGCCGCCTCCTAAACTATGGAGGACTATGGGCCACAAAATTTATGCCAGCCTAGTCATCCAATTATATTGGCAATATCGCCTCTACCTCAGCTGCTCTTGAGATTTCGCTCTGCTTCCTATATCATTACCTATGATAGGTCATGTACGACTCTCAAACCTCTATTCATCATTCTGAAGGTCTCTAAGGATTCTATCGACCCTAGTATAATACCTTCAGTAACACTCCAGTCCATTCTACTCACCGGTACCTCTTCCGGTAGTCCAATCATAAATTTACTACGATCTCTTATGTCATTCTCCTACTTAGACTTAACTCTCAACACTCTCGTTTCTGAGCACTGTAACTTATCGCTCTGATACCATTTCTGTGACGCCCCCAAATCCGAGGTCAGAGATTCAGGTCGTCACATCACCATCCAACCATATCATACCTGTATTAACTTTACAACTCAACAATACATCCATCCAGACCTCAATCTTACACACAAACAAGTTAGAGCCTCAAAAACGATAATCAAAAGTAACACTAAATATTACAATTCATCTGTACAATCTAGAATCTTGCGCACTTCCATTTATACAACTACAGTTGAAGACAAGTCTTACTATTACAGTTGAAAACCTATCAGACTTACTCTGTAGTATTTATCAGGAACTAAATCATCTCAGGGGTAAATCTTCTACTCCTCTTCTGCTGGTGCGGAGTTAACCGATCAAATTCTTCTCTTTCTGAAAAGTTTTTATAAAGCAAGAATGAGCTACATAATGCTCAACAAGTTCACCATTTTGTAAAATAATAATGTGGTTTATTTCGAAAACATTTCCAACTATTTGGGTATATATCTCAGATTTCAAAACATAATTGGACAATGTATATGTCCGAGTTTGAATAAAACATCTATACTCACTAAGGAGCTTTAAGAATAACATATGAACCCTTTATAAGGTTCCCATTTCAATATATCTCAAGTTTGAAAATATATACATATGAGTATATCATTTTCGGCAAAACACTCTACGGTTAACATACTGTACAGGGAATACATCATTGCAAACCTCTTTCCTTCCATTATCTTAGAAGGTTTCCCATACAAAAACATTTCATTCCTTGAAACAATTGCAAGAGTGCACTAACACGTGCCAATCTTTATAGAAAATCTTGTAGTTCTAGATACTGCACGATGTCAATATTTTTCTTATCAAAAACCACATTATCGGCAACTTGGCACTTAGGCCCAAGAAGCAGTGTTTGAGTATTTTTCCAAAGTGGAGGATGGGACTGGAAGAAAACATAAAAACCTGACAAGGATTGACGATGATCAGTCGCCACATCCAAGTCCAATAATCCGCGGGTCTTCTCTACCGGTAGAATGATAGAAACTATATCCGTAACTATCCCCGGGTGAAAACTATATCCGTAATCACCCTCGATGAAAACTACATCCGTAATCATCCTTCGGCAACACCTGGGCCGGAATAATAATTGATGGACCGCCTGGCTCACGGCCGCTTACACATCCCGGGAATCGTTCATCAACGGTTCCCACACCTGCCAGAGTCCCTTTTTCTTTTTCTTTTAAAAACTTGATTTTGATTGAAAACTGAGTAATTGAGGTCCGACATCAGTCGACCGATGATTCTTGAAATCATACAAGAAGCAGAACCTGGCCGGGGGTTTTCGAAAAGGTTTTGAGTTCGAAAGAGTTCGAGTTCGAAAGTGCTAAAAGTATCTTGGATTAGCTTTGTCTTTAAAATAGTGAACAATAATTAATAAATGATATTTTAAGATTTAATAAAATAATTATTTAATTAAAGAAGCTTTTAATCCAAGATAGGTATTTTGAGTATTTACGAAGATATAAAAATAATTACTTGAGTATACGATACTCCCCGAATGACCCTTCGGGTTTTCGCAATTTAATTACGATATAATAATATACCGCTCCCCGGTCAATAGTATATACGGACCGCTACGACCTCTATTGCTAGAGTCGTTGTCCGAAGAAAACATTCCATTCTAAGTTCAAGGGGTGCAAACATATATGTACTTATACATCTCAATTTCATCGATACTTCGATAAACATAAACATTTGACATGATTGAAAACTACAAACACAATAGTGAAAGTCCTTGTATATGTAAGTTTTGAAAAGTAAACTTGCCTTGGCGAGGTTGGGGTGGTCGAGCTTGCGGAGTGGAACGATCTATACATAAGCAATAACCGTTCGTTAGTACCTTAATCAATATCTCTGTAATTGCGGGGTTTTAGGGGGTACAAAATTAACTTAATGACTTCGTCTTATGACACTCTAGCCCCACTATAGGTTCATGTCATCACTCGATTACGCTCGTCACTTATTCGACTTAATTTGGTTACCATATCCGAATCATATCCATTACCCCTAAAATTACACTCCACTTACGACTTTTTCCCTTGCACGAATTTTACTCTAGCATTTTTATAAAATTGAAAAATACATATTTTAATCCAATTCTTTTTGGGTAGCCTTCACCACTGCATTTACTAGCTTCTCTAATTTTTCCATGATCCTACATAAATTTTTAGGGGTTTAAACAAGGTTCACAAGGGGACCATTTAGTGCAGCCCGGAATCCAGAAACACATTTCACTTCTCAGGCCATAACTCAAAATCTATACATCACCTAGTCATGAACCTTATATTTCTGGAACCTACATTCAAATACCTTTCCAACAATATATATTAGGACCTCAGGGGACAAGATTTGGGGGTTCAAAACCCTCTTACAAGACAGTTCAAGTTCCTGGAAAAATCTCAGCATGCTTATATCACTAAACCAACCAAGAATCTTACATCCACATCACAACCAACATCTAAATCACCAAGATCATACTTTATAACATACATGGAGATACATACACCAACCACAAGCTTAAAACTCACAACCACAACACTTAAACTCAAGATCTACATCATCCATCACTTATATGTCCAAGATTTACACTAATAATCATGGATCTAACATTAAACATCATAAATAATTCATGGCCAAGAGGGGTTAGAGTTTTATACCTTCTTGATGTTCTTACAATCTCAAACAAGCTTGATTAACCTTGGGGAAGCCTTACTCTATGCTCACAATCTTCAATCTCACCAAAGAAATCAAGAACATGGAAGTGGGTTTCCTGACTGGAAAAACACGCCCCAAAGATCAGCCAAAACGAAGCCCTTGCACTTGTTTCCTGGTCGAGGCTCCTGAATGAAGGTTGTAGAGCATCTTCACAGCTTTCTAACCATATAAAGAACAAAAAATTTCATTGAGTAATGAAGTCTCTAGGCCCGTTTTAGTGAGCTCCTTTCCTGCTGGGCAGAATGGAGTATTTGGTGTTTATTTTGTTTGATTAAAGTGATAAAGTGATCAATAATGCTTGATATTTTCACTTGGATGCATCTTATCTTCTTGCCATGTGGTGTCATCTCCTCATTGGTTCATTTGGATTACCTTTATCCATCCATAATTGCAAGCAAGTCCCTTGCTTTATACATATTGTTTCCAAGTCCCTTGCTTTATACATATTGTTTCCAAATCCTATATGAAGGACATAACTCAAGGTACTCTATGCACCTAGGTACCACGAAGATGTATAGAGATTTGAAAGAATACTATTGGTGGCCCAACATGAAGAAGGATGTGACAGAATGGGTAAATAGATGTTTGGCCTGCCAACAGGTAAAGGCAGAACACCAACGACCTAGTGGACTACTGCAACCCCTAGAGATTCCAGAATGGAAGTGGGAGCACCTAGCCATGGATTTTGTAGTAGGACTCCCAAGGACCAAGACTAACCACGATGTGATATGGGTAATCGTCGATTGACTAAGTCCGCCCACTTTCTCCCAATTAATGAGAGGTACACGGTCGATAGATTAGTAGACATCTATATAAGGGAAATTGTGGTACGACATGGAGTTCCCGTGACCATTGTATCCGATAGAGACCCGAGGTTTAACTCCAGGTTCTGGAGAATCTTTCAAGACTGTGTGGGAACCAAGCTAAACATGAGTACTGCATACCACCCCCAGACTGACGGACAAAGTGAAAGAACAATTCAGACCTTAGAGGACATGCTGAGAGTGTGTGTTATGGATTTCAAGGGAAGTTGGGAAGAGCACTTACCATTGATTGAGTTTGCTTATAACAACAGTTATCACTCAAGTATCGAAATGCCCCCATATGAAGCCCTCTATGGCCGGAAATGTCGTTCTCCCTTATGTTGGGAAGAAGTTGGTGAGAGGAAGATATTAGGACCTGAACTGGTACAACAGACAAGAGATGTGATAGTTCTAATCAGGGGAAGACTGGCAGCAGCCCAAGACAGACAACGTAAGTATGCCGACTTAGCTCGGAAGGATAGAGAATATGAAGTAGGAGATATGGTGCTGCTAAAGGTATCTCCCTGGAAAGGACTGATGAGGTTTGGGAAGAGAGGGAAGTTGAGTTCGAGATACATCGGACCTTTCTAGATATTAAGGCGGATTGGACAAGTGGCTTACGAGTTAGCCTTACCTCCAAGTCTGCAGCAAGTACATAACATTTTCCATGTGTCTATAATGAGGAAGTACAATCGTAATGCCAAACATATAGTGGAACATGAGCATGTAGATTTACAGCCAGATTTGTCCTACGTCGAGCGACCGGTGGAAATCATAGACCGGAAAGAGCAAGTACTCAGAAACAAGTCCATCAGCCTGGTAAGAGTTTTGTGGACTAATCACAATGTCGAGGAATCAACCTGGGAATTGGAAAGCGCCATGCAAGAGAAGTACCCCCATCTGTTCTAGAAATGATTTCGGGACGGAATCCTTTTAAGGAGGGAAGGTTATAAGAACCCAGGTTTTTGTAATATTTCTAAAATGATCATAAACGGTGATTGGTGGAGGTTATGTAAAGTTTTTAAGATCATATTATATGAATGAAGAAGTATTTATACTTTTATGGATAAACTATCGTTGTACCAAGAAGCAAGGGAATGTAGAAACTGTCAGATTACGTAGATTTTCACTTTTATTAAATATTGGTATAAATATGGGATATTGAGGTTAAGAAAATCTTTAAGCTAAGTTAAATAACAAGGCAAGGAATTATGTAATTTATTAGAAGAATTTCAAAGGCAAATGTTCAAGAACGATGAAAGAAATTTCTACGCGACGAAACGCTTTTACAAGAAAATCTCTAAACTTGCATATGGAATTAAATGGTAAGAATTGGTTGATTAATAGGTGAGTAATATACCTTCAATTTACCATGTAATAGCCATGCAAGCCATGCAAGGCAAGGAGCATTGGATGCTAATCAAATAAGGCAAGTCATGATTATTTAAACAAAGCATTGTATACCACTTTTGGGACAAATTGCCAATTACCTTTCTTTTGAAAAATTACTTTGGAGATTACCTTGGGTAATTGATAAGTGCTGAAGTATGATGGATATATATCAATTATACATATCATTTAATCAATTACATAAGAAAAGATAGCAAAAGCTCTCCCCCTCCATTTTCTCTATTTTCGGCCAAAAACAGAGCAGCCACTTCAACCTGCCATAACTCCCTCATTTCTCAATTAAATTTTGTGTTCTATAGCTTTTTGGAAAGGTATTGAGATGCTCTACAACTTCTCTTTAAAAGCCTCGTCCAGAAAATCAAGGTAAGACCCTCGTTTTTCCAGTTCTTTCAAGAGTGGTAATGCTGACTACGAAAATTTTAAACTTGGTTGTTTAGGTCTTGAAGATTAAAGGTTGTTAAAGCTATCTAAGGTGTTTTTAAGGAAAGTCAAGCTTGGTTAAGGTTGTTAAGACTCCAAGGAAGGTAAAACACTCACACCCACCTTAAACTTTATGAGCTATAAGTTGATTTGAAAGGTTGATGCAAGTATGTATATGTTTAAGGGTATTGTGATGTTTTAAGCTTTATAAGTATGGGTAAAGTTTTGGATAGTGATAAATGGATGTTACCACTGGTCTTATAGATCCTTGATGATGTTTATATGATCTTGATGGTGTATGGCTGAATTAAGTGGTTAGATGGAGTTCATGGAATTTGGAAATGTTCGGTTTATAGTCGTTATAATGTCGAAATTTCATTAGATCATTTGAGCAGTTAATACCGAATTCAAAAAATGTTTTCTTGGTAAGTTTTTGGCCATACACCAGTAGGACTTGTTTTGTAGTTTGTTTTGACACCAAGATCATGTGATTACGATTTACGGTTTTTGAGATATGCTCGTTTTAGTGAAACCGGTTAAAACGGACGAATCGTTAAGATGGACTGACTTTACTAAGTCAAACGAGCCCTTTAAAAATGGTCTGTGATTATGAAATTTTTACAGGGGGTAACTTAGTCAGTTGTTAAGTCCCTGTAAAAATTTGAAGACAAAAGGCTTAATTTTCGATTTTATAGAAATGTTTAAGTCAAGAATGCGCATGAGAAACTACTACAGAAAGAAACTATATTTGGAGCAACAATTGAGCTAGCAAAAAGATGTTCTTAATTATGAAATTTGGATGAAAAATCCTCTGGACAGTTAAGAAGAAGTGCGAAAAAGAATTTCATGAAAAAATTTATTTTTCAATTTTATAGAATTTTTTCGAATCATAGTTGCGCAAGTGAAAAACCCTTTTAGGGGACGAATTAAGACGAACATTAGTTTCGTTGAAAATGACCTTTAACGAAAGTCGTTACGAGACCATTAATTATCCAACAGTGGTTAAAGGATATCATGGAATTATAATAAGCCAAACGTGTAATAAGGATGTATCATTACGAAGTTGTGTCTTTACGTGAATAGTCGATTTGACGGGATCGTTTAACGAACTAACCAAACCGTATTGATTATTATAGATCATCACACTAGAGGCAGGGCCCATACTATTCCGACACTATCAGGCAAGTTTTTGAAACTTGTACTTCAAGTATTTTCAAACTGTTGTTGTTGTGGTATAACTGTTATGAACTGTTTTAAAATTATTTTTGCGAATCAGCATGAAATATACGGTTTATTTATGTTGATTTATAAACCTGTTTAGTAAGTACGTATGCATGAATACATATATACATGTATGCGATGATGTGTTAAAAGTTCCAAGTAGGGTACGATAACACCCTTTCTTAGTAGGGGAGTCGGAGATATTTCGTCCGGATAAGGACATAAAAACCCGGAAGTCACCGGAGATGTTAAATGACGTATATTTTGTTTTAAAAATGTTCCAATAGTTATAAATTGGATATTTCCGTGTTAAAAATCCTTTTAATGATGTTAATAAATATTATTTTGAATATTGATTAAATATTCCAGGATGATTTAAAAATCGTATTATTTATTTTAAAAGTTATTTAGAACTTAAAAAAATTATTTTAAATATTTTCTGATCATTGGTAAATTATTTAAAAATAATACGGGTTCCCATTTCTTCACTAGTATAGCTTCATTCATAAAACGTATCGTTATCTCGCTCAAACTCATTAAAATTCGGGAACCCAAGGTTTTGGGAGCTAGTATTAATTATTTTCTCCCTTCGCTACCAATAAGAAATGCACCCTACCTAGTAAGGAGGGGCTCAGGTTTGACTAAACACTCAAAAACTCTGACCAACTCCCAAATTATGTTTGATGATGCGATTCTTAGTAATCAAAATCCGTTGACTAAAGTCAACCCACACATCAGAGTTACTTCCTCAATTACTCATGGAAGTAAAGTTAGTAATGATTATCAAACCAGTTGTCAAGATTTGTGCTTGGGGGAAACTGAATTAAATTCTGTTCCTACGATGCATAGAATTCTCTAAGGGATTGGAGGAAGAGGGGACATCGCCTTCGGGCGTAGTCCAAATATTAAGGCCCATATGCGATCAGGGTGCGACCCGATAAGGGAACGTCATCCTTCTACTAGTAAAGAAGCAGAGGCACGATATATTGGCTGATCACCAGATATCGTGGAAGAGGCTCCAACATAATCCCATTCTTCCAATTGGAATTGTACTGCAACACTGTAATGAAAGCCTAGGTGCTCAATTACCGATAGTGTTGACAGAATGATGAATTATTCAAAGTACCTCAGAAATTCCTCGCTATATTTCTGGATAAAGAATGAAAAATGTTTAATGATGGTACAATATCAGTATACAATATGGCATATGGTTTATGTTAATAAAAGTACTTTGAAAACTATTATTATATGGCTGAGCTTAGGGCTGCAAACGAACCGAGCTACTCGTTAGACTCGACTCGACTCGATAAGATAACGAGCTCGAGTTCGAACAAAAAAATTGCTCGTTAAGGTTATCGAGTCGAGCCGAGTTTTTTGAGTGTTCGACTCGACTCGACTCGATATGGGCTCGAACTCGACTCGACTCGAACTCGACTCGATAATCTATGTACAAGTGACAGCTGACAAGCTTTCAAGCATACTACTAGAACTGGTTCAAAGTTCAAATGATTACAAAACACCAAAATAAAATTACATTGTTGGAAGTCTGTAACAAAATTACAATAATAATTAACAAACTAACAATGACATGACTACATGAACTAAAATTAAATTTCCATCCTTGACTGGTGGCAGTGGTGTTGGTCTGCTGCAGGAACATGAAAATTCCATTCCTGAAAAATTATAGTGAAAAACATATCATGTAATGTAATGTAAGTATGTAACAAAAGAATTAAAGAAAAAAAACAGTATTGAAGCAGCATACTACATCCACAACACAAAATTCCATTTCTTGATGTTGCTGGTGTTAGCAATGGTTCCAGACAAGTTTGCTAATCAGGACAGAGTTCGTACTTATCACAGCATCTTTTTGTTTTTTCACAGGCTAATCAAGACATCTTTAATATAATGGATATGTACTTCTACTAGCACTATGGCTTATTTCCTGAACTAGTAGTATGACATATTCAACAGAACAAACCACATTATAACATTGCAAAGGGGAAAAATAACAGAACAAACAGGAACCTAATTTCCTCAAAGAAACTCCAGACTGCTAAATTACGTATAGTTAACACTAACAATTGGCCTTTTAAAAACTTTACAAACCACATTATATTTATTACAATACTGAAAACCTTTATGTTAGTTAGCATTAAGTAGGAGTGACACCCAACCCTAATAACATGAAACAGCTCGATTAACCCGAACGTGACCTGAAACAACTTGTTTTCAAGCAGAAAGCAAATTATTGTTAAAATTCAGTAATATATTAACAAACTGAAACATGGGTTTGACATAAAATACATAAATTAGCATTTTCAAGCAGTGATCTTAGTGTCAGCACTCAGCAGGAATAAAAAACTTTAAAATAGACAAACACAAACCTCGTTGATCTGCTTGCCCTGCACTTGGTATAATCAAAGCAATTCATTAAAATCCAAATCGATCTCTACTTCTTTTAGTATGACAGCATCCTGTATAAAATAATTAAAAAATTAAAACAGAAAATCTGAACTGCTAAAATTTGAATCAATCAATCGAGTAATAAATGGATGCAAGAAGTACACGTAGAAATGTAGAATATGTTACCTTGTTTGGTTTTTTAAGTCCGTATAATTCACGTACCCAGTCAGCACCACACAGCAACATCTCCACGGTTTCAGGTTTCAAGCAAGAGCGATGCGGCTCAATAACTCTTCTACCGGCACTGAAAGTTGATTCCGAAGCAACTGTACTCATCGGAATAGCCAAGATATCGCGAGCCATATTTGACAAGATTGGATACTTGGCGCTATTTCCTTTCCACCAAGCTAATACATCAAAAGCTTTTGAACTATTAAGAGTAGGAATGGCAATTTTTCAGTCAAATAATCATCTAATTCTGATTTCATGGGTTCAAGAATTGCACCACTGTCACGAACGAAATTTTCGTATTCATTAATTCCTTGTGGTGTCTCTTTTTCATCCATATTGATGTAGTTATCTGATGAGACTTGACTGGATTCAAACAAATCAGTGGATTTTGCTCTATCTTCAAGATAATATTCTTGATAGAGTTCATTCAGCGCACCTGTTAAATCAGCAAGGTGTCGATCTGCCTCACCTTCAAGCGGATAAAGAGTAGGAAAACAAAACATGGGAAGTTTCATTTTAAAACGCGGATCCATAACAGCGCCAATTGACATTGCCAGATTGCTCTCTCCCAATATTTGTCAAATTTCATTTTCATCTCACGTACCATCTTTCTAACATAAAAATTCTGATCAGAAGCTTTCTTGTCGAGTATTTGTTTAACCTTCCTAATTTCTGCCAGAAACAGGTTTGACGTAGGATAATGTGTACCAGAAACAATATTAGTGACCACATTAAACGCTTCTAAAACTGAACAAATTCCTTCAACCTTTTCCCAATCATCCGGACTTGGAACATATTCCTCAAACCCTTGATCAGACGTGGGATATCGCTGGAAAACTTGTTTAAATCCGATAGCACAATTCAACATCTTAAAAGTTGAATTCCAACGAGTAGGAACGTCTAAAATTAATTTTTTAGTCTTCAAATGTAAATGTTTAGCAATTTCAGCAAATTTTATCCTACGGCCTTCTGAAGCAGCCACATATTTGACACCATCTCTTATCTTGTCTACAATTTCATCTATTGGATCTAATCCATCTTTCACACATAAATTTAGTATGTGTGCACAACATCGCACCTGAAAAAGTTTTCCCTGAATTGGCAACGGTGTTTTCCTAATAATGTACATGTCCTTTAAAGTTCGTAAAGCAACATCGTTTGCCCTTGCATTATCGACACTCACCGTTCCAATTTTATCTAAGATATCCCATTCAGTTAAACACTTGGATATAGACTCTGCTATTACATAACCATTGTGAGGAGGAGGGACATTACAGAAGCTTATAACTCTCATATTTAGCTTCCAATCACAATCTATCCAATGTGCAGTAATCACCATATACCCTATTTTCTGAGTTGATGAGGTCCACATATCTGTGGTTATGTTGATTCTCTTGACAGACTTAAAAGTTTCTTTTAACTTATTCTTCTCAATTTCATAAGAACTCATACAATCAGATTTTACGGTTGTTCTACTAATTTTCTGCCAGTGGGGAGTAGCTTTTCGCATAAGCTCATTAAACATGAAACTCTCCACATGGATAAAAGGTAACTCATTTACCATTATATAATGGGAGACAGTTTTTCTCATATCAACCTGATCATACTTAAAATTAGCAACTGTTACCTCTGATGAGCTATCTCAAGGTTGGAATTGAAGTTGTGCCTGTTTTTGTAGTCCAATTCCAATTCCATGTTTGACCTTGCATTTATCCAAATGCCTGTTAATTGAAGTTGTTGAACCACTTAGACCATGCTTTAATTCAGTTTTACAAAGTTTGCACCTTGCCCACTTCACACCATCTTTCACGAATTCGTCCATATATAACCAAGACTCAGATTTCTTTTTTCTCGTCTTTTTTGTGTAAGGAACCTGAACATCTTCAGTTTGCTTGTCCCCTTGTTCTCTTGTTATTCCACTCACCTTTTCTTTTGAAGATGCATTAGAACCAATATCACTTCTCTTTCTTTTTCTATTACAAATCTCATCTTGTTCACCTGTGTCCTCGGATGGAGTTTCGTCTCCAAAACTTCTAACATTTTCTTCAAATTCAGCATTCTCGGGGATAACTTATATTTGCACTTTGGATTTTCTACCTTTCATTTTAATTCTGAAATAATTTGAAGATTCCATAAATTAATACAACAAGAACAAATAAGTAAATAACGCAATTCAACAAAATCAAATAATCAATAATATGTGTTGTGTAGAAGCTAGCTGCATTATAAAACTATATGAATATCTCTGCCTAATGTTACTGAGTCTGTTCCTTATTACAGCCAGTGGAAGTGGTAGTCTAGTCACCATCTAATTGAATACTCCAATATAATAGTAATGAATAGATAAGGTAAGTAATTTAAATAAACCATTGTTGCAAATTAAGGTGATGATTTTTGACTTATGATGTTTACAGCCAGCATGCCCATACACGATGAGAGTAGTAAAAAGAAAATAATTCATGAAAGATGAGATTACAACATGTTACTCTTACATCTAAATGTGTAATTTCTTAGAGGACTTCCATCAAACACTTACATTCAATGACTAAAAACAGCTTGAAATCGACTAATTTGTTCGATATAGAAATATAAAGATGCAGGCATTATTTGTTTCACAAACACCTTGTCAAAAACTAACAGTAGAACCTAATTAAGTTATCTTAGTAAACATTACAGAGATCAATCAACAGAATTAGTCAATTAGATAGACTAATGTACAGGTACTTAACCAGAATTAGATTAAGATAGCTAATTGTGTTCTTACTTACAATCTTGTGATGTAATTATAAAGGGAGAGAGAGAGATTAGTACCTGAGGTTGAGACTTGAGAGCAGAGAGCGTAACTGAGAGCAGGGAGGCGGAACTCTGAAGAACCCTAGACCCTAGTGTAGTCGTGTTTGGTAATTTGATTTTTAGATATTTTTGGTAATTTGATTTTTAGAAGTCGTTCGTGGCATATTAGAATTAGCAATTAGGTCAATTGGATACTTAGATAATTTTTGTAATTTGATTTTTTTTATTTGGGCTGGACTTGCATTGCAATTTGCACATGGACTTAATGTTATTGATTTTATTTTAGTATGGGCCTGATTTGGTATATTATAAAAACAAGCCCAAAGAATGGAAAAAAAAACTAAATTAAATTTTTATTAATTAATTAGTGATCTACTAAGATCTCGAACTAAATTAATTTTTTATTTTTTGAAAAATTGGGAATATCACTAAATTAGATATATCTTTACATCCGTAGGGTTGGATCGTCGAGAAATATTTGAAAAAATATATAAACAACGATTCGTGACAAAGCACTAGTTACTAGTACTAGTTAGAATATTAGTGATCTACTAAGATCTCGAATCAAATTAATTTTTTATTTTTTGAAAATTTGGGAATATAACTAAATTAGATTTATTTTGACATCCGTACGGTTGGATCGTCGAGAAATATTTTAAAAAATATATAAACAACAATTCGTGACAAAGCAGTAGTTACTAGTACTAGTTAGAATATTAGTGATCTAGTAAGATCTCGAACCAAATTAATTTTTCATTTTTTGAAAATTTGGGAATATCAATAAATTAGATATATTTTGACTTCCGTACGGTTGGATCGTCGAGAAATATTTTAAAAATTTATAAACAACAATTCGTGACAATGCACTAGTTACTAGTATTAGTTAGAATATTAATGATCTACTAAGATCTCGAACTAAATTAATTTTTTATTTTTTGAAAAATTGGGAATATCACTAAATTAGATTTATTTTGACATCCGTACGGTTGGATCGTCGAGAAATACAAAAATAAGCCCAAAGAATGGGGAAAAAAAACTAACAAACTCGTGAACTACTCGAACTCGAGATCGACTCGACTCGACTCGAAAAGCTCGTGAACTACTCGACTCGACTCGATTGTTAACGAACTCGAGTTCGATCAAAGAAATCTGCTCGATAAGCTTATCGAGTTTTGCTCGAACTCGTTAAGAAAAACTCGAACTCGAACTCGTTAAGGAAAAACTCGACTCGACTCGGTTCGTTTACAGCCCTGGCTGAGCTGTATTGCTCACTCTTGCTTTTCTTTCATATATACCACCACACAACAACAGATACTCATGGCAAGAACAAGGCAGACCCTCCGCAAAAGCGTGTTAACCGGTCAGCAGTTTAGGAGACTGTTTACGAGGTAGGTGCCAGGGCAGCACCCAATAGCATTACCACAGGTGAACAGACTAAGTTGGATAGATTTACAGCTTAGGTTGGTTAGATTTATTTACAAGCATGACTTGTGTAAGTTTCTGAACACCAAACCTCTTTTTGGACGCAAGTGCCACCTTAAATGGTAATCCCTTTTTAAGTTGAACTTTTGAGATTATGACAAGTTGGGTTTGTAATAACTATTTCAAGATGGTTGTAATAACTTAGTAACATTTTAATTTCGTCTCTGAGCCTATAATCTGTAAATGTTGTGTGTGATTGAGGGGTCACAGCATACTAAAATGAAGATTAAGAATAATGAATATTAAAATGGGAATTAAGGACATAGTGACAGCCTGGATCTCCGACCCCGGATCTAGGGGTGTTACACCCGTGTACTAGGTGGCCCTATTTGTTGTTTTTTTTTCTTTGTCCGCATGCTTCCTGTTGTTTCACTTGTTTATTACTTTTGTTCAAGTGTTTAAGTTTTCAATCTTCATTTTTCTTTTTTTAATTTCGTGTTAATTTAGAATTAATGCAACTCCTCTCAAAATTAATTGTTCTAGTTCGCATAAATTAAAAATTTAAGGATTACGAAAATATTAGTCCCTGTAGATCGAATCTTAAAATACTAAAACGAGATCGTGCGCTTGCAATTTTAATTACCATATTTCTAGCACATCAGTTTGTTACTAATGCGCTCCAACGAAAAGGAGTTTCGCTTATTAATAAAAAGTATTGATTGATACTCGCTCCGTCCCTCTCATTTGAGGTTAAGAAAAAGTGTAAAGTAGTAGAGAAAAGTAAGAAAAGTGAGTAAAGTGGAGAAAAGTAGTGGGTGTAATTAATTTTTATATTATAAAATTTTACTATTTTGGGTAAGTTTTAAAATATAAAAAATTGAGAGGAACATCCTAATAAAGAAAGTGTAAAGAAATTGGGTTGGGTTGGGTTGGGTTGGGGTGGGGTGGGGTGGGGTGGGGTGGGGTGGCTAAGAAATAGAAATGGAAATAAGGTGGTTCATTTCCTATGTTTGTTTTCTAAAAAATGTCATTCCCTTTTACCCTTTCTAGTTTTAGGATTACCCAATATCCCTCGTAACTCATTCCCCACCCCCACTAGGTATTTGCTTTCTCTTTCCAGATTTTTTTTTTCCATTTTCAACTATAATTAATATCTTAAACCATTAAAAATAGATTAACATGTAAATTATTTTTAAAACTTAAAAAAATTATGATTTAGTTTTTATAAATTAAAAAGTAATTTTGATATAATTTATATATTAATTTATTAAAAAACTAATATTATTGTTAAATAATAAAATTTATTAATTTATTAAAATGTAAATAAACTATATTGTTTTAAATATAAATGTACTCGACTCTTTTAAAATTATATAATGTCGAAAAAAGAAAATACAAAGATAATCATATAATTTTTTATTCGTTTCTAAATTAAAACCAAACAGATAAAACAATTGAAGATCATTCCTTTACGTTCTCCATGTTTTCCTTTCTGATTCTCATTACATTTCACCAACCAAACGCCTCTCAGAAGAATTACACAATCAAATTTGGTTATGAGTAAATCGACGAGACTTAATCTAAATAAATTATCGTATACCCCTGCTTCGCACGAGTTACCAACTAATATTGTATTAAATTATAAATAAATTATAGAAAAATAAAAAATTTGCACGGGTTATAAATCAATAAAGAGTAATATCATTCATTTCGTTTCAAGTCCCTGAAATTACAGCGCTTTGCGCAAACATTTGACGTTATTACAGCAAAAATACAATCTAAGACAACTTTTCAACAAACCTCCCTCATCTCCTCAAACAAACTAAACTTACTTCCCATCTCTCTCCCTGAATCTCTGTAATGATTCACACTCTCTAGCCCATACTTACAGATCTCACAAAACATATTTAAACTTATCAAACCAATTCGCTGTATCTATATTAATGTCTCGAGCTCCCAACTATGAATTTCAAGAATGGTGGAACAAGCAAAGAGACAACCACTTGGGTACTAGTAGTTATGAAAACAAATCTCAAAATCCAAATCATACCCATTTGACCTTAGAGATTTCTAACCCGACCCATGATCAAATCTTGGAGAAAGAACGCACTAGAAGTGCTAGACAATTGTCTTGGCTTTACATATTGAAGTTTCAACAGATTGCTCAAACTTTTGCTTATTTAACTAATGCTTTTATTTCTATTCTTGCTACAGCCAAACGTCGTCTTAGTTCGAATCAATCTGGTGATGTAGGTCCTGAATCTAAGAGGTTATATAGAGTGATTAAGTTTTTTTTAGTAATTGTTGTTGTATTGTTAGTGTTTGAGCTTTTGGCTTATTTTAAGGGGTGGCATTTTAGTCCTCCGTTAGTTAAATCTGAAGTTGAAGATTTGGTTGAACATGTTTATGCGAAATGGCTTCAGATTAGGGCGGTTTACTTGGCGCCGATGCTTCAGAGTTTGATTAATGTTTGCATAGTTCTGTTCTTGGTTCAGTCTATAGATCGGATGATTATGGTTTTGGGATGTTTTTGGATTAAGTTTCGGGGGATTAAGCCGGTTGCAGAGATTGAGTATTTGGATGATGGGGAGAATTTGAATGCCGAGGATTATCCGATGGTGTTAGTTCAAATCCCAATGTGTAATGAAAGAGAGGTAATACTATGTAGGTTTTGAAATCATAGGTCAATTTTAGTTGCATTGTTAAATTTAATATCAAATCTCAAATTTGAAATTTTAGCTAAATGAGCTGCCATTGACTAACATATTTGCAATCATTTATTGTAATAGTTAGTTAAATATAGTTCATACTTTTGATAGTCATATGTGCTAGTTAAGGAACCATATAATGAATTATCATTACTAAAATTGTTTCTAAATAAAACTAATAATTGTGTTTGGAGAAAGCAACATGTTGAGATAATTTGGTTTAGGTTATATGGTAGTTAGTTTTGAAAGCTAGGAGACCTCTTAATGAGGTGCAGGCCATCGGACAAACTAGGGCTAGTCGACTTTAGGAAAATGAGTAGTGTTTGCTTCGTAGGCGGTAAAAGATTATCTTAGTTTAAAGTTTCTTGCTGTGGTCATATTTGTTTTGTTGTTTAGGTTTAGTTTTGAGTAATTCTAAGTAGCTTGAACTGGAAACTTACAGTTAAATTTAATTTCAAAACCCTACACCGGAACTTATAACCTAATGATCCAACTATTAAGTACTATATATGTAATTAGTTAGATGTTAGTATGTTACAGTAGTGAGCTTGAACATAGAGTGAACTGTTATTTGTATAAGGAAGTTGTTCTGATCATAATTGGTCTTCATGATAGCGATAAATTTGACAATTAAATGAGACAACTGAGATTGTCTTCAATTGGAACTTCATGTGTTCATGAAACAAGCTGCAGTGGCCGAGTCCCAATGGAGATTTACATTTCCATATGAAATATAATTTGATCAAATAAGTAATAGGTTCTGTTGTAGTAAATTATGGAAGCTGGAGATTTCCTTAATTCTGTAAAATTTATCCAAAAAATGGGGTTGATATTTCTCAACATTAGTAAACGATTAGCCTTTGGTTCTTAGGCGGTAAAAAGAACATCTAAATTTAAGTTTCTTTTGTCATGTTGCTAATCCTGCCAGCTTGTGATTTGTATTGAATAAGACTATATGCTTTTCATTTAATTGATAGAAGACTGTACATATTGGTGAACCATAGAGTTGCTTATTCTTGTTATCTTGCATCCACTTTTTAGCTACACTGGCATGTCTAAGTGAATGTTACAACTTGTATTCAATAAGAATATATGCTTTTCATTGAATTGATAGAAGACCGTACGTATCGGTGAACCATAGAGTTGAATAAGATTTGCTTATTCTTGTTACCTTGTATCCCCTTTTTAGCTGCATTAGCATGTATAATTATTAAGAAGTAAATTTTCCTGTCAATCATTGACATAGGTAACAAGCGGACAATTATTTGCAACATTCAATGGCCAGTAACTGTATTTTCATATATAAAGATCTATCACTACCTACTAGCCAACTGTATATTGTACAGCTGTGGTTGTAAAACATGAATCTGGACTCAACACAATCCATTTACCTTAAGGTATGTGCAGTAACTATATGTTCTTGGATCATATTATGGTTACGTGTGGTGCACGTTTTGACATGATAATATGCTATAATGCAAACTGACATTTGATAAGTATACTTGACTGCATGTAGAACTAGAGCGGATTTTGTTGCAAGTTTCCATAATATCTCTCAGAAGCATGCAAACAATTAATCATGTATATATTTCAATGTTATGTGTGATTGCACCCCTAATTCAGATTGTGCTTTGTGTTTTTAACTTGGATATGTGATCCTCTTTGTTGACTTTGTCATTGTTCTTCCGTGGCATCACATAGGTTTACCACCAATCTATTGGAGCAGTGTGTGTACAGGACTGGCCGAGGGAAAGAATGCTTGTTCAAGTTTTGGATGATTCTGATGATTTGGATGTGCAAGGTCTTATCAAGGCAGAGGTGCATAAATGGCAACAGAGGGGTGTGCGTATACTGTACCGACATCGACTTATCCGCACAGGCTATAAAGCAGGGAATCTTAAATCTGCAATGAGTTGTGACTATGTTAAAGATTACGAGTTTGTGGCAATTTTTGATGCAGATTTTCAACCAGCACCAGATTTCTTGAAAAAAACCATTCCTTACTTTAAGGTAAATTAACTTTATCCTGCCTATATACTGCATAATCTCTAAATATTCATGCAGTACTTAATTTGTTTTGGTTAAAATTGCATTTTTTTCTTGAGCACATTTCTTAATTTGCTGCCTTCTTTTATGATGAATCAGACAATTCTGACTGGGGGTGGTACCTACCAATTTAGAAAGAGAATATATGCCAATTGTCAAACACAAAGTTCTATGTCATTGTAAGAATTACTGTAAGAAAACACCCCAGCCACCCAAAAGCGCTTGATAGAAACTCTACTCCCATCCCGTTCCACTTGAGAAAAAATCTCGTTTGGATGCTTACCACTCCATGACATGACACTTTTCGCTCATCCACTATCCAGTCCTCGTGCTCAATGCAATTCACTTTTTGTTATGTACAAATATTATGACCCGTCGTCTCCTAGTTTACAACCTAACATTTTATATGATGTCCTTCACACTTGAGCTTTGAAGATGCATTTACACCCTTATCTTAATTATATATCAATATATCATTAATTACTTTGGTTTTTCCAGACGTTTAAAATTGTCAACTGTCTAAATTCTGATAGACAAAGAGTGATTAGGAAAAGAATGAAGAAGGATACTAAAGACACCATATACTCTTTATATTAAGATTATGTTCCTGTATAATCATCAGACCTTTGATTCTATAACCAATATGTGTAAAAATAATGATGCTTGGCTAGACGATGTAGTCTCTGGTAAACTACATGATTCTGCTTTTATATCTGATGTCTTATTAGTACTAGATTTTTTCCCATTTTCTTCTTAGGGAAAAGAAGACCTGGGATTAGTTCAAACAAGGTGGTCTTTTGTGAACAAGGACGAAAATTTGCTCACAAGATTGCAGTATATCAATTTGGCTTTTCACTTTGAGGTGGAACAACAAGTAAATGGAGTTTTCATCAACTTTTTTGGTTTCAATGGAACTGCTGGAGTATGGAGAATTAAGGCCCTTGAGGATTGTGGTGGCTGGTTAGAACGAACAACAGTTGAAGACATGGATATTGCTGTCCGTGCACACCTTTGTGGATGGAAGTTTATATATTTGAATGATGTTAAGGTAAGTAGCATACTAAGATGGGAAGCTTCCTGCACAATTTTGAGTTTCAGTATTATGGATTCATCAACATTGCTCATTCTTTGCAGTGCCTATGTGAGCTTCCAGAATCATATGAGGCATACAAGAAGCAGCAACATCGCTGGCATTCGGGTCCAATGCAATTGTTTCGTTTGTGCTTTCTTGACATAATCCGTTCTAAGGTCTAAATCTTATTATTACACATATGCATGCTGAGAGTTCAATAATAGGTGGGTTCATACCCTGTAGTTCTATTGACATCTATATACCTAACTGTTTACTTCATGCTTCTTAAATTGCAGATAAGTTTGGCCAAGAAAGCCAATTTGATATTTCTCTTTTTTCTCTTGCGGAAGCTGATTCTGCCCTTCTATTCATTCACCCTCTTCTGTATCATTCTCCCTCTGACCATGTTCCTGCCAGAAGCTGAGTTACCGGCTTGGGTAGTTTGTTATGTCCCTGGAGTCATGTCCCTCCTCAACATCCTTCCAGCTCCACGATCATTTCCCTTTATTGTTCCCTACCTTCTATTTGAGAACACCATGTCTGTGACAAAATTCAATGCCATGATATCAGGACTGTTTCAGCTAGGAAGTTCTTATGAATGGATAGTTACTAAGAAATTAGGAAGATCCTCAGAAGCTGACCTGGTTGCTTTTGCCGAAAAGGAAGCTGAGATTCCTGGAGAAAGTCCAAATATGCACAAGTCGTCCTCAGAATCAGGTCTTGCCGAGCTGACTAAATTAGAGATGACCAAGAACACAAAGAAGAAGAGAAGAAATCGTTTATATAGAAAGGAACTTGCTTTGGCAATCATTTTGTTACTTGCTGCTGTTAGAAGCTTGTTATCTGCTCAGGGCATACATTTTTACTTCCTATTGTTTCAAGGGGTCACTTTTCTTGTTGTTGGCCTCGATTTAATTGGCGAACAGGTGAGTTGATCCTTTTGGCTGCCACTGTTGAGTGCTGAAAAGTTTCTATAACTTTTTCCACACAATGGAGTTCGATAAAAAAAGGGGGTCACAGACTTCGGAACCATTCATTGTGGTACCAAGGATGAGCAAGCTCACCATGTTTGTGACTATAGCGCCTGTAGCACCCTGTTAAAGGTGCATTTACTTCAAAACTGATGTGCAGGTTTTCTTTCTTTTTTTTTTTTTTAAAAAAAATTATCGTTGTTCAAAAAGATGTTGGATACATTCTTTTCACTAATGGGGATTGTATTGAGCATAATTGTTTTAGTCATATAGATAAAGACTTCAGGTACTGCCGAAAGCTATCATCTCTCTCAAACTGTTTGTTTGAAAATGTAATACCCCTGTAGAAGTGCCCTTTGTAAGTGTAGTCATTTTCTTATATGTGCTCAGTTTCCATTCACTACTGTAACTTTTATTTTGGCAGCTAAATCCAAGAACTTCACATTACTTTAGTCTTGCATTGAAATGACATGGAATTTGACCAAATTCCATCACAACTTCTTCAGCATTCCCAAACATGTTATCGGAGTCAATTTCAGCATGTCAAATGAATGCTAGAATCTGAACAGGCCATAAAGATATTTGAGGACACCATTATTGTGAACTTGAGACCTTGATATCGGCTTTGATTCCATCAAGTTTTTGGTAATAAACTTAATATTCAGTTAAGTAAATACAAAGATCTATGTATAACAAACTCAGCCATTGCAATAAAATGGACTTATTAACAAAAGCATGTAACAGTGGGCATACATGCATATACAAGTTCCGTATCCAAAACCATATTTGTCCAATTCTAGCCAGTATGCAAAGTGGGGTTTAACTATTGCATATGTTTTGCAACTACTCTATCAAGCATCACTCAAGAACGATACTTCGAACAGATTAGACACTTGATATTATTAAAACTCGACAATTATTTTTCCGGTAGCATGGCCTTCAGCAATCTTAGCCCAAGCATTTTCTGCTTTGTCAAAAGGATGTTTTGAGTCGATCACTGTCTTAATTTTCCCTTCCTTCATCAACTTAACAAGAGATTCCAGGTTGTCGCCTTTAGGAGAAAAAGACATAGGCACCAACTGTTTCTTTGAAAACGTAACTTTCCTCAGAGCAACAGACCAATATGACTTGGCACTATAGTTCAGTTCAATTACCTTTCCGTGAGTTGACAAGTTCTGCGCAAAAGTCGACCAGCCAATGGATGAAGCACAGTTAATGACAAAATCGTATTTCTTGTCTGATGGGCTCTTTAAAGATGCTCCTTCTGGTGTTTTGTAATCAAGAACCTCATCTGCTCCTACACTTTTTACCAATTCTATGTTTCTTTCACCACAAGTTGCTGTTACGTGTAGGTTTGCGTGTTTTGCTAACTGAACTGCAAAAGAACCAACACCTCCTGAAGCGGCTGTGATGAGAATATTTTTCTCTGATGCGCTTCCATCCAGCTTTATTCCAGCATAATTGGTCAGAGCCTGGTAAGCTGCAAGACCTGCAAGAGGTATGCCTGCAGCTTCGGCAGCTGTAATTTCAGATGGCCTCTGCACTGTCAAGTTTTCCTTAGCCACCGCATATTCAGCCAGCCCACCTCCAACCTGTCGAGCAATCTCATTCATGTTAATAAAGAAACATCTATACAATGAAATAAGAAAGGACCTGAGGAGGAACGTTCATGCTCTCATCATTTTTTTTTATTGCGCAAGGGCTCAATAATTCTGTAAAACTTAAATCGGAAGCATAGATGCATATACAGATGCTCCTTTCCAACAGTTTCGATATGGAACCTACCTTTGGCAGCTTAATCAGTGTGTAGGGAGGATCATAACACAGTATAAAAGGCAAGATGAAATATGAAATGAAAAGGGCAAGATACATAAACAATACTTACATAAGAACTGAGCATTGCCACAACTTTGTCACCAGCTTTGAAGTTTTTTACCTCAGATCCGATCTCAACAACTTCTCCTGCTACATCACTTGCTGTTCAAACGAGAAATAAGTATACATTTGAGTCTAAAATATTTAATACTTTTGGAAAGTAGAGTACAAACAGACTTATGCGTTGTCATAACACAAAAGCCATTGATATTATCGTTCAAAGTTGTATACAAAATGAAATTCACTACACAATCTACGCTGAAGGTCTTACAGTAGTTGGAACTTTTTAAAAAGCATCACTAGTTATATGGTACTTTCATAAGCTGAGTCCTTCACAGATTCAGAAATACACCATTAACGTGATCAAGCAACAATTGTCACCAATACTATTAACAATATATAGGTCATTGTCATGTCAAAGTCATGTGTTGATCGTTGGGCAATGATTGAATAAGATAAAGAAAATAACCGCCTACTGCATAAACTCGTGAACTTAAGCCAACTCTAAGCACATAGGTGTTTAAAGTTGTTTGGACTATAGTTCGATTTCTAGATTCTTATGATCTCCATAGCAGGATCCAATATACTGTAGTTGTAAAAAAGAGAGTAGGCTTAATACATAAATTGCAGATAGTCAGATACACTAATAAAAGTATGTTGTGATCAATTGCATCGTTGAATTTCTGAACAAACGAAAATAAAGGTGTGAGCATTAGATCCTCAAAATAATAGATTTTAGTCGGATACATTAGAAGTTTAGACTATCAAATTCATATCAGAAGCTACTGGTATATTTTGTGGTCGTATATCTAACAAATTGGTGACTTATAAAGACCGGAATCATGATGCGATGTCTTGGTTGAAGTTCATGCAGTTGACGACAAATTATCTACATGTTGAGAATATCATATAATACATCTAAAAAGTAGGAATATATAGAAATATAACTCCAAAAATTGCTGATAAACTTCATAAATTGTTAAAAATTTGACAAACAATTGTATGAACAAAACATGAACCAATTCAAAGTTCAACTGTTGATTACAGAGTATAGAAAAGGACTCTTTTTATGATAAAAAGGAAGGTCAAGAAACCAAATAGAGAGTATAGAAGCGCTTAAGTTACCAGGTACGCAAGGAAATCCCTTTGGGTACAGGGGCCTAAAGGAACCATGTTGCACTTTCAAATCAAGTTGATTAATTGAAACTGCTTCTGTTTTTATCAAAACCTCATCCTTCTTTGGAGTAGGGACAGTAATCTCGCCATGCTGCAAAGTTAAGTGACCATGTTAGTAACAGATGGTACCTTGATGATATTTCGTCTGAGGTTCCTGCATAATGAATCGATCTACATATACAAAGAATCTATATATAGATCATGTAGATTACCTTCAAAGAATTTGCTCCTCCGCCGTATGAAGTGTAGTAAACAGCCTTCATTTTCTTCTCTTCTTTTTTGGCTTCCTTCTCTTCATTCTTCTCTTCTTTCTTCTCTTCTTTCTTTTCTTCTTTCACTGCCTTTTCTTCTTCCTTCGTTTCGTCCTTCTTTAGTTCATCCACAACAGCCTCTGCAGCAGTATTAACATCACCCATGATTAATAAAAGATTTGGTCGTATTGAGTAATCATAAATGTAAAAGAGAAGATAGAAAAAGACAGAGTTTTCAATTTGTAAACAAGGGTAGAGAAGTTTAAGGAGAACAATGTATAATAATAGACCCGTTTTGTGTGGAAATACTTGTGGCTTTGCACTTCTCTACCTCTCGTAAATCTCGCTACATACATTCATTCTTTCTCCTCTGCATACATGCTGAAACTTTCTTTTCTATCATCATACCCCACATCTTTCGGTTATAATTCCAGACATGCACTAACAAATGGTCAAAAATGTGACACAGCCTCTCGACATGCCGAAATAAAAGAGCTTCAACAAAATCACCATCACAGCTACTAATTGTTGGAGGATTGATCTCACAGGGACGACCGCTAGTTGGCTACCGATTGTTACGGCTAGAATCCTCTACCTCTTATTACCGATAGAAAAGAAACAGGCATTCATGATGTATCCATCGCAGGAATCATATTCATTAACCACGGGATCAAAAATGTTGAGATATTGTCAGGATGATATCTCCAAAAAGAAACATATTCTTGCACTAAAAACAATAGGAAAGCAGTATCGTTTAAAGAAATAAATATTTATATTATACAAGGCGTCACAACTTCCTCACCCAAACTTATATTCTACATCAAGCACATTCATATTGCAGTATTATTACACATTTAATCTTTCTTTTATTCTCACACAACCCTAAATTTTTTATAATAGATTAATAATTAGGCCCCAACAATAATTTTACCCACGGCATGTCCTTCAATGCACTTAGCCCATGCATCTTCTGCCTTGCTTAAATGGTATCTTGAATCCACCACGGTCTTGAGTTTCTTCTCCTTCATCATCTTTACAAGAAACTCCAAATCCTCAGCTTTCGATGACACGAATAGGGGAATCAATTGTTTCTTCGAGCATGTGAATTTCTTCATAGCAAAAGTAGCCAATGCACTTGGACTAGGAGTGATATCCACCACTTTTCCTGTTGAGCTCAAGACATTGTTGAAAGTAGACCAACTAACACCTGTTGTGCAATGGACCACAGCATCGTATTTTCGTCCTGATGGACTAATCAAAGCTTTTCCTTCTGGAGTTTTGTAGTCGAGAATTTCGTCCGCCCCTAGACTCCTCACGAAAGTAGCATTCCGAGCACCACACGTGGCTGTGACATGGGTGTTTCCTAGCTTTGCTAGCTGGACAGCATAATGTCCGACACCGCCTGAAGCTGCTGTCACAAGAACATTCATCAACGGTCCTGTTTTGTCGAGCTTGACCCCTGCTGTGATGAGGCATTGGTAAGCTGTAAGAGCAGGAGTGCCTAAGCCTGCACATTCTATAGCTGAGACTTCATATGGCTTTCTGACCATCATATCTTCTTTAACCACTGCATACTCGGCCAGTCCACCTCCAGTCTGTCATTGTTTCGAATCATATAATACACATGTATAATAATTGCTATTCATAATTTTCCTAAGAAATATTTTAAAACAGCATGTTTTACTGATAAATCGAATGGGCACTCGCGATTAATAAAAGCAGAACAATTTGAATAAACTTTGCACAATGTGTAATCGATGCTATCTCGGAAGAAAATGCCGGTATGTGTGACTGAGAAATCAACGGATATATAGTCAGCATAAATTATAACAAGAAAGAAAGATACCGCAGAACCAAGCATGGCTACAATTTTGTCGCCCTTGTTAAATTTTGCAACTCCATATCCAAGCTCCACGACTTCACCTGCTATGTCAGAACCTATCCCCATGTCGAAAACCATGAGCAAAATCGACATTTTTACTTGGAGGATAAATTACTATGACGTTTATAAACTGTAAACACAGCAGTGAGATTGAACTTACATGGTATATGAGGAAACCTTTTTGGAACGAAAGGACGCAACATTCCACCCTGTATTTTGTAATCAATTGGATTTATACCAACTGCTTCCACTCTAACTAAAACCTGTCCTTTCTTAGGAATTGGAATAGGAACCTCAACATGCTGCAAAAGGAAGAATCCAAGTTTAAGGATCAACAACGAAAATTCTCAGCATGTTAAATTCAGGTTTACATGATGCTTTCGCAGTATATCAAGTCGGAAATTTTAAAAGTGCTTGACCAAAAGGGCCAAAGCCACTACATAAAATGTATGCAACTATACTTCCTTTGGTCCCCGGAACATATTTTTGGAGATGTTAGATTCGGTTAATTTTGGCATCACTTTTATTGCTACTTTCTTTGTTGATAAATTAAGATTCTTTGCTTGTATGAGACTAGCTCACAATTTCGAACAGGAATACTAATAAAATCTCAGACAGGAACACTGATTAATTTGTAAGTTGGCTTGTAAACACCAATACCAAAGCCTGATGCAAAATTTTTAAGATGGGAACCGAATAAATTTTACAATAACACCTTTAGATTCAATCGGATTCGAGAATCATACGTCGAAAAACAAGTCGAGGAACACATGACAGCAAAATAAAAGGGCTTAGGAAAAAAAAACACTTACCTGCAAACTAGCAGCACCTTTCCCATATGCAGAGTACTGGACAGCATGCATAAGTTTTGAAGCCATCACTCTAGCAAGCAAATTCCGAAGTCTAAAGAAACAGAGAAAATTGCAGGGTTTTTTTTTACTGTAAAAGGTGAATTATATGTGATATGTATGTATGGAGAATAGACTTGAGATGGTAGTATATATATAGAAGAAGATGATGTTGTGTTGATAATATATTAATATGAATGCATGCACAGAATATGTAAGAGCCAGGCAAGGCAAGTATAAATTTTACTATTATATTACATAATAAAGCAGATGCTTTTTTGTACTTTAACTTTTTATCACTCTGTATTCTTACTTTTACTGTATTATTCCCCGTCAAAAGATATTTGAAATCTGTGTAATTTTTTGAACATTTTTTGTACTGGAAAGGTGAGAATAAACCAACAATGAAGGTACTAAAATAAAAAAATAATGAAGTCTTGGTAAAAAAAAAGAAAAGAATAATAATAATAATAAGGCGGATTAATGGGCTTACCAAATTTCACGAACACTTTGGTAATCAAAAAAGATTTAATTGCACTTTGCATCCCCTAGTTTTACTTCAATTTCAATTATGTATATGTAATTTCATAAATTGCATTTTGCATCCCCAAACTTTAAATCATAAGTCAAATCACAATCCCTTATACATTTTCTATCAAAAATAATATTGCTTTTAACGAATACATTAACAAATGTGATATAAAATGATTGCAATGATGACATAATTATAGATTTTAAACACGTAACTAATTTTACACTCTTTAAATTATAATTTAATATTACTTTTTGACCATTAATCAATTATATTATATTTGTAAAAAATTAAACTAATATGTTTCCATTAAATAAAGTTGTGACTATTATGATATATGATACGTATAAAATCATTAAAATATATTTGTACCATCTTGAAATATAAATTATATAATCACTACACAATTTTATATCGCATTTGTGAATACAATCGTTAAAAAAAATATTATTTTTGATAGTAAACGTATAAGGGATTGTGATTTGACCTATAATTTAAAGTTGGGAGATGCAAAGTGCAATTTATTAAACTACATATACATAATTGAAATTGAAGTAAAGTTAGGAGATGCAAAGTGCATTTAACTCATAAAAAAATAAAAAGTTTACGTACACTTTTAAATTAGATCCAACTACAAAGCTTCCACAAGAATCAATGGGCTTCAACCCAATCCATTAACCTTCATAAGAATTAAGCCCACAACAATTATGTGTTATTAGAAATTAAAAAGGAGCCCAATTCCTTCATCAAGGCTTGTTGACCCAAAAACCTAAAAATATAATTATATGACAAGGAAAAAAAAACAAATTGTTGGGAAGTATGTTAACCAATAGCAATTGCTCTACATCTGACGTGGCAAAATATAACTGGACAAGACAGTCATAGGTTTCAGTACTTTAATACTTGTTGGTCATAGATTTTAGTACTTGTAAAACAAAGGAAAAAAAAAAAAAGAAACAAACTGTGTAATGATGAACATGAAGATATGCATTGTTCTTTTGGCTCTTGCTACAACTACATTAGGTACTAATACTTACCCAACATTTTATACATACATATGTTGATTGTATGTATATTTTATATTGTTTTGATGTTTTATTAGTGGGTTCTTGAATGTAGTTATAAAGTTTGAATCTTTATGTTTTTTCTATGATTTTCAGTTTGTGCAGCTAAGTCTAAGGATGTTACTGAACTTCAGATCGGTGTAAAGGTAGCTTCTTGAGTTTATGTGTATAAGATCTTTTTTGAATCTTGATCTTGTTGTAGTAGTAGATAAGATGTTTTGTGTTTGATTTGTGTTTTGTAATGAATAATAGTTCCATGAATTGCATTTAGAAATATTACTATAAATGGGTATTCTATGAGTTTAAAGTGTTAAGTGCTACTTTAAAGTCTACTGAATTATTTGTTTTTCAATGATTTATCTTTAAAGATGTGATTTTGATGAGATTTAGTTGGGGGAACATGAAAAACTTCACACGATTAGTTTTCTGGTTTTGGTAATTTGGTCAGTGTGTGTGTGTGTGTGTGTGTTCCCTACTAGTACATGCTTGTGTTTTTTTGTATTTGCACCTTTCTTATTGCTGAAAAGGCGAGATTGTTGTAATGGAGAACTGAACTCGGCCCAAAATTGTGTTCTAATGGTTCCATTTATCTCCATTTTTGAACAGCTCTCTTTTTTTTTTTTTTGGGTAATGTAGATAGTGCTCCTGAGAATGGGAATTTCGATTTTTCAATTCTACTTAATACAGTACAACATATTTTGAATAATATTCGAGTTGTGATTTGCATTCACTATTCTTACAAAATTCCTTTTACTGCTGCAGTTTAAACCTCAGTCTTGTGAATTCAAGGCCCATAAGGGTGACAAAATTGGAGTCCACTATAGGGTAAGATTTTGGTACCTAATTTTGTAATCTCATTTCCTCTGCCATATAAGGTTCGATGTCTGCCCTAAAAATTTATAATTTACATATTTACATAATTTTGAAAGATTGATAACGATTTAAGCAAGCAAGTTTCCTGCCAACCCAATAACCCATTATTTATTAGCAGCTAGGGCATAATTGTATGATCTTTTTGTTTAGCTTGGTTGTAAACTTGTAGTTGTGCTAGCATTGGACGAAACATAACATGTCAGCATAATGCTGCCTGCCCAATATTAATCTCTCTCAGACCTTATATTTGACATGAATCTGATATTCATAGATTAGTTCATTGTGGTAACATTCAGCTGATTGGTAGTTGGATGATACCCTCACTAAAGCACCACTCCAATGAATTTCCTATTTTTACCGAATCTGTTGACCAATGAATAATGCATTGTTTTTTTATTTATAGTAGGTATTAAAATTTTAGACAGGATTATAAACTTCTCTCTTCTGCCAACAAGTTTTCTGCAAAGGAATCAGTCTAAATCGATTATGGTCATCACAATTAGTGTCGCTTTGTTACTTTTTATTGCAGGGAAAACTCACTGATGGAACTGTATTCGATTCCAGCTTTGAAAGGGGTGACCCCATTGAGTTTGAGCTTGGTACTGGTCAAGTGATTAAAGGCATGTGGTTATCCGATTCTTAGCAACTTAGTTTTTTTTAATTCTTTAGTGACAGGGTAATATTTTATAAAGATAAGCTGCTAAGATTCTAGCAACATCAATTTGCTTGCTCTCCAGGCAGATTCACTGTCTGCTCTCCAGGCAGTTGTCTGTTGTTCCGGTTGTGTCATAGACTCTAACAAGCTCCTTGTTTGCAGGATGGGACCAAGGACTGTTGGGAATGTGCGTGGGTGAAAAGCGAAAATTGAAAATACCCGCCAAACTTGGTTATGGAGCACAAGGTTCCCCACCCACCATTCCAGGTGATGATACTCTCGTATTGTATCTACATTTAACTATAGTTGTACGTATAATCACTAGAGGATGGAAAAATATCAAATTGCAGTACAAAAGGAGTGCAATTTGAGATATTTGACTTTATTATTTGATATCCGATATATACATGTAAATGCAACTTAAATAATTTAGCTAAAAAAGAAAGAGGACAAATTGGATATATATATATGATTTAGTCGACCAAATGTGGACATTTAAGTAACAAGGGAGTTATGTAGTAAGGGCGACTGAATTTAAACAATAAGGAAACTATAACGTGCAGCAGTAAGGAAACAATATGATGCAATAATAAATGCAGTTGTAAGTTTTTCACTTGGGTTGGTTCTATGATATCAGCATACCTTCAAGGCTAGATATCAAAATTGATATTGAGAATGTTTATTGATAATCAATACCATACAGTTCACAATACTAAGAGTGGCCCCAGAACACCAATTCCTCTCCAGCACCAAGCTGTTTAGGTCACTGTCTTTGAAACGATACAATCTGCCCTTTGCAAGTAATCTATTAGGAAAAATTTAAAAGTCTCTCTGCTAGAAAATATTATTTTTACCTCAAGAACAGGAGTGAGACCTGGTATGATGAAGTATTGACTGGGAGAATTTTGAAAGCCAAGAACTAAAGGAGAAATCTAATAAAAGAAAACCTAAAATAGAACTGCCCATCTAGTCCATGTACAAACTGCTCATCCCAACTTGAACAGTTCTTCAATTTACTGTATTTCTTAAAAAAGGACTCCCAGCAGAGGAAGTCTTTTGTTCTTAAAAACGGTCGCCATCTCTCCCAGGATTTATCTCGTTCTTTGTTCACTAGACTTCTTGAAGAGCAAAGTAAGATAGGCTCTCCACTATATGAAATATATTGTGTAGTATTTTTACAGTCTTTCTTATAAATTATAGTCCCATATATTCTTTTTCCAAAGTCTGTACTCACTTGTTATGATTTCTTGTCTAAAATATTATCGAAAACAAATATTTTTTATATATAAGAAGAATAGATAATTCAGATGGAAACTAATAATATGTTGTGTTCTTTAAAAGTTGTTCTAAGTCTGGCATGTTTACTTTGTTTTTTCCTATTGCCCGTTTAACAAACTTGCCCTCCACAGGTGGTGCAACACTTATATTTGACACCGAGCTAGTTTCTGTAAATGGAAAGCCATCAACAGGTGATGCAGATGCAGATATACATGTTGAAGATGATAATGAAGAACTATGATAAGACCATAGATTTAAGATATATAATGTCATGATAGGCTGACAGCTAAGTTTTTTGTATTCCAATACAGATTGTTTTTACCTTGAGCCGTTTTCAATCCCTGAATCAAATGTAGTATTTTTTGTTTTAACTTACCATAATTTCACTTGTCTCTTGGAGAACCCATAGACCATTGGTATGTTTCCTCTGGTTATTATTTTGGAAAGAATACGGAGGAAGTTAAAATAACTGTCTCGGATGATTTCTGGCGAGTTTACACATGTACCTAGATGTTTGGAAAAGTTTGAAAAGAAAACAAGCTTTGTGAGCATATAGTTTTCGATGTTGGTTCCATTTTTATTCCCTGGAGGAAACTGTCAAACATCATAAACTTTGAACCCCTTTCAACCCAAACCTTCCTTAAAACTTTCCCAAACATGGTTTTTTTTAATTTCCAATCCCACCATCCCAACTCAGCCCTACCCAAACCCCCTATCCAATTAAGCCCCTGTACACATGCGATCTTATAAATAGAGACTAATAAGCTTCGCATCATGAGTTCATAACCTACAAAATACAATTACGCTAGTTATTATTCTCCAAAAAGAGAACAGGAATTTTAAAAAAAATTAGACCCTAACTAGCTGCACTGGGTCCGTTTTGGCACTATATTGTACGATTGAATAAATGCATGAAAAAGTGTAGAATATCATGCCCTGCTTTCTGGTATTGTGGTCTTTGGCTCTATATACCAGTTTACATATTCGCAGAGGAGTTACAAGAAGCCACAAACAAGACTACTCTACCGGTTACAAATAAGGACGAAAAGGTATCAGGGGTTGTTTAGTACCATGTAATTCTTAACCACCACTCTTCGTACTTCTTTTTCAACTACTATTGTGAATATTTAACTTTGTGTGTTAAAATATTATAATTCGAACATGAACATTATAAATGCGATTTACGCAGTTTTGCGATTTCGTGTAGATTTGGTTTGATTTCGATTTAAGATCAGCGTTTATGCCCATCCCTGATAAATATGATTTCTGAATCATGACAGATTGACAGAGAAATTCATGAATGCCTAAGTTGCAGAAAAATGGTGGCTTGAAAAATTAATAGAATGGGCTTTTCTTGTAGTTGATACCCTAAATAGAAAAGTCCATAGAAAGTTGTAGGCTTCTTGCTTGTCAGGTCCATGACTGGTTAATGATGTTTTAAAGCTCATTACAGAAGTCCAATTTCAGAGGCCCACTACAGAAGTCCAATTTTACAATATGAAAGCCCATAGCTAAACTTCATAAAATCTATTATTATTATATTATTAATAGCAGAACACGTACTTTCCTGAGACAATTAAATCGGTGTGAAAAGACAGTTATGCCCCTGTAATTACATTTTGTAATACATTTTTGCTCACTTCACATTACCCATTTCTCTCACTTCACATTACCGCTGTTGTCCGCTGTTGTCTGTTGCTCTTTCCCAATCGGGCGTGTCAAGACAGGCCAATGGTAGACGCATCCGCCGATTTTGTTGTTCCACGCCTCTCCTTTCTGCGTCAGTTACATATGCAGTAAAGTATTTGGTGTGCCCAGATTGTGATCATTCTTTTTGTGGGTGGGTTTGTTTAAATATAGTTCGACACCGGGCCCAATCGAGGTCACCTGGATAATAGCCCTCATTCTTCAGGTACGGATGTCGATGTGTTTAAAAATTGTGGTCCTTTTTATGTGCGCATGATTAGGTAGATTGGTTTATAGACGTGTTTTTAAAAGGAATGTATTGTGTTCGATGGAGGATATGTTTGAGTTAATGTCTGACTGGCAGATTCTTGTGAGGGAGCGAACATGCAAACTAAATTTAACTTCAATTGAAGATCTGTCTATTAAAGTATTTTTTTCTTCAAATATTTCTATTTCAATGAAATATCAAGTTTTAACTGGCCTCTGTGTTTAAGAATTTTGAGATGGTCAATGTAATAAACTACTGTATAATAGGAACTAGGCTGGGTATTGCCTAAATGGAGTTTACTAACAGACATGGCATCAGAGAACTCATTGCTTCCTGTCCAAATATGAAAAGTGCTATGCTGTACATTTGTAGAAGTTTCCATGAAGCTACACATTTCTATGTGGTCTCTGCATTTCCCATCGCACATTAACTATGTCAAATTCTTGACCTTTTATCATTTAGTAATATTGCATTGACTGATTATAGTAAAATTCATTTATAACTGCATTGACTGATATAATTGCATTGTGATAATATTCAATTTGTAAATTTAGAAGTCTTTCTTTGTTCTATAATAACGGAAAAGCACAATGCAGGGGTTACAATTCAAGGGTTCTTTAAATACTGATTTTCAACCCTTTGTATATAGAGAAACCAGAAATGCTATAGTTCTAGGAGCATGAGGAAAAATAGATACTAAGCGATAGTTAACTAATGCACATAGACACTTATTACGTTATAATTATGGAAATAAACAGTGGGGTTAGAGATGTAATTAGTTATGTTTTCCTAGATTCAGCAAGGGCTGGTATTTGTAAATCTCTACACCAGTTGTAACCATATTCAAGTCTACATAATATAAATTTCATCTATACTGTGAGGACATAACAATTGCATAACTTTTTATAAAGAGGGAAACATTGAAGACCGAGAAATTTAGACCTCATATTGTCAAAAGAAGGGTAGTTTAAAATGCCACCTCCATAGTCAATGACAATATTCTTGAAATAAAATTTTAAGATAAATTGGATATAAAATAATCATATAATTTTTAATATATACACGTATGCAACTATGCATAGAGGGGCAGGGGTGGGAGGAGAAATGGCTTCCTGTAATTATCCGGGGTCACTGTCAGGGTTAGCAATCTCATCTCTACTGCATATAAAGAAAGTTCTCAATTGAAGATGTGTCTATTATGTGCTCAATGGGAGGAGCCGATGATCTACCACTTGTTTTTGGAACCGGGCCTCACAATATTTTCTTTAGCTGTCTATGATACATTGGGAGGCATGTATTGGGGTCTCAGGTTTATATGGATGGCATAATTACTGTCAAGCAACCCTTTTAGCTTTGTTCATGTAATGGGGTAATTGTACTTACATCGTAGGTTTTCTAAATTTCGGAGGTATAAGGAAAAATAATGTTTTCTGGGAGTGAAAGTAGGTTTAATATATATGATCAAAAAAGGGTTTGTACAGGTAATTTGGAACAAACAAACGTTCATTTTCCAGTGATGTAACTGAGTGAGGCGCAAAGAGGACCACATAATGTAGACACTGGGCACAAAAGTTTATGAAGTCGCAACCTGCTGACCTGGTCACACACAATGATCTTTTCGAACTAAATTGCATAATACTCTGGCTTAAGCCATTAGAAATGCATATAATGTGGTATTGGCTTGACTGTGCTCCCTAAAAACCAAGCTTACAGCTATGCAGGGAAATGCTTTACCTTAATTAGTACAATTTTTTTATGCATACAAATGTTGATAGTGTTTGCTCTATCTGCTGTGTCATAAGGAGACAACTAAACTTTTTGAACCATATGTTTTCGTGTTGATGAAATGGTATAATTTGGGTGTGTTGATGCAGGTTCTCCGCCAGTCATGGAACAGCCACGACAAAAGAGAGGCAGGCCGAGAGTTCCTGTGACAGAGGAGTTGATTGAGGCACGGCGCTTGTCTAAGCAACGCCGTAATCGACAGCAAAGGGGAGGTAAATTGGTGGTTAAGTTGTGCATTGGTTCTTATTTCATGGTTTTATGCTTCTGGCCTTAACAGTGCCAATAATTTTGATGCTCTGCCTGACCTTTTCCAAACGCATCTCTATGCATTTGAAGGAAATGATTTGCCAGGACCTTCCCGCTCCGCTGCAGCACAATTTCCTGTGATGCCAGTTACTAGGCTAGGTGAGGCCAACTCTATATTCTTTGACATCGGCTTAAAATATTTAGATTACATGTTAGTTTTCCCTTTGTCAAAACTATTAAGCTATGTTGTGTTTATTTGAAAACCAGTGATAAACAGTATTGTTTTCGGGACGAATATTGAATAGTTCAAGAGTTTTAAAACGTGGGGGCCATGCTATTATGTATTTCCTCTAACTGCCCCAAGATGCATTATTAGATATTTAGAATGTAGGAAGATGAAATTTGCATTGCCATGTTGTGTGTGTAGGGTCGACATTGGAGACCCCACGGCAACGAACCAATATTGACCGGAAGAAAGGAGAATTTGGTAAGTGCCCTGCCTCATTTATCCGATTTAAACAAGGTTTCGCCTGTTACTAATGACTCTTTATTTGCAGCTGCCGGTAACACAATATTGGATATTGGACAACAAGATCAAACATGTGGGTATTGTGGAGCACTTGTGTGGGCTGCGGAATTTACTGGCAGACACATAGTCCCCCGCCCCAAGGGATACTCTATATGTTGTGCTAAGGGAAAAGTTCTTCTTCCACTTCTTCAGCCTACTCCCCGAGAGTTACGACAACTGCTCACTGGAAGAACAAGGAGGGAAGTAAAGTTCCAAAATAATTCTCGGATGTACAATAATGTTTTTGCGATGTGCTCCTTTGGGGGGAGTGTTGACGAAAGCATAAACAATGGCTCAGGCCCATATGTGTTCCGTGTGACCGACCATATTGCAACATACTACTTTGTTAAGACATTCAATTCCACGTCAGCAGAACAACTAACCCCACCTCATTCCAGGTCACACAGCCACGTAATATTTGCCCACAACTCTTCACATTCTATGTTATTCCTCCATCCGATCCTTTCACTTTACAGCTTCCGTCCACCTCGACCTTGTCCAGTCCTCACCCCTTCTCTCTTCCTTGGTGTATGTCTCTAAAACCCGGATATCCAAGTAAACAAAAATGAATTTGTTACTTAGGACTACAGAATTTGTTTTTGAAATTCAATCTACCAATTAATTGGAGCTTTGCCGTTCACTTCCGTCGATATTGAGGGTAGACAGAATCCAACATAAAAAAAGGTACTTTGAACACGGTTGTGGATCTTATAGTGACTGGCGGTGAGCGGAGAATCTCTGAAGATTGGTGGCTAATGTACTGGAATATTATGATCTCAGCGAGTTTCCTCCAGGCAAGCTATTATAGTCATGTATTTGTGCACATTATTATTTTCATTTAGTTGAACTGTGTATTTCATTTATGTTTGTGTTTATGACAAACAGAGCTCATTTCTTAATGAACAGACTCCAAGGTGCAATTGTTCAATGTGAATGCTACGTGGCAGTGTGGTTTGATTGTGGCCTGTCCTGCTTAAAAAAAAATGATCTTCTCGCATGACAATACCAAGATTCTACACTAAACTGGTGAAAGTCCATGAGCTTTTTTAGAGCTTTTTTCCTATTAGTTTCACTAATTTGAGTTGATCATAAACTTTAGTTTTAGGTATGAATGCCAATGTTAAGCTATTTGAGGAGTTGTCACTAAAATACCTAGAGAGCATCTCCGTGTTTTAAATTATGAAACTGTATGATTATCATATCACCTTACGTTCCGTATTGTAAAATGTAAAGACTAAAGACAGATGCAGGAAATTGATTTCGTCTTTTATCATACGATTTTATGCCTTATAGGCAACTTGGAAGGTCATCTTCTGCATCATTCTTTGTATGTGTGTACAACATCCTCTCTGAGCATTGCCTTGCATATTTATTGATTTGTACCTTAACATTTATTTTAATTTACAAACTGATTGAGCCTGGAAATGAATCATTCTTCAGATTTTTATATATGAAACTACATGTGATTCTTAAAGATATTATTAGCAACTACTTTACTCCCTTCTTTCATGTTCACATTTTTCATTATTTTTTGAGGCATAAAGAAGATCTCCATTTAAACTAGAATAGTGTTCTTAAAAGGCCATAGGAGACTAAGGCTTGATTATCCTCTCTGTTTCCTGTTAATATTCTTAAAAGGCCATTGTGAGACTAAGGCTTGATTTCCTCTGTTTCCTGTTCATAGGTTTCAGCATCTAAGAAGTTGACCGTTTGAGCATCCTCAATTCGATAAAGTCTGTGTTTATACTTTATAGTCAATCAGGTTCAGTGGCATATCCTGACCATGAGGTTTGTTTCTTAAATTTTGTTTTTTTCCATAAAAGTAGATCCTCGATGTGGTTAGATTTATGGGTGCATATTACATAGTTGACCATCTCTTTCACATACAGGATAATAAGTTATTATATTAAAATGTAAATACGGGCCTTTTAATTATCAAGTCCTAGTATGAAAAGAAGCCTTTAGCAATATGTGAAACGTTAAAATGACTAGATTTTAGAATCTTGAATAAAGAGACGCAAATCTTGAAATAAAAAATGAAAATATGAGATCAGTTGAAGACTTAAAAATTCAGTGATATATAGGATTGAATGAACATTTAGAAACTCTATAAGTTGTCATTTGATATTGATGTGGAGAGGAATCTTTGATAGGGATACAGAAGGATCTTATTCCTTGATAGACAAAACTAGATTGCTAAAGGTTGTAGATTTCAGGCAAGGCAACTTTTATCAACCAGAACAAAAGTGTTTGACACGCCCAGTTGTGGAACTCTGGTACAAAGGTTAGAGCTTTTGTAGGATCTACGGAACTTATATTGGGTGAGTTGAAATTATGGAAGTTTGTGGTGATTCAATATTATTCTTAGCCATGTGAATCCGGTCGGTTGCTCTCAGACAGGTTTAAAAATGTGAACACAGTCTCAAATCTAATAAAATATAACTGCCATTTGGAATTGCATGCTATTTATTTTTCTTGCAAGTTATTCGAATACCTGCACTGCTTCTCTTATTTGAGAGATCTCTTCTTTGTTTACTTTTAATAATGTACTTAGTGTTGAACCTTGCTATGCAGTAATGCAATTGACCCACATCACATTTGCCAATCTGACATAAGTTATTCCATTTAGTGTTGGAGGTTGGACAAAAACAAGAAACTAATTTACTATTC
Source organism: Saposhnikovia divaricata (assembly GCA_036435485.1). Taxonomy (NCBI): domain Eukaryota; kingdom Viridiplantae; phylum Streptophyta; class Magnoliopsida; order Apiales; family Apiaceae; genus Saposhnikovia; species Saposhnikovia divaricata. The sequence goes on along the minus strand of CM071599.1, from coordinate 133,184,884 downwards.
TGTAAACCATTGAAACTGTACTATATATCCCATTTTTTAGTATAATAAGTTATAAATTGATTAATCTATCTTTTAGTAAAACCACTTGAACTATTGGAAAATACAAGAAAGTGGAAACCATTAGTACTTCTCAAGAACTTCCAAACTCTATTTTAATTATCCCTAGCAGTACGTATTGATTGCTTCATGATTACTTGTACTTGCTGATTCCAAGGGCGTTTAGTGGATTTTTATATGTGATTAGTTTGTTCACCTTCTAAATCATTTTTGGTATTCATGCACAACAAGAAAGAAGACACTTGGTGATCCACCACTTGTGCAACATGAAAGAAACCAATGTGGCCTAAGTCACATTGGTATTGGTAGCCAAATATCTGATGTCCGAAGAAATCGATAACGCAGTTTGGTAGTCACACAAGTTATCTAATCATAAAAATTCTAAACAAGAGAAAGAGAAGCTCCCCGAAGACGCTAAGACTGGAGTAGTACTAGAAGGTCCAAATGGCCTTATCCAAATATATGCAAGTCCTTTAAAAGTTTGTAAGTTTTATATTATTAAATTCACAACCTAGAAAGCGAATAATTTTTTCACATAATCAACTGTTCGACCAAAAATAATTTGAAAAATGCCTTACAAATCAACGATAGCTGCAATGAAACCTTCTGAAGTTATGCAATTAACTGATATGGATAGCTATCCTGTAATTTTTCCTTCCACAGATTTTTTTTATCGTATTCACCTCTCCATCACATGGTACCAGCATATCTCCAACTTCAAATAAGGTATAACAACATTAGAAGAAGCATTTTAAAATAATAAGTCTGCCTCTAAATTTGAATAATACTCTCAAATTTTAACATCTAAATGTGTTTTAAAAAGTAGTGCTCAACTTTTATTTAAACCTCTAAATTATTAACTGACAAATTTATTATAATAATTCTTTTTTAGTGTGTGTTTGTTTGCCACTTTGTCCATCGGTGATTATATAGATTTCATTTCTGATTGACAATCTTGTGTTTTCTACCATGATAATCTGGCCATGAGTTTGGTTGTACTGATAATTTGCACTTGAAGATCTATGTACCATAGGCTTCGTTGTGTGTTTCCATTTAGATTCTCTCTCGTGTATGTAGAAAAGATCACATCAGGTCAAGCTTTTAATTTTTTCCCAGTAATATGTCCTCAATAATGCTATTTACTATAGCAATTTGCTCATGAACAAGGATTTATTCTCATATTCTTTTGGAGCTGCTTGCATTAAGCTGAGATCCTTCAACGGACGACAAACACATTTTTTTATTTAATAACACATCTTATTAGCAGGAACTGCCCAGAACACGATCTTAGAAACTTGAAATTTTTTATTAATAGTCACTCGATGGTCATCCATTAAGAAAGTTATAGAGGATACTTTTATTTTCTAGGAGGTATCGAGGAAAAAAGATTTAAAGATACTGTTCTGAAATCAATCTTATCTCAAGCATAGTTTTAAAATTTACCATGGTCCCACCTTGGATCCGCTCGACAAAATCTCATAGCGAAGCCAATGGTTGTAAATTTTGATATTAAGGTATACTCAATTTGCTCTTATAGTTCGTAAGATATTCCTCTATATCTACTGGATCACGTATCACAATACGTGCTGAAGCTACAACACAGTGGACAACTATTTGATGGACATTCCATCATCCTAAATGTTTTGATTTTTCTGCTTGTAAATGTAAGTTGACAAATTATTGTTAAGTATGCACAAAAAAATTTACAATTTTACAGGGTAAAAGGAAAAACTATATATGTAATATTTTTAAGAAATAATTATGTCATCCAGTTGCTAATGTGAATATACCGGTTGTGGAAATTAGGTTAATAATGACAGAATTACAAAATGTTTCTATGTTCATTTGGACAAACTAGTATTTTTTCAAACTTGCTCTCTTTGGTCTTTGGTGGTTATTGGTGTGCCTAATTGTTGTCTACTTAAGTGTCTTCACTGATTTGACTTCGATTTTGAACTTGCATAAAGTCATTAGGCATCTCTCTCTGTCTCAGTTCTGCTTATAACTCAGTGATACTACTTTTTTGTATTATAGTTGCACTAAAGATTCTAAGGTGAAGGCAAGCGTTCTTTCAGGTTGTTTATCGGCTTATAAGATGGTAGACTGCTTGCTCAGTGTAAAAACAGCTACAAATTTTAAACAAGAAGCAGAAAGAGAAGCTCCCTGAAGAGGCTAAGACTCGAGTAGTAGAAGGTGCTTCACAAATGGCCTCACCCAAATGTATGCAAGTCCTTTAAAATTTTGGAAGTTCTATATTATAAGTTCATATCACCTGCAATATTTTTTTTGTCATCTAGGAAGCCAATATTTTGATTTTACAAAATCAATGGTAGGACCAAAAACAATTTGAAAAATGCTTCACAAATCAATGGTAGCAGCAACGAAACCTTCTTAAGATATGCAATTAACTGATATGGATAGTAAATCTGATCAAGACCAGGAATACATATATTGCTGCATTCTGTTATGCTACAATTTTGTAGATTTTTATCTTTATTATTGCTTTCCGTATCAATGTTGATGTCGGCCATCCTCATTTTTGTTGCAGATTATTTAACATTCTTTTACTCAAACTTCGAGGATATCTTATGGACGTAGCCTTATAATTTAAATTTATGTTCAGGTCATAAGCATCCCTTTGGATTGTGAAGCACAAGCATCTTGTATGTGAGTGTCCAAATTGGTATCATTGTTTTAATAATCTATTACACTACTACTAACTCAAAGGTTGAGAAACCTGCTAAGCTACTCTACGTAGTTGCTTATCGTTTCCTCACTGAGCATGCTGTCAACAAATTTTATATCAACGTGACTGCTCTTATTGGTTGCACCTCTAAATAATTCTCGGGCTTTGGAAAATATATTGGCAGGTGTGCGAAATATAACTTCTTCAAAGCACATGAGGCTCAGTGAAAACTATTGTAGAGCATCCAACACTCTTTGTCATGCTCCTTGTAGTGCGTACCTATCCAACAATGTTCAAGTGTAATAATCCATTTTTATTGTTGAAGACGACACTATGCAACAAAGTGTGCACAAGGACGACATTAAAAATAATGCACGTTTGAGGTATCCGGGTTATACTTTACGTGTGGCTATTGATTCTAAATACGCTAAGCATCGCCACAACAGCTGTTGCTCATATGAACTGCCAAATACACTATCCGACTGAATCTAGCATCAGCACGAAGATCCTATAGACAACTACGAAGAGATCGGCTACAAATTATGTAATCTAGAGTATGCCCGTGCCTTGCACGGGCTATAAAGCTAGTTAATTTCTAATGCATGAACATTAAATAATACTCCCTCTGTTTCAAAATAAGTTTCCTATTTCCTTCTGACACGTTTGCCAACACACATTTTTAATCATTAATATCTTTAATTTCGTATTAGTATTAAATATAAAAACTTTACTGTATTAAAGTACTCATAAATACGAATCCAACAAGATCACTCATGACTATATTTTGTCTTATAAATTAGACGTAAATTAGTAATTTGTCTAGTGTCATGAACAATCCCGACATCTGGAATGGGAAACTTATATTGAAACGGAGGGAGTACTAGCTTATAACCCGTGCAATGCACGGGTTTCTTATATTATATTATAAATTTTATTTAATATTATATTTACGTTTTTATATAATCATTATTTTTAATAATTTTTTTAATTTTAATTTAATATAATGTAATATACTAATGTTTATAGATTATACTAATGTTTCTTTATTATAAACAACGTATACGATTTTTAATATATTTTATTAGTAATTGAGAAATATGCTGTGATATTTTCGGATATATATTAATTATTGTAAGATTTGTTGTAAATTAAAAAGATAACGTGTTTTAATTATAAAGGGAATATTAATGATTGAAAGATATGATACGATTGATCTTTTTATGTGTTTATAAAAGATAATATCTTCAACTAAAAGTAAATGTGAAAAATGCAATCGAATAATTACCATTAAATATATTATGTTATTATTTATTTAGGTGTTATATTTTTCTTGAAAATTATGGTGTGATATTTTCGGGTATAAATTAATGACTGTAAGATTTGTTTTAAATTAAAAAGGTAACGTGTTTTAATTCGAAAGAAAATATTAATGATCGAAAGATATGATACGATTGATATTTTTAGGTGTTTATAAAAGGTAATATGTTTAACTAAAAGTAAATGTGAAAAAGGCAATCGACTAATTACCATTAATTTTATTATACTAATGTGAAAAAGGCAATCGACTAATTACCATTAATTATAACATGTTTTAATTTGAAAGGAAATATTAATGATGGAAAGATATGATACGATTGATGTTTTTAGGTGTTTATAAAATCTAATATCTCGACTAATTACCATTAATTATATTATGTTATTATTTATTTTAGGTGTATTTATTTTCCTTTATAATTAAGGGTTAATAAGTAAATTCATTCAGTACCGAAAAACAGGTACCAAAACTTTCAATGTTTCAACTAAAAGTTTTAATGTTTCGGCTTTATATAATAGTATAAATATAATGATAAAATTCAACTGTCACACACTTGCACATTTTGATCACTTTTCGTTTATTTCCGTGTAAAGCACGGGTTATTTTTAAATATTTTTTAAATTATATGATTAAACAAATAGAGTATAATAATTTATTATGGATATAACTTTGTAATATTAATTAATAAAATTATTAGTAATAATAATAGTTATTTAATAAATGACATGTATTATTTAAAACTAATAAATAAAATTTTAATGTAAATTTGTTGTTGACGGAATTCGAACCTTGGATTTTTAGAAGAGAAATTTAAATATAGAATATTCTTTATTATTAGATCTAACGGTTATCATCTATTTATTAAATATTTAACGGTCATTATTTTTTTAACAATTGGTTGAACTAAACAACCAAATTACCAATTATTTCCTAATTTACTTATTATATATTAGTATTAGTATACATTGATAAGTTGGGGGCAATTCTGTCATCAAACCATTACTATAACTTGTTGTTTAACTTTTCTGTGCAAAAATTATTATTTTGAAGGAATCTTTATATAGTAAATGAAAGGGGCAATCAATTAGAAAGCCAATAATACAAGTCTTACTAAAATAATACAAAACTGCATTAGAGATATCTTTTGTTAGAGCATCTCCAATGGTAAAACCTGTTAGTTAAATTTATCTATGTGTCACCTACATGACATCTATGTGGCACATTTTAGATATTAGGTAAAAATTCAATACTCCAACCATTATTCATTAGCAAAAAAATATAGATAACTAAAATTGGGCTAGCTACATTTGTAAAATCTCTAAATCTATTAGGTATAATTTTAGAAAATACCATTGGAGTAAACCTAGAACCTCTTAACTATAATTTTAGATAATTATCAATATATTATATTATAGCTAACAAATATACATAACACCCTTGGAGATGCTCTTAATCCCCAGAAAATATTTTACCAACTGCCCCCTTTTTTTTTTGCTAAATTACCAACTAACCTTTTATTTTTTTATAGTAATAAATTGTTTTGAAAGAGAATCTTTGCATGCCTGAATCCACTACATTTTTACCCTTTTTTTCCTTTTCACATTGTTACCAAATTTGGTAGATTTGAATTTTTAATCTTTCTAGATTAGATTAATACTGTAATTATAATAAGAGACAAGTAGTCCTTTAACTTTAGCTTACTGTGTACATGATTATACAACAATAATTAATGTATGATACACACAGTATTAGTACTTTTCTCTTGGCACAGTAAAAAGAGAACAGAAGTTTCTGTGTCTGCTAATGTGTGAAATCTTGATTTGCAGGGACAGAAAATGTGGCTGAAATTAAGCATTTGCTGTCTGCTTTCAAATTAGCAAAGTCATCATCATTTATATTAGACTATTCTGAGAGCAGAAGAGCCCTCTAATACAGCTGTTTTAATTAATTAATAATATGCATTGATAAATGTTGATCAATCTATCACATCTTGCACATTTCACATCAAAGATTATGGTACTTCTTCGACCTGGTGTACACATTTTTTTTGAAGGATCTGCCAAGTAAAATCCGGCTTAAAGAGTAGGATCTAAAAATGGAAAAATGTACGTAGATTTCACCTCTACTCTAAAAAAGTAGAGAGACTGAAGAAAATGACGGACTATCAAATAGATAAATGAAATGAAATGCGGTGGAATATGCAAGTGAAACTCCTAGATTTTGATGATGAAAAACAGAAAGGCATTTGGCTTATTTTCAGATATAAAACAGCCTGCCATTTATATATATTCTAACTTGGTTTTGCAGGGAACACAGCATACTGATTAAGTAATCAGTCTGTATCAAACAGCAAGCCATTTGCACAAATGGCGTACCAGTTTCACAAAACAGCATGCTGAGTTCGGTCTGGCAGTTTTACCGAATATCAAGAAATCAAAGTACATCAAGTTCATACATTATTAGGAATATTTGTAAGGGCCCTCTGAGTATAATTAAATATGCAATCTATTATATCACATGCATATGGGGAGACAAACATATTCCTTGAGTTAAATTAAGAAAAGTAAAGTTCTACTTTTTATTAATTTAATGTCACACCTCACCTCCACTTGAAACAACCACATGACTCTCATGATGGGTTTTATACACTCCATACACGCTCTTCTTCTTCTCCATCAGTTGAAACTCAAAACTCTCTTAAAACTCTTTAAACAAATATATCATCTCTAAACGACTCATTTTTATACCGTTGGAAAATTCCTCAAAGAGTGATTTCTTCAAGTTTCTTGTTCTCCTATTTAAGGACTGGACTTGGTCAGTTCTTATCATCAATTGAATATCCATTAAAGAACAGAAAAACTCGATATACATAAAACTACAAGCTTTCATTGCAAAATCCTTTTCAATCTTTCAAAACCCATTACATTCGTACATATATCTATATATTCAGAGGGTCTTAGATTGAGTTGTAATATCCAAACACTTGTATTGTTCAAATTGTATTTATTTGTTGTTGTACAAGGTTGGCTTCAAGTTTAGGGTGAGTCGAACTATACTAGAGAAGTATACTTGGGAAGTATTACTTAGAGGGTTAGTTCAGCACAGGAAACAGCAAGCCATTTGTAAGCAGCAAGGGTTAAGGGAGATATATTGTTGTATCTTGTAATTGGATTATAGTTGATCAATAATATATTCTCTTACCAAGTTTGGTAAGGGACCAGGACGTAGACCATAGGGGATTAGGGGTCGAACCTGGCTAAAAGATTGAGTGTCTCTTTTACTTACCGTTTATATTGTTTCTGCATTGCATTTTAGATACAAACAGCGTGCTGTTTGTGAACTGTGTTATTACAAACAACAAGCTGTTTTCAGTTATTTTCAAAACAGTTCATAAATTTTCATTAATAACCATAAACACCTATTCACCCCCCCTCTAGGTGTTGTTTTTCAATTGGTATCAAAGCAAGGTTTACTAACAATTCTGTAACAGGAAAGTATCGATCATGGCTGAACATTATCTTGAAGCAAAAGCGGATTATCGAGCTCCTCTCCTCACTGGATCAGAAAATTACAACTAGTGGAAATGTAGAATGGAAACATTCTTGTCCAAAAGGCCACTGGTATTAAGAGTTGTGCAGAAAGGAGACTACCAGTTTTTGGATGATAAAAACCAACCGAAGGATGTTGATGATCTCACCATGGATGAGATTATCAAGTGCGGTTTTAATGGAGAAGCCAGAAATTCTATAATGAATGCATTAGATCAAGCTGAATATGACAAGGTCTCCTCTCTAAAAACGGCAAAGGAAATGTGGGATGCCTTGGAAACTTATCATGAAGGATCGACCACTTTGAGAAAGATGAAGCTTAGCAAGCTAATGAACGATTTCGGAAATTTTAAGCTCAAAGATGGTGAAACAATTAAGGAAGGACAAGCAAGGTTTCAAGTCACTATAAACTCTTTAAAGAGACTTGGAAAGGATATTCCACAAGATGAAATTAACATGAAAGTGTTAAGTTCCGTACCATTTATTTATGAAGCTAAAGTCACGGCTTTGGAGTCATCTTCAACAATCGACATCATGGATCACCTAGCTGTATTTGCTGAGCTAGAACAATTTGAAAGCAAGATAAACAAAAGCCAGGTGGAAGATGTTCGGGCTCCTCTAACCAAAATGAAGAATTTGGCACTTCATTCTACAAACAGCAAGCCAACCGCCACAACCAGCAAGCTGATTTCATCTGATGAAGAATCTGATGAAGAAATTGCACTAATCTCTCAGAAGATTAAGAGGCTGATTGAAAGGAAAAACAGAATGAAAAAGGATAGAGGAAGCTTCAATAAGAAGGCCAAGGAACAAACATGTTTCGAATGTGGCAAACCAGGCCATTTTAAGAAGGACTGTTTCAAGCTAAAGTCAAAACAGCAAGCTGTTTTCAAAGACAAGAGAAAATCGAAGGCCTTACTGACCTGGAGTGATGATGAATCAGACTCCAGTAATGACTCAAGTGAAGACATGGTGAATCTGGCTCTCATAGGTCTAAATGATGAAGAAAGCTCTCAAGGATCCGTAAAAGAAGATGGTTTGGATAGTGATTATTCAGATTTAGAAGGAGATGCAAGTGAGGTAAATTCTACTAATTCTGATTTACTATCCCCTCCTAACATGCTAGAAGAACTAACCATGCAGGTACAAAATAATGTATCCATAATTGAATTTATGAAACTAAAAAATAAGAATGGCAAGCTGGAAAAGAAAAACACTCAGTTAAGGAAGATCATTTCGGAATTAATGGTTGAGAAGGATCTTGAAATCAATCATGATGATCTTATTGCTGATCTAAAGGATAAAATTGTTCAATTCGAAGGGGTTAACAAAGTAATTCTACAAATGAATGAAGCTCTCATGAAAGAACTCAGGGATTTAAGATCACATATTGAAATCAAAGATGAATGTATTAAATCTTACAAGCTCAAAGAATCTAGTCAAGATGAATCTTCAAAATCTGCGGAGAAGAGAAAACAGCAAGCTGAATGTGCAGACAAACAGCACGCCATATTGATCAAACAGCAAGCTGAATTGATCTCTCTCCTGGAAAAAGAGGTCAAGGATCTCGAGAAAGGGATGGAAACATTTATTCAAGGAGAAGAAAGCTTAAAGACAATGATGAAGAAGGCAAATGTCCCCTTGGTTAGAGAAGGAGTTGGTATAAACTCCAACAAAAAGCATGGTGTGCTTAAATATGATGGAAGAAATGGCATACCTTACAACTATGCTATGCCTTGGAAGACATGCAACAAGTGTGGTGGAAAAGGCCATTTGGAAATACATTGTGTGGCTCAAGTAGATCATAAAGTGAAAACAGCTTACCAGAATGGACAAGTCAGGCCACAAACAGCACGCCAGAATGCTTCTGACAGAAGGAAAACAGCTTACCATCAGTCACCAAAAGTGATCCAAATGTGGATCAAGAAAGCTGACTTAAATGTTTTATATTATGTTACTAACCAATTTGGACCCAAACCTATATGGGTGCCAAAACATTGAGTTGGTGTTTGTTTTGTTTTGTAGATATGCCTTGCCGCTAAAATGAAGTCGAAACAATGGATTTTGGATAGCGGATGCACTAGACATATGTGTGGAGACAAATCTCAGTTCAAAAGTCTTAAAATGAAGAAAGGTGGAAGAGTTACAATTGGTAATAGTAAGACTCTTCGAATCCTTGGTATTGGTTCTATTGGTAATAGTAATATTTCGATCGATAAAGTTCAATATGTCAAAGGTCTTTCATATAATTTACTTAGTGTCACTCAATTATTTGATGATGGACATTTTGTTCAGTTTGGCATAGATAAAACTATTATTACTATTGGTGCTAACAAAATCCCACTAGTTGCTAGAAGGGAAGGAAATATATATGTATTAGACTTCGAATGGCAGGAAACAGCATGCTGTTTGGCTGTTTTTGATAATGATCCATATATATGGCATAGAAGGTTGGGACATGCACACATAGACTTGATCAATAAACTTTCAAGCAAGAATATGGTCAGAGGACTACCAAAACTGAAATATACTAAGGTTGAAGTATGTTCAGCATGCCAATTGGGTAAACAAATTCGAAGCACTCACAAAGCAAAGAAAATGGTATCTACTTCTAAACCTCTAGAGCTTCTGCACTTAGATCTTTTTGGTCCAGAATCTTATAAGAGTATCGGAGGTAAACAATATGGCTTTGTAATTGTAGATGATTTTTCTAGATTTACTTGGGTTTTGTTTCTTCGTACTAAAGATTGTGCTTTTATTGAGTTTGAAAAACTGATAAAATTACTTGAGAACAAGCATGATACAAGACTTGTAGGTATAAGAAGTGATAGAGGAGGTGAATTTATCAATGAGAAGTTTATTGCATATTGTGAAGAAAAAGGAATCTCTCATGAATTTTCTGCTCCAAGGACTCCACAACAAAATGGTGTGGTAGAAAGGAAGAATAGATCACTTCAAGAAACAGCAAGGACTCTACTACAAGAAAGCAAGTTGCCTAGGAGTTTTTGGGCCGAAGCTGTGAATACAGCATGCTATTTGTTGAATCGAATCATAATCAGGCCTATTTTAGATAAAACTCCTTATCAATTGTTGAGAAACAAGAAGCCAAACATCAGCTACTTCAAGATTTTTGGCTCTAAGTGTTTTGTTCTCAAGACAATTGGTAAAGATGGTAAATTCGATGCAAAATCCTACGAAGCTATATTTCTTGGTTATTCTTTAACTAGTAGGGCGTATAGAGTTTATAATATAGATAAACATATTGTTGAAGAATCTATTGATGTTACATTTCAAGAATCTAACAATGATCTACCAAGAGATGAGGAAGAATTTGCAGGTGAAAGAGAGAACATGCAACCTCAAATCACTGACAATTAGCAAGCTGGAAGTGAAAGTCAGCAAGCTGGAAGTGAAAGTCAGCAAGCTGGAAGTGAAGGTCAGCAAGCTGGAAATGAAAATCATCAAGATGGAAGAACAAATCAGCAAGCTGGAAGTTCTAAACAGCAAACCAAAGATATAGATGACACTGAAAGTCATCAAGCCAAGAAGGATGCAGATTTTGACAAACAGCAAGCTGGAAGATCAAAACAGCAAGCTGGAATGGAAGATACAATCTCCAAAATAGCAAAAATGACTCTGGAAGGTCCTAGAGGTTCAAGGGCTACTGAGAAACAACCTATCTATGATGGAGAACATCAGTTACCACCAGCAAAGATAAGGAAGACAACTCATGAAGAAATAGCTCAACATTCTTTACCGAGGTCAACAAGAGTAGTAAAGAATCATCCCCCAGAGTTAGTTATTGGTGATATTACTGATGGAATTACTACAAGAAGAGGGAAAGCAAATTATTGTGCAAATGCAGCCTTCCTAGCTCAAGAAGAACCTAAAACTATAAATGAAGCTCTAGAAGATGAAAATTGGATCATGGCTATGCAAGAAGAATTAAATCAATTTGAGAGATGTGATGTTTGGGAACTTGTCAAGCCTCCAGAAGATGCTTCAATTATAGGAACAAAATGGGTGTTCAAAAACAAAGTTGATGAATTTGGCACCGTTACTCGAAATAAAGCAAGGCTTGTAGCTCAAGGCTATAACCAACAAGAAGGCATTGACTTTGATCAAACTTATGCTCCTGTTGCTCGTTTGGAATCAATAAGAATACTTCTAGCCTATGCATGTTTCAAGAAAATCAAGCTATATCAAATGGACGTGAAGAGTGCTTTCCTAAATGGCGTGCTGGAAGAGAAAGTTTTTGTCAAACAACCTCCGGGATTCGAGCATGATCAATTTCCAAACTACGTATTCAAGCTAAAGAAGGCTCTTTATGGATTAAAACAGGCCCCTAGATCTTGGTACAAAAGGCTTAGTAAGTATCTAATCCAAAATGGATTCATTCGAGGTAAAATCGATCCCACATTATTTATTATGCAAAATGGTAAAGACATTTTAATTGTTCAAATATACGTGGATGATATTATCTTTGGAGCTAGTAATGAATCAATGTGCAAGTGGTTTTCAAAGTGTATGCATAGTGAGTTCGAAATGAGCATGATGGGTGAGCTCAATTATTTCTTGGGTCTTCAAATCAAGCAATCTAAAGATGGAATTTTTGTACACCAATCCAAGTATACAAAAAGTCTACTGAAAAGATTTGGTTATGAGGATGTCAAGCCAAAATCGACTCCTATGATTCAAAACAGCAAGCTGTTTGCTGATGAAAATGGTAAGGCTGTCGATATAAAAAGGTATCGAGGTATGATTGGTAGCCTTCTTTACTTAACTGCTTCTAGACCTGACATAATGTATAGTGTTTGTGTTTGTGCAAGGTTTCAATCAAACCCCAAAGAGTCCCACTTAAATGCTATTAAAAGAATATTTTGATACTTAAGTGGTACCATTTCTCTTGGTTTGTTTTATTCTATCACAAATACTTTTGATCTTGTTGGGTATAGTGATGCAGATTATGCAGGGTGTCTAGTTGATAGAAAGAGCACTAGTGGTGTTTGTACATTTCTTGGACAAAGTCTAGTTTCATGGAAAAGCAAGAAACAAACCTCGGTTGCTTTATCCACTGCAGAAGGGGAGTATCTAGCAGCTGGGAGCTGTTGTTCTCAACTACTATGGATGATACAAACACTAAGGGACTTTGACATCAAGTGTAGAAAAGTTCCAATCAACTGTGACAACACTAGCACCATTAGCATTTCTAAAAATCCGGTGAATCACTCAAGAACGAAGCATATTGATGTTCGACATCATTTCTTGAGAGATAATGTGGCTAAGGGCAAGATAGAGTTGATCTTTGTTCCAACAGAATTTCAACTAGCTGATATCTTCACAAAGCCCCTTACTGAAGAAATATTCTCAGTCATTCGAATGCAACTTGGTATGTGCTCTATGTAAAACAGCATGCTGGATGACAGGTATTAGGCAAAATGGCTTACCATTTGTCTTAATCACAGGTTACAAATGGCATACTGTTTGTCATTTTTCTAGCTAATCACTTAAGTGCAAATAAATGTTTTATGATTTTTTATTTGATTAAAATTATTTTGATAAGCTCTGAATTCATGTCCTACTAGGTTATCAATATGTTATGTGTTACATGCCTATATAAGCTCCTTTATTTTATCATGATTTTTTTTCTTGAATAATGTGATTCGTATTGATGCTAAATAGGTATATGTGGTGAAAAATGATATAAATAGTTTCGAGAGACATGTACTTAAAGTTTATAATTACATTATGAGCCGAATTGAGTTTCCAATTTAGTTTTTAATTAATTCACTCTAAATTCTCCCCTATTGTTTAATCAAAAACAAGAGGGACGGGTCATATCCTCAACACAAACATTTCAATTAGGGTTTTCTCTCTCTCTCTCTCTCTCTCTCTCAAAGCGGTGATTTCTCTCAAAGACAAAATCATGGTTCGTACTCGGGGACGAAAATCTGGTCTCCAAGCAAATCAAACACCTTCTAAGAAAGATGAATCAGTTGTTGATCTTGCTAGTCCTGGGAATTTCAGTGGTGATGAAGTATCACAAACCCCTGAATCGAAGAGGCTCAAAGGGGTTCCAAACTTCGCTGGTCCTGAGTTTGAATCGAGATACACGGATATGGAGCTAGGGACTCGTCAATTGATTCATGGGTCTCCACTCTCTGGTAAGCTATTCCCACTGTTAACTGAGTGTGGTGTTATGAAGTTGTTTAATGATATTGGGCTTGGGAATTTCATGCTAGATCTACCAAAAATCTACTATCCTGATCTTGTGCGTGAGTTTTATGCTAACTTGCATGAGGATTCCTTTGGTAATGTGATATCCTCTGTTCGAAAGAAGAAAATTCAGTTAAACCCTCCCCTGCTAAATTCACTTCTATCTATTGAGACTGAGAGCAATGAAAATATCTATACCGCCCAAAGTGATGTTACTCTACCTGATTTTTCGGTACAAGACCAATTAAAAATTCTGTATGATTCTGAGGATTCAATAACTGCCACCTCTCATGCTACCACAAATGTGTCTCCTTTAGCTCATCTCATTTTCAAGCTTGCTAGATCCCATATCTGTCCTCGGTTGGGAAACAAATCTAGCTTCACTAACCAAGATATTATTGTGGTTGCCATGATTATCTCTGGTAAACCTTTTAATTTGTCAACCCTTATTCTAAAAAAGATGGTTGGGACAGTTGAGAAAGCTCACACTGGCATTCCATATGCTAAGGTTCTCACTAGGGTTTTTGAGGGTTTTAAGGTTGATGTTAAGTCTGCTATTAAGCTAACCATCAAAGACAACTTTGATCAAAAGACCTTAAGCCAAAACAATCTTCAACTTACTAATGGAGAAGTGTCTAGGGTCATAACCTCTCCACCAACTGAGTCTATCCCTGACATTGGAGAACCTTCCAACCCCACTCCTGGTGCTACTGATTTTGTTTCTTCAGATATGCTATTGTTAAAATCAATCCAAACTGATACTATGCTCAACACTGGGAACATTATTGAGATTAAGAAAGACATACAGGAAATCAAAAGTGATCTTCAAAATGTCAAAGCAGATTGTCAGACAATCAAGACAGTTATGAAGGGGTTTATCAGTGATATGAAAACTTTTGAAGGATCTAATGATGAAGACAGGTGGAGCTACCTCTGCAACCCATTCTGCAATGGATCATGATCACAGCCTTGATGACTTGGCTACCGCAGCTGCTAAAGATGGAGATAATCCAGATGGTGACACTGAAGCAACCAATACAGATGAGGATGTTGATGATAAGACTCCTAAAGAACCTTGATTTTTTGATGAATTAAGGGGGTGAAAATTTGGAGAATTTTGTTAAAATCTGAACTTGTCTGGTCTGAATGGTCTTAATTATGTCTGAACTTGTCTGGTCTGAATGGTCTTAATTATGTCTTTAATTATGTGAACCTTGATGCTTAAGTGTTTTGTTGGAATGTTGGATACTGCTGGTTTTATTTGGTTTGATATTGATGGCTTTATGGTTCTATAAATATGTTAAGTGGCTACATACTTCTTTTTATTATTATTATGGTTTTATATCTAACATTGAGTGCAGGGATTTAGGGGGAGTATTAAAATTCTCCTAAAATTGGTTGTAATCATCAAAAAGGGGGAGATTGAAACTCCTAGATTTTGATGATGACAAACAGAAAGGCATTTGGCTTATTTTCAGATATAAAACAGCCTGCCATTTATATATATTCTAACCTGGTTTTGCAGGGAACACAGCATACTGATTAAGTAATCAGTCTGTATCAAACAGCAAGCCATTTGCACAAATGGCGTACCAGTTTCACAAAACAGCATGCTGAGTTCGGTCTGGCAGTTTTACCGAATATCAAGAAATCAAAGTACATCAAGTTCATACATTATTAGGAATATTTGTAAGGGCCCTCTGAGTATAATTAAATATGCAATCTATCATATCACATGCATATGGGGAGAAAAACATATTCCTTGAGTTAAATTAAGAAAAGTAAAGTTCTACTTTTTATTAATTTAATGTCACACCTCACCTCCACTTGAAACAACCACATGACTCTCATGATGGGTTTTATACACTCCATACACGCTCTTCTTCTTCTCCATCAGTTGAAACTCAAAACTCTCTTAAAACTCTTTAAACAAATATATCATCTCTAAACGGCTCATTTTTATACCGTTGGAAAATTCCTCAAAGAGTGATTTCTTCAAGTTTCTTGTTCTCCTATTTAAGGACTGGACTTGGTCAGTTCTTATCATCAATTGAATATCCATTAAAGAACAGAAAAACTCGATATACATACAACTACAAGCTTTCATTGCAAAATCCTTTTCAATCTTTCAAAACCCATTACATTCGTACATATATCTATATATTCAGAGGGTCTTAGATTGAGTTATAATATCCAAACACTTGTATTGTTCAAATTGTATGTATTTGTTGTTGTACAAGGTTGGCTTCAAGTTTAGGGTGAGTCGAACTATACTAGAGAAGTATACTTGGGAAGTATTACTTAGAGGGTTAGTTCAGCACAGGAAACTGCAAGCCATTTGTAAGCAGCAAGGGTTAAGGGAGATATATTGTTGTATCTTGTAATTGGATTATAGTTGATCAATAATATATTCTCTTACCAAGTTTGGTAAGGGACCAGGACGTAGACCATAGGGGATTAGGGGTCGAACCTGGCTAAAAGATTGAGTGTCTCTTTTACTTACCGTTTATATTGTTTCTGCATTGCATTTTAGATACAAATAGCGTGCTGTTTGTGAACTGTGTTATTACAAACAACAAGCTGTTTTCAGTTATTTTCAAAACAGTTCATAAATTTTCATTAATAACCATAAACACCTATTCACCCCCCTGTAGGTGTTGTTTTTCAGCAAGTGCAACTATCTCAACGTCTCTGTATATCATTAAGATTGTTGGAAATGGAAATACATCTTAAAATTGGGGCCGTTGGTCTTTTAGCGCCAAGTGACCAAACCAAATTATAAAGTAAAAGGAACACAAAATAAGCAAGTAAAAAATAAAATCAATTTGATTAGGAAAAAAATTGTGCATTAGTCCTAAGGGAAGTTTAGCAGTTCATGTTTTGAATGCACCACTCCAGAATACATCTATAGTGTATATGTATATGTAGAAGCCTTCATGGGAATTTAATTTCAGAACCATTAAGTAGGTTGTAGGTGATCAGAGCTCAAGTTTCATGTGAGGTGTCTGGTTTGTGGCTGCAATAAACATATGGCAATCATTTAGGCCAATTGCAATCGTATCATAATATTTTAAGATTTTTTACTTTTCGAATGCATAAGCTCACCGAAGGCCATTTGAACAATGCTTTGCAGATCATCTTCAGACAATGAAGGAAACTGAACAATGTAACAAGTTTACAGTTAGTTATTAGACCCCGAAAATATATGATTTACGACACTAGTACAAAATTGTTAAAGTAACTACCTGAGAAAGGCCTTCTGCATGTCCATCTATCTGCATACCAAGGTTTCTGCAAAATGCAGCATTTATTGGCTCCAATGTTTTATGTACATGAGGAATTTGCTGGCTCCGGTGGTGGCCATAGTATGCTGAGGACGATGAATCTACCGGGTAACTTTGATGTGGGATAGTACCACTTCTACTTAGTTGAATAGTCTGAAATGCATTATGAAACAGAAAAATTATAAGATTTTAACGAATTTGTGGAATAGAGATGTGTTCTTACTGTTATTGTAGGCACTCACATTCTTGGAAAGAAGACTTCCCATGTTAATATCTAGTCTTGGATTAACTGTAGCTAATTTCATAGACAGAAACTGCAAAAGAAGTTCAAATGATCAAAACTTTTTCTGATACCCTAAAAAAAATTTAACTGATTATGGTAAATTTACCTCAACCTGATGCTGCAATGATTGTACGTAATTTATGATTTCATCAAGCATGAGTGCTTTTCCAGTCACCTATGATCACATTGTAAATCCTTTGTAACTAACGTATAATGACTCCGCCAGAACTAAAACTCAGAGGATTTGGAGTATTGCGTTACCTTATTACAACCTGGTACAAGATCTTCAAGTGTTTTCATTCTTTTACTAATCTTTTCTCTTCTAACCTGGTCAAATCATATCACATATATTAACTCACAACTTTTAGCATAATGGTAAAATGTGAGGTATGCAAGCGTGGATTGAGCTAGTTTAGTATTCCTTACTCTTTCAGCTAAACTATGGCTATCAGTGGCTTGACCCCTTCTTGCCCTAACATGAATGTAGTCCTTTCGTGGCTCAAGGGGCTTTTCGTTGTTATTCGTTTGTTTATTGTCTTCATCTGAAGAATCCCCTTTTCCTTCCTCTGGCTTTACACCATCATTCTTGTTCGCATTGCAGTTTTTCATCTTTGATCTATTCACATTTAAGTCATCATCACCTCCTGCTTCCTGTATAATTGATTTCTCGATTTAATTTAAGAATATATATATAAAGTGTGAATCATAGGAGAACAATACAAAAGAGTAAATATTTTTACCTTTCCAGCATTGGTAAACTGTGTTGATACAGCTTCCTTGCCTTTTCCTTTTGAAAATCCTTTTCTTTTCCTTGAATTCAATCCCATTGGAGTAGGTAACACATTTTCGCCACTAGTGTTTTGTGCAGAAACAGAGGACTCTTCATTAGAATTGGCACCAAAGCATGATATATTACTGATATTTTTATCTAAATCGGAAGCATTTACATTGTTAGGCCTCTTGTCCATCAGGAGTTGACTTGCATTCATGTTTTCTTGGATACCCATGTGAGATCCAAGTAGTTGTAAAGATGGGCTACTAGAAACTCTAGGTAGTTTTGAATTTCCCAATGATAATCCACTAGATCTACACTGAAATTCAGCATTGTTTAGTCCAAGTTGACTTGTTCTACCATTAAAACTCTTGCTTCCAAAGCAAGAAAATTTAGCAGCTCTCTCCGTGAATCCGGGATCAGTTGGAAATGCAGGCAAAACAGGGCTCATGTACATTGATTTACTTGAAATGGGTGAATTTTCTTTCACAAAATGATTCATAATTGGCACTTGTAAATTTAATGGAGATTCCCTAATTGTGTTGTGTAATGATGATGAAGTGTTGGGAGTGTTACTAGCATTGGACATGTAAGTATTTCCCCTAGAAAACTGAGGTGAGATGTGACCAGAGCTGCAAATGGTGCCTAATTTTCCAATCAATTCTCTGATTGCATAAGTATCAGTGGCATGGTTGTTGGTTACAGGGGAAGATACCATTGAGCTCAAAGATGACTCAAATTGAGAATTTTGTTCTGTTGTCTTTTGAGAATTAGAAATTTGAGAGCTGTTGGTCATTTGCAATGCTGCTAGTGAAGTTTGGAACAGGTGGTGTTGTGGTGGAATTCCAGTACTGAAAAAATAATCATTTTCCATGTTGTAGGAAAAAAAAATCAAAATAAAATAAAATTGAAACAGGGTATCTGAACCCAGATGAGGATGTACAAGAAAGATATCAACTACATGTGAATGTATGGAGTCTGAATATAACTAATTGTTAAATATAACCTAGGAAGTGAGGTAAGCAATGACATAACCTAGGAAGTGAGGTAAGCAATGGCAAATTCACCAACCAATTCCACCAACCAATTCCACCAACCAAGTATCTAGTGTAAAGGAGGAAGCTAAGTTTATCTATATAAAGAGGCTTAGTCTCCCTTGTAATAACAACACAATATAACAGAAAATGCAGCAGAAGTAGTAGTATAAGATATACACATAGTTCACTGCACCTCTTGTGTCACTAATCTATATAATGTATATCATATATGTGAAGAAAACAGAGGAAGCAGAGTAGTTTAGGTGGGGAATAATAATGAATGAAAAATATGAAAAGTGGGCTCAAAATGATTGCTATCTTAGAAAGTGATATTGCTGGTGAAGTTGGTGACTGAATGAGATTTGTGATTTATGAGAAGTGTAAAGAAAAGCAAATCAAAAGTAGAGAAGATTGAGAGACGACGAAAAATTATAGGTCAAGGAAAAAAAATAAATAAATTATGTAGCCACATATGACACAGCCAAATGCTGGTTGACTATTTATTACACAAGTAGAGTATACATTTAAAGATATTTTAACATCAACAACAAGCAAGTCATGCACACACAAACCCACGCAATAGAACATGCAAAAATGAAATGCCGGAGCCGTAGAACATCAAAGTACAAATAGGGTGCAGTCCAATGATTTAAAAAGCTTTTCTTTCATTCTGTGAAACTCTTCATTCTAATTTTTCAAACAATCTTTAAACATACAGCATAATGTAAACAATCTTTCAAAGCAAAAATATCAGTATAGTAGGATTGAACGAATAACTAGATATACAAATTGTTCTGTTGGACCAAACGAATAACTAATTATACAAACTCTTACTGTAATATCTATCATACAGCTATTGTCTACCCTTGCTAATAGCATTTCTCAAATAAACAGATAAGAAATTATTATGTTAGCCATCAAAAGAAGTTAACTAACGATATATATGAGGTATTTTATGATTTCTGAAGTATGAGTTGATCAGAATTCCCTCATGATAGCGGTCTGCATCAATATAATCGTAAAGATTACTTACTTCAAGAAATGCCTCCTTTTTCATACTCCCATTATAAAAGGGAAAATCAAGATGCCCAAAAGATCTCGGATGCATGTGAGACAAAACATGGCGCATCCACAATCTGAAAACTGTAAGGGGAATCCATTTTACTATTGGCAATGTATATCACTTCAAACTGATCCGTCTTATTTATCATGGCGAAGTACCTTTCTTTTAACATGCCTAGGAAGTTGACTACCTTTTTTTTCTTCTCCAATGCCCTCACAAAAGAGAATGATTCTCTTTCCAACAAGCTCAGAAAACCGAACCTACAAGTAGGATTGGTAATTATAGAGAATAAAGTCTGAAAACCATGAATCATACAAACACTGGATTTTGAGAATTTGATGCGGAGCAAGGAATTAATAAATTTGATTGTATTTATCATATGTCGTTATTTATAAATATAATTAATTTACTTTTTTTATAAATCCAAAAGATAATTTGATAGTATTTATCATATGTGGCTTTATTAAGAACATTCTAGTTTCTGGCAGCGGAGCAATGTAAAAAAATCGTTTCAAATCTTCGTAATTCTAGAATAATAAATCATTGGATGATTTATACATAATTTAGTTTCCAAAAAAAATAAAGACTAATTTACAGTTAAAATTTTAATGGGGTCATGGTTGTCAAATATTTTAATTTCTCATATGAATGAAGACATGTAATATAAGATTTGAAACGTTCACTGTTTCTTTAGTTAATTAAAAGGCTATTTGATAATATCTTAATGAGCTGAACCAACAAATCAGCTATAACCGTTCACTTGTTATGAAAAATATGTGCAAGTGAGCTAGACAGAGTCAGAAAAAATTACAATCCATCTAATATAAAAGATAACTGCATTAAAACAATTAATAATGAAAATAATTTAATATGATAATTTTGACCAAAAGAAGCATCTATGTTTATGATTGTAGAATTACTCTAAACTTATAAAAAGTTTTGAATTCTAAAATGTTTAAAGGAACAATGCTGTCATTACTTTATAGCATTGTCATGGTTCAGATTATAATTAATTTTGAAATACAAATAGTTATATATCATAATCACTTGGGCAAATGAAAAGTTATAACAAATCTTTAAAATGAAGGCAAATGAAAAGTTATAACAAATCTTTAAAATGAAAAATTACTTATCATCTAAATTTAACATTATAAATAATTCGATTTTCAATTAGATATCCAATAGAAAGAAATTAAGTAATATGATTGAAATCGAATGAAAACAAATTAACAAATAGAGGGCAAAGGTTTTTAAAACAAAACACGAGAAAGAAATGTAAAAAGAACCAACCTCGCCCCCATTTTTTCGTCTGAAGATAGCGTTTCGATCCCAAAGCATATCCAGCATCAATTCCTTTACTTTTTCATTGTCTAACATGACAACCTTCTCACGAGTGAACGGAAATGCTGGAAGCTTAAATTGGCGGATGACGTCAGCACCCCAAGGTTCAATGAATCTCCCATCCGGCCCAATGATTACAAGTGTTGGAGCTCTCTCTAGACCATACTTATCAAAAGGATAACCAAGAATGCGCCTCAATACTCCGCACTTTGGATCTTCAAACGGGAGTGCCAACCAAGGCATAGTCTCGAATGTATTACAAAATGTTTTTTCACTAGTACGATCAAAAGTTCCGTTCGTGTCATAAAGATATATGAGGACAACCTCAAACAAAGATTTATTTTGTGCAAACTCTTCATTCACCGTCATAATATCTTTCGTCTGCCAATCAGGAGTAATACCCTCTTCATAAAAATAAAGTCCTACCACCTTTTCTTTAAGACTGTCAATAAGTACCTGCCAGTACAAGAAATGTCAGTACAAGCAGTAATAGATGATTATCCAAATTAAAATGTCAAAAAAAACAGGTATCATGAAGAGTAATAATATCAAATGTCAAAACCGTTACAATATTGTCAAACCTACTATCTGCTGCCACATTCATACCTTATCCCCTTTGTGTGAGATTACATAATTTCGTTTTGGGGAACACAAGAGTGCTTTTAACTGGGGATTTCTAGCAGTTCTTTCATCTTCAGATTTTATAAAGTCTATCCTTTCATCGCTGTAAGGATAACCCAGACCTCCATATCTTTCGTATAATTTACCACTATCACTTTGCAGAATCATGCCAGTTGAATCAATGACAACCGAGGTACAATGATACCTGAGTCTGTCGATACCAAATCTATGTACCAGCCGCTCCCTGGATCTAATATCTGAGAATGGGATGGCAGTCCATGGCATGAGAGAAAATTCAGCTTCAAATCTCTTTTTCAAGGATGAATGAACATCATTCGAAAGTATCTCTTCTCCACACCCATAAGCAACCAAGACAACCTCAAAAACATTTTCCGGCAGCAGACAAGTGTATATGTCTCTCAAGTATGACGTGTCCATACTCGTGTACGAGTCCATACTTGGCTAGCAATCATAGTGTAATGGCAATAAATACAGAACTATAACCTTTCCTGCCAACTGGGAAGCCTTCACCTACAAAAGTCATTATAAGTGTTATCAGGTGGTCTGACTTTTACTCCCACTCACTCTATATAGGCGTTTAGTGTTACTTTCCTTTCTACGATACTTTTTACCTCTATCTACACAAGGGTATAACAACAATGTAAAGACACTTGAACTAGGTTTATTCAAAAGTGATTCCATTTTAAAAGTCTATGTTCATATATGAGTAAGAATGGAAGATATACTATTTGGTTATACTTTAAACTATGCATTGGACTTGAAATACTACTTGCAGCACCAAAAATCACTTTTTGGTGTCATAATATTAAAATAGATAAATGTACAAGATCAATCGTATAAGTGACAGCATGATTATGAGATAAAAAGTATCTTTGAAAACAGAGCCTAGCATGCTGACTTGAATATTCCATAATTAATTCTAGAGGGCACATTGTAATACAAGATAGCTACCTGGCGATCATCATTACATTTGACAAGGTAATCCCTGCCTTTGGTGAAAAGAAGTTGATGTAAATTAATCACATCTCCTTTTACTATAGGCTGCTGCATATCGAATTCTCCTTTCGGTTCATCTTCAGCACCATGATACTTGTTGTGAGAGTGATTGGTCGAGACTAATCAATTAAAGTCAAAGTATCAATAAAAATATATCTAATCACATTATAGCCAACAATTCCTTGAAAAAGATACGTTCTTTACAGCCTAATTTGGTGAGCAAGTCTAAAAAATCAAACACTTAATTACCAAAAGAACTTGTCAGCAATAAGATATATAATTCCACTGCAAGCATTTCATTACAGAAGATACAATTTTTACAATTCAGCCATAAGATATGTAATTCCTAGTGTCACTTGTATGATAATTTTTAGGTAAAATTATGCAAAATCAAATATGTAATCCATCTGTGGTCCCACTTACCTATGAAATTTAGTCTTTGGTGCTTGGACAGAGATCCTATTTATAAGAGTCATATTTTTATAAAGGATTGCATAATATCAACTGACTGCAAAATGTTACCGGTGAATAGATTGCTGAATTTATATCTGCAACACACATTCAGCACCTTACGGTTATGTTAGTATCTAGGAGACAGTTCTGGGTACAACTGTACAAGGTAGCATGTTTGAGATGATATCGGACAAGTAGCCAGAGGTGTTTTCATACTTACCATACATGTACTATATGCGAAGGTGGCTAAAGAAAGGGTTCCTCAGAATATTTAATGGTTAATGTTTACAAAAATGAAACAAAGAAAATTAGCTTCATATGATGGTTGACATTGCATTGCATGATACAATCTTGACTGACAATTGCGTTCTGAAGTACATCACGATAAATGAATTTTGGCATTTTAGAAGTGTCATGCTCAACTGCTGGGATAAGTGTACGTATGTGATAGCTTAAAATTTGAGAGATGGGTCATAACAAACCCTCCAAAAACTAGACCCCTTTGTAAAAAATGGGCAACACCAGATCATCCATTCCAAGTCCCCTACGCGCCGCCTCCCACTGCAATGCCGCCACACTCCTCCGCACTCACAACCCCCACCATTGCCACCACATCCTTCCAGCCTCCTTTCTTCTTGACTCTAAGCCTTCCGGCATCCATATTTCAAAACCCAACCCCACTTGTTCTGCACCTCCACTTCGCGGGGCATGCACACACGTGCCACCGGCCCACCGCACTCCAAAAATCTCGAATCCCTGCAGCATCTCCAACCCTTACAACCTCCACAATTCAAACCCCCCAACACAAACCCCCCAACAGTTGTATACCTCCACTTCCCGAAACCCTCCAAAAGCCTCAAAACCCTCAAAACTCCAGCATCTGGCCATATGCCATGGCATTTGGTTGCATAGCAACAGGGTTGATGGTAATTTACAAATTTCAAGAAAATATATTTGAAGGCCGCAAAAGTAACTTCAAGTCCAAAAATGGAGCTTCAAATTCAATGCACATTCCCGGGTTTGTACATAAAGGGGCACTTGGTTGTTATAGAGGGTTTTGCTAAATCCGAATAAATGCTGGGATTATTGTTGTCAGTTACTGAGGTCTTAGGCACAATATTATTATTATTATAGCTAACAATTCTTTGAAAAAAAAAAGGAGTACAATCTTTACAGCATAATTTGGTGAGCAAGTCTAAAAAATGGAAACACTTAATTACCAAAAGAACTTGTCATCAATAAGTAAATATAATTCATTAGAAAAGGATACAGTTGAGCAAACATGCATATATAATGGAGTCATTGCAAAAAACTAAACAATTGAGGTAAAAAGATAGAAGCTTTGCATAGATATAATTGGGGTTGTAACCTGGTAAAAAACAAAAGGGGATGCTTGATAAAATATGTTTGAACAAATCATTATGTATCTTTTCACACTGCTACTGCTTCTTCTTCTTCTTTACATCAAATTGCGACCCATCATCAATTTTGGTATTAAATTTCTCATCTTGCCAATTTGTGAATTGCTTGTGTGTTTACAACCACTTTGGAGGCAGTGATACTAACAATGCGTGGAGAAAATAAGGTGAAAGGATTAATTTCTTTAACTATTTTTTCAGAAACAAGGAAAAACAAAACTAGAGATTGGGATTTATATATATTATAATGTCAGGAGATCTATGAGAACAGTTTAAGTTATTTTTCTTGAATTTTCATTTTTCTTATTTTTTTTATTAAAATTATTTTTTTGCATTAAATAATTATTAATGACAATTTATTTACTCATTAATTGCACCTATTAAACATATATTTAATTATCCTATTTAATTTGTTTAAAATTTATCAAACTTTATTTGAACATTATAGTTATTATTTCAATATTAAATATTAATTATACACAGTTAAGTTTATTTTTAGGTAAAATGACGACTAACAATTGTTTATATTGCGTTATTTTTTATTTCCTATTCAAGATCATTATATTTTCTTTTCGGATGATTATAGGGTAGACGGCCTTAACTTCTCAAGCAATTTTTATTATCAATGATTGTGACAGTCGTAATAAATTATGTAAGTACAAGATATTTACTTAATTTCTAGAATTGTATAAAACAATACAGACAAATTTTTAAATTTTGCACATGAATAAATTATACATGAGTTATGATAAAATCGATTAAATTTAACAAATCCAGCCATTTATCGGAAGAAAATCGATAAAAAAAGCTATACACCCATTGTTTCATTACATTGTGTCGAAATAAAATTTTATTCTAATTAAACAAATTTTTTACACTATTATTGAATATGTATATTATGAGAGGAGTGTCGGCTTTAAAAAAATGTTATTAACCTGAACTTCTCAAGCATTCTTTATTATCAATTATTGTGGAGTCATAATAAACCAGGAGATCGGAGAGGTTTTCACTCAAGTTTCAAAATATTTTTCTTGATTTTCACATTTTTGATTTTTTTTATTAAAATAATTTTGTTTGCATTTAATAGCATTTTAATTAATCAGTAATTGTACCTATTAAACTTATATTAAATACACTTTATTTTATACTTAATATAAAATTTTAGCAATCTTTATTAGAATATTATAATTATTATATTAATATAAAATATTAATTATCTATCTAAAAGTACAATTATTTCAAGGTAAAACGATAAAATAAACTTATGTATATCGTCTATTTTTAATTCTTATTCAAAATTGATGCAATTCTTTTCGGCAATAATAAATAGACGATTTTAACTTTTCGATTAATTCGTAATCAGTGACCGTGAGAATCATGATAAGATACGGAAGCATATAAATTTTCCAATTAACATCCACAATTTAAATACAAGCAATATTGTATAATTTACTTTTACACATGAACACTTTACACATGGAGTGTGATCAACTCGATTAAATTGAACCAATCCAACCTTTTTCTTTACTGATTAAATCAATGAAAAAGTTATACATTCGTTGTTTCAATATATTGTGTTGGATTAAATTAATATTTTAACTACACAAGTTCTTATACCATTACTAATCAATTAATCATGCATGTATGTTATGAGACGAGAATTCATTATGCATGTATGTTATGAGATGTGCGTAAGTCAATCACATCTTTTATAACATTTACATTTTGCTTTTTTTTTTTTTTCATCATACAAACAAATTTATCAACAAACTAAGCAATCACGTCTCTCATAATGCCACAGACAGCAAAAAAAGATACAAAATGTTACTTTTAGTTATCCATTGTTGAAATTTACAAATGTTTATCAATATTGGATTTTAAAAGCATTTTTTATGTAACAAAATAGGTGTCGTCAATATCTTCGAAAATATTATTATTAATACTTAAGAGTTTAACTTAACCATGTTTTCTTTCTGCTAATTCTTTTCTCTATAATTCTTTAACATTCAAATTTAGTTACGTTTTACAAAAGTTTCAATTCATCATATCAAATTTCAAATAATAAAACTCAACAAACAATGATGTTATATATACGATTTTAAAAAATGTTTTCGTGCCGCGCGTAGCGTGGCTTTGTTACCTAGTTTTTTTAAAAGAAAAATAGGATGTCATTTGGCCCAAAATAATCAAAAATAAATACCGTTTGCCCAAAATACTAACGGGACACGGTAGATTGTGTACCGTGATAGGGGGTGTGTTGCGGAACACGATCTTCCGTAATAGGGCATGATACGGAGCTGTGTCTTCCGTGTTATGCATGATACGCTGTACCGTGTTCCGTGACAGTGCTGCGCACCCACCTAACACGGAACACCGTCCACCGTATCATGCATAACACGGTAGACGCAGCTCCGTATCTACGTAATACGGAGAACGATGCTCCGCATCATGCTAACACGGAGGACGATTTTCCGTATCCCGTCGGTATTTCGGGCACTTTTTTTCAAAATCAGTATTTTGGGCAAACACTTGTGAAAAATAGGCATTTTGGTCATTTTCTCGTCATTTTTTAATATTTTAATTTGGAGAAAATGGAAAATATATTTTTTTAATTCCTCATAAAATTTGTAATAAAATGCTAGCTTATATTTTAAATATAAAACAAAAGTTTATGAAATTTTAAAAGTTGATATTAGTTAATTAATTTAATATTAATTTTATCACAATTATATTATTTAATTGATAATTATAAAAATTATTTCATTTATTTGATTCATTATTATTAAAATTTTATATAAGTAATTTGTAAAATGTTGCATGGGTTATAATTTAATTTTTGTATAAACATGAACATGAATTTCACTTAAATTTAGGGTTATAATTTAATTTTTGTATAAACATGAACATGAACACACTTAGATCGTGTGTCACCATCCACACCATAACCAACCCCCCTTTCTCCTTTAAACCGCAAACCTAAAATATGCGTTACAATTCTCATTACGAGGTATACATTCTAACCTTACTTCCAAAAACTTTTGAATCAAGCGATGTGCACACTTCATGTAAAGCTCTGTCCTTGGACCCCTGCATTGGAATCCTCCTTTCACTTGTCTTACCACTAACTCATAATCACTTGATATGATCAAGTTTGCCTCAAACTTGAAGTGAATAGCACTCATAAGATGATGTCCTTCAGGAATAACCAAGATTATACCAGCACCAGCTCCTCCATTATTAACAGCTCCATAAACATGCAACTTCCACCAAGGTTGGGGAACATCCTCCAGAGGGCGCACCCTCTGGGTAGGAGAGCTCAGCTTCATCTACACAATGGACCTTTCCTCTGTCTTTGAATCAAATTTAAAAATAAAGTCAGCCAAGGCTTGGTCCTTGATGGTCGTTCTTGGAGTATACTCCAAATCAAATTGCCCCAGTTCTATTGCCCATTTCAACATCCTTCCAAATGCTTCTGGCTTATGTAGAATACTCCTCAACGGGTAAGCAGTTCGAACTTCAAGGGTGCAATTTTTTAGCCGCCAAGATTAAGGCATACACTAACTTTTCCATGCTCGTATATCGAGTCTCCGCATCAAGCAAGCACTTACTCACATAATAAATCGGTGACTGATGATCAACCTCTTCTCTTACTAACACCGTACTGATTGAATATTCCGAAACCACCAAGTACAAGATTAAAGTTTCTCCATCCATAGACTTGGCCAAGAGGGAAGGGTTCCCTAACTGCTCCTTGATTTTCTAAAAAGCCTCTTCACACTCAGGAGTCCACACAAAGTCTTTGGCCGCTCCCTTGATGGTCTTGAAGAATTCCTTGCATCTATTAAAGGATTTTGAAATAAAACGATTAAGGGCAGCTATCTACCCTGTAAGACTTTGAACTTGCTTCACACTAGTAGGTGATTTCATGTCAAGTAGTGCCTTGATCTTTGTTGAATTGGCTTTAATTCCTCAATGGTTGACAATAAATCCCAGAAACTTTCCAGATTCCACTCCAAAAATATATTTTTGAGGATTTAGCTTCATCCTGTACATTCTCAAGATATTGAACATTTCCTCTAAGTGCTTGACATAATCTTCTGCCTTCACAGATTTGACTAGCATATCATCCACAAACACTTCCATGATCTTCCCAATCAAATCCTTGAATATCATGTTCACCGGCCTTTAGTAGGTCGCCCCCACATTGATCAAACCGAAAGGCATTCCAATGTAATAGTATAACCCTCTATCCGTGATGAAAGAGGCATGCTCTTGATCAGGTTCATACATTGGAATCTGATTGTAACCTGAATAAGAATCCATGAAACTCAAGAGAGCATGCCCTGCTGTTGCATCCACCAACTAATCAATTCGAAGAAGAGGAAAGCTATCCTTAGGGCAAGCCTTGTTTAGGTCAGTGAAATCTACACAAGTCCTCCATTTCCCATTAGGTTTCTTTGCAAGAACTAGGTTAGCCAACCATTCCGAATAGTAAGACTCCTTGATCAACCAACATTTAGAAAACTATCAACTTTTTCCTTTAATGCAATAGCTCTTTCCCCACTCACAGGGTGATGCTTTTGCCTTATACCCTTTCTATCAGGATTTATGTTCAAATGGTGACACATGACCTTAGGGTCAATGCCCACCATATCAGCATGACTCCAAAAAAAACATCCAAGTTTTTGAAAAGAAAGTTCGTGAGCATGTTTCTCAATTCAGGATTCAATTGAGATTCGATCTTTAGGAACTTACTCGGGTCTTTGGCATCCACCAAGATTGAGATTGTATCTTCTACTGAATCGGTATTTTCTACCGGTAGAGCCATTCTTGGATCAAGATCTAACTCAAAACTCTGAGGGGCTTCAACTGTGGCATCATCCTTGGAGGACGCATCCTCATTAAGAGAGAAGTCTTCCTCGACAAGGGCATTCATCAGGCCTTCCAGCAACATCCTTCTTCCCTCAATATATTCACCTCTAATATTAACTGATGATACCATCAGGCTTTTTCTCTTGAATTGCCTCTAGAATTCCCTCCTGAAAATCATCAGAAATATGTGCCCCCTCTATTCGCAATACCTGAGGGCGCGCCCTCTGGGAGGGCACCTTCTCATCTTCTGGTTCTTGAACATTATAATGAGCCTGAATCTCTCTATTGATGTTATTCAAGATTCCTTCTGAATTATCGTTGCTGAGGGCATGCTCTCAATACCTTTGTCTCCTGAAACCTTTGATTGCCCAGTGGAAACACTCTCTCAAATCATGCTTAGATCCCCGAACGTTACCCACACCATTTTATGTTGGAAACTTCATTGTAAGATGATAAATAGAGGTCACAACCTTCATTTCTTTCAACAAAGGTCGCCCTATCAAGGCATTATGGGCTGACTCCTTATCCAGAACAATAAATTCCATCATCTGAGTTGCTGAGAGAGAGCCTTCACCAAGGGTTACTGGTAACCTAATTGCACCCATTACCTTCACAGCCTCTTCTGAAAAACCATAAATCCATGCATTTTATGCCACCATATCCTTGTCTGGAAGTCCCATCTTCTTGTAAGTGTTGTAATACAAAATGTTCACCGAACTTCCATTATCTACAAAAACTCGATGCACATTCTTAGAACTAATCTGCATAGCCACAACTAGGGCATAATTATGAGGGTGATACTGTAGCAACCCAAATTTTCAAAATAAATTTTTTATTATTATTTTGCGTCGACCGATAGGTGTGATGAGAGAAGAGAATAGTTAAATATTATTTATAATAATTATTTGATTATGGAGCATTTATGTGATAAAATGTTGTTTGTGTATGGTTAAGTGAAAAATTGATTAGTTTTAAATTGTGTGAATTAAGTCAATGTGACTTAACTTCCTAAGTGATTATGTGAGTTACCTGAATTAAATCGATATGTATATGTGACTTATATGTAGAGTCAGTATGATTAAATATGCTTATATGGATTTTTATTGCATTTAAAATGCTATTTCTAAGCGTTGTTTGATTTTTCTAAAATTCTTGGAGCATCGAAAAATCATGAAATCTCTTTCGTGATGTTTCTTCAGTATTTAGAAAAGTTTTAAAAATGCAAGTTTATTTTATTTGGACTCCAATAATTGTTAGAGGTTTTTAAAGCATGAATTTCTTTTAGATAAATTATCTTGTAAAATCTCTAATTTAATGATTACAAGTCGTAAAAAAAATTATTTTTGGTAAGTATGTGTTCCTAATTTTATACTCTTGGTTATAAAAATAAGAGTTTGATTTATTTTGGGTTTTATGAATTTTTAAATGATTTTACCAAGAATATTTCTTTATAGAGACTACTTCTTGTAAAATCCGTATCTTCTTAAATAATGACTTCAAAAATATTTTAAAAATACCTTGAGGAAGGTGATGTTGTGTTTTAAATACATGTGCAAATATTTTTATTTTTGACTAAATCTATTCATTAATTTGGATTTTTAAAATGAATTTTACAAAGCATATTTCATTTTAAAGTCTACTTCTCGAAAATTCCATAATTAAAGAATTATGGGTCCTAAAAATATTATTTTAAAGATTTGAGTTATTAAAATAATTATTAGAATTATTTAAATACCTTATTAATTTATTGTGGGGTTTTTAAAATTATAGAGGATTTATTGGTTCGTTAGTTATTTAATTAACGAACGGAATTCGGTTCGTAGTCGATACATTTTAGAGGGAGTATAAAAAGAAAAAGATAGGGTTTTTCTCTCATTTGAGAGCAGCCCCCATATTTTTTCTCTCATTTCTCTCTCATCTCTCCCATCTCTTTCATCTCTCTCATTTTCTCTCACTTGTTCTTCAAAGATCAAACCATATTTTCTTATGGTTTTGATTCTCAAACTATGACATATATATACCCAAATTGATCCTCTCTCTGAGCTCTACACATCTATGTCTTCAAATTTCAGATCCAAACACTTTTATTTTCGGGTATAATTTTTGACCCATTTTCGTTCTTGAGAATTAAACCCCTTTTGTATATGGTTTTGATTCTCAAACCATAGCTTATATATATTCAAATCGAAGCTCTCATTGTCATCTACCTGTTTATGTAATCAAAAACATATTTCGAGAATCAAAATTTCCGGATCGGGGCCGGAACCCGTCGACCAGGCGCGGCGCCGCCACCCGCGGTTGCTGCCGGAGTCGTTGTGTACAGCGATTTTTGTTGTTGTTCAGGTTGTTCCGCAAGTTTGCTGTGGTTCTTGATGGGATTCATGTGTGGGTTTAGTGTATTTTGTGTTCTTGAAGCTTATTCTTGAATTTTGTGTGTGTATATGTATGTATATATATATATTTGAGGTTGCATGCATATTTAGTTTAAATTTCAGATTTAAAGAATTTATTTAAAAAAATAGGTTTTAATATTTCCAGTGTACTTAATCTCTTATTAGTGTTTGGTTGATTAGAAATTGTAGTTGGTAAGGAGTTTGGGGGCAATTTTCGATGTTAGGAAATCATTAGGTGGTTTCACCGGAATTGCCGTCATCGACATTGATAAATTGAAATCGGTGACTTGGAGTAATTAGTTAGTCCGTATTGTTAGATTGGTGGTATTGAAAGATTGTTTGGTTTGTGTTTGGTTGAGGGGTTGCGACCCCGGATAGTTTGTTTTACGAAACGGTTATATCAAATTTTTCTAAAAATAAATGATTTATAAATGAGTTTTAAAAATGAAAAATGTTTTAAAATTTAAATTATTAATTAATTAATTATTTTTATTAATTAATTAATGAATTGTAAAATGATTTAATAATTTAATTTATTAATTGATTATTATTTACTTAATCAATTAATGAATTATAATTTGATTTAAAGTTTTAAAAATTATTTACTAATTGATTAATTCTTTCGATAATCAATTAATGAATTTAAAAATGGATTTAAAATTATTTCTTCGATTATTGGTTGATTAATTAATTTATTTAATCGATTTATTTATTAATTGATTAAGTAAATTAATTTAAGTATTTAAAATATTTTGAAAACTTAGTTAGGAGATTTATCACTCGAGTTTATATACTTATTTGTTTATGTGGTAATCGAGTCAATGTGATTACATGAATAATCGAGTGTTTATATGCTTAGTTGATTAGCTGATAGTGGTTATCGTAGTAAGACCCTATCAAGTTTAGATCATGAGTTAGAGTTATTTTTTTTAGTTCAATGATTAAATGTTGCGACTCTAATCTATTGACGAAGAGTCCCTAAATGTATAAAAGTTTAAGTGTTTTGAATTGAGTTAGTAAGTAAGATTGTAAAGGTATAGTAATGATTATGAGTTAAGTCGTATAGTTATGCGTGAGTACTTGTTGTTTGGGTCGGTTGTATTTCGGTATTGGTAAGATGAGCATACAAAGGGAGATGCAACCGAAATTTTTAAAAATATATATAACTTCTTTGATATTTAAACGAGCACATCTCTCGTATATGATCGTTATTATCAATCGAAAATATTAACTGAGTTACAAGTTATGTGATTAGAAGGTCGTGTGCATGCAAGATATACGAATATACGAATATTTGTTTACATGATTAAGTGTTAACAACT
Source organism: Saposhnikovia divaricata (assembly GCA_036435485.1). Lineage (NCBI taxonomy): Eukaryota > Viridiplantae > Streptophyta > Magnoliopsida > Apiales > Apiaceae > Saposhnikovia > Saposhnikovia divaricata. Next base: position 133,151,186 of record CM071599.1, on the reverse strand, counting down.
ATAAGGATAGTCGTTATTGACTTTGAGTTTGATTTATGACTTAAGATTTGTCATGCATAAAGCCTTAATTGATATAAGTTATTAAGTATATGTTGATTGATTAAATCGATGGTTGATGTGAGGTGTTGTATATACCGGGAAGCGTCCACTTTCAAAGGGGACACTTCCGTCTTTTCCATTTTATAGAAATATTTGTGATTAAGATAAACGTATTAGGGTGTGCGTACTAGCGTCAGTAGACCGTATGTTTATCCCGAAGACTAAAGTACTATATTGTGTTAACTATAGAATCGACGTGCGGACTCGATCGCGGTGAATCAGACATGTGGCAATCTCAAGCGCATCGAATCGGCAGAGGATCTAAGCAGAGGATCGGACACACGGGATAGACGAAGGAATGTTTTCTCTAAATCGTCAAGCGTACTTATTAGCTAGGACCTAAGGCAAGTCTACTAACCGTACTCTTTTGTTCAGAGTATGCATGTTTTTTTTTAAATATCTATGAAGAATGCTCTAGTATAATATTATGCTTTCTTAAAAATGAAAGTTCTGCAAATGCCTTATTTAAACTCTTAAATTCGTGAGAAATCGTTCAAGTCCTTCTAATCAGTTTTATAACTGTTTACAACTTATCCCAAACATGTGATTTTATCCATTGTGTTATAAAAGTTTACAATTGTTCTTTACCCCTATAAGACTGTCATGATTATGACACACTTCAATATCTGTTCGGAATGTGAATTCTTCTTTTTAAATATCCTTATCATATTGGAACGTACTTTTGACTGAGGCGCCAGTCACCAATTTCTATATTTACGTCATCGGTAGCAGTGACGCCTGATGATGTATAAGCATTGGCTTGGGATCCCCTTTCATTTGAGGACCCGTATTGAGTGTACGGGATTGGAGCTCTGTCATGGGCTGATCACCCAGCTTAGCTCGTAGCGTCTTATCGTAGTTCCAATCTTTAAGGGTTATTCCTTCTGAAAAATCATATTTTTATTGTTGAGAATCAAGCGTCGAATCTTTTTGAACTGTTCTAAATTAATTCGAGATTCAGATTGTCGTTGACGCATTTGTTGCACAGTGACGGTTAAAAATCGAGAATGAATTGAGATTTTCTTATTTATTCATGAACTCATTAATGTCAGGCCGGTCTGGTAGCTAAGTATGCAAGTACTTAGTCGACAAGAGTGAGATTATGAATAATTGAGAATTTCTTGAATGTTTGTTTAATTGAGAGTTGATGTATCTTCGTGAATTTCTTAAATGTTGTCTCTTAGTAGCTGAAGCATCTGTTGCTCAGTTATTCAAAGTTTTTATAGGAAATCGCTATAAAATTGTTGAGATAAATATCAAAATCGTTTATAAAGCTGTCGAGATGAATTTCTTGTCGAATTCTGTAAACCTCTTTCCTATTGAAAAATTATCGTTGTGAATATTTCAAGAATGGTATCATCCTCAAGTTGGATTTTAAAACCTTCAAAGTCTTCCAAAAGTATTTTTTGTATACTCTATTATATACTTGCTGAGCGCCTCTTTCGCTCATTCTTGCTTTTGTTTAAATCTTATTTTACAGAGATAGATAGTGGATGCAGTTGACTTAGTTTAGCTCGAAGCAGGGCAAGTCATGGATCGAGTTGATGTTCGGCTCAGAGTGATTCTGTATTTTGAGTCTGTCTACAAGATGTTTAGTTAGACTAGTATGGCATTCATATTCCTGAGTTGTAATGTTTGTTGTATTAGAATATTGTGGTTGTTGTATACCTTATATCAAGGTGATACTAACAACATAAGATTGTATAAGAGATTGTTGTACCAAGAGTTCTAAGTTAATAAAAGAAGTTATTATAAGTGTTTTTGGATTTCTTGTTTCCAAGTCTATAACCTGAAAAGATTCTTGGTAATTAGGGGTCGGATGTCATGTTTTAGATTGAATTTTAGCAGTTGATTGTTTGGTTGTTAAAGCTTTTCCACGGTAGTGACCCATATCCCTGACCCCGGATTTGGGGGTGTTACAGAATGGTATCAGAACTAAGGTTATAGAAACTAGAAATAAGAGAGAGTGTAGGAATATATATATATATAGTTGTGTGAGGGTTCTGAACTCATTTAGAGTTTGTGTTGGACTATCGGATATAGTTCCAATGAGTAAGTCGAGATTAAGATTCTACCTTAGGATGATGATTCCGAGTCGAGTAGAATTCCGTGTGATTGTAGATATTTGTAGTGGAGTCTTTAGAGGCTACTATGAATTGTTATCGGCGTAGGGTATCGTGTACCTTAAGACGTTGCGAAGAGAATTTAGAATTGATCGATCGTTCGTCAAAAGAGCCGACAGAGGATGCATCTGTGGAGATTGGAGCAATATTCTTTTTCATCTATAACTTATTTGATACTCCTTCACGGGAGGATTGTGTTAGAAGATATATTCCATCTTCTAAGTTATAGTTCTTTTAAACACTTGCATTTACCCGAATGTTGGTTTTCGAATGTGTCAGAGGTTGTCATGATACCTATTCTTCATGTTTTTTTGCGGCCCTGATAGTTTTGTTCAAATTGGAATTCCGCCCTAATTTTTCTAGTGGTGGATAAATTTATTCATGGTACAGTACTACTTGCTCGTCATGTGCTAGTATCCTCTCCCGTTAAATCTTTCTTTCGGGATTAACAACTTTGGAATTTGCTTAGTTTCATCCAAGGTGTGCGTTTGAAAGTTTCTTGTTGTAAGATGATATTTATTTGTTTAACCAGAAATTTCTTTTCAAAACTCTTTACTCTAACTGAGATAAACAACCCTGTTATATAGGGGACACAAGGACTATCTGTCTGTGTGATAGAAGTTGGATGGGACTCCATCACTTGTGTGTTGTGTAATACAAGAATGCTAATTACCTTTAGTAATGTCTTAACTAAGACACGCAACGTTGAGTTTCTTAGATCATATTGATCTCTCAGTTATTCTTTTGTAACCTTTGATGGTTAAATAAAGCTTATACTCGTAATCATATTGTGTGACTTTCAGATTGATAAGGGATCTCTTTTATTCAAAGATTCCATCATTTCAGTTGTTTCATTACTTTTTTTGTGTCTTAGCGAGTGGCGACATGGTGTTCGTGTTCTAGCGTTGTTGCTCAGTAAATAGTTGAATGAGGAAATCGAGATCTTCCGATTGTTAGGTTCCTCGATCGACATTGTACGTTGAAAGTGGAATCGTGACGATTAGGGATTTCTCGATATTCTTTTCACAAGTTTAACCTGAAGCACTATGGATATGAAGAACTGGAGATGTGTGTACCAAATCGTCTGAGTCGTGAGATAGCGAAGTTGCGGGAATTGCCGTATGCCTTGGGAATTTCAGTCGAAGGGAAGCGGTGCATCGTAGAACCCCGTTCTTTCTTCTACGGATTCCGGGGACGGAATCCTGTTAAGGAGGGAAGACTGTAGCAACCCAAATTTTTAAAATAAATTTTTTATTATTATTTTGCGTCGACCGATAGGTGTGATGAGAGAAGAGAATAGTTAAATATTATTTATAATAATTATTTGATTATGGAGCATTTATGTGATAAAATGTTGTTTGTGTATGGTTAAGTGAAAATTTGATTATTTTTAAATTGTGTGAATTAAGTCAATGTGACTTAACTTCCTAAGTGATTATGTGAGTTACCTGAATTAAATCGATATGTATATGTGACTTATATGTAGAGTCAGTATGATTAAATATGCTTATATGGATTTTTATTGCATTTAAAATGCTATTTCTAAGCGTTGTTTGATTTTTCTAAAATTCTTGGAGCATCGAAAAATCATGAAATCTCTTTCGTGATGTTTCTTCAGTATTTAGAAAAGTTTTAAAAATGCAAGTTTATTTTATTTGGACTCCAATAATTGTTAGAGGTTTTTAAAGCATGAATTTCTTTTAGATAAATTATCTTGTAAAATCTCTAATTTAATGATTACAAGTCGTAAAAAAATTATTTTTGGTAAGTATTTGTTCCTAATTTTATACTCTTGGTTATAAAAATAAGAGTTTGATTTATTTTGGGTTTTATGAATTTTTAAATGATTTTACCAAGAATATTTCTTTATAGAGACTACTTCTTGTAAAATCCGTATCTTATTAAATAATGACTTCAAAAATATTTTAAAAATACCTTGAGGAAGGTGATGTTGTGTTTTAAATACATGTGCAAATATTTTTATTTTTGACTAAATCTATTCATTAATTTGGATTTTTAAAATGAATTTTACAAAGCATATTTCATTTTAAAGTCTACTTCTCGAAAATTCCATAATTAAAGAATTATGCGTCCTAAAAATATTATTTTAAAGATTTGAGTTATTAAAATAATTAGTAGAATTATTTAAATACCTTATTAATTTATTGTGGGGTTTTTAAAATTATAGAGGATTTATTGGTTCGTTAGTTATTTAATTAACGAACGGAATTCGGTTCGTAGTCGATACATTTTAGAGGGAATATAAAAAGAAAAAGATAGGGTTTTTCTCTCATTTGAGAGCAGCCCCCATATTTTTTCTCTCATTTCTCTCTCATCTCTCCCATCTCTTTCATCTCTCTCATTTTCTCTCACTTGTTCTTCAAAGATCAAACCATATTTTCTTATGGTTTTGATTCTCAAACTATGACATATATATACCCAAATTGATCCTCTCTCTGAGCTCTACACATCTATGTCTTCAAATTTCAGATCCAAACACTTTTATTTTCGGGTATAATTTTTGACCCATTTTCGTTCTTGAGAATTAAACCCCTTTTGTATATGGTTTTGATTCTCAAACCATAGCTTATATATATTCAAATCGAAGCTCTCATTGTCATCTACCTGTTTATGTAATCAAAAACATATTTCGAGAATCAAAATTTCCGGATCGGGGCCGGAACCCGTCGACCAGGCGCGGCGCCGCCACCCGCGGTTGCTGCCGGAGCCGTTGTGTACAGCGATTTTTGTTGTTGTTCAGGTTGTTCCGCAAGTTTGCTGTGGTTCTTGATGGGATTCATGTGTGGGTTTTGTGTATTTTGTGTTCTTGAAGCTTATTCTTGAATTTTGTGTGTGTATATGTATGTATATATATATATATATATATATTAGAGGTTGCATGCATATTTAGTTTAAATTTCAGATTTAAAGAATTTATTTAAAAAAATAGGTTTTAATGTTTCTTGTGTACTTTAATCTCTTATTAGTGTTTGGTTGATTAGAAATTGTAGTTGGTAAGGAGTTTGGGGGCAATTTTCGATGTTAGGAAATCATTATGTGGTTTCACCGGAATTGCCGTCATCGACATTGATAAATTGAAATCGGTGACTTGGAGTAATTAGTTAGTCCGTATTGTTAGATTGGTGGTATTGAAAGATTGTTTGGTTTGTGTTTGGTTGAGGGGTTGCGACCCCGGATAGTTTGTTTTACGAAACGGTTATATCAAATTTTTCTAAAAATAAATAATTTATAAATGAGTTTTAAAAATGAAAAATGTTTTAAAATTTAAATTATTAATTAATTATTTATTTTTATTACTTAATTAATGAATTGTAAAATGATTTAATAATTTAATTTATTAATTGATTATTATTTACTTAATCAATTAATGAATTATAATTTGATTTAAAGTTTTAAAAATTATTTACTAATTGATTAATTCTTTAGATAATCAATTAATGAATTAAAAAATGGATTTAAAATTATTTCTTCGATTATTGGTTGATTAATTAATTTATTTAATCGATTTATTTATTAATTGATTAAGTAAATTAATTTAAGTATTTAAAATATTTTGAAAACTTAGTTAGGAGATTTATCACTCGAGTTTATATACTTATTTGTTTATGTGGTAATCGAGTCAATGTGATTACATGAATAATCGAGTGTTTATATGCTTAGTTGATTAGCTGATAGTGGTTATCGTAGTAAGACCCTATCAAGTTTAGATCATGAGTTAGAGTTATTTTTTTTAGTTCAATGATTAAATGTTGCGACTCTAATCTATTGACGAAGAGTCCCTAAATGTATAAAAGTTTAAGTGTTTTGAATTGAGTTAGTAAGTAAGATTGTAAAGGTATAGTAATGATTATGAGTTAAGTCGTATAGTTATGCGTGAGTACTTGTTGTTTGGGTCGGTTGTATTTCGGTATTGGTAAGATGAGCATACAAAGGGAGATGCAGCCGAAATTTTTAAAAATATATATAACTTCTTTGATATTTAAACGGGCACATCTCTCGTATATGATCGTTATTATCAATCGAAAATATTAACTGAGTTACAAGTTATGTGATTAGAAGGTCGTGTGCATGCAAGATATACGAATATACGAATATTTGTTTACATGATTAAGTGTTAACAACTATAAGGATAGTCGTTATTGACTTTGAGTTTGATTTATGACTTAAGATTTGTCATGCATAAAGCCTTAATTGATATAAGTTATTAAGTATATGTTGATTGATTGAATCGATGGTTGATGTGAGGTGTTGTATATACCGGGAAGCCTCCACTTTCAAAGGGGACACTTCCGTCTTTTCCATTTTATAGAAATATTTGTGATTAAGATAAACGTATTAGGGTGTGCGTACTAGCGTCAGTAGACCGTATGTTTATCCCGAAGACTAAAGTACTATATTGTGTTAACAATAGAATCGACGTGCGGACTCGATCGCGGTGAATCAGACATGTGGCAATCTCAAGCGCATCGAATCGGCAGAGGATCTAAGCAGAGGATCGGACACACGGGATAGACGAAGGATTTCTCTAAATCGTCAAGCGTACTTATTAGCTAGGACCTAAGGCAAGTCTACTAACCGTACTCTTTTGTTCAGAGTATGCATGTTTTTTTTAAATATCTATGAAGAATGCTCTAGTATAATATTATGCTTTCTTAAAAATGAAAGTTCTGCAAATGCCTTATTTAAACTCTTAAATTCGTGAGAAATCGTTCAAGTCCTTCTAATCAGTTTTATAACTGTTTACAACTTATCCCAAACATGTGATTTTATCCATTGTGTTATAAAAGTTTACAATTGTTCTTTACCCCTATAAGAACTGTTTATATTCTGTCATGATTATGACACACTTCAATATCTGTTCGGAATATGAATTCTTCTTTTTAAATATCCTTATCATATTGGAACGTACTTTTGACTGAGGCACCAGTCACCAATTTCTATATTTACGTCATCGGTAGCAGTGACGCCTGATGATGTATAAGCATTGGCTTGGGATCCCCTTTCATTTGAGGACCCGTATTGAGTGTACGGGATTGGAGCTCTGTCATGGGCTGATCACCCAGCTTAGCTCGTAGCGTCTTATCGTAGTTCCAATCTTTAAGGGTTATTCCTTCTGAAAAATCATATTTTTATTGTTGAGAATCAAGCGTCGAATCTTTTTGAACTGTTCTAAATTAATTCGAGATTCAGATTGTCGTTGACGCATTTGTTGCACAGTGACGGTTAAAAATCGAGAATGAATTGAGATTTTCTTATTTATTCATGAACTCATTAATGTCAGGCCGGTCTGGTAGCTAAGTATGCAAGTACTTAGTCGACAAGAGTGAGATTATGAATAATTGAGAATTTCTTGAATGTTTGTTTAATTGAGAGTTGATGTATCTTCGTGAATTTCTTAAATGTTGTCTCTTAGTAGCTGAAGCATCTGTTGCTCAGTTATTCAAAGTTTTTATAGGAAATCACTATAAAATTGTTGAGATAAATATCAAAATCGTTTATAAAGCTGTCGAGATGAATTTCTTGTCGAATTCTGTAAACCTCTTTCCTATTGAAAAATTATCGTTGTGAATATTTCAAGAATGGTATCATCCTCAAGTTGGATTTTAAAACCTTCAAAGTCTTCCAAAAGTATTTTTTGTATACTCTATTATATACTTGCTGAGCGCCTCTTTCGCTCATTCTTGCTTTTGTTTAAATCTTATTTTACAGAGATAGATAGTGGATGCAGTTGACTTAGTTTAGCTCGAAGCAGGGCAAGTCATGGATCGAGTTGATGTTCGCTCAGAGTGATTCTGTATTTTGAGTCTGTCTACAAGATGTTTAGTTAGACTAGTATGGTATTCATATTCCTGAGTTGTAATGTTTGTTGTATTAGAATATTGTGGTTGTTGTATACCTTATATCAAGGTGATACTAACAACATAAGATTGTATAAGAGATTGTTGTACCAAGAGTTCTAAGTTAATAAAAGAAGTTATTATAAGTGTTTTTGGATTTCTTGTTTCCAAGTCTATAACCTGAAAAGATTCTTGGTAATTAGGGGTCGGATGTCATGTTTTAGATTAAATTTTAGCAGTTGATTGTTTGGTTGTTAAAGCTTTTCCACGGTAGCGACCCATATCCCTGACCCCGGATTTGGGGGTGTTACAGATACACCCATCTTGCTTCATCCTCAATGATTTGGGTCGTCTCAATTCCAAGATATTCACATCAGTCAGAGATTTATGCCTTGCTTTCCTGGCATACCTTTCCAAAACATTATTACTGTCACCCCCAAATGATGTCCTCCAAAGATGGTGTGGATGCTTCCTTATTTGTCAAATATCTTCTCCTCAGGCTTACCTTCATCATGGAGGGCTCGCCCTCCATCCTTCCTCTCAGCATTCTCCTTGTGCTTCTTGACCTTTCTGACAATCCCATCAATCAAGTATCCTTCTTTGATTAGATCCTCAATCTCATGTTTCAATTGACGACATTTGTAGGTGTTGTGACCCTTGGACTCATGATATTTTCAATACTTCTTCTTATCTTTACTTTTCCAAGCAGACAAAGGGGCTGGCATCCTAAAAAGCCCTTTTATTCTTGTTCACCTCAAAGATATGCTCAATTGAAGCCGCTAGTGGAATATGGTTATTTGGCCTACTATCATATGTATAAGTATCGAAGCCTTAATGGGCTGTTGGTCTGTTGCAAGACATATTCTTTCTAAAAATTACTAAAATACCTAAATACTTTTATAAAGATTTAGAATCTTTTTGTTGAGATTCCCATCTGATTTACATATTTAATAATATATATTTGATGTTTATCAAAATTAACTATTAAAAATAGAAGTAAGTTAAAAAATTTCAAACTTCAGTAACATTTACCTTTTTTTAAAGTAACATTACTACTATCTCATTTTGTGTCTTGTTTGATTTATTTAGTCAATCTGACCAAAATTTGACTAAAAATTATATATACTATACCTCTTTTGGTTATTATAGTATGTATAAATATAGATGTATCTATGTTTATGTTGGATTTGTGAGAAACTTCAAGATTCGTACCATGTTTAAATATTTTGTTTTGGGTGATACAATGTTTGTCTTCCTGTTTTTGTATTGATTAATTTGTAATAATCGTTCAGTTATGTTAATGGGTTTTAAATTATTTGATAATATTTTTTTAGATAATATTTTGTTTCAACTCATATTGGTTTTCCGGATTAAAAAAAATCATAATGGTTTTGACAATAATTGTACCAAAAAAGAGAGTTTTTTTATTTAAATGAAAAAAATTAAATTCTGGAAACTATTTTCAAGTTGTTAAACAAATACAGGAAAATATTTTTCACTGATGTAACAAAACACAGGAAAATAACTTATTTTCCAGAACAATATTTCCTCAAAAATATTTTCCAGAATCAAGTTTTCTGGCAAATAATGAAGCCTTAATGGGCTGTTGGTCTGTTGCAAGACATACTCTTTATAAAAATTACTAAAATATTTAAATACTTTTATAAAGATTTAAATCTTTATGTCGAGATTTCCATCCGATTTACATATTTAATAATATATATTTGATGTTTATCAAAATTAACTATTAAAAATAGAAGTAAGTTAAAAAAAAATTAAACTTCAGTAACATTTAACTTTTTTTTAGAGTAACATTACTACTATCTCATTTTGTGTCTTGTTTGATTTTTTTAGTCATTTGACCAAAATTTGACTAGAAATTATATATACTATATACTTGGAAAAAATAATAAAAAATATATTATTGAAAATTACATTTAATTTATTTAGAATGTATTTTTTATTTTTTTTAAATTATAAAAAAAATAATTTTGTTAGGAATATGTTGTACTTGATGATAACTTCACAATCAATCAAATTGTATAAGGTTTTGTAGTTGTCAACGGATGAGGATTTATAACTCTATCCGTTGACAGGTAGCTCATCAAGGGATGAGGTTTTGTAGCATACTGCAGTATCTCTATGTTATCAGTTGATAGTGTTTTTATCCACAGTCATGTTGACCATCAACGGATAGGCAGAATAGGGTAGCCAATTGTAAATAAGCTATGCTATGTAATCCTGTCTAAGTGAAAGTGTATCAACAGATGAAGACAAAACTCTATCAACGGATACAACTCAAATCCACTCTATCAACGGATACAGCTCAAGTCTCAATATCAACGGATACAGCTCAATACATCATCAACGGATGTCAGTGTACAATATCAACGGATAATCATTGACACTTTCTTCTATGCTAAGCTAGGGATTAGCAGTTGATAAGGACAGGTTTGACTGACAGATCACATGGCTTGATAGTAGATACAAAAAGCAGTATGGCAGCCATACTTTGGAAACACAGAAGAAAGAAGCATTCCGTTTACACTATGAATACAAGAAAGGTGCATGAGACATGTCTGTTCACAAGGACAACCTTTCGGCTACATGTGTATTTGGAGTGTAGTAGCAAGTCAACTAGAATTAGATTAATATTATCTTATTCCAGTAGTACTTGTAAAACTTGGGATTTATAACCAAGTGTAGCAACTCTTTGTAGGCTAAGAAAACAAATACATTTGCTTAGGGTTTTTATTGAATATTCTTAGAAAGCAAAGAGTTGTAAAACAGAAGCTGTGTACTTTTGTATCACAGAGTTTTCTTCGAATAAAAGCTTCAGGTGGTGCATTTAACTACCTGATTTTTTATGTGTTTGTGCATTAATCTTTCTACAGCAATTATCTAAGTATAGATTTCTGGAGTTCTTATCAGAAATTTATAAATATCAAGAATTGTATTCAACCCCCCCTTCTACAATTATACAAGTGTGTAATCTGGGAATAACAATTGGTATCAGAGCAAGCTTCTAACATATTTGAAGTTTAAAGATCAACACACTTCCAACATGTCTAAGAAGGATTATGGAGTAAAGATTCCAGTTCTTGATAGAGAGAATGACTTTCACTGGAAAGTAAAAATGCGTCTACATCTCTCGTCTATTGATGAGGGTTTTGTGGATTGCATTGACAAGGGTCCTCACGTTCCAATGAAGACTGCAACAAGAGTTGGCCTGGCTGAAGGTGTGCCTGACACTCTCATTCCCAAACCTGTTTCTGAGTGGAGTCTTGAAGATATTGCAGAAGTCCACAAAGACAAAAAGACCATGAATATACTGTTCAATGGTCTAGAAACAGACATGGTTGACAATGTTATTAACTGTACTACCTCCAAGGAAGTATGGGACACTGTTCATACCCTTTGTGAAGGAACAGAACAAGTGAGGGAAAAGAAGATGCAACTACTAATCCAACAATATGAACATTTCCACTTTAAGAGTGGAGAAACATTGAATGATATATTTAGTAGATTTCAAAAGCTACTAAATGGTTTGAAACTGTATGGAAGAATCTATCAAGTTAAAGATTCTAATCTCAAATTTCTGAGATCACTGCCCAAGGAATGGAAGCCAATGACTGTTTCTCTAAGAAACACTCAAGAGTACAAGACATTTACTTTTGAAAGGCTCTATGGAACTTTAAAGACATATGAGCTAGAAATGGAGCAGGATGAAGAGATTGAGAAGTCTCAAAAGAAAAGTGGGTCAGTTGCACTTGTTGCCAACTTGGAGCAAAAGGAGGAAAGGACAGAAGCTGCTAGTTCTACACCAAAGAGGGAGGTTTGTAAAGGTAGAGCAGAATCAAGCAGGAGCAAGGAAAAGGTGTCTGAGGAATTGAATGTCCTTCAGCAGGATGAATTGGATGAGATAGATGAGCACTTAGCTTTTCTATCTAGGAGATTCTCTAAGCTGAAATTCAAGAGAAACTCTGGGGTGGCCAAGCCATTTAACAAGGATTTTCCACAAGCAACTATGTGGATAAATCCAAAATTAAATGCTACAATTGTGGAATTGCTGGTCACATGATAAGTGAATGCAGGAAACCTAGATCTGAGACCAAGGGAAAGTCAACTGAGGATGTTGACTACAAGAAGAAATATTTTAATCTTCTCAGGCAGAAAGGAAAGGCATTCTTGACCCAAGAGTATGACTGGGCTGTTGATGACAATCATTCTGATGATGATGTTGAGTTTGTCAACCTTGCATTGATGGCTGATTCTGGAGAGCATGAAGCAACTTCAGCTAGCAATCAGGTATTTTCTACTAATCTCTCTGAGCTCACCAAAGAGGAATGCAATAGTGTTATAGATGAAATGTCTACTGAACTATATCACTTAAGTGTTACTCTTAAATCACTTACTAAAGAGAACAATAGGATTAAAGAGTCTAATCTGTTTTTAAGTGATAGAAATGCTGCTCTAGAAGCTCAATTTCTAGAATTTGAGAAAATGAGAGTTGATTGCAATAATGCTAAAAGTGAACTTGAAGCTGTGTTAAAAAGAGAACTGATTTTAAAAGACCAGCTTGAAAAAGAACAAGGGATAATTGCTATATTTCAAAGTTGTAGGAATATTTCTCAAAACATAATAGAAGTCCAGGGAATAGAATCGTTTGTGAAGGACACCTGGACTTAAAAGAAAAAGGAGCTAGAACCTGGCCTTGAGGATCTAGAGACTATTTGTGAATCAACGGATAGTGATCATCCGTTGACAGATGAACCATCAACGGATGAGAGGTATCCGTCGACTAACAAAAAGTTTGTTAGTAAGAAGGAACTCAGGAAACTGGATATCAAGTATGGTCCAGTCAACAAGAACTTTGTTAGTGGTGAGTGTAGCAAAACCAAATCTATTGGGAAGGTTAAGGCAGGTGATTTACATAACAAAAAGGCTGTTGGTAAATCAGATAATAAAAAGGTAGAAATTGAGGGTAAAAAGAAAAAGAACAGAAATGGTAAGATAGGCATCAACAAGAAAAACAATTATTCTCCTGACAAGTTTGCTCCTAGGAAAACTTGTAGTAATTGTAATAGTGTCAATCACCTATCTTCTAATTGCAAGATTGTCAACAAGGCTCCTGTTCATGTACCACAAACAATGCCATGTATGCCTGCAATGCCTGGTTTGTATCAAAATGCTAGTTTTTCAAATCCATATGTGAACATGCCATATGTGTCTAATCCTTATTTTCAATCTGTGAATGTGCCACAAATGTCATGGAGCATTCCTAGCATGAATAATATGTATGCCAATTTTCCACAAATGCATGCATCAAATATTCATGCAAATGAGCATTTGTCAAACCCCATCACTCAAGCATCTACACCTAAGTTGAAGAATGCTAAGAGTGCAAAGTCAAAGGCTAACAAGAAAGGACCCAAGGAAGCTTGGGTACCAAAATCAACTTGATTTGTTTTTGAAATGTGTGCAGGGAAATAGAAGGAATCTATGGTACCTAGACAGTGGATGCCCTAGGCACATGACAGGAGATTCAACCCTGCTCACAGAGTTCAAGGAAGGAGCTGGCTCTAGAATTACCTTTGGAGATGACAGCAAAGGATATACTGAGGGATATGGCCTGATTTCAAAAGACAATGTCATCATTGAAGAAGTGGCTTTAGTTGAAGGTTTGAAGCACAATTTGCTGAGTGTCAGTCAGATTTGTGACAAAGACTATGAAGTAAAGTTCACAAAAGAAGCCTGTGTTGTTTCTGCCAAGTAAGACAACAATGTGGTATTGACAGGCTTTAGAAAAGGAAATGTTTACATAGCTGACTTCAATTCAGCATGCTCAGAATCCATTACTTGTCTCTTCAGCAAAGCAAGTAAGGATGAGAGTTGGCTATGGCATAAGAAGCTGTCACATTTGAATTTTAAAGTTATGAATGATTTGGTAAGAAAGGATCTTGCTAGAGGAATCCCTCAACTGGAATTTGTCAGAGATGGACTGTGTGATGCCTGCCAATTAGGGAAACAAAAGAAATCATCCTTCAAAAGCAAGACAGAGTCATCCATTGTTAAGCCTCTTCAATTGCTGCATATGGACTTATTTGGTCCAGTAAATGTCATGTCTATTTCAAAGAAGAAATACTGTCTGGTGATTGTAGATGATTTTTCTAAGTTCACATGGACCTTCTTCCTGCACTCCAAGGATTGTGCAAGTGAAATCATCATCAATCACCTCAGAATACTAAACAATGATTTTGAAGACAGAGTACAAAGAATCAGGAGTGACAATGGTACTGAATTCAAGAATTCCACAATGAAGATTTTCTGTGAAGAGAATGGAATTTTCCATGAGTTTTATGCTGCCAGAACACCTCAACAAAATAAGGTTGTTGAAAGGAAAAACAGAACTCTCATTGAAGCAGCTAGAACAATGTTAAGTGAATCAAGGTTACCAACATATTTCTGGGCTGAAGCTATCAACACTGCATGCTTTACTCAGAATATTTCCTTGGTCAATCAAGCTAGAGGAATGACTCCTTATCAGTTGTTAACCAACAAGAAACCAACTTTAGCTTTCCTTCATGTCTTTGGATGTAAGTGTTTTGTGCTAAGGAATCATGGAGATAACTTGGGCAAATTTGAAGCAAAGGCAGATGAAGCTATTTTCGTTGGATATGCAGCAGGGAAAGCCTACAAAGTCTACAATCTAAGAACCAACATTGTTATGGAATCTGTACATGTTGTGTTTGATGATCAAAAGATTCTAGGCCTAAATGATGAAGGCTCCCATGAAAAGTTGGAATTTGAGAATGAAGGTGAAGGAAGAATGTACTATGATGATGATGAGGAAGATGAAGATCATGATCACAGAGATCCACCAAGAGTTGTTGTACCAACTTGTAACACCCCCAGATCCGGGGTCCGGGATCCGGTGGTTACGGTTTCCAATTCTGTCCACAACAATTGAACTTTCCTTAACATAAAATAAATTACGTCTCTATAACCCAACACAACAATATAAAACACACCCGTTATAGTCCCAGAGATGAAATCAGAGTAACAATCAAATTTTTATTAATCACATTATGAGTTCTTACAATCCAAAAGAATTTCAATATAATACATACTCTTTGCCATCCATTTACATAAGTCATACTAGACCATATTCTTGGTACTGAAAGAATAAATATACCCTACCAATAGCTTCTTCTTCAGCTCTGGTAGTCTCATCGTCCTCGCCCGCGTCGAGTGCGCCTTGTGCGAGTCATCTGGTCTAGCTGTTGTTGTGATATAATAATAAAGCAAGGGTGAGCAATAGCCCACCAACAATAATATATAACTGAACGATAATGTATAACAGTTCAAAAGTATCTTTCAAACCATATGCCATGCATTTACGGAAATGATTCCAGTATAATATGAACGATGAAGTTACAAGGTAACTTAAAGTATTTGTTTGTAGAAATATCTGCTACATCAAAGTAAGCGAGATATTTTTATTGTTATTAAGAAGAGGAACTTGCAAGAAAAGGTTGCAATTCCAGTTATGACCCTTTTCCAACTCTGCCAACAGTAATCATGTTGCAGGAAATAAATAAATTTGGATGATGAACCAATGATGGAGTATTCACCGCGCCCGCTGTTCCAATCTTGATGATCAGTCGAGATCGTACAGCTCAATTTAGATTTACTACCGGTAGAAGGAAGAACTGACGGCTTTACTTGTATACCGCCTTACTAGCTCTCCCCGGCCAACGGTTGGGCCAAAGGGGATGGACCGGCGCTACTCGGCCTCTTACACGACTCCTAGTTCAAATAGAATTCATGATTCTGAATGTAACGTTCGTCCCCCTTTCCCCAAGTATAATACTTGTTGATAAGACTCCACAAAGTAGTCGTATCTAGTTGGAAAGGAAAATTTACCAATAACTCCCAAGCTATTACTTGGTAACGGATATCAACTTGTTCCAGAAATCTTACCCCTCGAAAGATGAGAAGGTAAGCAACGACTTAATAAGTCAACAGCACCCGAGTTGCGGGTGAAGGGAATACTTTATGACCGGGAAGTCGACAAGATAAATAACATTTTCCAAGTAAGGTTCCCTTATTATTAAGGAGATAGACTCAAAGAAGAATGATGTCTGAGAACCTTTCTTGATATAAGATTAATAATAATATGACTCCGAGATATTTTCTACAATAATCGAAGAAGATAAACCTTATCGAGATTATTCTAAGTATGGAATAAATATTCAGAGAATATTTATTGAGTTAAAATATTTAAAGAATATTTGGGAATATGAAAGAATATCTTTAATCAGAGTATTTCTCAAAATAATCCCTGAAGAAATATCAGGAGAATATTTATTGAATAAATAAATATTTAAATGAATATTCAAAACAATATTCATTAATTAATAAGACCTGAAAAGAATATTTAAGGTAATATTCATAATTAATTAGGAATTTAAATGAATATTCAAAAGTAATATTCATTTAATGAATAATATCCTAAATGAATATCAAGTAATATTCATTTAGTAATCCAAGCCTTAAGGAATATTCGAGATAATATTCGATAATCAATTCGACTCTGAATGAATATTGAGAAATATTATTCGTTGAATAGTTACGTTCAAATAATTATTTGAAGTAAGGATCGTTAAAATAATTAGTCTCGAACGAATATTCAAATAATATTCGTCGCCCAAATAATAGAAAATATTTACTTAAATATTTTCCTCCGAGGTAATCTCGATATATCAAGGAATATTGACTCCCGGTCTATTTTGATTAATAAGATGTATACGCCCTTCTATGAGGGTCTTACAATAACCGGCTTATAACTGATATATAACTATCTAGCTTATAAGCCAACAATAACATTCAGGGAACAAGTATATCAATTCAACTTGAAAGTAGGCATGCATGCAATGGCATATGTATATCAGCAATCATATATATATATATTTATTCAATCACAACAACAGCCTAAAAGAAGGGAATTGAAACTTGCCTGGTAGTCGAGTACGGTAAGGGGTAGTGGTAGCGGGTCCCGGTTCAGCTTGGTGATCTATAAATAGCCAAGGCATTCGGGATTAATCACTTAACATATTAAAAGTTAAGTTATACTTAATTCGAAACACGTTCTCGAGTTATCTCGTTATATCCCTTTTTGTGGATTACTTTTATCACTGATCCGACCCGACATTCGTTCGTTAATACGACATGTCATTGTACTTATACTTGGGACATACTTAAGTCATATGAGTTCTAAGGTCGATCGTTACGAACCAATACTATACTCCGAGTTTTATCGCTCGTTTTCTAAGTGTTTTACCGAAGTTATAAAAGAGTCGTCTTTTAGGGGTTCGTTCGCGTTTAACCTCGACTCGAACATTTTTAATAAATCGAAAAATGATCCTTTTGACATACGGTTTTCTTTCACACCTTCCTTTTTACCTCTAGTATTTATTTACCAAGATTCGCCATGACGTTACATAGTTTACGAGGGTTCAATTACAGTTACGAACTTTCGTTTACGGATTCGAACTACTTTTAGTAATTTGGTCATAAATCCTAAACCGTAAGTCCGTTTCACGTGATCTTTATATCAAAACGAAGCTTAGAACATTACCTATCCTATCATGGCAGATAAGGTCTCTGGACAGTAGGGGTTCGACATGGAAAATGGCATACAAAACATGGTATTGTAAAATCGGGCATTATAACGGCTGTAAATCGAATATCTACCAATTTCGAATCTTCCCATATACATAGTATCCAACCCAAACAACATATACATGTTATTTAACCATGAACTAAGGCCAAGCAATGCCTTTCCGTTCATCTAAACTATTTTATCCTCTTATATCAACATATCACTACATAAGCATGCTTTACTAATTACCATAATCATACAAATCTAAATTCTCATCAAGAACATCATTAAACATAAAGTAAGGCCTAGGGTTTCAAGAGTGTTATACCTTCCTTGAGGTGTGTATGCACTTAGTAAGCCTTGTATAGTCCTTGTATAGCCTCCATGAAGCTTGGATCATCAACCAAAATCAAGATTCAAGAATTTTTGTTCTTGAGGTTACTATTCATCCTCCACTTTCTTGATTTTTTTGAAAATGGAAAAAGTGGTGTTTGGGGCTAAGATTTCTAGGGTGTCATTTTTATGAAATATAGGATCTATGATAAATTTTTGGAGATCAAACAATGGTGGGAAGGATGATTTTGTTCTTGGAATTAAGATGAAAGCCGAATGAAGCTTTCTTGCAAGGGGGAAAGAGTTTTGCTTGGTTACTTTGCTCTCATCCAATATTACTTGCATTATTATGAAAATATCTAGCATAAAGTGGCTTTAATAAAGTGCCCATGTCATTGCATGCATCATCCTTGCCAAGTGTTGGTATTTAGTGGTGTTTGATGACATGATCAAGCTAAGTACTTGGTTGTCTTTCTAATCTTGCTAGTTACTCTTGTAACTACTTAGTTACTTGAGGTTATCCACTAACACATGCATGCATCTTGATCCCCCTGCTTGTTTCTTTGTCCGGTTATTGCTCAATTCATTGATCGTTCGGAGGAATACCTCGAAGATTTCTAATTAGGGTTTTACCGGAAACCGTCTTAATATTTATACTTTCATTTTCCATCTTTCATTCCAACTTTCCAATTTATATTCCTTAAATCCATTCGTTAAATACTTAAGGCTATCAGTGTCCAGGGAACTCTCGGAGAAAATAAAAGTGCGGTTTTTCAGAATCCGACAGCTTTTACATACACTTATTTTCCCCCTGGATCACTAATACTAACTCGGAAATCCGTTTCGAATACTTCTATATAGTGTCGTCTCATATTATTATATACTCCCACCAAAACGCTATTCATTCTGTATTCTTTACTTGTTCTCTTAGGGTTGTATAATTGTCCGTATTCTCTTTCGATCGTTCCTTAACCTTTTTACGGAACTACTGGATTAATCGTTATCGATCTGGATGACATGAGAGTATTCTCTTGCTTGAATTTGCCATATCTTATTCCCTTAGAAGATAGATTATTCTTACCTATGTTGTCACCCTTTAGCATTCTTCAAGACATAGAAATAATAAAGTCGAATTCCATTCATTCTTTCCAAATATCAATTATTACATTGTAGCCATAACCACTCCTCAGTGGTTTCCTACCTTCATTCTTAAATCAAATATAATAACATCCCAAAATATCAAATCCTCAAAGTTAATATCTCAATTCTTGGATTATAATAATATTTAATCCACTGTCCGGTCAAATATTATACCGAAAAGAATTTGGAATTTCTGAATTCCGATCGTCTCTGCATTCACTTATTTCCTCCGCGTATTACTAATATGACTTCGAAACATCCATATCACGTCCCGTACCTAGGGTGGAGTGAAAAGTTTTCCAACTTACAAAATCACTATTCATCCACCAAATTACTATGCACGTACAGGAAACACTATGCACGTACGGGAAATACTATGCACGTATGGGAAACACTATGCACGTACTCATTTTCCTTCAAGGATCCATTAGCTCCTTCCTGGATGGTAGATTATTCTTATCTAGGTCCTCAATCATCGAATTACTCTATTCTGACAATATACCAATGCATCAGGATCATTGTCCAAAGCAATATCCATTCATTACAATCATTGTTCTTTGAAACCACCATTCATTAGAGCTGGTGACCTTGTTTTCGGAATCATTGTTCCCCATTTTATCATTACTTAATAAAAAGTTTTAATTATATCCAAAATTTGGGGTTCTTACAGTCTCCCCTCCTTAAAAGGATTCCGTCCCGGAATCAGGTAGGAAGCAAAGAGTCGTTTGCCTGCCGTTCACTCTTTAGCTTCCCGGTCAATTCTTAGTCGTTCTACCCTTCCTCAGCACATCTTCTAGTGCTACAATTCATACTTTATCTTTTTTCCATCAACGTTGCTACTTTTCGTACAACTCACTATCCGGGTTATACTCTTACTCAGTCTTATCCTTATTGATACCTGCAGTAACATTGGTGTCACTATCACCCTACGATTCGGAGGTAACCTCGCTCGTACTGTGCATTTCCTGATCGCTTTAATCTTCGCAATCTTGATCAATATAGAGAAGTGGAAAGATTTATTGAGAGATCACTATGATCAATTGAACATTTGTTATATTGCATAGTTAGTACAGAAGGGGGCCAGCCTTTAGTACTTGACAAGCAATTAAACAAGTCATGGCATTCCACTTAGACTTCTATCACATAGACAGATAGTCACGTAGCAGTACCTCCCCTCCTAAAAGGGTTGTTCTTCTCAATTCATAAAGAAGATGAATAAGAGAGAAGAAGAGAAAAGAGTTCTAAAGGATTATAGAAAGCTTTCATGATTGTAGAATATCATACTCAGAATTTACCTCTGAACTATAGAGGTTTATCAAAGAAGAAATTAATCATAATTATATCCAATACTATTTGATCGCAATCTCACGTGTCAACATATCTTGTTGCTTTGTCCATTATTCTATGGACAAATACTCTTGTTCAATCTTAGCGATACTCACAGTCGGGAAATCCTTCAACCTTTCAGGTTAAATCTTAGATTTCTCACTTGACATCATTATTACTGACATCCCATATCATGTTACTAGCTTTTTCATAACTATAATATTGACACTATCAGGTTGTCATCCTGAGAATTCATTAGAAAACCCATTCATAATCTTCCTTGCTTCTCATTCCATAGTTGCTTCCCCAGCCTTTTCTTTATCAATCACATCCTTCTTATTAGCTGATTCTTACTCATTTCTATTATTTACTTTCACCTTCACCTCTTTATTGAGACACCTTTTTGCACTTGGTACCTCCTTATCGGCATTCCGTCTCATTTATTCTATAATCATCACGTTATTTCAATTTAAACTTTCCGAAATGAATCTGGCCCGATTCCTTTAACTTAGATTCATATAATCTACTTCTGCCAACCTTGTTTCTCATCACTGGTTCTTTTCTATCCGTGGTTTTCCACAGGTTGTCTTTCGTAAGTCAGACCAGGTCGCATATCTACATGCTCGTACTCCTATCATCTGTTGAACATCTGCATTTTACTGGCGTAGCCTGGCCACATAAAAACCCGTTATGACCGTGCCATAATTTTGGGGGTAAGGCTGGCTTGAATACCGCCGTCCGAACACTTTAAACTCTCAAGTGGCCCAATAAGTCTTGGGCTCAACCGCCCTTCCCTCCAAGTCTCATTAATTCTTTCTACGGGAATACGTTTAGCATCACGAATTATCAACCTCATATTTTCTATCTTGTTTGTGCAGAAGTACACTAACACAACTTGCTTGTCATTCATCAACATGCCATTTAGCTTATCAATAGCAGCACTTTCTTTATCTTTACGTTGTCATCTCCTTTCTTAGAAGAATCACCATCGCTTGTTGTTTACGTAGTGTGTTAATAGCTAACCCTACGGGTTTCAAATCCCTTAGGGAGACAAAGTAATCATTATTCCTTATCCATAAGGAACACTTCCTGAACTTGATGTAGATGTAACGTGAAGCAGATAGAATTGCAGAAGAGTTTCAAGCATCGCAGCTAGGTCCGGTTGATGAAACTATCACTTATGCATCTTCCATAAAAGACTGGAAACTTAACGGTTTACTTCATCAATTTTGTACCATGGTCCTGGTTTGCCTCAAAACGGGACCTTCTAAGGTACGTAATATGCTTAAGACTCCATCAGGAATCGAATCTTTACTTAAACTATTATTACTGTTAATTCTTGCACAGTCATCAGAAGGAATGTAAATTCCTCCATTCCGATATTACCTTCAAGGTCCTTCCAAATATCATCCTGTTTCTTCGGTATGAACATTTGTAATTATTCCTTTATACTTAGATTGTCGGCCACCTCATTGGCCTTTCTTGATGATAATGATTTCTTGTAACCCATGTTTTCTGGGTACATTCCAGCTCAAGTTTTTCTACCTCATTCCCATCACTGTTGGGTTAAAGCATTCTCCCTTAAGCTCTGCTGAAGGAGAAAATATAACTATCAGTCATTTCCATAAGTCATTGCTTCCACCTACCCGTGGGAACTTTATTACGTTTATTCCCAATCCTACTTAGGATGCTTCTTTTCTTAGTTCTTTCTTTATCTTAGGATAATCTCAACCTTTATAGGTTCAACCCATACTTCCTCAGGGTTTCATACATGCCTCATCTGGCATTATTGTTACGATGTCATACATTCCTTACCAAACTTCCATTTTTGAAGTTCGGAATATTACCCTTTTTCCTTGTAAGGTTTCGTAGGCCATCCTTATCATTCCTCCGGTATTTTCTGGGTACCGGGTATATCAAAATGTCATTGATCAATACTCTAATAATTCTATCTATGTTCTTTCCAGAACTCTTTTTAATAATCCTTACCGGTCATTGTTGCCTTAGCAAGTCCAGCTCATATCATCTGAAGTCATAATGTCGTTATTAGGGTTAATGCCACCCCTTGTGCATTCCCCAGGGTTTGTCTTAATTTATGGATATCCTATCCTTAATTTAACTGCCAAGGAATTCTTGCATCTTATAATTGGCAATCAGATCATGTATCCTTAATAAAGGTCTCTTTTCAATCATTCTAATTTGATAATCGATCGGTGGTTTAATGCCACCCTCTTCTTTCAGATAGTTGTCAGCCTATTTGGCCTTCCAAAAAGGCAACGTATGCTTATCTCTTCTCTTACAGAACTTGTTAATGGTTGCAAGGATGTTCTGGAAGATATTGGTCGAGTTCAACGTGAATCTCTTAGTGCTTATCGTTCTTCGCAAAGGTACTTGCCTCAGACAAAATTCCTACAGCATATTGTTCAATTTCTGACCTTTCCTATACCCTCTTCATATACCTTCATTGTTTACTTTCCTCCGTCATAATATATTCATGGTATTCATGATACCCTAACATCATACATCTCAAGTCACTCTACTTCCATTTTACTCGAAATCTTGGACAACCATATACACATGAGTCACTTTAGTACGGGTGACCCCATCCCAAAAAGGTCTAGTGAATTCCCAATCAAAACATGGGTTGTTCGGCAGAAGATTCAAACGATCTCATTAATGTTTCCTTTATACCAGAAGCCCTTGCAGTCGGTGCTTTCTTAGAAGCAACCCTGCTTTGTCTTTTCATTGCTGGTCTAGTCACCTTATAGTCCGTTGTGACTTGGCCTCAACTGGCCACACATAAAAAATATATGATTTTAGGGGTTGGCTAATAGCATTACTTTTCTAGCAATTGCCGGCATAGTGCCTTCTTCTTTGATACCTTTCTACCTTTCCAAAACTTTACTCCATATAAGTCTTAATTGACTACTCGGCACCGTCTCCGGTCACCTTTCCTCCACTTTTATCTTTTCACTATTCTTATCAATCCTGCGTGCCACACAAGCTTACCATTCCTGGCATAACAGCCTTTTCATTTAAGTCAATCCTGGAATTTCTCAGTCCGGCTGGTTTCTTACTTACATTTCCTATTTTCGTCCAATCTCACTTCATCATTTTATCACTACCGTCGATTGTAATGCTCAGGGTCCGTTTACTAACCCATTTTACAGCATCCTTACCCAAATCACAGGGTTTGCTCCAATTTTTATTCTCTTCCATGACATTCTCTGATAATCAGAAAGACAAGGTTTGCCAAAATTCACCGAATTCCTTTCCAGACCCAGGGAAATTTTGATGAATCTACCCACCTACTGGTAACATTAAGGAGACCAGTTTCGAAACCTGAAGAATAGTTCTATGAACCTCCAAGCAGGTGGAATCATAAGCAGTCGTAGTTAACGAAATAATCATCATCAGATTGGAAGTTTACCCACTGGAGAGGAATCAATTATATCCATCCCTTAGAAGGGAATCAATAGTTTCAAACTGAAACATGTCACAACGTCCTGATATTCAATACTACCAAATGACGGTCTACCCAACCCTTTATGTGAAGCGTCATTGGAAGCACAAAGTCTCCTCTTTCCATTAAGCAGTGCCAGCTCTTGGTCATTACCAATTTCACCTTTTAGTTCCAGGAAGATTTTCTCACATTTTTCTCTTTAACTGCTGATCGTATTACTTGATCTATTATAATTCCGTGTCGGAGTAAACTTAAGGTATCTACTATAATCCATTCAAAGAGAAGAAGGAATTTAATATTCCTCTGAATCACATGCATATAACGTTTCTGGTTCATCATTTAACTGAGTTGAATTAACTCTATACTCAGTCTCTGGCAGTAGTCTCATTACGAGTTCATCTTGACTCACTGGTCTTATCTTCCGGTAGGTTCTGAGATCATTGTCTTGCTTACTACTTCCTTATATAACTTTACCCAATCATGCTATCACTTCCCAATGTCTTTACTTTCTAAATGATTCATTCATAAAATGAACATTTTCCTTAATAAAATCACCTTATTAACCTCAATTTGGTTTCAAAATTTACAACCTACGACACCTGCCTTCTTATGGCGAATTATTACTGACCATATTCATACTAATTCATTTATCAAATGATATGGCACTTACTGCCTCCTTCTCCACTATTCCTAGGGACTCTGTTCCTCGCCCTAAATCGATGTCTTTGATAATCATACATCCCTCTAGCTCTTTCTTTGTTAAGATGAAAATCTCTAAGGATTCTCATCTATTTCCGTATAAGATCTCAAGTAATTCTTCCAATCCTTCTTTCTTGCTGGTACTACATCTGGTAGTCCGGCTATGAATTCAACATGCATCTTCAGATCTCTTAATAATATCTCGGTTCTTTATACTCACTTTTCTGAGCACCATATCTTAATCATCACAGTCATTCTGGCTGCGACCCTCATTACCCATGGGTAAGCTCCTTATCCTCACAGGATTTTCCTTATCTGCTGGAACCTCTTCCGGGTCTCCAGTAGGGTACTCCATCGAATTACCCGCTGATCTTCAGTATATAAAGCATCATCGCGCTGTTGCTCGTATGCCTCAAGGTCAGTCGCCTTACTCGTCGATACGATATCGAGCTAAGTTACTATCATTATACTTACGAGTTCCCATAAGGGTTTTATATGTCATCACTACATTAAGTAGTCCGACTATGAACTTGGCAAGAGTTCTTATTATCTTATTGAATTTATTGTTTTAACGTCACCTCATCTCTGGGGTTTATAACGTACGCTCTGATACCACTTCTGTAACACCCCCAGATCCGGGGTCCGGGATCCGGTGGTTACGGTTTCCAATTCTGTCCACAACAATTGAACTTTCCTTAACATAAAATAAATTACGTCTCTATAACCCAACACAACAATATAAAACACACCCGTTATAGTCCCAGAGATGAAATCAGAGTAACAATCAAATTTTTATTAATCACATTATGAGTTCTTACAATCCAAAAGAATTTCAATATAATACATACTCTTTGCCATCCATTTACATAAGTCATACTAGACCATATTCTTGGTACTGAAAGAATAAATATACCCTACCAATAGCTTCTTCTTCAGCTCTGGTAGTCTCATCGTCCTCGCCCGCGTCGAGTGCGCCTTGTGCGAGTCATCTGGTCTAGCTGTTGTTGTGATATAATAATAAAGCAAGGGTGAGCAATAGCCCACCAACAATAATATATAACTGAACGATAATGTATAACAGTTCAAAAGTATCTTTCAAACCATATGCCATGCATTTACGGAAATGATTCCAGTATAATATGAACGATGAAGTTACAAGGTAACTTAAAGTATTTGTTTGTAGAAATATCTGCTACATCAAAGTAAGCGAGATATTTTTATTGTTATTAAGAAGAGGAACTTGCAAGAAAAGGTTGCAATTCCAGTTATGACCCTTTTCCAACTCTGCCAACAGTAATCATGTTGCAGGAAATAAATAAATTTGGATGATGAACCAATGATGGAGTATTCACCGCGCCCGCTGTTCCAATCTTGATGATCAGTCGAGATCGTACAGCTCAATTTAGATTTACTACCGGTAGAAGGAAGAACTGACGGCTTTACTTGTATACCGCCTTACTAGCTCTCCCCGGCCAACGGTTGGGCCAAAGGGGATGGACCGGCGCTACTCGGCCTCTTACACGACTCCTAGTTCAAATAGAATTCATGATTCTGAATGTAACGTTCGTCCCCCTTTCCCCAAGTATAATACTTGTTGATAAGACTCCACAAAGTAGTCGTATCTAGTTGGAAAGGAAAATTTACCAATAACTCCCAAGCTATTACTTGGTAACGGATATCAACTTGTTCCAGAAATCTTACCCCTCGAAAGATGAGAAGGTAAGCAACGACTTAATAAGTCAACAGCACCCGAGTTGCGGGTGAAGGGAATACTTTATGACCGGGAAGTCGACAAGATAAATAACATTTTCCAAGTAAGGTTCCCTTATTATTAAGGAGATAGACTCAAAGAAGAATGATGTCTGAGAACCTTTCTTGATATAAGATTAATAATAATATGACTCCGAGATATTTTCTGCAATAATCGAAGAAGATAAACCTTATCGAGATTATTCTAAGTATGGAATAAATATTCAGAGAATATTTATTGAGTTAAAATATTTAAAGAATATTTGGGAATATGAAAGAATATCTTTAATCAGAGTATTTCTCAAAATAATCCCTGAAGAAATATCAGGAGAATATTTATTGAATAAATAAATATTTAAATGAATATTCAAAACAATATTCATTAATTAATAAGACCTGAAAAGAATATTTAAGGTAATATTCATAATTAATTAGGAATTTAAATGAATATTCAAAAGTAATATTCATTTAATGAATAATATCCTAAATGAATATCAAGTAATATTCATTTAGTAATCCAAGCCTTAAGGAATATTCGAGATAATATTCGATAATCAATTCGACTCTGAATGAATATTGAGAAATATTATTCGTTGAATAGTTACGTTCAAATAATTATTTGAAGTAAGGATCGTTAAAATAATTAGTCTCGAACGAATATTCAAATAATATTCGTCGCCCAAATAATAGAAAATATTTACTTAAATATTTTCCTCCGAGGTAATCTCGATATATCAAGGAATATTGACTCCCGGTCTATTTTGATTAATAAGATGTATACGCCCTTCTATGAGGGTCTTACAATAACCGGCTTATAACTGATATATAACTATCTAGCTTATAAGCCAACAATAACATTCAGGGAACAAGTATATCAATTCAACTTGAAAGTAGGCATGCATGCAATGGCATATGTATATCAGCAATCATATATATATATATTTATTCAATCACAACAACAGCCTAAAAGAAGGGAATTGAAACTTGCCTGGTAGTCGAGTACGGTAAGGGGTAGTGGTAGCGGGTCCCGGTTCAGCTTGGTGATCTATAAATAGCCAAGGCATTCGGGATTAATCACTTAACATATTAAAAGTTAAGTTATACTTAATTCGAAACACGTTCTCGAGTTATCTCGTTATATCCCTTTTTGTGGATTACTTTTATCACTGATCCGACCCGACATTCGTTCGTTAATACGACATGTCATTGTACTTATACTTGGGACATACTTAAGTCATATGAGTTCTAAGGTCGATCGTTACGAACCAATACTATACTCCGAGTTTTATCGCTCGTTTTCTAAGTGTTTTACCGAAGTTATAAAAGAGTCGTCTTTTAGGGGTTCGTTCGCGTTTAACCTCGACTCGAACATTTTTAATAAATCGAAAAATGATCCTTTTGACATACGGTTTTCTTTCACACCTTCCTTTTTACCTCTAGTATTTATTTACCAAGATTCGCCATGACGTTACATAGTTTACGAGGGTTCAATTACAGTTACGAACTTTCGTTTACGGATTCGAACTACTTTTAGTAATTTGGTCATAAATCCTAAACCGTAAGTCCGTTTCACGTGATCTTTATATCAAAACGAAGCTTAGAACATTACCTATCCTATCATGGCAGATAAGGTCTCTGGACAGTAGGGGTTCGACATGGAAAATGGCATACAAAACATGGTATTGTAAAATCGGGCATTATAACGGCTGTAAATCGAATATCTACCAATTTCGAATCTTCCCATATACATAGTATCCAACCCAAACAACATATACATGTTATTTAACCATGAACTAAGGCCAAGCAATGCCTTTCCGTTCATCTAAACTATTTTATCCTCTTATATCAACATATCACTACATAAGCATGCTTTACTAATTACCATAATCATACAAATCTAAATTCTCATCAAGAACATCATTAAACATAAAGTAAGGCCTAGGGTTTCAAGAGTGTTATACCTTCCTTGAGGTGTGTATGCACTTAGTAAGCCTTGTATAGTCCTTGTATAGCCTCCATGAAGCTTGGATCATCAACCAAAATCAAGATTCAAGAATTTTTGTTCTTGAGGTTACTATTCATCCTCCACTTTCTTGATTTTTTTGAAAATGGAAAAAGTGGTGTTTGGGGCTAAGATTTCTAGGGTGTCATTTTTATGAAATATAGGATCTATGATAAATTTTTGGAGATCAAACAATGGTGGGAAGGATGATTTTGTTCTTGGAATTAAGATGAAAGCCGAATGAAGCTTTCTTGCAAGGGGGAAAGAGTTTTGCTTGGTTACTTTGCTCTCATCCAATATTACTTGCATTATTATGAAAATATCTAGCATAAAGTGGCTTTAATAAAGTGCCCATGTCATTGCATGCATCATCCTTGCCAAGTGTTGGTATTTAGTGGTGTTTGATGACATGATCAAGCTAAGTACTTGGTTGTCTTTCTAATCTTGCTAGTTACTCTTGTAACTACTTAGTTACTTGAGGTTATCCACTAACACATGCATGCATCTTGATCCCCCTGCTTGTTTCTTTGTCCGGTTATTGCTCAATTCATTGATCGTTCGGAGGAATACCTCGAAGATTTCTAATTAGGGTTTTACCGGAAACCGTCTTAATATTTATACTTTCATTTTCCATCTTTCATTCCAACTTTCCAATTTATATTCCTTAAATCCATTCGTTAAATACTTAAGGCTATCAGTGTCCAGGGAACTCTCGGAGAAAATAAAAGTGCGGTTTTTCAGAATCCGACAGCTTTTACATACACTTATTTTCCCCCTGGATCACTAATACTAACTCGGAAATCCGTTTCGAATACTTCTATATAGTGTCGTCTCATATTATTATATACTCCCACCAAAACGCTATTCATTCTGTATTCTTTACTTGTTCTCTTAGGGTTGTATAATTGTCCGTATTCTCTTTCGATCGTTCCTTAACCTTTTTACGGAACTACTGGATTAATCGTTATCGATCTGGATGACATGAGAGTATTCTCTTGCTTGAATTTGCCATATCTTATTCCCTTAGAAGATAGATTATTCTTACCTATGTTGTCACCCTTTAGCATTCTTCAAGACATAGAAATAATAAAGTCGAATTCCATTCATTCTTTCCAAATATCAATTATTACATTGTAGCCATAACCACTCCTCAGTGGTTTCCTACCTTCATTCTTAAATCAAATATAATAACATCCCAAAATATCAAATCCTCAAAGTTAATATCTCAATTCTTGGATTATAATAATATTTAATCCACTGTCCGGTCAAATATTATACCGAAAAGAATTTGGAATTTCTGAATTCCGATCGTCTCTGCATTCACTTATTTCCTCCGCGTATTACTAATATGACTTCGAAACATCCATATCACGTCCCGTACCTAGGGTGGAGTGAAAAGTTTTCCAACTTACAAAATCACTATTCATCCACCAAATTACTATGCACGTACAGGAAACACTATGCACGTACGGGAAATACTATGCACGTATGGGAAACACTATGCACGTACTCATTTTCCTTCAAGGATCCATTAGCTCCTTCCTGGATGGTAGATTATTCTTATCTAGGTCCTCAATCATCGAATTACTCTATTCTGACAATATACCAATGCATCAGGATCATTGTCCAAAGCAATATCCATTCATTACAATCATTGTTCTTTGAAACCACCATTCATTAGAGCTGGTGACCTTGTTTTCGGAATCATTGTTCCCCATTTTATCATTACTTAATAAAAAGTTTTAATTATATCCAAAATTTGGGGTTCTTACACAACTAGAAGTGATGCTTACACTGGAAATGAAGCATCCGTTGACAGATTCTCAAGCATCCGTCGACAGGCAAAATGATGCATCCATTGACAGTCAACTTTATAATTCAGCAAGGACAACAAACTCAGGGGGAGTTTCTCAAGGTCAAAATTCAATGCTAAATCAACATGATCATGCTCATGGAAATGAAGCAACCTCATCAAGATCAAACCTTCCACCTGCAAGAAAATGGACTAGAGATCATCCATTTGAGTTAATCATTGGTGAATCAAATTCAAGAGTCCAAACTAGAAGGGCCACTCAAGCAGAATGTCTATGCAGTAGCTTCCTGTCTCAAGAGGAACCTAAGAGAGTGGAAGATGCCCTTCTAGATCCAGATTGGGTCTTAGCAATGCAAGAAGAGCTAAACCAATTTGAAAGAAATAAAGTATGGAAACTTGTGCCCAAACCTGATGATAGAAGTGTCATAGGTACTAAATGGGTTCTCAAGAATAAGACAGATGAAAATGGTATAATTGTGAGGAATAAAGCTAGATTAGTGGCAAAAGGCTACTCTCAAGAAGAAGGAATATATTTTAATGAAACTTTTGCTCCAGTGGCAAGACTTGAGGCAATAAGAATCTTTCTAGCCTATGCAGTACATGCCAATTTCAAAGTCTATCAGATGGATTTCAAAAGTGCCTTTCTAATTGGGGAACTGGAAGAAGAGGTCTATGTCCATCAACCTCCTGGCTTTGAGGATCCAGAATTTCCAGAATATGTATATCTTCTCATGAAAGCACTTTATGGTTTGAAGCAAGCACCAAGAGCCTGGTATGACACTTTATCTCAATTTCTTTTGGAGAACCACTTCACTAGAGGTACAGTAGATAAAACCTTATTTCATAGGAATATCAATGGCTCTTCAATACTTGTTCAAATCTATGTAGATGATATTATTTTTGGGTCTACAGATGAGAAGCTTTGCAAAAGGTTTGCCAAACTTATGCAAAGTAGGTATGAAATGAGCATGATGGGTGAATTAACTTACTTTCTTGGCCTACAAGTAAAGCAAGTTAATGAGGGCATTTTCATAAGTCAAACAAAATATATTTATGATCTCTTAAAGAAATCTGACTTAATGGATTGTACCTCTGTAAAAACACCTATGGCCACTGCAACTAAGCTTGAGTTGAATACTAAGGAAAAGTCTGTGGACATTTCAAGCTATAGAGGCATGGTAGGTTCACTTCTATACCTAACAGCTAGTAGACCTGATATAATGTTTTCTACTTGTCTTTGTGCTAGATTTCAAGCTGACCCTAGAGAGTCTCACTTAATAGCTATTAAAAGAATTTTCAGGTATCTCAAGGGAACACCAAACCTTGGCATTTGGTACCCAAGAGAATCTGGTTTTGATCTAACTTGCAAATGCAGATTATGCAGGTTGCAGAGTTGATAGGAAAAGTACTACAGGTTCCTGTCAATTTCTAGGAAACAGGCTTGTTTCATGGTTCAGTAAGAAACAGAACTCAGTCTCCACTTCTATAGCTGAAGCTGTGTACATTGCTGCTGGAAGCTGTTGTGCACAAATTCTATGGATGAGAAATCAACTCATTGACTATGGTCTAAAAGTTGAGAAGATTCCAATCTTCTGTGACAACACAAGTGCTATTGCCATCACAGGGAATCCAGTGCAACATTCGAGAACCAAGCACATTGACATCAAATACCACTTCATTAGAGAACATGTGATGAATGGTACAGTAGAAATGCACTTTGTGCCAAGTGAAATGCAGCTTGCAGATATCTTCACCAAGCCTCTTGATGAATTCACATTCACAAGATTAGTAGGTGAGCTAGGTATGCTTAACTTGTCATAATTCCTAGTGATATTTGATTTTGCTGCTTTGCAGCTAGGAATGTGTTTTGATTTACTTGAGAATTAAAAACTCTCAAAAAAATTTTCTTTAGAAATTTTGTCCAAGGCAAAATTATCTTATCAACGGATATCCTTTTACCCGTTGATAGCATAAACACATTCCTAGATTTTTGTATATCAACGGATAACAGCTTATCCACGTCATCAACGGATAAACTGTTTCTCAACCGTTCATTCCATATCCGTTGATATACATATTTTCTTTTAAATATAACCGTTGGTAAACGTGTATCTATATATGACTGGTTATATTTATTTTCTTTTATTATTTGACGGTTACTTTTGACCAATGGGTAATTACTTTTAATTATTTCATTTTCAATTCTTGAAAAGTATAAAAGGCTGTCTTGTGCTCTCACATCTCACTTTTATCGACTTTCAAGATTCTCTTAAGTAAACTGCATCTTCTTCACAAAAATTCTCTGCAACAAAAGTTCAAACTCTTCAATGGCGCCTATTGTTAAAATGATGTCTTCCACTGGGTTCACCTATGAGAAGAACAATTTCGCGGCCTATGTCGATACGGTGAATGCCCCAGAAGCTTATCACACCATGATGAATTTTGTGAAGAACTGTAAACTTTCGTATGCTATGACTGCCACCACTCCTCTAATCCACGAGGTAATCGAAGAGGTGTGGGCATCTGCTGAGTACAATGGCATAGACGGTACAATTGCTTTTTCTCTAAAGGGTAAAAACTATGTAGTTAACTCTGATGTGATAACTGCTTGTTTAAAATTACCTGAGAATAACTGTCTGAAAGTACCCAGTGATGCTGAAATAGTTGCCATGCTTAATTCCATAAATTATGCCCTTAGTACTGATAATTTAGGGAAAATTGTTAGGAAAGGGATGGTTAAAGAATGGAGTTATTTTTGTGATGCCTTCATTAAAACTTTTTCAGGCAAAATTAGTAACTTTGATGCTGTTACCCATTCCATGCTAGTTATGTTGTGTATGCTTCTGACTGATAAATTCTATAACTTTGGCACACTAGTCATGTATGAGATAGCAGCAAAATTAGGTAAGAAGTAAACTAGGGGCAAGAATATCTATTTTGCTAGATTTTTGATGCTCTTAGTACTGCATGTATCTGAGAATAAGCTATCCATTGCTAACCCGGATAATAAGTTCACATGTTTTGTTCAGGAGAAGAGAGTCTTAAGTGATTTAATTCGAATGAACTCCAATGCAGAAGTACAATTGGTATATCTACCAATTGTTCAGGTAACTCTTTCTAACCTTGAAACTCCTATCTCTAACCCCCAAATTTCTTTGCCTTCCTCAGTCACAATGGAGTCTGTAGTAGTGACCAAACAGGCTCCTACCCAAGTGACTAAAACAAAAGTTTCCAAACCAAAATCTAAGAGACAAACCTCAGGTGTTTCTCAAAAAGCACCTGTTGCAAAAACTACCACAACTCTTGAGGGGAGTGTGAAGGAGGTAGTGAGTGGTGAGGGACAGGGTGCAAGCCCTAAGAATAAGGTAGGTGAGAAAAGTCCACCAAATAGCCAAGCCCAAGTTACATCCTCTCAACAGGGTGTGACTAGTAGTTCTGCAGCAACTCTGCACAAAAGGGTAAGGGACACTAGCTCTCACTCAAAAACCTATGAAAGAAGAGTAAAATCTAAAACCATAGGGGAAGCACAGGGTACACACACAGTACAGCAAACTGTACCTTCTCAAATTCAGTTTGATGTGACTTCAGTAAATGTAGAGTCACAGCCCGTTGATCTTAACCTTCAATCGATACACATTACAATCCACCATCACCAACTCCATCTCTGGATGTGGATATGATATCTACATCAATTCCTGATTCTCCATCATTAAGATTCTTGGAGAAGCCCCACTCTGCAATTGGTGGTCATCATCTTTTAGATGATTTGTTGGGCCATCAACCTTCCATTCCTGAATTCACAACAACATCTGTGGCCTCATCTTTAAAATCAATCTCCAAAGATTCAGTGTTGGTTTTCACTTCAACGGATATTATCATTCCTTCATCAACGGATATCCTTCATCCGTTGACAATTGTTTCTCCATCAACGGATGCGCCTATGTCTAGCCATTCGTTGACAGCTATAACTACTCCATCAACGGATATCCCTTATCCGTTGATAACTCACTCTACCACTGCTATATTTGACATTCCTGTGTCAAGTGTAGAAGAGTTCTCAGTAGTTGAAACACTTTTAGGATTGAGGGAAGGGAGTGAGAGGCTGCCTTGTGAGAAGGCAAAATGAGAGGCAAATAATGAGAGGCTGACCATTTCTTCAAGTCAGGCAAAAGGAGAGCAAGAGAGTTCCACCTTAGTAGGTGAAGGTGAGGGTGTGAGAGGTGTGAGCCAGGGGGAGCCCCTGATGCAAGAAAAGAGAGAAGAGTGGAGAGAAAGGACTACAGGAGAAATAAGGCAGGAAGATCCAGCCATTGCAAGTGAGTTAATGGAGGTTAATGAAGCTTCTAAAGAGATGGAATTTCGACAAGAATATCAGTCAATCATTGACTCCATCTCTTTGGATCCTGAAACCTTTACTCATCCTGTTTCTACCTATCAAGTCATGGCACAACAGGGCAATGTGGAGGCAGAGGAGGCAATGCACCTAGTGCACACCTCACAATCTGACAACTCTGCCTTCAGATGCTGACAGTGAAGAGTTTTGCAGTGATGACAGTGACAGCACAACAAATGATGAAGTCAATGTGGCAGATACTCCAGACTAGCTATTTTCTACTGCCACTGTGGCTGGTGACTTCAATGTGGAGATTGTGAAACAATATCAATCTGCTAGGGCTGAGCACCAAAATGCAAATCCACAGAGAAAGGTTGTCCTTCAACAATTAATGGACTCCCTGAAACTTCACAAAATGCACATGGTCATTCAAAGAACACAACAGGAGGAGGTCCAAACTGCAATTAGAGAAATGAAAGTGGAACTAGATGCCAGGATTGAGGCACTAGCCCCTACTACCACTCAGAAGGTGCTGACTAGCAAATTATTGAAGGAAGATAGCCTGGCCAAATCTGTTCAGCATCTCTCCTCCAGAGTGGATAGTATGGAATCTCAAATGCAGACACTCATTGCCAATCAAGCCAAATAGACTGAGCTACTGGAAAGGCTGCTTGCAGCCTCATCTCCAGCCCTTGATGCTAACAAAAAGGGGGAGAAAAAGGTAGAAGAGGTTGCAGCCACTTCTAGTCATATTCCAGCTTCCAGTAGCAAGATAGCATAAATTGAGGGGGAGCACCAGCCAATGATAGTGGTCAATCCAAAAGAGTTTACTATAGAGGCTTCCCCTGTGAAGAAACAAAAGGCTTTGCCTGTGATTCCTGACCTATCAGAAATCTCAGATGGTGAAAGGCAAGCCAGAATAGAGGCCTTAGAATAGATCAACAAGGAGACAAATGAAAGAATGATGAGAACAGAAAGGATGATCAATGAATCAATTGTATCAAATCTGTCCTCTACTCAGTCCTCAGCTCCAACAATATCAACTACAATTCTGAAGGTGCTCACTCCAGAGATTGTAGCTCCTACATTCTATGATGCTGAACCATCTTATGTCAAAGAATTTGAACCATACATAAAAACCAGAGCCTACTCTCCACCAAAGGCAAATGGGAAGAACAAGTTACAATTGGACTTTCCATTTCCCAAGGATGATGAAGGGAAGCTAATGGGAAAGCAAATTAAGGAGTTCAAGGAAAATGCCAATAGGAGTGTAAGAGAATGGATGGCTATAATTATAAGGAATGGAAAAGTCTTAAATATATCCAATAGCCATCCTAGATTTGTTGAAGCAAAAAGAGAGGAGACCTCCAGACTTCTCAGGGAAGCTCATCCAAGTGAAGAAAATCAATATGAAAACTCAGAGGAGAAGCAAGCCAGGCTAGCTCAGGAGTTAATGGATGAGGTAGAGGATGAAATGAGGGAACCTGAGGAAGTCCCCAAATCCAAAAGGAAAGTGAAATCAGTCCCCAAATCCAAATCTAAGAGAGTGAAATCAAAGGCAAAGAGGCATGTCTCTCCAGAAATTGAAAGAAAGGAGACAGTTGGCTCATCACAACCTGTTTCTGTAAAAGTATTCAACCCAACTATGAATTTCCATGGTGATCCTATAGTACCTAAAGAGGAACCAATGAATCTTGACTCCATTGAGGTTCCTTCATTCTTGTTGAAGCCTCAACAGAAGCCTATACAGAAGAAAAGGATATCAAGGAAGCAACCATCAAAGGAACCAATTCAAGTTGCTAGGGTACCTGCTATTGTCAAGCAGCCAATCTTGGAAAACAAGGATGATTTTATCTATCAGGCAGATATTGAAGAATACTCTGGCATGAATCTGTATCTGGATGAATTGTCAGAAGTTAGAGGAATTGACAAAGATAAACATTTGCCTGAGAGATTGGTCTTTGTAAACAAGGGAGGAAAGGAAAGGACATGGCCACTACAGAGGGTTCTTGGAGAAAATTATCTGACCTTAACAAAAGTGTTCTCTGCAATCAAGAGATACACAGGGTTCTCCAAGATAGCAAAAGGGGAGATACTGGACAGAATAGAACAGATAAGGAGAGAATGGAACTCACCATCAAGTCTACCAAGGAAGATGAAGATCCCATACAATGGACAGAAAATCCACCTTCAACCCTTCTGGATGATGGAGTTCAGGGATGAAGATGGTAACAGGAGATTCTTCAGGTTAGAAGACCAACTATCAAAGGCTAGTTCTCAATACCTGAGATGGTTACAACAAAAGCTAAATCCAAAGGTTGATGAAGAAGATGCCTTCTATAGGCAACTCCAAATGCAGATTGAGTCCAACTCTGCCAAAGAAGGAAAATCAAGGGTGATGCCAACAAGAGAAAAGAAACAGTCGTAATCTGCTCAGTGTAGAGGAGCACTTCTCTGTAAATTTCTCAAACTTTCAGTTTTTAATTTTTGTAGCTTAATAAAATTTTTGCATTGTTCTATATATATATATATGTATATCTTTAGGAATGTTTTGTTATCATCAAGGTCCTGAATTTATGCTTTATTGCCATAAAGTATAAATTGGGGGAGATTGTTAGGAATATGTTGTACTTGATGATAACTTCACAATCAATCAAATTGTATAAGGTTTTGTAGCTGTCAACGGATGAGGATTTATAACTCTATCCGTTGACAGGTAGCTCATCAACGGATGAGGTTTTGTAGCATACTGCAGTATCTCTATGTTATCAGTTGATAGTGTTTTTATCCACAGTCATGTTGACCATCAACGGATAGGCAGAATAGGGTAGCTAATTGTAAATAAGCTATGCTATGTAATTCTGTCTAAGTGAAAGTGTATCAACAGATGAAGACAAAACTCTATCAACGGATACAACTCAAATCCACTCTATCAACGGATACAGCTCAAGTCTCAATATCAACGGATACAGCTCAATACATCATCAATGGATTTCAGTGTACAATATCAACGGATAATCATTGACACTTTCCTCTATGCTAAGCTGGGGATTAGCAGTTGATAAGGACAGGTTTGACTGACAGATCACATGACTTGATAGTAGATACAAAAAGCAGTATGGCAGCCATACTTTGGAAACACAGAAGAAAGAAGCATTCCGTTTACACTATGAATACAAGAAAGGTGCAGGAGACATGTCTGTTCACAAGGACAACCTTTCGGCTACATGTGTATTTGGAGTGTAGTAGCAAGTCAACTAGAATTAGATTAATATTATCTTATTCCAGTAGTACTTGTAAAACTTGGGATTTATAACCAAGTGTAGCAACTCTTTGTAGGCTAAGAAAACAGATACATTTGCTTAGGGTTTTTATTGAATATTCTTAGAAAGCAAAGAGTTGTAAAACAGAAGCTGTGTACTTTTGTATCACAGAGTTTTCTTCGAATAAAAGCTTCAGGTGGTGCATTTAACCACCTGATTTTTTATGTGTTTGTGCATTAATCTTTCTACAGCAATTATCTAAGTATAGATTTCTGGAGTTCTTATCAGAAATTTATAAATATCAAGAATTGTATTCAACCCCCCCTTCTACAATTATACAAGTATGTAATCTGGGAATAACAAATTTATAATCCGTCCATCCATCCATCCATCCATTATGTTATTATACCTATAATAGGCCAACAAGGCTTTTTATGGCTATTTACTAAATTACATATTTATCCTTTTATCATAATAATGTTAAAAATAATGTTGGTCATTGGAATTGAACCCATGACTTTCATGTTAGGGATGAATTAAGTTAACATCATTAACCACTACATCAAAGATATTTTTGTATCTTTTTAAAAATCATCAACTACATTTCTAAGACCTCATTTATGATCAATTCTAAAAAGACTAACATTTGCCTTTGATTTATCATCATTATTCTCATTTAGGAGTGTCAATGAATCAAAATGTTCGTGAGTTGCTCGAACTCCATTTGTAAAATATTCGAATTTCGCTCAATAGTTTTCGAGTCGAACTCGAGCTTAAGTACTTTACCGAGTGAAGTTCGAACTTCAAATTACTCGGCTTGTAAGATTCTCGAGCCTAATCGAGATTTTATTGTTTTGATTTTTTATATATTAAATATATATTTCAACATAAATATTTAATATTTTTATTTGACCCGAACCCGAATTGAACCGTTCATATTCATTCTTTTGTCGAAAGAGGGTAAAATCAATTCGAGCTTTAGAACATAGTTCGGACGTATCAAACTTTTTATGAACCAATCTTCAAGCTTAAAATTTAAAGCCTGGTCGAACTCGACTAAACATTTTAGTCGAGATCAAACTCGAGTCTTACACTGTTTGACTCGGCTCGACTTGATTACACCCCTACTCTCATTGTTTTCGGGTAAACTTTTTAACATAATAAAAAAATATAATTTTAAGAAAAAATCAAAATCTATTGCAATGAGATTAGAACTTCATATTGGTTAACTGATAGATATTTAGGTAAACAAATAATTATGCTAAAAATATTATAAAATAGATTATAGACAATATAAAAAAATTATAAATTTAAAATGTCTAGCTATATTATTGAAATATGATATTTACTATATAAATATATTACATTGTATAAAATTGCATGCCCAAATTTTAGCGAATTTTAAAATTACATTTTATATAAGTACACGCATTAAAATCGGTTATTATGATTATCCTAGAACAATATACATTTAGCATAAGAAAAAATGGAATAATTTATACATGAGATGTAAACATCGTATTGATTCAATTATATAATTGAAAAGATACATAGTTTGGTTAGAGTACAACATGGTAAATAAGATTATAGATACAATATAAACAATTATAAGATCAAAATGTATAACTATGTTGATGAATGATGGATATTTAATAAAAATAATATTGCATTATATATAATACACAAGGTATAATAACCGATTAGTTGAATTTAGGGAATGTAAAAATGGTTGGATTTAAGAAGATAGATTCAAGAAATAACATTACATTGTATATATACTTTAGATTAATATAAGTGAGTTTTTAAAATAAAACTACATGTAATATTCATATACACACACACACACAGATATATATATATATATGTATATAGTTGTTGGATTGCCTGTAGAGCTTCTTTCAAGAAATAAAATATAAGATCATACATGGTATATAAATCTATCATTTTATTGTAAAAAACAACATTATTACTATCATCACTACCACCAACAACACCACCTCGCTAACACCACCACCACTTCACCACTGACATATCACCACTAGCACACCATAACGACCACGTACCTACAACCAAAGTCACCAAAATATTGATTGCAACCACATCAACACCACCGAATCACCAAAACAAAAAAAATGAATAAAATTCAACTCATGTTACCCAAATTTGAATCCAAATCACTAAAAATTTGGAACACAAATTACTAGAATATTCCAGATTTGAAAATTTGTTCATGTTCGAAGGTGTTGGTAATGGTGTTGATGACGATAGAGTGGCTGAAAATGACTCGATGGGCGTTACAAACTCATATCTATTGAGAGATGACAAAGTTGGAGATGAATGAGTTAGAGGAGGCGTGATTGGGAATGTGACTAGAATTCGATGATAAACATATTCGTAAGTCAATTTAGTGACAAGAAGAAATTGCAGAATGATGATGATTTATACACACACTTCATATCTCTCTTTTTCACACCCACATTATATATATATATATATATATATATATATATATATGTGTGTGTGTGTGTGTGTGTATGTGCGCGCATGATCATGAATGATGATGACAAATGGAGTATATAAGTAGAGAAAAATGTGGTGATGATAGTTGCGTATTACAAGTGATGGTTTAATAGATCGCAGAAATTGGAGGGGGCATAAGGGTGGAGGTGGAGAAGTAAATTATGTTTGAATGTGTGGTTATGATTAAATATAGATATAAAATATAAAAGCCTCATATTAGTTTTCAGTTCTCATTTCAGTATAGATTCTTATTTTAACAGTTGCCTATATATATAACACACGTGAATTTACTAACTCATGGTTAGATTTTAGAAACTGCGAATTGTTTAGTCTTTCACTCAATTGAAGTTAAGTTTTTTAAATTATTAGGTATGATTATACTATCATGATCATAAATGAAATTTAAGTAAGAAGTTTAAGTTAATATCACTTTCCATAAAAAAACAATTTCACAAATAAATCACATTATCAGTATATATTGTTTCAAAACTATGAGTCACGTATTTGGAAAATAAAAAAATCGAGTTATATGAATTAAAATGGTGTCCTGCAAATAAAAAATTGAGTTCTATGAATTAAAATGGTGCTCGTGCAAAAGCACGGGATTTCATGCTAGTTATCAATCAAAATAGAATCAGAGATTAAGAAAATGTCACACAAGACACATACCGAGCGAGTATTATTGACAGTCGAAATTAAATAAACTATCGTATATAGGTCTCATAAAGAATTAAGTCCAAATAAATTTCAAAAGAAAAAGAAAAAGTATTAAGACCAAATAGTCTCAATCTCAACAACAAAAAATCAAATTGAACCCTAGTCCCCCAAACATAGACATAATGGCAAGGAAGCTGTGCTCGGTGAAATCTCCGGCTATATTTAAAAGTATCTCAACTGTATCATCATTTCTTCTGCAAAAATAAACACCTACAACATCACCCCCACCCCCACCCCCACCCCCACCCCCACCCCCACCCTCACCCTCAGCACCAAAAACAACCAATGTTGTTACTTACAAATCACCATTTACCACCACCCCATTAGGGTTTATTGATCAATCTAATGATGATAGGCTTTGGATTTTTTGCAAAACAAACAGATTAGAGACTGTTTTAGCTCTTTTGGAGAAATGGAAGTCACTACATGAATGGATTAGCATGAAAAAGTTGTTTGACTTACGAGAGCAGTTTTCATATAATGTACCCGATGTCAAGTTGATGATCTATTATCTCAAGGCCAAATTGATGACAGATTCTTAATCCAAGGAGTTGGTTGGTGTAATCGATTCAATGAAAGAGGCATATGGGATTGTCCCCGACACTAGTTCCTATAATCTTATATTGGAAAGAATGGATTGTTTGCGGGAGATAGAGTCTGTAATAACACTAATTTCTGTACTTGGAAGAATAAAATGAATCGTACAATTTATGTTTTATATTTAATTTAATTAATTCATTGTACATTAGTTTACCGTTTCATTGTGCATTAACAAAATTGAAAGTAAAAATTCATGTATATCTAGATGATATCCAAAACAATACAACATTTTTGGAATCTGTTGCACGTAAATAAGCAATAAAGACATTAAAAACATTAATTAATAATCTTTTTGATGCGATACAAAAACACCACATTCGAACATTTGAATGAAGAAAAAAAAGGTTTGGTATGAATTTCATATAAATTTAAATTTAAGAATGTTAGAATCATATTTTACAAAAGTGTAATACATATACTTTTATGATTATAAAGGGATTATTAAACTCTCTATCCTTTGGTCAAGGCGTGCTCCTGGAACGATCGTGAAACCTTAGATAAAGTATGTCATCTTATTACTTTCTGAGCCATGCATTTGATGCTTTCATCCATGCTTTCTTCCTAACTGCAAGTATTAGTGCTTAGAGGTGCTCTTGGTGCCCTTTATGACTTGGTCTAACTTGAAAACTTATATGATTTACCTAGGTCTATAATTAGTTGGAGTATTTGAGCAAGGAAAATTCACCGTAAAAGTCCATTGCTGCACTGAATTGTATAATTCTAGGTTGTGTAAATATATGGGATGATTATCGCGTTGAGGAGACTTTCAAGGCAATAAGCAATATGTTCGGATTAACACCTATTATAGATTCATACAATTGTCTAATATGTGCTTTTATAAAGCTAAAGTGGGTAGAAAGTGATTTATTATATTTTGGATTCATGTTTTTCTATTTCAAGTTCAGTGGTGAATCACATGCATATGTTCTCTGAATTAACATGTGCATTGCATGTTAAGATATGGTGATAAATTGTTTATCGGATATATAATCTTTGTCATAGAGGGATGAAGCTTTGAAGCTGTTTGATCACTTTAAAGGCCTGGGTATTAAAGCAAATGCAACAATATATGAGTTGCTGATTGATGCTCATCTTATTGCAAGAGATCAGAAATCTGCACTCTCTGTCATAGAGGATATGGTGATTTTCTTTTCTTCTTGATATATGAGATGGTTAATCACCCTTTTAGCCACTTGGTTTACTTAGCTAATTTGATATATTCTATCCAATAAATCCTATAATTCAAGTACTTTCTAGATTTGATCCAACAAGGAAGATTCTAGAAAAGGTTTGGAGGCGCCGCGTTAGAGAGATGGATACAAAAGTGATGAACATGTGAATGCCCTAGCCAAAAAATTTGGAATCGTTATGCATACAAAGAAGCGGCGTAATACACTTTTTGAACTTGACTATACTTGTAGGAGGTGAATGCTGATGAAAATCCTTAAACTATGAAGGTAAGGCAACCTTGAACTTGTCTAATTGTACCTGTAGTCCACTGTCCATATGCATAGTTTTTCCTTGTTAAATTTTGAATATATTTAAAATAGTGAGCACAATTAAGTTTTTTCTTTGATGGTTCATAGCTGACCTTTCATCCCTGTAAATGTAAGTTGCCTAGATATGTGAATTTTGTGAATTTTGAAAGTTAAACTTGTTATTCTGTTGGGCCTTCTTGTTACTTTTAGTAATTCCTTTTCCAGGTATTTTACTAGGATATCAACAAGACTTTTGGGATATCCAAGTTTCTGAAATCAGCTATATTCATATTCTCATATTGCAAATATTTTTGTGACTGTGTGAAGTAACACTATTATGGAGGGAAAGAGAATATATCAACTTAAATTGTAACTTTTTAAGGCTATTCAGAATACTAG
Source organism: Saposhnikovia divaricata (assembly GCA_036435485.1). Taxonomy (NCBI): domain Eukaryota; kingdom Viridiplantae; phylum Streptophyta; class Magnoliopsida; order Apiales; family Apiaceae; genus Saposhnikovia; species Saposhnikovia divaricata. The sequence goes on along the minus strand of CM071599.1, from coordinate 133,107,607 downwards.
TTATGTTTCATTTATGTGCCGAATTGATAGTTAATATCTGGTTCGATCATTTTCACTTCATATTTCGAATAAATAGTTAATATCTGGTTCAAATTGATAGTTGATATTGTTTCGAATTGATTGACTGTATTTCGTAAAGTGAAATACTTCTAAAATAGGTGTTGTGGATCTAAAACTAGGTTATGATTTGTAATTAATGCTAGGGTGGTTGAGATTCGCGCTTTAATGGCTGTTTCTGCGTTCGAGACTGTAATCGGTCCTCACAGAGTGCCTACGTATCTCGTATTGAGAATCAAGCCAACGTAGTTCTAGGTGATGGTGCCCTCGAGGCTATGGTGGCGAGAGCTCACCTAGGACGCAGTGGCTTGTATGTCCTTATTCGAGGATTAAGCCAAAACGTAGTTCTGAGAATGAGGGGTCAGGCCCTTTATATAGGCTGAGAAGCCTTAGAATTATGGTAGGATTCGGAGACTTGGTGGGCAAGTCTTCGAGGAAGGTTCTAGATCTATTCCTTGTAGGAATCAGTTTCCATATTGAATTATGTATCTTGGAGGCTAAGTCAGGCAAGAGTAATATCCTTGTTTGACTCTTATTTGCTGAGTTGTTTATTACCCTTAATATTAATTACGAAATTAATATTATAATTGGGGTGCCACGTTTGGACCCAGCTAGTGGGCCCCACGTTTGGACCATTCTTGGCCTAATTAATGCCACATTAAATGTGTCTTTAGGGCTTATTTTCAGCCCATATCATTTGCCCCCCAACTTCTAGGAAAGCTGATCAGGCTTTCCTTGAAGTTTTACTTGTCTAACTCGAGACTCGGGTCAGGGTTTATCTTTGTACACTAGTTTTTCACGAGTATTGTCTTTATGTGAAGCGTGGAGCGACCGACGCATTCACGACAATGTTAATTCGATGCTAATCGGCACTAATCAGTCTTAACGATGCTTAAACAATGTTTAAACGACGTTAAGCGGCATAAAACGGCACTAAATGGCGCTAAACGGCCTTAAACAATGCTTAAACAGTGTTAAACAATGTTGAAAGGATAAATTGGCACTCACGGTGCTTAAACGACACTAATCAGTGCTAATTGACACTAATCGGTGCTTAACGGCCTTAAACAATGCTTAAACAATGTTAAACAATGTTAAAAGGATAAACTGGCACTCACGGTGCTTAAACATCACTAATCGATGTTAATCGGCACTAAACGGTGCTTAAACGACACTAATCGGTGCTAATCGGCACTAAACGGTGCTTAAACGACACTAATCGGTGCTAATCAGCTTTAAACGATGTTTAAACAATGTTAAACGACGCTAAACAGCGATAAACAGTGCTAGACGGAGGAGATTCTGGAAAATTGTAACCTCTTCCGGGCAACGAGTCAGCCGACAAGGGTCCTGGTCAGCTGCCAGGTGCTCCTGGTCGGCTGCCAGGAGATCCTGGTCGGCTGCCAGGAGATCCTGGTCGGCTGACCCTCCTTGAGGCACCTGGTCGGCTGCCAGGAGATCCTGGCTGCCTGCCGGGTGCTTCTCGATCGCCTGACGTGTGCTTCTCGGTCGTCTGACATGTGCTTCTCGACCGTCTAACATGTGCTTCTCGATCGTCTGACATGTGCTTCTCGATCGTCTGACATGTGCTTCTCGATCGTCTGACATGTGCTTCTCGATCGTCTGACATGTGCTTCTCGATCGTCTGACACGTTGACGGGAGATCCAGGTTGACATTAATGATGTCACACGATGCTTAAACGACGTTTCAATGTTTGTGTAAACGACGTTAAATGGCATAAAACGGCACTGAATGGTGCTAATTCAAAGGTCGATGTTTGTCACGGAAAGTGAGAAACCTTCAACAAAACCATCAAACGATTCAATTAAACGATGGGGGGTGCCAAGATGAGTATCGGGAAGTCAGATGGAGCCTCTCCGTGGCTCCTGGTCGGCTGCCAGGTGCTCCTGGTCGGCTGCCAGGAGATCCTGGTCGGCTGCCAGGAGATCCTGGTCGGCTGACCCTCCTCTGTGGTACCTGGTCGGCTGCCAGGAGATCCTGGTTGCCTGCCAGGTGCTTCTGGTTGCCTGCCGGGTGCTTCTTGATCGTCCGACAGGTGCCCCAAGTTGTCTGGAAGTGTTTAAACGACATTTCAATCTATGTTAAATGACGTTGAATGGCATTTGACGGCACTTACACGGTGCTAATCGATGCTTGAACGATGTGTAGTTGGACCCGGACCTAAAAACCTATTCATGGAAATTAAGGATCAAGAACCTCGATCTCGATCCTAGGGATCCAGAACCTCGATCTCGATCTCTGATTTAGTATCTTGGTCACCCGTGACTTTCATGGATCCAGAACCTCGATCTTGATCTCTAATTTAATATCTTGGTCACCCGTGACTTTCATGGATCCAGAACCTCGATCTCGATCGATGCTTAAACGATGTGTAGTTGGAGGTCGATGTTCGTTTCAGAAAGTAAGAAATCTTCAACAGAACCATCAAACGATCCGAACAACTGACGGGAGGTGCCATGAGGTTGGCTGCCAGGAGATCCTGGTCGGCCAGACCTTCTCCATGGCACCTGGTCGGCTGCCAGGAGATCCTGGTCGGCCAGACCCTCTCCATGGCACCTGGTCGGCTGCCAGGAGATCCTGGTCGGCCAGACCCTCTCCATGGCACCTGGTCGGCTGCCAGGAGATCCTGGTTGCCTGCCAGGTGCTTCTGGTTGCCTGCCGGGTGCTTCTTGATCGCCCGACAGGTTCTCCATGGTTGCTGTGTTGTGCCTCTCGGAGCTTTTCGCAATGCCTGGAGTCTCGTTCTAGGATCACGTCCTTGATCATGGATGTTGTATACCTCCTTTCAGAGCATAATCAGTCTCTTTAATAGCAAAGACTAACTGATTGTATTCTATCTTCCTTAGAAGTAATTAGCTCCTTAAGCTCAGATGAGTGCCTTGGCACAACTTATTACTATATCTTCACGTAAATCCTTCTTTTCTTTCCCGGAATCATACATACCGGTATAATTATTGCCGGATATAGCAGATGAAATCCATTTTTCTGTATATGAACGATAGATGACCTGTAAACACGAACCAGGCTGTGTTTCAACCTGATATAGGAGGTCATCCATCTTCTATAAAAGAGTGGGAGGAGCCTTCATTTTCATTCACTTCACTTCTTCTTACTTCTAAAATTCTCTCTGAAGTTCTCAAGTTCTAAAGCTCTCAAGTTCTAGCTTCAAGTTCGAGCTCAAGATGGCAGATGGCGACCGCGCTCCAGCTTCATCATTCTCTATGTCTGAGGCGATGGCCAAGAGAGCTTTGGCCAAAACATTGCGAGGTAATCTTCGACTGAATCCCCCTAGATATATTGATCGTCGATTTGATTCTTTAATTGACTTATTGAGTACTATGAGGGATGCATTTCCCAATAACTCTGAGTTAGCTGCGTATCATAGTCCGACCAAGTTCGACAAGCAAGATGTCGAAAATATTAAAAAGTTATATGGCTTTCCGGACGTGATCAAGGTTTGCCTTCCTGGCTTAGCTGACAGAACCTGTAATTGGCACCCAGAGAGGTTATGTGTCTACAAAGGTGCCCTTGAAGCAGGCCTGAGATTCCCGGTAGACCAGTTCATCATAAGGCTCCTAGCGGAGCTTCAGGTTCATCCTGCCAATTGTATCCCAATGCATGGCGGTTGATTATCATCTTCATGCTGAGATGTCGAGATCTAGGTATCGAGCCAACTACTACAATGTTCAGGAGTATATTCGCCACCAAGAATTCTTCTGAGATTCAGAAGGGATGGGTCACTATTCAGCATAGATCCAATGTTCCACATATTGTGAATGCCTTTTCATTCCCAGATTCCCATCACTACTGGGACAGAGAGTTCGTGATTCTGGTATGGCGTGGTGGCGACTGGGGCCAATTCTTTATGTCTAAGTTTGGGGAAGTGCATGATGCTACGCACTTTATATGTGATCTTGACGAGAAGGAGCTTTTTGATCGTGATCGACTACTTGCTGACGACGGCCGTACTCACTACAAAGTTTTCTTAACCGAGAAGAGACTTGTAGAAGCTGGACTTAGCTTACTTTCTGCTGATGGTAATTTTTTACCTTCATGTTATGAACTCTCTTTGTTCTTATTCCGATATCTTTTCTGTTGTCTTTTCAGTTGCTGAGGAGATCGACAGTCGGCCCGAAAACCAGCCGAAAGTTACTAGAAGAATGATCAAGAAAGCCGAAGCGGCTTGCATTCAACCTGGGCCGAAGATCCCTCAGTTCCTGTCGGGATGCTCTTCCAAGAGATCGCGGAATGCCGACGGGAGAATCAAGACCCCCTTCATCCCTGGTTGGGGAATTTGTGAGCAAGATTCTGTCTTGGGATGCCTAGAGTCAGCCTTTGATTGGTCCAATTCAGCATCACTCCCCCGACCTTTTGACAGTAACAGCCGGGGACAAATTTGATGAAGCGGAGAAACTCGGAGCTCAAGCTCTATATCAGGTTTCCCACCTTCCTTCCTAGACATAGTTTTTTCACTTAACTTGTGATTATAATTGTCTTATTGATTCTTTGTTCCAGGCAAATGCCCAGTTCCAGGCTAGCACTCGGCTAGGTCGTGCATACCGAGATGAGAACGTGGCTTTGAAGAAGGAGAAAGCAACTCTTGATGAGAAATATCAAGACTTGGAGTCCAGGGCCATCCGAGCTGAAGCTGATGCTCATTCTCTCCAGAGACAGTATGACTCCTTGTATAACAAGAGGGCAGTAGACTGCAAGCTAGTGGTGAAAGCTTACCAGGAGTCTGAGGATTTCTTTGAGCTTATAGATAAGCATGACGATGAAGTACGCCCAGGTATCATGTCTGTTGGCTGGGATCGAGCCATCAATGTTGTGAGTAAGAGGCACCCTACTGTGGTTTTCCCGAGGGATTTTCCAAGTCCTTATTGTCAAGTTGCTTCGGACACCGAGGCCATCCCAATAGCTCAGGCTTTGGGCTCCGGTTCTAGGGGAAGTCATCGTCGTTCTGGTTCCGGATCGAGGGGTGTCCGAGCAGCCGTGGATGGCTCAGTTTCCTCGGATCCTCGAGGGAAACGGCCTATGACCGTGCAGAAGGGGAGAGTAGTTCGTCAAGCAGTCCCCTCGAACAAGGTAGTTGAAGATAGCTCATCTTCCGAGGAGGAAGAGGTTGAGGCGATGGAAGTGACAGCTCCACCAGTGGCGGTAGCCGAACCGGGTAAGGGCCAGGCTGAGTAAAGCTCTGAGGAAGAGAGTGACGAGGAGGAGAGTAGCGAGGAAGAGACTGATGAGGAGGAGAATGGCGAGGAGGATTCCTCGGATGAGTAGTTGGGATCGCTTCGGGCCTTGCATGGCCTAGCTTAGCCGTATGTGGCTTTTATTTCTAGTATTTCAATCACGGTCCCTCGTGATTAACTTTTATTTGGTTTAAATGATGTAACCCTAACTGTTGGCCCTTCGGGGTCTTTATTTATGCACTTGTTTGTTTTATTCGTATGTTCATTTATTTTCGGTACTTGGTCTTCCTAGACTCACACTCAACAGGTGCTTGGTACATAAACAAAACATAGAATCATAAAATAGAAAACAAGTTTGCATTAATAACTCAAAAAGGGTTCAACCCTTACACAGCTCATTATTGTCCTACTCGGGGCATCAAGACCCTGGGATGGTTTCATCGAACCTTATTTCTACTTCTCCTACTAGATAAATAAAAAACTACATCCTCGCAGAGGCAGCTTAAACATAATAAATCTTAAGGTTCAAGGCATGCCAAGTACGGGGCACCTCAACCCCGTCCAAGGTCTCCAACTTATATGATCCTCGTCCCAACGTCTTCCTGACTCGATACGGCCCTTCCCAGTTTGGGGCTAGTTTTCCTTTCTGGCCAACTCCAGAAGCCTCGATCTTCCTCAGAACCAAATCGCCTTGCTGAAAGAACCTCTCCTTAACCCTGTGGTTGTAATAGAAAGATGCCTTCTTTTGATGCTCCGCATTTTTGGCGTTTGCCTCGTCCCTGACTTCATCAATCAGATCTAGGGCGAGCTTCATACCTTCTTCATTTGTCTCAGGTTCAAATGCCTCCACTCGAGGTGATGCATGCATGATTTCCAGTGGCACAACTGCCTCAGCTCCATAAGCAAGCAGAAACGGGGTTGCTCTTGTGGTCACCTTGCAAGTAGTGCGATAAGCCCAGAGTATAGTTAGTAACTCGTCTACCCAGGCGCTCCTTGAGCGTTCAACCCTTTTCTTAAGTCCATCAAGGATGATCCGATTGGCCACCTCGGCCTGTCCATTTGCTTGCGGATGTGCTACTGAGGTAAAACGAAGCTCAATAGCATTCTCCTCACAGTACTTCTTAAATTCTTCATTATTGAACTGTGTCCCATTATCCGTCACAAGGATTCGTGGGATGCCATATCTGCAGATTATGTTCTCCCAAAAGAACTGGGAAACTTGCTTGGTGGTTATTTTGGCTAAAGGCTTAGCCTCAATCCACTTGGTGAAGTAGTCAATGGCGACAATCAAAAACTTCCTCTGTGCTGATGCCATAGGGAAAGGACCAAGAATGTCCATCCCCCACATTGCAAATGGAATGGGGGAATTGACTGATGTTAACATCTCAGGCGGCTGCCTGACAATCGGAGCATGCTTCTGGCATCTGTCACACCTCTTGACATAATCCTGTGCATCAGCCAACATCTCTGGCCAGTAGAATCCCAAACGAGTTATTTTGTGAGCCAAGGCCCTGCCCCCCAGGTGCTGCCCACAAATCCCTTCATGAACTTCTTCCAAAGCTTCCCTTGCCTCTTGAGGCCTCAAGCACTTCAAGTACGGGATGACAAATGATCTCTTGTACAGAATGCCCTCAATCAAAGTGTATCTCAATGCTCTTACCGAAAGTTTTCGTGCCTCCAAGGCATCGTCTGGGAGCCACCCGGTCTCAAGGTGTGCCTTGATAGGATCTATCCAAGAGCTTCCCACATCAATTGGTGCCACTAATTTCGAGTCGATGGTCGGGGCCTTCAAGACCTGGAAGTAAACACTCCTTGCATAGTTTTCTATCTCAGAAGAAGCAAACTTAGATAGGGCATCGGCCTTAACGTTCTCTTCTCTCGGGATGTGTTCTACATAACACTCGTCAAACTGAGTCATGACAGCTTTCAAAACTCGCAGATACTTTTCCATAGTTTCATCCTTGGCCTCAAATTCACCATTTACTTGAGAGACTACTAATCTTGAATCTCCACACACTTTGAGGTTCTTGACTCTCATGATTCTGGCCAAGCCTAAACCAGCTATCAAGGCCTCATACTCAGCTTCATTGTTGGTTGTCTGGAAATCCAACTTCAAAGCGTATTCGACTGTGAACCCATCGGGGCTTTGCAATACTAAGCCTGCGCCAATAGATTTTGTTTTTGATGCTCCATCAAAATAGAGCACCCAGTATTCCTTCCGATCAGGTTCAAGTTCTCCATCTCTATCTTGCTTCTCAGGGGTTGTTATCATTTCCTGCCCCCCGACTTCTTGGTTGCTAATGGTGCATTCAACCACGAAGTCAGCCAATGCCTGAGCCTTAATGGCTATTCGAGGCTTATACGTGATGTCAAATTCTCCAAGTTCAATCGCCCACTTGATTAGCCTTCCACTAGCCTTCGGGCTATGCAAAATGTTTCTCAACTGTTGGTCCGTCAGGACCTCAATCTTATGTGCCTGGAAGTACGGGCGTAACTTCCTCGAGGATGTTATCAATGCCAAGGTGACCTTCTCAATGGGAGAGTAATTCAGCTCCGCCCCGTGCAACACCTTGCTCACATAATAGATAGGTTTCTGGACCTTCTTCTCTTCTCGAATGAGAACGGCGCTCAACGCTTGCTCAGATACCGCCAGGTATATATAAAGAGTCTCTCCGGGACTAGGTTTGGCCTGCAACGGGGCTTCAACCATGTACTTCTTCAGTTGTTCAAAGGCCTCTTGGCTCTCAGGGGTCCACTCAAAATTTTTCACCTTCTTCAATGCTTGAAAGAAAGGCAAGCATTTGTCACCAGACTTGAAGATGAATCTTCCTAAAGCCGCTACTCGACTTGTCAACTTCTGCACATTTCTTATAGAGCGTGGTAGCTCCATGTCTAAGATCGCATTGATCTTGTCAGGATTGGCCTCTATGCCTCGCTTTGAAACCATAAGACCCAAAAATTTGCCTGATCCAACGCCAAAGGCACACTTGGCTGGATTCAACATCATTTTATGGTGCCTCAGCACTTCGAATGCCTCTTTGAGGTGCTTAATGTGGTCTGCCTTGAACAGGCTCTTGACTAGCATGTCATCAACATAGACCTCCATGGTTTTTCCAATCAGATGGGCGAATATCTTATTCACCAGTCGTTGGTAAGTAGCTCCTGCATTTTTTAGACCGAAAGCCATAACAAGATAGCAGAAAACACCGAAGTAAGTTATGATAGATACCTTAGGGACGTCATCCTTGTGCATCTTAATCTGATTGTAGCCGCTGAAACCATCCATGAAGCTAAGCATCTCATGTCCAGCTGTGGCATCTATTAACATGTCTATCCTTGGTAAATGGAAGCAATCCTTAGGACATGCGTCATTCAAGTCGGTGAAGTCTATACACATCCTCCACTTACCGTTGGCTTTCTTGACCATCACAGGGTTAGCCAACCATTCTGGAAACTGAATCTCTTCAATAAACCCAGCTTCTAAGAGCTTTTCCACTTCTTGCTTTATGGCTTCTTGCCTTTCAGGTGCAAAGTTCCTCTTCTTCTGCTGTATTATCTTCCGATTAGGATCGACATTCAATCTGTGAGTTATGAGTTGGGGATCAATCCCTGGCATATCAGCTGCTGTCCAAGCAAACACATCGCCATTTTCTTGCAAGAATGCTATCAACTTGCCCTTCAGGGGTTCCTTCAAAGAGGCTCCTATATAAGTCACCTTTTCAGGGTCACCTAGCTCCAGAGGAATAGGTATTAAGTCCTTTGCTGGCTTTCCTCGGTGTTCATCATCGCCACGGACATCCATGTCTTCAATTGGAAGTACCTGCCCCCCGATTCCATCAGCCCTAAGTGCGGATACGTAACAACTTCTTGCCATCTTCTGATCACCCTTTTGTTCCCCAACACCATTCCGGGTTGGAAACTTAATCTTCATATGATATGTGGAGGCCACAGCCTGGAAGGCATGAAGTCCAGTCCTTCCTAAGATTGCGTTATAAGTCGAGGATGCCTTGATCACAAGGAAATTCAGCATCTGAGTAGCTTCCTTAGGTTCCTGTCCAATGGTCATGGGCAATTGAATAGTACCTTCGACCTTGGATTCAACTCCATTAAATTCGTAGATTGGCATGTTGGTGGGGGTCAACTGAGAATCGGTGTACCCCATTTTCACAAACGCATCGTGAAACAAGATATCAACAGAAGCTCCATTGTCTATCAAGACTCGTTTCACCTCCGAGTTTCCAATTACAGGAGTTATGACCAACGGGTCGTCATGGGGGAATTTCACCCCCTCAAGGTCTGAATCATCAAAACCAATCACTATCTCAGTCTTGGCATGCTTCGGGGCTTCTCCTACGATGTGCATCACTTCCCTGGCATAGGCCTTTCGGGAGTTTCGGGTAGTGCCAGCTGCTGTTGGTCCTCCCCAAATCATATTGATTACTGGCCCTCGGGGCTGTGTATTACGATCACGATCACGATCGCTATCTCTTTTGTCATTGTTTCTCCTGTCATAGTCCCTTCTTTGGGTTCCACGATCATCATTCTTCGTGAACCTGCTTAACTTTCCTTTCCGGATCAAGAACTCAATCTCATCTTTCAACTGTCTACAATCATCTGTATCATGACCCACATCACGGTGGTACCTACAGTATTGATCCTTGTTCCTTTTCGTGGGATCACCCCTAAGTGGCTTCGGCCATCGGAAGTCTTTATCCTTCTCAATATCCAGCAAGATCTGACTCCTAGGAGCGTTCAGCCTTGCATAATCAGAAAACCTCGGTCCCAAACCCTTCTTTGGCGGTGACTCGGAATCCTTGCTAGTCCGGGGATACTTGTCCCTAGCATCGTACTCTTGCTCTTGCTTTCGTTTCTTCGAATCATTAAAACCCTTGCCATTGCCTCCTGTGGTTTCCTTCTTCATGCTGTCCTCAGCCTTGATATATTTGTCGGCCCTCCGTTGGAGCTCGGCCATATTTTCAGGAGGATGTTTTGCCAAAGACCTTTTAAAGAAGAGATCAGTGGTTCCGTGTTCCAGGGCTACCATGGCCACCTTATTTTCCTGATCAGTGATATTCAGCGTCTCCTTGGTGAACCGCTTGAGGTAATCCCTCAGATTCTCGTTCTTCCCCTGCACCACATACATAAGGGATGCAGAACATTTTTCATGAACTCTCCCACTAATGAACTGGCTGACAAAGGCGGCACTCAGTTCTTTGAATGAGCCAATTGAGTTTGCAGGTAAGTGGCTATACCACCTTTGAGCCATGCCAGACAAGGTTTGAGGGAACGCCCTACACTTTAAGGCGTCGCTCGCAGGCTGCAACAGCAGTGCATTTGAGAACGTCCTAACATGGTTTGTGGGATCGCCCGTTCCATCATAGGCTTTGATTGTCGGCATCTTGAACTTCTTTGAGATGCGAGCGTTCATCACCTCCTCAGTAAACGGGGGTGTGGGATCATCAGGATCCCCAAGTGGCATCAGATCCTTAGGGTTGCTTCTGGGGGTCTCCACCCTTGTTGATTTTTCAGTTGGGGCTTCGGCCCTCCTTTGCCTTCTTGAAGGCCTCTCCAAATTTATAATTGGAATCCTCTCTGCAGTTGGAGGATGCTGAGCTCGATTCAATCTATCTTGTTTTCTTGCAATATCATCCTTCAATTTTAAGATCTCTGCCTCATAAGCCTTGATTTTCTCAGCAGTTGTCAAGGGGAGTCCATCATGGATTCTTCGTGTCCCTCTTAGAGGTTCTTTGCTAGCACGTCGCCTCCTCGGGGCTTCATCTCGATCATCATCCTCAGATGACGAATCATCAGTATTGGGGCCAGAGTAGTCATCATATTCTCGATCCCGGATCTGTAAGGCGTGACCGCTTGGTCCAGGTTCCCTTCGTCGAGGGGGGTAATTAGGCAGCCCATACATAGGGTTGGTGTTCAAAGGGAGATCCGTAGTATGGATCTGTACCCCCGTGCGAGCAACGTTACCAAGAGGAGAAACCACCATCTGGAGAGGGTTAGTTTCTTGGCTTTGATGGACAATCACAGAGTGGGTCCCCTCTACATGGGGAGTCGTCCCTAGGGGCTGAGTGGGCAGAGGTTGAATGACCGCCCCTGTTGACGGGAGTATTTGTCCCTCTTCAGTGACGATAAGTGGATCAGAAGTGGCTGGTGGAGCAGAGTTAAGGGGCACGGCCTCGGTTGATGTTGTTCTTCGTGTTTGAACCATGGTTGATGTTGTCTTCCCACAGACGGCGCCAAATGTTGTGGATCTAAAACTAGGTTACGATTTGTAATTAATGCTAGGGTGGTTGAGCTTCGCGCTTTAATGGCCGTTTCTGCGTTCGAGACTGTAATCGGTCCTCACAGAGTGCCTACGTATCTCGTATTGAGAATCAAGCCAACGTAGTTCTAGGTGATGGTGCCCTCGAGGCTATGGCGGCGAGAGCTCACCTAGGACGCAGTGGCTTGTATGTCCTTATTCGAGGATTAAGCCAAAACGTAGTTCTGAGAATGAGGGGTCAGGCCCTTTATATAGGCTGAGAAGCCTTAGAATTATGGTAGGATTCGGAGACTTGGTGGGCAAGTCTTTGAGGAAGGTTCTAGATCTATTCCTTGTAGGATACAGTTTCCATATTGAATTGTGTATCTTGGAGGCTAAGTCAGGCAAGAGTAATATCCTTGTTTGACTCTTATTTGCTGAGCTGTTTATTACCCTTAATATTAATTACGAAATTAATATTATAATTGGGGTTTTGGGCCCAGCTGGTGGGCCCCACGTTTCGACCATTCTTGGCCTAATTAATGCCACATTAAATGTGTCTTTAGGGCTTATTTTTAGCCCATATCAATAGGGTTAGATGTCATGGGCCCTTTATACATTTTTTTGGTTCATATTTGGTTACAATCCACAATTAGTAAAGCATATTTGGTTTTTAGTGTTTTTTGGATCTAAAACATCAGCTATCTAGATTGTTCAATGACGGGAAATAGTTTGTGTAAACTGTAAAGTAATAATCAATCAAAATATTTGACAAATGGTGAAAATAAGAAAAAGGAAGGGGTAGAGAAAAAAGAGTTATTTCAGTCCATTTGGCTTTAGTACTATATCAATCAAAATACACATCCGGGATTTCCAAAGCATGATTCTTATCTCCTGTTACTGATGATTAATACAAAATATTATATCATTATTTTAGCTAAATTTTGGTTACTGAGTCTAATTTTTTTCCGTGCTAATTATAGTGGGATTTTGTTGTATACGTTATAATTGATAATTAGGAAGTGTTGAAATTTAATTAAAGATTTTATGAGGATGTGCATGATATCAACCCTTATTTGTCACTTCATCATGATTTCGTTTGCTGAATTATAAATATTTTATTAATATCGACACCAAAAAAGTTAATAACTTATTACAATGTAATTGTCTGTACTCTTGTGTTGGGGTATTATATGCCTCCAACCTCCAATGCAGTCCTGTGTCCTGTCAAGTTACTTGTAGATGTGGAAATGTCTTGCATCTGCGATGCATAAATTTGTATACCTAAACAAGATTAGATTCAAACTGTGCATTCCTGGCTTTAGAAAATATCTATACAAGGTGAATTTAAGACTTTGTTTGCAGATATAATAGGGTGTCCGAAATATACCCTTTGTTTTTTTGGTTAGTATTAAAATGCATTAACATCGGATGTTTGAATTGCACAAATTAGTAGACAGAATAGATAAAATAGCTTAGATAAAGATTGATTCCTTTATTGGCCGAACTTTCTGATCTTGATCGATAATACCATATAATCTAGAGATTAAATAGGGTGATCCTTTCCATTTATTTGTTTATGCAGTAAGTCATTAAATGTCTAGTTGTTATTAACTCAACACTCATGCTGTGGCCTTTGAGTGTTAAGACATGCATGCCAATTTCAACCCTCTATGCATGGTGTGTATTAATATAATAGGGACCTGATTCATTTGTATCCCAGATCAGGGGACCTTAAACTTATTTCTGAGACAATGATTCCAGTATATCTAGTTGTTGGTTTAAGTCCCCTGGTAATTGTTGTTTAGTTTCCAGTTTGCGGAATGTCTAAGTCATTGTGTTTCATGGAAATATCATAGTACTGATGCCTTGTATGGTGTTATATTGAGTTGCTGATATCTATCCAAAAAGTGTAAATTTACATTGTCATTTTTTTTGAAACTATTCAGTTTTACTCTTTCTGTGTACGACATGATGATTAGTTTTACATCTTTGAAATTGCAGAAAATTGGAGAATGGCTGCATTGTTGCTGTAGCTACTATGGGAACTTGTCTGCTCTAAATATTTAACTATTGTGTTCTAACTATTAACTTCTATTAAAGAACTACCAAGAACTTGTTTGAACTCAGCTTGTACTCCTTTTGGATGGGTAAACTAATCATCAGACTTTTGGCAAATATTGGAGTTATGATTATGAATGCTTTTGGTTAACTTCAATTTTGTATTTGCCTAATTAGGATTATTTTGGAATATATGTAGTAGAAGGGAACATGTATTATATCAAAATAAACAAAAAATGTGACTTTGCTGTGACATTACACGGAATTCTAAATGATATTATCGATGGAATTGTAACGAATAATAGCTTTTTAAAAAAATTGAAATTAAATCACTGAGGGTTTGATATTGAAAATATAATGGAGACTTCGTTGAAAAATTGTTGCGATCACCAAAGGCATTGGCAGTTCTTGCCATCATTACAGAATCCTTATATTGTTCCATAACCAAGACTTCACTGCAGGTCTAGCCCATTACATATCATTTTTACTAAACTTGTAATGAGTACGACATCTAGAAGATGGATATACTGATTTGTTGTTCTGTCTTTTTTTGTCTTATCTTCTTGGTTGACATTTTTTCTCTTACGAAGTTCCTGATTGTAGGGGCAAAGCCTAGTAGTATACATTTACTTTCAACAGTGATTGCCAACTCCATTTTCAGCCTCTTGCAAAGGTGACAATATTTTGAGGTCCCTGGTGTAGTGCGACCTTATATCAGGCAAGACCCTCACGGCCTTGGGTAATGGCCATTTTTATCACTATTTGGAATGAAATGGCCCAAAATATCACAACTCACAAAAATGGCCCTTTTTATCACAAAGAAATGCACTTTTAACTTTCAATTTCTCGGATGACAGTTTCTTATATCTCAGAGCTACACTGGATGAATCTCGGGTGATTAAAGCTTTTTTAAATAAGTACGAAGTGCACTCAGGCCCAGTAGTTAATTATCAAAAATTGGGGATCTTTTTCAGTGATAATGTTCAAAGGGATAAACAACGAGAAATCATTGTTGTGCTGGGGGTTAATAATGAACTGGGGGAAGGCATATACTTGGGTCTTCCTTCTCTAGTAGGTCGTTCAAGGAAATCGGTGTTTAATTTTATCAAGAAACGTGTTTGGAAGAAAATTCAATGCTGGAATAACAAGATTCTGTCACAAGCTGGCAAGTCAGTAATGATCAAGAATGTTGCTCAATCATTTCCCTCGTACTGTATGTCATGTTTTATGATTCCCAAGTCACTCTGCTAGGAGATCGAGAGAATGATGAACAGCTACTGGTGGCGATCGAACAATAATAACAACAAGGGAATAAGATGGCTTGCATGGGAACGTATGTGTGTATCTAAAAGCAAAGTAGGATTGGGATTTCGAAGCCTTCACGGTCTTAACGTAGCTCTTCTGGGAAAACATATCTGGAATTTCTTGCAAAATTCGAATTCTTTAGTGTCTCGGATTTTTAAAGCTCGGTATTTTTCTGATTGTAATGTGTTGCAGGCAGGGAAAGGAAACGATTCTAGTTTTATTTGGAATGGCATCTTGGTGGCGAAGGAGATACTTAGCAAGGGTTACAGGTGGATTCTGGGAAATGGTGAGCAAATCAGATCTTTTGTTGATCCTTGGCTAAGGGGAAAGCATGACTTTTGTGTGGAGGACCATCACTTAAACAGGTTTAGGGATGATAAGGTGAATGCATATTTCCGTCCGAATACTAAAGAGTGGGAGGAGCATAAGGTAAGGCAAGACTTTCATACTGAAGATGTTGATTTGATTCTTCAGACATGGATTCCTCAAAATCAAGAGATGGATAGAGTGGCTTGGTCACAGGATAATAAGGGATATTATACGGTCAAGACAGGATATCAATACTGGGTTTCTTTGTAGAACAATATTACAGAGGGGACTTCGTCTAAAGGGTGGAATCGTTTATGGAATATGAATGTACCTCACAAAATTAAAATATTTTTATGGCGGTTCTGTAAGAATAACTTGCCTGTTCGAAACGTATTAAGGGGTAAAGGAGTCTCTGTTCCAATAATGTGTCCAATATCTGATATTGATATTGAGCACCTGTTGCATATATTCTTTAATTGTGCCTTTGCTAGAAAATGCTGGAGAAAAATTGGTTTGGTTCTTGATATGAGTGAGGTAGAAGCAGCCCCTAAATGACTGTTAACAAAACTCAACCATCACACTTCTGAAAATCTGGAGAAAATTATAATTGTTCTCTGGGGTATTTGATTCACGAGAAATAAACTAGTGTGAGAATGGAAGCGTATCACATCAGAGTTAACAGTTGATATTAGTCAGAAAAAGGTTGTTGATTGACAAGAGGCTATGAAGAAGAAGCTGGAAAGTAGTAAGGTTGGAGGTGTCGACAAAAGAGACACATTGAGAAATGGGGGGCTCCAGATAGGGGCTGGACGAAGCTTAACATTAATGCGTCAGTTTACAGTGGTGTAAGCTCATTCTTAATAGGGATGTGTTAGTCACAGAGGCATGCCTGTATACATCCAATAACAAGCCAAACTGTTTGTAATGCTTTGCATTACTTACATGACCTCTAAACTGAGGGAACCTCTAGTTGTAGAGTTTCTACTTATTTTAGTACCTGTAATAGGCATCAAAATTCTATCTGTATAATCTGTAAATTAAGTCATGAAAATAATGCTTGGAAGAAGATCCAGAGATCATGCCTCAAGCTTGGAAACTAGGCTGTAAAATAAACACAGTTGGATTTTGAAGATTGAAGATTTGCCTAAGTACTAATTCGAGAAGTATTTTGTTCTATTCGAGAAGTCTAGCATTCGACAAGTCAGGGATTCGATATCTTAAAAGACATTGTTCGATATCTTTAAGAGTTAACAAGTCAAAGCACCATTCGATAAATCAAAGATTCGACATGTCTAATACTATATTCGAGAACTCAAGAAGTCGACAAGTCAAAACATCATTTGAGTTCTCTAAGAGTCAACAAGTCAAAGCTCAATCGATATATCTCAAGGACTTAAGAAGCTACTCGACATCTCAAGGATTCGACAAGTCAATTGCTCTATTCGACATCTCAAGGAATCCTGAAGAAAAGCCTAATTCGAGAAGTAATTCGACAAGTCAGTTATACATTATTCGAGAACTCTGAGTTATCTATCAAGTTAATTCTAGTTCTCGATTCAATAAATTAGTTACTTCTCGAATGAAGTTGTGAAGACAAAATACTATGAAATTGTACAAGTCAGAAACCTGCAACAAGCCAAAACACTTTCAGGACCACTGTACTATAAAGTGCCTTTGGAAAGTCTACAAAAGAAGCTTAGAGAGTTGTTATAAGAGACAAGCTGCTGAAGAAGTGGATCTGAGCAGGATAAAGTAAGTCAAATTATAAAGTTTCTTGGTCGTTACTCAAATTAGGATAGACAAATTGGAAAGTAATTTTGTCTGTCTTGACTTTTGTAGTAAGTAGGTTGTGCACATGTTCTATAAGTGTACAACCTCACTTCTCTAGGAAAAGTGAAGAGATTAGAAAAGAAATATCCATTGTAAACTTCTCTCTGAGAAAAAAGTTGAGAATACTAACATTTGTATTCTCAGGTTGTAGCAACATTTTGATCTAATAAAATATTAGATTAAAGTGAGTACTGTGTTGTTGTGTCTTATATTTCCACACTCATATTTGTTTAAGCACAAAGCACATACTTTAACCACATACACCACTAAGAAAAGAGAAGTTAGGGAATCCATTCACCCCCCTCTGTATTCTCTTTTGGTATATTCAATACTCAACAAGTGGTATCAGAGCAGGCTGTTTATTCAAAAACAGAAAACGATCATGAATACACCAAAGACTACTGGAACACTGAAGGTCCATAAGTTGGATAAAGAGAATTACAACCTCTGGAAGATTAAAATGTTGTTGTTCATCAAAGCTGCTAACCCTCTATATCCTGATATCTTCAAGAATGGTCCCTTTGTTCCACAACAAGAGATCCCGGAAAAGACTGTTGGAACCGCAACCATTCTAAGATCTTATGTGGCCAAGGAACCATCCAAATGGACAAACTCAGAGAAAGATAAGGTTGCCCTGGACAATCATCTCATGCTGCTGATAATAGATTCTATGGAGATGTCAATGTTTGCCAATATAGCCTCATGAAAATCAGCAAAAGAGATGTGGGATCACATTGAGGTATTGTGTGAAGGGACATAAAAGGTTAGAGAAAACAAGAAACAGATACTGGTCACGCAGTACGAAGCTTTCATGGCACAGCCCAAGGAAAGTATTACCGATATGTTTGAAAGGTTTCATAAGCTGGTGACTGAGCTATAGATGAATGAGAAGGGTTATAGCACTAAGGAGTTGAACATGAAGTTTCTATTGTCTTCTCCAAACCACCTAGAGCAGAGGGTCATTTCTCTAAGGGAAAGAGATTTGAACAAAATCACATATGATGTGCTCTATGAGGTTTTAAAGACACATGAGCTTGAATTGCTTCAGAAGAGGGCTATCCAAGCCAACCAAGGCAGAATGATAAACACATCATGTGCCTTGATTGTCAGCAAAACTGTTTAAGACCTAGAAGCATCTACAAGTCAGCTAAGGATAGAGGAGATAGTAGATGATGAAGAAACTTAAGGTGAAGTGAAGGAAGAAGATGAGTTCTATACTCTTGAAGAACTAGACGACATGGAGAACATCTCATATGCTTTCATGGCCAAGAAATTTCCAAACATCAGATTCAAGAGGAACCAACCCTTCAAACCTAGAGCTCAAAACCATTCATTCAACAAGAGCAAGACACCTGTGAAAGTAAACAAGAATAAATTCAAAACCAGCCATGTGGATAGGTCATCTGTAAGGTCTTATAGATGTAATGACCTGGGGCATTTTTCCAGTGAATGCAAGAAGCTTAAAAAGAAGGATAAGGAGTTTCTAGAGCTTGAAGCTAAGTATAAGGCCCTACTGAAAAAGCAAACACAAGACAAGGCAAGGAAGCACCCAATGCTAATTTCAAGTGCTTTGTTCGCTGGATGTCTGAGTCATACATCAATGATGCACTCTCAGCCAACCCAACTCTGTACCTAGATCTTCTAGAACAGTTTTGGAGGACAGCCACTGTGGAAGTTGTTGCTCTTGAAAATGCAGTAACCTCTTATATCGTCTACTGCAAAATACAAGAGAAAGAGGTTACTATCACTACAGAGGATATGAATCAAGCACTAGGACTTCATCAAGACATGTATCACCCTCTGGTATTTGATGATGATTTGATTGCGTTCTTCGACTTTATCAGATATGCTGATACAATCAAGATTGGAAAAATGAATCGGAAGTGTCTCAGAAAGGAATGGAGTTTTGTGTTCGGCACACTGCTACAGGTGTTCATTGCTAGAAAGTCGAGTTTTGATCAAATCAGTGCACCTGCACAGCAAATTGCATACTCACTGGCATATGATAGGAAAATCAATGTGGGTAATCTAATTATGCAGGAGCTATATGGGAGACTTGGTAAGAACTCAACCAAGAGAGGTACTGAAATTTTCTTCCCTCGTTTTATTCAATCTGCTCTTAATTTTCTAGATAATAAATTGATTGAATTGCTTGGGATAGATAGAAATAGAACAGGCTATCCGAAATCCATGACCAAACTCATTTTTGGTAACTTGGAGACTAGGAATAATGTGGATGTGAGACATGAAATAACTCCTCATATGCAGAGTTTATTTCAGTCTTACCCCCACAACATGCCAACATTTGCCTCTAAGTCTGAGTTAGCTAAGCCCAAGAAAGTAGAACAAAATGCTAACCCAGGGCCTGCTAACCAACCCCCTCAAACAAACACTATATCAAACACAGAGCCAACTGCATCACTCTCTCAACAGGGTGATGTTAGTAAAAAGAAGAGAAAGGAGATAGCCTTTGAACCCTTGGAAATGCTAACAGAAGCAGCATTGAATGCTGAATTAGGCTTAGAAAGTGAGGCACCTGTGTCACCCTTGCAAAAGCTAAAGAAGAAGAAAGCTAAGAAAACCACCTCTTCAGTCACACAAATGGCTGAAGTTGTTAAAATTAGGGGCACACAGCTCACTAGATGTACTCTCTCAACAGGGTGCATTTATAGAATCAAGCATTCTCCCCAATGCACAATCTTGTATGGAGTCTGTACAAAGGAGTGATAAGGATGACACTACACTGAGTGGAGAGCACATCACACTTGAAAATCCCTAAATTTCTCAGGGGGAGTTGCCAAAATCTACTCCAAAAGACACTTCTCTTCCAGAATCTAATACTGAAATTTCTTTGGAGCCTGCAACTCAAGCAATTGAGGGGCAAGGCATTGATCACCAAGAATCCTTTTCTCTTGGTGAGCTAATGGGTTCAAGTGACTTAGTGCATGATACTCTGCTCACCTCCCAGGAACCACATTTAGATGGTGAGGGAATGCATGCCGGGGCATCTCCTAATGACACCATCACAAACACAAAGGCTTCACTAGTTTTCACTAGAGACTCTGTGCCTGTGTCAACTACTGTTGTAACTCATCCCACTTTTGTGGATACAACAGTAGTAGAGTCATTCCATCCGGCTACAGAAGTTGCATCTGTAACTGAGGAGTCTAGCTTGCCTAGCTCTAGATCTAACTTTATGTCACAATGGCTGAAGCCTGTGCAATATGACAGTGCTTCAGGATCAGGGTCTGTTCCACCACAATTGACGGTAGAAGCACTTCAAAGCTTAGTTATGGATTAGATTCCTGAGTTTGTAAAAATAACCCAAAACCTTGTCACATCAAACATGTCAAATCTAGATTATGAAGCCATTCTGCTATGTCACAAAGAGGATGTGGAGCTGCAAAAGGATAAAATATTAGATGATGCTGAGAGAGATGGCAATGTGGATGCCTAGTTATAAGGATATGGTGGCCTCTCTCTCGACGAAGCTCTTCAATACCTAAGAGAAGAGTACATCACTTCACTGGGGTCAAATGCCAAATCTTTATCTCCTGGTGAAGTGTATGAAGCTGTAAATGATTCATCTAAGGGATTCTTGAAGGCTGCTCACTACCTTGGCAAAGGAGTTAAACTGAAGTCAATGAAATATGTAAAGCCACATCCCTGGAAGTGAGTGCAATCAAGAGAGAATTTACCTCAAAGTTCCCTTCTCTAGATCCTATTCTCGAAACCATTCAAGAATGCAAAAACACCTGTACTCAGATGGATAATGGATTTCCCTTGGTTCAAAGTGTTGTCAAGAATCTTGCAACCCAAGTGCAAAATCTATCTTCTCAGAGAAATGATGCAAATGCCATGCTCAGAACTCTCTTTGCTAACCAATATGGAGATAAGCTAGTGACTGAAGTCCCTGTGCATAATATAACAAAGTTTGAAGTAGTGAGGCTCAAGGAACAGTCACTTTCTGGATTTAAAGTTAATGAGTTGTTCACCAAGGTGGATTCTCTAGAAAAGGAAGTGAGATCACTCAAACAGTATAATGCTGAACTTACAGACACTGTTGCTCTGCTCAATCAAAAGTTGGACACTCAGGCTGCCACCACAGCTGATGTTCTTCTTCATTAACAAGAAATGTTGTCTACTATGATGAAACACATGGGACTTCCTCTACCTGAAGACTCTTCCAACCCAAAGGTCCCTTCAAAAACTTCTGTGCCTGACAACAAGCCTAAGGGGGAGAAGAGGACCTCAAAACCAAAGGGGGAGAAACCTAAAGAAAAGGGCATTGTTATATTTGAGGGTGGTCAATCACAGACTTCATCTACAATTCCTAATGTTCAAGGCAAAGGCAAATCGTGATTCAAACCTCTAAATCTATCAAGCCTATAACCTCTCTACCAGTTGTCACTCTGCCAGAAGTGCACATCACTACCCCTAGTGGCCAGAAACAATCTATTATCTCTACAGTGGTTGCAAGAAGTATGCCATCTGATCAACCTCAACCCTCCAGAATTGAAAGTGCCAAGCTTGTAGAAGTCAAGGTGGTTACTGAGGCCAAGCTATAAGAAGTTGCAAATTCTAATGTCTATCATGATGATGCATTCTTGGAGTTTCTGAAAGTCTCAAAAGAACAGGCTGGTGATACATAACTATATCTAAGGAGTTTGAGTAACCAGATTGACTGCCTCACTATTGTGCCTAAGAAAGTTGATAATGTGTGGATAAAGGAAATAATAATGATGACCAAATCCAAGATATGGCATCTAACATACACCACTCTGAAGGCTCTCAAATTTACTGAAGTGGATGCACCTGTCAAGCTGATTGAGAAGACAAATGAAAATAACAAGAGCCTGTATGATGACTTAATGAATGATTAACCATCCAGACTGCCTGAAGTGCTTACAAATCCAAGAACCATCATCTATCAGTCTGGAACAAGAATTGATGACATCCAACAGTTAATCATTCCTAAGCATCTTATCCCTCAGAACAAAAGCCTCATTATTGCTATCATTGAGAAGCTGTACCAGAAGAAAGGTCTCAGAACAGCAGAGGAACTGAAAGCTATTTCATATCTCTGAACATACATTGCAACTGGCACTGTATCTGAAACTGCTAAGTTCAAACAGAGCAATGACGGTGATAAAGACAAAGATGAGGATAAAAGTGATGGAAGGAGAAAACATCACATGAGCAATAAGGGGGATGAAGACAAGAATAAGAAGAGCAGCAAGGACAAGAAGAATGATGGTGATCAAGGCTGTGACAAGGTTTATGAGAGAAAGAGTGGAAAATAGCAAGCCCTAGGCATCACTAGCAGTAACCTCACCACAACACAAGACTCTATGTCTAGGGTGAATGCAGCTAGTAATGACCTACAAAAATCTTTATCTATGGCTTTTGAAACTGTTTTACCATCTCAAGAAGAGAAGATGCAACTCAAGAAACCATGTGCATGTCTCCAAAAGCAAACTGCTAATGGTGTACTATAATGGTCCAAAGACAAAGGTCTTAAATTTCTCTCAAGCAACAAGGTGAAGAAGCTGAATTTTAAGATGTCAGCCAAAAGGGCAAGAAAGGAGAAAACATCTACATCTCAGGCACTCACAATCATCCCTGGACTAGACTTGCCCTGTCTTGACATAGACTATGATAAAGATGAAATAGCATATCAACATGCTCAAAGAATTTATCATGTAGCTATATTTGATGATTGTCTAGAGTTCAAGTACACAGATGGAAAGTTCAAGAGATTCAAACAAGGCATGTGTGAACACTGGGGCAGGTTACATGATCTACAAAGAATTATGGTGCTACTCAACTATGAGGATGAAAAGGAGAGAAGTTGGAAAATTGAGATAGCTCATTTTATCAAGATGAAAATAGATCATGAGAAGATGTTAAGAAAGAAGAATGAAAGGTTGAAGCAAAAGAGGGAAGAAGAGTTAGCTGCTCTAGAAGCCAAAGCTGAGGAGATGAGAGCTAAAGGGTTATGTAGAGTCAAGTATAATCCTTACATTGTGGAATACATGAAATATGGCAGACTTGTGAAGATTAGAATGGACTACATTAGCTTTTATCTTGAAGCCAAACTAAATGAAGTTATCAAAGACTTATCTGGCTCACCTCTCATTGAAGAACTCAATGCCATGGAAGACATCATCCAGGCAATAAGTGATGCAAAGAAAGCCAAGGAAGAAAACAAAAAAGAGGATCTACAAGCTGAATCTCAAGGAAGAAGCTCAATGGAAAATGGCTAGTATTTCCTCATAATTGTAACAATACCTTCTTGTAATTCTATTCATATCAATCAGTCTCATACATGTACCTGTCAAGCTTTACCTTTATGTATGTTAGGCTTGTTATCAGACATAAAATTGTGACTAAGGGTCTTACTCACAATTTGGGGGAGATTGTTAGTCATAGAGGCATGCCTGTATACATCCAATAACAAGCCTAATTGTTTGTAATGATTTGCATTACTTACTTGACCTCTAAACTGATGGAACCTCTAGTTGTAGAGTTTCTACTTGTTTTATTACCTATAATAGGCATCAAAATTCTATCTGTGTAATCTGTAAATTAAGTCATGAAAATAATGCTTGGAAGAAGATCCAGAGATTATGCCTCAAGCTTGGAAACTAGGCTGCAAAATAAACGCAGTTGGATTTTGAAGATTGAAGGTTTGCCTAAGTACTAATTCGAGAAGTATTTTGTTCTATTCGAGAAGTCTAGCATTCGACAAGCCAGGGATTCGATATCTTAAAAGACATTGTCCGATATCTCTAAGAGTCAACAAGTCAAAGTACCATTCGATAACTCAGAGATTCGACATGTCTAATACTATATTCGAGAACTGAAGAAGTCGACAAGTCAAAACATCATTCGAGTTTTCTAAGAGTCAACAAGTCAAAGCTCATTCGATATATCTCAAGGACTTAAGAAGCTACTCGACATCTCAAGGATTCGAAAAGTCAATTGCTCTATTCGACATCTCAAGGAATCCTGAAGAAAAGCCTAATTCGAGAAGTAATTCGACAAGTCAGTTATAAATTATTCGAGAACTCTGAGTTATCTATTAAGTCAATTCTAGTTCTCGATTCAATAAATTAGTTACTTCTCGAATGAAATTGTGAAGACAAAATACTGTGAAATTGTACAAGTCAGAAACCTGCAACAATCCAAAACACTTTCAGGACCACTATACTGTAAAGTGCCTTTGGAAAGTCTACAAAAGAAGCTTAGAGAGTTGTTACAAGAGACAAGCTGCTGAAGAAGTGGATTTGAGCAGGATAAAGTAAGTCAAATTATAAAGTTGCTTGGACGTTACTCAAATTAGGATAGACAAATTAGAAAGTAATTTTGTCTGTCACAACTTTTGTAGTAAGTAGGTTGTGCACATGTTCTATAAGTGTACAACCTCACTTCTCTAGGAAAAATGAAGAGATTAGAAAAGAAATATCCATTGTAAACTTCTCTCTGAGAAAGAAGCTGAGAATACTAACATTTGTATTCTCAGGTTGTAGCAACATTTTGATCTAATAAAATATTAGATCAAAGTGAGTACTGTGTTGTTGTGTCTTATATTTCCGCACTCATATTTGTTTAAGCATAAAACACATACTTTAACCACATACACCACTAAGCAAATAAAAGTTAGAGAATCCATTCACCCCCCCCCTCTGTATTCTCTTTGGTATATTCAATACTCAACAAGTGGTATCAGAGCAGGCTGTTTAATCAAAAACAGAAAACGATCATGAATACACCAAAGACTACTGGAATGGTGAAGGTCCCTAAGTTCGACAAAGAGAATTACAACCTCTGGAAGATTAAAATGTTGTTGTTCATCAAAGCTGCTAACCCTCTATATCCTGATATCCTCAAGAATGGTCCCTTTGTTCCACAAAAAGAGATCCCTGAAAAGACAGTTGGAACTGCAACCATTCCAAGATCTTATGTGACCAAGGAACCATCCAAATGGACATACTCAGAGAAATATAAGGTTGCCCTGAACAGTCATCTCATGCTGCTAATAATAGATTCTATGGAAATGTCAATGTTTGCCAATATAGCCTCATGCAAATCAGCAAAAGAGATGTGGGATCACATTGAGGTATTATGTGAAGGGACAGAGGAGGTTAGAGAAAACAAGAAATAGATACTGGTCACACAGTATGAAGCTTTCATGGCACAGCCCAAGGAAAGTATTACTGACATGTTTGAAAGGTTTCACAAGCTGGTGACTGAGCTACAGATGAATGGGAAGGGTTATAGCACTAAGGAGTTGAACATGAAGTTTCTATTGTCTTCTCCAAACCACCTAGAGCAGAGGGTCATTTCTCTAAGGGAAAGAGATTTGAATAAAATCACATATGATGTGCTCTATGGGGGTTTAAAGACTCATGAGCTTGAATTGCTTCAGAAGAGGGCTATCCATGCCAACCAAGGCAGAATGATAAACACATCATGTGCCTTGATTGTCAGTAAATCTGTTCAAGACCTAGAAGCATCTACAAGTCAGCTGAGGATAGAGGAGATAGTAGATGATGATGAAACTTAAGGTAAAGTGACTGAACCTGTTGAAGAATAGGAAGAAGATGAGTTCTATACTCTTGAAGAACTAGACGGCATGGAGAATACCTCATATGCTTTTATGGCCAGGAAATTTCCAAACATCAGATTCAAGAGGAACCAACCCTTCAAACCTAGAGCTCAAAACCATTGATTCAACAAGAGAAAGACACCTGTGAAAGCAAACAAGAATAAATTCAAAACCAGCCATGTGGATAGGTCATCTGTAAGGTGTTATAGATGCAATGACCTAGGGCATTTTGACAGTGAATGCAAGAAGCCTAAAAAGAAGGATAAGGAGTTTCCAGAGCTTGAAGCTAAGTATGAGGCCCTTCTGAAAAAGCAAACACAAGGCAAGGCCTACATAGCTAAAGGGAAGTGTTGGGATGACTCTGATAGTGATGGAGAAGAGCAAGAATTTTGCAATTATGCCTTGATGGCTGATTCCAAGGATGAACAATCTCCATCTAACTCTCAGGTACCATCTCTCACTACCATAGATATGTCTGTTTCTGAATATAAGTGTATGGTTGAACAACTGTCTATTGAAATGTTTAATATCCATACTAGTATGACTGCTTCTAATGAAGAGATTGCTAAACTGTCTACTAGAAATGAACTGTTAAACAAGAAGAATGAGGAACTTGAGCTAACTGCTATGCAAGTAGTTAACCTTAAGAAAGAAGTTGAATATCTGAAGAATAAGGTTCTTTGTTCTAGTCAGGTTGAGTAGGCTCTTAGGGATGAACTAGCTAAAAATTAATTCAAACTGAAAACTTTTAAGAACTCCTATAGTCTATTGCAGTCCTACCATGAGAGAAACCAAGCCAAACCCAAGGCTGCCATTGGACTTGACTATGGCACTCTTAAACAGAGGAAAGGCTATGTTGTCATTGAAGATGACATAGTTGTTCAGGAGGAAGTGCCTCACTTTTTAAGAAAGACTAAGTCTCCAATTTTTAAAGAACCAACATTTGAAATTGATGAGGATGCCTTACTCATTAAGCAAATGTTGAATGATGAGGATGAGGCACAGTCTAGTGAACAATCAGCATCCTCTAAGAGTGAGAGTGTCAAGGCAAAAGCCAAGAAGCCAGTAGGAGGTAGACCTAGACCTGAGAAGTTTGTGAAATTTGTTTCAGCTGGGAAAAATGAATCTGAGAAGAAGGTGGCTAATAAGAAACAAAACAGGAATGACAAACTAGGGATAAACAAGAATAACAATTATGCTTATGTGCCAAATGCCCCTAGAAAAGTCTGTCAAAACTGTTTTAGCACTAATCATTTAACACATGCATGCAAGAAACCAACTGGTAGTATAGCTAAGCCTTTCTATGATTGCTCTGTGCCTTTAAGACATAGAGATTCACCATTTTGTGATAAACTTGACTGTATGCCATGTAACATGAATTTGATGACCAGCTATTTTAATTTGAGAAGACAATTCATCGATGGCTGTATAAGTCACAACATTCACACACACTACACAAGATCAGAGTCTTCAAGTCCTCCTAGAGCTAGGAAGGTACCTCTGTCACCTAAGCTTGAGAACTCAGTTTCTAAGACTTCTAACAGTGACAAGAAGAAACGCATACATAACATGCGTTTGTTGCATGTGAGAAATCTGGCCCATCAGGCCCAACAGCTCCAGCCCCAATAAGAAACAGTTGTTTTAAAAAAAAATATATATAAACATGTGTTAGTTGCGTTTATGTGTGATAGGTAGGGCCACTTCTTTCAGCAGAGATATTTTGAATTCAAATTATGATTAAAAGGCCCTTTTCTCCATGGGCTTACCTGTATACTTCCTTAACACAAGCCATGTTAATTTTTTTTGCTAATTACAAGCCATGTTAATTACCTCTAGTTGTTAGACATATTGTCTAGCTAGTATTGAAATACAATATCCATGTATATATTGCAGACTATGCATTTGTTTTCAAGGTTTTGAACGGTCTTTTGAGTACTCCTATATCATTTGTAATCCCAAATTTAATAACTTTGAGCACGAAGTAGCACGTCACTCGAAATTCGGTCTTTTGAGTACTTCTATCTCATTTGTAACTCCAACTTTAATAACTTAAAAGGATGATTTACATGCACATGAAATAGCACTTTACCCGAAACTCGAAAGCATGCAATGGAGCATGCAACACATGTTAGAGCTTAGTTATGGTAACAGCTAGTGAAAAAATATGGAGGGTATGATTGATTTACTAGAGGGAACGAGGTCATCCATGCAAAAAAATTACTAACTCGAACTCTAACACTTGGAATTTGAATTTGAGTTCTTGACTTTTGTATATTGACTTTGAATTAACTTCTTGACAACCGATGGTGAATAAACAAATGCCAGAATTATTTCTCATCCATCCATTATATCTATTATAGTCCAACATGGGTTTTGAAACTATTTAGTAAATTACCAATATACCATTAAGTATATATTAATGTCAAAAAATTTGAACTTGATAAGAATCGAACATGTGACCTCCCTATACTTATAACTTTATGTTCGCATATACAACCACTACACCAAATCCCTTTTAACGTTTTAAAATCATTAACTACATGCTTGAATAAATCCTAACTACATTCTATGCAATATTTATTTATTATCACATATACAACCACTAAACCAAATCACATTTTGTAACACATTTTAAAATCATTGACTACATGCTCGAATAACCCACTTACCGTTATTTATGTAATATTTATTTTATAACTTATTCATTGGCTACTCAAAAAAATTATTTTCACGTTTATTTATATTTTATTAGGGATAAAATTATTGGAATATTTTTCTCTTATAATGTAAAAAATGTTTGTCAATGAAAGAAAATATAAATGGATAGATAAAAATTATCTTCGAATACATAATATTGACCCATAGATCCTTATATATATTAAATTTAAAAAATAAAAACATGTTTAACATCATAAATGAGCCCATAACTTTTAAATTACTTTTAAATAAGCATAACACCTTTTGGTTATATTTTGAAAATCTTTAACTAAAATAATAACTATTATGTTATATTCTCTTAATAAATTATAACAATATTTCTCTCTTTTAATTATTATGTTTATATTATTAGTCGAATTACCAGAATATGTTTATTGCTAAATTAATATAAAAAAGATAAATGAATTGTATAATATATTTTTAATTGATATCAGTATAATATTTTGTATTAAGTATATTTGCATTATATCGGTTAATTGTATTAGCATCGGACAATTTATAGATTGGTTAATAAAAAGATAATAAAAATAATAATAATTTGCATATGAAAAATTTGAATCTGGTAAAAACAGTGTCGAAGGGTTTTGATATCTTTAGTCTCCCACACTCTATTTTTGTATCATTTTCGTAATATCCAAATGCTACAAATTTCATACAAAGGAGTTTTACAGATTTTATATACGCGCACACACAAACACTACTATAGCACCTAAGTAGTGATATACCAATTTCAATTGATTTTTAAGCAACAGTATACGAGTTTTACTCTGTGTAAAACTAATGAAACTCGAAAGTAGCTGATATATACAGTGTCTTAAGATCCAGAATTTGATATATATATCTTGGCTCTCATTTTGGTGTTGCTTTAAATGAATGTTACTTCTTAGATGATTCAATATCGTAGTTATATCTATCTTTTTTTCGTAGATTGAATTTTAATGTATACGTGAACGTTTGCAATATAGTTCATTTAGTGAATACATTAACAAGTTCATTCAGCGAATAAATTAACACATCTTGTTAAAAACATTTTAAAAAAATGACTTTTTAATTTTAGTTTCAAACGAGCCCAGCCGAGCCGAAAATTGTCAGGTTCGAGCTCGACTAAATAGTTCGGGCTCGAACTCGACCGAGCCATAATTTGAAATCTCGAAGCTCGGCTCGACAAAAGTTCAATACGCTCGAGCTCGGCTCAGAAGCTTGAATTGATTCTACTAGATACTGACAAAAGTTCGAATGTGATAAGCTCGGCTCGAGTTCGACTCGATTTAATATATAAAATTTATTTAAATATTAAATATTTATATAATAATATATTTATATTATATAAATAATAAAAATAATTAGAGGCTCGATTAGGCTCGCGAGCCTCACGAGACGAGTAATTTGAAGCTCGAGCTCGGCTCGATAAAGTATTTGAATAGCTCGAGCTCGATCTCGGCTCGGTTATTATTGAACCGAATTCGAATATTTTACGAGCCAAACTCGAGCCGCTCACAAACAGTTTGACTCGTTTACGCCCCTACTCGTGTATGTGCTTGGATTTGTACATGTCCAAATCTGATTTATCTTGAAATTTAAGGTATTACCTTGTATTTTTTAAAGTTCGCTTGTGACAATGGATGATACAAGGTATTGTAAGAACAAATTTTTGTTATGAACATTTAAAAGGTCAATTCATGATCCTATAAAAGCACACATCATATATGTATTTTGGACGTGCATAACTATTAAGATAAATTTATTGTTCTCCAAAATTGGTAGGAGAAAAGAATCCAAAACTAGAAATGTGCGCTCAAATTTTCTAGGCAGAGCTATATGACTCTATTATTTGTATTTTTCAGTAATATCACAATATTTCTTACGATATTAGAAATAATACAATATTTTATTCTTCTTCATCCCAATATAGATAAGCCACTCGCCTTTTCATGCATTTGAGTACGCCATTATTATTGTGATAAAACTTGGTAGCTATTATTAACTCTTATCTACCACTTTTGCCAGTCATTCTTCTCGTATTGATCAAGCACTTTTATATATAAATATAACTCTTAAAATTCAAAATCAGATGAAATTTTGAAAATATAATATCTTAGACAAATCAAAATACATGAATTAGACTGATACAAGAGAATGATTAATGCCATGATGTTTTACAAAAACTAGCTTATAACCCGTGCATCGCACGGATTTCTTTTGATAGGTTATAAATTTTATTTTATGTTTTATTTATGTTTTTATATAATTATTATTTTTAAAAATTATTTTAATACTAATTTAATATAAACTCAATTAATAATATGCATTATTTAAAATTTATATTATAAAATTTTAAGTTAAATATGACTTTGACGTTATTCGAATACCATTAATTATATTATGTTATTATTTATTTTAGGTGTATTTTTTTTTTTTATAATAAAGTGTAAATAAGTAAATTCATGAAGTACCAAAAAACAAGTATCAAAAAACACGTACCAAAAATTAGGTATCAAAACTTTTAATATTTCAATTTTTATATAATAATATAAATTAAATGAATTAAAATGTGATCCGTGCTTTGCACGGCTATCATGCTAGTTTTTTTTTATACTGGATTGAGATACTACCATTTTGTACTTGGATGTTAGTTAAAAGTGACGATTGATAATTATTAATTGTTCGAAATTTTTGGTTCCAGTCGTATTAAGTATTTTGCCTAAATCTGTCATCAAAATAAAAGCAAATTAGAATTTCAAAGATTTAAAATATGAAATTGGAATAATGTAGTGAATGTCACCATATTAAATATTTATGGATCAATCCATCCTCGATTACTAAGAGCAAGTTCAATGTTAGATGCTAAATTGTTATTGCTATTGTTATAATATAGAACTAAAAAGTGAATTTTAGTGTTAAAATAAAACTAACCCTCAAAGCTAGTTCTATAACTAGTTTCAAATTTAACTAACTCTTTTAACTTTTACCTCAACTCTTTTAACTTCTATTGAATATTCTCAACAAACTCATCTCATTCTAGTTAAATGATGATGTGGCATGGATGCATAAATGCATCCTTGATTTCAAATTTAGCACAAAAAATGCATAATATAGCAATAGCACCAAAGATGCATCCAACTATAGCATCCCTTTGGAGATGTATTTTTTAGCACTTGGTGCTATAATATAGCAATAGCACTTGGACTTTTACACTTATTATTAAAATTATATATTGTTGTTAGTAGAATTATTTTCAAAAAATAAGATAGATGTTTAATATAAGTAGATTTTATAAATCAAATAGAATTTTCAACTTAAAAAATCATCAATTTCTTCTCTCTCTTTTGTTTCTACGTAGCTTAAATTGGAAAATAATTGTTAAATAATCACTAAATTAAAGATTATTTTGTTAATTTCATGTGGACTGTAAAATTCTCCAAATCAAATTTTAAGAATTCAAGATAGAACACAAATATTAAATTGAACGTAATCTTATATATATATATATATATATATATATAATATAGGGTGTGGCTCAAAAGAGAACTCTTTTTTTGAAGGAAACTAAGGTACTAATCCTAACCATTGGATGTATTATAATCAATGGCCCCGCCAGGGGCACCCACACACTAATCAAATACACCCTCACACACACAATCCCACCTAATCCCCTCCGTTTTTAATTTGATTTTTCCCGTCAATCGATGATATTTTTTTAAAATCTAATTTCACCACATTTTTCTCCATCTCCCAACGATCAGTTTGCATACCATATGTGCTATATTTTAATTTAGTTTTCTAAGTTTTCTTTTTAAAGGGGTTTTCTTTAGATCCCTACTCATATATAAATTTTTTAATAATAATTTAATATATAAATTAATAACATATAAATATTAAAAAATTAATATAATAATGAATATAAAAAAAGAAATCGTGAACGCACGGTTATAAGCTAGTAATTACTAATCGTGTTAGGTTAATTTTAACGAAAATACACATATTTATTGGTGTAATAAACTTGAAGTACACACTTTGCTACAGTTGAACCTCAATGAAGTAAAGTAATATCCTCGCTATAATAATATTTTTTTTCGGTCCCAACATAACGGAGACAGTGTATTTTTACTCCCGATACAGTAATATTTTTTCCCGGTTCCAAACATATTACTTTAAAGAAATTTAAGTGTATATACTAAATTGCATGCACACAATTCGTACATAGGAAAAACTAGAGGTAAAAATCTGCATTTTTCTTTACAAGTTTTATTGTTTTATTTTAAATATGAATTTTTTTTCATTTATTTAATTTATCGTGATTGTGATATATGATTATTTTTAATAAATAATATTGTAATATATCATATGCGGGCTAGAGCCCATTTGGGTTTACTTAAAAAATGTTATTTATAACTTAAAATGTAACTTATTCGCTTTAAGTGAAAAGTGATAATTTTAATTTTAAGGAGTCGGTTTGATTAACTTAAAAATTGTTTTTTATAACTTAAAGTGCAACTTATTCCTTTAAATGAAAAGTGTTAATTTTAACTTTAAGTCAAATGTACGAATTTGGCTAATTTGACTTAAAAGTGAATTTATTCCAAAAAAATTGATTAGAAAAAAGAAATTTATATTTTTCAAATATAAAATAAAAATATAAAGTTCAAATATATGCAAAGAATAAAACATGAGTTAAAAGATGACTCAAATATATAAAATTTGATGTGAGGAAAAAAAAGGTAAATTAAAAGAAAGTACCTGTACTTAAATTTTTTAAACTAGCTTTTAAGTGTCAATGAGCAACTTAAAGCTTTAAGCTACGAGAAGTAAAATATTGTCAATACCAGTTGTAAAAAAAAAAATTGTCAAAGCGGAAGAAAATGAAGAATGGTAGGCTAATATTTACCATCAAAATAAATTATACCCTGTCCTTGAAGATTCTTTGCATTTCCTAGTAGGAAATGAAAACATCCAACATCAGTGACAAAATTGATGTGCATGTGAGTGCGAGCATCCAAATATATGAGCATCAAGAGGTAACGTAGTTCCAACAGTAGCATCTAAACGTCGGAGCTTTGTTTGTATTACATCAACACTATTACTAAGCAGTTCCCTGGCCGACGATAAATGTGAGTAAGTTCCTTGCTAGTGACGGACACAGCATGAAAGACTCAAAGCTCTCAGCTAATCCTTTAGTATTATTGAATTGAATGCATATAAAAAGGAACAGATCGAGTGAAGCAGCGGCTTCTCAGAAGACCCTCCTGAATATGATGGGAACACAAGGGACATTAATTAGCCCTATCTCAGCATTCAATGTGACGGTGGCTCCAAACATGTTAAAGAACCAGCAAGAATATTTGTAAGAATTTTCTGTCCTGGATGCTCTTCACCTCAGCTAAGCATCCCTTTTATTGGCGCAAATCAGTATTGGAAAATGAAATTATTAGCCATGCAAGCAGCATTATTTAAGCAATTAGCAAGAAAGTAAGGCACAGAGTGCCCACTGAACAACACAATATGTAACAGCTCCGCTTGAAAAAAACATACGATAATAAATCCAGTTGGCTACTTATTTGGAAAGGGACAGATATGGGAAACCAGCTTCTTTCGGAGAGCTTAAACCAATTATTATATAGAAGCATAATGTCTTCGAACCTGCGGTTCCTGTTCTGTTAGTTCCCCGAATGTAGAAGACAAAAATGGTCAAATATTATCAAACATTCATTCATTGTCCCATTTGTGTACAAGGTTAGCTGTATAAGTCGTATCTGGTGACAACATGGAAGTGATTATCTTTCCATGACTTCCAAACCACTATTCACAGTAAGATCCGTATGCTTCGACCAATCTGCATTTGAACAATACAACATTTGGAATATATCAACCGACATTATTCAGTCTCTACCATAACAAGCTATAACAAACAGATTTTGCCTTTAGTTTTTAAAATAACCTTGATTCATGATATGAGAGGTTCCATTCACCTTCAGGACACTGAATGAGATTACGTTCATTCATTTCTTTCAATAAGTTATCTGTGAAGAACATCATGTTTGCACAAATTTGTTTTTGGAACCGGGAGATGGGATCGCTTTCATACTACACATGAAAAAATTAAAAGGTATCAGCCAGTATAGTTGTCATTAAATAGCATAGTTCACAAAAAGTATTTGACATATCCCTCTCTTTGTTTGGAAAATTACTAACAAGTAACAAATCAAGTACCTCTATACTTGTCCTAGATGCCCCAGTGCTAAACATCCAAAGATCTGCTACTGTATCCCTAATAGTAATTGCTCTAAATGGTGCCCCAGCTTGAGTACTCCAGACAGCAGCATAGTACTTGTTTTCTTGTAATGCAATTTAAGCTCTGGTGCAGCAAAGACATGCTGCAGCAAAGACATGCATCGGCTCGGGCCACTATGGAATAGTTTGTTCAGGAGATGCTGCCCATATGAATGCTCGTTTTCTAGACTGAAGAACTCCATATGCTCCAGCTTCAAGTATTCCGAACCAAACCCGAGTACAAAAGGAATCACTTAATTACTATATACTTCTCAAAATAATGCAGTAGTAGATTGACATCCATATACTCAATTAATCCTGATATTAACCTGGTAAATCATATCAAGAAGTGAAGCCCCTTGTCTGTCAGGACACAAAATTGCTGACATTCTCAAGAACAAAATACTATTGTCGATTATAATCAGAAAAGAATAAGGATGGTTAAGTCTAGTCATTCCAGGAAACCCCTGCATTTTCAGCAAATACGTAATTAATATGGTTAACAAAAGATTTTTTGTAACCTTTATCAACGAAGGCACTTCACAAACCTGACATGGGGGGCCTCACAAATAAGTGAGTAAGCTTAGATCATCCTATATGTCACATGGTTGACTATATAGCACTTGTAAAAACAACACTAGTATATTATATACAGATCTTTTTGTCCGAAGTCCAGATATCTGTAGATTATTGTTAATCAGTTTGAGAAGCTACACAACTTAAACAAATTAACAGAAGAGCCCATCTACTAATTTCTTGCATAAGTCCTAGAAACCAAAAGAAATGCAATAATGGTGAATTAAGAAGTGAAGGTTTATGGTGCACAGGAAAGCGCCTTTAGCAAAAGAGTGGAAATTGCTCTGAAATTGAATATTCTCAGATTGCAAATATTTTAAGGAAAAGAGAATATAGCAAGTCAAATTGCAACTATTTAAGGTTATTCAGATTACTACCTATGTTTAATTTTCATTATGCCACCGAATTGATTGTTGATATCTGGTTCGATCAGTTTTACTTTTTGATTCTAAAATGGAGTGAAAACTGTATTTGGTGAAGGGAAATACTAAACAGGGTTTGATGTCATGGCCCCCTAATACATTTTTGTGATTCACTTATAGTTACAATCCACAAAACATTAAATCATGTTTAATTTTAAGTGTTTCCGGGATCCAAAACACCAGCTATCTAGATTCACCAGTTCAATGATGGGAAATAGTTTGTGTAAACCTTAAAGTAGTATATTATCAATATGTTTGGCATAAATGGTGAAAACAAGGAAAAGGAAGGGGAACTGAAACAAGAGTTACTCTAGTCCATTCGGGATGTAAAGCTCACCCCTGGCCGTTTTAAATCAAGCAAAATACACATTTCGAGTTTTTCAGTCACTGCGCCATTCTTAACAACTGGTAAGTTTTGCAGGTAATTAGTCTCATGACTCATAGTAATCCAAAAGCTTTTGAGATCAATCAGAAAAAAACAAGTATCGAACTCTGAAGATGAGGCAATTTTAACAGCCTTTTCTTCTCCAACTGAGAGATCAATACAAGCATTGTTCCATGCACTGGTATTAAAGAAAGTTTCCTTATTGTAGTCACGTTAGAATTTCCACTGTCGTGCTTTGATTCAACCTAAAATGGAACCAGTACTAGCCTCTGTACAATTGATGCTTGTGCTTACTAAAAGAATGTTTTTTCTCTCTCTGGTTTGTGGAGATTTTGTAACTCGTCTCTGTAATATACTACCATATATCAAGCTCAATATGAATGTGATTGTTGTGTATCAATGGAGATGTTTGTGTAATTAGTGAAGAATAAGAGTTGTAACACAAACACCACAAAATTAAAGTATGATACGAAGCAATCAAGTAAACATGTCAATCTATTATTATTATTATTATCATCCAAGTAGTTGTAAAGATGGGCTACTAGAAACTCTAGGTAGTTTTGAATTTCCCTATGATAATCCACTAGATCTACACTGAAATTCATCATTGCTTAGTCCAAGTAGACTTGTTCTACCATTAAAACTCTTGCTTCCGAAGCAAGAAAATTTAGCAGCTCTCGGTAATGCAGGCAAAACAAGGCTCGTGTACATTGAATTTCTTGACATGGGTAAATTTTCTCTCACAAAATGATTCATAATTGGAACTTGTAAATTTGATGGAGATTCCCTAGTTGTATTGTATGATGATGAAGTGTTGGGAGTGTTATTAACATTGGAAATGTAAGTATTTCCCCTAGAAAACTGCGGTGAGATGTGACCAGAGTTGCTAATGGTGCCTAATTTTCCAATCAATTCTCTGATTGCATAAGTATCAGTGGCATGGTTGTTGGTTACAGGGGAAGATACAATTGAGCTCAAAGATGACTCAAATTGAGAATTTTGTTCTGTTGTTCGAGAATTTGAAATTTGAGAGCTGTTGATCATTTGTATTTGTGTTAGTGAAGTTTGGAACTGGTGTTGTGGTGGTGCAATTTCATTACTGGAAAATGATCATTTTCCATGTTGTAGAAAAGAATAACTAAATTTTTACAAAGAAAGAAAGAAATGAATTTTGAAACAGGGTATCTGAAATACTGATGAATAATAAGAACCCAGATGAGGATTTGCAAGAAAGATTTCAACTACATGTGTATGTGTGGAGTCTGAATAAAACTATAGTCAATATAATGCATTTCATATATGTGAAGAAAACAGAGGAAACAGAGTAGTTTAGGTGGGGAATAATAATGAATGAAAAATATGAAAAGTGGGCTCAAAATGATTGCAATCTTAGAAAGTGATATTGCTGGTGAAGTTGGTGAATGAATGAGATTTGTGATTTATGAGAATTGTAAAGAAAAGCAAATCAAAAGTAGAAGATCGAGAGAAGGGGAAAAAATATAGGCCAAGGAAAAAAATAAAAAAATAATGTAGCCCCACCCACACATGACACAGCCAAATACTGGTAGAATATTTTATTACACAAGTATACATTTCAAGATATTAACATCAACAACATGCAAGTCATGCACACACAAACACACGCAATAGAAAATAGAAAATGGACAAACGAGATGCCGGGGGTCATAGAACATCAAAGTAGAAACAATGTGCAGCAGTCTAATGATCTTAAAATATTTCTACTATTTCGCAAAGCTTTTCTTTCATTCTATGAAACTGAATAGGCTACTCCATTCCTTGTTTTAGTCATTAGTTATGTCATATTCTCTCATGTCACATGTCATCTAGCCACACTGCACATAAAATAAAGATGTACTACAAGAAGTACTATCGGTAAAAAGTAATCTTATTTGCTTAGCCAAATGACAAGTATCACAAGAGTTAAACAAAACTGAACTTTGATACATAGAAGAAGGCAAATACTTCATTGAAGATATTGATGGATGCCCTAAACGAGCATGCCACAAATGAGCATTTATTACAGAGTTTTTGATAGGCTGAGACAAAATAGGCAGAATTTCTGAGCAAGCAACAAGATGATGAAGGAGATACAGGCCATCTTGAAGTTCACCAATCTCTATGGTCTTCTTCAAGATATGGTCCTGTGTATAACAAGCATCTTTAGTAAATAATACATTGCAAGAATTAGTGAAAGTAAGTTTTGGAACAGACAGCAGATTATAGCTAAAGCTAGGGAGATAAAGAACATCAGTTAACATAAGATTAGTACGTAAGACCACTGTCCCAACATGTGTAACATTAGTATGCTGTCCATTAGGTAGATGCAATACTGAGTTAATCTCATGAACATCAGAAAGCAACTGAAAATGAGGGGTGATGTGGTCAGTAGCTCCAGAATCTAAAATCCACATATCAGCACTAAAAGATTTCTTACTATTTGTATAACAAACAAAGTGCATAATATTACCAGCCATGTGAGTTGGAGTATCAGAGGTCCACTGATTAGACAAAGTTGGAGCAGAAGAAGAACTAGCACCAGGATTAGCATTAGCTGACATTTCCTTAAAACCACTCTGGATCATAGTCATCAATTACTGGCATTGAGCAGTAGTAAAACCAGCAGACTCATTAGGTGGCTTTGTTGTAGTAACTGAATCACACACATTAGAAACAACATTGTAAGCATGTGAAGATTTTGTTTGAGTCTTAGGTCTAGGTTTAGGCTTGCCAAAAAGTCTATGCCAGGATGGATAGCCATGGACACAGAAGCATTTGTCTTTGTTATGACCAGAGAGATGACACACTTCACAAATAGAAGCCTCTGTCACAGTTCTTTTACTACTTGTTGGTTTACCAAACTTACCAGCTGCACTTGGAGGTTCATAATGTTTTACAGATAAAGCAACAGAATCTATTGAAACAGAGGAAACACCAAACTCTCTTTGATTTTCCTCCTGCATCAGAATACTATAAGCAGCACTAAGACCGGGAATAGGTGTCATTAACAACAAATGACCTCTTATGGCAGTGTATTGTTCACCTAATCCCATAAGAAACTGAGACAACTTGATACTCTTGCTAAACACATCCAATTTAGCATTAACATCACAAGAGCATTTACCACAATCACAACGAGGTACAGCAGACAAAGCTTCCAATTCATCATTAAGAGCTCTAAATTTCGTAAAATATTCAGAGATTGATAAGTTGCCTTGACGAAGAGATGCAATTTCTTTTCTCAGATTAAACAGTTTAGGGACATTTGTTTGAGCAAAGCGTATGGCAAAATCATCCCAAATATCTTTTGTAACATTCATATACATCACACTTTGTCGAATCTCAGGTGAAAGAGTGTTTAACAGCCACGAAATTACAATATTATTGCATCGAGTCCAGTGCAAACATAGATTAGAAGTGCTAGCAGGTCTAACATATGATCCATCAACAAAACCTAGTTTTAGCTTAGAAGGTAGAGCGATTTTCATAGATCTAAACCACTGATTATAGTTTTGCTCATTCAAAGTAACAGTAATAAGGATTAAACCTGGTCTGATGGATGCAGAAAGTAAGGGTGATTTGCATCAATAACTGTAGATGTTGTTGATGTAATAGCACCAATTGAAGCAGTCAAGTAAGATGGAGAAGACGCCATTTCTGATGATAAACACGCACAGAAAAACAAAGTACGATGATGATAGAAACACCGTATATAACAAAAAAACAAAGAGATAGATCGAAGAAAGAGATTGGAAAGAGATTACTTAGTTGAAGAATAAAACAGAGGAAAGAAATAGAGATTTTAGCTCTGATACCATGGTAGCTCCATTAATGGAGCTTAGTTGAAAACATAGAGAAGAAGAAGAAGATAATTGTTCATTATGAAAAAGGAAAAGTACAGAGAGCATGTGCTGTTACATTATAGAAAGGTGGTAAAATAATGTGATACAAAACAAAATATATAGGCTAGATGCTATTCTATTATTCTTAACAAACTTCTTCTAGAACCTTGATGACCTGGAACATTTGCTTGTTTATTCTGTTGACTTTTGTTGACCTTCTACATTAGTCTCATCAGTTTGTGAAGTGCCTTCGTTGATAAAGGTTACAAAAAATCTTGTGTTATAACTATACTAATTATGTATTTTGTTGAAAATGCAGGGGTTTCCTGGAATGACTAGACTTAACCATCCTTATCCTTTTCTGATTATAATTAATCGACATTAGTATTTTGTTCTTGAGAATGTCAGCAATTTTGTGTCCTTTAATAAGGGACAAACATTTCGTCTAATTTCGGGTAACCCAACTTACGATGCAATTATACTTCTAATTTCGGGTTCACAATTTGTCACCACTCTTAGCCTAGAGGGCCATTATATTACGACATCAAAAATATTGGAGCGATATATGTAGGGCAGGTTCTCATTTTTGTCACATGAGTTGATCCGCAGCCCTCAATGAAATTTGTCCTTGTTCTTCCAAAGGTATGAACAAGTCAATTCATATAATGCCTCATCTTCCATGTTAACTGTTGCTTCGAAAACTAACTGCGCAAGTGTACGCGGTCACAAGTAATATAATAAATTCGTTCCCACAGAGACTTGGTGTTTGTTCAGAAATAATATTTAAGCAACGACGTATGATTAAACAACAAACTGCTTGAATAAATATCAAAAGGGGGGTATTTTTGTATTTTTCTAATTGATTAATTAAATTAGTAATATTAAATAATTCGAACTAATTAATTTAATTAAATGAAAATTTATATGTGAGAAAAACATGGGATTCTAATTTCATTATTTATTTCATTTAGAATTGATGCCTTAATTTCAGAGCAATTTTGATAATTTACGAAAGCTAGTCGGGAACACGAAAATAACATAAGCGCCTTTCAGTCTTAACTTATATCAAACCACACAAACATCCACTTAAAAAGATAGAAGTCGCGAGGACACCTTTTATGTTTAGACCCTATATGTCTATAAGATTTGAAAACATAATTGGTTTACGAATAAATTCCTTTATTATGACTACATAGGGTGATGTGAAAAAATCCTATCACTTATCGTAAATGTACCTGACAATTACGAACCTATGCTAACATGGCAAATTCTAAATTCCTAAATCCACTTTCGCATTCATTAGGAATTAATAATTTAGACGTTAGCTACGCATCTAATAAATTAAGCGCAACCACATTAGGCAATCTGAATTTTTATCATAATACAAATTATTAAGGCATCGAATTACTAAATTACGTAAATAAATCCATTAGAATCCCATGACGGCGATTAGTTCATAATTAAACGAATCGTCATCATGAGATTAATTGAAATCATAATACTAACAATAATAATAATAATAATAATAATAATAATAATAATAATAATAATAATAATAATAATAATAATAATAATAATAACAACAACAACAATAATAAAACTAAATTAAAAATTACGATAAATTAAATATGAAAATTACAAGAGTTAGAAAGTAGGACCGAAATAGCTTCCAATGAACGAAAAGAGCCCTCCAAATAATCCCCGTAATTTCTTCAACCAAAATAACACTTAACTAAAATTGCAAAAAATTAAAGTGTATAAAAATGAAACTTAAAATTACAAAGAAACTAGAGAGAATTTTTGTTCTCCAAATTGTTGTGTCTTGAAACTTAGAATCTACACCTATTTATAGCAAAACTTAGCACACCAATAATAATAGAAAAAATAAAAAGAAAATAAAATAAATAAACAAAAAATTCGGAAAACATTCTGCACTTCAAATTAATTCAGCACTCAGCCGAAAGTGAACCTCAACCACAACAATTGAACCACCACAACACTCGTCTGTCCGGGAATTCCAGTCGCAGGACCCACGCGTGTAAGCCACGCGCTATTTGTTTCCACTTATTTTTTTGGCGCGTGCATGACACGCACTCCCAGGCGCGTTCTTTCTCCAAGTACATGCAGCCGACAGCAGTTTGCTTAGCTTTCTCTTTTACTTCTTTTCAATTTTTAATGATGGCAGACTTCTATTGGCTTAAAGATTAACAACACTTTGCTTTACAGCCGACTGTACTATCATTTATACAAAACAATTACTTGGCTTGCTTTGATTTATAACCCCGATTCCGAAAAGAAAATGTTTTTAACCCGCACAACTTATAATTTTTAATTACTAAATAGTTGATTTAATCCAGAAATTATAAAAATAAATATCTAATATTATTAGATATTTAAAAATATAATTTCCTAATTAAATAAAATATTTATTAATATAAATATATCTGTAAGTCCTAAGATGCGGTGTATTGAGGGCCTGGAATCGGACTCCTTTTGCTTAACAAAAAATATATCAATTCAAACCGGGGTTTTCTCTTTAAGAATATATCACTTTCCATCTTTTTGTG
This sequence comes from Saposhnikovia divaricata, assembly GCA_036435485.1. Classification (NCBI taxonomy): domain Eukaryota; kingdom Viridiplantae; phylum Streptophyta; class Magnoliopsida; order Apiales; family Apiaceae; genus Saposhnikovia; species Saposhnikovia divaricata. The sequence goes on along the minus strand of CM071599.1, from coordinate 133,065,175 downwards.
ATAATTCTATTTTCTCATTGCTCGTCCAGGTGTAAATTACGGTCTCTTGAGGATCTGAAACCAGACTCTTTTTGCTTGGAAAAAAATATATCAATTCCAACCGGGATTTTCTCTTTAAGAATATATCACTTTCCATCTTTTTGTGATAATTCTATTTTCTCATTGCTCGTCCAGGTGTAAATTACGGCCTCTTGAGGATCTGAAACTGGATTCCTTTTGCGAAACGAAAAATATATCAATTCCAACCGGAGTTTCAGATTTAAGAATATATCACTCAGAATTTCTTTATGATAATTCTTTTTCCTCGTAGCCAGTCCACTTGATAAAATTGAGACAGAAATCCACCGTTTTTAGCCTTTTATCGCATAGATACCTGAAGTTGCGAGTTCTACACAACAAATGCTGAAACACAACAAAAATGAATTAAAAGACACAACATACTTAAGGATAAACCATCAATCTAGGTCCATTTAGCGCATAATAAGTGGATATAAAATCCACTTATCACACCCCCAAACTTAAACTGATGCTTGTCCTCAAGCGAAAACAGACTCGACTACCACTAAATGCATGGATCCCATAGGCAAAGCAATAACCAATTTAGCATAGTGACTCAGAGAATGTGAAAATTCCAAATAGAGATCGACTAAATACCCGAATATTAACATTTACAAGTACAGAAACGTGCGTGTGTGCAATACTCATCTGAATTACTCTTAGCACTAGATCAAAACCATACCTATTCTTCGCCAAGACAATCACAAGTTTATAAATAGAATGAACGCTAGACACTTCATAACCTAGAAACACCTCCGTCATCATTTGAGTTAGACAGGAATTCATGCTTTATTAATAACTATGACGCATAATACTATACACAACACACATGCTTATTTGACCGTGCAATGGATGAGACCCCAAAAGGCTTATACAATAATACCCATGTAGCGAGCGTTAGGTCAGTGGATCCCAGACTATAAAAGTCTTAGGTCACTAGGCACAAAGTCCCCTCGTACTTAATTGCTCGAGTATTAAAGAGCTCACCCTGGCCAACTCTGCATACTCACATTCTCATAAACACTCTTTTTTTTTTCTTTTTTTTTCTTCTTGCTTTTTTTTTCAAATGCAATCTGGAATGAGAATTCTCAATTCCAACCCTAGACTACTCATATAAATATGAGCTGGCTACTAGCCAATTGACACCTATCCATTATTAACAATTTCACACAAACTAGCATGAACCCTGATTTCCCCCAAACTTATATTTAGTGATTCTACGCTATCAAGGGAATAAAGAAAATTCCAAATATAATCAGGTGATTAAATTTCAACAACCAAACAAGCATGACCTTAACCTAGCCCCAAAAGCAAATGATGAGTTGTGAAAGATTGTGTTTCTGCAACATGCACGTCAATTCCTAAGTATTTAATTCAGCCCTCTATCCATCATTATCACACTCAAATTCATCATTGACTACTAAACGGAACCACCAAGCGCTACGGGATCAAAGAAAATATGATATGCAACTAATCATGATTTTTTATTTTTTATTATTATTTTTTTTTGTGGTAAAATATGAATTATATGAAATTAAACTAGCGTGGCGTATTATGAACTACATGAAACTATATGCAATACTATGACTCGATTAATCAAATATCCTAAATCACCCCCAAACTTAAAATATTCAATGTCCTCATTGAAGGTATAGACAAAGGATAAAAGAGAACTCCCCTAACTGTCGGCATCATTGCCCTCCTCGGGCGGTGAATCAGGCGGTGGAAATGCTGTATGAGCTCCAAACTGAGGTTAGTCTACCTTGAAAGAAGCAATTTCATGCAACTCGTCAATGACCTGCAAAGTTGACATAATACTGAACAAAATCACACAAAATCAAACCCACACATAAAAACACCAAACCTATGGGTTGCCTCCCATAAAGCGCTGTCATTAACGTCATTTAGCCAGACGTTACTTCCTCAACTCACGGCGGTTTCAAGAGAATAACCGAACCGTCCTCAACAGAAAGACCATTCATACGAACGTTGACTTCTTGCTTGCTTACTCCCAACACAATTCCTCTTTCACTCTTCGCCTTGACTTTTCCACCAATCGACTTCTTCGTCTTCTTTTTCTTCCTCACACCTCTAAGGTGTTTATCCCTCTCCGTTGACTGAACCACACACTCTTCATCCGCATCAACAACTATCCACCTTCTTAACACATTATCATGCCCTTCTTCAAAAATCACTAACTCATCATTCAAAAGGACATACCTTAAACGCGGTGGAAGTTTTCCGAGCTTTACATTCGAGAGATCACGAATTGAAGAACTGTCAATGGAATCACTGATGTGATGCTCTAACATGTGCATGTCCGATTTTCCACTAAACAACTGATCAAACTTCTCTGTCTGGCCAGCATCAACCATTTCCACGCTGAAACACTCTTCATCTTCTGCCGGAAGTTTCATGGCCTTGAACACATTAAAGGTGACATTCTGGTCTTGTACCCTCATTGTAAGTTCTCCTTTTTGCACATCGATAAAAGTACGACCCGTAGCTAGAAAAGGCCTTCCCAAAATTATTGGAATCTTCTTGTCCTCTTTGAAATCTAGAATCACAAAATCGGCAGGAAATATGAGCTTATCAACCTTCACCAAGACATTCTCTACTATACCCCTGGGATAAGTGATTGACCGATCAGCCAGCTGCAACAAGATATTGGTAGGTTTTGGATCAGGCAGACCAAGTTGCTTGAAAACAGACAAGGGCATGAGATTAATGCTAGCTTCCAAATCACATAAGCATTTGTCAAAAGACAACTTTCCAATGGTGCATGGAATTGTAAAACTTCCTGGATCCTTAAGTTTAGGAGGTAATTTCTGTTGCAACACCACACTGCACTCCTCTGTTAATGCCACTGTTTCAAATTCTTCCAACCTTCTCTTTCGTGACAAAACATCCTTCCTGAACCTTGCATATCTCGGCATCTGCTCCAATGCTTCAACAAAAGGAATGTTAATAGATAGTTTCTTGAAGACCTCCATAAACTTCTGAAATTGTTTTTCTTGATCTTGTTTCTGCAAGCGTTGAGGGAATGGAGGAGGTGGATAAATATGCTTTCCTGGTGTCGCTTTAACTGGTTCATCTTTTCTGGATTCTTCATGCACCAACTCTTGAGGCTTTTCATTAGACTCAGCTTTCTTGATAACCTCTTCATCAGCTTTCCTTGAGTTCCCTTCAATCTCCTTACCACTTCTTAATGATACTGCATTGCAAGTCTCTTTTCGCTCATTCTTTGGATTTGGCTCGGTGTCACTAGGTAGAGTTCCTTGTGGCCTATTTAACAAAACATTATCAAGCTGCCCAATCTGATTCTCCAACGTCTTGAGAGATACTGCTTGACTTTTGACCAACAACCTCAATTCATCTAATTCAGATTTTTCATTAAAAGATTGCCCCGCACTAGCCTGAGGCTGCTGCTGAAATCCCGGAGGTTGGAATTGTTGCCTTGGAGCATACTGTTGCTGATAGCCCTGATTGAATGGCCTAACTTGCTGACCCTGGAACTGATGATAAGGCTGTTGTGGTTGTTGAACACTTTGATTGTTGTTCCAGTTGAAATTAGGATGGTTCCGATTGTTCGGATGATAAGTTGCTAGAGCTGGTTGCGAAGGTCGCTGAAAATTGCTCACAAACTGTGCTGATTCAGAAGAGATTGCACACTGATTCGTATCATGTGCACCTGCACATAGCTCACAAACACTAGCAACCTGGTGAACTCCATAATTAGTAAGGGAATCCACCTTCATCGTAAGAGCTTTCAACTGAGCTGTTATAGCTGTTGCTGCATTAACTTCAAGAATTCCTGCTACCTTACCTTGAGAAAGCCTCTGGGTTGGATTTTGATATTCATTCGCATCCATCATCTCAATAAGCTCATAAGCTTCATCATAGCTCTTAGCCCACAGAGCTCCGCCTGATGCTACATCTAGCAAAGGTCTAGACTGTGCTCCCAACCCATTGTAGAAACCATTAATAACTATCCAATCAGGCATCCCATGATGAGGACACTTTCGCAGCATCTCCTTATAACGTTCCCAAGCCTCACACAAAGATTCACCAGTTTGCTGTGCAAATTGAGTTAGAGCGTTCCTTATTGCTACAGTTTTAGCCATGGGGAATAATTTTGTAAGAAACTTCTGAGCAAGATCCTCCCAAGTAGTGATGGAACCGGCTGGTAGAGAATGTAACCAACCCTTTGCCTTATCCCTTAAAGAGAATGGGAAAAGTCTTAATTTGATAGCATCATCCGACACACCATTGAATTTGAAAGTGCCACAAATCTCGATAAAGTCCCTGATGTGCATATTAGGATCCTCCGTTGAAGCTCCCCCAAACTGAACTGAGTTCTGCACCATCTGAATTGTGTTTGGCTTGATTTCAAAAGAATTAGCTGCAATGGCTGGCCTGACAATGCTAGACTGAATGTCATCGATCTTTGGCTGGGAATAGTCCTTCAAAGCCTTCGCAGCTACTGCTACTCTGTCGCCCATTGTTGCTTCTACTATCACTTCAAGCTCTTTTGTTGCTTCAAGCTCTTCTTCTTCCAGCTTATCTTTCAAAGTTTGAGAACGTGTTCGCATAAACAACTTAAGATCTTTATACTGGCAGAGCGAGAAAACACGTCGTGAGAGAAAAAAAACTATCCAAGTCAGTTAAGTTTAACCTCCGCTGATGTTAAACACTAATTCTGAAAATAACACTGAAGTCCCCGGTAGCGGCGCCAAAAACTTGTTGATTCGAAAACTAATTGCGCAAGTGTACGCGATCACAAGTAATATAATAAATTCGTTCCCACAGAGACTTGGTGTTTTTTCAGAAATAATATTTAAGCAACGACATATGATTAAACAACAAACTGCTTGAATAAATATCAAAAGGGGGGTATTTTTGTATTTTTCTAATTGATTAATTAAATTAGTAATATTAAATAATTCGAACTAATTAATTTAATTAAATGAAAATTTATATGTGAGAAAAACATGGGATTCTAATTTCAATATTTATTTCATTTAGAATTGATGCCTTAATTTCAGAGTAATTTTGATAATTTACGAAAGCTAGCCGGGAACACGAAAATAACATAAGCGCCTTTCAGTCTTAACTTATATCAAACCACACAAACATCCACTTAAAAAGATAGAAGTCGCGAGGACACCTTTTATGTTTAGACCCTATATGTCTATAAGATTTGAAAACATAATTGGTTTACGAATAAATTCCTTTATTATGACTACATAGGGTGATGTGAAAAAATCCTATCACTTATCGTAAATGTACCTGACAATTACGAACCTATGCTAACATGACAAATTCTAAATTCCTAAATCCACTTTCGCATTCATTAGGAATTAATAATTTAGACGTTAGCTACGCATCTAATAAATTAAGTGCAACCACATTAGGCAATCTGAATTTTTATCATAATACAAATTATTAAGGCATCGAATTACTAAATTACGTAAATAAATCCATTAGAATCTCATGACGGCGATTAGTTCATAATTAAACGAATCGTCATCATGGGATTAATTGAAATCATAATACTAATAATAATAATAATAATAATAATAATAATAATAATAATAATAATAATAATAATAATAATAATAATAATAATAATAATAATAATAATAATAATAATAACAACAACAACAATAATAAAACTAAGTTAAAAATTACGATAAATTAAATATGAAAATTACAAGAGTTAGAAAGTAGGACCGAAATAGCTTCCAATGAACGAAAAGAGCCCTCCAAATAATCCCCGTAATTTCTTCAACCAAAATAACACTTAAACTAAAATTGCAAAAATTAAAGTGTATAAAAATGAAACTTAAAATTACAAAGAAACTAGAGAGAATACAAGAGAGAATTTTTGTTCTCCAAATTGTTGTGTCTTGAAACTTAGAATCTACACCAATTTATAGCAAAACTTAGCACACCAATAATAATAAAAAAAATAAAAATAAAATAAAATAAATAAACAAAAAATTCGGAAAACATTCTGCACTTCAAATTAATTCAACACTCAGCCGAAAGTGAACCTCAACCACAACAATTGAACCACCACAACACTCGTCTGTCCGGGAATTCCAGTCGCAGGACCCACGCGTGTAAGCCACGCGCTATTTGTTTCCACTTATTTTCTTGGCGCGTGCATGACACGCACTCCCAGGCGCGTTCTTTCTCCAAGTACATGCAGCCGACAGCAGTTTGCTTAGCTTTCTCTTTTACTTCTTTTCAATTTTTAATGATGGCAGACTTCTATTGGCTTAAAGATTAACAACACTTTGCTTTACAGCCGACTTTACTATCATTTATACAAAACAATTACTTGGCTTGCTTTGATTTATAACCCCGATTCCGAAAAGAAAATGTTTTTAACCCGCACAACTTATAATTTTTAATTAATAAATAGTTGATTTAATCCAGAAATTATAAAAATAAATATCTAATATTATTAGATATTTAAAAATATAATTTCCTAATTAAATAAAATATTTATTAATATAAATATATCTGTAAGTCCTAAGATGCGGTGTATTGAGGGCCTGGAATCGGACTCCTTTTGCTTAACAAAAAATATATCAATTCAAACCGGGGTTTTCTCTTTAAGAATATATCACTTTCCATCTTTTTTTGATAATTCTATTTTCTCATTGCTCGTCCAGGTGTAAATTACGGTCTCTTGAGGATCTGAAACCAGACTCTTTTTGCTTGGAAAAAAATATATCAATTCCAACCGGGATTTTCTCTTTAAGAATATATCACTTTCCATCTGTTTGTGATAATTCTATTTTCTCATTGCTCGTCCAGGTGTAAATTACGGCCACTTGAGGATCTGAAACTGGATTCCTTTTGCGAAACGAAAAATATATCAATTCCAACCGGGGTTTCAGATTTAAGAATATATCACTCAGAATTTCTTTATGATAATTCTTTTTCCTCGTAGCCAGTCCACTTGATAAAATTGAGACAGAAATCCACCGTTTTTAGCCTTTTATCGCATAGATACCTGAAGTTGCGAGTTCTACACAACAAATGCTGAAACACAACAAAAATGAATTAAAAGACACAACATACTTAAGGATAAACCATCAATCTACGTCCATTTATCGCATAATAAGTGGATATAAAATCCACTTATCATTAACATCACAAAAGGGAAAATCACTATCATAATAATCAAGCTCCAATGTTTTCCTGAAAATTTTTCTAGCTCGGTCAAACGCAAGCATTGAAGATTCATGACGCTGGTTGCGGCCACATTTGCTGCATGAACGAGTAGTAAAAGCAGGTGCCAATAATAGGTGACAGTACAAACTATGATCAGTGGGCGTAACAACTCAGATGCAACTGAAAAAAACCACCGAACATTTGCAAGATGCTTGTTGTAGGGGGATTTCTTTTTGCCTGAGGTGATGTATATGACTTCGAACTCATCAGTTGTACCCTTCATGTCAATATACCTTTCTTCTAACATGCTTAGGAACATGCCTACCTTTTCTCTACGAGAATCAAACTCTTCATTACCCTCAAAAAAGTGTATTATTCTTTTTCCAACAAGTTGAGAGAAGTGAACCTAAATAGTAAAATTTAAAGTAAATAAGTAAGAAAAAGTTCAAAACCTATGAACCATAATGCAAAAAAAGTGAAAATCTGATACAGCATAAGAAATTAAGAGATTAATGTTTAGTTATTTCATGATATTATTTATGGATTAATGTAATTCACATTGAAGCTTATTTTTGTTGTATGTAGATTAGCAGGATTATTATAGTTCACAATTATGGAGAAATAATTTGAATTGATTTTTTTGATTGTTGATTAGCTCTCTTGTTATAGGGACTAGTTGTAAAGCTACCCTAACAGATAAGATCTAATTTAATAATTTCTATTATCCCTGGACTTTGATTAATATATATGAAAATGAACATCAGAGGTTTTTAGGAAAGAGATTTTAAGACACAAAACAAAATGTGAAAAGAAATAACCTGGCTGCAATCTTTTCTTTTGAAAATAGTGTTTGGATCCCAGAGCATATCCAGCGTTAGTTCCAGTATTTTTTTGGTGTATAACTTGGCAACTCTTTCACGAGTGAACGGATATGCTGGAAGCTTAAATTTGCGCATAATGTCAGCACCCCAAGGTTCAATGAATTCCCCTTGTGGCCCAAAGATTACGAGATGCCTCCACCGAATGGAATCATTAGGATAACCAAAAAATCGGGCCAGTCTTTCACATTTTGGGTCTTTAAATGGGATTGCCAACCAAGGCATAGTCTGAAATGTATTGCAATATGATTCTTCACTCGTATGATCTAAAGTTTGGTTTGTGCTATAAAGATATATGAGCACAACCTCAAAACAAGATTTATTTTGTGCGAACTCTGCATACGTGATAATGTGTATTTTATACATGTTTTGTCTTTTATTCTCTTGCATTTTTGTTAGTTTCGAATGTTGTTTTATTAATATTTGTTATGTTTTTCATCTTTCAGTGCCTCGTGCTTAATTGTTGAAAAGATGGCTTAATTTGGGCATGAAAGCGAAGATTATTCAAGAGGGAAGTTAGAAGATGAAAGTTCGTGATGTCGGGAGGTGTTTAATGTATTATCTTGAAGATTTTATCTCGTACGGGCTACTGTACGGCCGTTCGACAGGCCGTTCAAAGGAGCAGATTTTCTGTACGGGCAGCTGTACGGCCGTTCGACAGGCCGTACGACGGGCAGCCAAACACATCTTCACAATCAACTTTTAACACATCTTATTTTCATCTCTTCTTGGCCTCTTCAAGAACACAATTAGGGTTAGTAGGAAATAGAGAGGAAACATTAATTCCTTGTAATCTAGCATTGATTATGAGTAACTAACTCCATTTATTTGGCTCAAGGAAGCATCTCTTGTACTAAACCCATTCAATTTAAGTAAGATCTATTTCACTCTATCTTGAATACTTGTGTTGTATTGTTTATGATTTTTCTTGGAGATTTGTAAGTTGCTTCATCTTGCTCTTCTTGTAATTTCAATTGCTAATTGTTTGTGCTAATCCGTAATTGTTAGTACATTCATTGTAGTAGCACAAGGTTTGGCGTGCCTAAACTTCAAGATTCAAGTACAAATACCTAGGTTGAGCTTCTCATCCTTGGGTTTGTCCTAGCCTCTCTTTGTTTAATTCCTTGATTTGGTTATACTAGTAGTGCTTCATTATTGGTAGCTATTATCAAGAGAGCTAATTTATGTGCTTCTCTAAATTAGTGTTTTTAGAAGAGAAATAAGTGATTGTGTGCTTCACCAATTATCTTGGTTAGGTAGAGTTGGATAAATTTTGCTTGTTGGGTTGAAGTGCTTGATTTGCTATATCCTTGGGTCAAGTATATCTCTTATCTTGCTCATTTACTCATTGTGTTGGTAAATTTGGATAGTTGCCATTAACTTAGTTGTATTTTTGTAGCAATTTATTTATTGTATGCAAGGTGTTTGATAAAACACCACAATAACTCAAAACCCCCCATTTTCCACACTTCTAGATTGTAAGAGATAATATACTCGAAATCGATATTGATAGTCCTTCCCTGTGAACGAACTTACGAAAAACACTACCTTCAAATTGGCGCCGCTGCCGGGGAAGGCAACAATGTTAATTTTGAGTTAATTGTTTCTTATAGTTTAGATTTTATCTTTGTATATAGTTTTCTTTCTTTCTTTGTTTTTTGTTATTGGTGTGTCTTCATGTTTATTGGATATAGACATGAACTAACTCTTTCAGGAGACAATGGAGAATTATTTTGGTTGGAATAATGCTCAAGATTTCACCCACGATCAAGAACGATATCAAGATTTTAATTCTTTTCAGAATTTTAATGCGTGTTAGGTGAATTCTTTATATTCTACAAACTCATGCTATGCTCCTTACCCTCCTAGCATCGATTATTCATATGCTTTTGAAAATCAATGTTATGATCCACAATATAATTCCCATGGCCATCAAGGGTCTTCTTCATCTACATTGTCATCACTTGAAGAAATGATGAAGCAAATGGCGGCAAATAACCTCCAATTTCAAAATATCACTTTTCAAAGTATATCCAACTTGGAAAAGAGCACTTCTCAAATGGAAAAGAACATTTCTCAGAGCATATCCAACTTAGAAAAGCAAATGAGTCAGCTAGCCGAATCCGTGAGTCGACTAGAGGAGGTCAATTCTCCTACTGATCATGATTCTTGTTTTGTTATTGATGAAAATGTTGTGCATGATGAATTTGCTTGTTTAGTTGACGATTGCCCTAAGCTTGACAATGATAAATTGGATGTAGTTGAGGATCTACCAAACTTAGAAAATACTTTTGAGCTTAATGAATTGGTAGATGAGATAAAAATTGATGAATTTCCAATTAAAATTGAGAAGGAATTTGAGCTTAAGATTGATGAGGTTGAAATTTTTGCTTGGGTATATAGGGATCCAATTTGGGAGCAATTTTTGAGTAGTGCTTATAATGATTATTCTTACGATTTTTCTAGCTACTTTGATTTTTCAAAGTCTCTTGAAGATGTGAAGATCCTAAAAATATTTTTATATTTTATGGATCAAAGGTATATTTGCACACCTTGTTCTTATTATTGATTCGTAGGTATATGCATTTATTTGCTTTTTCACCTCATTAGTTAGAATAGTTGTATAAATAAGTCGAGCCAACGACAATAAACAAAGCGCTTTTGGGAGGCAACCCAAGGTACATATGTATTTATATATTTTTTATGCGTGTGTTAGATTTCTTGCATTTATGTAGGGTGTTATTCATATTGTGGATTTGAGGATTGATCTAAATATTAGTGAGTGGGGATTCCAATTTTCATCTATTTTAATTCTAAGAAAATAACCAAAAAAAAAAATTATGTATTTTTGTGGTGTGACTAATGAATTTTATAATAGAGTTTCAAAAAAAAATTATTTAATAATAATGTCTCGCTCAATAATATTTAGTATCGTTAATTATAGTTTTTATAGTTTTTAGATTTGTTCCACACTTGCCTTGATGTGTTTGTTCATGTTTTCAGGAATTAGTATTTTATTCAAGCATTCAAGGATCTGTGGAAATTTTCTAAAAGAAAAAAAGAAAAAAAAATACAATTTTATAAATTTTCAGGACTGTACGGGCTATCGTACGGGCTACAAGCCGTGCAGCAAGCCGTGCAACAGCCTGTACAAGATTTTGAGAGTTTCTGTCGAGAACTTAGTTCAAAATGAGGGGAATTCTCAAGCTACTACCCACTTCTCGTACTGCCAGTACAGCTCTTAAAAAAAATACAAAAACAGAGCAACAACAATCCCTAACCTATCTCCTTCTTCCCTGTTGCTTCACTACATTCCCTTTTGCTCCGACCAATAACTCGCAATCACCTCTTCCCTTTCGAATTTTCCACCTCATTCCTACACCATTCTCCTCCTGCCTCACCTTCCTTCACCGTACAACATAACAAAATCACCTCCTGCACAGCCTTTCAATCCTCCTTCATGAACGTTCACTACCGCCTCCTACAACACTATCACCCACATTACAACCTCCACCACACCTCAACACCATCTCCGCACCTTTTAGTCTTCTCCACCACTGCAACAGTTCAACACCAGTAACCACCACTCACCACGACTTCCACCATTCTTCCCGTCCAGTCACACTCATCTCCTTCACCTCCCCTGCACCTCTTCTCCATCCTTAACACCAAATCGCCTCCACAACCACAATCCCACCCCCACCGCTGCGACCCACTGCAATTGCCGTCTCTGGCAACAGCCACCATCTTCTACATTTCACCACCGCCCACTCCACTCCACCTCCTCCATTTACCTCACCACCAATTCAACCTTTTCTTTCCTCTCCCCCTTATCTCCCTTTCTCCTCCACCCACACATCACAGCCCACTAATCTTGCCTCTCACACCTTCTTCTCCGTCCCCTTCACCTTTGCGCCAACACTTCCATTTCCTCCAACAACTCCATCAATTCCACCTCATCGCGCCTTCAGTCATCCCACCCTCTTACCAACAACAACACCCACCTCCAATTCTACCACCCATTTCCTTTTTCGCCCCACCATCACTAACCCCCCCCCCCGTTTTTTCTAAACTAAACACATACAAACAACCCCCCCTCTTCTGTTCTACAGACAACAGACCCCTTCCCTTTTTTTTTGTTTTACTTTGTTTTTTTTTTGTTTTACTTTGTTTTTGTTTTGTTTTATTTCCTTTTATTCACTTCTTATTTAATTTTAATTTTAATTTTTGATTTTATTACTTAGTTATTTTATTTTATTTTAATTTTAAATTTATTCTTTTATTTTATTTTAGTTTTAAATTTGAATTTTTATTTTATATTATTTTATTTTTAAAACTTGAATTTTGATTTTATTAATATTTTCATTTTAAATTTGATTTTTGATTTTATTATTAATTAGTTAGTGATTTATTTTATTTTATTTTATTTTAGTTTTAAATTTGATTTTTTTATTATTATTATTATTATTATTATTATTATTATTATTTTTAATTTTAATTCATTTTAAAATTCATTTTTGATTTTATTATTAAATACTTAGTTATTTTATTTTAGTTTTAAAATTTGATTTTAATTTATTATTAATTTGTTTTATTATTATATTATTATTATTATTATTGTTATTATTATTCTTATTGTATTTTTTTAATTTTATTTTTATTTCATTTTATTTCATTTTATTTATTTATTTTTTTAAAAAAAAAACCAAAAACCAAAATTTTAATTCTTTTTAGTTTTGATTTTAGTTTTTAATTTTCTAAAACTAAGTAATTATTTTATTTTATTTTAGTTTTAAATTTAATTTTTTATTTTATTATTATTTCATTTTAAAATTTTTAGAAATATGTCACATCTTTGATTCCTCGATGCAAATTAAAAAGTGTGTGTCCATCTACATTTTTGCTGCGGGCATAACTTCAGGAGTTTATCTCTTCAATGGACTGTGATACCACCTCAGTAATCTCACCTTGGTTCATGGCATCTTTAATTGCTGTTTCTGTTTTTTACGAGTCACTTGAAAAGATATTAAAATTTGATTTTTTCTATTTTTTTATTAATTACTTAGTTATATTATTTTATTTTATTTTAGTTTTAGTTTTAATTTGATTTTTGCTTTTATTATTATTTCAGTTTTAAATTAGATTAGATTTTTTTTTATTTTATTAATAATTGGTTAGTTATTTATTTTATTTTATTTTATTCCTTTTTTTATTTTATTTTATTTTATTTTTTTTAAAAAAAACAAAAATTTTAACTAATTATATATTCTTAATTAGTATATTGTAGTAGCTTTGACGGTGTGGATTTTGGCGTGTCGGTTATTTTGTAGGGTTGCTTGTGGTTTGCGGCATTAGTTCAAATCTTGGCTTGCAATATTTGGAGTTGGATTTTGACAAGTATGAGTGGCTTTGCTCCCGGTTCTTGTTATTTATTTTTAGGGGAGTTCTCTTTTCACTCATATCTCTACTTCATTTTATTTGTCATGCATGAGAACATGACATGTTTTAAGTGGGCGAAGGATTGTTTATTTTGATGTCCGTTTTGTTTGCATTTGGGAAATAAGTTTAGTCGTGAGTGTGTTTACTTGTTTGTGAAATTATGACATTGTGAGCTTGCAACCTTGTTTTCTCCTATTTCGTGCCTAGCATTACCAATTTGATGTGAATCTATAAGTTGATGCACCTCTTTTGCACACACACACACACACACACTTGAAATGGCATGAGAAGTTTAGATGTTTGTAATTAAATTGTGAGCATGACGATTATCTCATAGCATGCATGGAATCAAATCGAGAAGATGTTATTAAAACGTAAACCTTGTGAGGCCTTGAACGATGATTCTTTTGCTTGTGTGTTGCTCCCTCTTTATGTGTGTTTGTTGCTCTAGGGCTTGCATTAAACCTTCATTCATGGATGCACCATAATAAGGAAATTCTATTTAGGATAACCTTTTTGGCTTTTTTAGCTTATGAACCATGAAATAATCCCTAGTTACCCCCTTTGAAGCTTATATCCATATTTTTCTTCGTCACTCTCCCCTTTTATACATGAGCCATAGCCAAATACTTCACTCTCGACCTAGTTGAGCTAGTTGAGTCTTGGAAAGAATTGATTGATGAGTATGTGAATTTGGAGAAATTGTGAAGAGGAAGAATTCTATTTATTGTAAGTGGGAACTAGTTTGATATGCATGTTAGATGTGGTTCAAGCTTCTTTATAATAATTATATATGTAATGCATCCCCTTTGCTAAAAAAATAAATAAATTAAAGGGGTATGTAAAAAAAAAAAGAAAAAAAAAAAAGAGAAATAAAAAAAGGCAATAAATCTTTGTACTTTATTTTGTTTCAATTTTCTTGGCAAATGTGGTTGTGTTTTGTAATTGTAAATGAGTGAAGACATTCTTTAGTTTGCGAATTTGGTGGATGAAGCGAGCAAGCGTCAGTTTGACTCAACTAGCGAGACTTTTACACATTCCTTGAACTTAAATTTTCACACCTTCACCCAAGCCTCATTACAGCCCATTTTATGAATTCCTTGTTTTTGGTGCAATCCGGAATTTAGGTGAACATGCAAGGTCAAGTAGAGCGCATGCATTTAGACTTGGAGTTGAGTGAAATCTCTAGCCCATACTTGTGTGATACATAATTGAGAGATGTGAGATTTTTCACCATACAATTTCATCTTCTTAATGCGAGGCCATGTATGCTTTGTGATCATCTTGTCTAGTGTTCACGATTGAAGTGCATTCATTCTATCTTTAATGTCTTGGTTACATATTGCACAAGGTGTGTTATCTTGATTCTTGAATTGGTTGTTAGCTTGTTTTAGTGGATGACAAGGTGAATAGCTCTATATGTTTGATTTTAGTTACAAGTAGACGACTCGGACATGGTGTAGTAGTTAGCTTAATTAGTAGGTATTGTTAGTTTTTTGTTTATTGGTGATTGTTATGATTTTGTGGGTACATCATCTATAAACCCTCACGAGACCTCACTCGTCCACTAGGGCTACCTAGGGGTTCCAAGGGCTTGTTGCATATGCCAAATGCAACCGTGATCACCTACGGAAGTGGTACTAGTTAGGAGTATATGGTTATGTTAATTTTAGTTTGCTCGGGACTAGCAAAGTTTAAGTGGGGGAACATTTGATAATGTGTATTTTATACACGTTTTGTCTTTTATTCTCTTTCATTTTTGTTAGTTTCGAATGTTGTTTTATTAATATTTGTTATGTTTTTCATCTTTCAGTGCCTCGTGCTTAATTGTTGAAAAGATGGCTTAATTTGGGCATGAAAGCGAAGATTATTCAAGAGGGAAGTTAGAAGATGAAAGTTCGCGATGTCGGGAGGTGTTTAATGTATTATCTTGAAGATTTTATCTCGTACGGGCTACTGTACGGCCGTTCGACAGGCCGTTCAAAGGAGCTGATTTTCTGTACGGGCAGCTGTACGGCCGTTCGACAGGCCGTACGACCCCTGCTGTGTATTAAAAGAAATATAGCCAAACACATCTTCACAATCAACTTCTAACACATCTTATTTTCCTCTCTTCTTGGCCTCTTCAAGAACACAATTAGGGTTAGTAGGAAATAGAGAGGAGACATTAATTCCTTGTAATCTAGCATTGATTATGAGTAACTAACTCCATTTATTTGGCTCAAGGAAGCATCTCTTGTACTAAACCCATTCAATTTAAGTAAGATCTATTTCACTCTATCTTGAATACTTGTGTTGTATTGTTTTTGATTTTGCTTGGAGATTTGTAAGTTGCTTCATCTTGCTCTTCTTGTAATTTCAATTGCTAATTGTTTGTGCTAATCCGTAATTGTTAGTACATTCATTGTAGTAGCACAAGGTTTGGCGTGCCTAAACTTCAAGATTCAAGTACAAATACCTAGGTTGAGCTTCTCATCCTTGGGTTTGTCCTAGCCTCTCTTTATTTAATTCCTTGATTTGGTTATACTAGTAGTGCTTCATTATTGATAGCTATTATCAAGAGAGCTAATTTATGTGCTTCACTAAATTAGTGTTTTTAGAAGAGAAATAAGTGATTGTGTGCTTCACCAATTATCTTGGTTAGGTAGAGTTGGATAAATTTTGCTTGTTGGGTTGAAGTGCTTGATTTGCTATATCCTTGGGTCAAGTATATCTCTTATCTTGCTCATTTACTCATTGTGTTGGTAAATTTGGATAGTTGCCATTAACTTAATTGTATTTTTGTAGCAATTTATTTATTGTATGCAAGGTGTTTGATAAAACACCACAATCAACTCAAAACCCCCCATTTTCCACACTTCTAGATTGTAAGAGATAATATACTCGAAATCGATATTGATAGTCCTTCCCTGTGAACGAACTTACGAAAAACACTACCTTCAACACGCTTTCTTAAGATTTGCTGTCACCCACTTGGGAGTAATACCCTCTTCGTAAAAATAAAGGGCTACTACCTTTTCTCCAAGTGTCAACAAGTACCTGCCAGTACAAGCAGTTATAGATGATTATAAAGTAAGATGTTCAGAAAAACAGGCATCACCAAGAGTAGAATATCAAATGTCAAGCCCAGCACAATGTTGTCAAATAAACATTATGCTGCCATATTCATACTTTATCCCCTTTGTTTGAGATGACATAATCACGTTTCGGGGACCCCAAGAGTGCTTTTAAAGAGGGCTTCTTAGCCGTTGCGGCATCTTGATTTCTAAATGGTCAATCCATTCATCACTGAAAGGATAACCAAGACCTCTATATTCTTCAAATAATTCACGACCATCACTTTGCAGAACCATACCAGATGAATCAATAACAACTGGGGTACTGTAATTGCACGTCTAGTCAATACGAAATCTACTCGCCAGATGCTATCTGGATGTAATATCTGAGAATGGGATGGCAGTCCATGGCATGCAAGAGAATATATCTTCAAAATTCTTCGAGTTAGTATGAGAATCACTTAAAATTTTATCTTCTGCAGTCCCATATGGAACCAATACAACCTCAAAAATATTATCATGCAGCAGATAGGTGTACGTGTCTATCAAGAATGATACGGTCCTCCTCGAAAAAGACGAAAAAGTACGGTGTATTGGCACAAGATATACAAAACTACAACCTTACCTGCCAAATCCGCTACCTTCACCCACAAAAGTCGTAGTACTACATGTGTTATCAGCTGGTCTCACAGTCACCCTCACTCACTCTAATTGTGTGTTAAGTGCTTTCTAGTTTTTACCCTACTCACTCTAATTGTGTACTTAAGCTTTAAAATCATATCCATACATCCACTTTAAAAGTCTAAATGTGACTATCAGGATAGCCCTGAAGAAATAGAGGGAGAGATTGTAACGTGAGGATTATGTGGCATAGCCTCAGCCAGTTAGCAATATCACCATAGCACTCATTAATTAGTCATTATCCATGAACAAACTTGCAATATTTCATGACATTAAATAACGTAGAAACCGGATTAATCTATGAAACTAAACGTGCCAATTAAACCTACGACACTTAACAAACTATTTGGGTAATTGTACGTTTGCTTATAATGCAATTCTACTTCCAGGTTTACAGTGTGCCACCACTCATGGCCAGTGGCAGACCCAGCCTCCCACACTAGTGAGGACTAGTTTTTTCTCCGAAACACAAAGACTGTAATGAATTATATTTGCATATGAAATGTACCTCAGTTTCACCAAATTTTATAGCACTACTTCTTCAACAGTTCAACCAATGGCCCTATACAAGGATCAACCAGTTGAGTAACTCAATTCCTACATATCTATCAGAATTTTAGAATTCTATACTCCTTTATTTCTATAAACATTAAAGATACTCCCTCCGTCCCATAAAATTTGAGATGGTTTGACTTTCACGGAGATTAAGAAATTTACAATTGACTTGTTAAAAAATGAGTAAAGTTAGATGAAAAGTGGGTAAGTGATGGGACCTATGAATATTTAAAAATAGATTTGAGATAGTGGGAATAAAATAGTGAGTGTAATAGTATTTATAGTATTTGTTTAATAAAAAAGGATAAAGTTAGTGGGTGTAATAGTGTAAAGTAGTGTTCAAAAATAGTAAGTATAGTAGGTTCATTAGTTTTGGAATGTCCCAAAAAGGAAAGTGTGTCAATCTTTTTGGGACGGAGTGAGTACTTGAATATATGGTAGAAAGTAAATTGTCTATTGGGGTCAATGATCCCACCTGACCACCCTGCATGCTCATGGCCCATAATTAATCAAGTTCGCTGTTGATTATGACTTCCCAGATTAGCAATTAATGGTCAAAAAATAAAGTACTCCCTCCGTCCCAACCAAATGTTTACATTTGGTTTGGGCACGGAGACCAAGGAAAAATATAAAGAAGGAGGAGAGAAGTAGGAAAAATGAGTAAAGTGGTGGGACCTATCACTATATAATGTATAAAATGAGTTAGTGGATGAAAGTAGTGGATGTAGTTGATTTTTATATTATAAAACTTTACTATTTTAGGAAAGTTTAGAAATGTAAAGAATTGGATGGGACATCCCAAAAAGGAAAGTGTAAACAAATGAATGGGACAGAGGGAGTATAGATTACCAAGTGATTGATTGACTATGAAAAGAATAGTTTTTAAAATTTAGCCTCGCGTGATGATTGTAAAATATCGCAATATCAATTTTACGGAGAGTTGCACATACATGTCGATCATCATAATTTCTGACCAGGTAATCCCTGTCTTTGGTAAAAAGGAGATCATGTAAATTTATGATATCTCCTTTTCTTATTTTTTTAACTTCTCCTTTTGCTTTCTCCATGGCTCCATGGTTATCTAAACAATCAAGGGTTTAATGATTACCAAAAGAACTTGTCAACAGTAACATAATCTATCATTAAATATATACAATCTTCACAATCTAAAAAAGGTTAAAGTAGTTTAGATCAAACCAAGAAACTAACACTTAATAATCCAAAGTTTTCAAAACAGAAAGAAACATGCATGCAAGAAGATACAATCATACAATCTTCTGTTACAAGTCCAATGTGTATAAGATTAAGTCCAAAGAATCAAGGACTTGATTACAAAAAAAAGACAGTAAAATAAATTAAAATTGGCTAATCTGGGTAATGGAACCATGGGGAATCTTCTTTCAAATTAATGGTAGAATTGAGTCCTGCACGAGTTATTTAAACTTCATGAAAATGCATTATTGCAATTAAAATACGACGAGTAGCTGTAAATCATTTTAACTAAACCCCTCATCCTCATCCAATTAAAATCTTAATTACTTCCTCTCTTTTTTTTTTTTTCTCTCCTCCTGTTCACTATACGTAATACCAAAGCTTTTGAGTTAGGCCAGCCCGTACATAAATAAAAGATTAGTAAATACTCCCTCCTTCCCACAATAGGAGTCTTTTTAAGAGAATTTTTTTTCCATAATACATGTTCATTCCCAATTTCAATGTAAATTTGTAATCATTTTTCCTAAATTACCCTTTTTGAAAATTGTATAGCAATTAATGAAAAATGACCAAGAGTATAAAATAGCTCTTATTTTTAAAAATCAATTCATTTATAATGGGCATAAAAGGAAATGTATCATCTAATTAATTTTTATTAAGATCCATAATTTTTTCAAAAGAGACTTGTATTGTGGGACGGAGGGAATATATACGTGTTTCTTGAAAGTACAACCTTATTTTACATTTTTGATGGTTCTTAAACGATAAAAACGAAACTTACTCAGTTATAATACCACTCAAAGTGGTGTCTGAGGAGGGTAGATGTACGCAGACCATGTCCCTATACAATAGGGAGGCTGTTTCCGAAGGATCCCCGGCCAAATACAAATACAAATACAAATACAAAGAAAGGAAACTAATACAAACTAAACTCACACACAACCAGGGGTCGAACCCTTAACCTCCCACAAAGGAGACAAGGGTTCAACCCACTGCACCAACATGTTGTTGGCTATGGTTCTTAAACGATGATAATAATAATATTTTTAAGGCAAGTTTAACTTAGAGCAAGTCCAACAATGTCCTAGTTGGTATCCTATAAATATAATAAAATATAGTGTCCTAGTGATTTAAGTCATGATTTTTGTGTATCAATTCCAACAACATGCCTTATACTTGTGCCTTATATATTAAAATAATAATATATTTGAATTAGAATTGGAGGGAAGGGAAAAAAGAGAGGAGAGAGAAGTGTAGAAAAGGAGGGAAGTTAATTTGTGATTGTTAAAAATGATTTAGGACACGTACCTAAAAAAAGGGCATGGACATTGTTGGAGCACAAAAAGTGACTAAATGTCCTAAATATTGATTTAGGACAATATTTAGGACATTGTTGGATTTGCTCTTATGTATTTAGAAAAAAAATATTTAATAAATCCTAGTACAGTCTACACTACAGCATGAAACCAAACCAAATCAAACATACCCAGTATATCCCGCGCAGAGCAGGGTCTGGGGAGGGTGGGTTGTACGCAGACCATACCCCCACTTTTGGGTAGGGAGGCTGTTTCCGTGGAGACCCTCGGCTCTGTGAACGGCATGTGAAGTGGTTGTTAACAACATAGGAATCGAAAATCTAGTCGAAGGTATACCTGAGGCCATGGCGTTCTCCACATGGGGCTTACCTATCTCCGCGGAATCATTTGCTCGGCTCATGATGGGCTCCACTCCACCCGCTCGCTAGGGTAACCCCGGTCGCAACACCTGACAAGAAGACACCAGAAACAAAAGGCCTAGAGACCAAGCTGACTCAAACATATCCACGTCGAACGCAGACCGGCTGGTGTCGTGAAGTCCCTCGGCTCTGTGCAAGACAAACATACAAAGGAATCTAAACGAAATGAAACAAAGTAAAAGCAGTACCTGCGCCCATGGATTTTCCACCCGGTCCTTATCTACCCCGCTCCTAGACAACTCCAAGCTAAGATCCCTGCACTCCTACATTCCTAGGATAATGCTAGCCGAGACAACCCAACTCTGAGGTTCTCCACTACCAAGCTGTCCCCTAGAAGAGAGTCCACTACTCTGATCTGTCTTCTCCACGAACACCTGTCAGCGGTCATGGTCTCACATAGGTTTACAGCCTTCAAATCCAACCTAAGTTGCTCTTCCCATGACCTCCTCGGTCTGCCTTTCCTCCTCACCCCAACAACCGAAATACTCTCCACCCTCTTAACTGGAGCTTCCGGCCGCCTCCTACGGACATGGCCGAACCATCTTAACCTCCCTTCCCTAACTTTCGCTGAAAAAGGCGCTACTTCGAGCTCGGTTCTAAACACCCTATTAGGGATTCTATCTAACATCGTGCGGCCACACGACCACCGCAACATCCTCATTTCAGCCGCTTCCATCTTGCTTTCGAGGGCCTTCTTTGCTGCCCAGCACTCAGACCCATATAACATCGCAGGTCGGATTGCCGCTCTATAGAATCTCCCTTTCAACTTAAGAGGGACCTTCTTGTCGCACATCACCCCTGACGCTGCCCTCCACTTAAGCCACCCAGCCTTGATACGATGGTTGACATCGTCTGCTACCTCACCTTCCTTCTGGACGATCGAGCCCAGATACTTAAACTTATCCGTACGCGGGACGATCTGGTCTTCGATCTTAACCTCCACCCCTTCCTCGCTGGTCTCACCACTGAAGTTGCACCAGAGATACTCGGTTTTAGTTCTACTCACCCGCAAGCCTTGTGACTCCAAAGTAGATCTCCAAAGTTCCAACTTTTCGTAGACCTCCTCCATCGACTCCTCCACTAGCACGATATCGTCTGCGAAGAGCATGCACCACGGGACGATGTCTTGTATCCTTCGTGTCATGACATCAAGTATAAGTGCGAACAGAAGAGGATTTAGGGCCGATCCCTGATGAAGCCCAATCTCAACAGGAAAGAAACGGGAGTCACCCACTGAGGTCCGAACGCAAGAAGTAGCTTGAGAGTACATGTCTTGAATCACTCTAACATAGGACGATGATACACTTCGCTCTACGAGGCTCTTCCAAATAGCTTCCCGGGGGATGCTATCATAAGCTTTCTCGAGATCAATGAACACCATATGAAGGTCTTTGCGGCGCTCCCTGAACTTCTCCATCAGGCGTCTGACGAGATGAATGGCCTCAGTCGTCGACCTCCCCGGCATAAACCCAAATTGATTCTCTGAGATTACAACTTCTCTTCTAATCCGGCTTTCCACTACTCTTTCCCAGAGCTTCATAGTATGGCTGAGAAGTTTAATACCCCGATAATTACTACACCTCTGAGCATCTCCTTTGTTCTTGAAAAAAGGGACTACAACACTACGTCTCCATTCCGCTGGCATCTTGGCACCCAAGAGGAGATCATTGAACAGATCTACTAGCCATTTAACGCCAACTTCGCCCAGACAGATCCACACCTCGATTGGGATCTGATCCGGACCAACCGCCTTCCCTTTCGCCATCTTACGAATGGCCCCCTTGACCTCGTCCTTGCTGATACGCTCACAAGGGGACGAATGGGGGATCTCTTCCTTGGTATCCAGGCGCTTGTACAGCCCCTCGTATGCTTCCTCTTTGGCTTTCGCCATGTCCTTCTTTGCTTCCCTTCTCGCCACCTTGTATGCTTCCAACTTCCGACTCCTCTCCGCTCCTGCACACATCGACAAAAGCTCTTTAAAGAGCGCTAGTTTAGCCTTAACTTTTGATTGGACTTCCACGTTCCACCACCACGACTCCCTATGTCCCCTGGACCTACCCGAGGAAGTCCTCACCACTCTCTCTGCCACATACCTAATGTCCTCTGCCATGTTGGTCCACCTATCGTTAACATCTGCACCACGTGCAAAACTACCTCTACTGACCAGCGACTCCCTGAATTCAACCGCCTTCTCTCCTTTTAGATCTTTCCACAAGATTCTCGGTCTAAACTCTCTCGACCTGCGAACAACTCTACCCCCCATGGTCAGATCCATGGCCAACAGCTTGTGTTGAGATGCACACGCCTCACTCCGGAACACCTTGCAATCCGTGCACGTCCTGACATCCCGACTGCGCATAAGAAGGTAGTCAATCTGAGTGTTGTTACCCCCACTAATAAAGGTGATGAGGTGCTCATCCCTCTTCTGAAAAACAGAATTAACGATTACCAGCTCCTGGGCAGTAGCAAATTCCAACAAGGCGGTCCCGCCGACGTTCCTGGTCCCGAAGCCATAACCGCCATGCGCGCTGGTGTAGCCACCTGCCCTCTCACCAATGTGACCATTGAAATCGCCACCCAACACTAAAAATTGGTCTCCAGGAATACTACCTACCAACTCATCCAAACAGACCCAGAACACCTCCTTCTCAGAGTCGGTCAGACCGACTTGAGGTGCATACGCACACACCACGTTCACCACCTTCTCCCCAACCACAACCCTGACGGACATGATCCTATCGTTGCACCTCTTCACTTCCACAACGTTGTCTTTCAGATCCTCCGCCAGAAGAATGCCCACTCCGTTCTTTGCGTTGGCAAGACCTGAGTACCACAGTTTAAATCCGTTCGATTCTCTGTATTTGGCCCCCTTCCACCTAGTTTCCTGGATACAAGCTATGTCCATTCTCCGCTTTTTCAGCACGTCCACTAGCTCGAAAAGTTTACCCGACAAGGTACCTAAATTAAAACTGCCAACACGCAGGTTACGCGACATCGTCAACACCAAACTAAAATAAAATGAAAAAGCAGACAGAAATCGAGACAAAAAAAAAAAGAAAACAGCTGACAAAGAGGGAAAGGCAATGCGAACTAAACAAAAGACACGAGAAAAGTTAAAAAAAAAAGGCGAAACAATAAGCCCAGAATTTGGGGGAAAGAAGGGGCTGATTAAGACTAATAAAATAGGGGATACACTATGAATAATATATGACATACGGATTTAAGGGGCGAAATAAATGGAGACGCCGATAGGGGGATTGGAGAGAAAAACCGGGGGAGATGCGGAGTGAGGACAGAGATGACTGCGGGGTGCGAGAGAAGGGTGGGGAGAGATATGACTACGGTGAAGAAAGAAGAGAGATTGAGTTTGAGAGTTTAGAGAGAGGGTCGTAGTTAGAGAGAATCGGAGAGAACAAGATGTTGAGATATCCGATCGAATAGGCGGAATAAAATAGATGAGTTGTTGTGGTCGAAGATTGATGTTAAGAGTTGAGGTGGTGGTTAAGGAGAAAGAGAAGAGAGACGGGAGAGACGGGAGAGGAGAGGATGAGAAGGGGGGAGACAGAGTCGAAGAGGGAGATAGGACGAGGGAGATAGGGAGAGAGGGAGAGATGGGACGGGAGAGAGAGAACGGAGAGTGCAGGGGAAGCGGTGGAGCAGGGCGGTGTTGCCTAGCCTTGGTCACTGAGCTCGGTTACTGAAAAAGAGGGCTGCGACGGTGGGCACAACTACAAAAATAGAAAAACAAACGAGGTATAATTAAAACAGGTGGTAAAGTACAAAACAGGTATAATTATGCGGCTGGGACGGTGACAGAAAAACGAATGAAAGAAAACAAAAGAAACCAAAACCAATAAACAATAGATACAGAACGGAAAAAGAAATGAAGAATGCTGTGGTTAGCCAAGATTTTCGGCGGAACGCCGGTCAGTTTACACCAGGTGCCGATAACGGCTAGTAAAGCTTGAGAGAGTTTTTTTTGTTAAAAAAAAAAGAAGAAGAACCCAGCTAGGCCTAATTTTAAGCAAAATATTATAAATGCATTACCTATGTTTCTGGTTCCCCTGTATATTTGTACTTGTTTGTGGCTTTGACTTTTGATTGTACAATCACAGCCACGAGCGTTCGAATCAAACAGAGGTACTTCTTATCCATAGTTTCTAAAAATCCTTTTTATCCTTTCACATGAGTTTGGCCAGGTTGACCAAAACACCGAATAAATCATTTCACGTGTTATTGGTAGTCGGTAAATTGTGTTCACGTTAAAACATTTCGGAAACGACTAATTGGTAGTATTGTATTATGAGTAATGTTTTGTACACTCACATGATTTCAAAAACATCAGGCTCAGTTTCATTTCATCAATTTGTATTAGCACCCTTTCCCCAGTCCATTCAAAGTTTTCAGTATTTGTATAGAAGACAAGTCCTGAAATTGAGAAGTTCTTTCAAACTTTAAAGGTCAACGATATCAGTAAACTTACACTTGATGATAAGGGTGGGATAGGCACATGAAGAACAAATCTAGTTATACATTCTATAAATATTGTCTCATGTTATAACTGAGTAAATTTTATTATAAAATCGCGTTGGTACTAGAACAAATCTTTTGAGACTACATGAACTTGGGCAAACCTATTTGACAAATTGGAATTTCAAACCATTTGATCTTCAGATCCGTGACAACTGACGTGGCAGCTAACGTGGCAGGAGGGTCCCACCACCTGCTGTTGTGGCAGGTGGTGGGACCCACCAATGTGGCAGTGGATCTCATCCCTGCTGACGTGATAGTTGACTGATCAGTTGTGGTAGTGGGTCCCGTAGAAGTTTTTTTTAAAATTAGTGATAATCATAATAATGTTTTTCTGTTTAGAAAATTTGTCTAACTCCTCATTCAAAATATTTGCCAGTGAATCCCAAACTGTAACAATAACATTTTCACTGTAATAAAATAAGAGTAAAAAAATCAAATAAACTCGGAGTTCTATCTGACAACACTTTAGAACGGTTGGTATAAATTAATATCAGACATCAATTTAAAGGATTATTTGTATAAAAAAAATAAAAAGTTGAGCTAGACAATTAGTTCCCTGTGTCATGAAACAAAGTAGAATTTTTTGGGGTGAACGTGGTTAACAATGTATTGGTGGTTGTTAGTGAAGTAAAGTGACCTCGTAGTTGAGAAGCGGGCATTTGGTGCATTTAAAATATCATTTCTTAGAACGAATTGAACTTCTCGTTCTGATTTCTATTTTAATATGGCTTTAGATATGCAAGTATGATTTTTCAAATAGAAAATGTGTAACTGAAAGTTTAACCTAGAAAATCCTGCAGGCAAACTTCTTCATAGTATTTCATGCACTATAATTTAATCTTTCTGAGTACATCTTTTAGGCACTGCAGGAAAAGGAACTTTCTGCTTCCTGCAGTCTCGGTACAAATTTCTATTCTTCGAGTGTCATATAGTTAATTGCTGTTTTTATTCTACTTCAATTAATTGGGTCATGCGCAATTAGAGGATTAATATCTCTACTTGGAGAGTAAATCCACTCGGCCATGTTTATTTCAAGGGATTATAATCCACAAATTATTACCTTATAAATCCCAAACGTAAGGGATTAAAATCCCAAGAATTCACATTTTGATCATTGTTTTAGTTCACTCCCATGAGATTATAATACCTTGTGAAAGAAGGTATTATAATCCCATAGAAATGAATCAAAAAGATGATAGCAATATACTTCCATGGGATTATAATCCTTTAAATTTAAGAAAGATAATGTGATTTTCCAAGGATTATAATCCCCTAAAACAAACATGGCCTATGTTGTATATAACCATGCACTCGATAATGTTGATCGTACAATGATTCCTCTCGTAATTCTAGATTCCTTGTTCTTATTGTTTAGGGTGATGATATTGACTATTATAATATGTGTATAATATTGCAGAGCTTAATCAGCTGTTGAGATGGCATCAAAAGCTATAGTTAAACCTACGTTGAGAGGAATCGTGAAAGCTGTCCCATCCGGGGACACTTTGGTGGTCATGGAGCTCGGAAACAACACATCAAAGATCCCTCCAGAGAGGACCATTGTCTTGTCATTAATTATGGCTCCGAGACTGGTAAATACTACTGTACTAAACTAGCTACCCCTGCAATATTTGTTCTTTTGTTAGACGTTAGATTTTTTTTTTTTAGTCTAGCTCTAGGGAAATTGAGTAGAAAGTTTGAGTTGTGACCTTCAATTAGTCCAAGATTTTTATATTGGAATCGAGATATCGGATAATCTGCACTTCAGTTCTTTATTGCCTCCTTTGCTGGTTGAGTTGTTCTTGCTAGTATTTTTTTTCCCACATGGATATGTTAGAATGAATTTGGTTGGTTAGATGTAATGCTTTTGTTTGTATATTCCCTGCTTATCTTTGTTAAATATTATATCTGTAGGCTTGCAGAGGTGGGAAGCAATCAACTGATGAGCCTTTTTCATGGCAAAGCAGAGAGTTTCTAAGAAAACTTTGCATAGGAAAGGTAAATTATTTTCAACTTATTTTTTGAATGTAGCTCTATTTGTCGTTTCTATGAGCTTCAAGTGTTAAATCTACTCTAATTTTCCTATACAGGTAGTTAGTTACAAAATAGATTACACTTTGCAACCCAGAGGGCTGGAATTTGGCACCTTTTTTCTTGGTAACAATAATATTGCATCCTGGGTTGTTGCTTACGGCTGGGCAAAGGTATATACATGATTCTCTACATGTTATTGTGGAGGCTGGACACTGGACAGGGATAGTATTCTGGACTAATTATACTTAAATTTTGTTCACTGATTTTGTCTGCAGGTTAAGGAGGCAAGGGACTTGGACAAAGAAAAAGGTGAATGTAGTCCTCATCTAAAGATGCTCATAAATTCTGCAAACAAGGCAATGAATCAAGGTGTTGGTATTTGGAGTAAGGTTAGTTTAGATACCGACTTCGTTTCAGTTGTGATTTAACCACTAACTTAGCTCACAGTTTTACACTACATATCATATTATTGTGGGATTATGTCATGAACTAACGTTTGTTTTCTACTGATGATTATAGGCAGCAGGTTCTGTCAGAAACCTCCCTCCTTCTGCAGTTGATGATCCAGAGAACTTAGATGTGATGGACTTTCTAGCTGTAAACAAAGGTAGGATCATGGAGGCTATTGTTGAGTATGTTCGGGATGGAAGCACTCCCCATGTTTATTTGCTTCCAGACTATCAGCATGTCCGAGTATATGTTGCTGGAATTCAGGTAAATCCAAGGCTGATTTTATCCTCTTAAAACTGCCAACATTACTCCTTTAATTTATTACCTGTCTTTTATCATTTTACCAGGCACCACCAATGAGAAATTGGATCAATGAACCTGAAAAGATTGAAGCTAATGGAAAAAATTCTAAACAATCTCGTGGCCCATTAGCATCAGCACAGAAAGTAACTGCCTCATCAGCACCTGCTGCGAAAGCTGCTCCTGATACATTTGGGAGGCAAAGCAAACATTTCACTGAGCTTCGTGTCTTACATAGAGATGTAAGAACTCTTGAAATTGTTAATTGTTCCTTTCCTTTGTCATATGCAAGATTCTTATATATTTGTATTTTGAAGGTGCGCATTGTCTTTGAGGGTTTTGACAAATCGGGCCTGATTGGATCAGTATATTATCTGGATGGTATCAAGAAGGACTTGGCTGTGCAGCTTGTTGAAAATGTATGAAACAAAAATATATATATATATATATATATATATATATATATATATATATATATATATATATATATATATATATATAGTCCTTTGCTCCATACAGAACACTCTTATATAACAAACAACAAAGAACACCTTAGATCTATTAGATCCTTTGGCCCCGCCAGGGGCACCCAATACAAAAAGTTATTATTTTTTTACCCTCTATCAAGTCTGCAAAAAAAAAAAAAAAAATACTGTTCACGTGATGACGTCATCACGTGAACAGTAAATTTTCAATTTTTTTTTTTTGGATGGATGGAGCCTAAAAAAATAAGAACTTTTTGTATTGGGTGGCCCCGCCAGGGGTAATGGATCTTATGTGGTGTTCTTTATTGTTTGTTATATAAGGTGTTTGCTATGGAGTACAACTCATATATATATATATATATATATTTATGTTTGAAGAATTTGATAAGAAAGGAAAGGGGCAGATCTAATCCAGATAGCCAGATAAACAAATGTTACACAGAGTATTTAGTGAATTGGTCACACTTTATGTAGGACTGTTTTCTGGCTATGAATATAAACATCACACAACATCATAACTCTCAGTGTCACTAGTTGGCACATACATATTACATGTATAGTTTTTTTTTTGGCAATTGGGAGTTCCATAGGTCTATCAAAAATGGGTGAGTGGAAAGTGGCTTAGAATAGTAATAAATAGAAGCCTGGTTCTCTTCTATTAGAATTGATATTAGGGTCTTCATTACATATTCTCAAATAGTTCTGACAGTTACTCTTATCTTTCTTTTATCAGGGTTTAGCTAAATATGTTGAGCGGAGCGCTCATTTTTTGCAAGATAATGTCAAGCAACTTCTAAAAAATTCAGAACTTGCGGCAAAGGAAAACCGATTGAGAATGTGGACCAGCTATGTGCCTCCAACTACCACTGCAAGAAAAGTAGAAGACCAGAATTTTAGCGGAAAGGTTTGTATGAGTCTGTGATGTCATGTGATATAATGTAGTTTTTCTACTTAACCTGACAAGGATTTTTAACTATTTCCAGGTGGTCGAGGTTGTAAGTGGGGATTGCATTCTTGTTGCCACAAATTCCTTAGCAGAGAGGCGAGTATATCTCTCTAGTATTAGGCGTCCCAGGCTTAGGGGTAGTGCAGATAGAGGCTATGCCCGTGAAGCAAAGGAGTTTTTGCGGAAACATCTAATTGGTCGTCAAGTATGAAACTTATATTTTGCATACCTGAGTACTTAAGGAAGCAGGAACCCATATTTATTAGTTTCTTACTATCTTTTATAGGTTTACGTATCTATGGAATATTCTAGGAAAGCAAACATTGCTGAAGGGCCTGGGGTTCCAAAGCATCCAACAGCAGAACGGGTAATGGATTTTGGATCAATCTTTGTTGAATTGCAATCAAGGAATGCTGAGGATTCCCCAATTGCTCTATCTGCTGCTGCCAGCCAACATTATATGACAAACATCGCTGAAATGATGGTTGCCCATGGTTTTGCTGAAGTAATTAGACATAAGGATTATGAAGCTAGATCAAATCATTATGAAGCACTTTTTGCTGCTGAATATCATGCTAGAGCTGCAGGGAAAGGGTACTCTGGCAAAGATGCTCCGGTTATCACAGACTATCTCACGGTTAGAAATTCTACGTCCTAAACTACTTTAACTTTGTTTAAGGCTTTACGTTCACATGTTCTTGACCATATTCTTATTTGTTACTCTAGTCTCCATTCGAGGAAGCCAGAAATTTCTTGCCCGAACTCCAGCAGAATAGGAAGATAAATGCAGTTGTGGAATATGTGTTTAGTGGTCACCGTTATAAACTGTATATACCACAAAAGGCATGCTACATTGCTTTTTCTCTTTCAAGGGTTAGATGTCCTGGACGAGATGCCCCTTTCTTTACTGAAGCAACCGCACAAGCGAGAAGGATAATTATGCAGAGGGATGTTGAGGTAATTTCTTTTGGTTTGAAACAGACACGTGGCTGTCAATATCTTCTTTTACTTCAATGTTTGTTGTCTAACCATATTCTTGGATTGTCCTCAGATTGAAGTGGAAACTGTTGATAGATCTGGGACTTTCTTAGGATCTTTGTGGGAGTCAGAGTCTAATGTGGCAGTGACACTTCTTGAACAAGGTCTGGCAAAGCTTCAAACTCCATCTAATGCAGACAAGATAACAAATTTTCACCAGCTTGCACATGCTGAGCAGTCTGCTAAGAGACAGAAATTGAAGGTGAGATAAATATCTGTACTCTAGAGCTGTCTCATATGTCTATGGTGCTAATAATTTTTTTGCTGTAGAGCTGTCTCATATGTCTATGGCGCTAATAATTGTTTTGCAGATATGGAAGAGCTATGTTGAAAGACAAGATACATCTCACGATCAACATATAAAAAGAATACCGAAAGAAGAGTTACAGGTGATTGCTTCATTTGATAAATTTGAGCAATACTTGAGATCATTATTAAGTTTGTACTTATGGTCAGATAAGAAATCTGTAGAGCTATCTCGTATGTGGTGCTAATACTGTTTTTTTGCAGATACAGGAAAACTGTGTTGAAGGACAAGAAGTTTCTAATGGTCTAGCTGTCAGAAGAAAACCTAAAGAAGTGCTACAGGTGATTACTTTCTTTTATAGGAGTATATTTGATCGATACTTGGTCGAGATCATTTTTTTTATTTGTAGCATATCTTCCTTATTTGTGGTTTTAGGTAGTGGCTAAAGAAGTCCTTGGCGGTGGAAAGTTCTACGTCCATTCAGCCGTAGAACAAAAAGAGGCCTCGATCATTCAGCAGAAACTTGCTTCTTTGAAGCTTCAGGAAGCTCCTCCAGTTGGTTCATACAATCCTAAGAATGGTGACCTTGTCATTGCACAGTTCAGTCAAGATAATTCCTGGTACAGAGCAATGGTATGGGGAACATTACTTCATGAATAATACCTCTCTTTATAGTTGAATCAGGAATTTTTAAAACCTAGAAAAACAGTATGCATTGTTGGGTATAGTAATAGTTATATCTTTAATTTGAGTCCAGCTTAAACATCACTACAAAATAGTATTGTGGCATTCATGCTTTTAATGGAACATTAGTCGGGAAGATCTTGTGCTGAGCTAAAATTAATATTACTTGAAGACGCATTATCCTCTCTGGTACCACAAACTTGTTTAATTACTTTTCTCACCAGGCGAACACAACTGATTAGCTTCTTTACTCTTATGTGAAGTTTCCGTTATTTCAGTTTAATTTATCACTGTTTAACATCTTCACTTTTTCTGATCCTGTTCTCCTTCAAAATGTAAAGATAGTGAATGTTCCTCAAGGTGTCGTTCGATCTGCAAAAGCTAAATTTGAAGTGTTCTACATCGATTATGGAACTCAAGAATTTGTTGCCTACAGTCGTCTGCGACCTTCAGATTGTTATTCTTTGCCGTCATCACCAGGCCTTGCTAAACTATGCAGCCTTGCTCATGTCAAGGTCCCAGGTAGGGAAGAGAAATACGGGAAGGAGGCAGCATGCCGTCTTAGTGATCACATACTACGTGGACAGAAATTCAAGGCCATTGTAGAGGAAAAGGATACTTCTGACGGAGGCACTGGGACTAATCTTATCGTAACTTTGATAAATACAGATGCTAACTTAAGTATCAATGCTGTCATGCTGAAGGTATATATAATATGCATACTTTCTTACCATGTCATAGCTATTATCACTATAGTGTTTATTTGTTGCATACTTTCCATACATCTGATATTTATGCACTTATTGCCTGTTCATGCCTAAGGCTACCATTACGACTGGATTTCGAATTTAAACTCTGGGTATTGATTGTTCTGTTTGCAGGAAGGATTTGCTAAAGTTGATAAGAGGGGACAGGAAGATGCAGCAGTAAAACAGACAATTGAGGAGTTGAAAGCATACCGGGAAGAAGCTAAAAGAGCGAAAATGGGCATGTGGGAGAACGGGGATATCATCTCAGATAACAGTGACGAAAATGAATGACCCTTTTGTTAGGAAGGCTGGTGAGAAGCAAGTACACATTTTTGTAGACTAAAGTAATGTAGGTGCGGATGGAATTCGGATGCTTTGCCACAAGAGAGAAAGAAGAGAAGCATATGTAAAGTATGTAAAGTCAGCGATTTTGCCAACTTCCACTCACTGGGCGCAATATAATAGGGCGCAATATAATATCAATGATGATTTCCATTTCTGAATTTTACTCTGTACTGTTATGTAGACAAGGGCCATGGTTGTTCTGATCCCTTGCGGGAATAGCATAGACAAAATACTATCAAGTTGAACAACAGTTTAACACTACTAGGCAAGAGTATTAGTTTTAATGTTATTTAACTCTGTGATCTTAAGAGTAAGAGATGAAAGTCATGATAACACATGAATATAAATAAATTTATCAATACCCTTCACTATGTTTTGAACGTTAGGCATTGAAAACGAAAACTAGAACTCTGAACTTAAAGGGCTACAAGCGTTCAAGTAGTCACGTACCTCTGGAAGCCTTAAGGGCTACAAGTCGAAAACTAGAACTCTGAACTTGGCTATGAGAGTTGAGAGGTTTAAGGAATTATTGATATGTTTTCAACTCTTTGGATTATCCATAGGAGAAAACGTAGAGTTATATCACATGTTCATTACTGCAGAAATATCAATGCGGTCATGCTGAAGGTACATTTGTTGTGTTTATTTGTTGCATTTGCATACTTCCTCTCTTCTTTAACAAGCTGCAACTTTAAGACAATCCTGAACTGGAAGTCTGGAACCTCTCATTGCAAACATTCAGTCATTCAATATCAAATTTTTCGAAAGCCAATGTAGCCAGCTGAACCGGGATTTTATTGATACTTGTTCATTCCTTGGACCAACTCCTGTTAGGAAAGCTGGAGGAAGCAGCAGCGTATTTGTAGCCTGAAGTAATGTAGGTGCAAATAGAATTTAGATTAATCGTAAAGGTCGGCCATTTTCAGTATCTTTTTTGTTTATTGAACGACATATGATCTTTAAATAAAGATAATAAAGAAAGAATCACTTCATTAAATTTCATTTTCTTCCCTTACATATACAAGGGCCATGGTTACATAATCAAGTTTTTACTTTTTTTAAAAAAAATTACTGTCATGTACGTACTACATAATTTAGGATGATGGGGACAATTTCCAATTTTCCTGCCCTGCCTATTCCATTTTAAAAATGTTGTCCAAAATATTCCAGAGATACTGAGATATTGTTGCTGCGCTAGTTCGTGCTCCGCATCATCCTCTAATGCGGTATTTCGTGTTTCGCATCAGGTCCTAATGCGGCACGCCAAGTTCTATGAGACAACAAATGCGGTAGACAAAATAGTGTAATAGGAGAAATTTTTTGAAAAAATAGATACGGCACACGAACTGCACATTAGCGAGGCGGGAGAGGGCCAAACTTCTGTGGTCCATTTTGGTAATTCTACGATGCACAGATTTTTTTTTGATATGTAATAAATTTTATTTTATGTTACAATTATATTTATATATAATCATTATTTTTAATAATTTATATTAATCTTAATTTAAACAATTTAATACAAATTTAATTAATGATATGCATGGTTTAAAACTTATATTATAAAATTCTAAAATAAATATGTCATTGATGGAATTCGAATCATGAAATTTTAGTAAATTAATTTGATCATACAATATATATAAACATTAGATCTAACGGTTTCAGTTTTTTTACTAAAAATCTTATGGTCATTATTCGTTGTATATATTTTGTTAGTGATTAGAAGATATAGTGTGATATTTTTAGGTATATATAAATTACTGCAAGATTATATTTTAAATTAAAAGTTAGCATGTTTTAATTAGAAAAGAAATATCATTGATTAGAAGATACGATATTTTAATTGTTTATAAATGGTAATATCATCAATTAAAAGTAAACGCCTTTTAACTTAAAAAATCAATCGGCTAAGTATCATTAATTATATTATTTTATTATTAGCAATCGTGCCGAAAATCGAACCGACAAACTTTCAATGCCCATGCGATGCACGAGTTTCTTTTATTATGTTGTTTTTAATAATTTTTTTAATTTTAATTTAATATATTCATATTTACGGATTATACTAATATTTCCATATTATAAACAACATATACCGATTTTAAATATAATTTATTAATTATTATAAAATATGGTGTGATTTTTTCGGGTATCTATACTATTATATAAAAGCCGAAACATTAAAAATTTGGTTGGTACGGTACCTATTGATTTTACTTATTTACCCTTACTTAATTATAGATAAAATCCTTCTTATTAACTAATTAATTTCCGTTTTCAAATTAAATATATCACCTCTTCTATTTTTCACTAACTAATTAATTTTCTTTTTCAGGTAAAACACAATATCTTTTATATTTTATCTAACTAAAATTTCTCCATTCTTAAAAACACTACGAGCAATTTTTTTTAATAAAATAACATAATTATATTATAATTATAAATACTATTAACTAATCAATTACCTTTTTCAGCCAAAACACGTTATCTTTTCTCTTTTCTGTAACTAAAATATCTTTTTTTCCAATTATATCACGGGTGATTCTATTTAATAAATTAAAATAATAATATAATACTAATAATTACCGATTATTTTTTTCAGCTAAAATGTATCATCTTTTCCATATTTCATAAATAAAATTCCTTTTTTTATAGAAATATCACGGACAACATTAATTTCACACTTTCGAAAGACACTACGATCAATTTAATTTAGTAAAATAACATAAATTAAATTATAATTACTATAAACTAATTAATTACCTTTTCACCTAAAACATGTCACCTTTTTAATTTTCACATTACCTTTTCTATTTACTCTAACTAAAATCTCTCTTTTTCAATTACATCACGGACGGTTCTATTTAATAAAGTAAAATAATTATATTCTAATATTAATAATAAACAATTATTTTTTTCAGGTAAAACGTATCATCTTTTCTATATTTTCTAACTAAAATCCATATTTTTCTAAAAATATCACAGGCAACGTTAATTTCTCCTATTCTAAAAACATTACGAGCAATATTATTTAGTAAAATAACATAATTAGATTATAATTACTATAAACTAATCAATTATTTTTTTCACCTAAAACATGTTTTCTTTTTAATTTCTTCAACTAATATCTTTCTTTTTACAAATAAATCACGGGCATTATATTTATTAAAATTAAAAAATAATTTTATAATTACTTATAATTAACCGATTACCTTTTTCAACTAAAATTTATCATCTTTTCAATATTTTTTAACTAAAATTTATCATCTTTTCAACATTTTTTATAAATTAACATTTATATAATTATTATCAAATCATCTTATTGAAACATTTAAGCCACCAAAATTTATATTTAAAAAAAATTAATTCAAATTAATAAAAAAAATCATATATTATTAAAAGAAATCCATGCATCGTTTTAAACTAGTATTTATTAATGATTGTAAGATTACTTTTAAATCAAAAAGGTAACGTTTTTTAATTAGAAAAGAAATATTAATGATTGCAGGATATGATACGATTGATGTTTTTAGGTGTTTATAAAAGGTAATATCTTCAACTATAAGTAAATGTGAAAAGGCAATCGGCTAATTACCATTAATTATATTATGTTATTATTTACTTTAATACATATTTTTTAATATTAATGATTATAAGATTAGTTTTAATCAAAATGATAACGGGTTTTAATTAGAAAAGAAATATCAATGATTGGAAAATATGGTACAATTGATGTTTTTAGGTGTTTATAAAAGGTAATATATTCAACTATAAGTAAATGTGAAAAAGGCAATCAGCTAATTACCATTAATTATATAATATCATTATTTATTTTAATAATTAGGATAACCAAAACCAAAAACAAACTGACAAACTTGCGATCTTTCGACTTTAATATAATAGTACTAGCCTATAATCCGTGCAAAGCACAGACGATAATATATTATTATTATTCATTAATATATATATATATATATATATATATATATATATATATATATATATATATATATATATATATATATATATATATGGGCTACTCCAATACAAACCTCCTTAAAATACAAACCCTACAAACCAAACATAATATAATATTTCAAGCTAATCTAATGACCAAACTAGGGGTACCCCAATACAAAAAATGTTTAAAATACTTGGCTCTATCCAACAAAAAAAAAATCACTGTTCACGTGATGACGTGGCAGTGGATTTCACTGGTTAACGGTGCTTCGCACCTTCTTGTACGGCGCTTCGCGCCTTTATCATTCTAAAGTTGTAAGGAATGACAATCAATGGTAAAGGCAATAGACGATTGACGGGTGTGTCGAGAGCCTTTGACCCTCATGACTACCTAACTCATCCATTTACTGTCTTAAATGCTTCGCATTTCCACGGCAAGATTTTTTTTTTTTTTTTTTTGGATAAACCCAATTATTTTAAGCATTTTTTGTGAAGGTACCCTTGGCGGGAACCTTAGAATAGATGAAATATAATTAATTTAGTGTTGGTTTGTAGTTTTGTATTTTAAAAGTGGTTTGTATTTGAGCACTTGCCTATATATATATATATATATTAAATATTTGATTTAATATAAAATTTTAATTATTTTAATTAATTTTTTGTTATTAATTTTAAATTTTCTATGTTCTGAACTTAGTTTCAAGATATAAATAATTATTGTTAATTTAATGTTATTTTTAAATTTATTGTTAAGTATCTTAAGAGTTCAATAAATATTTATATAAGATTAATTTTTTTAAGTGTGTAATTACCACTTAAATCCTACAATATCCTATTTTAAAAAATTTTGATTTTTGTAATCCGTAAAATATGTTGGTTATATCAATTTTTATAGGTATTTTTAAATTTATTATATCGTTAACCTACATATGTCATGTTATAATTTTTTTTTCTAAATTAAGTTATTTGTTGAGTTATTTAGTTTTTTTGCTTATTTAGTTTTTGTACACCTAAAATCATAGAAAAAAGAGTCATAGAAAAAAATGTGTGCGGAATTTTTAAATTAAATATGATATTGACAGAATTTGAATCTTTGATCTTTCGTAGAGTAATTAAAATATATAATATATCTTATCATAACATCCAACGGTTATTATTTATTTTATTAAAAATCTAATGATCATTATTCGTTGTATGGTTGCACCAAAAATACAAACAATTATAATAATGTTTTCTTATTATAAATGTATCTAGTTTTTTTAATATATATAATTAATGACTGGAATATATTATACAATATTTTTGGGTATATATTAATGATTGTTAGATTACATTTTAAATTAAAAGGTAACTTGTTTTAATTAGAAAGGAAATATTAATGATTGAAAGATATGGTACAATTGATAAATTAGGTGTTTATAAAAGGTAATATCTATTAATTAAAAAATAACATATTTTAATTTAAAAAGATAATCGACTACTTATCACTATTTATATTATTTTCTTATTTATTAATTAGGATAGTACCTTCAACAACTAATTTATTATTGACTTAATTGGGTGATTAGACTTTTGATACTTGTGATAGTGAAATCTTTGGTGAAGATGGGTAAATGGGTAATTGAGTTGTTGTAGCATAGCAGAGTCTAAGAAGAAGCACAATATGGGTGGAGGAATTTACGTTAACATTAATAATTAGCTTTTTGAGTTGTTGTTTTTGTAATATAATAATAATATTATATTATATTCCCTTTGTCCCTATCATTTATTTACACTTTTTTTTTGGGACGTACCACCAATTCTTTAAATTACTAAAATAGTAACTTTTACAATAAAATACATTATTACATCTACTACTTCACTTTACTTTTTAAATACTTTACATTATTACACACACTAATTCACTTATTTTAACAATAAAATCAATATTACATTCACTACTTCATTTATTTTAACAATATTACACTCACTATCCAGAGAGAGTATATTTTAATAATTAGGATAACCAAACCGAAAATCAAATCGATAAATTTTCAATTTTTCGATTTTAATATAATAATATAGATAGATGTGTCTTATTTATCTAGTCGAACTGGACTTCGCGCCAAATCCGTCATATTCGAGATTTTGTTAATCTTAAATTTGTACAGTTCAATCTTTCGAGTCA
Source organism: Saposhnikovia divaricata (assembly GCA_036435485.1). NCBI lineage: Eukaryota > Viridiplantae > Streptophyta > Magnoliopsida > Apiales > Apiaceae > Saposhnikovia > Saposhnikovia divaricata. The sequence continues at coordinate 133,026,436 of CM071599.1, read as the reverse complement.
AATTTAAATTATTTCGTTAATCTTAAATTTGTACAGTTCAAGCTTTCGAGTCAAATTTAAATTTTAATTTCTTTTTGACAAGAGTGATAATTAAACTTAAGCCCAATAAATTTCTAGTCAAACCTGGGATCGAGACTAGTACTGAACTGGACTACTCTATTTGACATTGACTAACGACTAAAGGGCCCCCCACCCCCGGTCTTCTTCTAACCGGAGTAATTGGCAGTATAAGTTCAGGTAACAGTCGTTGATGTAATAATTAGCGACAATGTGGCTGACACGAGTTCCTAGGAAGTCCATGTCTCTGTACTTGAATTTCTCGCCGCCTTTTCTACTTGTCCTAGTCCTTCTCCTGGTCCCTTCCTCAACACAGTCAACGCCACTGTGTCAATTAACTCCTAACATGGTAAAATATCTCCCTCCCTCATCGAGACTAGTACTGAACTGGACTACTCTATTTGACATTGACTAATGACTAAAGGGCCCCCCCACCCCCGGTCTTCTTCTAACCGGAGTAATTGGCAGTATAAGTTCAGGTAACAGCCGTTGATGTAATAATTAGCGACAATGTGGCTGACACGAGTTCCTAGGAAGTCCATGTCTCTGTACTTGCATTTCTCGCCGCCTTTTCTACATGTCCTAGTCCTTCTCCTGGTCCCTTCCTCAACACAGTCAACGCCACTGTGTCAATTAACTCCTAACATGGTAAAATATCTCCCTCCCTCCCCATTACATAGCTATTACATCCTGCCGCATTGTGTTTGATATGTGATATGGGCTGAAAATAAGCCCTAAAGACACATTTAATGTAGCATTAATTAGACCAAGAATGGTTCAAACGTGGGGCCCACCAGATGGGCCCAAAACCCCAATTATAATATTAATTTCGTAATTAATATTGGGGGAAATAAATAGCTCAGCAATAAGAGTTGGATAAGGATATTATTTCCACCAGACTTAGACACCAAGGCATTCAATTCAATATGGAAACTGATTCCTATAAGGAATAGATCTAGAACCTTCCTCAAAGACTTGTCCACCAAGTCTCTGACTCCTACCATAATTCTAAGGCTCCTGCAGCCTATTTAAAGGGCCAGACCCCTCATCTCAGAACTACGTTTTTGGCTTGATCTTTGATATACATCAAAGTACGTAGGCATCTTGTGAAGGCAGATTCAGTCACGAACACAAGAACAGCCATTAAAGCTCGAAGCTCAACCACCCTAGCATTAATTACAAATCGTAACCTAGTTTTTATTCCACAACATTTGGCGCCGTCTGTGGGAAGACAACATCAACCATGGTTCAAACACGAAGAACGACTGAGGCCATACCCCTTAGCTCTGCTCCACCTGCCATCTCTGATCCGCTCATCACCGCTGAAGAAGGACAATTACCCCCATCAACAGGGACGGTCATTCAACCTCTAACCTCTCAACCCTCAGGGACGATTCCAAATGTTGAGGGAACTTTACCTATGACTATCCCTCAAAGCCAAGAAACTAACCCTCTTCAGATGGTGGTTTCTCCTCTTGATAGCGCTGGTCGTACGCTACCTCCGGGGGTACAGATCCACACCACGGATCTCCCTTTGAATACCAACCCGATGTATGGGCTGCCTAATTATCCCCCTCAACACAGAGAACCTGGACCAAGCGGTCATGCATTACAGATCCGAGATCGAGAGTACGATGATTACTCTGGCCCCTATACTGATGATTCAACGTCTGAGGATGACGATGATGATCGTGATGAAGCCCCGAGAAGGCGACGTGCTAGTAGAGAACCTCGAAGGAGGTCCCAAAGAATCCATGATGGACCTCCACAAACGGCTAAGGAAAGGATTAAGGCTCATGAGGCTGAGATCCAAAGGTTGAAGGATGATATTGCTAGAGAGCAAGCAAGGCGAAGTCTGATTCAACCTCCTCCAGTTGCAGGGAGGATTCCCATTATAAATCTGGAGAGGCCCTCAAGGAGACAACGAAGGGCCGAAGCCCCAACTGAAAAATCGACAAGGGTGGAGACCCCCAAAAGTAACCCTAGGGATCTGATGCCCCTTGGGGATCCTGATGATCCTACACCTCCGTTCACTGAAGAGTAATGAATGCTCGCATCTCAAAGAAGTTCAAGATGCCGACGATTAAGGCCTATGATGGAACGGGCGACCCCGCAAACCATGTTAGGACATTCTCAAATGCACTGCTGTTGCAGCCTACAAGCGACGCCTTAAAGTGTAGGGCGTTCCCTCAAACCCTGTCTGGCATGGCTCAAAGATGGTATAGCCGCTTACCTGCAAACTCAATTGGCTCATTCAAAGAGCTGAGTGCCGCCTTTGTCAGCCAGTTCATTAGCGGGAGAGTTCATGAAAAAAGTTCTGCATCCCTTATGTATGTGGTGCAGGGGAAGAACGAGAATCTGAGGGATTACCTCAAGCGGCTCACCAAGGAGACGCTGAATATCACTGATCTGGAAAATAAGGTGGCCATGGTAGCCCTGGAACACGGACCACTGATCTCTTCTTTAAAAGGTCTTTGGCGAAACATCCTCTTGAAAATATGGCCGAGCTCTAACGAAGGGCCGACAAATATATCAAGGCTGAGGACAGCATGAAGAAGGAAACCGCAGGAGGCAATGGCAAGGGTTCTAATGACTCGAAGAAACGAAAGCAAGAGCAAGAGTACGATGCTAGGGACAAGTATCCCCGGACTAGCAAGGATTCCGAGTCACCACCAAAGAAGGGTTTGGGACCGAGGTTTTCTGATTATGCAAGACTGAACGCTCCTAGGAGTCAAATCTTGCTAGATATTGAGAAGGATAAAGACTTCCGATGGCCGAAGCCACTTAGGGGTGATCCCACGAAAAGAAACAAGGATCAATACTGTAGGTACCACCGTGATATGGGTCATGATACAGATGATTGTAGACAGTTGAACGATGAGATTGAGTTCTTGATCCGAAAAGGAAAGCTAAGCAGGTTCACAAAGAATGATGATCGTGGAACCCAAAGAAGGGACTATGACAGGAGAGACAATGACAGAAGAGATAACGATCGTGATCGTGATCGTAACCCACAGCCCCGAGGGCTAGTTGTTAATATGATTCGGGGAGGCCCGACAGCGGCCGGCACGACTCGGAACTCTCGAAAAGCATATGCCAGAGAAGTAATGCACATCGTGGGAGAAGCCCCAAAACGTGCTAGGACTGAAATAGTTATTGGGTTTGATGATTCAGATCTCGAAGGGGTAAAGTTCCCCATGACGACCCGTTGGTCATAACTCCTGTGATTGGAAACTCGGAGGTGAAACGAGTCTTGATAGACAATGGAGCTTCTGTTGATATCTTGTTTCACGATGCGTTTGTGAAAATGGGGTACACCGATTCTCAGTTGACCCCCACCAACATGCCGATCTACGGATTTAATGGAGTTGAGTCCAAGGTTGAAGGGACTATTCAGTTACCCATGACAATTGGACAGGAACCTAAAGAGGCTACTCAGATGCTGAATTTCCTTGTGATCAAGGCATCCTCGACTTATAACGCGATCCTAGCAAGGACTGGACTTCATGCATTCAAGGCTATGGCCTCCACATATCACATGAAGATTAAGTTTCCAACCAGGAATGGCGTTGGAGAACAAAAGGGTGATCAGAAGATGGCAAGAAGTTGTTATGTGTCTGCGTTAAGGGCTGATGGAATCGGGGGGCAGGTACTTCCGATCGAAGACATGGATGTCCGTGGTGATGATGAACACCGAGGAAATCCAGCAGAGGACTTAATACCTATTCCTCTGGAGTTAGGCGACTCTGAGAAGGTGACTTATATAGGAGCCTCTTTGAAGGAACCCCTGAAGGGCAAGTTGATAGCATTCTTGCAAGAAAATAGTGATGTGTTTGCTTGGACAGCAGCTGATATGCCAGGGATTGATCCCCAGCTCATAACTCACAGATTGAATGTCAACCCTAATCGGAAGATAATACAGCAGAAGAAGAGGAACTTTGCACCTGAAAGGCAAGAGGCCATAAAGCAAGAAGTGGAAAAGCTCTTAGAAGCTGGGTTTATTGAGGAGATTCAGTTTCCAGAATGGTTGGCTAACCCTGTGATGGTCAAGAAAGCCACCGGTAAGTGGAGGATGTGTATAGACTTCACCGACTTGAATGACGCATGCCCTAAGGATTGATTCCCTTCACCAAGGATAGACATGTTAATAGATGCCACAGCTGGACATGAGATGCTGAGCTTCATGGATGGGTTCAGCGGCTACAATCAGATTAAGATGCACAAGGATGACGTCCCTAAGGTATCTTTCATAACTGACTTTGGTGTTTTCTGCTATCTTGTTATGGCTTTCGGTCTAAAAAATGCAGGAGCTACTTACCAACGACTGGTGAATAAGATATTCGCCCATCTGATTGGAAAAACCATGGAGGTCTATGTTGATGACATGCTAGTCAAGAGCCTATTCAAGGCAGACCACATTAAGCACCTCAGAGAGGCATTCGAAGTGCTGAGGCACCACAAAATGATGTTGAATCCAGCCAAGTGTGCATTTGGCATTGGATCAGGCAAATTTTTGGGTCTGATGGTTTCAAAGAGAGGCATAGAGGCCAACCCTGACAAGATCAAGGCGATCTTAGACATGGAACCGCCACGCTCTATAAGAGATGTGCAGAAGTTGACAGGCCGGGTAGCGGCTTTAGGAAGATTCATCTCCAAGTCTGGTGACAAATGCTTGCCTTTCTTTCAGGCATTGAAGAAGGTGAAAAATTTTGAGTGGACCCCTGAGAGCCAAGAGGCCTTTGAACAACTGAAGAAGTACATGGTTGAAGCCCCGTTGCTGGCCAAACCTAGTCCCGGGGAGACTCTTTATCTATACCTGGCGGTATCTGAGCAAGCGTTGAGCGCCGTTTTCATTTGAGAAGAGAAGAAGGTCCAGAAACCTATCTATTATGTGAGCAAGGTGTTGCACGGGGCTGAGCTGAATTACTCTCCCATTGAAAAGTTCGCCTTGGCATTGATAACAGCCTCGAGGAAGTTATGCCCGTACTTTCAGGCACATAAGATTGAAGTCCTGACGGACCAACAGTTGATAAACATTTTGCATAGCCCGAAGGCTAGGGGAAGGCTAATCAAGTGGGCGATTGAACTTGGAGAATTTGACATCACGTATAAGCCTCGAACAGCCATTAAGGCTCAGGCATTGGCTGACTTCGTGGTTGAATGCACCATTAGCAACCAAGAAGTCGTGGGGCAGGAGATGATAACAACCCCTGAGAAGCAAGATAAAGATGAAGAACTTGAACCTGATCAGAAGGAATATTGGGTGCTCTATTTTGATGGAGCATCAAAAACAAAATCTAGTGGCGCAGGCTTAGTATTGCAAAGCCCCGATGGGTTCACAGTTGAATATGATTTGAAGTTGGATTTCCAGACAACTAACAATGAAGCTGAGTATGAGGCCTTGATAGCCGGTTTAGGCTTGGCCAGAATCATGAGAGTCAAGAATCTCAAAGTGTGTGGAGATTCAAGATTAGTAGTCTCTCAAGTAAATGGTGAATTTGAGGCCAAGGATGAAACTATGGCAAAGTATCTGCGAGTTGTGAAAGATGTCATGACTCAGTTTGACGAGTGTTATGTAGAACACATTCCGAGAGAAGAGAACGTTAAGGCCGATGCCCTATCTAAGTTCGCTTCTTCCGAGATAGAAAACTATGAAGGGAGTGTTTACTTCCAGGTCTTGAAGGCCCCGACTATCAACTCAAAATTAGTGGCACCAATTGATGTGGGAAGCTGTTGGATAGATCCTATCAAAGCTCACCTAGAAACCGGATGGCTCCCTGACAATGCCTCGGAGGCACGAAAGCTGTCAGTGAGAGCATTGAGATATGCCTTGATCGAGGGCGTCCTTTACAAAAGGTCTTTCGTTATCCCGTACTTGAAATGTTTGAGGCCCCAAGAGGCAAGGGAGGCTTTGGAAGAAGTTCATGAAGGTATTTTTGGGCAGCACTTGGGGGGCAAAGCCCTAGCTCACAAAATAACTCGTTTGGGATTCTACTGGCCAGAGATGTTGGCCGATGCACAGAGCTATGTCAAGCGGTGCGATCGATGCCAGAAGCATGCTCCAATAGTAAGGCAGCCGCCTGAGATGTTAACATCGGTTAGCTCCCCTATTCCATTCGCGATATGGGGAATGGATATACTTGGTCCCTTCCCCGTAGCTTCAGCACAAAGGAAGTTTCTGATAGTGGCCATTGATTACTTTACTAAGTGGATTGAGGCTAAACCTCTAGCCAAGATAACCACCAAACAAGTTGCCCAGTTCTTTTGGGAGAATATAATTTGCAGGTATGGAATCCCACGAATTTTGGTGACAGACAATGGGACACAGTTCAATAATGAAGAGTTCAAGAAGTATTGTGAGGAGAATGCAATTGAGCTTCGTTTTACCTTTGTGGCTCATCCACAAGCCAATGGGCAAGCTGAGGTAGTTATCGAATTATCCTTGATGGACTGAAGAAGAGGGTCGAACGCTCTAGAAACACTTGGGTAGATGAGTTGCTGCCCATATTATGGGCATACCGTACCACTTGTAAAGTGACCACTGGAGCAACCCCGTTCCTGCTGGCTTACGGAGCTGAGGCAGTTGTGCCTTTGGAGATCATGCAAGCGTCACCTCGAGTTGAGGCCTTTGAACAAGAAACTAACGAAGAGGGCATGAGACTCGCCCTGGACCTGATTGACGAAGTCAGGGATGAGGCAAACGCTAGAAATGTGGAGCATCAAAAGAAAGCATCCTTTTATTACAACCACAGGAATAAGGAAAGGTTCTTTCGACAAGGTGATCTAGTTCTAAGGAAGATCGAGGCTTCTGGAGTTGGCCAGAAGGGAAAGCTAGCCCCTAATTGGGAAGGGCCGTATCGAGTCAAGAAGACGTTGGGACGAGGATCATATAAGTCGGAGACCTTGGACGGGGTTGAGGTGCCCCGTACTTGGCATGCCTTGAACCTCAAAGTTTATTATGTATAAGCTATCCTTGCATGGATTCAACTTTCTATCTATTTATTATGAGAAGTAGAAATAAGGTTCGATGAAACCATTCCAGGGCTTAACGCCCCGAGTAGGACAATAATAAGTTATGCAAGGGTTGAACCCATTTCAAAATATTAATGCAAAGTTTGTTTCCCTTCAATGATTCTGTGATTTTGTTTATGTACCAAGCACCTGTTGAGTGTGAGTCTAGAAAGGCCAAGTACCGAAAACAAGTAAACAAACAAATGAGGAAACAAATGCATAAATAGAGACCCCGAAGGGCCAACAGTTAGGTTATATCAACAAGACAGATAAAAGTTTGGTCCCAAAGGACCTTGAATGAAATCTAGACAGATAAAGCCACATACGGCTAACAAGGCCATGCAAGGCCACGAACTAACTCCAGCTACTCCTCCCCAGAATCCTCTTCTCCAGACTCCTCTCCTCCGCTCTCCTCTTCCTCACTCTCCTCCTCTGAGTCTTCACCGGAGTCATCTCCGGGCTCGGCAATCACCATTGGCTGAACTCTAGCAACTTCGGCTCCTTTTTCCTCGGAAGATGAATCAGAAGTAGAACTGCCCTCGTTCCAGATTAGTCTCTTCCCAGGGATGGGTTGGCGAACTACTCCCACTTTCTTTGCAGGCGGGAGTTTCTTCCCACGGGAGCCAGAAGAAGATGATTCTTGGCTAGCAGCTTTAACAGCCCCCTTTGAGTTTGATCCAGAGCGTCGATGACTGCCTTTGGAGCCGGACCCTGATGCCTGAGGAACAACTTTAGTTTCCTAACCAGAAGCTAGGTTAGCCGGGATGGCACCCCAATTTGGGCAAGGAAAATTAGCCGGGTTGACAACAGATGGATGCCTATGACTCACAGCGTTAATGGCCTTATCCCAACCAACAGACATGTTGAAGGGACGCACCTCATCATCATGATCATCAATGAGCTTAAGAAAATCTTCAGACCTATGGTAGGCCTGGATCACCTTGTCGGCATCAGAGGCCTTCTTTTTGGCTAGAAAAGCAAGTTGTTTACGGGTAGATGTGGCATTAGCTTCAGCACGAACAACTTGGGAGTGCAGATCGTCAATCTCTTCCCTGAACCTTTCTGAGTCATTTCTCAAGCTAACATTTTCATCCCTAAAGGCCCGGCCTTGGGTCGAAACAGTTTGAAAATAAGCGTTGGCCTGCAACAAGGAAATGAGTGAGCCACGAGGAATATGCAAAGTTGAAATCAATAACAATATCAAACTTAACAGAGGGAATTTTATACCTGATATAAGGCCTGGGCGCCCATGAGCTGAGACTCATCCATTTTGTCACCTGCATGCATTGTCGCTTGGTCAGGAGGAGTGATTGAAAGCTTGGACCAGTCTAGGGCCAAATGAGGACTCCCCAAGACCGAGTCTTGTTCACATATGCCCCAAGGAGGTATGAAAGGAGTCCTGACATCCCCGTCAGCATTTCGGGATCGTTTGCCACCTTGAGAACAACGCTCCAAGAAGTTAGGGATATGAGACTTAGTTGGATTCAGCTTCTCCTCAGCCCTCTTCTTCATCCTCTTGGTAACAGTTGGCCGGTTCTCGGGACGATTATCAATCTCCTCAGCAGCTGAAATACAAAGAGAAAGATATCGGTATAAGAACAAACAGAGTTCACAATAAGCTCAAGTAAGAAAGTTACCCTCAATGGAAAGAAAGCTAAGGCCAGCCCCAATAAGATTCTTTTCATTTAGAAAAGTTTTATAGTGTGTACGGCCGTCATCAGCAAGAAGCCTATCTCGATCTAGCAATTCTGAATCAGTAAGGTCACACACGAAATGTGAACTATCCTCCACGGACCCGAATTTCTTCACAAAGAAGTTGCCCCAGTCACCACCCTTCCACTCAAGAACTACAAACTCCCTTTCCCAGAAATGCTGTGAATCTGGAAAGGAGAAGGGATTCACCATGTGTGGAAGTTTGGCTCGGTGCTTGAGGCTCACCCATCCTTTCTTGGAGTCAGAAGAGTTGCTGGCCCCGAAGATACTTCGAAACATTGTGGTTGTCGGATGAATCCCCAGTTCCCGACACCTTATTAAGAAAATAGAAATGTACCTCCAAGCATTGGGATACAACTGACAGGGGTGGATCTGATACTCAGCCAGCAGTCTAATGATAAAATTGTCAACCGGGAATCTGAACCCAGCATCTAAGGCACCCCAGTAAACACAGATCCTCTCAGAATGCCAGTTGCATGTTCTATCTGATGGATTTGGGAGACGAACCTTGATGGCACTTGGAAAGTGATAGGACTCCCTTATCATTTGGACATCTCGTTCCGACAACTTACTGGGACTATTAAAAGAATCTAGGCTAGAACAGTTGGGAAATGCATCCCTCATAATATTTAGAAGTTCTAGCAAGGATTCAAATCTATGTTCAACATATGTAGGAGGTTTGATTCTTTCTTTACCTTTGGCGGTCCTCATTTTACTCCTCTTCGACATAGCTTCCATCATGGAGACAGGGGAACCATTGGTTGATCACCTTCCGACATCTTGATACTGAAGCTGAAACTTGATCTTGAAGCTCGAACATGATCTTGCAACTTGAACCTAGAGAACTTAAGAATTTGAGAGCTCAGAAATGAAGAAGTGAATTGAAATGAAGGCTACTTCTCCTCTTTTATAGAAAATGCATGACCTGGTACATCAGGTTGAATCTCAGCTTGGTTCGTGTTTACAGGCCAGCTATCGTTTATAGACGAAAAAAGGACAGAAATTATCCGCGTTATACAGAAAGAATCGTTATAATTCATATCTGTCGGAAAAGAAATAGCTGGAATATTTGCTGCATGGATGTTTGCACTTAAGAAGATAAGCAACGAGTTTAGTCTTAAACACAAGGTTAGTAGTGCTAATCCTGAATTAAGGTGTAATACCGATAGAAGTCACGGGTGACCAAGATATTAAATTGAAGGTCAAGATCGAGGTTCTTGATCCTCAAGTTCCATGAATAGGTTTTCAGGTCCGGGTTTCTTCGCCAACCACGAAGTGGCCGACCACGAAACTCCAAGGAGCCGTAGCCGACCACGAAGCAGCCGACCATGACACCTGAAGGAGCCACAGCCGACCACCTCGTAGCCGACCACGGCGTTTTGGGAAGCCTCGGCCGACCACGAGCTAGACTACCACGAACCGACCGACCAAGGCGCGCGAAGGAGCCACGACCGACCAGCCCGCAGCCGACCAGGTGCCCGCCGACCACCTTGGATCAAGGCCTCTCGGCCGACCAGGTGTCAGCCGACCACCTTGGCTCGAGGCCCCTCGGCCGACCAGGTGCTAGCCAACCACGAGCTAGCCCTCGATCCGGCCGATCGCGGGTTAGTTCGTGGTCCTGAATCTCGATTTTTCAGCGGATTTCGTGTAATTTCTGGACCTAAATCTCGATTTTTTCGGATAGTTTTCAGTGCACCGTTTATCACCGTTTAGCACCGTTTAGTGCCGTTCAGCACCGTTTATCGCCGTTTAGCGTCGTTTAACATCGTTTAAACGTCGTTTAAGGCTGTTTAGCACCGTTTAGTGCCGTTCAGCACCGTTTATCGCCGTTTAGCGTCGTCGTTTAAACGTCGTTTAAGGCTGTTTAGCACCGTTTAGTGCCGTTTAGTGCCGTTCAGCACCGTTTATCGCCGTTTAGCGTCGTTTAACATCGTTTAAACGTCGTTTAAGGCTGTTTAGCACCTTTTAGTGCCGTTCAGCACCGTTTATCGCCGTTTAGCATCGTTTAACATCGTTTAAACGTCGTTTAAGGCTGTTTAGCACCGTTTAGTGCCGTTTAGTGTCGTTCAGCACCGTTTATCGCCGTTTAGCGTCGTTTAACATCGTTTAAACGTCGTTTTAAGGCTGTTTAGCACCGTTTAGTGCCGTTCAGCACCGTTTATCGCCGTTTAGCGCCGTTTGACATCGTTTAAACGTCGTTTAAGGCTGTTTAGCACCGTTTAGTGCCGTTTAGTGCCGTTCAGCACCGTTTATCGCCGTTTAGCGTCGTTTAACATTGTTTAAACGTCGTTTAAGGTTGTTTAGCACCGTTTACCGCCGTTTAGTGCCGTCTAGCACCGTTCAATGTTATTGGCACAATCTAACATCGTTGTAAACGCGTCGGTCGCTCCACGCTTTACATCAAAACGATATCAAAGATAAACCCTGACCCGAGTCTCGAATTAGACAAGTAAAACTTCAAGGAAAACCTGATCAGTTTTCCTAGAAGTTGGGGGGCAAATGATATGGGCTGAAAATAATCCCTAAAGATACATTTAATGTGGCATTAATTAGACCAAGAATGGTCCAAACGTGGGGCCCACCAGATGGGCCCAAAACCCCAATTATAATATTAATTTCGTAATTAATATTGGGGGAAATAAACAGCTCAGCAATAAGAGTTGGATAAGGATATTATTTCCACCAGACTTAGCCACCAAGGCATCCAATTCAATATGGAAACTGATTCCTACAAGAAATAGATCTAGAACCTTCCTCAAAGACTTGTCCACCAAGTCTCTGACTCCTACCATAATTCTAAGGCTCCTGCAGCCTATTTAAAGGGCCAGACCCCTCATCTCAAAACTACGTTTTTGGCTTGATCTTTGATATACATCAAAGTACGTAGGCATCTTGTGAACGCAGATTCAGCCACGAACACAAGAACAACCATTAAAGCTCGAAACTCAACCACCCTAGCATTAATTACAAATCGTAACCTAGTTTTTATTCCACAACAATATGTGATTTGTGTAATTTATCTAAGCAATGTTGAATAATATCGTTTTAATTTTTTATTTATTTTCTTGCTGTTAATTGTGCTAATCAGTTTTTTCAAACGATGTGAAACCATAGCATTATATTTCATCCAAGTCTAAATTTGTAATTTTCGAATTTGCACAGAGGAGTGGAAAATTATAGTTGTTGGGGCTAAAACAGAAAAAAAAATTTGTAAGCTACTGTAATACAAGATACGTACTACAAGGAGATAAGAGCGTCTCCAACCTAAAGACCCCTTACCTATATTTGTCCTAGGTGGACATATTTTAGGGGTTTAGTTTTAAAAACAACACTTCAATGCAGCTTCTTATCCCCTATAATTTTTAGGTGAGAGAAAATCAAACCCCTTATTTAGGGGAGAGAAAAACAAACCCCTATAATGCTACATCATCATTGTTTCCTTATAATATTTCCTTATAATATTAACATAAAACTCTCCAACACTCCCATCTCTTTTCTATATTATCTAAATATTGAATAAATAATATTTTTTTTAATTATAGGTAAGGAATATAGGTAATAGCGTTGGAGTAAAACAACTTTTTGATTCCCTATCTTTTAGGCAATTATTATTTTATTATATTTTATGGAAGCAAAATAGGGGTTTCCCTTGGAGATGCTCTAATGATAAATTTGTAGACGGAATGAGTGTAAGAAAGAGTTAAGATTGGAGGAATGGTAACGTAAAGTCGGTGAAAGTTTCTTTTACAAGACACCTCTTAAAAGAAGTTGGGCTTTATAAATTTTTTCTTTCTCGCTTGCAATGTGCACCGGAGGGTTAAACCTCAATCTTGTTGTTTACCCATTTCCTTCAACAACATTTATATAGGATCATGTTGCATTACAATTGGTTTTAGCCATCACAATCTATAAACCAGCTACAAACTAATGTCGCAGTCACAAACTTAGGGAAGTACAAAGTCACAAACAGTCTTACAAAGCTTACTATCAAGGGTCATTGTCACGATCACAGTAGTATGCATTAGTAAATTACAAATCGTTACCAGTATTAGTAATCACCGTTGTAGTGCTACCAAATACTAATCATTGTAGATTGTAAACAAATTAATCTAGTTTGCATTTGAACTAACCCATATATATGTGCATATGTTTATGCATTTTGTAGGCATCGATGAAGGACTAATTATACACATGTAATAAGTCATGTTCCTTAATATAATTTATGTAGGAGCTCTGTCACCTAATCATAGAATTTTAAGTCCAGCCATGGTGAGATTCCATACTGACATTTGTAAAAACAGGTGGGTATGTTACGTACCGTACGTAGATACTTGTATAAATATTCATACATACTTCTCAACAAAATGAGGTTCAGGAAATTAGTGGGCATTGTAGGATTCTTTTATTCGGGCCTGTAGTAATCAAGTACTAGATTTAAAAAGTCATATCCATTTGAATTGTATACCATGCAATTAGTTAACATTCATAGTATAATCCTACACTGTTTTACTTTGTATTTCTTGATCAGGACAGAGGAAAGGCTAATGCAAAAAACCAATTTGAAAGACCTGAAAACGATTGTGATGAAGCTGTTATGCTCAAGTGTGGATTTAGGATGTTGGGTGCAGCCTTCTTCAATGATGCTAAGGTAATTTCGGCATTGAATAGTCCTGCAGTCTGAATTATGACTGAGCTTATTCTGGTATAGGGATGGTATTTGAGTATTGTTCTTTGCATAGATGCTGGAGATTGGTAATGGTGCCAGAGAACTTAACATCCCTGTAAGTGATGCCAACAGGAAACTGGTTGCTTATGAAAATGGGGGCTTGCAGGACCCATCCTGTTTGATATTTAATCCTGAGTGGAAATCTGAAGAAGCACAAAGTGTAAGCAAAAGATTCAACTATCCATCAGTGCCAGGTGTGCATAAGCCAAGTTCTGATGAAGACATTGCTTTTATGACTGTAAGAGCTTTTTGTGATAATTTAACATAATTAGTATATGATTTAAGGTTAAGCGCCTGCGCCTATTGTTCTCTGACATGTCAGTATGTCACATGCATAACATTCTGGTTGCAGGTTCTTGAACTTGGACAACTCATTAAGACCAAACAAATTTCGTCGGAGGAGCTTACAGGGATATTCCTGAAGAGGTTAAAGAGGTAATAGCAATATGCCAGAGTCTCCGGGCCATGTTGCTACTCAAGATTGCTTTCTGATACTTTATTAGGGTATTAATACAGGTATAATCCTGTTCTTGAATCTGTAATCACCTTCACTGAGGAATTGGCATACAAGCAAGCCAAGGAGGCTGATCATCTGTTGTCCCAAGGAGTATATTTAGGTATGCAGAATTTGTGCCCTCAATTTCATGCGGAATGGTTTAAATCAGATAAGGTTTCAAGTTATCAAGCATTATCATCTAGTGTTTTTATTTTATTCATAGGAGACCAGCTGCTTAGTCTCCTTATCCGCCTCTTTTGTAACAGCATATAGTACCGCGAGATTTTCTTGTCCCTAATTTGTTTGGTTTGGCATAACTTGAATTTGAGGATGAGTCAAATCCTCACGCAATGCAATTTCAGGAGAACGTTTTTAGTCGGTGTCCAATGGGCTTTCCACCGGACTGGAAATCAATATCCCTGAACTCTAGGTTCAAAAACCGAGTTGCATATGCCTTCCTAGCAGTCACAGTGTTACTTCTCAATCGGCTAAAGTGATAATGCAAAAAGTGAAGAGCATAAAGAAAGAATGAATGTTTTCAAGCACTAATTTCAAAAAAAAACAGGCAGCAAAGGATAACTCACTGATCTTAATGCTTTACTAGTGTCTTAGCTTTTAGTCGAATAGGCCATGTTGGTTAGCTATCTACTTGGCTGTATTTATGTAAGTGTTCCCGATATCTATTTTTCTAGGATTCGTTAAACTCCTTTTGTCAAGGAATTTTTGATTTCGGTGCTAGTTGATTTGAGTATGTTCCACTTCTATGGCTAGCCTAGGGTATACCCTAGTTTTTTGTAGTTTTCTTGTTGTAACAATACAATTATTACTTAAGATGTGAGGTGATATAACTTTTGAGTTGTGAGATAAACTAATTATCTTTTTGTCTCCTTATTCGTTGTTAAGATGGCATGTCAGAAATTATCTGTAAAATCATAACAAGTCTATATTTGACTTCAGTTCTTGTTACTGATTGGCATATTTAATAACAAGATTAGTGGAATATCATATTTGTTTCTACAGGTCCCCTTCATGGAATACCTTACGGGTTGAAGGACTTAATTGCAGTGCCTCAGTACAAAACAACTTGGGGTTCGACATCATTTAAAGATCAAGTTCTAGACATTGAAGCCTGGGTTTACAAGAGGTATCACAAAGTTCCGGTACCTGCCTTCGATAGTTTCTGGAATGAAATTTCGAGCCAGTTTATGTTTGTTTAGGGTTTTATTAATAACTAGTTGATAAAGCCGCGCTTCGCGGCGGCGTTAAAACATTTTTAAAAAAATTCAATACATTTACGTTATATTATAATATTAATATTAAATTTTAATAATTAAATAATCTTCTCTAATGAATCAATTTCTTGTTAAATACAATTCTTTCGATTGAGCCGCTCTCTCGTAAAAACCGAAATCACAACTTTTTAACATACATTATAAAGACTGCATGAGATTGTTCTTTTACTCATTGTTCTTTTATTATGTTAAGACATCAATTCTTTTCTTTTTAAATACGGTAACTTTTTTCATGACAATAGTATTTGATTTATGAATAAATTTTCCTAATATAAGTACAATTAACTTATATAAAAAATATATAATTTAAGAAGATCGTACTTTCTATAAAACATCAATATATATATATCAAACACATATTCTAGTTCTAGTAGAACTTTTATTTATATATTTTTTCTATAAATTCAAACTCTTATTCTCTATAAATTCGAACTCATTATAAAGACTGCATGAGATTGTTCTTTTACTCATTGTTCTTTTATTATGTTAAGACATCAATTCTTTTCTTTTTAAATACGGTGACTTTTTTCATGACAATAGTATTTGATTTATGAATAAATTTTCCTAATATAAGTACAATTAACTTATATAAAAAATATATAATTTAAGAAGATAGTACTTTCTATAAAACATCAATATATATATATATATATATATATCAAACACATATTCTAGTTCTAGTAGAACTTTTATTTATATATTTTTTCTATAAATTCAAACTCTTATTCTCTATAAATTCGAACTCATTATAAAGACTGCATGAGATTGTTCTTTTACTCATTGTTCTTTTATTATGTTAAGACATCAATTCTTTTCTTTTTAAATACGGTGACTTTTTTCATGACAATAGTATTTGATTTATGAATAAATTTTCCTAATATAAGTACAATTAACTTATATAAAAAATATATAATTTAAGAAGATCGTACTTTCTATAAAACATCAATATATATATATATCAAACACATATTCTAGTTCTAGTAGAACTTTTATTTATATATTTTCTCTATAAATTCAAACTCTTATTCTCTATAAATTCGAACTCCTATTCTGCTTCTAATAGAACTTTTAATCGTATGCCTTATAAATACTTATTATACTTCCAATAGAACTTCTAATCATATGTCTTCCCTATAAATTCGAACTCTTCTCCTTTATAAATTCGAACACCTATTCTACTTCTAATATGCTAATTGATATTTTCATATTTATTAGTGTTTAAAATTCTAGAAAATTAGAAAAATCGATTGAGACGATATTAGAGCGCCACCTAAATTCCCGCTATCCTCCTTTATATATATATATATATATATATATATATATATATATATATATATATATATATATATATATATTGATTACAAGTTAAGTACTGCTGGAGCAGTCCTTGTTGCGAAGCTTGTCACAGGATCGCTGGCATATAATGACATTTGGTTTGGGTGTAGGACAAGAAATCCTTGGAATATTGAGGAGTATTCATATGGTTCTTCAGCTGGACCTGCTTCAAGCACCTCAGCGGGTATACTTATATAGTTTAGTCATCTAAAAGTACTGGGAATGATCAATTTTTCAGCTTAGATTTTATTCTCATTAAGTTATATTTCAATCTCTAGATTTGGATTTACGAAGAAATGTTTTTGCAGGAATGGTTCCATTTGCAAATGGTTCAGAGACTGCCGGGTCAATGATGTACCCTGCTGATCGTTGTGGAGTTACTGCATTGCGTCCAACTTTTGGGACTGTGGGTCGAATTGGTGTAATGAGTGTATCTGACAGCCTGGTAGTGTATCTACAAACTTAATCTTGCGCGTTTTACGTTACCCATTTCTTGCTTGATCCCAGTGAGAACTGAGCCTATTTATGATTTTGACAGGATAAGCTTGGACCATTCTGTAGAAGTGCGGCAGATTGTGTAATTATCCTTGATGCTATCAGAGGAAAGGATCCAGATGATCTTTCTTCAAGAAACATCTTCTTTGATGATCCCTTCATGGTAGACATAACAAAGCTATCTGTTGGTTATCTCGAGGATGCTAGCATGGAGGTTTTTCAGTTGTTTTATTGTTTTTTGTTTAGCGATTGTTTAAGAAATTTGAACGAATTGTAATGATTGACAATGTGCATCTTATACGTTGAGCAGGTTGTTCATGTTCTCCAGTCAAAGGGTGTAAACATGGGTCCTTTTAAGTTGAATTATACAGTGGACTCTGTTCAAGGTATCTTAAACTACATAATGGATGTCGATATGTTGGCTCACTTTGACGAGTGGCATTGTAACGGGATGGATGATGATTATGAAGTTCAAGATCAGTGGCCTCTTGTACTTCGTCGTGCACGTGTGATAACTGGTGTGGATTATTTTCAGGTATTATCATATAAACTGACTTAAATCTGAGGTAGAAAATTTAGAAATTTTTTCATGTGGGTTTATTTTATTAATTACATATACACAATTATCTGGATGATTTGAACTGGTGTAGTATTTAAGTAATATACATCTGGTTGCAATTATTTGCAAGTTACATGTTGAGGAGAATAAAAATAATTTTCCAGTTGTTAATTACTTTGTATTATATTCACTTGTTTTAGTTAATTTACAGTATTAACTAAATATCCTCATAAGAAATCAACCTCTGTTGTTTGGGCAATATACACATCTGGGTGCATTTATTTGGAAGTCCCATGTTGATGAGAATAAAAATAATTTGCCAGTTGTTAATTACTCTGTGTTATATTCACTTGTTTTGAGTTATTTTACAGTATTAACTATGATATCCTTGTACGGAAACTAGCCTCTGTTGTTTGGGCAAAAGATGGTGTAACTTTTTTAAGCCTCGCTATTTTTTAAGTATAGATTGTGCAAAGGAATATGGTCACTAGTACGGTAATTTCTTAGATATGAGTGGAAACAAACATAAATGTTATGGCATATTTCTAAAATTGTCTTCATCTAGGTAGATGCTTACATAAAGGAGTACTGTATTCCCTACTAGTTATACATTTTAATTTTACTAAATTGTTCAGAACTTCATGAATAATTAATTTCTACAGGCACAAAGAGCACGTGGTAAATTGATACGTGAGGTAAGAGAGAGTTTCACAGTTGATGCATTTGTTGGTAGTGTAACCGACCGAGAAAGAGTGTGCATGGGCAATCTAGTAGGGTTGCCTGTTGTGGTAGTTCCTACTGGATTTACTCAGATCTCTGACCCCCCTTCAGTAAGGAAAACGGCAGTAACAACGGGTATATATGCACCTCCTGATCGAGATCACATTGTAAGCTTCCTCTGCACTCTACTATGCATTCAACAAACAATATGGGATTCTTGTACTATATCAATAAATTACTTTTTCAACTGCAGGCTATTGCATTAGCCATGGTTTATCAGTCGGTTACTGACCATCACAAACAGCACCCACCTATTGATGATATTGGTCTACATATATCTATTCTCAATCCGCCCAAACTTATCGTTCCTCCCAACCCTCAGAAAGCTGCAATGATAACAAATATATAGTGTTACGAAAATGTTGAATTTATATTTGGATTGTCTTGTGGTCCAGCCAAGGTAGTTGCTTTATTGTTTGTACTCTCATGTACTAAACCCGCAATAGGATTTCAGATTCGTTCCGCCTTTCAGTTGCAACTTCAGAGAGGTGTCTGTTCTTGTTTGCTCTGTTCTCAATAAGGTAAGTTGTGGTTTTATGGCAATTTGAGTAGATTTACAGTTTGTTGGTACTCAGGTACTCTGCCATCAAACATTTAAGCACTTCAGTAACAAAGTTATTACAACCAAGTGAAATGGATTTCTAGATCTCTTACTTTACTTTTACTTGTTTAACTAATGCAACTAGCATGATAGCCCGTGCAAGACACGGGCCACATTATAATTCATATAATATCTTTTGAATCTTGCGATGGAGTCTTTTCCATTTTTCTATTAGTCAGTTTTACGTTTCATGTGCAACGGTAATTGAAGGTCAATAATTAATAAATGTTCTAAATTCAAAATATTAGCATATTTTAAACTTATAGGGTTGTTTTTATAGTGGTGCTTCTTTAATGTTTGAAAGATAACCGAGAAAAATGGTATATAAGAATAAATCGTCACATATCAAGTATTACCACGATAATAATGTATAATTTAGTTTATTTTTTTTGCAGAAATCCTAAAAGAATAACCACGACAATAGTTTATTTTAATTATTCACTTAGTCACAATATTTTTTGAATATCTATTTTTCTTTTACCCATATGCCTACATCATATCTCCTCCAATTAAATACTGACCACCTCACTATCCATTAAATACTGTTGTACAGATCTGAATAGCAATCCTCACCCCCCCTTTTCAAATTTATCAAATCCCAAAATATTTACATAATTTTGTTTCTAAAAAGTGAAGGTTTGTCGTAGTAAAGATTACAAGAAAATGAGAAATTCAAGAAAATTTCAGCAGGGTGTAGAGACATCAAACCTAAGAAGATCGAGCAGGGTGCGTCATAGTGTGGTTGTTTTTTCACCGGGAAATGATAATCAAGTGACAAGAAATAACCCCATTGGAAGATGTAGGAATATGAAGAAAAAGCATGAGTTTTTAGAAGCTAAACATGGGCAAGAAGAACCCCAGCTTGCTCCCTCTGGTAACACCCCCTCCCCTGTTTATGTCTTAGAAATGTAATATTTTTTGAATTTCTCACTTTGATCTTTTTCCGACCACTATCCAGACACCTCACTATTTCTTAGATCCGGTCTTTCCTCAAACCACATCATATATGTACATTATTCTTGCCCCACCACCCCTATTTCATTCTTCTTGTGGTGCGTGATCGTGATGGTGTGCTAGTGGTGATATGTCAGTGGTAGTAATAATGGTGGTGTTAGCGATGTGTTGTTCGTGGCACTGCTGATAGTGATAATGATATTTTTTACTACAAAATGATGGATTCATATACCATGCATGATCCTATATTTTATTTTTTTAAAGAAGCTCTATAGACAATCCAACAATTATATATATGTGCATATGAATATTACATGTAGTTTTATTTTAAAAACTCACTTATATTAATCTAAAATATATATACAATGTAATGTTATTTCTAGAATCTATCTTCTTACATCCAACCATTTTTACATTCCCTGAATTCAACTAATCGGTTATTATAACTTGTGCATTATATAATGCAATATTATTTTTATTAAATATCTATCTTTCATCAATATAGTTATACATTTTAATCTTATAATTATTTGTATGGCATCTATAATCTCATTTATCATGTTGTACTCTAACTAAACTATGTATCTTTTCAATTATATAATTGAATCAATACGATGTTTACATCTCATAAATAAATTATTCCATTTTTTCTTATGCTAAATATAGATAATTCTAAAACAATCATAATAACCGATTTTAATGCAAGTGTACTTATATAAAATGCAATTAAAATTCACTAAAGTTTTGGCATGCAATTTTGTACAATATGATATATTTATCTAGTAGGTATCATATTTCAATAATATAGCTCGATAGTTAAAATCTTTAATTTTTTTTATATAGTCTATAATCTATTTTATAATATTTCTAGCATAACTATTATCTAAATATCTATCAGTTAAACTATATGAAGTTCATATCTCATGTGCAACATATTTCTTTTTACCTAAAATTATATTTTTTATTCAATTAAAATATTTTACCCGAAAAAAATGAGAGTCGAAGTGTAATCAAGACGAGCCGAGTCAAACAGTGTAAGACTCGAGTTTGACCTCGACTAAAATGTTCAGTCGAGTCTGATTGAGCTTTAAATTTTAAGATTGAAGATTGGTTCATAAAAAGTTCTATACGTCCGAACTCGGTTCTAAAGCTCGAACTAATTTTACCCTTTTTCGGCAAAAGAATGAATATGAATGGTTCGATCGGGTTCGGCTCAAATAAAAATATTAAATATTTGTGTTAAAATATATATAAAATATACTCATTCGGTCCCATCCATTTCTTTACATATTTTCCACATTGCTTGACACGTATTTTAAGGTGTATATAAAGTATAGTTCCATAACTTATTTTTAAAATTTTCTTTTTTTGAATAAAAGATTAAACACTAAATTTTTATTTAGAAGAATAAAAATTTAAAAATAAATTATAAAACTATACTTTATAATAGCCTTAAAATGCGTGTCGAGCCCTTTGTCCCAAATGTAAACTATTCGTTGGGACAGAGGGAGTATATGAAAGTCAAAACAATAAAATCTTGATTAGGCTCGTGAACCTTACGAACCATGTAATTTGAAGTTCGAACTCGACTCGGTACAATATTTAAATTCGAGTTCCACTCGAAAACTATTGAGCGACATTCAAATATTTTATGAGCCGAGTTCGAGCAACTCACGAACATTTTGTTTCATTTACACTCCTAAATGAGAATAACGATTATAAATCTAAAGCATATGTTAGTCTTTTCAAAATTGGTCAAAATATCATATTGGCCTAGTTATATAAAATAGATAGATAACATAATTCATCTGTAATACTAAATTTTTGAAGATTTTTGTAATATTTTTCATTATTAGCAAGTAACGGATATGTTGATAATTTTATCTTGATTATATTTTAAAACGAATGTTAAATAGAATATAATAAATGAGGTTTTAGAAATGTAGACGATGACTTTTAAAAAGATAAAAAAAATATCTTTCGTGTATTGGTTAACGATGTGAACTTAATTCTTCACTAGAAGGTCATGGGTTCTATTCTAATGATCAATTTTTTTTTACATTATTATGATAAAAGGATAAATATGTAATTTACTAAATAATCATGAAAAGCCTTGTTGAACTATAATAGATATAATGGATTCCCATTTTAAATTCAACTACTTTGCTTTCATAACTTTTTTATTAAACATTTGTAAAAAGAACAAGCGGCATATCGTCACATCACATAATCATAATTTAAAATGAGTATAAACATATTAATTAAGTAAACTGATTCACTCTGTTTTGTTGTATTTAATTACTTGATTTTCTTGTATAAATTAACTTGTTTTGTTGAGCTAGGTAATTGTCACGTGTATTAATATAAAAAAAGTGATTTAACTTCCCTACGTAATTATAAAACCTGATAAACATTATCAGGTTCAACTCAAGATGGGCATCGGGGCACTTCCGGGTCGGGGAGTGCCATCCCCGCCCCCATCCCCGAATTCAAACCCGATCCCCGTCCCCGGCCCCATCCCCGTCGGGGACTATTTTTTATTCCCCGGCCCCGGCCCGAACGGGTAGCGGGGATCCCCGCGGGGAATCGGGGAATTTCATTTTAAACAAAAAATTAACATTGTAAACAATTTTAACTACTAACTAGTGAATTTGAAACAATTTTTTAAGCATTAAGATAAAAAATATTACTTAAATAAACAATTATAAATAACATGGAAGTGAAGTTATTTAACTACTAGAAAGACAAACATATAAGATTAAAATATCATTTTGTTTCCAATATAAAGTATTGGAAGTTCGTATATATATATATATATATATATATATATATATATATATATATATATATATATATATATATATATATATATATATAATGTGGTTCGAGTCGGGGATTGAGAATCGGGGCGGGGGTCGGGGATCGGGCCGGGGAGACATAAAATCCCGACCCCGGTCCGCTCCTCAATTTTTTTTGAAAATTGTCCCAGCTCCCCGGCCCGTACCCGAAAATATCCCCGATTCCCCGCCCCGTTCGGTACGGGGATCGGATCGGAATCGGGCGGGCCGGGGTGAATGCCCATCCCTAGATTCAACTTCCCTACGTGTTGAAACTTTAGTCTATTGCTTGCAAGAACAATGTACACGAACGCACACGAATCACAAAATTTGTGTCTGTAGTTATATATAATTTTTAAATAAAAAGAATATAACACGGAATTTAAACTAAATTATAATAAATAAATTAGGAGTAATTATTTATAATTTGGTTCAGTGATTCAATTATACAAACAATAATTATCATTAAATTTTAGTTAAATCACTGAAAATCGTTGAATCTAACACTAAAGAATATTTCTTATTTGTACTAATTTAATGAATATCTAATGTTTGGATACCGTTAATAACAAATTGAAATTAATAATTTATATTATTAGTTTCAAATAATATATGAATTTTTAACTAATAGATATTAAATTAAAATGATTATTAAACAAAAAAGTTAGATACAAATTTAATTTTATTAAAATATAATAACATATTTAAAAGAAATTCATGTATCACACGATTAAAAACTAGTTATTTATCAAACAAAAAAGTTAAATTGACAGGACATATAGGGGGTGTTTTGGGGAACTTATTTTCTAGAATAAGTGAAGTTATTTTAAGAAAAATTTAGAGATTCCTAACTTTTTTCTGAAAAAGTTAACTTTTTTTTTTTACAATTTATAGAATCTAAAACATACATTAAATATTTGTATAAAAAGATTACCAAAATATGAAATGTTTACCCGAAAATAAGTTCATAAAAACTTATTTTAACTCGTAGCCAAACAAAATCTAAAACATACATTAAATATTTGTATAAAAAAATTATCAAAATATAAAATTTTTACCAAAAATAAGTTCATAAAAATTTATTTTAACTCGTAGCCAAACAACAATTTGCTTATATGAATAAAAGCTCACTTGAATAAATTATGATATGATAATGTTTGTGGTGGGAAGAAAGTGCACTACTATGTCACGTAATAGACTTAGGATAAGGACAATCTTCAAAGGCCTAAATTTCATTTTTTGTAATCTTGAAGGTGTATACCTTTTTTTTTTTGTGTCATATCTTGAAGATATACTTAGAAGTTAAAACTCGAACAATTCCAATTTTTATACAATCTGTAATAGCAGATAAATTAAATCTACGAACACCAAGATCATCTATAATTCAAAGAAATGGAATTTAGCATTCAGCCTCAAGTCATTGTTCTGTGTGGCCTTATTATCTTTGTTACATTTGTATGGAGGATGTTGAGTATCCATGCCAAAAGCAGCAAGAGCTACAACTCACCCCCTGAACCTGCTGGGGCATGGCCAATTATCGGTCACCTTCATCTTCTAGGAGGCAACAAGCTATTACATCATTTATTCGGAGACATGGCAGATAAATTTGGACCCATCTTCTTGTTGCGACTAGGAATTCACAAAACTCTTGTGGTAAATAACTGGGAAGTTGCAAGAGAATGTTTTACAGTTCTGGACAAAGTCTTCGCTTCCCATCCAAAACCTTTTGTCCTGGAGTTCATGGGATTCGACCGGGGTATGCTTGGATTTCTTCTTTATGGACAAAACTGGCGTGATCTTCGTAAGCTAGTAATGGTTGAGATGCTATGCAACAGCAGGCTTGAAAAGCTCAAGCATGTTCCGGAATCAGAAGTCACTTTCTTTATCAAGGGGCTTTATGAGCTATGGATAAGCAAAGGAGATGGAAATTACAAGCCTCTGGTAGAACTCAAAGAGAGATTTGGAGACCTAACAATGAATATAGTGGTGAGAATGGTTGTGGGAAAGCATTATTTTAGCACTAGTGTGGAGTCAAAACGGTTTCAGAAGGCCTTGCAAGACTTAATGCATCTGGTAGGTTTGGTTATGGTTTCCGATGCATTTCCCCTGTTGGGTTGGATAGATTCATTGACAGGATACAAAGGAAAAATGAAGAAGACAGCTAAAGACTTGGATCAAATACTTGAGAGATGGATGAAGGAGCATCGACAGGAAAGGAAACTTTCAAGCATCGATGAACTGCAGCAAGACTTTATGCATGTTATGCTGACTGTCATGGATTCTGATCCGTCTGCTCAGATCTCTGATACTTCTATAAAGGGCACTTGCTTGGTAAGTCTAACACCCAACACATACTGCACCTTTTTTTTTTAAAACTCATGCAAAACGAAATCCAAGATTAACA
Organism: Saposhnikovia divaricata; assembly: GCA_036435485.1. Classification (NCBI taxonomy): domain Eukaryota; kingdom Viridiplantae; phylum Streptophyta; class Magnoliopsida; order Apiales; family Apiaceae; genus Saposhnikovia; species Saposhnikovia divaricata. The sequence continues at coordinate 133,001,176 of CM071599.1, read as the reverse complement.
GGAACTTCAATCTTACACTTTTTTTTTCAATCTTTAACAGAGTGACTGACCAAATTAGTCTGTTAAGTGCCCTCACTAAATGAAACTTCTGCAAGTACTTTGTTAGTTGTTACGTATGTCCTGTTCATCCAATATCAACCAAATACAATCAAGTTATTTATGGTAAGAAGCTCATTTAAGGCATTTAGAGAATGTTAATTTGTTTCGCTATGAAATGTGGTTGTACATTGCCCTCTACAGAATCTTCTCTTAGGTGGATTTGACACAGTGATGGTCACGCTTACATGGGCAGTGTCGTTGCTACTTAACAACCGCCACAAGCTCAGAAAAGTTCAAGATGAATTGGAAAGGCATGTCGGAAGAGATCGCCAAGTAAATGAATCAGATGTGAAGAATCTACCTTACTTGCGAGCAATTGTCAAGGAAACTCTGCGATTATACCCCGCTGGACCACTTGCTGCACCCCATGAAGCAATGGAAGATTGCACTCTGGCAGGCTTTCACATTCCAGCTGGCACACGCTTATTTGTAAACCTATCGAAGTTGCAACGTGACCCTAGCATTTGGTCCAACCCCCTAGTTGCACTCTTCATGTTTATTTGCTTCCAGACTTTCATCATGTCCGAGTGTTTGTTGCTGGAGTTCAGGTAAAGCCAAGACATATTTTGTTTCATATCCTCGTGCCTCTGGGATTTCTAGCATACCCATATAATATATCTCTTGTCATTTATTTTCAAACCAGGCACCGTCAATGAGAGATTGGAGCGTTGAACCTGCAAAAACTGAAGCAAATGGAAAACCTTCTAATGGTTCTCGTGGACCATTAACATCAGCACAGAAAGTAGTTGCCTCATCAACCTCCGAAACTCAAGGTGCTCCTCAGGCATTTGGAAGGGAAAGCAAACACTTTACCGAGATTCGTGTTTTGCACAGAGACGTGAGAACTGATAACTTTTCTGTTAAATTTTTTGTAAGATTATTATCAATATTGTAATATTGCTAATTGCTGTTACTTTCCTTTGTAATATGTATAGGTACGCATTGTCCTTAATGGTGTTGACGAACATGGCAAGCTGATTGGAAGAGTATGTTACTTGGATGGTCACCGCAAAGACTTGGCCGAGCAGCTTGTTGAAAATGTATGTTAAGCCAGACGATATTATTAATATTTGATACTGAATATTTAGTAATTTTATCAAACTTTTATTGAAAAGGCTGGTTCTTTAATGTCAGATTTCTTAACATTGGTACTGAACCCCTCCAGCGATTTTCAAGATTTGACTTTATTATTGACATGCTTCATCTTATGGCTTTGAATATTCTGAAATAGTTCTGAGAGTTACTCCTCCATCTTTCCACTTTCAGGGTTTAGCTAAATATGTTGATTGTGGTACATTTTTGCCAGTTGACGTCAAGCGACGTCTAAAATCTTTAGAACTTGAAGCAAAGAAAAGCCGATTGAGAATGTGGAACACCTATACATCTCCACCTACAGATAAAAGAGCAATTACAGACCAGAATTTTACTGGAAAGGTTTGTAGGAGCCTGTGATGTCATACAAAATAATTTAATATTTTAACTGTGTTGCTAAGTATTTCAATTATTTCCAGGTCGTTGAGGTTGTAAGTGGGGATTGCATTGTTGTGGCCACCAATTCATTAGGAAAGAGGAGAGTCTATCTCTCTCGTATTAGGTGTCCCAGGCTTGTCAATGGTGGTACCGAAGACAGAGGAAAAGCAAGGGAGGTTTTGGAGAAATATGTAATCGGTCATCAAGTATGTAATTTGGAACTTTGTATATTTAAGAGGTGTTTATGGAAGAGGGAACACTACTGATTTAGTTGTTTTTATGTTCTACTGCAGGTGCATGTATCATTGGAATATTATAGAAAGGTAAACATTGCCGAGGGGCCTGGTTCTGAAAATCGTCCAGCAGCAGCAGAGCGGGTAATGGAATTCGGATCCGTTTTCATTGAATCACAATCACGGAGTCCGGAAGATGCTCCATCAGCTCTACCTGCTGCTAGCAGCCAACAGCAACTGACAAACATTGCTGAAATGATGGTTGCCCATGGCTTCGCTGAAGTAATTAGACACCGGGATTTTGAGGTTAGATCAAGTCATTATGATGCACTTCTTGATGCTGAATATCATGCAAAGGAACGGATGCAGTCTGATAGGAAGTGTGTTGAAGGACAAAAAGTTTCTAATGGTCAAGCTATTGACAGAGAGCTGAAAGGAGAATTTCAGGTGATTAGTTTCTTTGTTCAATTTGAGCAATCATTACGTTAGGTGCATTACAAGTATGTACAGTTTCATACTCGTTTGTCCTTTCAGGTAGTGGCTACAGAAGTCGTCGGTGGTGGAAAGTTCTACGTCCAATTAGCAGCTGATCAGAAAGAGGCCTCTATAATTCAGTAGCAACTTGCTTCTTTAAAGCTTCAGGAAGCTCCAGCACTTGGTTCCTTCAATCCCAAGAAGGGTGAACATGTCCTTGCACAGTTCAAGGGAGATAATTCCTGGAACAGAGCAATGGTGAGGGACATCTATTTCTACAAATTTACAAATTTTTTGATTTCAAAAACCTAATCAAACAGTATACCACATGTAGCCAACTTTCTTAATTCGGAGATTAGCATAAACACCACTACAAAATAGTATTTTCGGCTTTTATGCTTTACTGGAACATTAGTCAGGTACAACAGAGATAAGCTAATTAATTACTTCCACTAAAAGATGCATTTGTACATCTGACATTAGCTCATGTTACGTACTTTTGGTACGTGCCATAGACTTGTTTGATCCCTTTGTCATCTCACCAGGAAAATGCACTGATTAGATTGTTAACTAATATGTGGTTTTCATTATATTAATATAGTTCATCTTAGCATAACATGTTTACCTGTCCTAATACTGTTTCCATTTAAAATGTGAAGATAGTGGATGTTCCTCAAGGTGCTGTTCGGTCTTCAAAAGCTAGATTTGAAGTGTTCTACATAGATTTTGGAAACCAAGAATTTGTTGCCTATAGTCGTCTACGACCTTGGGATTATTCTGTGAAGAAATCATCAGGCCTTGCTCACCTATGCAGCCTAGCTCATGTCAAAGTCCCCGGTTGGAAAGACAATTACGGGAAGGAGGCAGCGCTCTGTCTTACCAATCACATACTACGTGGACAGAAGGAGTTTAAGGACATTATAAAAGAAAGGAACACTTCTGGTGGAGAAGGTGCAAAGACAATTCTTATGGTAACATTGATGGATACAAAAGCTAAAATGAGTATCAATGCTGCCATGGTAAAGGTATGATTTATTTGTACACATATTTGCCAATTCATAGGAGCACATTCTATCATCTTCTTACTATCACTCTACATATATCGTGTTCATTTGTTCCGTGCTTCCCATATTTTTTCTGTCTTCAAATCACCACTTTGGCACTATATCTTGAGGTAGAACCCCCCATTGTCAAACTTGTGGAAAGTCAATGCAGCTAACTGAAGTTAAGATCTATTGTAGCTGCTCGTCCCTAAGCTATATACCTCTTACTGTTGAATTTTGAATATAAATTAAATGCATTAAATGTTACATTTGTAGGATGGATTTGCTAGGGTGGAAGAGGCAGCGGTTTCAACTGATGAGTTGAAAAAATACCAGGAAGAAGCAAGAAAACAGAGATTAGGTATGTGGAAGAATGGAGATATCATCTCTGGTGATGACAAAAAGTCTACTGTTAGGAAAGCTGGTGGGAAACGGTAGTGCACAATTTTGTAGCCTAATGTAATGGAGCCGGGAATAGAATCCAGAAGAAATGTGAAACTTTGCTATTAGAGATAGAAGAGAAGAATATGTAATGTTCATCCCATGTATCGTTTTATCTCGACAGTGGTTATTCTAATTCCTCATGAGGATTGCCCGAAATTTTTGTATCAAGCTGAAAAACTTTACATGTTTATATTGTAGTTTCTTCAAGTTTTATTTCACACTTCTACTTTCAGAGCAAAGAATATAATCGAAATTTTAATATTTCATTCAGCTGGGCTCGTCATACATGTTCTAGCCATTTGGCCCCGAAACGTTAACTCCAAAGTCAAAAAAAAAAAAAAAAATGCTTCGATTTTTCCTTGTTAAAACCAGACAATCTGATTCAAATCCCACAATTTTTTTTCTCAGTAACAATATCACTAGTAACAATATCACTGGAATGAGAATGTCGATATTGTAGATAACACTCAACAGATATGAATTGTAAAGAGAAGCATGTAGGAGGGAAGAGCTGAATAAAATAATAGAGTAACATGGATAAGAAGTACGTATGAAGCAACATCTGCGGACTCGTTGCTTTTCTTGCAAACCGCTCGCCATTAATTCGAAGATAGCCAGATCATAAACTAACAGATAAAATCTCATTTACATTGTCATATGTCGATAAAATAAGGTTCAAGTACAAATTTGTAAACCAGTGATTCAAGAGGAAAAAAAACAACTAAATCTATGATCTAACAGAGCTAAAAAGATCAAAACTACACTTCAAGAATCAAAAGTAGATCAGAAACTCTTTCCGTTGTGATTATCATGCCAGGTGGTCTGCCACTGCTTCCATGGCTAAAACATTACCACTTTTAAAATGGAATGTTCTTTATCCATCTTAGTCTTCACGCCGAACACTCCTCCTCCTAGGGTGCTGCTAGCTGTGGTATCCTCACTATCATCTTCCTTCTTCACGTTACTTTCTTGAATGTTTGAAGGCTCGGTTGCATCGGTCTTCTTTGCTACAGGAGTGACCTTTGTCTATTAATAAAAAATAGAAGGCAAAAGACTTTTAGAATCATCAAAATAGTATCTCCTTTTATGTACAAGAAAGGCTTTGACTTACAGGTACAGGCTTCTTTTTTCCACCAGAAAGAAGTTTTAGTAAAACTGAGAAGATAACCACCACAACGTTCAAATAAGGCAATCATACGACAGTATATTGACATTAAGATGTACTAGACAACATAACGCATAGCAAGGAAATAGTCTATAGTTAACTACCAAAATTTTGAATTTGTGGTTCTGCAGGAAAGGAATATCTGGAATCTTGTAGAGTAGGTCAAACACCTTCTTCTGCAATAACAAGATAAGAAAAATTTTATTTTCTAAACAAAGGAAATTAACTAGTTAGACAACTAAAGCCACATATATGCATTAGATAAAGGCAACCCAAGACATTACCTGAATGCCTTTAAGACCATCGGACACACTGCTTGCTTCTTCCCCGGCATTCTGTTTCTCCACGTCAAATTTGGGCTTCCATTTTTTCTGCCTGTATGATTCAGCAACCTTCTCATCACTTGCTATCAAAATGTTGTCAAACAATATGCAATCTTGCGTCGTCCAGATTTCAATGCCAATTGCAGCAATAGGCTCATAATCAGGTCTGTCAAGTTCAAAGTAGATGGGGTTTGGAATTTGCTGAGGCTTCCATATACCCTTGTAGTTGGGGTTGTCAGTAAGTGGAGCATGCCATTTACCCTTTTACGCTGGGTTACTCTTCATTGGCCTCTTCCACTCACCACAGCCAGGTGCCTCCTCACATTTCGGGTTTTCAATCTTTGGAGCCTCCCATTCACCATCCTCCTCGTCGTTCCAATCTTGAAGTTTGGATGCCTCAGGATCCTCAATTTCCTCAGGCTCATCATCTAACCATCCTTCAGGTTTTGTAGCTTCATCATCTTCAATTTCCATAGGTGCATTCTCGTCCCAATCATCTGGTTTTGTGGCATCCAGATCTGGAATCTTAGCTCTATCATCCCAATCCTCGGGCTTCTTATCATCTGGATCAGGGATAGTCTTTGCTGGAATTAGTGCTGGCTCAAAGTCATCAGAAGATAGAATGTTGACCATTTTCTTTTCTTCTCCATCAACCAAGATCCTTATCTCATTGGCAGGCTTCAAAATGGCAGTGTACACATGAGTCAATTTGTCCGATGGCACCGATGGTGGGTTCTTGATATGATGCTCAACATACTCACCACTCTTTGGGTTTTTATGTTTTAAAATAAAGTGAACTTTATTTGTAGACCGACATTTATGGGGTTCAAACATTATAGAGTACGGTGATTCATTGTCAAATCTCTTCGGCACCCACCCGGCTTCCTGGGGTCGGAGATATTTGAGATATGCACCACCACACTCAAGGACATTTTGAAGTCGTGTTTCAAATTGGAGAACAACGCATCCATCCTTAAGATTTACAGGTTCCTCAAGTTCCTTCACAATTGCATATTTCCTCGCCTGCTCACTCACAAGAAGCATGAACTTCACTTTTTGAGTGCTTCCTTGCATCTATATTTAGCAAGAAAAATAGTACTAATGTTAAATGACTTTCACAAATAATGAGTACAAAAAATTTAATATTGATAATTCAAATAATGAGTACAAAAGCTGGCAGATAAATAATCATACTAAGAAGAGAACATATATTATAGTAATACATCTACAATCGCACTAGTAGGAACAAGCTAGAGAGGGATGATTAAACATTGACACCCCACTACAACGATAATTTTCAGTTCCAGAAAACTAATGCCACAAAAACTTATTGTGTAATACCGCCTTGAGGTTTGAAAAACAGCTTAAAAATTTTCAAATAACTTCATAGTACCATATATATAGTATCTACTTGCTTCAGTTGTTGTACACAAGTTAACCCATTTAGAATTCTCCAAAACATATCTGAGCACTAGAGTATGTAATGACAAATTAGTTTAAAGTTGCAATCCTTGACAGAATTGGTGTACGATGCAACTCTTTCAGAAGTAGCTGTGCTTGCATATAGCCTACATGTGTGTCTGCGGACAAAAAGGAAACTTCAACTAATTCAGAAAAAAAGATAAGAATTGCATATTGAACTGCCGTCTAGATCATGAGATTTCAACTAGGTTAACGGGAATGGTGATGAAATTTCACTAGGAAAAATGTACTTAAATAACATTCCATTCCCATTAACCAGTTTAAAATGCCATGATCTAAGCCCCTTTATTCTTTCACAAACTCCATTCTTATCATGTATTACTCAATCATTCCACCAGATTCAATTAAACTGCTCCTAGCGACTAACACAGACCTAACTTCTATAAACAAATTTAAAACGAAAACAGTACTACAATATCCCATATAACTTTAAAAATACAAACAACTTGTTAAGCACATTTGAAATATTACAAAACTAGATGTCAACCACAGCTACATTACAAAATCTCAACAATAGCTAAATCGATACAAATCACCATCAAAATCACAGCTAGCTCCACTAAAAAGGCAAATGTTTCCAACACCCATTTAACCTAAACGCAATCAATTCAATCTGAAAACAAAAACTACTCATATTCCAGAACAGTAATCTTAGTCGCTCTGAGTCTCTTACTCCATTCAAGTAGTTAATTAACCGACATTAGACAGAGGAAAGAGGAGTCTATCTCTCTACATAATATTCATCGTTGTACAGAGGCTAATTAATAAGCAAATGGATGGAACTTTTTGTTACTTTTGTGAGTCCCCGTTGCCATCAATCTTTGTCGCAAACTTGACTTTCCTTTCGACTTTGCCGTGCACCTTATTGGCTGCTCCGTTACTAGTTTTTTGAAGTCAATGACTTGAATCTTTTTTTGTTGCTTAACCTCTCTCAGTTTTAAGTTTATCTCGTGTAACTTATGCGTTGTAGCTTCGAATTTTAAATCGTAATCAGATTGCCTCATCTTTTCTGCCACAGCAAGTTCATTCATATGTCTCGAGGCTTCCAATCTTTCATCACTACTAGCTGCTTTCCTCTTATTATCTACCACACCAAGTCGATTCATATCATCCAGCCTCTTCACATTCTTTCTCTGCATAGGTTGGCCAGTTGATTCATGTAACTTATGCTCCGAGGGTTCCAATCTCAAATCGAAATCATCTATCCTTTTGTTATCAACCACAACAAGTAGATTTGTGGGATTTAGCCTCCTGTCCTTTTTTTTCACGGGCCGGCAATCATCATCGTGCATTATTTTTCTCTTCATATCCTTCTTCTCTACAACTTGTTCTATTTCTTCTTCAAGAAAAGCTTCAATCTCCGCCATATTTAAATTTAGTTTCAACTCCTTTCCCTTACCAAAATTTCCATAACAATGGTTACTCTTGTTTTTCATCACAGCAACTTTGTTAGTCCTTTTATTAAACCCATCAACCTCATTAGTATGATCGAGTCCGGTCCTGCTCTTCACCTGATTCATAAGCTGGCAATCATAACTCGTCGGCTTTTCGACTTTGAGAACTTGCTCTACTAAATTCAATTGTTTCCCTTTTCCATAACGAGTACGAACATTAGTCGTAATTGAGTATTCTTCATCTATTTCACCTTCAAGTAATGGATCATCGAGAATACAATCTAGGTTATTACAAGTTTCGTCGAAATTGAATTCGTAATCAAGAGGAAGACATGCCAATCCATTCCACAAGGAATCATCACCACAACCCAATGCATCATCCATGCTCTCTTTCTCTCTCAATCTCTCTCTTTCTCTCTCAAATAAATCTCTTTCTCTCTCTTTCTCTCTCAAATAAATCTCGTTGCTCTTTCTCTTTCTCTCTCTCAACTCTGTATCTCTCTAACTCTGAATATTAACCCTCTGAGTATTGTTATTTATATAAGGCACACTCTGTACTTTGTTAATTATACAGCTGGATCAGTAGATCACCTGGTGGTGTTCATTAAATACAATGTAATATTACTTGGTGCCCAATTTATGTAAGTAATTACTTAAGTTTCCCCTTCTTTTTAGGAAATTAAGTTTTTATCAAAAATGGATTATTTTTATAAGGGCATTTATATTTTATTTTCATTTTTTTAATTAGTGCTCAATGTAATTTTTTTTTTTTTAAATTTTATTGCTCTACATATCACACATCTATTTATAAGTTAGATTACGTTAAAAAATTTTCTCAAAAATTCTTTTAGTTTAAATGCTATGTTTGAGGAAATTGATTTGAAGTAATTATTTTGATGATGCATACTCCCGGCATCTCAGCTGATTTTACTCTAAAAAATGAATAAAATATTTATAAAAATAAAGTGATAAAAAAATCAATAAGACGAATACAGTATTCATTGTCGAAGGAGTGACTCATGTTCATCTTTAATTTTGAATCGCACGAAATTTTCATTTCCTAAAAAATATTTCTAAAACGTAAAAATATTCTAAAAAAGTCAACCACAAAAATACCAGCATGAGTCAATGAAAATATCTTATAACAATTAATCGATAATCGATGATTAATCTAAATAATTAATTAGGATAAATGAAAAGTTGCACATTTACCTACTACTTCTTTAAATTTAATAACTTAAAATGAATGTAAAATTGAAATTGGTAGAATTTTTTAAATAAGGAATTTAAGATCCCATTTTTAATTTTCATGATTTTTTTCCCCAATTTTGATCAAGTTTTTTATTTATTGATTATATTACCAATAATCACCATCTCCATTCATTTTTCAAAACATCACTCTTTAATTCGATTCCGCCTAATCGAGACAAAACTTACCCGTGACAATTCTTAAAACATAGATATGTACACATTATTTTTCATAATCACTGAAGTGTTTTCTTTTTGAGTAGTGCTAATGAACCGAGAAATATTTTCCAAAAAATTAAATACATGAAGTTATGCCCAAATCTGGCATAATAGCTAAATTGATTTAATTAGCTAAATTAATGGTTCATAATCTATGATGGGCCTAGAAGATGAGGATTGGGTCACTAAAACCCACTATTGGAATCAGCCCAACGTGCCTTGGCAATAATATCTCTATTACAGGAGCTAGGGGTGTGCATCGGGTGGTTTGGGCGGTTTGGGACGGCCAAACCAACCAAACCATAAATTTCGGGTTTTTAATTTTTCAAACCATAACCAAACCAAAAACCATATCATTCGAAAAAAACCAACCAAATTATAACGGTTTGGTTTGGTTGGTTTCAGTTTAAAACCGTTATTAAATATATATTTATACTTGATGTTATTTATTTTCTCCAACACTAAATACAAGATTCAATTTTATTTTAAAAGAGCCAACAAAATAAATGCACAAATAGTAGCACAAAATATCATCAAAAATAGTTATAAAATAAATTATACTCCTAAAATATTTTCATTAAATCATAAAATAAGTCTCAAAAGTCTTATATATAGCTTTCTGGTACTTTCTTCTTTTAACTGGTTTTTGATATGAAATAAAACAAGTTAACCACTATAAATCTAACTAAATACAAAACACACTGCACACACGTAAGCATGGTTAAGGCATATAATATTATAGTCTATAAGTGTGTTGAAGATAGGTATGTTAAAGAAATAACCACACGAAAATACAATATATATATATATATATATATATATATATATAATATTTTTATACGACTTGATGGTCGGGTTGGTTTAATCGGATGGGTAAACTAGTGAAACCAAACCCAAACCAAAATTTTCGGTTTTTAAAATATAAAACCATAACCAAACCAAACCGAAAAAAAACCTTAATTTTCGGTTTGATCGGGTTGGTCGGTTTTTGGAAAACCATGCTCACCCCTAACAGGAGCACCTCGCTACATGGTTGCACCTCGCTACAGGGTTGCGCCTCGCTACACAGCGCCTCGCTGGCGATGCCCACCAAGGGATCGCTTCGCTTTTGCATCACATTTATAACTTAAAGCGAGATCATTATCTCCTCTTCTCTGGAAGGCTCAAAGCGAGGCCTCCTTGAGGTCGCTTGAGCAGCTGGAAGACAGGGATCGCTTCGCGTGGCCAGGCCTCTCAGGGTCGCATGCAAGGGCCCTGATGGATCTTTCATTGTCCATATCTATCCGTTCGAGACCATGGGCTTCTACAGCTGGTTCATGGATCATGGATAAGGTTGATGATTCATTGCCACGTCAGCCCTAGTTACATGGGCTTGGACCTTGGCTTATCTCTTAAAACCCTAGCCCGCCTAGGTAACTTGCTCTCCAAGAACTACGTCAGGCTTGATCCCTATAAATAGGGTACGTAGGCACCTTGATACGGCATGAGAAAACAGTTTACCTGAAATCACCTATCAAGCTCAGCCACATCTCTACACACAAACCCTAATCCCTGTTCTTCATAACCCTAGCAAAATATTCGTATTTTGCTCCGTAAATCCAGCAAACCTCCAAAATATTGTTATACAATATTCTCCCTATAACATTTGGCGCTAGAAGGAGGGGTAGTCATTGATTTGGGAGAACGATGACTAAATCAGGTAAAAAGAGCAGGCATGGGAACAACGAGGCGACCCCGAGAAGCGATCCACCCCAGAAGGATCCCTCAGAAGACGAGGTGCCCAAGGACAACTCAAAGACTAATTTGGAGGAAGGTGGAACACCTCCCCCTATCCAGAAAGTGTTTTTAGGTAGCGAGGTGATGTCCTTCTTGAAGGGGATCGGGGATACTGTGGCATCTGTGCAAGAAAGGATGACTAAAATGGAGAAGCGCCACAGCTCGAGGGGTGCGAAGCGAAACGCAAGAACAGGTCCCCGAACTCATGATGGGGAAGGAAGTAAGGGTCCCACTAAGAAGCTTATTGACGATTTTAACGATGTTGTCACTGATCAGACAGACCCCAACTGGAACGAGGAAGAAGAAACCATGGGGAAGAAGGAGAGGTCGCAGAATATGACCACCTCATCTGAGAGAAGGTCTGTGTCTGTCTTTGATCGCGTGGGAAAGAAGTTGTCAGAGCACGATCTCCGTCTTAAGTTGGAGAAAATTACTGCTGAAAAGAAAGACAAGTGATCCCAGGACAAGTCCCAGGGCTCTAAAGTCCATCGAGATCGTGAGCGGTCCCATCGTCGCAATGACAGACCCCCCTCTCCTCGTAGAGAGCGTGAGCGGTCCCATCATCGCGACGACAGACCCCCATCTCATAGGGATCGCAAAACGGTGGATCGCAAGAATGATCAGGAGGAATCCAGTGCCCCCAAGAAGACTCAATCCCGTCATGCCAGTACTGGAGATGGTCGTAAGAAGGGCGAAGACAAAGAAAAAGTAGGTGACTACAAGCTGGATGAACTAAAGAAGGCACTGGATGAAATGAATAAGGAAAAGGGGATCTTTGGTAACATGGGTTCATCTTCACCTTTCACCCATGAAATTCGAACCGCCCCGCTTCCTGTGGTATTTCGAGGGCATCATTCAGACATGACCTATAATGGAGAAACTGATCCAGCTGAGTTCGTGATTCGGTTTAACAACGAGATGGATGTATACCAGGTCTCGCAGCTCGCGAGGTGCAGGTTGTTTGCAGCCTTGTTGAGGGGAAGTGCTCAGCAGTGGTTTTCGAAGCTTGGAGCCCTGGTTATCATTGAGTCTTGGGAACAGTTGGTGGATATCTTCATCAAACAATTTCAGTCCTCAATGCTTTACGCACCTCCTGTATCTACTTTGGAAAACATAAAACAAAGGGAGAGAGAGACTCTTCACGATTATTTTAAGAGGTTCAATGCTGAAGTGCCTCGTGTGCGAGGTGCAAATGACGAGGCTGTGAAGAATTTTCTTATTGCTGGAGTAAGGGAAGGGACAGAATTCTGGAAGAAGCTACAGGAGCAGACTCCTAGCACGCTGTCTGAGTTACATAGGGTCGCTGAGCCCTTCAAGCGTGTTGAGAAGTCACTTTCAGATCTCAATAGAAGTAATGAAAGGAGCAGTAGCTGGAGTAGGAACAAGAGAGTTAAGAGGAAAGACTCTAGAAGCCCGAGGCGAAGACGGGATCGAAGTCGAAGCCCTAGTCCAAAGAGGAGGGAACGCGATCCTCCAAGGTGATCCCCTCCTCGAGGTCGCCCCGCATGGAGCGAGGACAAATTTGTCCCTTTAGTTGCCCCAGTTGATCATATCTATGCTGTCAATGCGAACAAGGGAATATTCAGGAAACCTGCACAAATGGGTCCAAAGGGAACTGCAGACACTAGTAGATATTGTGAATTTCATGAACAAACGGGGCACAATACAACTACTTGTAGGGAACTCAAGCAGCAAGTAGACCAATTAATTCGGGAAGGGAAGTTAACTGAATGGGCAGTTCGCGAGGTGAAGAAACATAATCAGAATAGTGCGAAGTCTGGCTTGGGTTTCAATCAGGCCCCGCCACCTGAACCAAATCTCGTCCCTTTTGTTAAAGAGAGGGAGACACGAGCTGAGAGCATTCACGTGATCATTAGAGGACCCCACATTGGGGGAGACAGCAATAAAGCCAGAGAGAGGTATGCTCGCGAGGCCAGGGAGCGACCCCTCACTAATGTACATCACTTGCAAGAGCGACCCCCAAAGCTCTTTAAGGGGGAGGATACAAACATCATGTTCACTAAAGAACACGCGAAGTGGGTTCATCACCCTCATTCTGATGCCCTTGTTGTTCGAATTCGTATTGGATCGCAGAATGTTTACAGAGTTTTGGTTGATAATGGGAGCGCTGTGAATCTCCTGACATACGAGGTCTACCAAAAAATGGGCTACGTGGACAAAGACCTTATCCCAACTGTGGGACACCTTTATGGTTTTACTGGAGCCTCAGTGAGTGTCAAGGGTCTCATACGACTCCCTGTTACTTTAGGGGACGAGCCCTGCATCACTACCCAGATCGCGGACTTCATGGTGGTGGATCAACCTTCGGCGTACAATGCTATTGTGGGGAGGCCAATACTTAAGGAAATGAGGGTGGTTACTTCTATTTATCATCTCTCCATGAAGTTTCCTACCCCAAATGGGGTGGGATGTGTCAAAGGGGCACATCATGAGTCACGAGAGTGTTACAACAAGGCCCTTAAGTCTGCTTAAAAGGGTGGAATATCTATGGTAGACAGGATGGAAAGCGAGGACGAAGATAGGGCTCGCAAATCGGCCTCGCGACCCTCAAATGAATGCAACATTATATCAATTGAGGAACTCCCAGCTGGTTATTTTGATAATTTGGGGATTCAAGTAGAACCAGTACCAGGTGCTTTGATGATGGGAACCTCGCAGCCAGTAATGGTTCTCCAGGAAGGGATCGTTGAAGAGGCTACGGATAGTGACAGTGAGGAGAGCCCAGAGCAGGCCACTGTGCGAGCCCGAAAGGGAAAATGGGTTCGAAAAGAAGCATCTACACTGACAGAACTGCCAAATGGTATTACACAGACAACAACTGTTGTTATGGAGTATGGGCACGCATGTGTCAACCCCTGCGAGGCAGAATCAAGTCAGGCTCTCGAGTATGATCTAGACCTTGATCCTCGCATCCCAGAACATGTGGAGCGAGCTGGGGCAGCTGAAGACACAATCCCTATCCTCGTTGATGTGCAGGACCCTTCAAAGGTGTTGAAAATAGGGTCGCAACTCAACCCAGATTTGAGAGAAAGGCTGGTCACTTTTCTAAAGGCCAACCTTGACGTGTTCGCCTGGTCACATGAAGACATGGTTGGGATCGATCCTAATGTGATGTGTCATAGGCTCAACTTGGATCCAATCAAAAAAGGAGTTAGGTAGAAAAGGTGACCCATCAGTGGAGAACGAGCCGAGGCTCTCAAAGAAGAGGTGGATAGGCTCCTTAAAGTCGGGCTCGTTAGGGAATCATTCTACCCTGACTGGCTCGCGAATCCTGTCCTCGTGAAGAAGCCAAACGGAAAATGGAGAACATGTGTGGATTTCACTGATCTCAATAAGCATTGCCCAAAGGATAGTTTCCCATTGCCAAGGATCGATCAGCTAGTGGATGCAACAGCTGGGCATGCACTTCTCTCCTTCATGGATGCTTATTCTGGGTACAACCAAATACCCATGTATGGTCCTGATCAAGAGCACACCTCGTTCATCACGGATAGAGGTCTCTATTGCTACATAGGGATGCCCTTTGGTCTCCTTAATGCTGGGGCTACTTACCAAAGGCTCGTTAATATGATGTTTGAAAAGCAGATTGGGAAGACAATGGAAGTTTATGTGGATGACATGCTGGTAAAATCCAAGGAGGCTGGGGATCACATCGCCCACCTCGCTGAAATGTTTGGTATACTAAGGAAGTACAGAATGAAGCTCAATCCACAAAAGTGTGTCTTTGGAGTTGAATCTGGAAAGTTCTTGGGGTTCATTGTCAATCACAGGGGGATAGAAGCGAACCCTGCAAAAATAAAAGCCTTGGTGGACATGCGATCCCCAAGGAGTGTGAAGGAAGTTCAGAGCCTGACAGGACGGATCGCGGCCCTTAACCGGTTCGTCTCAAAATCATCAGATAAATGCCATGAGTTCTTCAAGGCAATTAAGAGGGTTGGAAAAAACTTTGAGTGGACCCCTCAATGCGAGGAGGCTTTTCAGAACATCAAGGAACAACTTGGTTCGCCACCAGTACTCTCTAAGCCCAAGAACGGGGAGACACTCATTGTCTACCTCGCGGTGTAAGAACATGCGGTCAGTGCAGTACTAATTCGCGAGGAGGAAAAAGTTCAATATCCTGTGTACTATGTTAGCAGAAGGATGTTAGATGCTGAGACTCGCTACACAAATATGGAGAAGCTGGCCTATGCCCTGGTGTTGGCCTCACGAAAATTAAGGCCCTACTTTCAGGCCCATAGCATTGAGGTTCGCACAGCCTACCCATTGAGGCAAGTAATGCATAAGCCAGAATCCTCAGGAAGATTGTTGAAGTGGACAGTGGAACTCAGCCAATTCGATATTGAGTTCAAGCCTCGTGGTCCCATTAAAGGTCAGGCACTTGCAGACTTCATTTTGGAATTCCCTCCCCAGTCTGAGGAAGATAAGTTGGCTATCGTAGCGACCCCAGAGGCCGCATCTAGCGATGCCAAGAAAGAAAATTCCACCTCGTGGTGGGAATTATATGTGGATGGGGCATCAAATAAGGAAGGAGCTGGGGCTGGCATCGAGTTGGTAACACCAGAGGGTCGCAGGATAAAGAGTGCAGTGCATTTTGCTTTTGAAGCTTCTAATAATGCAGCAGAGTACGAGGCCCTCATCATTGGTCTTAAACTTGCATTGGAGATGAAGATGGAGAATCTAACTGCCTACAGCGATTCTATGTTGGTAACATATCAACTTTGGAGTGGATGGCAAGCTAGGGGTGAGCAGATTGAGCTGTATCTGCGATGTGCACAAAGACTGGTTAAAAAATTCAACAATATCAAGGTGGTTCACATCAGGAGAGAAAAGAATCAGGGGGCCGATGCACTAGCAAAGTTGGGGTCGCGTCGCGAGGCCACCCTACTTGGAATTATCCCACTGGAGATTCAGACAAAGCCCAGTGTGCCAGAGGAGTTTATTATGGAGATAGCGACCCCAGGGTCAACCTGGATGACCCCTATATGGGAGTATGTGAAAAGTGGAGCCCTGCCTCAAGACAAAAAAGAAGCAAGAAAAATCAAATATCAGGCAGCTCGCTATGTCATTTATGACGAGGTCCTGTATCGAAGAGGGTTCAACACCCCGCTCCTGAGGTGTGTAGATGGAGAAGAGTGCAATTACATTCTCAGAGAAGTTCATGAAGGGATATGTGGCAATCACTCGGGGGGTAGTTCTCTGGCCCAAAAGATTCTTCGCCAAGGGTACTACTAGCCTACTTTAAAAAGAGATGCTTTTGAGTTCGCTAGGAGGTGTGATAACTGCCAAAGGATCGCTAACTACAGCAACGCTCCTGTATCCCACCTCACCTCGCTAACGAGCCCATGGCCCTTCGCTATGTGGGGCATTGACTTAATTGGGGAGCTACCTAAGGCCAAGGGAGGTGTCAAATATGCAGTTGTGGTTGTTGATTATTTCACTAAGTAGGCCGAGGCTGAGCCACTTGCCACTATTACTGCAAAGAAACTCAAGGACTTCGTGTACAGGGCAATTGTGTGTCGCTATGGGATTCCTTATCAGCTCATATCAGATAATGGGAAGCAATTTGACAGCAAGGACATGAAAGAATTCTGTGAAAACTTGGGGATCAAGAAGAGTTTTTCAGCTGTGAGTCACCCCCAAACAAATGGCCAAACTGAGGCCATCAACAAAATCATTAAACATACTTTGAAGGCTAAGTTGGAGGAGAGCAAAGGCAATTGGCCTGAGGAATTACCAAGGGACTTGTGGTCGTACAACACGACCCCAAGGACCACAACTGGAGAGACTCCTTTTTCCCTAACATATGGTTGCGAGGCCATGGTCCCAGTTGAAGTAGGCTCCGGGTCGTTCAGAAGGAACACTACGATCCCGAAGCAAACGAGGTTAATCATAGATTGTACTTAGATATGATAGAAGAAACAAGAAGCGAGTCTCAGCTTCGCCTCGCGGCTTACCAACAAAGGACAGCGAGGTACTATAATGGGAAGGTCAAAGCAAGTTCTTTAAAGACAGGCGACCTCGTGCTTAGGAGAGTCATGCCTAACACTAAGGTCCCGGGTCATGGAGTCTTTGGTGCTAATTGGGAAGGACCTTACAAAATCTATGCTACTCCGCGAGCTTGGAATGCGAAACACTTACGCAAATACTATCAGTGAAGGCATCGCTTCTGGTAGTTTCTATCTATTTCGCATGAATAAATTCATACAAAATACTGGGGGGTAGTGATCATATAGACGCCCTCCCTTTACGATGTAATGACATTGGGCCTCGCCCCACCTATCAATCATTGGGCCTCGCCCCACCTATCAATCATTGGGCCTCGCCCCACCCATCATTTATTGAGCCTCGCCCCGCTTGTCAACTTGTCTGGGCTTCGCCCCGTTTATCAATATAAAAGTTCAATTTCTTTACGAATTACTTTTTTATTGTGCATTTCAATTTTACTTGCTTGTTTGTTAGCATTAACATACTAAGGTCCAAGCCATCTCAACGATGCAAGGATCGCATTTGAAGTTACTACTACAACAATCTAAGGAATCTAAGCAAAGGCATTCAAGACAATTCAACATGCAAAGATGGAATAATGATGTAATTGCGAAGTCAAGGTAATAAGGAAGCGAAGCTAAATTACTTGTGCAAATATGTTATGTGCAAAAAAGAAAAAAAGAGACAACACAGGATGAAGAAGTCAAAACAATTCAAATTCATAAGTGCAGGGTCGCTATGCGATCCCCACAGAGTTAAAGAAACCAGTTAGATGAAATTAATATTACATATTGCGAGGCATTCTAAGGGTGCCCGCATCCCGAGTTCAAAGGACTTCATCAAATTATCAATAAGAAATTAAGAAGCAGGTGGATCTTGGTTTGTATTAGAGGCCTCCTTCACCAGCCTCGCCTCTTCTGCTAGTCTCGCTTCCTCCTCCAGCCTCGCCTCCGCAGCATCCTCTTCAGCGATCTCCTTTTTGAGTGTTTCGGCATACTCAGCATTACCTAGCCCAAGTTGATCCCAATCAAAGTCAAGGATCGTTCTGATGAACCCCTTCATGAAGGAGACTTGACCCTGGGCCAGAAATGTGTCCTGAGCAGTGGCCAATTCAGCTTTGACAGCATTTAGATCGGAGGTCAGCTTCGCAAGGTCATCAGCAGCCTTCTTGGAAGCCTCCTCGCTGGACTTCTGCAACTCCTTAAGCGATTTTTCAAATTCATTCCTCTCTCGACGAGCCGTCTTCAGATCAGTGCGAAGCTGGGCGGTTTCATAGGAGAGTTGCTTTTTGAACTCCGCCTCCAGGGATCGCTTGTCTTCGATCTTCTGGAACTCCAGCACCTTGTTTTACTTGTCCAGCTGGAAGAAGTTTTTGGTGTGAGCAGCTTGGCGAATGAAGGCTTCAGCGAGGCATCTGGTTAAGGCAGTTGCATTTTCCTCTGGGGACGTCTTCCACCAGTTACTAGCCTCAGCCTCCTCGGCGTATTTCGTTCCCAGCGAGGCAAACAAATGTTGCGACGCGGTTGCAGTAACGGTCCCTGATGACTGGTGGGAAGGCCCGTCTCCCTTCCCTTCTATTCGGGATCGTTTCAAGGGGCTCTCCTCCGTGGTGGTTAAAGGGAGGTCCTTGGTGGTGGTCGTTTTAGCAGGGGGGTCGATGACCACCTTTGCTGAAGGAGCTGATGGCTTTAGAGGAGGAGGATCTTTGAAGGGTTTCTTGGCAGCGACGCCCTTCTTGGCACCCTGTTGGAGGAAAGGGGGAGCTTTGCCGCTTTGGTTCGACATTTCTGCGCAAATAAAAAAGACAAGTTAGGAACGAACACAATAACAATGCGATGACAAATGACATGGTTATGCAATTGGACAGAAATGAAATGCAATGCAATATATAAAGGAGTGGGGTCGAATTATTGATAAAATCTACCATCATCATTGGCTGTATCAACATAGGAGGACGAGGCCTCTTCTCTCACTTTCCTTTTTCGCGAGGCCCGCCTCGCGTTTGAAGGCCCAGCTTCAGGAGAGGCACCAACTCCCTCCTTGAGGAACCCAAACTCGATTAGATTTTCCAAGGAGAGAAGGGTTCTAACGTTCCTCTCTTCCATGGTGGATTTTGTTAGAACATCGTCGGCTCGCTTCTTCTCGTCGCCCTTCAAGACGGTGCGAACCGGGCCAACTGCGATGTCGAAGGAGTTGTTAATTTTAAACTAATCAAAAAGATGAACTTAGAATGATTGTTCTCTAGGAGGAAGGCCTACCTGGAAGATAGTTGAAGCTGGTCTTAACTGTGGGGACCTCGTGGACGTAGAAAAAAGGCTCTTTCCACGAGCCCGCATTACTTACTCCCCCGGGAAGAAAATTCTTTTTGTTGTATTCAGGCCAAATGGAGAAGTAAACGTATCCAAAATCCTTGGCCCCGCATTGCTTCAATTGGAGGAAGTATCCCATCGTCCTCGCGTCCAAGGGGGGATATCCAAGTTTGTGGTACAGTATGTACAGTGCAATCATGGATCTATATCCATTGATGCTTATTTTGATGGGAGCTAGAAAATATGTTTGGCATACATCCTTGATGAAAGGATGAAGAGGAGAGAAGACACCCAATTTCAGCATGGGGACCGTTAAGACCATCCTTGGCACCCTGCCTCCGTTTTCTTCATGATTGAAGCGATAGCATCGCATCGCTTTCTTAGGGAGTATGATCTTTCCCTCGGGGTGAAATCTCTCAACCCCTTCTGTGATGGTCTTTACATTCAGCGTTGAGGACATATCGCGACAAGCCAAGATGCGAGGTTCATTTGGCTTCACATAAATAACTCCCTCCAGCTCTGGTTGAGGGGTTGGAATGTAGGGGTCAGGCGAGGCCTCGGGGACATAATCGTAATCCCTAAAGTTAACTACTCTGGCCACTTCATCAAGGCCACCATCATCTGAGGAAGGCTCCTCATAATCGGTGTCATCTGAGTCGGCCTCGTTATCTGCACCTCCTTCGAGGTCATAGTAAGCATCGCCCAATGAATCCACCGGCGAGTCGCTTATATGGATTGGTGAAGATCCAGGTGCTGGTGGAGGTACTCTTGAAAGAAGCTTCGCAGCCTGCAAGCTGAATTCTTCTCCCTTTTTCTTTAGGGCCTCTACTTGCCTCTCAACATTAGTCATTGAGGTTTGGGGGTCCCTGCTGAGTGGAAGGACCTCAACAGACTGGCTTTGCGACCCCGAAGGTTGCTTGGATCGCCATGAATGTAAAGGAACCTCCCTGGTGTATTCATCATTTGACCACAAAGGGTCAAGGTATAACTTAAACGAGCTGTCACTGGTGCTCGTAGCTCATGCTATATTAGCCGCAGCGGCTTCGCTGATTTGTACGTGAGGAAGCAGAGAGGGCGTCCTTGAACTGTCTTGCGACATCTGAAAAGAATGTGAAATAATTATGTGGGTGCCCTTACAGAAAACAAATGAAGGAGGAAAGAAAACAAGCGAACAGAAAGGCTCTATGTGTTCTCGCAACGTTCACAGATGATATGAGGGATCGCAATCCTAAGGGGAAGGCTAACGTTCTTAACCTATGTTTCTATCTAAGTGATTACGGATCGCATTCCTATAATAGCGAGGACGGGTCGCGTCATAAAATTGGCACTTTGGGATCGCAGCTATTTGGGACCGCTTCGCATGCAACTAAAGTTATCTAATCATGCAATTATAATGAAGAACAATAATTTAAATGCAAGAGGAGAGAAAAGACTTACTTTTTCTTGAAGAAGATTGAGGAAATCGGAAGAAATTCGGGATCTCTTGAAAATTCTTTGCTTTTGATCTGGGAGCAAATCGACAGCACTTCGACAATGTGTTTGTGAGAATGAAAAAAGGAAATGATAGTGACAGGGGTATATATAGCCCTCAGGAGAGAGAGAGGCATGGGACACGTGTTGCAATCTCAGCCGTTGGACACACCTCTCGAGAGACAACAACTGTCAAAACCTTTCAAATTCTTGGGGTCGCGACTACTCCAACGGTTATATCTATTCTTGGGCTCGCTTCACGGTGACAATTGATAATTCTTGAGTCCACATCGCATCTCCAATGGCAATATGGACTCGGGGGGTAGTTGTTATGCCCAAATATGGCATAATTGCTAAATTGATTTAATTAGCTAAATTGATGGTTCATAATCTATGATGGGCCTAGAAGATGAGGATTGGGTCACTAAATCCCACTATTGGAATCAGCCCAACGTGCCTTGGCAATAATATCTCTATTACAGGAGCACCTCGCTACATGGTTGCACCTCGCTACAGGGTTGCGCCTCGCTACACAACGCCTCGCTGGCGATGCCCACCAAGGGATCGCTTCGCTTTTGCATCACATTTATAACTTACAGCGAGATCATTATCTCCTCTTCTCTGGAAGGCTCATAGCGAGGCCTCCTTGAGGTCGCTTGAGCAGCTGGAAGACAGGGATCGCTTCGCGTGGCCAGGCCTCTCAGGGTCGCATGCAAGGGCCCTGATGGATCTTTCATTGTCCAAATCTATCCGTTCGAGACCATGGGCTTCTACAGCTAGTTCATGGATCATGGATAAGGTTGATGATTCATTGCCACGTCAGCCCTAGTTACATGGGCTTGGACCTTGGCTTATCTCTTAAAACCCTAGCCCGCCTAGGTAACTTGCTCTCCAAGAACTACGTCAGGCTTGATCCCTATAAATAGGGTACGTAGGCACCTTGATACGGCATGAGAAAACAGTTTACCTGAAATCACCTATCAAGCTCAGCCACATCTCTACACACAAACCCTAATCCCTGTTCTTCATAACCCTAGCAAAATATGCGTATTTTGCTCCGTAAATCCAGCAAACCTCCAAAATATTGTTATACAATATTCTCCCTATAACACATGATATATTTTAATTTGTAAACAAATATATATATACAAAAATATCATATTTTTATTAAAAAATTTACCAATTAAACGAGTACACATAAACATTTAGAAGATATTTTGAAACAAATTTTTAGACTATCTAACATTTTTCTCTTTTTTCACAAGAGTGTTTAAGGCTCGAACCCTAGCATTCGTAAATACATATGATTTGGTGTTTGTGAACCGGCCCAAACTAGTGAGAGCCGAGCCGAATTCTAAAATGTTTATGTATCATTCGTTAAAAAATTATCGAACTTACTCGAGCTCGAACTTGAATTGAGCCAAAAAATATGTTTGAGCTCGGTTTGTTAAGATAAAATTTTGTTCGCGCACCGCTCACGAACATGTCTCATGAGCTTACACGAACTTTTGTTTTCGAACAACTTATTAAACTTGTTCATGAAATTATGCTCACGAATAAATCTTAAATATTTCTCGCGAACTTATGCTCACGAGCTCACTTACGAACAGCTCATAAACTTGTTTTCTTATTTTTGTATACAAAAATCTAACATTAAAAAAAATTAAAAAGTCCAAATTAAATAATTAAATTTATGTCTCATCACTAAAAATAATAATAATAAATCATCAAAATTCCCACATCTCCTTATATAAAATATCATTAGTCATATAAAATACTAATTTTCTTACATAAAATCTATAAAATATCAGTCATACAAAAGTATCGGTCTCCTTACATACATTTACAATCTTATCTGTAAATTTTGGCATAGATTATATGTTTATAGTATCATCTAATTACATTTTATAAATTTAAAGTATTAAAAAAATTATTGTATTTGTAGTGTTTAATTAACTTATTTTGGTTTTATATTTCATATTTGCAAGTATCTCAAGTTATTATAGTTTCAAATTTTACACAATCACAAACATATTTTAATATCTTTTTATATATTTAAGTAGTATAAATAAATTTATACATTAGTAATATTTAATACTAAAATTTAGCACTTAAAATGATGTAATATTGAGCGCGATTGGATAGTCCGAGTGGTAAGGGCTTATCCTCTGTTGTCCAAGGTTCTGGGTTCGACTCTCGCTCATCCCGATAATTATTAGAACAGATATTCACTTGTAAGGCTATAAGCCAATATATTAAAAAAAATGATGTATTATTTAATTTGATACATATTTTGACAAATATATACTATGGGTCTTGCTCAAGTGAGATATCAGATCTAATCCTAGCCACACATTTTTTATATCTAAATTAAATCTTAGCCCTACAATAAATATTTTAAATTTTATTTTTTTATTACTCATTTAATTCAACATCATCTTCCACCATCATTTTCTTCCCTATTCCGGTCACCAACTCCGGCCAACCCAGAAAATCACCACCGCTAAACAGAAAATCACCACAGTGCTGCCACCTCTGACCACCACGCTGCCACCACCACCAACAAAAATCACCACATTTAAACAGAAAATCACCGCACTTCGCCACCTCCGGCCACCATATTGCCCGCACCACCTCCAAAAATCACCGAATGAAAACAAAAATCACAGCGACCAAAACCACCACATCACCGCCACCACCTCCGGCCACCACCAAAAACTCATCAACGGAGTCCGAAAATCACCACAAATAGCCCGAAAATCACCATTGTTAAATACAAATCACCTCCGGCCACCTCCAACCACCACAAATCTCTCATCTTTCTCTCTCTCTCTCTCTCTCTCTCTCTCTCTCTCTCTCTCTCTCCACTGCACAAACACAACAGCCCAGCCCCTATTACTCTTCCTATCCCTCATGCGCCACCACCACAGAAGACATAGCCATCGAAAACCTTCCCAATCGGCGGCAGGGTCGCCTCTCCTTCAACCTCTGCTGTCAATCAACTACCTCACACTTCCTCTTCGATTTAACACCCATTTGAACCTCCAATTCGAAGCCAAATCGAAAAATCTCAGATGATTGAAAGTCGATGGGTTTGTTTATCATAGAAGATGAACCGGAGCCGTAAGATTACGAGAGATTGGGCAGCTGGGGGTTGGTAGGGGTGGGGGTGGGTGGGGGTGCAGTATATGTCGTGTATGTATATGTGTGTGGTGGGTGTATGTTTAATTTGTATGATTTAGATTAAAAGACATTATTTTAAATAGAGGGCTGAGATTAGATCTCAGTCCTGAGCAAAACCCTATATACTATTACACTACATATACTAATTGTAAGATTGAGTTATTATTATTATTATTATTATAAAATAAACAATTATAATATCTAACATAATATATAAGATATTTTAATTAATGGTGTACAATTAATAAGAGTTTCGAGAATATATTCTAATAATCAAACAAATATTATATACAGGAGATTATCTATCGAATTTGTTTATGAACCGCTAATGAACTTGAATATCGAGCATGTTAACGAGCTCAATTATCGAACTTATTCACGAACATGTTCATGAGCTATGTTCACGAACACGTTAATCGATCTTATTCGCTTGCTATCGAGTCAAACTTTAACGTGATCAAATTCAAGTCGTTTATAAATCAATCCTTAAAAATTAAAATCATGTTTAAGATTGACTTATTTATGAATCGAACCGAACCCAAATTGAGTTTTTTTCGAACCGAACGTCGAACCGGCGAGCTATGAGCAAGAGGGAGAGCGAAATATCATTCTTTCATAATTTATAAAATTTGAAAAATATATATTAAAGTAGATTTAATGTACTTTATAATGATAAATTTTTTATTTTAAATTTCATTTATACTTAAAAGTACATGACAAAAGATTTGGGACGAAGAGAGTATAAAGCAAATCATATTACATTATTCCTTATATTTAGTAGTTAATACACTATCACAAATTTTTTTAAAAAAATCACTCTTGTAATATCCATTTTATAATAATAAATTTACAGAATATTTCGGTACAACTTATTTTTTGTAAGTATACACCAATGTAAAGAATTGCTTTAAAAATAATTAATTTATAAAAATTAACAATTTTGTTAGCATGGAATTTATATATGATTTTTCCAATAATCAAACGAAAAAATTCACATTTACCTACTACTTCTTTAAATTTAATGACTTAAAATGAGTTTAAAATTGAAATTGATAGAATTTTGAAATCATGAATTTAAGATCCCATACTTCATTTTCATGATTTCTTTTTTTTCAATTTTGACTAATTTTTTTAATTTTTGAATATATTACCAATAATAACCATCTCCATCCATTTTCAAAACATCACTCATTAATTCGATTCCGCTTAATTTAGATGAAACTTACCCATCTACCAATTAATTAGGCCAATTCTTAAAACGGAGATATGTACACATTATTTTTCATAATCGATGAAATGTTTTCTTTTTGAGTAGTACACTAGTACTAGTGAATCGAAAAATATTTTTCAAAAGAACGTATAAAATCACGTAATTAACATATGATATGTTTTAATTTATAAAAGCATATATATTATACATGAAGATCTCATATCTTTATTAGAAAAATTAACAATTAAACGAATATACATCAGTGTTCCAGAAATCGTTAGGTGGCTCAGTGCGGTCGGGGTACCGCCTAGCGCCTAATCGGGTAGGCGGGGATTAATCGGAGCATTAATTAGATATTACAATAATATTTATATATTAGTCTAGTTTACAATTAAACATATCATTTTAAAAAAATTAACAAGATTAATCGGATTTCAAAAATCGAATCGGTTGGTTACTTTCCAGAAGATTAATCGGGGATTAATCGGCTAAATCGGGGATTTTTAGAACAGTGGTATACATAAACATTGGGGTTTATATCAAACGGGCCACCCATTTCGTTCAAAACTATCAATTAGGCCACCCAATTCCAAACTATATCATTTAAACCACCTAAATCATATTATATATCACTTAGACCACCCATTTAAAAAAAAAAGTTAACAAATTTAACATAAAATAATAATAGTGAGCCCCCTGTATGCACATAAATACCCACCTAAATTTGCCGCACGTTTATTTGGGATATTTATTTGCATACAGGGGGTCTATTATTATTATTTTATGTTCAATTTGTTAACTTTTTTTTAAATGGGTGGTTTAAGTGATATATATTGTGATTTAGGTGGTTTAAATGATATAGTTTTGAATTGGGTGGCCTAATTGATAGTTTTGAACGAAATGGATGGCCCGTTTGATATAAACCCCCATAAACATTTAGTAGATTTTTTGAATTAAAATTTCAAACTCTCTATCATTTTTCTTTCTTTTTTCACATGAGTGTTTAAGGTTTGTGACCGGGCCCATTTAAGGCCCGAACCATTACATCCGTAAATACATTTGTTGTTTGTGAACCGGCCCAAACTAGCGAGAGAGAGAGAGAGAGAGAGAGAGAGAGAGAGAGTGAGAGAGAGAGAAGGGAGAAAATGGAGAGAAAGATGAATAGAAAGGAAAGAGCAAGAGCTGAAAGAGAGAAGAGACGCCAACATATCTCTTGATACAATGTTCTTGATGAACTAACTGTTTTGATTAACTATATAGGTAATGATTAACTAAATGATTAACTAAGAACAGATAAAAGATAACAGAAAAGCAATGAGAGAGATATAGAGAGATCCAGAGATTCAGAGAGAGAGAGATAAGAGGAACAAGAAGAAGATTTGTATTCATAATCAAGATAAAACCACATAACAGATCTCCAGTCTGTTTTATACAACTTTCATCTGTGAAAATGAAATAACAGAATCATAACAAACTTTTGACTTGGCGCCAAATATCTAGTTTGACTTTTAGTTTGACTTTCTATAAAAAATCACTTATTCCAATCTCCTATATCATACTTTCCCCCTTCCAAATCAGACTTGTCCTCAAGTCTGTTGACTTCGAACAAATTTAGGAAACTTGGCTATGAAATCTTCAGCAACTTCCCAAGTACTTTCAGATGGTTGATAACCCTCCCATTGAATCAAGTACTGAACCTGAGCAGCATTTTGAAACTTAACCTGCCTAGTATCCAAAATTGCAGCTGGCTTAGGATCATGATATCCAGACAATTGATCAATACCTTCAGGCAATGTGGAAACCACAGGTGGAGGACCAACATAAGATTTCAGTTGAGACACATGAAAACTATGGTGGATTTTTGCATCTGCAGGCAATTGCAATCTATATGCAACTGGACCAATACAAGCAATAATTTTGAAAGGCCCAAAATACTTTTGGTACAATTTTTGATTTGATCTGCCCTGTACAGTAATCTGCTTATAAGGATGTAGTTTAAGCCATACCCAATTCCCTGTGAAAAACTGTTTCTCTGATCTTTTCTTGTCAGCTTGAAGCTTCATCCTGTGCTGAGCTTTCAACAATTGAGCCTTAAGTTCAGTAATCATAGCTTCCCTTTTCTGCATACTCCTATCAACACTGTCCACAGCACACTCACCAGCAAGATAAGGCAAATGAAGAGGAGGTGTTTGATTATACACAACTTCATATGGAGTGAGACCAGAAGAAGTAGAAAAGTGTGTATTAAACCACCATTCAGCTAGTGGCAACCAAAAAGACCATTCCTTAGGATTAGTACCACACATACACCTCAAATAGGTCTCTAAACATCTATTTACCACCTCAGTTTGACCATCAGTTTGAGGATGGTAAGAAGAAGACAACAGGAAATCAGTACCATGCAAAGAGAAAAGACCCTTCCAAAATTTACTCAGAAAGATAGGATCCATGTCACTGACAATAGACCTAGGCCACCCATGGAGTTTAAAAACATTGTCAAGATAAGATTGAGCCACCTGAAGAGCAGTAAATGGATGAGATAAAGCTGCAAAATGCACATATTTGCTTAATCTGTCAACCACCACAAAAATGACATCTTTGCCATTAGATTTTGGCAAACCAGTGATAAAGTCCATAGAAACATCAACCCAAACATCTTGAGGTATTGGTAAGGGCTGTAATAACCCAGGATATGCACTAGTATCATGTTTAGCAGCCTGGCAAACAACACAGGATTTGACAAACTGCCTTACATCCTTTGTTAATCCAGACCAGCAAAACAAAGCTTTCAATCTCTTGGTAGTCAAATCTCTGCCACCATGACCCCCTTCTGGTGTACAGTGTTGCCAATTAATCAAATTCTTTCTCAATTTCACATTAGGCCCCACATAAATCTTTCCTTTCTTTCTTAACAAACCATTTTGCAAAGTAAACTTATCATGATTATGGTTTAGTTGCAATTTAGTCACAGCTTGTTGAAGAGAAGAATCTAATTGATAACTGTTCATAATAGAAACTGCCAAATCAGAATCAACAACTGCAATAGCCATACACAAAATTTCTGAACCTTGAATCCTAGATAAAGCATCTGCTACTACATTCTCCTTTCCCCCTTTATATTGGATTTCATAATCAAATCCCATTAACTTTGATAACCAGAACTGTTGGAAAGGAGTGGAAATCCTTTGCTGAAGCAGCCATTTTAAACTCTTTTGATCAGTTTTAATCACAAAGTGACTGGCCATCAAATATTGCTCCCATTTCTGCACTGCACAAACTATAGCAAGCAATTCTTTCTCATACACAGATAAATTTTTCCATCTTGGACCTAGAGCTTTGCTGATAAAAGCCAAAGGATGGTCTTCTTGCATCAAAACAGCACCAATACCTCCTTTAGAAGCATCAGTCTCCACTACAAATAATTTGGAAAAGTCTGGTAATGCCAGAACAGGTGCAGAAATCAATGCTGCCTTAAGTGTTTCAAAAGCTAACTGAGATGTTTCATTCCAATCAAAAGCTCCCTTCCTCAACTGATTTGTCAAATCCTTAGAAATCCAAGCATAGTTTTTTATGAACTTCCTATAATAACCTGCTAGGCACAAAAACCTCCTCAACTCTTTAACGGACTTTGGAATTGGCCAATTGGCAATAGCATTGATCTTCTTGGGATAAGTTTCAACTCCTTTGCCAGAAATAAAATGCCCCAAATATTCTACTTTTTCCAACAGAAAACTGCATTTACTCTCTTTGGCAAATAAAGAATTTTCTCTCATCAACTCAAATACTTGCTTAAGATGACTCCAATGATCATTTTCATTCTTACTATAGATCAGAATATCATCAAAAAACACAAGTACACATTTTCTGAGCAAACTCTTAAAAACTGCATTCATCCATCCTTGAAAAGAGGCTGGGGCATTGGTGAGACCAAAAGGCATCACCAAAAACTCATAATGTCCAGAATGTGTCTTAAAAGCAGTCTTAAACACATCATTTTCACACATCTTAAGTTGGTGATACCCAGCCCTCAAATCTAACTTGCTAAACGCAGTAGACCCAGCTAACTCATCAATCAATTCATCCACAACTGGAATGGGAAACTTGTCTTTGATTGTTCTTTTATTGAGCTCCCTGTAGTCTACACATAGCCTCCAAGAACCATCCTTCTTTCCAACTAATACAACTGGAGAAGCAAAAGGACTGGCACTATTCTTGATAACCCCTCTGTCTATCATCTCATCAATAATCTGCTCAATGACATCTCTTTGTTTTAGAGGATATCTATAAGGTCTAATAGTGACAGGACTAGAACCCTCCACCAAAGGAATTCTATGATCAAACACTCCTCTAGAAGGAGGTAACTCGGTTGGTTCTTTGAAAATATCTGAGTATTGTGCCTTCAATTCATCCAATTTTAACTTGGAATGTACTGCAGCTGATAATTGTGTAGCATTTTCAGAATTCCCTGTTAACTGTTGAATCTGGATAAAACACAAATGAGCAGCATTTTTGATCAATTTCTGAGAAGGTTCTCCTGACACAACCTTTACCTTTTGAGGGATTACCCCTTTCAATTTGACCAGATTACCATTCACAACAAATTCCATAATCAGTTTCTTAAAGTCCCATTTGACAGTACCTAAAGTACTCAACCACTGTACACCTAACACCATATCACAACTGCCCAAATCAATCAACATAGCCTCAGTAGTAAACTCATAACCACCCATTTTCCAAGAAAAATTCTGTACCACATGTTGACATACAATAGAATTTCCATCAGCCACAGTAACATCTTGAGCAGGAACTTTAGTTATTACACACTTAAGTTTTCTTGCCATAGAAATATCCAAAAAATTATGTGTACTTCCAGAATCCACAAGAATATGCAATATTTTATTTTGTATTAAACCTTTCACTCTCATAGTGGAAAATGTTTGACTCCCTGCTAATGCACTAACAGAAATGCAAGGCTCACTCTCAACCATTGGACATTCTGGTTCTTCCTGTTCACAATCCTCCTCATCTTCCCAATCTGTAAACTCATCCCCTGGAATCTCCACAGTAAATAGTTGAGGTTCTCTGAACTTACATTTATGACCTCTTTCATATTTTTGATCACAATAATAACAAAGACCTTTTGCAAGCTTCTCTGCCCTAACTTCTGCTGGAATGAACTGAAAAGGTTGCTTAACAACTTGTTTTGGCAATCCTGATTGTAAAGGCTTGGTTTGTGGTGTTGGAAGAAGAGATGGTTTATTTGCATTCGAAGTAAACACTGTAGACTGGTTCGACTGAACAGGCTTATTATAAGGATATATTACAGAGTTGAACTTATTAGCCTTTTGAGAATTAGCTAATATAGTCTCTTCTTGCAACCTAGCATATCCAATAGCTTCAGTAACAGTTGTTGGTTTAAAAGCCTTAACAAAAGGTTTAACACCTGACCTTAAGCCACCAACAAAACTTTCTAAGAAATATGCATCAGGCAATATGTGATTATGCTGTTCCATCAAAGATCTAAGGTTATCAAATTCATCTATATAAGTCTCTATAGAAGCAGTTTGTTGCAACTTGTTAAACTGCTCAACTACATTATTAGTAGTTTCATCCTTAAACCGAGCACTTAGATCAATAACAAATTCACTCCAATCAACATTTCTACGCAGAGACAAGTAATTGGAAACCCAAACTTCTGCTTTACCACACATATACAATGAAGCTAAATCAACCTTTTGATTATCAGGAATCTTGCATAGCGTAAAGTATTTCACACATTTTTTAACCCAATTTCTAGCACCAGATCCATCAAACTTAGGAAATTCAAGTTTAGGAGTAAAGCTGAACGGTTTTGGAACGATATTACCTCCATTGTTAGCACCTGGAAGAACATGTTGTTGTTGAATCTGATCATTTCTATTAGGTCCAGTTTGATTTCCTCTTAGAACTTCTGTCGAACAGCTTGCGTTCATCTCTTTAATCGATCGAACTACTTGAAGAATCTCATCAAATTTAGTATCATAGCGCTTCGCCTGTTCTTCAAATCGCCTCTCAATTTCGCGGAATTGTTCTTTAATTTGTTCATCCATTGAAACAGCTGCTGCATAAGTTTTCCTTGTACGAGGCGCCAGATTAACCAGAATCAACTGAAATGATGACCGGATTTAATGAAAACACTGTGAAATTCTGATGAACTGAGGACCGAACGGCTTTGATACCATTGATACAATGTTCTTGATGAACTAACTGTTTTGATTAACTATATAGGTAATGATTAACTAAATGATTAACTAAGAACAGATAAAAGATAACAGAAAAGCAATGAGAGAGATATAGAGAGATCCAGAGATTCAGAGAGAGATCAGAGAGAGAGAGATAAGAGGAACAAGAAGAAGATTTGTATTCATAATCAAGATAAAACCACATAACAGATCTCCAGTCTGTTTTATACAACTTTCATCTGTGAAAATGAAATAACAGAATCATAACAAACTTTTGACTTGGCGCCAAATATCTAGTTTGACTTTTAGTTTGACTTTCTATAAAAAATCACTTATTCCAATCTCCTATATCATCTCTCTTCTCCGCACCATCCCTTACCCTCATCACCAAAAGTAATAATTCTCCACCCTTTTCAAATATACTTGTTTGTGTTATATTCATTTTCATTTTTCAATTGAAATTTATCAACTAACTTTACTAAACGCTTAATCCAATGCATGCTCATAATTGAATGGAAAATAGTACTACTACATATGTATAATTGGTTTTAATCATAGAATTAATTAAAGACAATTGAATATATCATCAATCAAGCTAATGACAGTTGAGACTTGAGAGACTTAAGAGTTTGTTAAATTTAGTTGGTCTTTTTTAGAATCGAGCATTAGAGTAAAATTTTCGATTTTAGCACGAAAAGTCACCATTCAGTGTGATTAGATGAAATAATGTTTGGAATACTCGAGAGTGAGGGAAACTGAGAGCTTAGAACGATGATGTAATATTTTGAATACTAACTCGATCATGAACAAAACAACAAAGATTAGGGTTTATTATAAAAATAGTGTCGTGGACTGGAAGTTGGAAGGACCTTCATGGAAAAAGCCTTTAGCACGGGCTCAAAGTCCTATTTCACTTAATGTACATACTGAAGATAAAGTAACCCCTTTTTTTAATGGAATGTGTCCAGGTGGTGGTCTTCGGAAACTATTGCTTTGGTAACTGGGGCAAACAGAGGGATTGGATTCGAGATTGCTCGCCAACTTTTGTTGCAAGGGGTGACAGTTACTTTGACATCCAGGGGGATTGAGGTTGGTGAAGCAGCAGCAAAGGTCTTACGAGATACAGGATTGAAAGTGGTTTTCTGGCAATTGGATGTTACGGATCCTTCTTCTGTTAAAACATGCGCTGATTGGGTGCAACGAAACTATGGTGGACTGGATATTCTGGTTAAACCTATCCTTCCCATATCACCACTAGCAATTCTTGGTTGAAAAATAGTTTTTTGCAGTTATATTTCTCCATATATGTTATTTTGTAAATAATATGGTCTTTATCTTTGATTTAGTTCATACATATGCTATACATGATCAATCGACAGCTGTTATTATTTGTTATATATGCTTTGAGGTTCGAGAGTTCTAATTTTAGTTTAGCATTTGCGCATTTTATTATTTCACAGTCTTCCTGATTTCTGTTATGCATTACAGATTTCTGTTATGTATTACAGTGTCTATTTAATTCTTGGTACTGACGTGAGCCAAATTTTTGCAGGTTAATAATGCAGGTGTTAATTTTAATGCTTCATCAGAAAATTCTGTTGAATCTGCTGAACAAGTTATTGCAACAAACTATTTTGGAACCAAAAACATGATAAAAGCTATGACCCCGCTAATGAGGCCTTCCGCTGTGGGTGCACGTATTGTTAATGTGAGCTCAAGATTGGGGCGACTTAACGGCCGGCGAAATGTAAGATAACTTTGCTTAATGTAATTGTCTTCCGACTTCGATGTTCCATTTAATTTTATTCAACAACCATCCAGAAAGGAAGAACCAAGCTTAATAGTTCAGTACTAGAATCTTCAGGATAAGGTAGTGTTGGAACCAGATATTTCCGAGTAGGTCCTTCAGTCAACCTGCAAGACAAAAGAATGCGAGGGTGTTGACCCTCGATTCACCTCCGGCGTAAGAGTAAGTTTCTGGTTGTTTAAATGATAGGATAAAACGTAAAGAGATTATGAAAGAGAATATTTGAGTAGTGATAATGAACTGTGTGTTGATTGTTGCTTACTCTCTTCCTTTTATATCCTTCGGATGTGGGTCCTATGAGGTGATGAGGAGAGAACAGTTATACCCCACAATCTGAGGTGTCACTTGTCAATTGGACCGAAGCACCCAAGGGATCTCTATGTCTTGGATTCGGATCTCTATGTCTTGGATACTTAATTTGGGTGCACAGTCATGGGCTTAATATAGCTTATTGGGCCGATGGGCCTCCAACATGTCCCAGGGCTTCGGTAAGAGGTATCCTCGGACTGAAGGCCGAAACCAATAGCCCATCTTCGGATTACCTTTTCGGCTGCCTTTTTTCGGACATGGATGACAGCTATTGATGAGAAGGAGTCGCGTGGGGAGTCGCATCCATTAATGATGACAGTTATTCCTGCCTTAAGATCTGTGCTTAAATCGTAGCTGTTGAATTTGTAACGTCCTCTACTTTCAAGGGTCGTGTCTATTAAAACCTCAAAAAACCCCTTTGGCTGTTTTACTTTTCTCTTTTCACCTCGGCTTCTTGGTAAAAAATTTCTTCTCAACCTTTCTTCCAAATTTAACGATTGGGAGCGCGGGTTCGAAAGATATTGCTGCCCCAACTCCAGTTGCGGTTCATCTTCAAACAAACTTCCCCCAGGAACTCGACCTTATCTCCTACTGGACAATAAGTAAGTTCTTCTTCTTTCTTTCAGGATACCTGTTAGTATGAAGATTCGTGATTTTATCTTATGCAAATGCATGTATGTTTGTATATGTATATGTAAATGTAGTAGGGCTTTTTGACGATAAAAGGTTTCTGGGGATATGGGTTTGAACCGTTTTGGGCGCTTAGTAGTTTTTTGTGGGTTTTCGTTTTTGTTTTGGGAACTTTTCGGGTAAGAACTTTCCTCGGTGTCCCCAATACGTAAGAACACCCTTCGATTCGTATGAATCTGGGTTTTATTCGGCCGATTGATCCAAGCCCTCTGTACTCGGTTACTGACCGAATAAGTTTTTTTTCTCTCAAAGTTTTTCTTATTTTCCGTGTACATGGCTGACTCCTCTGTTTCCGAACGCAGGAGATGGCTCAATCAGGTGCGGTTCCTCCGTATTCGGCGATGGCGCATTTTGGCGATGAGTCAAAATTTCCAGCAGCCAATCTTCTTTCGGATATGTCCGAAGAAGAAGTTTTACACATGCATAGTAGATATGACTTCCCTGAACAATACGAGGCATATCAGGCCGAAGAAAATGACCTCGTCTATCATACCCCTGTTTCCCCTTGTCCTCATGGAAGTTTTAAAATAGGCATCTCTGAACGAGCCTTCCATTGCGGCCTTAGACTTCCTCTTCTTCCCATCATTAGGAGGTTCTTGATTCATACGAGGATAGCTTTAGGTCAGCTGGACCCGAACAGTTTTATTCATTTCAATGCTTTTCAAACTAGATGTATAAAAGCCGAGGTTGAACCCCGATTGGTCCTCTTTCTTCATCACTATGATATAAGGAGGAACCCTAAGTCGGCGGGCTTCTACACAATAGCCCGAAGATCTGGTCGGGCAGATTGGGCTGCCACCAACTCTAGTAATCATAACACGCATACTAAGTGGTTTTTCATTAGTGGTCCGAGATTAGATAATTACCGAGTATGGCGAGAAATAGAACCTCGGAATGTACTTGCACCTGAGATGTCTGATCAAGATAAGGCTGATTATTATAAAATTAGCCGACCGATGATTCCGGATAAGATTCCCCTAGCTATGAGCCGAGACAAGGGTTATCTTGACGCTTTCCATTGGCGTAGTGGTAACATATCTTTTCGTTCTTCAGTGAATTTTTATTCATAAGTGATATTTTGCTGATTTTGTGCTTTGTTGTTGTAGTGTCTTCTAAAATGGATTTGGCTCGGAGGCAAGCCGAGAAAGCGGCCAAGAAAAAGGCCGAGGAGGAAGCTAGACTGCTTCGGTTGGCTGAGGAGGAGGCTAGGCAGCATCCTTTAATAACCGAAGGAACCGAAGCCGATCCGAATGATCCGAAAACAGTATCTGAGTCCGGTCATCCGGCTGGTTCTTCGTCTGGCGGAACTGCTGATATCGTGAACAAGAGGATTCGCAATACCGAAGAGGTTATTCAGTCCTATCGACCTTCTTGGTCGATTATGTCCACGGACAAGTTTGCTGCCCCTGCTCCTGCGGAAGCGAAACAGGTTTCCGACGACTTCCTTCATGCCATGATTCTTCCTGCCGATCGATCTGTCTACGAGTCCGCCGATCCTGTGTCGGCTTGTGCCGAGCTGTTGGGGCACCTTACCATGGTATATTTCTTGTTACTTTATACTTGTATTTTTTGCATGTTTTTTCATTCGTTTCATGTTTGCTTTCTTGTTTGTTTCAGACTGCTCCTTGGGCTGCGGCCGTTCAGGACAAGGTAAAGGATATGTCCAAGCAGCTGAAGGAGGCAGAGTCTCTTCGGAGGAAGAATGCCGAACTCCAGACTCGTGTTGAGAATTTGGAGATTGAACGTAAGTCTCTGGAGCTGGAGAGGGATGCTCAGATGAGGCTTGTGGCGAGGAGGACCGAGCAAGCCAAGCCGGGTCGGCGGTTGTTGAAGAAGTCTGAAAAGAAGATGATCCAGTGCGAAGACAGGAGTTATGCGGCTGGCTTTGATGAGGCAGTGGTTCGGGCTCATGAGAAGGGTTGGGACTACAAGCAGATTCTGGGCATGTTTGAGGATCCCGTTACTCGTCCCCCAGAACCCGATCTACCTCTTGAAGTCAGTTCGGGCTCCGAGCCTGAACTTTCTGACTGAATTTTCTTCTTTAGTCTTCGATCATATGATGTAAGCCTTCGGGCATAACTCTTTATTGATGTAAGCCTTCGGGCATAGCTCTTTTTTCGGATTTGTCCTTTTGAAATATTATGTCGCTTATTTTTCGTCCAATTTATATTGTCCTTAGCATAACTTTTATTTTTATGCGTCTTCGGACAATTTTGCATCTTCGGCCGGAGCCTAGCTGTTTATTTGTCCTTAGCATAATTTTTTATTTTTATGCGTCTTCGGACAATTATGCGTCTTCGGCCGGAGCCTAGCTGTTTATTTGTCCTTAGCATAATTTTTTATTTTTATGCGTCTTCGGACAATTTTGCATCTTCGGCCGGAGCCTAGCTGTTTATTTGTCCTTAGCATAATTTTTATTTTTATGCGTCTTCGGACAATTTTGCATCTTCGGCCGGAGCCTAGCCGTTTATTTGTCCCTAGCATAATTTTTTATTTTTATGCGTCTTCGGACAATTTTGCGTCTTCGGCCGGAGCCTAGCTGTTTATTTGTCTTTAGCATAATTTTTTATTTTTATGCGTCTTCGGACAATTTTGCATCTTCGGCCGGAGCCTAGCTGTTTATTTGTCCTTAGCATAATTTTTATTTTTATGCGTCTTCGGACAATTTTGCATCTTCGGCCGGAGCCTAGCCGTTTATTTGTCCTTAGCATAATTTTTATTTTTATGCGTCTTCGGACAATTTTGCATCTTCGGCCGGAGCCTAGCCGTTTATTTGTCCCTAGCATAATTTTTTATTTTTATGCGTCTTCGGAAAATTTTGCATCTTCGGCCGGAGCCTAGCCGTTTATTTGCCCTTAGCATAATTTTTATTTTTATGTGTCTTCGGACAATTTTGCATCTTCGGCCGGAGCCTAGCCGTTTATTTGTCCTTAGCATAATTTTTTATTTTTATGCGTCTTCGGACAATTTTGCATCTTCGGCCGGAGCCTAGCTGTTTATTTGTCCTTAGCATAATTTTTATTTTTATGCGTCTTCGGACAATTTTGCATCTTCGGCCGGAGCCTAGCCGTTTATTTGTCCTTAGCATAATTTTTTATTTTTATGCGTCTTCGGACAATTTTGCATCTTCGGTTGGAGCATAGCCGTTTATTTGTCCTTAGCATAATTTTTTATTTTTATGTGTCTTCGGACTATTTTGCATCTTCGGCCGGAGCCTAGCTGTTATGTCCCCAAGTATTTAAGAGATTTGTAAATGATTAAGGCTTTCTTCGGTTAATGAAAAATATTTCCTCCCTGCCTTAATTATGTCAAAATATCATAAATACTAAACCAGAAATATGAACACATGTTTTATTCGGTCAGCCCCAAACATGGGTTCCTTATATTTACTTTATTTACAATAAGATGAAAAGATCTTACTGGTAAAAATGACGAAGGCAGGATGCATGCCATGTATTTTTGATAAGATTCCCGTCCGAATGAGCTAGCTTGTATGTGCCTGGACGAACTACCTCTATCACCACGTAGGGACCTTCCCAATTCGGCATGAGTTTACCTTGTCTGGTCGGCATCGAAGTGGCTAATTCTCGGAGGACTAAATCTCCCACGTGGAATGATCTTTTCTTTATTCCTGAATCGTAATATTGGGCTGCCTGAAGTTGGTATCTTAAATTTCTCTGATAGGCTGCTTCCCTTTCTTCTTCAAGCAGATCCACATTTGCTCGGAGTCCGAATTCATTTGTTTCCACGTTGAATACCTGTGTCCGATATGATTCTAGGCCGACCTCAGTTGGCATCAAAGCATCGGTGCCGAAGGCGAGTTTGAATGGAGTTTCTCCGGTCGACGATCTCGGAGTTGTTCGGTAGGCCCACAAGACATACGGCAATTCTTCGGCCCAAAGTCCTTTAGAATCTCCTAGCCTTTTCTTTATCCCGTCGAAAATGATCTTGTTAGCTGCTTCGATTGCTCCATTTCCTTGAGGATGGCCGACCGAACTGAACCTTTGCTGAATTCCGAATTCAAATAGAAATTTCCTGAATTTGCTTCCAATGAATTGTGTCCCATTGTCCGACACACATATCATCGGGATTCCGAACCTTAGAATAATTTGTTCTAGCACGAACTTTTTTGCGGCTTCTTCGGTGATGGCTGAGAGGGGTCTTGCTTCTACCCACTTGGTCATGTAATCAATGGCCACAATGCAATATTTGGCCTATTTAGTACTAGTTGGCAGAATGCCCACAATATCTACCGCCCACATAGCAATAGGAATCGGATTGAGTACCGAGGTCATCTCTTCGGGTGGTTGCTTCGGAACGTTACTGAATAATTGACATTGTTTGCATTTCTTTGCGTACTCCGAAGCGTCTTCCCTTATCGTTGGCCAATATAAACCTTGTCTTAAGATTTTGAAGGCAAGTGACCGTCCTGCAAGGTGTTCACCGCAAATGCCTTCATGAATACTTTCTAATGCCATCTTTTGCTCGTCGGGGTCCAGGCATCGGAGCAATGGCTGAGTGGCTGATCTCCTGAATAATCTGCCTTCAATGATGGAGTAACTGGCCGATCGGTATCTGATCTTATGGGCTTGTTTTTTATCAAGGGGAAGGGTGTCTTTTTCTAAGAAAGCTCTGATTGGCGTCATCCAATTAATTCCTTGATGAATTTCTAGGCATCGTTTTTTGTCTATAGATGGTGCCTTGACTTTGGTCAAATAAATTGAACCTGTGAGATTCTGAGTGCCCGCTGAAGCTAACCTTGATAACGCATCGGCTCGGCTGTTGTTCTCCCTGGCTACTTGGCTTAATTCAAATGATTCGAACAATGATGAATTTTCGCGTACCTTCGTGGCATAGGCTTTTGTTCGGGGATCCTTTTGTCCGTATTCTCCTGAAAACTGTTTGACAACTAGCATAGAATCGCTGAAAACTCTTAGGTGCTTTACCTCCAAACTTTTTGCCAAATCTAGACCTGCTAATACCGCTTCATATTCGGCCTCGTTATTGGTTAAGGAGAAGGCGAATCTGATCGCTTGACATATCTCGAAGCCTTCGGGACTAGTTAATATGAGGCCTGCACCACACTTCGATCCTGCTACCGAATCATCTACAAAAAGTTTCCACTTTCCTGGTGAAGGTATTAATTGTTCTTCAGGAGCCAAATCTTTCGGACCAGAGAAAGAGCATTCCATTATGAAGTCAGCAAGGGTTTGAGCTTTGATTGCTGTTCGGGGAACAAATTCCAGGTCGTATTCTCCTAATTCGACCGACCAAGCAACCACTCGGCCCGAAGCTTCTGGTCTTCGCATGATTTTCTTTAGGGGTTGATCGGTTTCTACTTGGATCGTTCGGCCCTGGAAGTAGTGCCGTAACTTTCTCGAGGCCATTACTAGCCCGTAAGCAAACTTTTCGGCATTGGGATACCTTGTTTCTGCATCTTTTAGGATGTGAGAGAGGTAGAACACTGGATGTTGGTTCCCTTCGTGTTGTTTAATCAGTACTGCCCCGAGTGTTCGGTCGTTCACAGCTAGATATAGCTGAAGAGTTTCGTTCGGGCTTGGTCTCATTAAGAGTGGGGTGTTTACCAGGTATTCTTTTAGTTCCTCAAAAGCCTTTTGACAATTCGTTCCCCATTCGAAGTTTTTTGTTCCCCGAAGCACCTCAAAAAATGGCAGGGCTTTTTCAGCTGATCGAGAAATGAACCTTCTCAAGGCTGCCATTCATCCGGTCAATTTCTGAATGTCCCTGATCGTCCTTGGTACTTCCATGTCGATGACTGCTTTAATTTTTTCAGGATTCGCCTCAATTCCTCGGGCGCTGACCATATATCCTAAAAATTTTCCACTGTTAACTCCGAACGTGCATTTGTTCGGGTTAATCCTCATGTTGTTTTTCCTTAGTGCTTCGAAGCATTCTTTCAAATCTTCGGCATGATCTCCAAACAAGGATTTGACAATCATATCATCCACGTAGCATTCCATGTTTTGGCCTATTTGGGCTTTGAAGACTTTGTTGATCATCTTTTGGAACGTTGCCCCTGCATTTTTTAGTCCGAAGGGCATTTTGACGTAGGCATAAGTGCCATTCGGTGTAATGAATGCTGTTTTAGGAATGTCTTCGGCATTCATAGCGATCTGATGGTATCCGGAGAACGCATCCAAGAAGCTGAGTATTTGATGGCCCGAAGTGGCATCTATCAACTGATCGATGTTTGGTAAAGGGTAATGGTCCTTCGGGTAATGCTTGTTTAGGTCGGTGTAATCGACACACATTCTCCACTTTCCGTTTGATTTTTTGACTACCACCACGTTCGCCAACCAATCGGGGTAATCTATTTCTTCAATGAATTTGGCTTCTAGAAGTTTTTCGACTTCGGCTTGGATGACGTTTTGTCTTTCCATAGCGAAATTTCGCTTCTTTTGCTTCACCCGGTTGGGCATCGGGTTTCACGTTGAGGCAATGTTTAGCGACTGATGGGTCTAAACCTGGCATGTCTTCGGGATTCCAAGCGAATACGTCGTGAAATTCCCGAATGACTTTGATGACTCTCGCTTTCAGTTCGGGATCTAGATTCTTGCCTATCTGGATCATTTTGCCCGACTGGCCTACGTATAGCTCAACCTCCTCGGTCTCAGTTGCTGGTTCGGCAATCGGACTAGATAAATCGACTCCGAATTTTTCCAGCTCAATGTTCAGCAGTTGATGGTTGCTTCCGGTGTCATCGTTGATCCTCTTTCTTTTGCCAGCTTCGGTCATCTCTATGTCCTTGTCTTTCTCTAGGTCTTCCAAAATTATGATCCGTGCGGCTTTCTGATCACCTCTCATTTCTCCAACCCCGTGCTCGGTTGGAAACTTTAACTTTAGATGCGGTATGGAAGAGACGGCTTGAAACGAAAATAAAGCTGGCCTCCCGAGGATCCCATTGTATGGACTGTCAACCCGAACCACGTGGAATTTTGCTTCCTTCGTTATAGTGTAAGGTGTTTTTCCTAACAAGACGGAGAGAGTGATTGTTCCTTCAATCGGTATGGGCTGATTTCCGAAACCGTACAATGGTGCTTCATGGCAGGGTTCTAATTCTTCTCCTCCAAGATTCATCTTGCAATATGTTCGGTGGTACAAAATGTTTACCGAACTACCTTCGTCAATTAGCACTCTCCAAATCTTATTTTCGCCGATGACTGGGTTTATGACAAGTGGGTCTTCGTGCGGCCATATTACGTCCTCGTAATCGTCTT
The DNA here is from genome assembly GCA_036435485.1 of Saposhnikovia divaricata. NCBI lineage: Eukaryota > Viridiplantae > Streptophyta > Magnoliopsida > Apiales > Apiaceae > Saposhnikovia > Saposhnikovia divaricata. The sequence goes on along the minus strand of CM071599.1, from coordinate 132,959,363 downwards.
CGGTGAAAGATATAGGTAAAGGCTGCTTCGCGGTGTTTGATTGACAGAGGTTGTAGATTTGTCTGGCATACTTCTTTCGGGCGGTTTTACTGTTCCGATCGAGAATCGTACCTCCGGAAATGGTTTTCACCTCCCCTCGGTATTTTTCCAATACTTCGGCTTCTTTCTTCTCTTTGTTGTCCAGCTTCTCCCTCATATCTCCGATGAATTGTGCTAGGTCTCCTTCCCTGATCATTCTTTCTATCAGCCTCTTTAGATGGTAACAATCATTGGTGTTATGACCTTTATCACGATGGTAGTCGCAGAACTTATTTTCGTTTCTTCGATGTTCGGGAGCTCGCATCTTGGGTGGTCGAGTGAATCCAGGCCTTCCTTTAATTTCATGAAGAATTTTTGAGATTGGAGTGTTGAGAGGTGTAAACACGGCATTCTCTCTATCTCTTCTTCGTTCGGTTCCTTTATTGGGCCTTGCGTCATTAGGCCTGCTTCTAGTATCCCCACGATCTCTTCGGTCGTCCCTTCTGTCGTCTCTTCTATCACTTTTATCATTTTTCTTATCTTTGTACCCATTGATGGATTCTAACTTTCTTCGGATAGCTTCTCCTCGTAAATATATATCGTTCAAGGATTTTGGGGGTGCATCATACAGGGAGGATCGAAGCTTTCTCCCTTTAATGGGATCGAGCCCGGCCGAGAGGAACCCGGCAGCCTTGACTTTGTCCAAGTTCATCACCGTCCCTGCTTCGTCTTTGAATCGGGCCAGGTATTCCCCCAACTCCTCGTTCGGTCTTTGTCTGCAATGAATCAAGGCTTCCGTATCTTTTTCTCTTCGGCACATGTGGGAGTAGTGCCTTATGAATTTCCTTTTGATTTGTACGTATGAACCAATAGACCTGGGTCTTAACGAACGATACCACATTGACGCTGATCCTTTCAGATATGTCTTAAACATTTTGCACAGCATGACATCACAATGTCCCATACCGGTCATGAGCGATTCATATTTCTCGCAATGATCTTCGGGATCCCCTTTTCCGTTAAATTCGTTCATCTTTGGAAATTGTCTCCCTGGCGGAGGTCGGTATTGTTCCACGTCTATGGTCACCACAGGCTCATGGCTCATCCTTCTTTCACCGAACATCACCTTTTCTAACCTTCGGATTTGGTCATCCGTGCGAGGGCCTTCTTCTTCAGAATCCGAGGAATAATTGTTTTTGGATCTTGCTCTCTTAGATGGCGATTCCGAATTCCAAGATTCGTCTTCGTCATCTCTAGTTCTCTTCTCTCTTTCATCTTCGGCTTTTGGATTTTTGGCCTCTAGGGCCTCACGAAGCAGTTTTTCTTGTAGCTCGATCTCTTCTCTTTGGAGCTTCAGGGCTTCTAATTTCAATCGGTCAGCCGCCTTTTTCTTAGCTAATCTTTCGGCTTCTTTATAGTTTACTTCCCTCTATTTTCCTTTGGCCATCTGCTACTCTCTCCATTTCATTAGCATTTCTTGTTGCTCTTCGGGAGTAGGCACGTCTCCTTCCTCATCGAAATTCAATATCCTTCGGGCAACAGAAGGATTTTCCTGGGACATAGGGGCGACCTTTTGGATGGTAGGAGTGATGGGACTGTCTCCAGCTACAGTGCTGGCGTCTGGTAAGGGCGTGTCTTCAGCTGCCATAATTTTTGATAAACTCGAACACAATCATTTCTCTACGTTCCCACAGACGGCGCCAAATGTTGGAACCAGATATTTCCGAGTAGGTCCTTCGGTCAACCTGCAAGACAAAAGAATGCGAGGGTGTTGACCCTCGATTCACCTCCAGCGTAAGAGTAAGTTTCTGGTTGTTTAAATGATAGGGTAAAACGTAAAGAGATTATGAAAGAGAATATTTGAGTAGTGATAATGAACTGTGTGTTGATTGTTGCTTACTCTCTTCCTTTTATATCCTTCGGATGTGGGTCCTATGAGGTGATGAGGAGAGAACAGTTATACCCCACAATCTGAGGTGTCACTTGTCAATTGGACCGAAGCACCCAAGGGATCTCTATGTCTTGGATTCGGATCTCTATGTCTTGGATACTTAATTTGGGTGCACAGTCATGGGCTTAATATAGCTTATTGGGCCGATGGGCCTCCAACAGGTAGCTCAAAGATTATTACTTAAATAATGTAGTATTCGGAACGAAGTCACAAGAAGCAAGTAGATTACTAAGAGGTTGCTTGGGGTTTCAGTAAGTTACCGCATATTGCTTAACGTAAAAAAATTAAGTTAGGAGTGTGCTGTTTGGAAAAGGTATGGTTCAGTGAAATTCAAGTTAATTGTGTCAAAAAAGTGAGAAGTAGGTTTTATGAACTTTCTTCTTTCTACTTCTCTCTACTAGATTTTTTTCCAAATTTTTAACGTAGTCTAGTGAAATTACCAAGCACTCGCCACAACTACATCTAATTTAAAGATAACTAAAATGGGTCTTAGTCCACAGCAAATGTATGTTGCACATACCATATCATGGTTATTTACTGTGGTAGGTGGAAAGTAGGTTTTTTGTGTGAATACATGGGGGCCCCAATTTATATCGTACTGCGGTATGGTACATTGTAGAAATCACTTGTTGTGGACCGCTGCCCAACTAAATTCTAAGTAATAAGTAACTCCTTTTAAGTAAATCCAAACAGGCTCTAACTCATTTGGAAATGATCGAAATAGTAGCTCCACAAGCAAGTCTATTAGGACTAATCAAAAGAAATTGAATTATGAATTGCCTGAGACATAATAATTAATTTGAGATCGTTGATCTTTAGACCTGATGTGCTTACCTTCTTTCTTGTACGAGATCGAGGAACTTGACTATGTCAGTTTATGTACCAAGGTCTTCAGTACAGCCATCTTTTATATCAAAAAACTTTTGTAGGGTAAAATATGAGTATAAACATTTAGCATTCTATCTGATGATCAATGGTTGGTTTGAGTTACCTTATGCAATTTCAGTATATGTAGTTCACATATCATGAACTAATTACTTCTTATCTGCTGCAAACCTTAAGTGCAGAAAGCTTTTTGTTACATTACAGATATCTTGTCATAGAAGATATTTTTTTTAGGAGAATTCTTGGTAAATCACCCATGTACAATCATGTTAAAAAATGTAGCTACACTACAAGAAATCCCAGTTTTGCTAACGAAATTTCCCAACGGAAATGTGTCCGTTGCTATTTACTAACGGATTACTCACCCATATGATTATTCTGAAAAGCCAATTATAAAATAACACATTCGCAACGATTCAGTAACGGATATTTAGTAACGGAAATTTCCGTTGGTGATTTCTAACAGATTCCTAACGGAAAATAAATTGTTGAAAAGTCAACGCTCTACCAACGGATACCCAACGAATTCTTAATCAACATTTACCAAAATTTTGGTGCTAAAATTGCCGCCCATTTCTAGCAACGAGATGCCAACGAAAAGAGTACTAACAGAATAAGAATAATTTACCAAGGAACTAACAATGCTTTACCAACGATATATTCCGTTGGGAATTTTAGATCGGTCATACTCTTTTCCGTGACTAATCCGTTGGTAATATTAGAATGAAAAAAGAGAAAAAATAGGCGCTAAACAACCAAACCGGCTAAATTTCCCCCCAATTAAAATTGAAAAAAAATGGGCGCTAAAAGAACAAAAAAAACCCGCCCATTTCTAGCAACGAGTTGCCAACGGAATATTCCGTTGGGAATTTTAGATCGGTCATACATTTTCTGTTACTAATCTATTGGTAGTATTAGAACGGTCATACATTTTCTGTTACTAATCTGTTACAATTTGAAATATTTCCGTTACTAATCCGTTATAAGTTAGGAGTACGGGTCAAATCGATAGTTGACTACCACTTTTACTATCCAAATAAATTTATTATTTTTTAAAAACTTGGGAATATCACTAAATTAGATATATATTAACATACGTGCAATTGGATCGTCGATAAGTATTTTTTAAAATATAGAAACAACAATCCTGGACAAAGCACTAGTTAGCAGTACGGGTCAAATCGATAGTTGACTACCACTTTTACCATCCAAATAAATTTATTATTTTTTAAAAAATTGGGAATATCACGAAATTAGATATATATTGACATACGTGCTGTTGGATCGTCGATAAGTATTTTTTAAAAAATAGAAACAACAATCCAGAACAAAGCACTAGTTAGAAGTACGGGTCAAATCGATAGTTGACTACCACTTTTACCATCCAAATAAATTTATTATTTTTTAAAATCTTGGGAATATCACTAAATTAGATATATATTGACATACGTGCGGTTGGATCGTAGATAAGTATTTTTTAAAAAATAGAAAGAACAATCCGGGACAAAGCACTAGTTAGGAGTACGGGTCAAATCGATAGTTGACTACCACTTTTACCATCCAAATAAATTTATTATTTTTTAAAAAATTGGGAATATCACGAAATTAGATATATATTGACATACGTGCTGTTGGATCGTCGATAAGTATTTTTTAAAAAATAGAAACAACAATCCGGGACAAAGCACTAGTTAGCAGTACGGGTCAAATCGATAGTTGACTACCACTTTTACCATCCAAAATAAATTTATTATTTTTTAAAATCTTGGGAATATCACTAAATTAGATATATATTGACATACGTGCGGTTGGATCGTCGATAAGTATTTTTTAAAAAATAGAAAGAACAATCCGGGACAAAGCACTAGTTAGGAGTACGGGTCAAATCGATAGTTGACTACCACTTTTACCATCCAAATAAATTTATTATTTTTTAAAAAATTGGGAATATCACTAAATTAGATATATATTGACATACGTGCTGTTGGATCGTCGATAAGTATTTTTTAAAAAATAGAAAAAACAATCCGGGACAAAGCACTAGTTGGAAGTACGGGTCAAATCGATAGTTGACTATCACGGGAAAACGGACTTATTAGTAGTATTGGTCAAATCAATAGTTACTACTAATTTTACCATCCAAATTAATTTATTATTTTTTAAAATCTTCGAAATATCACTAAATTAGGCATATATTGCCTTGCATGCGGTTGGATCGTCATTAAATATTTTTAAAAAAATAGAAACAACAATCCGGGATAACGGACTCGTTAGTAGTACCAGTCAAATCAATAGTTGACTACTAATTTTACCATCCAAATTAATTTATTATTTTTTAAATTCTTGGAAATATCACTAAATTAGGTATATATTGCCTTACGTGCGGTTGGATCGTCGATAAATATTTTTTAAAAAAATAGAAACAACAATCCGGGATAACGGACTTGTTAGTAGTACTGGTCAAATCAATAGTTGATTACTACTTTTACCATCCAAATTAATTTATTATTTTTTAAAATCTTGGAAATATCAATAAATTAGGTATATATTGCCTTACATGCGGTTGGATCGTCGATAAATATTTTCAAAAAAATAGAAACAATAATTCGGGATAACGGACTTGTTAGTAGTACGGGTCAAATCAATAGTTGACTACTTATTTTACCATCCAAATTAATTTATTATTTTTTTAAATCTTGAAAATATCACTAAATTAGGTATATATTGTCTTACGTGCGGTTGGATCGTCGATAAATATTTTTAAAAAACAGAAACAACAATCCGGGATAACGGACTTGTTAGTAGTACTGGTCAAATCAATAGTTGACCACTAATTTTACCATCCAAATTAATTTATTATTTTTTAAAATCTTGGAAATATCACTAAATTAGGTATATATTGCCTTACATGCGGTTGGATCGTCGATAAATATTTTCAAAAAAATAGAAACAATAATCCGGGATAACGGACTTGTTAGTAGTACGGGTCAAATCAATAGTTGACTACTTATTTTACCATCCAAATTAATTTATTATTTTTTTAAATCTTGAAAATATCACTAAATTAGGTATATATTGTCTTACGTGCGGTTGGATCGTCGATAAATATTTTTAAAAAAACAGAAACAACAATCCGGGATAACGGACTTGTTAGTAGTACTAGTCAAATCAATAGTTGACTACTAATTTTAACATCCAAATTAATTTATTATTTTTTAAAATCTTTGAAATGTCACTAAATTAGGTATATATTGCCTTGCGTGCGGTTGGATCGTCGATAAATATTTTTGAAAAAATAGAAACAACAATCCGGGATAACGGACTAGTTAGTAGTACGGGACAAATCTATAGTTGACTACTAATTTTACCATCCAAATTAATTTATTATTTTTTAAAATCTTGGCAATATCACTAAATTAGGTATATATTGCCATAAATGTGGTTTGGATCTTCAATAAATATTTTTAAAAAAATAGAATTAACAATCCGGGACAACGAATTAGTTAGTTATACGGGTCAAATCAATAGTTGACTACTAATTTTACCGTCCAAACTAAAATAATTTAGTGATAACGAATTATTTTGATTATTTTGATTATTAATTATGAAATAGAATTGCATGTTAAAATTTGTTAAAAAAAAGAGTATTTTTAATAATTAATTATTGAAATCAATTGTTGGGTGAAAATGTGAGCGGCAAAAAAGACCGCTTGGAACAAAACTTTTAAGACAATATTTTAGGTACTTGTTCAATTATTCTCTCATTCTCGGTCTTTCTCTCTCAAGCTATGGGTGCTCTCGAAGCTTTAGGGATTCAATTAGGGCTAAGCGTTATCAACTGAGGGGTTCAATTAGATCGATTAACAAGATTAGGGGTTCGATTAGGGTTCTAGGCGGAGGTTCAAGCTTTGGGTTCAATTAGGGGAACCTTCTTTAATCTACTTTGGGTTCGATTAGGGTTCTAGGCGGAGGTTCAAGATTAGCCTGTATCAAACTTGTGTTGTATGTGTATGTGTATCTTACTTTACACTCCTCTCCCTCCTTCTCCCTCAGTATCTCTCTATGTCTCTTCATCCCTTGATTTGAGATGCAAGTAGTACATGCCTATGTGCTCATTTATATTTTTAATATGTGATGAAGATCCCTATATGTGATTTCTGGGTTCAGAAACCAGTTTTCTTGGTCTCTGTTTGTTGTTAATTAGATTATAAGAATGTAGTTGTTATTTGGTTTAGGTTTGGCAGTTCTCGTATGATGTTATAAGTTATTTGTTTATAAGTTAGATGTTATAAGTTATTTGTTTCTGAATCATTCAGTTTGTTTCTTAATTTATATCTAACAAGTAAAACTCAGCAATATGATACTCTAAGGAACTGATCTGCATAGATGCTTATATTTGGCATATACTCTGTAAAGTCTTAATTAGTAATTAAAATATCATATGATACTCATAAATTTATATTGTGGCGATTTTACATGGCCAGATTATAAATGCAATCATGAGTGGAAGGGATGCTTTGGTTATTATGGCTGCTGGTGGTGGTAAGAGCCTCTGTTTTATCTTCTTTTTTAGTAATTTCTGAAGATTTACGTCGTACGTTGTACTGAACAACTCACCTCATATGACAGTTGAATTTGTCTCTTTTTTTACCAATCAAGCAGCTGAGTTTTATTAGTTTATCATATTTTGGGCTTGCTGAGGTCTCTTATACATTAAATCGATATAGGTGGAGCAGTGGCAAGTTGCAGGTGATTGTTGGTATGGTATGTATACTTTTGTCAAGACAGAGCACACCCGAGCTCTCATAGCATCACACACCTCAGCAAACTCCATACAACACACCACGTCCAACGCCTCGAGTTGTTTATGTACACGCACACTAAAATCATGATCTAAAGACATTCATCAACGAAAAAAGTGCAAAATTATATGTAAGTGCACATTAACTTTGTCATTTACAATTGATAAAATTATGGCTAAGTGCTAATTTATGTTGGTCAGAGTAAATGTAAGTGCTAATATGTGCTGGTCTGGAGTTATGTAACTTAGATGTCTACTTTAGGTTGTATTCTACTTATTTATTATAGTCCTGAAAATTTGACTTACAATTAGTTATAAGTCAGGGCAATTATATGTATGGCTTGTATCCTGAAATTTGCTCGATTATGATAAGCTGTGATTAACATTTCATTAAGCTAAATTTATAGGCAGGCTTGCCCCAGCTTATAATCTAAGCCGAGGAACCACCTGTTCATTTTCTTCTTTTTATCACAACTTATCTAAATATTTCATAATCATGATTTATTAATCATTTGATACAATCCTTAATGCATACCTTAGAGTGCCTAGTTAGTTCTCTCTTGGGGGTCAGCCTCTTGAAAGATTTAGATGTTGCCTTACTTTCTCCGATAAGTAAAGACAAATTTATTACTCCTAGCACAAAAGAGTCTAATACATGCAAGTGCAGGAAAAAAATATCTTTGTTATAACTTTAGGTTGCCCTGAGGAGATGCTACTTTAGGTTGCATTCTACTTATTTATTATTATGTGCGTTATATAGATGATTATGGTTTTAGAATCTTTGTCGTATTATTACGTGTTTCAGAAGAATGAATATGGAGTTCAATAAATTTCAAGAATGGCTAATTTAGTTTGAGTATATGAGATGTTTAAATAAAAAAATTGAACCTTGTTATGAACCTGTTGGGAATTTTGAATACAAATTCTTTCAGTTCCTACTAGAGTGGAAATCGATTTGAATTGTTTAATTTTGCAGGAGAAAATCAAAGACCTTCGTGTTGAGCGTTCTCGGCCTGTTAATGGCTCATCAACACCTCAACTTATTGATGAGAATCAGTTTTTTTAGTTGTTTTATGATGCAGTGGGTGGTCGTAACAGCAGGAACAGGATATATGATTTTGGTCTCATCACAGGATATTTTTTATGCACCAAGTAGCAGCACAATTGCCCATGTCAGTGAATCCTCCCATCCTAATAATAGTCAAGATTATCAGAAGCTACAAACTATGTTCTAACTATTAACTTGTATTAGAGAACTACCAAGAACTTGTTTGAACTCCTTTTGAATGTGTAAACTTATTACCAGGCCTTTGGCAAGTCTTCAAGTTATTAATGTATGGTTTCTTCATGGTAGAATTTTATTTTGTATTTCGCTTCGGATTAATTTCGAATGTCTATGGCAAACTGGAACATGTATCGTAACACAATAAACAAAAAAAAAGGCCGAAAAATTGCTTTTAAAAAAACTTAAAAATCAAATCACTAACGGATTCACAACGAAAATAAAATAGAAAGTTTGTTGAAAAACCGTTGCTAATTACCAATGGAATTTTCCGTAGCAAATTCTGGAAATTCTTGTAACGGGTGTTCTGTTGGCAATTAGTTGCTAAAATTTTCCGTTGGGAATCTGTTATTACATTTACCAACGGAAAGTCGTTGGCATGTTGTTGCTAAATATACTAACGGAATAATCTGTTGTCCCTTCGTTATAACATGGTTGGTGGTAAAATATGAATTCTGTTATTGTTCTCTTGGTATTCCGTTGGTAAGTTTAGTAACGGAAACAATTTCGTTGGTAACGATTTCCCAACAAGGTTTCCTCCAACAGACAGGTTTGGTGGTTATTCCGTTGGTAAAAGGGTCTTTCCAACGGATTTCCTTAACATGCCAACGGAATTTTCTGTTGTTAAAGCTGGGTTTTCTTGTAGTGCTACAGTTAAACCTCGATAAATGAATACGCTCGGGACCGGAAAATTTTATTCATTAATCGAGATTATTCATTTATCGAGGTCAAAAATACACTATCTCTATTATGTCGGAAAAAATTATTCATTTAATGAGGTTATTCGTTTATCAAATATTCATTTATCGAGGTTCTACCGCTATTTGTCTGTCAGATAACTTATATCCCTGGAGAGACTGAAGGTGATCTATTTAGTCTTTGACCATTTTCCTCTGTGCTCTGGACCTTTTTTGCATTAGAGAATTATAGGATCTAGTAAAATCATATAAAATAAGTGTGTAGTTTCAGATTCTCCCTTGCATATCTTTTTATATTGTATTAGCATTTTCTGAATTGGTGATGATCTTGTGCTATATCGTCAGAGAATAGGAGATGTCAGATTAAGAGAACCACTAGAATGTGTTGACTCATTAACAGAAGAAGTAATTGATAGGACTGTCGCTGCATTTCTTGAACAAGTAAAAGGTGGCTGTTGGGCAACTGGTGGATGGCCTCAAACATTTACCGACTATTCAGTATCGAAGCTTGCTGTCAATGCTCATACCAGGCTGATGGCTAAGAAATTTTCCAGTAGGCCAGAAGGTGAAAAGATTTATATCAATTGCTGTTGTCCAGGTTGGGTGAAGACTGCCATGACTGATTGGCAAGCCCCTGTATACTGTTTCAATGATGCTACTGAGCTGAAGAAAGAAATGGATAAACAGAGTTCTGGTGGAGCACTTGAATCTAGTGTTAACGGTAATTATTACCGGAGATCAATGCGATCACTTGCAATGAATTTTGCTGTAGAACTCTGAATCTCTATCCATTATCCTTCATCGTTATGTATGATTCATGTAATAAGTAAATAAGTCGAATTGATTTGCCCAGTTTATAAAGATTATAAAATTTAGGATCAGATGGTCATCTTTTCCCCATTTTTATTCGTTATGTCAGGTAATTATGTACTAACTAGCTTAAAACCTGTGCATGAACGGATATTTTATAGTACAATGGTAATTTTTTTTAATTTGAATTAAAAATTTTAATACATGAATTTTGTAGATTTAAAATTTTAAATAATATGATTGATAATAATTATATATATAATAATTATATATATGTTGTTCGTGATATTTTTAGAAAAGAATGGATTTTAGTTTGAAAATATTAAAAAGATGAAATGTTTTAGCTGAGAAATGTAATCGGTTAGTTATTAGCTATTAAAATATTATTATTTTGTTTTACTTAAATAAAGCTACCAGAATAGATTTTATTAGAAGAAAATAGAAAAAGTAACGTTTTGCTGAAAAAGGTAATTGATTAATTATTAGTAATAATAATTTTAATATTTTATTTTATTAAATAGAATTCCTCATAATGTTTTAAGAAAAGGATAAATTTTAGTTAGATAAACTAGAAAAGATAATGTATTTTACGTGAAAAGGAAAATGGATTAGTTATTGAAAAATAGAAATGCTAACATGTTTTATCTAAAAAATAAAACATTTTACAAAAATAAAGTTACCCGAATAGGTTTTATTGGAGAAAAAAATAGAAAAGGTGACATAGTTTAGCTAAATAGGTAATTGGTTAATTATTAGTGATTATAATTATAATACTTTATTTTATTAAATAAAATTGTTAATAGTGTTTTTAGAAAAGAAAAAAATTTAGTTAGATAAAATATAAAAGATAATGTATTTTACGTGAAAAAAGAAATTGATTAGTTATTGAAAAAATAGAAGGAAACATATTTTACCTGAATTTTTTTATTAGTTATTAGTAATTATAAAGTAAGGATAATTAAGTAAAAATAAGATGTACCGTACCGATCGACTGACCAACGGATCAAAATTTTTATGTTTCGGCTATTATATAAACTGATCTTTTCTCGTCGTCCATACTCGGAAGAGTTGTAGCCTCCGGCGTTAAAACAATAATAGGTATTGAAAGTAATAATCGAGAAATGAGAGTAATCTAATTGTAAATAAACACAACACAACACAACGTACTCAGTATATCCCGCATGAGCAGGGTCTGACACTACAAGGATTTTTGCTTTAGACGACACTCAAAACGTGTTGTCTGAATGTACCAAAAAATGTTGACTATTGAGAAGTCGTCTGATACACACCTCAGACAACACACATCAAACTGTTGTGTGAGAGTTGAAAGACAAGTAAAAGTCACCTGAAAAGAGTTGTCTGATACCCAGAAACAACAACACTTCTTTGGAAACCTGTTGTCAAAACTGCAATAATGCAACACGTTTTAACGAATATATTGTTGTTTTAAGCAGTAAAGACAATGGTTTTTAAAAGAAAGCCTATTGTTTAAGTGCAAAAGATACAATCTTTTACTTGATCAGGGCTGTTGTTGTATGTCATTACAGACAATGGTTTTGTAGCAAAAACCATTTGTTTTATGGTTAGTTGTACAACATGTTATCTCATATGGGATGTTGTTGTACACTAGGAAGGATAACACTTTCTTAGTATATAACTCTTGTTTGAAATTATTTCAAACAATGGTTTTGCAGAGTATAACATGTTGTTATTTGTTAAAAGAGACAACAGTTTTGTGGGTTCTATCGTGTGTTTCTTGTAGTCAGACAATGGTTTCTTTCTTTTTATGTGTTGTATATGAATAGAATACACAATGGTTTCTTGAAACATGTCCATTGTCTGATAATATTTTCCACAAGTGTTTCTAAAGTATGATAACATTGGCTAATGTTAAATGAAACAACACTTTTATTTACAACAAAAATTAGAGTTTATACAGTACTAGCAACAAACAAATATTCATAACAAAAACTACATACCAATCAATATTCATGATCATCTCTACAAAGCTACTACCGGTACCAATTCCCAACAAAGTACCACTACCATCGTCTAAATTACAAATGTTAGAATGAGATAACTCAATTTCTTTACCTACTTCTCTAGCTCTATTTTCTTCTTTATTTTCTTTTCAGTAGCATGAGGCTGAGAAGAAGTTTCATCAGATGTCTTCTTAGGAGAAGCAACACCTTCACTTGATTTTGATACAATAGCAATCTTGGTTCCTGGTTTCCACAGTATCCCCTTCATTTGCGACAAACTACAAGTATGCATATGAGTTTAGATACACATATTCAATGTGGTGCAACAATAAATAGATGATAACTATTTGAGCATATTTAGGTACAATATACCTTTTGGATAACACCAGCTTCAGGACTAGCAACATCAATTGTCACCTGATTGGAAGTAAAGATCGAAATGGTAAAAGTCTTAAAGGAAATAGCACATTTTATCCTTTAAAATAGATGGACGGTTATACCATATCATGATTCAGATAAGAATAGTTGGAATAGACTAAATACACAGAAATTCAATTGGACAAGTTGAGTATGTTGCAATGAACATATCTCGTCCAGAAAATGGGTAGATTTTAAATTCCAACAGTAAAAAATATGAACTAAGAGAAAGACGTTAAACCTTGATCGTTAAACTTAAACCTTGACTCAAACATTAAATTAACTGCTCAAAGTTCACATATCAAAACAAAAGTCAAGTTCACAAGGGGACATGGTATAATCAGCAGGATGCAATTTATAAAAAGAAGACCCCATATTAGTATATATCTCACCGCTTGTTCAAAGTCACCAGACATGCCCATTGACAGCTGGCATTGGTCCAGAGCCATTCCAATTGCCTTGCAAACTTCAACTTTGCAATTTGACAAAGTCTGTAACATATAAGCAATAAAATTATGCATCTGAATTCAATTGATTGATCACCAAGAAGAAAATACAAGAGCCATAGATTGTGAAAGTAGGAAAGTACAAGGATTCCGATGAACTAAAAGTCAAAACTATATAGGGATAGCACTGACCATGCCAAAAATGAAGTTAAATATTACTGTGGTATATTAGCACGCAGAAAATATGTGATTACTTTGAAATTTTCAGGAGTTGAAGAATAATCTGCCATTCCAATTGTCATCAAGCCAGAAAACTCAAGATTTGGGCAGCCCATTCAAACATGTTTCACTAGCTCTACACAAGCTGATGGATCTACACCAGATTTTGCTGCCAAAAAAGACACAATCATAATTACAAAGTTCGGGTATTTAGTCTTCACGAAGATAGATTGTTTAAAGCAGTACTGGTTCTGCACTGGGAAAGAGCTAAAACCATCACAAAAGCATTATACATTGACAGGAGTCCAGATTAATTACATATATATGTACTTGTGGTTCAGATTTTGAGTTTACAATTACGACTCATAAAGGATGAATGCAATTACGTTCACAGGAATCTATTATTCAGTGCACTGCTTTAGTAAGTAGGTTAATCAGAAAGCACAGATTATGTTCAAAAAACTCTCTTGCATGGAGGGTCAAAACATGAAAATTTCTTACTTAAGACATGTATATACTTATATCAGAAACTCACCTCGTTACGTGCCTCCATGCCTTCTGGATTGTCAGCTCGGAAAAAGTCAGCACTCTGCCAATATTATTAAGACAGGGGTTAGAAGAAGTGAGGTAAGTGCGTGAAAGGCCTTGAGAGAAGCCTTTACGCTGAGGTGGGGTGATGGAGTTGAATAAATCGAAAGCTTGGTTTTGACCGGAAGACAAGGATTTGTAGATCTCAGGTGGTCCGATCAGGTAAATGGTGGGTGTTTGGGTAGACTCGACCATGATGACTGTTTCTTCTTTGGACATTGTCAATTTTGTGGAATTTTATTTTATGTGTTGAGTTAGATTGGGGATTTTGTAATTGTAAGTGGGGTTTATGCATATATTATTCAGACATCTAGATCCAGTTGTGCCGCTGTGTGTGGTGGTGATGGACGGCGTTGTCGCCTGAAGAGAGAGGGGGGGAAGAGAGAGAGAGAGAGATGGAGAGATTGGTGCGAGGGGAACATTAGGGATGTGGTGGTTGGCTGAAGAAGAAGGGAGTCCGTTGATTGAAAGAGATGTTAGGGGTAGTGAATTTGGAGCTGTTTTTAGAAAAGGGGGAAAACAGAGCCGACAGACTGATGTGAAGAAAATTTTAAGTAAAGAGGGAAGCGAAATTTTAGTAAAGAGGGAATTGAAATGAAGGGGGGAAATCAAATATTTCAACAAGCGGCAATATGAATTAAATAAAGGGAAGGAAGTGAAACAAAAAAAATTCACTGAATAATTTTTTTGAATTATTTCTTCGACGATCGAACCATACGGATGTTAATAGACAATAATTTTAGTGTTGGGAAAAAACAATAAAAAGGTCGGGTTGTACTGGATTTTAACAAAAACGTAGTAAAATTGTTGTTTCGTATAGCGGGGCACGATCCAAATTCACTGAATAATTTTTTTGAATGATTTGTTCGACGATCCAACTGTACGGATGTTAATAAACACTCATATTAGTGTTAGGAAAAAATAATCAAAAAATAAAAAGGTGGGTGGTACGGGATTTTAACAAAAACGTAGTACAAGTGTTGCTTCCTATAACGGGGCACGATCCAGATTCATTGAATAATTTTTTTGAATGATTTCTTCGATGATCCAACCGTACGGATGTTAATAGACACTCATTTTAGTATTGGGAAAAAATAAAAAAAAAATAAAAGAGTCAGGTTGTACGAGATTTTAACAAAAACGTAGTAAAATTGTTGTTTCATATAGCGGGGCACGATCCAAATTCACTGAATAATTTTTTTGAATGATTTCTTCGATGATCCAACCGTACAGATGTTAATAAACACTCATTTTAGTGTTGGAAAAAAATAATCAAAAAATAAAAGGGTCAGGTGGTACGGGATTTTAACAAAAACGTAGTACAATTGTTGCTTCCTAAAACGGGGCACTATCCAAATTCACTGAATAATTGTTTTGAATGATTTTTTCGACGATCCAACTGTACGGATGTTAATAAACACTCATATTAGTGTTGGGAAAAAATAATCAAAAAATAAAAAGGTCGGGTAGTACGGGATATTAACAAAAACGTAGTACAAGTGCTGCTTCTTATAACGGGCACGATCCAGATTCACTGAATATTTTTTTTGAATGATTTCTTCAATGATCAAACCTTACGGATGTTAATACACACTTATTTTTGTGTTGAGAAAAAATAATCAAAAATAAAAAGGTCGGGTGGTATGGGATTTTAACAAAAACGTAGCAACACCTGTACTACGTTTTTGTTAAAATCTCGTACAACCCAACCTTTTTATTTTCCGATTATTTTCCCCCAACACTGTAATGAGTGTTTATTAACATCTGTACGGTTCGATCGTCGAACAAATCATTCAAAAAAATTATTCAGTGAATCTGGATCGTGTCCCATTAAAGGAAGCAGCACTTTCACTACGTTTTTGTAAAAATCTCGTACAACTCGGCTTTTTTATTTTCTGATTATTTTTTTCCAACACTAAAATGAGTGTTTATTAACATCTCTACGGTTCGATCATCGAACAAATAATTTAAAAAATTATTCAGTGAATCTGGATCGTGTCCCGTTAAAGGAAGTAGCACTTTCACTACGTTTTTGTTAAAATCTCGTACAAACCGGCCTTTTTATTTTCCGATTATTTTTTTCCAACACTAAAATGAGTGTTTATTAACATTTATAATATAAACCTCGTCAAACTACTACTAACTCTAACTATAAAAATTTAATATTTAATATTAAAAATTAATTAAGATTATTAAATTTTGTACAATTAAAAATAGAAAAGTAGAGCTCATATTTAGACAACACAGGTATCGGTGAAAGGTTAAGAGCGGCAATTTTTCAATAATAAACCGCCCAATTTTTCACGAACTTTAAATTACACCTCTCTCTTTTACTCTCTCCAGTACACACCCCCTCTCTCTCTCTCTCCGGCTTTGAATCTCTCACTTTCGTATCTTCAAATTCCTATGTAAATAGGGCTTGTTAAGGGTTCAATTACTATAATTTCAAATTTCAGCTAAATCGATTTGAGGGGTCGAGGTTTTGGTTCTTCGATAGAGGCTTTGGTTCTTCAAATTAGGGCTTTGAAGGTTATGGGTCATGTCTATAAACATAGGCGTGTCCTGATGGAGATCATCCATAAAATGAAGGCTGAGAAGGCTAGGGAGAAGATTGAGGCAAAGAGAGCAAAGAACAAGGCAAGTATCTTCCGCTGGACAACTTATTCTTCCAGAGGCTCTTAAATTGTTGCCTCTCTACACACTTGGTATGTTTCTATTTTTAAAAAAATATTTTTCGATGATCCAACCGTACGGATGTCAAGATATATCTAATTAAATGATATTCCCAATTTTTGAAAAAATAAAAAAATAATTTGGTTGAAGATCTTAATAGAACACTACTATATTGTCTAGTACTCGTAACTAGTTGACCGAAAAATTACCAAATCAAATAAATTTTTTTTTTGAAATGTTGACAATCCTTTATTATAATACCAGAGTCTATCCATGCGCAGTTAACCAATCAGAAAATTATGAATTATTTTAGAACCAATCAGAGCTGACTTCTAAATTTTAGACCAATCATGTTATATTAAGGATTTTCCTTATTTACATTCTCACCATACCTCACATAAATTTCATGAGGTTAATTTTTTTTTAATATAAATACACGAAAGTGTTATTGTAATTACAGAAAATTATATACATTTACAAAAATGCCATTACTATTTTGTTCTAAAAAATACTTGCATCTCATGTAAGTTTCCTGAGTTAATCTCTGGAACTTTATTCTCTATTTTCTGTAATTGTTTAATACTTTTATTTTTTTGAATTGTATGTTCGGTTCGTAGCACGGGTAAAATGCTAGTAACATTAAAAGGATAGATCTTGACCTCGTTACGATTGGATAATCAAGAAATATTTTTAAAAAATAAACTAAAATAATTTACCAAAATTTACGTAATAACATTCAAATTTTGAGCAAATTTTCACACTTATAATAATAACATACAAAATTTTGAGAAAAAGGCGGCACACTTTCCCCCCTTTTCCCTTAACCAAAATTGTTGCAAGTACGTTTTCCCCCTAAAAAGAAAATTATTACCAGGCGGCACCCTTTAATCTATCTACTCCCCCTCTCAACTCTCTCAGACTCTCCCTCGCTCTCTCTCTTATCTCTCACTCTCTCTCTTATCTTCTCTCTTCTGTTCTCTTTACTCTCTTCTCCTCTTTTCTCTTCTCTACTCTTAGATTCACTCTTTTATTTTAATTTTCAATTAGGGTTTCGATTGGGGGTTTCCAGTTCAATGTAAAATTGAGTTTTATATCTACATCTACATACATATGTGTACTTGTATATGGGTGAAAGGGTTACTTTTTGATGCTTCTACGCCCCAATGGACCCGATCGTCAACTCAGCTCTGGAAGAGATTTGCGCCGTAGGCGCCACGGGCCTCACTCTCCCAAACCTCTGGCCCAAACTCCAATCATCTTTCATTTCAAATAGGCTTCCTCCTCCATGCCTCAATGTTAAGAAAGCTCTGTGGACCAATCTCCTCAACGTCCCTGGCCTACAATTCGAATCCCGAGGAGTTTGTTACAAATGTCAGGATTCTGTTATTCAGTCTGTTGAAGATTCCGAAAAGTTGAATTTGAAGATTGTGGCAGCTGAGCATTTGCGCAATTGTTTCGTTGGGATGTATGATATTAAGGCTTCTAATGCTGGAATTTCTGTCCAAGGCCGTCGTGCTCTCGAGCGTATTGCCATTGCTAGGTTTGTTTGTACTCGAAATGTGTATTGATTTTGGTTATTGTGTCGAATTGTTGTGTTATTTTGGGACTTTTTGATGGTGCTTGATATTAATGTTTGCATTTCGTGCTATACTTGAAATGTTATAAATATAATCACATATGGTTAGTAAGAATAAAGTTTGCAAAATTTATGTATTCATTTTTGCATAGTGAATGAAATAATTTAGAAGTTGGAATACCTTTAATTAATTTTTTCGATGGGAGAGTGTTATTACTGTTATATTTAGCAACGGATACACGGATTATATTAGGCCAGAGGACTTAATGTTGTTAAAATTATCTTTTTTGTTACAGAACACGATCACGAATATAAGAAATTTGTATATGCTGATGTTTTTTTATAATATATGTTAGATTTTAATTGGGTAAGTAATAAGTAAAATCTTTTAATTGTTTGATATATTTTTCAAACAATTAATAACAATTAATGGTCTATGGGTCTATAACTTTAGAAATGTGAAGACATATATTTTTGACTTACTGTATAAGTTGTTTCTGAATATGCCTTGAAAGACATTATGAGTTTGTATGTATGTTTAATTATTTATATGTGTGTCTGTAGTATGCATAACTGAATTGTCTTTTTAATTAATAGTGATAAAGGAAATCCTATTTTGCTAACAGCTAGTATCATTTTATTTCTACTTCCAAACATTCAAGGCTGTGAAGACAATTTATTTTCTTTGTTTCAGCTTGTAAAGTGGGACCAATACAGCTTTGCGTCAGCTATGGGACCCGCTGGTGTTGAGCTTTTGGCTGGAGGTTTAGACGGCTATGCCAATCAAGCAAAACGAGTTGAGGAGTTATTCGGAAAGATATGGCCACCACTAAACGTCTAAGTATTTTCTCACCACAGAGAAGCTGACCATCCTAAATAAGACAATAAGTTGAGTCCAAGTTTTTTCTTTAATGTTCAAGCTCTGTGACTCTGTACTTTGCCTTGTTATTTTCTTAACCTTCTGTAATGACCCTTCTGTACTTTGCGGTGTAGTAAATTTGATTCATGTATGTGGATTGTCTTGTATTTGTTTAGTTGTTTTTTGTAAGTTGAATTGGGGTTGTATTTGTTTAGTTTGTTTTTTGTAAGTTGAATTTGGGTTGATGAAATGAATCTTTGTTTTGTTTGAATCTCATTCATGAATTTGATAATTGTGTAATAGCAACGAAATTAGCAACGGATTGGTAAAGTCTATCGGCAAAGCTTATGCAGCTAAATAACATATGAAGAAGTTGGATATATTCAATTGTTTGGCCTTTGTTGATTTGTTGGATGCCAATTTGGTAGGTTAGTCATCTTTTAAATATGTTTTTTTTTCATGTGCAGTTCATTAGACAACAGTTTTAAACAGAAGACACTTGTATGAGTTGAAACACACAATAGGCAAGAATCTGTTGTGTGTTGGATTATGTTCATACAACACTATGTAAAGCACTTGTGTTAAATATCATTACACAATACCACGTTGGAAATCACTTGTCTCATTCTAACAATACTTTTTACGAAGTATTGTCTATGCTTCATTCACATAATATTTCTAAAAAATGTTGTGTGTTGGTTAACTGTCACACAACACTATGGATAACATATTGTATGACTGCTACTTAGACAACAGACCTAAAAAACGCTTGTCTAATCTAAAAATACTTATGCATTTACACAACACCCCTGGTTTTGGCCCATTGTGTTAATGTAGAATTAGACAATACTTTTTCGAGCACGAAAATACTAGTTGTCTGATCATTTCGGGCAACACTTTTTTTCATGGGTGTTGTCTGAGGGGTGTCGTCTGTAGCCAGATTTCTTGTAGTGTGAGGGGGGTAGGATGTACGCAATCATGCCCCTACACAATGGTAGAGAGATTGTTTCCGGTTTTTGACCCTCGGCAGGAGTCGAACCCGTGACCTCACGGTTCACGGATAATTAGTAATCTAATTGTAAATGTGAAAGGTATATGTATTAGGGTTACGGGTGATTCCCGAACGATAAATCCTGCGTATTGTGGACACAGTCACACAGGCGCATGTTACTGGGTCTGATGTCATAATCTGTATCCAAAATTGGGTTTTAACAAACCTACACTACTTTTAACATATTATTTCCTCCTCACATTTGCGGATTTTCTGAATGAAGGAATAGTAAGGATTAGAATTTAATTTAATGATGAGAAATGAAAATAAGATATGTGATGAGTGATTAAGATTACATATCACATCTCATACTAATTAAAATTTCAATTGGAATATGACCCCTATAATATTTGATTATATAATAAGATTAAAAAGAATAATAAAAAGTATTATTATAGGTCAAGGGTTCGATTCTTATCAACTACAAAATATTTTGTGTATATAAATCATTCCAAAAACATCTTAAAAATTAATAATTTTATTATATTTTTAAAAAATAAATCATCCGATTGGACGAGAACATAAAGTTACCACGTCTTGATATGAAGTATGACGCATACAGTTAGAAATATTAAATCTAACATTAAAGATGCAATGCTTTGTATGAAAACGTCGGTGGAACATATGTTTTCAATATTGTACTAATGATGCTGTACATTTCTTCTTATATAAAAATCTATCATGTTCATGCAATCGGGGAGTAAATGGGCGGTGCTTATTAATAGAAACTGTGGCTACAAGAGTTGAAACATCAAACAAGATGATCAAGCAATCCAGCCTGTTCAAAGAAATAAATTGGTCGTAAAAAGCTATTTCTAAGAAAAAATGGAAAAAAGTGTTAAGTTATTGTCCAAATTATTTAGGAACAATAAGAATATGTTTAAAATTAATGTACAAAATCGATGGTTTTTATGTGATATTTTATGTAGATATGTATATTAGGTAGATAAAAAGTTCTTAGCTTTTATATTACATAATTAAATAAAAAAATCATTATTATTATTCTTCTATACTATACTATTATAAACGAAATAGGATATATTTGGTTGGTCGTTTGGTACACTAAATTATTTATTGTACACTAAATAATAACCGTTAGATTTTAAGATAGATAAAAAATAACCGTTTGATGTAATACTAAAAGAATATTCTTTTTATAATATTTAAAATACTCCCATATGTTTAATTCGAATTCTGTCAACAACATGTTATTATTAAACATTTATATTCTTATAAACAGCAACTTCCAAAAGTTTAAGGTTCGATTCCCGTCAACAACATATTTTAGTTATCCCGTCAACAACGTATTAAATTTAAAAAATTATATTATCTATTTTCAATACAGAAGAAAAACACTATAAGTTAGAATGCCATCAAATATTTATTATTATATTTTAGTATCTTCTATAATTTATTTCATACTAACTGAAAAACATTCTATTTAGCAAAAAAAAACATATATTAAAATCATGAATAATAAGATGAGAATATTAAAAATCATTCGTGCATCGCACGGGTTATAAGCTAGTATATATAATAAGCGTAAATAGAATCTTATTAAATTTTTTTGTAGTACAATAATATAGTCGTTGAACGATCAAAATAGCATAAATCGCTGGATCCTAAAATAAAAATATATGAGAACCGTTAGATATATTAAAATGTAAACTAAAATAATTTAAATCAAATATAAATAGGTTTTCTAAATTGAATAGAATTCTCAGTTTAAAAATTTGATCGTAACTATATTCAACTAAAAAGGGTAATTTTATAATTAAAATCAAATATAAATAAATTTCTTAAATATAGTATAATTCTTGACGTACAAATTTTTCACTTTCTTCTTTCTTCATTTTTGGGGTAGTTTTAATGGGAAAAATTGTTAAATAATAATTAAATTAAAGATTATTTTGTGAATTTAGCATCGACGGTAAAATCGTCCAAATTTAATTTTTAGAACTCAAGATATAACACAAATAGTAACTTAAGTGTCTAAAATCTAATAAATTTTAATTTTTTTACTATAATTTGATCATGTTTTCTTTATTTGTTTCAAATTTAGGAATTTTTTTTCCTCTAATGAAATATTTAAACTTGTTTATTAAAAATCCATTATAACACTAAATATAATTAATATAAGAATAAATTATTTAAAAATTATACATACATACATACATACATGCATACAGATTAGTATATATATATATATATATAGAGAAAAATGTTCCTACAGTTAACTTTAGGAGAATTTCCTAAAGTTAACCTTTAAAATCATTTGATTGTTACCTTTTATTTACAAGGGCCCCGCAGGGGCATTAATAAGGTGTCTTTTTATTTAGTAAAGTATGTGATGTGTCTTTATTTCAGTGGTTAACTGTAGGAAATTCTCCTATAGTTAACTATAGGATCATTAAGCCCATATATATATATATATATATATATATATATATATATATATATATATATATATATATATATATATATATATATATATATATATATATATATATATACTTTTATTACTTATGAAAAATTCAACATAGTGTTTTTTAATTAAATCGAATAAGAACGCAATGACCAATATAAAGACCCAAATTATTCAAAAATAAAACAAAGTGAAGATAAATTTGATGAAAATCCAATCTAATTATTTTGAACAAATATGTATAATCAACATGTTAATAAAACTTGAATAGATCAATTTAACTAATTTTTAAATAAATAAATCAAAAAGGTACAAAAATTGGTTACTATTCTTTTATTTTTAACATGAACCTGACAGTGTGTTTCGCTATTTTTTTTTGTTATATAACAAAAATATAACATGTATATTAAAAATAAATGTATTTTACCTGAAATGAATGGTGAAATAGCTGGTTCATCAACACTGACAATAATACATGTGCATAGCATAGGGTGTCACATGTATCTACTGAATTTTGGTCGTCTTGGTACAATATTAAAAAAAATTGTTATATCTTAAAATAAATAGTTGAAATGTTCAATATAATATATTGAAATATGTAATGTTTTAAAAGATAAATTATTTTTTCATAAATTTAAAGTTCAAACACCATCAAAGATAAATAAACATAAATATATGTATTGTTAGCTTTAAAAATATTAATAAAGTTTAAAAATTAATAACATATAAATATTAAAAATTTGTAACTTTTTTATCAATATTAAAAAAAAAAACGATGCACAAATTATAAGCAAGTATATATAATGCTATTTAGATGATTTTTTTATCCTCACATGTGACAAAGAAACCAACAAAATACACAGTCCAAAAGTGTTTTCCTGGTGGAAGAACACTATTGATAAACCAATAAAATTTATTCTTCATTTAATTTTCAACAACATTTTGATTTAGCCATTTATTAAAGGTCCCTTTATTAAATTATTACTCTAACAACCAAAAACAACATTAAATAATCACAACGAGTTACACATGAGTTTCTAAACATTAGCTTTAAAGACAAAAACATTAAAGGCGTTTGACTGATGTTTTTTTTTTCTATAGTGAATATTTATTTTTCTATATAATCTTTATTTAAAGATAAGATCGAGCAAACGTTGCCATATACAGCTGTTTAAATTTTGTTTTGGATGACCATTGTTTTTTTTTTTTCTTTTGAAAGAAAGGAATTTCATTAAATAGAAGAATCCAGTAACAAGGCCTCCAACACAGTTATAGGAGGAGACGTAAAAACATTCTGACAATTAACTAAACAGGGTAATCTAGCAATCTCATGTGCTACCCTATTAGCTTGATTTCTAGCAAAATGAAAAGAAGTTCCAACTAATTCACTAAGAAACATCCTGCATTGCTCAAGAACTTCCCCCACTTCAAGTAGATTCACAACTCCTTTTTTGACTCCTTCCACCACAAGAAGAGAATCTGATTCCAGCTCCACTTTATGGTTATGTAATCGTTGCTCCTTGATCCATGATAAAGCCTCACGAGCATCTATCGCATCTGCTTCAAAAACTGATGCAGGTGACCGCATACAGAGATTTCTAGTTGCTAAAAACGTCCCAAGATGATTTCTTAACACCATACCAATCGTGAAGTTTGCAGACTCTCTGAAAAGCGATGCGTCTACATTAACCTTCAGCACACCTTCATCTGGGGGCTTCCACAGTTCCACTTGTAGAAATTCATTTGTTTCTTCTATTGAGTAGGTTGAGATTTCCTTTTAAGTTTATATCGTGCCTCCCTCCAATCATCGATAGATTTAAAGCTACTATCCATAGCTATAGCAGCTTTAACAGTCTTCCCTTCCCACATCTTTTTGTTTCTCCACAGCCATATACCCCAGAGAATTATACACACCTTGACAGCCTCTTTGTCTCTGCAATCACTCAATTTATTCACTAACCAATCAGGGTCATATTCAACTGAACTCATGTCATAGCTAAATCCAGCATAAGCCCAGCATTGTGATGCAAACTGGCAATCAAAGAAGACGTGTAAAACTTGTTCAATATCAGCACTGCACATGGGACACGTTATAGGCAAATACACACCTTTAGAACTTAACCTTTTACGAACTGGAATTGTGTTGCGACAGAACCTTCATTTAAATATCTTGACCTTGTGAGGAATGAGTAACCTCCAGATTTTCGACCAACCTATGCATTGATGAATATTAAGAGTGCCAATATTCTGAACTTTCCAGAACTTATAACCATCCTTCGCAGAATAGACACCTGTACTCGAGTCAGCCCACACCAATCTATCCTTCACATTACGCTGCGGAATAGGAGTAGCTAAAATAGCTTGAGCATCTTCAGGCAAAAATTTGTCACTGATCAGAGGCACATTCCACTGTTTAGAATTAGGCATAAAATAACTTGAAACCTTTTCATTCCTCCCAACATAGCTGTGACTATTCTCAACATAGAAATTCCTCTTCAAACGTAACCACTGGTCTGTTGTTGCAACTATATCCTCTCCATTGCCCATCTAAACCCCTTATGAAGAGCTTCCATTGCTGTCAAAATTCCCTGCCAAATAAACCTCGGGTTTCTCCCTTTCCTTGCCTTAAGAACATGAGTGTCTAGAAAATAATTGGATTTATATACCCTAGAAACCCAGGAGTGAGGATTGTTCATAAAATTCCAACAATGTTTATCCAAAAGTGCAATATTGAACCCATATAAGCTTCTAAAACCCAACCCACCTTTCGACTTAGACATACTCATGTTGTTCCAAGACAACCAGCTTATTCCCCTTCCCTCTCTAGCACTAGATCTCCACCAGTAATTATTAAACATAACTTCTAGCTCCTGACAAAGGGTTTTCGGCAACAGAAAACAGGACATACTATACGCAGGATAGCTTGAGCCACATTCTTGACTAGAATTGTCTTACCAGCTCTCGAAATCGGTTTGTTTTGCCACCCTTGAATACGCTTGCACGCTCGTTCTTTCAAATAACCAAACACTCGTTTCTTGATCTACCTACCAAAGAATGTAGACCCAGGTAGTTGGTATTGGTAATCCCATTATACACACCAAGAATTCCTGAGAGCTCGAGTTGTTTATCTCGACGTACATTAGCACTAAAAAAGATACCCGATTTCTGATAATTAACAGATTGCCCCGAACTTCTTTCATAAGCTGTTAGGATATCCTTCACAACAGTAGCCTCCTCAGTAGTGCCTCTAAAAAATAGAAAACTATCATCGGCAAAGAGTATATGAGAGATAGATGGAGCTGTAGGACTAATTCTACAACCGTGAACATTCCCAGTCTCTATAACGTGATCCAAAGCATTTGACAAACCTTCTACACATAGGAGAAAAAGATAAGGGGATAAGGGATCACCTTGTCTTAGACCTCGCTTAGGAAACACTGGACCCACCATCGAACCATTTAAACAAAATTGATAAGAGACCGTTCTAACGCAAAGAAGCATCCAGTCAATCCATTTTTTCGAAAAATTCATAGCTTCCAATCTGTGCCTCAAAAATTTCCAACTCACTATGTCATAAGCTTTACTGATGTCGAGTTTTAGAGCTACATCCCTCTCACTTCCTCCATTCTTTGATCTCATATGATGGATCATTTCGAAAGCAACCAGTACATTGTCCATTATACTTCTCCCCTGCACAAAGGTTGATTACGTCTCCGAGATTACCATGGAAAGAACAGCCTTAATTCTATTTGCTAGTACCTTAGCCAAAATTTTGTATAATGTTTGCACTAAATCACGCAAGCGTACGTGGTCACAAGTAATATAGATATAAGTCAAGTTCGTTCCCACAGAGATCTGGTTTAGGTTTTAATTCAGCTAATGTACCTACGCAACAATGTATGGTTTTAATTCACTGCTAAGACAATTAACAAATTGGGGTTTTGATTTACTAAATTTAACTAAAAAGCAATTTAACAAACTAAGAATTACTTAACTAATGAGATTTAAAACTGATTTACTTATGAGAATAAAAACATGGGATCCTAACTTTATTAAATACTTCGCTTAGATCTGATGCCTTTAATCACTATATGCAATGGTTATGATATCTGATCGGATAACACGAAACAAGTACACGCTACCTGTCAGCATACGTATACCAAACTATCCATACATCCACAAAAGAGATAGAAGATGAATAGACACCAGTTATGCTTAGACCCTATATGTCTATAGAATTTGAAAACATAACGGTTGAGGAGCAAGTTATCCATAATGATCACACAGGGCAGTATAAGTATTTTCATCTTACACTACGAATCACGTTGATAAACAATCATAAACCTATGCTAGCATGTCAAGTTCTAAATCTCAAGATCCACTTTCACTTCACAAGAGATTAACAGATTAGATGTTAGCTACGCATCTAAACACATGAAGCATAACCATACGAGGATACCAGATATACATCACACATAGATCTTTAAACATCAAGATACTAAAGCTCCATAAATAAATCCGTTAGAATCCCATGACAACGATTAGTTCATAATTGAACCGTTCATCACCATGGGATTTGATGAAAACATGATATTAAACAAAGTATGAATGAAAGTAATGATAATATTATAATAAAGAGTTGAGAAAACAAATCTAAAATCCAGAGTATCGCCTAAGAAAAGAATACAAAAGATGAAGTAGATCTAGATCCGTTGCTTGTCACGAGCGTTGAATCTCTCTCTGTTTTTCTCCCTTGCAATTCTAAGTTATGATAAGTAATTCTAAGTAACAATACAAATTACAATGATACAAGGTGTTTAAATAGGCCATAGAAGTCTTGCCCAGCAAGAAAATACCCTATAATACAATTAGAATTCGAAGAAACTACCAAAAATACAATTTCAGATCGAATTAGGGCAAAACAGTAATTTTTCAGGATTTCTTGCTGGCCAGGGCGCAGTCTGCCTAGCAAGGGCGCAGACTGCACACCTCCAATCTGTTTGCTAGGCAGACTGTGACTGCGCACCTCCAATCTGTTTGCTGCGCAGACTGCCTAGCAAGTGCGCAGACTGCGCACCTCATGTCTGTTTGCTGCGCAGACTGCCTAGCAGGGGCGCAGTCTGCCTAGCTCAAATCTGATCTTTTCCTGATTTTGCTCGTTTCTCTTCGTTTTGACTCCAATTTCTTCCGTTCCTTTTCCACTAGCTTCCGTCTTCAATCCTTTAGCCTTATAATCTTCATGGAAGCTTAAACAAGTTCCCATTCCTCATTTCAATGCTAACTTTCGACTCCAAAATTGACGGAAACATCAAACCTAATCGATATTCTTGCAAACCTGCACATTTAAACAAAACACATCAAAACTACAACAAACTTGAGTCCAAGTCATTCAATTTAAGCCGATATGGAACGCTCCAAGTGGATATAAAATCCACTTATCACACCCTCAAACTTAAACCGATGCTTGTCCTCAAGCATAAACAACTAAACACTAACTAATTAGTACCACTTCCGTAGGTGATCATGGTTGCATTTGGCATATACAACAAGCCCTTTAAACCCCTAGGTAGCCCTAGTGGACGAGTGAGGTCTCATGAGGGCCTATAGCGAATGTACCCACAAAATCCTTCTAACTAACTAATGCAATGCAATAACTAACTAATGCAATGCAATGCATGTATGAAACTAATACGAAATGCAACGATCCACTTAGACTAACCAAAACCAATCAACAAGCAAATATCTCAAAGAATGCAACTAAATCCAAATAGAGCTCGACTAAATCCCCGTATACTAACAATACATGAACAGAAACGTGCGTGTGTGTAATGCTCATCAGATATACTCCTAACACTAGATCAAAATCATACCTATTCTTCGCCAAGACAATCACAGGTTTATAAATAGAATAAAATGTAAACACTTCATAACCTAGAAACACCTCCATCATCACTCGAGTTAAACAGGAATTCATACTTTATTCCTTAAACAACAACTACGACACATAGTAATATACACAACAACTGCTTATTTAACCGTGCAATGGATGAGACCCCGAAAGGCTTATACAATAATACCCATGTAGGAAGCGTTAGGTCAGTGGATCCCAGACCATAAAAGCCTTAGGTCACTAGGCACAAAGTCCCCTAGAACTTAATTGCTCGAGTATTAAAGAGCTCACCCTGGTTAATTTTGCATTTCACAATACACATAACTCTTTTTTTTCTCATTTTTTTTTCTTTTTTTTTTCAATACAATCTGGAATGAGTATTCTCATCCAACCCTAGACTACTCATAAAAATATGAGCCGGCTACTAGCCATTTGACACCTAGCCATTATTCACAACTATTAATAATTAGCATGAAATCCCTGGTTTCCCCCAAACTTATACTTTAGTGCTTCTACGCCATCAAGGGAATAACGAAAATTCTAAATATAATCAGGTGATTAAATCTAAAACAACCAAACAAGCATGACCTCAAACTAGCCCAAAAGCAAACGATGAGACTGTGTAAAAATTTTGTTTCTGAAACATGCAAGTCAATTTCATAAGAACTATAAATCAACCCTCTATTCATCATTACCACACCCAATTAGACATCTACCTACCAATCAGAATGAGCTCATCCTAAGGGATCATGAAATATGCATGCTATGCAACTAAATGAACTCACATGGTATAAAAACAAAATAACAAAATGCCCTATATGAAACAAACATGCAATAATACGAGCAAAACATGAATGAATTACTACTAACATGCAAAATATGATTCCTACATAAACACAATGACATAAATAACTACCACAGACTACATATCCCCAAACCATCCCCAAACTTAAAATATTCAATGTCCCCATTGAATGGAAGGTAATACAAGGGATAGTAGAAAACATACCTAAATGTCGACGGGCCCACCCTCCTCGGGTGGTAAATGGTGGTGGATACGGAGTACATTCCAAAAACATGCCAAGTGACCTTTCTATATGGCCATTTAATTATCTTTTCCGGGGCTACATCCTTGATGACAAGTTTCAGCCTTCTTTGCTCCTCAATAGTGTCAGTAACATTGTTCTCTTCACTACCTGACAAGTTAGCAACAATAATAATAAGCAAAGTAGATGATTGACCAAAATATACATACCTCAGGTGATCTGGTGGTTTAAGCTCGAGTTTGGAAGCTTCTTCAACATAATGACTTTCATTATGTACTACCAAAGACTGATCAAGAGTGGAACTAGACGGATTAGGAACGGAAGTGAGTGGTTCACCAACAGAAGTCTTCACAACAGACTTAGGATCAAAAGAACTATCCTCAAGTTGAATTTCATGCTTAGAACAAATCGCATTCAATTCCTCTAACATCTCTTCAGAATTAAAATTCCTATACAACTCATAAAGATCTTTATTACCCTTATACTTTAACAAAACATCTTTCTCAAGAAAAGACTCAATTGCACTACCCTCAAGATTTGACCATGAAACACCCTCATCAATCAGCACCTGAGAATCCCAAAAATCAGCCACTCCTAGTTCCTGATCTTCAGTATCAGACTTTCCTTGTAAAGCAACGTCTAATGGATCCAACTTGCCAAAACACTCTTCCTCCTCTGCCGGAAATTCCAAGAGTCTCTTTGGATATGGAGGAGGCGGGTAGATCTGATTGCTATTTGTAGATTGCTCTGGAGAAGCTTTTTCAACAGGATTCGTACTCTTTTCCACTTCACCGCCCAACTGCTCAGCTGCCAAATCAGATTTCTCAATTTCTGGCCCTACAGATTTCTCAACCTGCTGAATATGAACTTCTTCGTCTTCCGTAGCTGCTGATTTCTGATCGTTTGTAGCCCTTCCAGATCTCAATGTAACTGCTTTCACCTGCTCTTCGACTTCCCTCTTGCCTAGATTAGCCTCCGTGTCGCTAGGAAGAGTCCCTTGTGGCCTACTCAACAAGGCATTAGTAATATGCCCAATCTGATTTTCCAAGGTCTTAAGCGATACAACGTTGCTTTTAAACATCAACCTCAATTCTTCTAATTCAGATTTGTCATAAGTGGAATGCCCAGAACCAGCATATGATTGTTGTTGCTGAAAACCCGAAGGTTGAAATTGCCACAGGGCATACTGTTGCTGAAAATTCTACCCTTGCTGCTACTGAAAATTCTGGTGATTGTAAGGTTGTGCTCCATATTGTTGACCTTGAAACTGCTGATAAGGCTGTTGTGGTTGCAGCATGCCACCTTGATTGTTGCTCTAGCTCACTGATGCACTATAGATGGCACACTAATTCGTCTCATGTGCGCCTGCACATAGCTCACAAACACTAGCCACCTGCTGAACTCCATAGTAAGTTAGAAAATCCATCTTCAAAGTCAACACCTTCAACTGAGCTGCATCACCCAGATCTACTGCACACGTACCTGAAACACCAACGAACTACACATGATAGGTTTGAGAAACAATCCGAGTCAATGAACTCTAACGACCACTGATGACAAGCACATAAACTAAAAATAAAACACCGATGATCCCCAACAGTGGCGCCAAAAAACTTGTTTGCACTAAATCACGCAAGCGTACGTGGTCACAAGTAATATAGATATAAGTCAAGTTCGTTCCCACAGAGATCTGGTTTAGGTTTTAATTCAGCTAATGTACTTACGCAACAATGTATGGTTTTAATTCACTGCTAAGACAATTAACAAATTGGGGTTTTGATTTACTAAATTTAACTAAAAAGCAATTTAACAAACTAAGAATTACTTAACTAATGAGATTTAAAACTGATTTACTTATGAGAATAAAAACATGGGATCCTAACTTCATTAAATACTTCGCTTAGATCTGATGCCTTTAATCACTATATGCAATGGTTATGATACCTGATCGGATAACACGAAACAAGTACACGCTACCTGTCAGCATACGTATACCAAACTATCCATACATCCACAAAAGAGATAGAAGATGAATAGACACCAGTTATGCGTAGACCCTATATGTCTATAGAATTTGAAAACATAACGGTTGAAGAGCAAGTTATCCATAATGATCACATAGGGCAGTATAAGTATTTTCATCTTACACTACGAATCACGTTGATAAACAGTCATGAACCTATGCTAGCATGGCAAGTTCTAAATCTCAAGATCCACTTTCACTTCACAAGAGATTAACAGATTAGATGTTAGCTACGCATCTAAACACATGAAGCATAACCATACGAGGATACCAGATATACATCACACATAGATCTTTACACATCAAGATACTAAAGCTCCATAAATAAATCCGTTAGAATCCCATGACAACGATTAGTTCATAATCGAACCGTTCATCACCATGGGATTTGATGAAAACATGATATTAAACAAAGTATGAATGAAAGTAATGATAATATTATAATAAAGAGTTGAGAAAACAAATCTAAAATCCAGATTATCGCCTAAGAAAAGAATATAAAAGATGAAGTAGATCTAGATCCGTTGCTTGTCACGAGCGTTGAATCTCTCTCTGTTTTTCTCCCTTGCAATTCTAAGTTATGATAAGTAATTCTAAGTAACAATACAAATTACAATGATACAAGGTGTTTAAATAGGCCATAGAAGTCTTTTCCAGCAAGAAAATACCCTATAATACAATTAGAATTCGAAGAAACTACCAAAAATACAATTTCAGATCGAATTAGGGCAAAACAGTAATTTTTCAGGATTTCTGGCTGGCCAGGGCACAGTCTGCCTAGCAAGGACGCAGACTGCACACCTCCAATCTGTTGCTAGGCAGACTGCGACTGCGCACCTCCAATATGTTTGCTGCGCAGACTGCCTAGCAAGTGCGCAGACTGCGCACCTCATGTCTGTTTGCTGCGCAGACTGCCTAGCAGGGGCGCAGTCTGCCTAGCTCAAATCTGATCTTTTCCTGATTTTGCTCGTTTCTCTTCGTTTTGACTCCAATTTCTTCCGTTCCTTTTCCACTAGCTTCCGTCTTCAATCCTTTAGCCTTATAATCTTCATGGAAGCTTAAACAAGTTCCCATTCCTCATTTCAATGCTAACTTTCGACTCCAAAATTGACGGAAACATCAAATCTAATCGATATTCTTGCAAACCTGCACACTTAAACAAAACACATCAAAACTACAACCAACTTGAGTCCAAGTCATTCAATTTAAGCCGATATGGAACGCTCCAAGTGGATATAAAATCCAATTATCATATAAGACGTTACAAAGAGCTATAGGCCTAGATCTCTCATTCGTGCTGCATTTTCTTTGTTTGGGAAAAGAACCACATTCGTACTATTAAGTTCACCAGGAAAAGTATTTGTATCCAACCAACTTTTACAATATTGAAAGACCTCATGTCCCATTACTGACCAAAAAGTCTTAAAAAATGCTGGATTCAGCCCATCTGGTTCCGACGCTTTGTAAGGATGCATTTGCTTTACTACCAATGATAATTCCTCGTAATTTAGATCTTCAACCAATTTCTGATTCTGCTCATCGTTAACTAATCTCGGACATTCTGCCTGAATGATTTCTTCCTCTTCGACTTCACCCGCAAACATCTCAAAGAAATATTTGAGCAAAATATCACACATGCCATCTTGATCTTCAACTTTTACATCGTTGTCATCAAACAAACACTGTGTAAAGATCAGCTAACAACTCTTTATTTTATTAAAATAAAGAAACATATCAATGTACATCATCATTAAAATAAACACAAACAAATCATTTTTTTTCATAAATAGAGTAAAATTAAATTACAACTCCGGGTTTCTTTCACAATGTTTTACTTTTTGCATCCGTTTTCTTACCCATCACTATTTGTCCAATCATCAAAAAGGGATGCGTGGGACTTACTCTTATATAGAAAATAGGGATCGTTTCACAATCCTAATTTTAAATTTAATTTTTTATTTAAATGCAATACGCATTCACGTTTCTGCACTCATCGTCTCCTTGCTTCTTAGCAAATTAAAATTTGATTTACGCTTCTTTCATTGGATAATTATCTTGCTTCTTAGCAAATGAGAATTTGATATACGCTTCTTTCATTGGATAATTATCATCAATAAATTTAAATAGGTTTCAGTAACTAATTAATAGGCTACAGAATACAAGATCCAAAATATAAGAAGAACGATCAAAGGGTTACAAGGAAATAAATATAAGGATCAGAATAAAAGGATAATTCTAAACGATGTCGAGGTGTCCGGACCATTCAGACCATTTAGATGACACGACACCAATGCACTCGAACAATATGACAAATAATGGAGAAGGAATCAGTCTTAGGATGAAGGACCAAACCTTATACAGTAAAGACAGGTGTTAGAGAACCTGCGAAAAATTGAAACTAATATGTCGGCGTGAATATTCATTCATGTATATTAAACGATGATAAAAATGATTACTTGTCACTATCAGTATAGACAGGTGTTAGAGAACTTGCGAAAAACTGAAACTAATATGATGGCGTGAAAATTCCTTCATGTATATTAAACGATGATAAAAATGATTATTTGTCACTATCAGCACATTCTATCTGTAACTTTCCATACGCTAAGATAATGCTTACACGTGTTCGCCATTCTGTTCCTCGTACACGTGTTCATCATCTGTCCGTCCCACATGTCCCACTGTCTTGATCGAAGAATGGTCCAGATTTCGAGTTATCATTCCAAAACCCTAATCCTTGGCTTATAAATAATCCAAGGAATAAGAAGGAATAAGGTGTTGAAGTTCAATTTTACACACACAACCATATAAATACCGATACACGTTTTTAGTTTTATCTT
Source organism: Saposhnikovia divaricata (assembly GCA_036435485.1). NCBI lineage: Eukaryota > Viridiplantae > Streptophyta > Magnoliopsida > Apiales > Apiaceae > Saposhnikovia > Saposhnikovia divaricata. The sequence continues at coordinate 132,924,883 of CM071599.1, read as the reverse complement.
TTTTTTCTAAGATCCCATTTTTATTCTCACGCCGGAGATACCGCGAAGCTTCCGCCTTCGTTGGCATTATTTTACAGGAGTCCTTTCTGACAGCTTTATCACATCCCAACTGTATGATTAAGACCAGAGAAAAAGGAGGACAACCTATGCCGGACTAAGCGTTATCACTAGCTATTCATTTTCTTTAACGCATGCTATTGGTATTCCTCTTGCAAAATAAAATTTTGAAAGTACATAGTGTAGTGTGAACTAATCAGTGAAGCCTGCACGTAAATCACGTATGTATCAATTATGCGGTGTTAGTTGGATAATTTAAATACAAGGGTGCAGAAAACAACAAGCTACAAATTTTAAAATTATTTGCTCAACCATCACATCCTTTATATCTATTATAGGCCAACATGGGTTTTGTGCCTATTTAGTAAATTACTAATTTGTCCTTAGATTTAAATGAATGTTAAAAATTTTGAAGTTGGAAGGAATTGAACCCATGACCTTCAAACACTTGTAACTTTGTGTTCACATGTTCAACCACTAAACCAAATCACTTTTTTGTGTAACTTTTTAAACTCATTCACTGCATGCTCAAATAACTCACCTATTAGCAATATTTATTTTATAATTTATTCAAGATAAAATTGCCCACATAATTTGTATTAATTTTAATAATTTGAATTTTGATAATTAAAACTATGTCATTCATATACTCATAAATTTATGCTCACGTTTATTTTTATGATTTATTAGGGATAAAATCATTAAAATATTTGCACATATAATAGTAAAAAATGGTAGTCAGGGAGGGAAAATATAAATTGACAAATATGATGTCGTCGAAGTCAGATTTAAGAAAGGTACTGAGTGGCTGAAAATTGGTCAAAAAAAAAAAAGCAAAGTGAAGAGGTAGGTGACGGAAAATAAGAGACGTCTATGTCAAGTAGGTAAACGGGCAGAAGTGAAAATAGATCTATAATTTTTTTTTTTATAATTATTCTCTTTTTTAACAATTATATCTATATATTAGTCAAATGGCCAGATTATATTTATTATTAAATTGTTACATTGATGAATGAAGTGTATAACATATTTTTACTCGGTATCATTATAATATTTTATTTTATGTATGAAATGTACTGAGGTGGCCGAAAATTGGTAAAAAAATCGAAGTGGGGAGGTAGGTGACGGAAAATTAGTAGAAGTTATCTCAAGTAAGTAAACGGGCGGAAGTGAAAATAGATATATAAAAATTTATTATAATATTTCTCTATTTTAACAATTATGTCTATATTAGTCGAATGGCCAGAATACAAAAAATGATAAATATGGTGTAAAACATATTTATACTCGATATCAGTATAATATTTTATTTTAAGTATATTTGCACTATATCGGTTAATCCTATTATCATCGTGTAATTTATAGATTGATTAACAAAATATATTAAAATATTAAAAATAAGAAATAATTTACATATGGGATTTGGATTTGGCAAAAAAATGTCAATATGGTTTTGATATCTATTGTCCCTCGCACTTTATTTTTGCAGCATTTTCGTAATATACTAATGTTATTAACTTCATACAAAATGAGTTTTGCAACCATATATAAGATAGTAATTTTTAGTAATTTTAATAATTTATGCCATTCATATACTCATAAATTTATGCTCACGTTTATTTTTATGATTTATTAGGGATAAAATCATTAAAATATTTTCACATATAATAGTAAAAAATGGTAGTCGGGGAGGGAAAATATAAATTGACAAATATGATGTCGTCGAAGTCAGAATTAAGAAAGGTACTGAGTGGCTGAAAATTGGTCAAAAAAAATCAAAGTGAGGAGGTAGGTGACAAAAAATAAGTAGAAGTCTATGTCAAGTAGGTAAACGGGCAGAAATGAAAATAGATCTATAAAATTTTATTATAATATTTCTCTTTTTTAACAATTATATCTATATATTAGTCAAATGTCCAGATTATGTTTATTAGTAAATTGTTACATTGATGAATAAAGTGTATAACATATTTTTACTCAGTATCATTATAATATTTTATTTTATGTATGAAATGTACTGAGGTGGCCGAAAATTGGTAAAAAAATCGAAGTGGGGAGGTAGGTGACGGAAAATTAGTAGAAGTTATCTCAAGTAAGTAAACGGGCGGAAGTGAAAATAGATATATAAAAATTTATTATAATATTTCTCTATTTTAACAATTATGTCTATATTAGTCGAATGGCCAGAATACAAAAAATGATAAATAAGGTGTAAAACATATTTATACTCGATATCAGTATAATATTTTATTTTAAGTATATTTGCACTATATCGGTTAATCCTATTATCATCGTGTAATTTATAGATTGATTAACAAAATATATTAAAATATTAAAAATAAGAAATAATTTACATATGGGATTTGGATTTGGCAAAAAAATGTCAATATGGTTTTGATATCTATTGTCCCTCGCACTTTATTTTTGCAGCATTTTCGTAATATACTAATGTTATTAACTTCATACAAAATGAGTTTTGCAACCATATATAAGATAGTAATTTTTAGTAATTTTAATAATTTATGCCATTCATATACTCATAAATTTATGCTCACGTTTATTTTTATGATTTATTAGGGATAAAATCATTAAAATATTTTCACATATAATAGTAAAAAATGGTAGTCGGGGAGGGAAAATATAAATTGACAAATATGATGTCGTCGAAGTCAGAATTAAGAAAGGTACTGAGTGGCTGAAAATTGGTCAAAAAAAAATCAAAGTGAGGAGGTAGGTGACAAAAAATAAGTAGAAGTCTATGTCAAGTAGGTAAACGAGCGGAAATGAAAATAGATCTATAAAATTTTATTATAATATTTCTCTTTTTTAACAATTATATCTATATATTAGTCAAATGTCCAGATTATGTTTATTAGTAAATTGTTACATTGATGAATAAAGTGTATAACATATTTTTACTCAGTATCATTATAATATTTTATTTTATGTATGAAAGGTACTGAGGTGGCCGAAAATTGGTAAAAAAAAAAAATCGAAGTGAGGCGGTAGGTGACGGAAAATTAGTAGAAGTTATCTCAACGGGCGGAAGTGAAAATAGATATATAAAAATTTATTATAATATTTCTCTCTTTTAACAATTATGTCTATATTAGTCGAATGGCCAGAATACAAAAAATGATAAATAAGGTGTAAAACATATTTATACTCGATATTAGTATAATATTTTATTTTAAGTATATTTGCACTATATCGGTTAATCCTATTATCATCGGGTAATTTATAGATCGATTAACAAAATAGATTAAAATATTAAAAATAAGAAATACTTTACATATGGGATTTGGATTTGGTAAAAAATGTCAATATGGTTTTGATATCTATTTTCCCTCGCACTTTATTTTTGCAACATTTTCGTAATATGCTAATGTTATTAACTTCATACAAAATGAGTTTTACAACCATATATTAGATATTAATATACCAATTTCACTTGAATTTTAAACTCCAATGCGAGTTTCAACCCGGTGTGAGACTAATAAACTCGAAAATTGCTGATATATACAATGTCTTATGATCACGGATGTGGTATGTGTATTTTTTTATTTTTCGGCTATCATTTTACTGTTACCTCAAATTAAAATGATATTCGGGATGCTTCATTATCGTAGTTATGTCTATCTTATTTTCATAGATTGAATTTTATTGTACATATGAACTTTTACAACATGTTTCATTCGATGCATATATACATTAACACATCACATTTTAAAAACCTGTTATGAGTTATGACACTTTAATTTTAGTTACTCGTGTATTTTGTTGAATTTGTACATGTCTAAATATGGATTGTCTTGAAATTTGAGATATTACCTTGGGGTTTTGAAAGTTCACTTCTGAGAATAGATATATTGTACAATGTATTTGAAGAAAAGATTTTGTTATGGTCAATTTGCTATTGAAAGGATACATCTGAGATGGTCAAATACCATGATCTTAGAAAAACACACATCACATATTTATTTTGAACGTGCACAACTATTAGAATAAATTTGTTATTCTCCTTGTTCTCCGAAATTGGTCGGAGAAAAGGATCCAAAATTGGAAATGTGCGTTGAAATCCAAAATTGGAAATATACGCTAAGATTTTATTAGCAGAACTATATGACTCTATTACTTTTATTTTTTCGTCACATTACATTATTTCTTACAATATTAAATTAGAAATAATATAATATTTAATTTTTCATCCACTCAAAATAAATAAGCCAGCTATTTTCTCACGTATTTCAATACAACAAGATTATTGTAGTAATACTTGGGATTTAATTAACTCTTACTTATAGCTTTCAGTCGGTCATTCTTCTTACACTGACCAAACATAACTAAAAATATAACTTTCGCAGTTCAGAATCTAATAATATTTTGAAACTATAACATTTTAAATAGATCGAAATACGTAAAGTAGACTAATACAAGAAAATTCTATGAATTATTATATGGCCCGTGCTTTGCACGGGCTATCATGCTAGTTATTAATAGTGTGCTTCAGCCCCTATATATACGAGGTAAAGCAAGTATCAAGAGTTAATAAACTAAAGTAAGACTTTCGACATACAAGCACTCAGAGAGTCTCATTCTTAATTTAGGTGAGGTTATATCATCTTATAGTTGAATTAAAAGATTAATAAGTTTCATTTGTTTGTAAATAAAAGAGTCTCTAACCTAGTTTTGTTTTTGTTTTCCAGAGATGTCTAAATGGAATGCTCCAATAAAAGCAGCAGGGAATCAACTGACACCAAAACCGAATGATCAACAAAAACAAGAGTTTGATAGGAAAAAAGCTCACATCAAAACACTAGACGATCTTGTTAATGTGAATTCACTATTCACCATAGCCGTGTTCGTTGGCCTAACTCAGGCTTCCCCGGGTGCTCGCAGCTTAGAGAATCGTGACGAGTGTAATGCTGGACCAGGGGTAGCAAAAATGCTCATCCTCTACGAAGTCGTGGCCTTTGCTTGTTTTCTTTTATCAAGTCTTGTTGGGTGTTGAAATGTAAACAAACACACCTTAGCAACCATTATTGAAAGCCACCATTGTTGAAACACCTTAGCCACCATTGTTGAAAGCCACCATTGTTGAAACACCTTAGCACACCATTGTTGAACACCTTAGCTGCCATTGTATATAGTCAATATAAGTAGTCTTATTCTTCTATATATATCAAGGTTCTACTAATGTAATAAACATCAACACAGATTGTAATACAAGAGTTAATACCTTCTCTTACATTACCTGTCTTCATCATAGCAGCAATAGATTTTATCATTGCGAAAGTACTTAAGCTAATTTTAAGATTGGACGGTGTACGATTGAAGAATATTGTTCGTAAAGGATTCGATTTGAAGGACTTTCTGCTGATCTTGGCAGCAAGTGCATCTGTTTCAGGGATTATTTTGCTTATGCTTTCGGTAGTTAATTTAGTTCAAATTCGAATAGGTTTGTACTCTTGTGGAAGTGCCGAAGCAAGGAGTGCCATTTGGGCTCTTTGTACAATTGTTGCCATTGCTTTGATAATTTATGTTGTCTCCATAATTGTAGCTATTCATGCTTCGATTACGGGTGACCCGTCAGGAGAGAACAATGCCGATACAGATCCTTGTAAGCCGGCTGAGCTAGTCTAATTGAAGTTAAATCAGCTGTCGAATTTTCTGCCCAGACAAAAATTTGTTTAGGACTTGAGCGTTGTTACATGAGTGTTTGGTGATCTGGTTTATTAGAAGTTGGAGTTATTGTCAGTCTATGTGTACGCTTTAAATGGAATCTATCCAAAGCAAAGTCATGTTATGGCTTTTTATGTTTGTTTTCTTGTGGTTGGGGCTACCCATATTTCGTCTCCAAGGGACCGAACAGAGCATATTCTAATATTGATCCCCATATGTATGAAATTAGATTGCAGGGTATGAGAAGATATACATGCATACATTTTATTTATAATTAATATGAAAAAGAAAATGGTAAATCTTCTTGGTGCATGACGGTCCGTGGCTTAAGGAAAGACATCAGAACGTAAGATATATACGTACTGTCACAACAAGAATAAATTTCTTAACAACGGCCGGAGAATGGTTGGAAAAGACAGCTCATAACCAGCAGAGGAAGTAATTGTGAATTATGGAGATCGACTATCTCTACATGGAAGTGATGGACCAGAAGCTTATACAGTTTTAGGTTCTTTTTAAACACTAGCTAATTCTTTGTTTATGTGTTCTTTTATATCAAAATGAGGGACAATATACAATATTGATTAATGATATCTTCCTAAATAAATTTTCCATAACCACATCGGAAGATGAGTAATGTCATCTCAACGTGTTAAGTGAAACCAGGCTATCCATGCATTAACGATAAAACATATAACGTGTCTTATCATATTGAGGAATATCAATGTGTGTAGTAGAAATGCATGTGGGTAGGAGGAAACAACAAACCGGCAAAATCTATTAGTAGAAAATTATGTACTCGATCGTTCACATTTCGCTTTTTCCTTAATATAAATAGAGTTCAAGTATCTAGAGTTACTATATAGCGCAAGGAAGTGAGTACTTTCTTAACTTAAGGTGAGTTTGTTTGATGGTTCAGTCTGAAGAATGCTCTAATCTAGTTCGTTAATTACTCGGTACAAATCGATGTTTTGTCTTGTACTGCTCAGTCGTTCACATTTTGTTTTCGTTGTTTGTTATTTCAGATGACTGAAAAGAGAATTCCAGCAGAAGAGCTATACTGGAAGCAATCATATTAATTAGGTGGAATGGTCGAGAAAAAGAACTCTCAATTAATCATAGTAATTTCACGTGTTGTTGGTAGTCGGTAAATTGTGTTCACGTTAAAACATTTCGGAAACGACTAATTGGTAGTATTGTATTATGAGTAATGTTTTGTACACTCACAAGTAGTGTAAAATGTATGCATGAAGGACATGATTTCAAAAACATCAGGCTCAGTTTCATTTCATCAATTTGTATTAGCACCCTTTCCCCAGTCCATTCAAAGTTTTCAGTATTTGTATAGAAGACAAGTCCTGAAATAGAAAAGTTCTTCAAAACTTTAAAGGTCAACGATATCAGTAAACTTACACTTGATGATAAGGGTGGGATAGGCACATGAAGAACAAATCTAGTTATACATTCTATAAATATTGTCTCCTGTTATAACTGAGTAAATTTTATTATAAAATCGCGTTGGTACTAGAACAAATCTTTTGAGACTACATGAACTTGGGCAAACCTATTTGACAAATTGGAATTTCAAACCATTTGATCTTCAGATTCGTGACAACTGACGTGGCAGCTAACGTGGCAGGAGGGTCCCACCACCTGTTGTTGTGGCAGGTAGGTGGTGGGACCCACCAATGTGGCAGTGGATCTCATCCCTGCTGACGTGATAGTTGACTGATCAATTGTGGTAGTAGGTCCCGCAGAAGTTTTTTTTTAAAATTAGTGATAATCATATAAATAATGTTTTTCTGTTTAGAAAATTTGTCTAACTCCTCATTCAAAATATTTACCAGTGGATCCCAAACTGTAACAATAACATTTTCACTGTAATAAAATAAGAGTAAAAAAATCAAATAAACTCGGAGTTCTATCTGACAACACTTTAGAACGGTTGGTATAAATTAATATCAGACATCAATTTAAAGGATTATTTGTATAAAAAAAATAAAAAGTTGAGCTAGACAATTAGTTCCCTGTGTCATGAAACAAAGTAGAATTTTTTGGGGTGAACGTGGTTAACAATGTATTGGTGGTTGGTAGTGAAGTAAAGTGACCTCGTAGTTGAGAAGCGGGCATTTGGTGCATTTAAAATATCGTTTCTTAGAACGAATTGAACTTCTCGTTCTGATTTCTATTTTAATATGGCTTTAGATATGCAAGTATGATTTTTCAAATAGAAAATGTGTAACTGAAAGTTTAACCTGGAAAATCCTGCAGGCAAACTTCTTCATAGTATTTCATGCACTATAATTTAATCTTTCTGAGTACATCTTTTAGGCACTGCAGGAAAAGGAACTTTCTGCTTCCTGCAGTCTTGGTACAAATTTCTATTCTTCGAGTGTCATATAGTTAACTGCTGTTTTTATTCTACTTCAATTAATTGGGTCATGCGCAATTAGAGGATTAATATCTCTACTTGGAGAGTAAATCCACTCGGCCATGTTTATTTCAAGGGATTATAATCCACAAATTATTACCTTATAAATCCCAAACGTAAGGGATTATAATCCCAAGAATTCACATTTTGATCATTGTTTTAGTTCACTCCCATGGGATTATAATACCTTGTGAAAGAAGGTATTATAATCCCATAGAAATGAATCAAAAAGATGATAGCAATATACTTCCATGGGATTATAATCCTTTAAATTTAAGAAAGATAATGTGATTTTCCAAGGATTATAATCCCCTAAAACAAACATGGCCCTCGTACATAAGGGTGTATTTCATAGGCTTATTTACCTTTTGGGCCTAAAGTATTAGTCAATGTACATATATATGAACCCTATAATAATGATGAACAGTAGAAAAAAGAAAGAAGAACAAAGAAGCAAAATAACAGAAAAAGTAAAGATAAATTTTGATTCTGTGCTGTTTAGTGATAAAAAAGATGTGTGTATTTGAAATGTTCATTTAAATCAATTGCCCTTGGTTTTTTACAAAGTCGCAGTTGAACCAGCAATTGTCTCTATGCGACCCGGATTAGCTAGGGTCAATTTAAATGAATGACAAACTACATGGATTGAGGGGAAAAATGAGAGGGTTTATGTGTATACCTACTGATATATATTGTCTTAAAGGTTGTTTTTACTTTTTTGGTCGCTCATAATCAGCTTAATATAGTGTTGCTATGATTTCTTTAACCGCTTTTGAACAAAGCTGCAAGCATAGCAGATTCTTCCCCAGCATCACTTCCCTTGCCACTTCGGGTTGAACCCAAACCAAAGAGTGGAACTCGGTATTTGTCCCTCTCTCTCTATATATAAATAAATATATCTCCACACACTCACACGCACAAGCACACACACACATGCACATCCATATTCAGAAATTATTAGTAAAATTTCTTTGTGTTGCAGGCAGCAGGATTTACTAAAGAAAGTGGTGGAAGTTAAACCAAAGCGATTAACGACCAAGAGTTTCAAGTCCTCGTGATGATAAGAATGCTACTCTATCGATCATCATTGAACGCTCAGCAAACAGTAAAGCCGAGGCAAAGCAGGAAGATAAAGTGTTTTCTTCAGTAGGTAGTAGTAACAAAGCCAAAGATAATGGGGACAACCCCGTTAAAAGCTTGCTAGTAGCATATGTAAATTCTGACAGTGATGAAGATTGATGGATGAAAAAAAAATGTATTTTAAACAGTTGTAATTTTGTTCAAGTTGATTAGTACAAATGAGCTTTGATGTTATTTAATATTTAGCAAAGAGCTTACTACATTATTATATATATTACAATTTACAACATGAGGCATAGATTACACATTATAAACAATGAGATCACGTCTTCATGTTGTGGACTCCCACTTTTGTTTAGCATGTAGATCGTTTGGAGCATCTCAATGCACCTGAGGCTTGTGTTAATTGCCTCACTGATGTGGCATCTGCTACCTTGAATTGTTGTTCCTGATTGTAATTTGGCTTTCCGACAACATTGTTAGTTCTTTGTTGGTTGAAACTAGCTCCGTTTTCAAATATGTCATTCACTGACCACAAATTGGATGATGTATCAGCGCCATTCTTATCCAAGACAACCTGCAAAATGTTAAATTCTGAGTATGAACATTTGTTTGAAACATAATTTAGTGAAAAAAGTTAAATTCTTGCTGCAGTTTCTTTACCTCCTTTTTCCCTGTTTTGGGTGCTATGAAAAGGTTTGCTTGACTTTTGACGCGAGGGTTCATGCTTCCCCCTATTGCATATAGTCCCCATCCTTGGTAGAGATTGTTGACAACATGTGCATATCCAAATCGAACCCTGCACAAATTCACCATAAGCATGTGTTCTGGTTTTCGTGAAAAATAACATGATTGCATCCGAATATCATACACAAAAACATACCTTGGCATCCTCTGATGACAATTAGGACCAAAATAGTTGAAGACAACGGTGACCTTCATGTTTCTGTCTCGCAAGAATCCATCATCATGTCCCAAAAGCATGACCTTGTTCTGGTATCTGAACCAGTTATTCGAAATAGTTACATCTGTAGAGCCCCGGGTAACATCAATGAGACCATCCGGGCAGTCGTAGAGTGTGTTATGGTCTATCCATATCTTTCTTGATGATAACATCCTGATTGCATCTCCATCTACATGGCCTATATTCACAATCTTTGCATCTGGACCTCTTACAGGTCCTGGGCCTTGCATTTGGCAGTTGTGGATTCTTAAGCCATGGATGATCACGTCCGTCACCTGGTCATGTAGATTGTTAGTTAGAAACAGATGTAAGAGAATAAAACGAAATGTTTGAGAGAATAGTGCATACCCTTTGCAGCAGCAGGCAGGCACCGCCTGCAATGTGAACACTTGCACCTCGTCCATCTATGGTCGTAAAGCTGCTGACAAGAAGTGGCCTCTGAAGTTTTATTTTCATGTCTCTCTCAAAGGTAACCCATTTCTTGCCCCCGATGTTGGTCATTGCATATCTCAGTGTTCCTGGTTTAGGGTTCATTGCATCATCGCTAGGGTCGGTCACAACGTACTTTGTAACATCTGGACCAGCATTCCTTGTCATCTTTCCAGCATAACCAATCGAACATTTAGCCAGTTCTTGCCTATTGCTATGCCATTTTGGGTTCGATCTCCAGCACTCATCGATAACGTTCATGACTTTGTCAGAACTACTGCCAAGAACCGTAGAGTTCGAAGTCAGTAAAGTTATGACAATGGTGAGAACCAAAACAAACCGGCACGATGCCATATGAGCCATATGAACGCATTTCGAGATCATATCAGATGTTCAAAAGCCTTTCAATATGAGTTAAAAAAAAGGTGAGATTTGGGAGTGGAGAGGTTGTGTCAAGGGCCTGGAGAGGAAGTATTTATATACATGCAGAGCAAAGTTCAGTTTGTTTTTTTAGATATGTGTGTTGTCATCAGTAAAAGATGGATCAAATTTATGGTCTAAAATTGGAGTCATTTGCTGTCTAATGATATGATATTTGCTAATATAAGATCAAAACTGTCAAAATTAGCCTGCAAGTTTGAGTTTTTTTTACCGTCCATTCGATATTTCACATACAGCTCTGCTAATTTCTTCTAATTTCCTTTTTGTATTTGGGGCAAATAGCCAACTCAATTATATACCCTTATTGATTTGTCACAGTGGCATTTGACAAAAAACATTCACTATATTAGGATTCCATTTTTTTTTTGCTAATTCGGATTATTTTCAAGTAATATTCATTTGAGACAATGTTATTCAACAAAAAATAGATGTAGAACGATAATAATATAACATCGTATAACAAAGACGATGAACAATATAACATCGTATAACAAAGTATTAGGAGTTCGACAATTTATTCATTCAACTAAAAACTTTATAAAATCCTCCTATGAGAACAATAATAATGATGATAATACATAATCCTTCATGATGCCTCAAAGGCGGTCAACTAATTATCTCTCATGCAATATCAGAAGCTGAAGAATTGCTAGCAGCAGCAGTTCAAGTAGTTAGAGGATTAAGCACTTGTCCGATGAACAGAACAATTCCAGTACTGTTTTCTCTAATGACGAACAAAAATGGGTGGTCTGCAACAAAGTCGATTGTTTTAGGAATAGGATTCGCACAACTTCCAAATACACTTATAACAGCAACAGTTGCAGCAGCAGCTTTAGTACCTTCTTCATCAACTTCAATGAGGGATTTCTGGATTATTTTCGAGACATAAAGACGCTCAGAATGATTCACCATCTCCGTGAGGTCAGCTTTTCGTTCATTAAAGGGCAAATCCAGCCCGAAACTATTTAACATTTCTGTTGCTTCAATGTTATACTCAAATTTAAATTTCGGAATCAAGAAATTTCCAGTACAGACTTCCTGGTGGGGAATGTGGCGATCAAGAAATCCAGGTTCTGTCCCAGCTTTCTCTACCAATGCTCGTAGTCCATCTCTTGCATCTGGAAGGAAAATGTAAATGGAAAAAGAAGGACCATACCAACCTCGATTCCCAACTTGTTTATAAGGAAGCTGCAAAACCTTGAATCCAGCGTAAACACTTATATATTCCTTCCCTCCCCTGGTCATGAAAGGAACCTTAATTGAGTTACCGTTGAGGAGGTGGAAGTCAAAGTGTGCTCTGCTACCTCCGTATGCATGAAACACTCGGCTCCATGCTCCATTGAAATAAAGGGCATTGGCTAAAACAAGCCTAGTATATCTGTCAATTGATCTGGGAGGAAGAATATCCTTAATAAGGCCCTTGGTTTTGTCTTCAACCAATGAATTCACTTGCTCTCTTGCCTCCTCAGCCTGGCTTTTAAAATCAACTTGATGAGGAGCGGCCTTGTACACAGCTTCCACCACCTGTTTAAAACAAGGCTTGATTGTTAACTGTTAGATCTAAATAAATAACCACGGATCATCTTATGTGATAATATCAAGGTTACACAATATAACTGTAGTACGAAAACGTACCTGATTCCATGACTGTAGATATGAATACATGGGACTTGATCTTGCACAGACTTGATTCGCCTCTAGCTGTATGTCTCTCTGAGTGATGGGAATAGAGGAGTAGAGGTTGTGAATTAGCCTTGGGGACCAGGACCCTATTATGTTCCCCATTAACCCTAATCACATTATTATTGGGTATTACACATTACAAAGCCCATACCGAATAAGATGTTATTGGACTCTTTATTTAAGACCACTTAATTAGTCCAAATATAGAATAAACATTAAATATAATTGTCTTTAATTTGTAAGCCCATAATTATTATTAGATTACAAAATATAATCTAACAATCTCCCACTTGGGCTACAAATTGTTCCAAACAACAATTACATTCAATAACCATAAGTGCGCACAAAATTGTTTATTCTTTAGAAAACATCTTCCTTAGTCCATCTGGTCCATCTCATATATAAACATGGAACCAAAGCGACCTTCGTCACATTGTCGTAAATCGATCCTCAATTATCACCACATAAATATATTCAATGACATAGATCAAGTATGGATGTGTAACTGGAAATTACATGCAATGTGATCTCAATCATGCCTATTTCCAATTGGTCCTTAATACCTTAGTGAGATCAATCTTTATTCTTTCAAACTTTATGTCAAAACCACAATTGAAAGAGATAGCTCATATAGAACAATAGAGAGAATAAAATAAAAGAAAAATAACTTTATTCTGCAGAAACTCAAATATACATAATGTATCACCATAGTGTCAATATCTAAACTGAGTACCTAAGACAGGAACAAAACAAAAAACTCCCAATAAAACTGAATATCCTTCAATGAGACAACAACCATATGAGCAGTATGCCCAAGAAAGACCTTAGGTGTCAAAGCTTTAGTAAGTGGGTCTGCTAGCATAAAATTTGTTCTTATATGCTCAATAGACACTATCTGATTTTGCACTCTCTCTATGACAACTAGATATTTAATATCAATATGTCTAGAAGTTGCGGAGCTTCCATTATTATTTGAAAACTCAGTTGCTGAACGATTGTCACAGTAAAATTTTAATGGTCTTTCAATTCCATCTACAACCCGCAATCCTGTAACAAAATTCCGTAACCATATAGCATGATTTGTTGCCTCATAACATGCTATAAACTCTGCTTCCATGGTAGATTGAGCTATAAGTGTCTGTTTAGCACTTCTCCAAGATATAACTCCTCCAGCTAACATGAAAACATAACCAGAAGTAGATTTTCTTGTATCTATGCAACCAGCAAGATCAGAATCGGAATACCCAATGATCTCCAAATTTTCCGACTTCCGATAAACAAGCATGTAATCTTTTGTTCTTTGCAAGTACCTCATAACCCGTTTAATTACAATCCAATGATCCATTCCAGGGTTACTCGAATATCTGCTTAACATACCCACAATGAATGCCAAATCCGGCCGGGTACAAACTTGAGCATACATAATACTCCAAATAGCCGAAGCATATGGAATATTCTGCATCTCCTTTCCTTCATGATCATTCTTAGGGCACTGTTTGAGACTAAACTTATCTCCCTTAGCAACAGGAATACTTATTTGTGCACAATCTTTCATGCCAAACTTAGCAAGCACCTTATCAATATAGTTCTTTTGTGATAACCCAAGGATACCTCGAGAACGATCTCGATGTATCTTAATTCCTAATACAAAAGAGGCGTCACCAAGATCCTTCATCTCAAAACGAGAAGCAAGAAATCTTTTGGTTTCGTGCAATAAGCCTATATCGTTACAATCCAATAGTATATCATCAACATAAAGCACAAGGAATATAAATTTACTCCCACTGAACTTGTGATATATGCATTTTTCAACAATATTGGACTCAAAACCGTATGAGACAATGGTTTGATGAAATTTGCGATTTCACATACGGGAAGCTTGTTTTGTACCATATATGGATCGTTTAAGTTTACAAACCATAGACTTTGGATCACCAATTTCAAAGTTTTCTAGTTGTTTCGTATATCGTTTCGTCAATGTCACCATTGAGAAAAGCTGTTTTGACATCCATCTGGTGTAGCTCTAAATCAAAATGAGCCACAAGTGCCATTATTGTCCTAAAAGAATCTTTCGATGATACTGGAGAGAAAGTTTCTTTGTAATCAATGCCTTCTCTCTGAGTAAAACCCTTTGCGACTAGACGTGCTTTATATCTTTCAATATTGCCATTTGAATCCCTTTTGGTTTTAAATATCCACTTACACTCAATTGCTTTCGCACCTTCAGGCAACTTGACAAGATCCCAAACGTCATTGTCCTTCATGGATTTCATCTCATCATTCATGGCTTCAATCCACTTTTGACTATTAGCACTTCGTTTGGCTTGTTGGAAGTTGATAGGATCATCTTCCGTAATCCCTATGTCAAACTCATGCTCTTGAAGAAATACAATATAATCATCCAAAATTGCACTTCTTCTGTCTCTAGTGGATCGCCTAAGTGGCACTTCATCTTGAGTTTGCTCTTCTTGAGCATCATCTTGATTTTGAGTGGGAAACTGTGCAGGTATATCCACATTGTTGTCTTGAACTACATGAGGCAAAGAAACTGGTTCTTCCTCAAAGACAACATCCCTAACTTTATCTTCCCCCTCAAACTCAACATCCTCAAGAAATGTAGAGCAAGATGCTTTTCAAGTTCATCAAGGAAATCTTTAACATATACCTCATCAGAGTCTTTACATACCGTCCCTGAATGCTTCAGGAATGCTGCGCTTTATCATCATTAGACTTAAGCAATTAGAACGCTCCCACTTCTCAAAGTTCAATTTCTCAGTATTAGAACTTTCATCCGTAAGAGAAGGAGGTTGTTCTTTCCTTATAGCATAGTCTAAATCCATGCAGCCGAGAACTAACAGAACGTTCTCTTTCCAGCTCTTAAAGTTTGTGCCGTTAAGCACAGGAATGGAGTTCGTGTTGGCAGTTATATTAGTAGCAGATGTATTAACTAGCAATTTAGAACAAAAAAAATATAAGCTCGAATAATGGAAAACTTCATGTCATATGCATACATAATAGCACAAAAAAAAACATGAATTTAAATACTATATTGTGTGTGGGCCCATTCAAACAAGATACCTAGCACAACATTAATATTTAGTCTTTGGACAGAAATATTAACTTGCAAGTGGTACTCTCCACGCAGAAATCAAATATTAATAATAAATTCGGTCAAGCAATAACCTTCCTTTGGGCCGGTTTATTACTCACATGAAAAATTTATAATTATTACATATTTATCCCCGCACGTACATCCATTATTTGGCCATTAAATAATCTTCCTTTGGGCCGATTATTATAACGCATAAATAATAAACATACACATCCTATTATTTAAAAATAAATAAATCTACACATAAATATCACTTTGGCAATATTTTGCTTCAACTCACTTATTCGCGAAATAAAAGGACAAGAAAAAAAATTTTCTTAAAAAAAATGTGCCCAAATCCGTATCATTGTAAAAATTTAAATATTATTTACAACCAAAAAAAATGTATTTAATTAAGGTCAATGGATAACCTAAAATTAACATCATGTATGTCAAAAAACATGTCATTCACGACAACCAGATAAACCTTAACATGACCCTAACTTAATAACATGGCACTACACATGATATAATAAAAATATAATACAATAAGCCCAGTACATTAGTTCATGGTCACGTAATTCCTTTAGGACCTTTAAAAAAAAATTGAACGAACCAAAAAAAAATCAGAGTATACTTCATGCACATATATGAATGGAGATTATACGAAGCACAAATTACTGATTCAGGCAAACACAAATCGTATACTGATTCAGGCAAGAAACACATATTCATCGGCATGTTTCGAAATTAAGTATCGTACAAAAAATCATACTACAAAAACAATTATCATGTACGCATGCCGAAAAAATAATCATATAATATATATGATCAACCCTAATAATTCAACATAAGATAGGCTCGGATACCAATTGTTAAATCTAAATAAATAACCACGGATCATCTTATGTGATAATATCAAGGTTACACAATATAACTGTAGTACGAAAACGTACCTGATTCCATGACTGTAGATATGAATACGGATTATGGGACTTGATCTTCCACAGACTTGATTCGCCTCTAGCCGTATCTCTCTCTGACTGATGGGAATAGAGGAGTAGAGGTTGTGAATTAGCCTTGGGGACCAAGACCCTATTATGTTCTTTATATAGTAGTCTAATTAGATCCCATTAACCCTAATCAGATTACTATTGGGTATTAGACATTACAAAGCCCATACCGAATAAGATGTTATTGGACTCTTTATTTAATACCACTTAATTAGTCCAAATATAGAATCAACATTAAATATAATTGTCTTTAATTTGTAAGCCCATAATTATTATTACTGGCTTTTAAAATCAACTTGATGAGGAGCGGCCTTGTACACAACTTCCACCACCTGTTTAAAACAAGGCTTGATTGTTAACGACTTGTCGAACCAAACGCCATTAGCAAATAACAACGAAAGACCACCGGAGGAAGAAGCATTGTCGAAAACACGAATTCGAGATGAATAACGATTTTTAAGATCATACAAATTATTAGCTTTAAGAAAAGAGAGAAGCTGGTCAAATGTTGCACCACTAGAACCAGCTGCAACCATGCTAAGAACGGTCTCTATGGAAATCGGAGACAGGAGCACGTTTGAATTTTGTCCATGGTTTAGAAAAACATGCTTTGCTAGGATTAGTGATACATCAGCCATTGGTGCGCAAACTATAGAGAATAATAATTCGTTAATAAACACGATCGCTGTCTCTATTTATAAGCACAATGGGAATCTTAATTATGGAATTTATTTCTGTATCGAATTAGGAGTGCCTTCTTTTCAGATCCCATGATTATTTAGAGATTCAATAATATAATTATTTACAAGTTATAAATACTATTTTTCCATAATGCTACGTATCCCAAAAAAAATTCCAAAATTTTTATATTTCTAAAATAGGATATCGTTTCGAAATTCGAAAATTGGGATATCTTAATACTCGACTTCCTTACAGGCATGACCCATTTTTAACAAAATCTCTCCATATTGAAATTTTAAAAATTCGTACTTAATTCCGTGTTTAATAAACACAGAAATCTTATAATCGTTTTATTTAAGTTAAATTTTGAGTAGTATCAATACTTTTATTCAAAAAAAGAAATTTTTAAAAATAACATTTTTAACTATGCGGTCAAAGCATCTTAAAATTCGTGCCAAAAAGTCATAAAGCAGATATTTGAAAACAGAGAGAATAGGAAATTTGCAAATAATTTTTCTTAACAAATGTAAAATTGCAAAAACTTACTTTTTTCAACAGATTATCCAAAAAACTCAAAAAACTACTAGTCATAAAATAATAAAAGATTATAATAGTATGGTCCGGCCCAGCTTGGCGTTATTTCTATTACTAGCTTATAACACGTGCAACGCACGGTTCCTTTTTTAACATTTATAATCATAATATTTTTTTTAATTTTATATGTTATTAATTTACATATTAAATTGTTGTTAGAAATTGATATATATATATATATATATATATATATATATATATAAGATTTTACACATTCGATTTAATATTTGTACTCTATTTTGATTCTTAAAATTTGATTTGGACGATTTTACAGCTCATTTGAAATTAACAAAATAATCTTTAATTTAGTGATTGTTTAACAATAATTTTTCAATTAAACCTACTCAAAAACAAAAAAGATAAGAAATTGACGATTTTTTACGTTGAAAATTCTATTCGATTTATTCGTTTTGATTATCAAAACACTCTTGTTATTATTTAAAGATATTTCTATTAACAACCAAATACAATTTTAATAATAAGTTTAGGAGAGATTTTATCCAAAATTTTAATAATTGGTAGTCAGGTCCTCCGTACGACAAAATAAATAAGAACCAATAGATTTTAAAGTAAATAGATGAAAACCGTTGGATCTAGCGTAAAAAATAATTTATATTATAATATGTTATAACTAAAAGTGTATTTATATTGAAATACGAAAAGGTGTATGTCAATGATTTAAATCATATATAATTAGGTTTTCAACATTGAATAGCATTATCAATGTAGGTCTTCTACATTTAATAGGATTCATGCCAAAATTCATAATTATATTTTCTATTGAGATTCTGAGTGTTTCCATTTGAATTATTAATAATTAGTAAATCATCAATAAATTAAAGATAATTTTATGAGTTTCGCGTAGATTATAAAATCATCCAAATATAATTTGTAGATCTCAAGATAGAGTCTGTTGTGCCCAAAATCCGCCCTGGGCTTGATTTAAGGCCCATTGATAGGACAAACTCGGGTTAGTTGAATATGGAAGGATAAGTTGGGTCCAAGGTTGAATGTGATGGCTTAGTATGCCTCGAGGATGGGTTGAGGAATGAGGATCTGGTGTTAAATGTGAAGTATGTTCATATAGGGGTGCGAGCATGTGAACCCCAGATAAGGGTAAAGCTGTGTGAAGGCCATAAGGGGGTTCAACTGGGTAGCGGGCTGTCAGGTCAGGGGTACGTGCATGAACCCCGAAGGTTTCCAGAAAATATACCGGCGGGCTCAGAATCGCCTATATTATAGGAGATTGGGTAATATGCGTTATAACAACCTTCTAGATAACTCCTAAATAATAGGAACGATCTGATAGCAGTCCATATCATGGATTGACATCGTATATATATGGGATATATATATATGTATATAGATATGCGTACAGGAGGATAAATAATGGAAATAAATGGATTAATCAGAGAATAACGGCTGGATAATGATGGAAGGTGGGATAAACGAACGCGACATGTCTGTTACGAGGGATATGGAAGAAGAAGGTGGAGGATAATCATCAAGAACTACATTGGACTTGATCCCTTATAAATATAAGGGTATGTAGGCCATTTGCAAGGGTGAGACACACTTTTACACCTCTAACGCTTGCTCCTAGCTGCTGGAATTCGATTGAATAGGTTATATTCGATCAATTTAGCTTGGAGTACTTGCAAATTCAGTCCATAAAATCACTCTTCCACCTCTCGGGTTAGGGTTTATGAAATTAGGGTTTTTGGCTTGTAATTCGAATTATTCAACCTTTATTATTGGTTTTTTCTTGGTTTATTATTGTAATTCTTTCATTGAAGTGTTGTACCAATTTTCCCTCACAACATTTGTGGCGCTAGAAGGAGGGGGTACTTTTATCGTCTCTTGAGGGAAGAGATGTCACGGAATTCGGGTGATATTCATACGCCGGAGGATGAACGCAGTGAGGATAATGGAGGACGTGATGATGAAGTCACAAACCAGGAGCTCAAAGAAAAGATTAAAAAGATGGAACAGAAGATCGTTTTTTTGGAAAGGAAATCCGAAAAGTTGAAGAAATGGAAGGTGAAGCACGGTTCCACGGACCGAAAGGTGAAAAAGAAGGTGGTTACACCGGTTCGTTTGGACTTTGACAGTAATGAGGATGGGGAGGAGACGGAAAAGGAGGCACCATAGAAGGGATTTTCTGATGTGGAGACTAATCAGACAAATCCGGACTGGAAGGATGGAGACGAAGAAATTCAGCAGTCTCAGGGTTCACCCACTCGCAGCCTGAGTGTCTTCGATAGACTGGGGAACAGAGTGACTAGCAGGGATTTGCATCATAAACTCGATGGAAAAAGGGAGAAGCAGACTAGGAGAACTCAGGATATGAGGTCTCAATCGAGAGGATCGCAAAGTCACAGGAAGAACAAATCTATTTCTCGGTCCGGAAGGCTCTCTAAGGGGGGTGATGATGAGCGAAGCTATAGCTCTCAGCATAACCCTGAGCGCCGTGATGATGGCCAGGATTCAACTGGGGATTCCAGTGACGATGGAAGTCAATTCACAGATGGTGAGAATGAACGTTACAAGGTGAAGGACTTGCGTGAAGCACTAAAAAAGTTAAAGTTGGAGAAACAGTCGTTGGAGGGTTTAACAGTAGCTTCGCCCTTCACCAAAAAAGTGAGGGATTCGCCACTCCCGCCAAAATATCGGGGGGTAGGAGACCTGAATTTCAGTGGAACCACCGATCCGGTGGAGTATCTTAGTCGGTTTGACACGAAAATGGAGGTGTACCAGGTGAAAGATTTGACGAAATGTCGTTTGTTGGTGGCCACGTTAAGGGAAAGCGCTCACCAATGGTTTAAGAGGCTACGCCCAAATTCCATTCGATCCTGGAGACAAATGAGTGAACTATTTGTTACACAGTTTCGGGCTTCAGTTGCATTCGCACCCCCAGCCAACACTCTGGCGAACATCAAACAAGACAAGAATGAAAATCTTACTGAGTATTTCAAACGATTCAATGCGGAGGTCCCTAAGGTGAGGAAGACCACTGATGAAACCTACAAGAATTTTTTAATTGCGGGAGTACGCCCAGGTACTAATTTCTGGAAGGAGCTACAAGGGGCGGAACCTAAGACTTTTGCAGATTTTTATGCAAAGGCAGAATCTCACAATATAATTGAGGAGTCGATGGCTAAACTCGAAAAAAGTCGAAGCTCAAGGGAGTGGAGCAGGAGCATGAGGCGTAGGTCACACAGCCCAAAGTGTAAGAACCCCAAATTTTGGATATAATTAAAATTTTTTTATTAGGTAATGATAAAATGAAGAACAATGATTCCGACAACAAGGTCACCAGCTCTAATGAATGGTGGTTTCAAAGAACAATGATTGTAATGAATGGATATTGCTTTGGACAATGATCCTGATGCATTGGTATATTGTCAGAATAGAGTAATTCGATGGTTGAGAACCTAGATAAGAATAATCTATCATCCAGGAAGGAGCTAATGGATCCTTGAGGGGAAATGAGTACGTGCATAGTGTTTCCCATACGTGCATAGTATTTCCCGTACGTGCATAGTGTTTCCTGTACGTGCATAGTAATTTGGTGGATGAATAGTGATTTTGTAAGTTGGAAAACTTTTCACGCCACCCTATGTACGGGACGTGTTATGGATGTTTCGAAGTCATATTAGTAATACGCGGAGGAAATAAGTGAATGCAGAGACGATCGGAATTCAGAAATTCCAAATTCTTTTTCGGTATAATATTTGACCGGACAGTGGATTAAATATTATTATAATCCTAGAATTGAGATATTAACTTTGAGGATTTGATATTTTGGGATGTTATTATATTGATTTAAGGATGAAGGTAGGAAACCACTGAGGAGTGGTTATGACTACAATGTAATAATTGATATTTGGAAAGAATGAATGGAATTCGACTTTATTATTTCTATGTCTTGAAGAATGCTAAAGGGTAACAACATAGGTAAGAATAATCTATCTTCTAAGGGAATAAGATATGGCAATTTCAAGCGGGAGAATATTCTCATGTCATCCAGATCGGTAACGATTAATCCAGTAGTTCCGTAAAAAGGATAAGGAACGATCGAAAGAGAATACGGACAATTGTACCACCCTAAGAGAACAAGTAAAGAATACAGAATGAATAGTGTTTTGGTGGGAGTATATAATAATATGAGACGACACTATATAGAAGCATTCGGAACGGATTTCCGAGTTCGTATTAGTGATCCAGGGGGAAAATAAGTGTATGTAAAAGCTGTCGGATTCTGAAAAACCGCACTTTTATTTTCTCCGAGAGTTCCCTGGACACTGATAGCCTTAAGTATTTAACGAATGGATTTAAGGAATATAAATTGGAAAGTTAGAATGAAAGATGGAGAATGAAAGTATTAATATTAAAAAGGATTCCCGGTAAACCCTAATTAGAAATCCGTGAAATATTCCTACGAACGATCAATCGAAACGGGCAATAACCGGACAAAGAGACAAGCAGAGAGCCAAGAGGTATGATGAGCTAGTGGAAGGTGACATAATCACTTTATGCAAGATAAGATCAAAGAGACCAAGCTAGTTACAAAGCTAACTAGCAATCTTAGCAATCAAACCAAGTACTTAGCATGCTTTCTCATCCTACCACACCAAATTAAACACTTGTCCACCAAGATGATGTATGCCATGACCTAGTACCTTTAATAAAGCAACCTTAGGTTAGATATTTTCACAATAATGCAAGAGAGCAAGGAACCAAGCCAAGCAAACACCACCACTCTCCATTCTCCTTCCATTCGACTTCTTGCATAATTCAAGATCCAAAGTCCAACTTCCAACCATTGTTAAATCTCAAGAAAATTAAGGTGAGTCCTATATTTCATAACTAAGATATCCTATGAATTTCATCTTCAAATTCCATACCAATCTTGAGATATAAAATCAAGAAGATGGTGATGAATAGTAACTTTTAAGTATTAACTTTGTGTTCTTGTTTTCTTTTGATTGATTCAAGTATACTAAGGCTACTTAAGGATCATTCAAGGCTTAACAAGTGTTATTCACTCTCCAAGGAAGGTATAAAGCTCAAGAACCCTTAGTACTACTTTGAGTTTATGGATCTTTTTGGATGGATATGTGATGGAGAGGTGTTAGTATGCTTAGATCCATGTATGTATAATTGGTTGTTATTGATATTTCATACTTGTTAGATTTGAGTTGTTCTTGAGATATCATGACTTAGAATAGATGATAAACTTTAGGTCTTGACTTGGTTGTTGTTGGAGGATGATTTGATGATGATAAAAATTTGGAAAAGCGTGTAAACATAGCCGTTATAATGCCCGATTTTATAATATCATGTTTTGTATGCAATTTTTCACATCAAGACCCTACTGTCCAGAACCTTTTCTGCCATGTTAGGATAGCTTATGTTATAAGCTTCGTTTTGATATAAAGATCACGTGAAACGGACTTACGGTTTAGGAATTACGGCCGGTTTACTAAAAGTAGTTCGAATCCGTAAACGAAAGTTCGTAACTGTAATTGAACCCTCGTATACTATGTAACGTCATGGCGAATCTTGGTAAATAAATACTAGAGGTAAAAAGGAAGGTGTGAAAGAAAACCGTATGTCAAAAGGATCATTTTTCGATTTATTAAAAATGTTCGAGTCGAGGTTAAACGCGAACGAACCCCTAAAAGACGACTCTTTTATAACTTCGGTAAAACACTTAGAAAACGGGTGATAAAACTCGGAGTATAATATTGGTTCGTAACGATCAACCTTAGAACTCATATGACTTAAGTATGTCCCAAGTATAAGTGCAGTGACATGTCGTATTAACGAACGAATGTCGGGTCGGATCAGTGAGAATAAGTAATCCACTAAAAGGGGTATAAAGAGATAACTCGAGAACGTGTTTCGATTTAAGTATAACTTAACTTTTAATATGTTAAGTGATTAATCCCGAATTCCTTGGCTATTTATAGATCACCAAGCTGAACGGGACCCGCTACTACTACCCCTTACCGTACTCGACTACCAGGCAAGTTTCGATTCCCTTCTTTTAGGCTGTTGTTGTGATTGAATAAATATATATATATATATATGATTGCTGATATACATATGCCATTGCATGCATGCCTACTTTCAAGTTGAATTGATATACTTGTTCCCTGAATGTTATTGTTGGCTTATAAGCTAGATAGTTATATATCAGTTATAAGCCGGTTATTGTAAGACCCTCATAGAAGGGCGTATACATCTTATTAATCAAAAATAGACCGGGAGTCAATATTCCTTGATATATCGAGATTACCTCGGAGGAAAATATTTAAGTAAATATTTTCTATTATTTGGGCGACGAATATTATTTGAATATTCGTTCGAGACTAATTATTTTAACGATCCTTACTTCAAATAATTATTTGAACGTAACTATTCAACGAATAATATTTCTCAATATTCATTCAGAGTCGAATTGATTATCGACTATTATTTCGAATATTCTTCTAAAGATGAGACTATTAAATGAATATTATTTGGATATTCTTTTGGAATATTATTTTATTGAATAAATATTACTTTTGAATATTCATTTAAGATATTAAATACTTGATGAATATTATTTTAATATTCATCTGAAGCTTGATTTAATTATCGAATAATATCTCGAATATTCCTTAAAGCTTGGATTACTAAATGAATATTACTTGATATTCATTTAGGATATTATTCATTAAATGAATATTACTTTTGAATATTCATTTAAATTCCTAATTAATTATGAATATTACCTTAAATATTCTTTTCAGGTCTTATTAATTAATGAATATTGTTTTGAATATTCATTTAAATATTTATTTATTCAATAAATATTCTCCTGATATTTTTTCAGGGATTATTTTGAGAAATACTCTGATTAAAGATATTCTTTCATTTCCCAACTATTCTTTAAATATTTTAACTCATTAAATATTCTCTGAATATTTATTCCATACTTAGAATAATCTCGATAAGGTTTATCTTCTTCGATTATTACGAAAAATATCTCGGAGTCATATTATTATTAATCTTATATCAAGAAAGGTTCTCAGACATCATTCTTCTTTGAGTCTATCTCCTTAATAATAAGGGAACCTTACTTGGAAAAATGTTATTTATCTTGTCGACTTCCCGGTCATAAAGTATTCCCTTCACTCGCAACTCGGGTGCTGTTGACTTATTAAGTCGTTGCTTACCTTCTCATCTTTCGAGGGGTAAGATCACTGGAACAAGTTGATATCCGTTACCAAGTAATAGCTTGGGAGTTATTGGTAAATTTTCCTTTCCAACTAGATACGACTACTTTGTGGAGTCTTATCAACAAGTATTATACTTGGGGAAAGGGGGACGAACGTTACATTCAGAATCATGAATTCTATTTGAACTAGGAGTCGTGTAAGAGGCCGAGTAGCGCCGGTCCATCCCCTTTGGCCCAACCGTTGGCCGGGGAGAGCTAGTAAGGCGGTACACAAGTAAAGCCGTCAGTTCTTCCTTCTACCGGTAGTAAATCTAAATTGAGCTGTACGATCTCGACTGATCATTAAGATTGGAACAGCGGGCGCGGTGAATACTCCATCATTGGTTCATCATCCAAATTTATTTATTTCCTGCAACATGATTACTGTTGGCAGAGTTGGAAAAGTGTCATAACTGGAATTGCAACTTTTTTTTTTTTGCAAGTTCCTCTTCTTAATAACAATAAGAACATCTCGCTTACTTTGATGTAGCAGATATTTCTACAAACAAATACTTTAAGTTACCTTGTAACTTCATCGTTCATATTATACTGGCATCATTTCCGTAAATGCATGGCATATGGTTTGAAAAATACTTTTGAACTGTTCTGTATTATCGTTCAGTTATATATCATTGTTGGTGGGCTATTGCTCACCCTTGCTTTATTATTATATCACAACAACAGCTAGACCAGATGACTCGCACAAGGCGTACTCGACGCGGGCGAGGACGATGAGACTACCAGAGCTAAAGAAGAAGCTATTGGTAGGGTATATTTATTCTTTCAAGTACCAAGAATATGGTCTAGTATGACTCATGTAAATGGATGGCAAAGAGTATGTATTATATTGAAATTCTTTTGGATTGTAAGAACTCATAATGTGATTAATAAAAATTTGATTGTTACTCTGATTTCATCTCTGGGACTACAACGGGTGTGTTTTATATTGTTGTGTTGGGTTATAGAGACGTAATTTATTTTATGATTAAGGAAAGTTCAATTGTTGTGGACAGAATTGGAAACCGTAACCACCGGATCCCGGACCCCGGATCTGGGGGTGTTACAGAAGTGGTATCAGAGCGTACGTTATAAACCCCAGAGATGAGGTGACGTTAAAACAATAAATTCAATAAGATAATAAGAACTCTTGCCAAGTTCATAGTCGGACTACTTAATGTAGTGATGACATATAAAACCCTTATGGGAACTCGTAAGTATAATGATAGTAACTTAGCTCGATATCATATCGACGAGTAAGGCGACTGACCTTGAGGCATACGAGCAACAGCGCGATGATGCTTTATATGCTGAAGATCAATGGGTAATTCGATGGAGTACCCTACTGGAGACCCGAAAGAGGTTCCAGCAGATAAGGAAAATCCTGTTAGGATGAGGAGCTTACCCATGGGTAATGAGGGTCGCAGCCAGAATGACTGTGATGATTAAGATATGGTGCTCAGAAAAGTGAGTATAAAGAACCGAGATATTATTAAGAGATCTGAAGATGCATGTTGAATTCATAGCCGGACTACCAGATGTAGTACCAGCAAGAATGAAGGATTGGAAGAATTACTTGAGATCTTATACGGAAATAGATGAGGATCCTTAGAGATTTTCATCTTAACAAAGAAAGAGCTAGAGGGGTGTATGATTATTAAAGACATCAATTTAGGGCGAGGAGCAGAGTCCCTAGGAATAGTTGAGAAGGAGGCAGTAAGTGCCATATCATTTGATAAATGAATTAGTATGAATATGGTCAGTAATAATTCGCCATGAGAAGGCAGGTATCGTAGGTTGTAAATTATGGAACCAAATTGAGGTTAATAAGGTGGTTTTATTAAGGAAAATGTTCATTTTATGAATGAATCATTTAGAAAGTAAAGACATTGGGAAGTGATAGCATGATTGGGTAAAGTTATATAAGGAAGTAGTAAGCAAGACAATGATCTCAGAACCTACCGGAAGATAAGACCAGTGAGTCAAGATGAACTCGTAATGAGACTACTGCCAGAGACTGAGTATAGAGTTAATTCAACTCAGTTAAATGATGAACCAGAAACGTTAGATGCATGTGATTCAGAGGAATATTAAATTTCTTCTTCTCTTTGAATGGATTATAGTAGTGCCTTAAGTTTATTCCGATGCGGAATTATAATAGATCAAGTAATACAATCAGCAGTTAAAGAGAGAAATGTGAGAAAATCTTCCTGGAGCTAAAAGGTGAAATTGGTAATGACCAAGAGCTGGCATTGCTTAATGGAAAAAGGAGACTTTGTGCTTCCAATGACGCTTCGCATAAAGGGTTAGGTAGACCGACATTTGGTAGTATTGAATATCAGGACGTATAGGTATCAGGATATTGTGACAGGTTTCAGTTTGAAACGGTTGATTCCCTTCTAAGGGATGGATATAATTGATTCCTCTCCAGTGGGTAAACTTCCAATCTGATGATGATTATTTCATTAACTATGACTGCTTATGATTCCACCTGCTTGGAGGTTCACAGAACTATTCTTCAGGTTTCGAAACTGGTCTCCTTAATGTTACCAGTAGGTGGGTAGATTGATCAAAATTTCCCTGAGTCTGGAAAGGAATTCGGTGAATTTTGGCAAACCTTGTCTTTCTGATTATCAGAGAATGTCATGGAAGAGAGTAAAAATTGGAGCAAACCCTGTGATTTGGGTAAGGATGCTGTAAATGGGTTAGTAAACGGACCCTGAGCATTACAATCGACGGTAGTGATAAAATGATGAAGTGAGATTGGACGAAAATAGGAAATGTAAGTAAGGAACCAGCCGGACTGAGAAATTCCAGGATTGACTTAAATGAAAAGGCTGTTATGCCAGGATGGTAAGCTTGTGTGGCACGCAGGATTGATAAGAATAGTTGAAAAGATAAAAGTGGAGGAAAGGTGACCGGAGACGGTGCCGAGTAGTCGATTAAGACTTATATGGAGTAAAGTTTTGGAAAGGAAGAAAGGTATCAAAGAAGAAGGCACTATGCCGGCAATTGCTAGAAAAGTAATGCTATTAGCCAACCCCTAAAATCATATATTTTTATGTGTGGCCAGTTGAGGCCAAGTCACAACGGATTATAAAGTGACTAGACCAGCCATGAAAAGACAAAGCAGGGTTGCTCCTAAGAAAGCACCGACTGCAAGGGCTTCTGATATAAAAGAAACATTAATGAGATCGTTTGAATCTTCTGCCGAACAACCCATGTTTTGATTGGGAATTCACTAGACCTTTTTGGGATGGGGTCACCCGTACTGAAGTGACTCATGTGTATATGGTTGTCCAAGATTTCGAGTAAAATGGAAGTATAGTGACTTGAGATGTATGATGTTAGGGTATCATGAATACCATGAATATATTATGACGGAGGAAAGTAAACAATGAAGGTATATGAAGAGGGTATAGAAAAGGTCAGAAATTGAACAGTATGCTGTAGGAATTTTGTCTGAGGCAAGTACCTTTGCGAAGAACGATAAGCACTAAGAGATTCACGTTGAACTCGACCAATATCTTCCAGAACATCCTTGCTACCATTAACAAGTTCGGTAAGAGAAGAGATAGGCATACGTTGCCTTTTTGAAAGGCCAAATAGGCTGACAACTATCTGAAAGAAGAGGGTGGCATTAAACCACCGATCGATTATCAAATGAGAATGATTGAAAAGAGACCTTTATTAAGGATACATGATTTGATTGCCAATTATAAGATGCAAGAATTCCTTGGCAGTTGAATTAAGGATAGGATATCCATAAATTAAGACAAACCCTGGGGAATGCACAAGGGGTGGCATTAACCCTAATAACGACATTATGACTTCAGATGATATGAGCTGGACTTGCTAAGGCAACAATGACCGGTAAGGATTATTAAAAAGAGTTCTGGAAAGAACATAGATAGAATTATTAGAGTATTGATCAATGACATTTTGATATACCCGGTACCCAGAAAATACCGGAGGAATGATAAGGATGGCCTATGAAACCTTACAAGGAAAAAGGTAATATTCCGAACTTCAAAAATGGAAGATTGGTAAGGAATGTATGACATCGTAACAATAATGCCAGATGAGGCATGTATGAAACCCTGAGGAAGTATGGGTTGAACCTATAAAGGTTGAGATTATCCTAAGATAAAGAAAGAACTAAGAAAAGAAGTATCCTAAGTAGGATTGGGAATAAACGTGATAAAGTTCCCACGGGTAGGTGGAAGCGATGACTTATGGAAATGACTGATAGTTATATTTTATCCTTCAGCAGAGCTTAAGGGAGAATGCTTTAACCCAACCATGATGGGAATGAGGTAGAAAAACTTGAGTTGGAATGTACCCAGAGAACATGGGTTACAAGAAATCATTATCACCAAGAAAGGCCAATGAGGTGGCCGACAATCTAAGTATAAAGGAATAATTACAAATGTTCATACCGAAGAAACATGATGATATTTGGAAGGACCTTGAAGGTCATATCGGAATGGAGGAATTTACATTCCTTCTGATGACTGTGCAAGAATTGACAGTAATAATAATTTAAGTAAAGATTCGATTCGTGATGGAGTCTTAAGCATATTACGTACCTTAGAAGGTCCCGTTTTGAGGCAAACCAGGACCATGGTACAAAATTGATGAAGTAAACCGTTAAGTTTCCAGCCTTTTATGGAAGATGCATAAGTGATAGTTTCATCAACCGGACCTAGCTGCGATGCTTGAAACTCTTCTGCAATTCCATCTGCTTCATGTTATATCTACATCAAGTTCAGGAAGTGTACCTTATGGATAAGGACTAATGATTACTTTGTCTCCCTAAGGGATTTGAAACCCGTAGGGTTAGCTATTAACGCACTACGTAAACAACAAGCGATGGTGATTCTTCTAAGAAAGTAGATGACAACGTAAAGATAAAGAAAGTGCTGCTATTGATAAGCTAAATGGCATGTTGATGAATGACAAGTAAGTTTGTGTTAGTGTACTTCTGCACAAACAAGATAGAGAATATGAGGTTGATAATTCTTGATGCTAAACGTATTCCCGTAGAAAGAATTAATGAGACTTGGAGGGAAGGGCGGTTGAGCCCGAGACTTATTGGGCCACCTGAGAGTTTATAAGTGTTCGGACGGCGGTATTCGAGCCAGCCTTACCCCCAAAACTTATAGCACGGTCATAACGGGTTTTCATGTGGCCAGGCTACGCCAGTAAACTGCAGATGCTCGATAGATGATAAGAGCATGAGCCGGTAGATATACGACCTGGTCTGACTTACTAAAGACAACCTGTGGAAAACCACGGATAGAAAAGAACAAGTGATGAGAAACAAGGTTGGCAGAAGTAGATTATATGAATCTAAGTTAAAGGGATCGGGCCAGATTCATTTTGGAAAGTTTAAATTGGGATAACGTCATGATTATAGAATAAATGTGACGGAATACCGATAAAGAGGTACCAAGTGCAAAAAGGTGTCTCAATAAAGAGGTGAAGGTGAAAGTAAATAATAGAAATGAGTAAGAATCAGATAATAAGAAGGATGTGATTGATAAAGAAAAGGCTGGGGAAACAACTATGGAATGAGAAGCAAGGAATGTTATGAATGGGTTTTCTAATGAATTCTCAGGATGACAACCTGATAGTGTCAATATTATAGTTATGAAAAAGCTAGTAACATGATATGGGATGTCAGTAATATTGATGTCAAGTGAGAAATCTAAGATTTAACCTGAAAGGTTGAAGGATTTCCCGAATGTGAGTATCGCTAAGATTGAACAAGAGTATTTGCCCATAGAATAATGGACAAAGCAGCAAGATATGTTGACACGTGAGATTGCGATCAAATAGTATTGGATATAATTATGATTAATTTCTTCTTTGATAAACCTCTATAGTTCAGAGGTAAAGTCCGAGTATGATATTCTACAATCATGAAAGCTTTCTATAATCCTTTAGAACTCTTTTCTCTTCTTCTCTCTTATTCATCTTCTTTATGAATTGAGAAGAACAACCCTTTTAGAAGGGGAGGTACTGCTACGTGACTATCTGTCTATGTGATAGAAGTCTAAGTGGAATGCCATGACTTGTTTAATTGCTTGTCAAGTACTAAAGGCTGGCCCCCTTCTGTACTAACTATGCAATATAACAAATGTTCAATTGATCCTAGTGATCTCTCAATCAATCTTTCCACTTCTCTATATTGATCGAGATTGCGAAGATTAAAGCAATCAGGAAATGCACAGTACGAGCGAGGTTACCTCCGAATTCGTAGGGTGATAGTGATACCACTGTTACCGCAGGTATCAATAAGGATAAGACTGAGTAAGAGTATAACCCGGACAGTGAGTTGTACGAAAAGTAGCAACGTTGATGGAAAAAAAAAAGGATACAGTATGG
The DNA here is from genome assembly GCA_036435485.1 of Saposhnikovia divaricata. Taxonomy (NCBI): domain Eukaryota; kingdom Viridiplantae; phylum Streptophyta; class Magnoliopsida; order Apiales; family Apiaceae; genus Saposhnikovia; species Saposhnikovia divaricata. The sequence continues at coordinate 132,893,083 of CM071599.1, read as the reverse complement.
ATTGTAGCACTAGAAGATGTGCTGAGGAAGGGTAAAACGACTAAGAATTGACCGGGAAGCTAAAAAGGGAACGACAGGCAAACGACTCTTTGCTTCCTACCTGATTCCGGGACGGAATCCTTTTAAGGAGGGGAGACTGTAAGAACCCCAAATTTTGGATATAATTAAAATTTTTTTATTAAGTAATGATAAAATGAAGAACAATGATTCCGACAACAAGGTCACCAGCTCTAATGAATGGTGGTTTCAAAGAACAATGATTGTAATGAATGGATATTGCTTTGGACAATGATCCTGATGCATTGGTATATTGTCAGAATAGAGTAATTCGATGGTTGAGAACCTAGATAAGAATAATCTATCATCCAGGAAGGAGCTAATGGATCCTTGAGGGGAAATGAGTACGTGCATAGTGTTTCCCATACGTGCATAGTATTTCCCGTACGTGCATAGTGTTTCCTGTACGTGCATAGTAATTTGGTGGATGAATAGTGATTTTGTAAGTTGGAAAACTTTTCACGCCACCCTATGTACGGGACGTGTTATGGATGTTTCGAAGTCATATTAGTAATACGCGGAGGAAATAAGTGAATGCAGAGACGATCGGAATTCAGAAATTCCAAATTCTTTTTCGGTATAATATTTGACCGGACAGTGGATTAAATATTATTATAATCCTAGAATTGAGATATTAACTTTGAGGATTTGATATTTTGGGATGTTATTATATTGATTTAAGGATGAAGGTAGGAAACCACTGAGGAGTGGTTATGACTACAATGTAATAATTGATATTTGGAAAGAATGAATGGAATTCGACTTTATTATTTCTATGTCTTGAAGAATGCTAAAGGGTAACAACATAGGTAAGAATAATCTATCTTCTAAGGGAATAAGATATGGCAATTTCAAGCGGGAGAATATTCTTATGTCATCCAGATCGGTAACGATTAATCCAGTAGTTCCGTAAAAAGGATAAGGAACGATCGAAAGAGAATACGGACAATTGTACCACCCTAAGAGAACAAGTAAAGAATACAGAATGAATAGTGTTTTGGTGGGAGTATATAATAATATGAGACGACACTATATAGAAGCATTCGGAACGGATTTCCGAGTTCGTATTAGTGATCCAGGGGGAAAATAAGTGTATGTAAAAGCTGTCGGATTCTGAAAAACCGCACTTTTATTTTCTCCGAGAGTTCCCTGGACACTGATAGCCTTAAGTATTTAACGAATGGATTTAAGGAATATAAATTGGAAAGTTAGAATGAAAGATGGAGAATGAAAGTATTAATATTAAAAAGGATTCCCGGTAAACCCTAATTAGAAATCCGTGAAATATTCCTACGAACGATCAATCGAAACGGGCAATAACCGGACAAAGAGACAAGCAGAGAGCCAAGAGGTATGATGAGCTAGTGGAAGGTGACATAATCACTTTATGCAAGATAAGATCAAAGAGACCAAGCTAGTTACAAAGCTAACTAGCAATCTTAGCAATCAAACCAAGTACTTAGCATGCTTTCTCATCCTACCACACCAAATTAAACACTTGTCCACCAAGATGATGTATGCCATGACCTAGTACCTTTAATAAAGCAACCTTAGGTTAGATATTTTCACAATAATGCAAGAGAGCAAGGAACCAAGCCAAGCAAACACCACCACTCTCCATTCTCCTTCCATTCGACTTCTTGCATAATTCAAGATCCAAAGTCCAACTTCCAACCATTGTTAAATCTCAAGAAAATTAAGGTGAGTCCTATATTTCATAACTAAGATATCCTATGAATTTCATCTTCAAATTCCATACCAATCTTGAGATATAAAATCAAGAAGATGGTGATGAATAGTAACTTTTAAGTATTAACTTTGTGTTCTTGTTTTCTTTTGATTGATTCAAGTATACTAAGGCTACTTAAGGATCATTCAAGGCTTAACAAGTGTTATTCACTCTCCAAGGAAGGTATAAAGCTCTCAAGAACCCTTAGTACTACTTTGAGTTTATGGATCTTTTTGGATGGATATGTGATGGAGAGGTGTTAGTATGCTTAGATCCATGTATGTATAATTGGTTGTTATTGATATTTCATACTTGTTGGATTTGAGTTGTTCTTGAGATATCATGACTTAGAATAGATGATAAACTTTAGGTCTTGACTTGGTTGTTGTTGGAGGATGATTTGATGATGATAAAAATTTGGAAAAGCGTGTAAACATAGCCGTTATAATGCCCGATTTTATAATATCATGTTTTGTATGCCATTTTTCACATCAAGACCCTACTGTCCAGAACCTTTTCTGCCATGTTAGGATAGCTTATGTTATAAGCTTCGTTTTGATATAAAGATCACGTGAAACGGACTTACGGTTTAGGAATTACGGCCGGTTTACTAAAAGTAGTTCGAATCCGTAAACGAAAGTTCGTAACTGTAATTGAACCCTCGTAAACTATGTAACGTCATGGAGAATCTTGGTAAATAAATACTAGAGGTAAAAAGGAAGGTGTGAAAGAAAACCGTATGTCAAAAGGATCATTTTTCGATTTATTAAAAATGTTCGAGTCGAGGTTAAACGCGAACGAACCCCTAAAAGACGACTCTTTTATAACTTCGGTAAAACACTTAGAAAACGGGTGATAAAACTCGGAGTATAATATTGGTTCGTAACGATCAACCTTAGAACTCATATGACTTAAGTATGTCCCAAGTATAAGTGCAGTGACATGTCGTATTAACGAACGAATGTCGGGTCGGATCAGTGAGAATAAGTAATCCACTAAAAGGGGTATAAAGAGATAACTCGAGAACGTGTTTCGATTTAAGTATAACTTAACTTTTAATATGTTAAGTGATTAATCCCGAATGCCTTGGCTATTTATAGATCACCAAGCTGAACCGGGACCCGCTACTACTACCCCTTACCGTACTCGACTACCAGGCAAGTTTCGATTCCCTTCTTTTAGGCTGTTGTTGTGATTGAATAAATATATATATATGATTGCTGATATACATATGTCATTGCATGCATGCCTACTTTCAAGTTGAATTGATATACTTGTTCCCTGAATGTTATTGTTGGCTTATAAGCTAGATAGTTATATATCAGTTATAAGCCGGTTATTGTAAGACCCTCATAGAAGGGCGTATACATCTTATTAATCAAAAATAGACCGGGAGTCAATATTCCTTGATATATCGAGATTACCTCGGAGGAAAATATTTAAGTAAATATTTTCTATTATTTGGGCGACGAATATTATTTGAATATTCGTTCGAGACTAATTATTTTAACGATCCTTACTTCAAATAATTATTTGAACGTAACTATTCAACGAATAATATTTCTCAATATTCATTCAGAGTCGAATTGATTATCGACTATTATTTCGAATATTCTTCTAAAGATGAGACTATTAAATGAATATTATTTGGATATTCTTTTGGAATATTATTTTATTGAATAAATATTACTTTTGAATATTCATTTAAGATATTAAATACTTGATGAATATTATTTTAATATTCATCTGAAGCTTGATTTAATTATCGAATAATATCTCGAATATTCCTTAAAGCTTGGATTACTAAATGAATATTACTTGATATTCATTTAGGATATTATTCATTAAATGAATATTACTTTTGAATATTCATTTAAATTCCTAATTAATTATGAATATTACCTTAAATATTCTTTTCAGGTCTTATTAATTAATGAATATTGTTTTGAATATTCATTTAAATATTTATTTATTCAATAAATATTCTCCTGATATTTTTTCAGGGATTATTTTGAGAAATACTCTGATTAAAGATATTCTTTCATTTCCCAACTATTCTTTAAATATTTTAACTCATTAAATATTCTCTGAATATTTATTCCATACTTAGAATAATCTCGATAAGGTTTATCTTCTTCGATTATTACGAAAAATATCTCGGAGTCATATTATTATTAATCTTATATCAAGAAAGGTTCTCAGACATCATTCTTCTTTGAGTCTATCTCCTTAATAATAAGGGAACCTTACTTGGAAAAATGTTATTTATCTTGTCGACTTCCCGGTCATAAAGTATTCCCTTCACTCGCAACTCGGGTGCTGTTGACTTATTAAGTCGTTGCTTACCTTCTCATCTTTCGAGGGGTAAGATCACTGGAACAAGTTGATATCCGTTACCAAGTAATAGCTTGGGAGTTATTGGTAAATTTTCCTTTCCAACTAGATACGACTACTTTGTGGAGTCTTATCAACAAGTATTATACTTGGGGAAAGGGGGACGAACGTTATATTCAGAATCATGAATTCTATTTGAACTAGGAGTCGTGTAAGAGGCCGAGTAGCGCCGGTCCATCCCCTTTGGCCCAACCGTTGGCCGGGGAGAGCTAGTAAGGCGGTACACAAGTAAAGCCGTCAGTTCTTCCTTCTACCGGTAGTAAATCTAAATTGAGCTGTACGATCTCGACTGATCATCAAGATTGGAACAGCGGGCGCGGTGAATACTCCATCATTGGTTCATCATCCAAATTTATTTATTTCCTGCAACATGATTACTGTTGGCAGAGTTGGAAAAGTGTCATAACTGGAATTGCAACTTTTTTTTTTGCAAGTTCCTCTTCTTAATAACAATAAGAACATCTCGCTTACTTTGATGTAGCAGATATTTCTACAAACAAATACTTTAAGTTACCTTGTAACTTCATCGTTCATATTATACTTGCATCATTTCCGTAAATGCATGGCATATGGTTTGAAAAATACTTTTGAACTGTTCTGTATTATCGTTCAGTTATATATCATTGTTGGTGGGCTATTGCTCACCCTTGCTTTATTATTATATCACAACAACAGCTAGACCAGATGACTCGCACAAGGCGTACTCGACGCGGGCGAGGACGATGAGACTACCAGAGCTGAAGAAGAAGCTATTGGTAGGGTATATTTATTCTTTCAAGTACCAAGAATATGGTCTAGTATGACTCATGTAAATGGATGGCAAAGAGTATGTATTATATTGAAATTCTTTTGGATTGTAAGAACTCATAATGTGATTAATAAAAATTTGATTGTTACTCTGATTTCATCTCTGGGACTACAACGGGTGTGTTTTATATTGTTGTGTTGGGTTATAGAGACGTAATTTATTTTATGATTAAGGAAAGTTCAATTGTTGTGGACAGAATTGGAAACCGTAACCACCGGATCCCGGACCCCGGATCTGGGGGTGTTACACAAAGGATAGGGGGTACCACAAACGAACCTCCTATGGTGGAGGATCTTCTAGCAGGTCCACCCACCGTGATGAAAAGACGACACCTATCATTGTGAACACAAACAATACAGGGAGGACAGTAAGCTATAAATATCCTTCGAGGAAAGATTTTCAGGGTTCAGGAAAGTATACTGAGTACACCCCGCTCACCGCTTCTGTTGAGCAGGTGTACGAAGTAGGGAACAAGGCGGGAATGTTTAGAAAGCCAACAAGAAATGGACCTCCGGGAAACAAAAATGAAGGGCGATACTGTGCCTTCCATGATGTTAATGGGCATGAAACGGCGGATTGCCGTCATTTGAAGGATCATATCGAAGATCTGATCAGGAGGGGTTACCTCACTGAATTCGTGGCCCAGGAAGCTAAAGGGTACAAGAATGACAGGACCGGTTAGGAAACCGAGAAGGAGAACCCCGAACGTCGTACAAGGGCCAACAGTATACATATTATCATTGGTGGACCCTACATTGGGGGTACAAGCAGGAATGCCCACAAAAATTACACCCGGGAGGCGAGGGGTGCACCCCTCACAAATGTGTACAACTTGTCTGAAAGACCACCGAAACTTTTCAGAGGCGAAGCGGCTGGTATAACATTCACAGAGGAGGATGCCAGACATGTACACCATCCGCATAATGATGCTCTAGTAATTAAGGTTACGATTGGGGGTATGAACGTACACCGAGTGTTGGTGGACAACGGAAGCTCGGTTAACATTCTGGCCTACAACACCTACCAGAAGATGGGGTTACTAGATAAAGAAATGGCTCCCTCTTATAACGAGTTATATGGCTTTACGGGAAACCCCGTACAAATTGTGGGGCGAGTAAAGCTCCCTGTTACTTTGGGAGATGAACCCCGGACTGCAACGCAAGTAGTAGAATTCATGGTAGTCAATGAAGACATCTCTTATAATGGGATACTTGGAAGGCCGTTACTCAAGGAGATGCGAGTGGTAACCTCTATCTACCACATGTCCATGAAATTCCCAACCCCAGGAGGAATCGGATGCGTTCAAGGATGTCAATCTGATTCAAGGGAATGTTATAGTAAAGCCTTACATACTGCTGAGCAGGCTTGCAAACATCTTTTGCTGGTGGATGGGGGTTCATCTGAGAAATGTTATCGCTACTTGGAACCCGGTGTAGGGCAGGAGGAGGAACCCTACGTCGGAAGGAAGCAAAGCCAGCAAGAGACATGTGCAATGTTATCATGATTGTGCAACATCCAGGCGAGGAGCCTTACACAGATGTCACAAGTTTTCGGGGGGTGGATTCCCCCAATAGGGTGCTAATGTTGGAAGCCCCGAAAATTCAAAATTCAGAGATAGAAGATACATTGATCGAAGGGATAGTTGAAGAAGTAGTGGACAGTGATTTTGAGAGTTTGAAGGATGAAAATGAGCGGCAAGGTGCAAAGGGATCCAACGGTCAGTTGGTGAAACCTCATCAGGGGGTGAACAAGGCGAACCCAGTGGAAATTGATCTTGACCCGCGTATGCCGGAAGCAAAGGAAAAGGCCGGCGCGGCTGAAGACACTGTGTCTATCCTGGTAGATGCAGCTGATCCTACCAAGGAGTTGAAGGTTGGCAAACAGCTGAACCCTGTAATCAGGGAAACATTAGTCTCATTCTTGAAAAACAACCTGGATATATTTGCATGGAGCCATGAGGACATGGTGGGGATAGATCCAAAAGTGATGTGCCATCACCTAAACATTGATCCAGAGAAGAAGACCGTAAGGCAGAAAAGGAGAGCTATAAGTGGAGAAAGAGCTATTGCTCTAGAAGAGGAGGTAGATAGGTTGTTTAAGGCTAAACTGGTAAGGGAGTCATTCTACCCCATGTGGTTGGCAAATCCAGTTCTGGTAAAGAAACCCAATGGAATGTGGCGTACGTGTGTGGATTTTACTGATTTGAACAAGGCATGCCCCAAGGACAGCTTTCCGCTTCCGCACATTGACCAACTAGTTGATGCTACGGCCGGCCATGCCTTGCTGAGTTTCATGGATGCATACTCGGGTTACAACCAAATCCCGATGTATGAGCCCGATCAGGATCACACTTCCTTCATAACGGACAGAGGCCTCTGTTGTTACATTGGGATGCCATTTGGATTGTTGAATGCTGGGGCAACTTACCAAAGATTGGTGAACAAGATGTTCAAGGAGCAGATTGGAAGGACTATGGAAGTGTATGTGGACGACATTCTGGTCAAATCCAAGGAAGCAAACGACCACGTCGCCCACCTCAAAGAAATGTTTGGCATCCTAAAGAGGTACAGAATGAAGCTGAACCCCCAAAAATGTGTATTCGGGGTTGAATCTGGAAAGTTCTTGGGCTTCATTGTGAATCACCGAGGAATCGAAGCCAATCCTGCCAAAATCAAGGCACTGGTTGAAATGAGGTCCCCTCGGAGTTTAAAGGAAGTTCAAAGCCTTACGGGACGAGTGGCAGCCTTGAACAGGTTCATCTCTAAATCCTCTGATAGATGTCGAGAATTCTTCGCAGATATCAAGAGAAGGAAAGGCTTCGAGTGGACACCCGAATGTGAGGCTGCCTTCACTAAATTAAAAGAGCAACTTGGAATCCCCCCATTGCTAGCAAAGCCAGTGGAAGGTGAAACCCTGATTTTATACTTGGCAGTTTCTGAAATATTCAATTAGTTCAGTTCTGGTTCGTGAAGAGAATCAAACCCAGTATCCTGTATATTATGTGAGCAAGAGGCTTCTCGATGCTGAAGCTCGATACACCAATATGGAGAAATTGGCCTACGCCCTGATTCTGGCATCAAGAAAGTTGAGGCCATATTTCCAGGCGCACACCATAGAGGTGCGAACCTCATTCCCACTAAGGCAAGTCATGCACAAACCTGAAGCCTCGGGAAGGTTAATGAAATGGGCTGTGGAATTGGGTCAACTTGATGTTGAATACAAGCAAATGATGGCTATCAAAGGTCAAGCACTTGTTGATTTTTTACTAGAGTTCCCACAATCCTCAGAGGTTGAAGTCAAGGAGAAGGTAATGGAACCCCAAGAAAAGGAGGCTACAATGGAAAATTGTGCACCTTGGTGGACCCTTTATGTAGATGGAGCTGTGAATGGAAACGGTGATGGTGCAGGCATAGTCCTGATAAGCCCCGAAGGCCACAAGCTACAAAGTTCGATTCATTTTACATTCAAGGCTACAAACAGCGATGCTGAATACGAAGCCCTGATTGCGGGTTTGAAGCTAGCTCTTGAGATGAAGGTAGTAAACATGACTGTCTATAGTGATTCCATGCTGGTAGTGGAACATATCAAAAGCAACTTTCAAGCTAGGGGTCCATGTACAGACCTATACATGAGATACGCTCAGGAGATGATGAGAAAGTTTGGGGAGATAAACCTTATACAGATTCCAAGGGCAGAAAACTCAAGTGCAGACGCCCTCGCTAAAATGGGGTCAACTAGGGAAGCAACCATGCTAGAGGTGATACCCTTGGAAATACAGCAACAACCTAGCATCCCAAGGTTTGACTGTATGGATGTTGAGGTTCAGATGAAAGATACCTGGATTACTCCCATCCTGGAGTACATAACAAAGGGGGATCTACCAGCTGACAAGGATGAGGCCCGAAGGATGAAGTATAAGGCTACGCGTTATGTTTTGTATGATGGAAAGCTATACAAGAGGGGTTTCAACAAGCCGCTTCTGCGATGTATAGCAGGCAGTGAATGTGAGTATATAATGCGGGAGGTACACGAAGGCATATGTGGGAACCACTCTGGGGGAACCTCGTTGGCTCATAAAATACTTCGACAGGGGTACTTCTGGCCAACGCTACAGCAGGATGCCCACAAATTCGCAAAAGCATGCGACCGGTGCCAAAGGTGTGCTAACTCGAATAGGAACCCTGCTGTACCCTTAAAGCCACTCTCAAGTCCATGGCCTTTCGCAGTCTGGGGGATTGATTTAATCGGAGAACTCCCTAAGGGGAAAGGAGGAGTAAAGTATGCAGTGGTAGCCGTGGATTATTTCACCAAATGGGCAGAGGCTGAACCCCTGGCTACGATCACCGCAGCCAAGTTAAAGGAGTTTGTATTCCGAGCAATTGTATACCGGTACGGGGTTCCTTACAAGCTAATATCGGATAATGGCAAACAATTCGATAGTAAGGAAATGAGGGCTTTATGTGAAGACCTCGGGATTGTAAAGGGCTTCTCTGCAGTTTGCCATCCACAAAGCAACGGCCAAACGGAGGCCATCAACAAGATCATTAAGCATACTTTGAAGGCGAAGTTGGAAGATAAGAAGGGCTGTTGGCCGGAGGAGCTACCCATGGTGTTATGGTCCTACAATACAACACCCAGGACTACAACTGGTGAATCCCCATTTACTTTGGCATATGGGTGCGAAGCAATGGTACCTGTGGAGATTGGTGCTGGTTCATTTAGGAGGGATAACTTTGATCCCATGGAAAATGAAGTTAATTATCGTTTGTACTTGGATTTGGTGGAAGAGGTTCGTGCAACCTCCCAGCTGAAACTTGCAGCCTATCAACAAAGGACTCGCAAGTATTTTGATGGCAAGGTTCGGGCACGACCCTTGAAGGTTGGAGATCTGGTTTTAAGAAAGATGATGCCTAACATGAGGACCCCAGGATATGGGGCCTTTGAGGCAAATTGGGAAGGCCCATACGTGATCAAATCGGTCCTATGGGAAGGAACTTATCATTTGGAGGACTTGGACGGGAAGCTAGTTCCGAGGGCGTGGAACGCCGAACATCTTAAGAAATATTACCAGTAGTTGAATCCAGGTAACATTTCTTGTAGACCTCTTTCAGGTGTAGGAAAATAAAAGTGGCTTACTAGTTGCAGCTACCTTAATGCTAGGATCAGTTGGGTAGGAATTTCCCTTTTCTTGTTAATAAAGTGCTCGGGGGGTTGTGAATGTACGCCTACCTGTTGAACACCAATTATGATTTGATTTAATGAAACTGGAATCAACTTGCTTTTTCTTTATCTTTGTGTTATGCATGAAAATGTATGGGTATATGTGGATGGATGCATGCTATGTGTAGCCTGCTTTATTTATGTTTGGTAGAGGATACGACTGTTGAACCTAGTTCTTCATTATAAGCTTAATTATACTAAAGAACTCGGGGGGTAGTAGGTGTACACTAATTAATGGAAATATAACCTGGCTTAAAAAATGGGCAAATTGGAAAGCAAAATTTATGTAAGGGAAATGGGAACATATGGATTATATGCTTAAGGATGGAAAACATATGGAATATATGTTAATTAATTACACGGATCATATGGAATATATGTTAATTAATTACACGGATCATTTGGAATATATGTTAATGGATTACACGGGTCATATGGAATATGTATGGACTATACGAATACTTGGATGGAAACGTACGTGGATTACGTGCGCATGGATTGGAATATGTATGGCTTATACATGAAAAAGGGTGGAACCCCAAGGCATGAAGGTTCTAGGGTAACTAGGATCACGAGGTTCTCTCATAGGGAGGTTCAACCGTTTGAACCCCTAATTTCCGTGTAATCATGTTGGTGGATAACCAACCCCGTTATGGGACTTATGTACAACTGTGGAAGCTATGTACAATTTGAAGAATGGCTTCGCCACGACCCCAGGAAAACTGGGTGAGTGAGGTCTAACTCTTAGAAACTGGAACGCTAAGGATTTTAGCGGTGTGAGGATATCACATTGGATTGGCAAACAGCTTCACCACGACCCCAGGGAAACTGGGTAAGTGAATTTCAACTCTTGGAAGCTAACATTGATAGTAGTATAACATTATTAGGAAACTAACATCGTTAGGAAGTTAACATCGTAAGGAAATCACCCGGAAAGGAATTTAGTCACGTTTAGGGGTACGACAAGTGGAACACCTATCTCCCCAGGTAAAGGTCCCTATGGAATATAGGGATAAACTTCAAGGCAAGGATTTGGAACGGATATGGGTACAGGTGGAAAACCTATCCCTTCTACGGCAGGAACCCTCCTAAGAATGAGGATGCACTTGGGTTCACTCCTGGTAACTCACTTGGCAATAATCCTTAAGACAGGAAAGGCTTATGTCTAAGTCTATGGAATAACAACTGGGTGGCGTACGCCTACAGAAGGCATATGACTCTACACGTTGCCCAGGCTACGAAGGGTGTACCCCAAAGGCTAACCGGGGTTCATTCATCTTAACTAGGAACATGGCATGGATTTTCTACGAGGAACATATCACGGATTCTCTATAAGGCATGACATAACAAGACATCCACAAATATGTGCATGTGTGTGCGCACAAGGTGGACATACAACAGATACATATAAAAGAAAAGCATGCAAGGTTCATAAACCATCTACTTAGAGTTCAAAAGAAACCAATTCAAAAGTTATGGGAACAACTTTCGAGGCCTTCTGAGGAGCCCGCACCCTCAAAATAACGAGTTCACGGCGATCGACGCCGAAAGAGTTCTTAAAAAGTTCACTTAAAAAGAGCGCATGATAAAGGATTACTGGCTTGGATTGGTTGGAGAGGCAGAAGGAGTCACATTGACTGGGGAAGTCTGTGCAGTTTCGAGTTCAGACGGGATGACTTTCACCTGAGCTTCCACTGTCGAACCCCCATCATTTGCTTCAGCTGTCTGGATCTCTGTGGCCTCCATCACGTCCTGTGCCGCAACATCTACAGGCTCCTCATCATCCTGGTGCTGGGGAGTTTCAGTCATGACAACTTCTGGAACTTCGGAGGCTTTCTCTGCTTTAATCAGTTCGATGGCGTCCACAGCATCTTGACCTAAGAGGTTCCAATCCAAGTTCGGGAAAACCTCATACGTGGAAGACATGTAGTCTCTAATCCCAGCTTTATAGCCATTGTCGAATTCCTTGTTCTCCTGCTAGGCAATGATGACTTTGTACCCTGGAGTGCTCTCACTTTGAGCTCAAGTTTCTCCTTCTCTTTCTTATTGGCTTTGGTAGCATCCTCTCTCTCCTTATCCATTTTAAGGATGATAGCATCCATGGTATCCTTCTCCTTCAGCAGCTTGTCTCTCTCCTGGATCAGCGTACCCTCACTGTCATAAAGCTTCTTGTTGGAGGCCAACAGCTTCTTCCTATCATTCTGGGAGGTCTTCAACTCCAAACGTACCCTGTCAAGCTCTTCAACAGCCTTGGAAGCCTCAATAATCTGGTTGTTATATTTCAGGGATAGGAAGAGGCTTTCAGCACTCACCAGGGATACCCTGTTTGCGGCTTCCTCGAAACTTAGGCTGTCCCACTCTGAGATAGACCGTGCATGGATTGAATCTTTGATTGCATCAAGAAAAGAAGTAAGGGGAGCTGGAGAGATGGAGAGATGGTGCCAGAGGGACTTAGTTCGACCTCATGCTTGGAACGTTTACCTCCCCGAAAGCCAGAGGCCCGGACACTTCAGGAGTATGTTGTGTAGGCCTCTTCCTCGAGGAAACATTCTTCTCTGTGGAAGTTGGGTTGATTTTTGAAGAGGGGACAGGGGTTCTCTCGACAGGAGATGGGGGTACAGGCGATCTGGAAACATTCTTGTGTGCTGAACGCTTGGTGATGAAGGAAGGCACTGAGAAAGACATATCTGCATTATCACATGAATCATTAGCAAAGCCATAACAACAATAAAGATATTCTTCGGTAAAATATCAAGTAAATCGCATGAATAAAAAAAATGTGTGTGTGAAGCATAAATCGCTAAGGGAAAAGCAAATAAAGGGGGATGGGTACGCCTACAAGCAAGGATGTAAGCATGAACCTATCTCTTTGGAGGGTACGTCAACAGGATTCTCCTCAACAGGGGTACTGGCGTCCCCTGGAGGCTTAGAGCTGAGTTTTGCTAAAACCTAAGCGGAGTAACTTTCTCTTGGTAAGCAGGCTAGTACCGTCTCCTAGCTCCGCACACTTTCTTAAGGCTTTACGAGCTCTCTTCAGCTCATCACCTTCTAAATCAGTTTGGGGAGGCATATTTGGATCAGGGTTAAAGTGTGTTTTGTAAGTTGGACAATCATAGCAATACAGAAATTGCTTGTGCCAACCTGACATCCCTTGCTTATTACCCTTTATACATTTTCCCTATTGGATATTCCAGGTTGTTAAGTAAAAGAAGCCAGTGGTCTTACCTGTTTCTTTAAGTTGGTAGAAAAAACCTAATTCTCGGGCTGTGAGCTTGAGATGAAATAAGGAGTCATAAAGGATATAGTTACAAACCGCCATGCGGTAGGAATTGGGGGTTAGCTGGAGAGGTACGAGTTGGTAGAAATCAAGTAGCTCCTGGACAAAGGGGTGGAAGGGCAGAGACAATCCTAATCTGAAGAATTGAGCAGATAGGACAGCACACGGAATCTTTTGGTCAGGTTCGAAGTTTGAAAAGTTATGGCATCTTTCATCTGGTTGGGGTATAACCAATGTGCACCCCGGGTTACAGACCCCTAGTAGGTTTGATAATTTTTGAGATGTCATAGAGGAACGGGTATTAGCACAAGAGTACTGAGGTACGGAAACGTTGGAAGCTATGACAGGGGTAGTCTCTGTCGAGGGTTCGCTGGCAGTATCCTGGTCTTTGAAGGGTTCAATTGTATGGGGCAAGTGGTCTAATGAGTCAATCTCATCCCCAGCTTCTAAAGAGCTTGAGCTAATTGTTGTAGGTGTTATGGAGGAGGGATCCAAAGAGAAAGATTTGATTGATATCTGACCAGTCGTGGGGTCAAGAATCTTGACCTTGGAACGGGTACGTCCACTAATGGTTGAAGATATCGGAGGAAATCTAGATATGGGACTTGGGGAGGAGAATGAATTAGTTTTGGATGCCACTGTCATAGAAACCTCTTTGGCAATGGATTGTCGGGACTCTTGAGATGCGGATTGACTCGACATCTGCACAGGTAAAAGCAGAGTGAGCTCATATCTCGTAATGTAACAAAACAACACTTATAAAGGCTATAGCAAGGGAAAAGGAGGGTGGAATAATGACCACCATAAGGGCTCACACATAGGAACCCCCAATTTACTCAAGGGGCATGACACTTCAAGGTCTTTTTGGAGGGTAGAGGCCAAGGGTGCCAGAATTTGAGGATTCATACATAACAGATCCATAAATAAGTTTTCAAGACAGAAGAGCATGGAGATATAATCAACCATGGGGGTGCAAGCACAAGGATCCCTAATTCAGTAAAGGTCACATTTTGTTCCTGGCTTTTAGTATAAAGGGGGGAAGGTTAATGATGCTGGGGTTTGCGTGGAGGAACCCCCAAGTTAATAAGAGGTAAAGGAAAAAGAGACAGGTGGGGCATTATATCCAACAGAATCTGTAGAAACCAGACTTAGCCTTAAGAGGGGGGTTGTAAGTTAAGAACCCCCACGACAAAAGGGCCATGGTTAAATCTAATAGGCCCGGAATAAGGGCATAAATTACATAGGATACATGCAAAGGTTGATTAAAATTAAGTGTAACAATGCTACAAGAAGATCAATTAAAGACAAAGTGTGAAGGGTGTACAAAAGAAAGGTTTAAATCGGCATGCAGTTGGAAGGTATATGCATACATATGTAAGAATACGAACGGGCAAAGGTTGGAAAACATCATACAAGGCAGGAGGAACTATTCGATTTAACATGTATCTACTAGTGATGACAGAATCGGAATGAAAAATGGGTCACAGATATGAAGTGCCAGTTTGGATTTATGTGCATATGAACAAAGAAGCATATGAAAATATGGAGATTAATACGAGAAGAGAAAGAAGAAGTACCTTTGAATTGAAGAAGACGACCGGAGGGCAGGAGCTTTCGCCGGAATTGAGTCTAGGAAGACAAACCACTTGGAATGGAGGAGAAAAGGTTTGATATCAGTCCTTTGAGAAGAAAGTGAAAGAGGAGAAAGTGTATGAAGGTGTAGATATATAGGTGCCTGGGGATATGGACAGGCAGGCCACGTGTGTCGATGTGCACAGGCCCGCGTGCTAGATTAGCAGGTAAAAATAATTACGAACAGGTTTTTGGAAATATATGGGCTTTGAATTTGGACGGATGGAATACTAAATACATGGGATTTTGTGGAGGAAATGAAGTGGTTACGTGAAAATTAAATTCTAAAAATATTAGAGTTCTTACGAGATTTGAAGTTTTAGTAGATTGGATTTCGCATGGGACTTTTGTTATTCTGGGGTTTATCGTTTAAGAAGAGTGTTTATCTAAATTTGATTTTTTGATTTTTTTTTTTTTAAAAATGGATATGTGCACGGAAGCTGGTGGTCTAAGGAATTCGAGGGGGGTAGCCCAGGGTGAAGATATGTGAACCCCAGAATGTTAATTCAAGGGTACAATTGTTAGCACAGGAGTTTCATGGTTGAACCCCTTGTTTCCTACAACGGGTACGCCAATGTAGGTTTAGGGGTTCGCATGGGATGAAGGTGTGATTGGAGGTACGAGTAATATTGGGTTCCTTTTGCATTCAAATGGCTACAAGGAACCGGGGGGTGGTTGTTGTGCCCAAAATCCGCCCTGGGCTTGATTTAAGGCCCATTGAGAGGACAGACTCGGGTTAGTTGAATATGGAAGGATAAGTTGGGTCCAAGGTTGAATGTGATGGCTTAGTATGCCTCGAGGATGGGTTGAGGAATGAGGATCTGGTGTTAAATGTGAAGTATGTTCATATAGGGGTGCGAGCATGTGAACCCCAGATAAGGGTAAAGCTGTGTGAAGGCGATAAGGGGGTTCAACTTGGTAGCGGGCTGTCAGGTCAGGGGTACGTGCATGAACCCCCGAAGGTTTCCAGAAAATATACCGGCGGGCTCAGAATCGCCTATATTATAGGAGATTGGGTAATATGCGTTATAACAACCTTCTGGATAACTCCTAAATAATAGGAACGATCTGATAGCAGTTCATATCATGGATTGACATCGTATATATATGGGATATATATATATATATATATATATATATATATATATATATATATATATATATATATATGCTTACAGGAGGATAAATAATGGAAATAAATGGATTAATTAGAGAATAACGGCTGGATAATGATGGAAGGTGGGATAAACGAACGCGACATGTCTGTTACGAGGGATATGGCAGAAGAAGGTGGAGGATAATCATTAAGAACTACATTGGACTTGATCCCTTATAAATATAAGGGTATGTAGGCCATTTGCAAGGGTGAGACACACTTTTACACCTCTGACGCTTGCTCCTAGTTGCTGGAATTCGATTGAATCGGTTATATTCGATCAATATAGCTTGGAGTACTTGCAAATTCAGTCCATAAAATCACTCTTCCACCTCTCGGGTTAGGGTTTATGAAATTAGGGTTTTTGGCTTGTAATTCGAATTATTCAACCTTTATTATTGGTTTTTTCTTGGTTTATTATTGTAATTCTTTCATTGAAGTGTTGTACCAATTTTCCCTCACAACAGAGTCCAAATAGTAAATATAATTTTTTTAATACTAATAAAAAATAAATAAATTTCATTTCTAATACAACCTTTTTTAATTATATCCTTTTCAGATTATAATTTTCTTTTTAAAATTCAATTTTAATACAACCATTTTTAATTATATCCTTTTTAATTATAATTTCCTTTTTAAAATTCACTTCTAATGCAACCTTTTCTAATTATATCCTTTTTAGATTATAATTTTCTCTTATAATATGATAAAATCTTGATCGTCTATTTTATAAAATATTAGATTTGAATGTTGAGATTATTTTGGTAGTACAATGACCAAAATTATGGATAAGATCTCTCTTATGCTTAGTATATACTCCCTCCGTCCCGTCCATTTATTATCATTTCAAAATAGGGTGTCGACACGCATTTTAAGGTGGATTTTAAGGATAGTTCCATAACTTATTTTTGAAAGTTTCTTTTTTTGTATAAAAATAGAACAATCCTATTTTTATACACAAAAAGAAAATTTCAAAAATAAGTTATGGAACTATCTTTAAAATCTACCTTAAAATGCGTGCCAGACAAGGAGATACCTTAAAATCCTATTTTCATGAATCACGAAGTCAGCAAGTGCCTGAGCTTTGATGGTCGTCCTTGGCTTGTACTTAATATCGAATTCTCCCTATTCAATTGCCCACTTGATGAGCCTACCACTGGCCTTAGGGCTGTGCAAAATATTTCTCAACGGCTGTCCTGTAAGGACCTCAATCTCATGTGCCTGAAAATAGGGCCTCAGTTTCCTAGAGGCAGTTACCAAAGCTAAGACAAACTTCTCGATAGTGGAGTAGTTCAACTCTGCTCCGTGTAAAACTTTGCTCACATAGTATACGGGTTTCTGAACCTTGTTTTCCTCCTTTATTAGCACCGCACTCACAGCTTGACCTGAAATAGCCAAGTAAAGATAAAGGATTTCTCCCATACTTGGCTTGGCTAACAGCGGGGCCTCAGACATATACTTCTTCACCTGTTCAAAGGCCTCTTGGCTTTCTTCAGTCCACTCAAAGTTTTTTACCTTCATCAAAGTTTTAAAGAACGGCAAACACTTGTCCCCGGATTTGGAGATGAACCTCCCTAACGCAGCAATCCTCCCAGTTAACTTCTGTACATCCCTTATAGAACGTGGTGGCTCCATGTCCAAAATAGCCTTGATTTTGTCGGGGTTGGCCTCAATTCCCCGCTTTGAGACCATAAGACCCAAAAATTTTCCAGACCCAACACCAAAAGCACACTTGGCCGGATTCAACATCATCTTATGGTGCCTCAGCACTTCAAATGCCTCGCGTAGGTGTTCAATGTGATCTGCCTTGTGTAGGCTTTTCACCAGCATATCATCCACATAAACCTCCATAGTCTTTCCAATGAGATGAGCGAAGATCTTGTTTACCAACCTCTGATAGGTAGCTCCTGCATATTTTAGTCCGAAAGCCATGACCAAGTAACAATACACACCGAAGTCGGTGATGAACGATACCTTTGGAATATCATCCTTATGCATCTTGATTTGATTATAGCCACTAAAGCCATCCATGAAGCTTAACATCTCATGCCCAGCCGTGGCATCTATCATCGTATCGATCCTTGGCAAGGGAAAACAGTCCTTTGGGCATGCGTCGTTCAGATCAGTGAAGTCTATGCACATCCTCTACTTTCCATTAGCCTTCTTGACCATTACAGGATTGGCCAACCATTCCGGGAACTGGATTTCCTCAATGAACCCTGCCTCTAGGAGTTTGTCAACCTCCTGTTTTATGGCTTCTTGCCTCTCAGGTGCAAAATGTCTCTTCTTTTGTTTCACTGTCTTCCGGTTTGGATCTACATTCAGGCCGTGTGTTATCAATTGGGGATCTATCCCTGGCATGTCAACTGCTGTCCATGCGAAGACATCACTATTGTCTTGCAAAAAGGAGATCAATTTGCTCTTCAAGGGGTCTTTCAAAGATGCCCCGATGTAAGTACCCTTCTCAGAATCTCCCAGCTCCAAGGGTACGGGAAGCAAATCCTCTGCCGGTTTTCCTCTCCGCTCTTCATTCTCCCGAACATCCATATCTTCGATTGGGAGGACCTGCCCCCCGGTTCCATCCGGCCTTAGTGCAGCCACATAACAACTCCTTGCCATCTTTTGATCCCCTTTCTCTTCTCCAACTCCATTTCTGGTTGGGAACTTAACCTTTAAATGATAGGTAGAGGCAACCGCCTTGAAAGCATGTAGTCCCGTCCTACCTAGGATAGCATTGTTTGTGGATGTAGCTTTGATAACCAAGAAATTTAACATCTGAGTTGCCTCCCGTGGCTCCTGCCCTATAGTCATGGGTAGCTGAATTGTTCCCTCGACCTTCGACTCTACTCCGTTGAATCCATATATGGGCATGTTTGACGGCGTCAACTGAGACTCAGCGTATCCCATTTTTAAGAAGGCATCATGAAACAAGATGTCCACCGATGCTCCATTGTCGATCAAGACCCTCTTTACTTGGGAATTGCCTATCACAGGTGAGATAACCAGGGGGTCATCATGGGGAAACTTCACCCCTTCAAGGTCCGAATCATCGAATCAAATCGAGACTTCTGTCTTTGCACGTTTTGGTGCTTCCCCTACAATGTGCATTACTTCTCGCGCATACGCCTTTCTGGAATTTCTACTTGTCCCGGCCGCTGTCGGGCCACCGAAGATCATGTTAATTACTGGCCCCCGGGGCTGCTGATTGTGATTACGATCCTCATCTTTCCTATCATAATCTCGCCTTGGGTTTCCCCGATCCCCATCTTTGCAGAATTTATTCAATTTTCCCCTGCGGATCAAGAACTCAATTTCATCCTTCAATTGTCTACAATCGTCGGTATCGTGACCCACATCCTTATGGAACCGACAGTACTGATTCTTGTTTCTTTTCTCAGGATCAGTCCTTAGTGGCTTCGGCCATCTCACATCCCTGTCTTTTTCTATCTCCATCAGGATTTGACTTCTTGGAGTATTCAGCCTTGCGTATTCCGTAAATCTTTGCCCGGGACTCCCCTTTTTAGGGGCTGAATCAGGATCCCTGCCCGTGCGCGGGTACTTATCTTTAACATCATATTCCTATTCCGACTTCCGCTTCTTAGAGTTATCACCGTTTTCGGTGTTCCCCGTTCCTGGATCTTTCTTCAGACTATCCTCCGCCTTGATGTACTTGCTCGCCCTTTGTTGGAGCTCAACCATATTTTCAGGGGGATGCTTAGCCAATGACATTTTGAAATAAACATTCGAAGTTCCATTCTGCAATGCCACCATGGCTACCTTGTTTTCCAGGTTTGTAATGTTGAGCATTTCCTTTGTGAATCGCTTGAGATAGTCTCTGAGATTTTCATTCTTTCCTTGTATCACAGTCATGAGAGATGCGGAATCTTTCTCATGAATTCTTCCTCCTATGAACTGGATGACAAAAGCATTGCTTAGCTCTTTGAAAGAGGCAATGGAGTTTGGTGGTAGGCGGCTGTACCAACGTTGTGCCATGCCCGCTAATGTTTGGGGAAACGCCCTACACTTCAAGGCGTCACTGGCGGGTTGTAACAGAAATGCGTTAGAGAACGTCCTTACATGATTAGCGGGATCTCCCTTCCATCGTAAACCTTTATGGTAGGCATCTTGAACTTCCGTGATATATGCGCATTCATCACCTCCTCAGTGAATGGAGGGGTTGGATCATCAGGATCTCCAAGTTGCATCAAGTCTTCAGGATTGCCTCTGGGGGTTTCGACCCTCGTGCTTCTACCTCTAGGGACTTCGGTCCTTCTCTCTCTCCTTGGGGTGCTTTCCAAATCAACAAAAGGAATGTCTTCTCCCGTCACAGGTGGGGGTCGATTCTGATTCTGTCTTCGCTGTTCCCTTTCTATGTCCTCCTTTAATTTTTGGATCTTGGCCTCGTGAGCCTTGATTTTTTCAGCAGCCGTTAAGGGAGGTCGGTCATGGGTTCTTCGGCGTCCAACAGGTTCCTTACTTGGACGACGTCTTCTCGGGGCTTCATCCCTATCTTCTTCCGAGGATGAATCATCAGAATACGGGCCTGAGTAGTCATAGTATTGCTGGCCTTGATTGGGTCCTAAACCCCTGATGTAAGGTGGATTGTACGGCTCGTGTATCTGGAGGGCGTGACCACTTGGTCCGGCCTGATACGGGGGATAATTAGGCAACCCATATATCGGGTTCGTGCTTGCGGGGATCACTGTAGTAGAGATCTGAGCGGTGGGTGGAGCGGACTGCCCTCCGAGAGGGGCGACCACCATCTGAAGGGGATTCGTCCCTTGGGTGGTGGGATTCGTCACTGAGGGTAACGACTCATGAGGTTGCGCTTCAGTTCCTTGTGGCCGAGTGACCAGCGGTTGAGAATTCGCCCCTGGGGGCACCTGTTCCCCAATCGGGGGTGCGGTGGTGTTATTGATGGTTTCAGAAAGTGTTGGTGTTCTCCGGGTGGTAACCATGGTTGATATCGCTTCCCACAGACGGCGCCAAATGTTGTGGAACGAAATATAGGGTGTATTTACTGCGTATTTAATGCTAAGGTTTATGAGAGCTTCGAGCTTTAATGGCTGATCAAGTGTTTCGTGACTTAACTCGGGTCCTCACAAGATGCCTACGTATCTTGCAAATATCAAGAATCAAGCCAAAAAACGTAGTTCTGAGTGTGAAGGAGCAGGTCCTTATATAGGCTGAGAAGCTTTAGAATTAAGGTAGGAATAGGAGACTTGGTGGGTAAGTCACCTCCCTGAGGAAGGTTCTAGACTCCTTCCTTGTAGGAATCAGTTTCCATATCGAACTGGATGCCTTGGAGGCTAAGTTAGGCAGGAGTAATATCCTTGTTTAACTCTTATTTGCAAGCTGTTAATTAGCTCATAATATTAATTACGAAATTATTATTCAATTAGGGTTTCGGGCCTCATAAATGGGCTTCGTACTTGAACCAAACTAGGTTTAATTAATACATAATTAAATGCATTTATAGGGCTTACTTTCAGTGCATATCAAATTTTATTTTTTATGAACATTATATTTACTCTTTAATATATTTTAATTACTAAAAGCAATATAATATTCAACCATATGAACTTTTGGGTTTCAAATGTTATCACATAACATCTAATTTTAATTTTTAAATGACTTCTATGCTAACAATTAAATATATAAAAAGAATAAGGTCCACGGTTATAAGGAAAAGAATATTTTTACTTTATCATTTATAAGATTGGAGTGAAGGGTGGAAATGTAAGTGCAATAAACACATACAAGATTAGGAGTAAGCATTTATCGGTTGAGAATTGAAAATCGAACCAAATCAAAATTATAATTTTAATTCGTTCACAATTTGAATTTGGTTTAGCTCTCATTTTTTTATAAATTCGATTCTCGATTAAACTTTGATTCTTAACATCCTAGAATTGTAAGAATTGAACCGAATCGAAATATTTGTATATTATGAATATGTTAATTTATATATATATATATTAATATGTTATGTATTTTAATTTTTTTTCATATATTATATTACGGATTAGACTAGATTAAATTATACCGACCAAAAAATAAATATTATGTTATGTTAGATTAAATTATATATATTAGTTTCTCTAATGTTTCGGTTTTCATTAATATTTAGAAAGTAGTCAAATGCAAAACGATATATCCCTAATAAATAATCTTTTTTAATTAAGTTATCTTTAATGAATAATTCTATTATAACACAAAAAATTAGTAGAAGTAAATGAATTTGGAGTAAATATTAATACATTCAGGTCGTATATTATTCACAAAAATTAATCCCTCCCAATCTGATTTGTCAAAAATTTGAATTTAAACCCGATCAGGGTAAAAGGCCAACCCAACCCAATTCGTCCTAATAAAACTTTGTATTTTATGCATATTTTTTGTGAAATTCAAATAAAATCCGTATAAACTCATTTTTTATCCGAATTCTTGTTCATAAAACTGAATGAAATCTCGAATAAAATTTTTAAATTTTCAATAAAATCTCGGATAACGGTCCAAGTTTTTTTTAATAAAATCCAGAAAAGATAAAAAAAAGTTATTAGAAAAATTGAAAATATTAATATGAAATTTATTTAAAAATCTGAAATGATCGGACCCCATCCACGTGTATAAATGAGGCTAAATATTTAAGAAGGAATTAAGCCCAATCCGACCCAATTTTAGAAAAAGCATGATTCAACCGGATTTAAAAAAAAAGATTTTTTTTAGTGTGTACTTAAGGACATAAATTAAAAAATTAGTTTTCAAATTTTCATTACTTTCTATTTATTAATGATTATGGACCTTCCTGTATATATAAAAAACTCCACTAATAAAAAGAAATCATTTCATATAAGTGTCATGAAAATAAGTAACTAATGTATGCTATTGAACATATACTAGAATTATCCTTTAAAAAATTTCAAAATTTTAAAATCTGACCAGATCAACTATCTCAAATATATTATTAAATATTGATAAGCTCCATTACTTTATCCACTTTTCATCTAATACTCATTTTTTTATGTCTTTTCTGGGTATTCGTACCCAGCTCTAATGTATATAATTCACCAGGACGGAGGAAGTATTTTATAATAAATTTATAAGATACACACTCTCTCCCCCACTTTCTTTTTGTTTTTTTATGAATTTAGATTACTTTTAATATTATATATTAAAGAAGGAGTTAGTATAAAGAATATTGTTGCAAATGAATTTACATTAAGTTACTAAGAACTAATATTTTATATAATATTTAAAATTAATTTAAGAATCTCGAGATGAAATTTTTTACTCCAGACAATAACTCTTAAAATCACTAAAAGTGTCTTCTCTCTTTAACATCTCCTTTATCACTCTTAAGTAATATTATATAATATATTTATTAGAACAATCTCTTTCTCTTTCCAGTTTGTAGTATCTTTTGTCTCATGTGACTTCAAGATATATTTAATAATAAAACATTAATAAATAGTGAATATAAAAAGCATTATTGAATATCTAAATTAAATTTTTAAACATTAATATTTTATATTATTTTAAAGAATGTTTTAATAGTGTGTTCGACTCGACTATGTTTATAGATGTCATATAACTTATAATTAATGAATTAATTTTTATTAAAAAATATGTATCTATCCAACAAATTGTTAAAGAATCCTACGGTCTAGGTAAAATTATATTTAATTAAAATATGTTAAGTGAAAATGGCGTGATTTATCTTATAAGATTTGCTCCCTTTAAATATGTTAATGTCATCTGTGACGCCCCTGGATCCGGGGTCATGGATCCAGGCCGTCAAGGTCCAATTTCCAGTCATTAACAACATTTCTTGGATTTTTTTTTAATATATAATTAATACAAATTAATACTTTCATAAATGACCCCACACTAATATCATCACACACCAGTCATATACTCAGGGAACAACATCCACAATATTAAAAGTTTATAGTTAAACAGTTATTACAACCCAGAATCATATTTAAGTACATTGTTGAATAATACTTCGACATGTAGCAATTCAACAATCAAAAGTTTATTATACCAGCTTACACATTTAATATACATAATCTACCAGGACCCGCTTGTCTACGCTACCTCTGGAATAGGTGCAAGCGTTCTCTCAAAAGGTTGCCTTTCCCTTACTCTCTTGCGGGGTGTAGTGCGGAGTATCGGCATGCCTAGCTGTTGTATAAAATAAATAGCAAGAATGAGCTAAAATAGCTCAGCAAGATAAATTCTATCGACTACCATCAAAGGAAATAGACCATTACACATATGTATATATGTGTGGAAATTCATCATACTTATTAAGAAAGAAAAATCTTTATTTATTAAATACACCATCTATTCATCTTGCTAGGAAAAGAAATTTAGAATAATATAATATGAGTTTCTCTTCTAAAATATTATAATAATCCATACTTCATTTCCGTATAATATTTCAAAATAATATATACTATTTGAATCAGATCTCTTAATAAAATCTTTCCATTTCCTTGTATATGACACTTATATAAGAATAATATAAAATCAGTTTCTCTTCATTCCATATAAATAATTCCATCACCTTATCTCATTTTCTTGGTTTCAGCATATAAATCTGAAAACCATTATCAACTCTTTCTTTTCAAAAACATTGGGGATATCTGCTGTGGCCTGATACGTTGGGACAATGATCAGTCGCCTAATTGTACCTGCTCTCTTTTTACTACTGGTAGAAGGAATGAAGATCATCCCTGGAGGAAGGCCACCTGCTAACATCCTCCCTTGGCATCTTCGTGCCGTAATAAAATAATAAATGCTGGACTGTGTCGCACACAGCCCTGACACAGCCACTTACGCAAGTCTGTTGCAATCCCCCTTTTTGTCAAATCATTTATCTACTCACATTTATCATTTCCATTTCCATTTCCATTCACATTTCCATTCACATTTATCATCACCTTTAAATCATATGTCATAATACTTTAATTATGACTCATACATCTTTTCTATAATTATTAAAGTCAAATATGCCTTTAGAACATAAAGTATATTCGCTCTATCCATATTCGTATCTATCTTTCTTTAATTCTCAAAATCAGGAAATAAATCCTTAGCAATATAGCATCGTAGAAAAACATATATATTCCAAGAAATCATTTTACTTTAAAAAAATAAAATAGTTTTCTAAAGTAAGAGTAGAAGAAATCTTGCTCTCTTATATACACATATATATAAGTTGTTCCATCTACTTTTAAAAATAGTACATAATAATCAAATAATACTTATTAAATCACAATATTTAAAAAGAATATCTTTAGCAAAATATTATAAATCATATAACCCTAGATAACAACTGATACCATTCTTTTATTTACTTTAGATAACAACTAATACCATTCTCTCATATTCTCTTAATCATAAGGCATGTTCACTTCATGCATAATCATCTCATACTCATATCCATCTCATACTCATATCCATATTCATATATATCTTCGTATACCTTTCTTTTCGATATCAATACTCAAGGAAGACAATTTCTTCACAATATAGTAATAATAGCATCACATATATATATTCCATGAAATCAAGTTTCTTTGAAGATAAATAGTTTTCCAAGTATGGATAGAAAAGATCTTGCCTCGATCTCGATGTCCTGAAGGTATGGCTCGTGGCTCTCCCGGAGTTTCTATAAACACGAAAAGGACCGTCGTTAGAATACCACATCTCTTACTCACCTCACTCTTGCATAACAATACCCTTGACACTTTAATATATGTTTCACATGTTATTCATAACCCAAGTGTTCCAAAAACCCAACCATTTTAGGTTAAATCAAAGTTTCGGTGCTTATTCATCATTTCCCTTAACAACCATACCCGACTGTAAAAATTCTTAGAAAATCTCAATTTCGAATTTTAATGTAAGGTCAACTGGAAATGACTCTTTGACCACTCCACTACAATATCCCAAAATTTTATAATTTTTAAAAATGTTTAAGTATGGTATTCATAGCCTCCAATTTGATACAATTACATTTTCTCGGTTTCTGAACCACTTTCACTAAAACTGACTTTTCTCCTAAACCGTTCATCAGATTTTGACGCACTTTATATCAAAACGATCTATGACTCAAGCTCTATCATCTCATTGTTAGTTGGTGTTCTAGACAGGAACCTACCGTACGCGTATGTGGTTTCAAAAAACAGGGCATTCTTTGGTTAAACGAAAATCGGGCATTATAACGGCTATATTTTCATACTTTCCAAAATATTACTCCTCCAAATCCATCATCCACCTTATACACCATCACCTACACCATGTGGTCATCTTATCAACCATGGTTACAAGCACCAAACACTTCTATATATCATCTCATCACTTATAAACACACATCTACTCATGATTTATACTTAAAACAAACTTAACCATTAAACTCATCATAATCCATCATAAACTCAAAGTAATACTAAGGATTCTTGAATTTTATACCTTCCTTGGAGCTTGAAAAACACTCAATAAGCCTTGGATAGTCCTTAAATAACCTTAAGGTAGCTTGGATCAACTAAATAAATCATAAAAACAAAGTTAGAAATTCGGATTCACTAGACACCAGTTGAAAGAATCGCAAAAACGAAGACCTTACCTACGTTTTCTAGATGAGGCTTCTAAAGGAAAGTTGTAGAGCATCTAACCAGCTTTCCAAACATATAAAGAACACAAAATTCTATTGAGTAATGAAGGAGTTATGGCCGTTTGAAAATCATCACAGAAATTGTCAAAGATTCTGGCAGCTCGGTTCTTCAACTTGGGGAGGCGATTTGACTAGGCTATACTCATTAGATTGCCATGACATTTGGAGCGAATAATGCCCATGGAGTGGAGAGGTTGTGGTTCAAATTTGGTGATTTTATCATGGATAGAAATGGAGATATGATTTTTCTTCTTGAGCTTGGTTCTGCAGGGCAGTTTGTGGAGAATGAGAGAAATGGAGTAATGAGGAAGATGGGGAGAGATTTTTTTTTTGTGTTAACTTTGATCTTATCTTCCTATAATCTTGATTATTCTAGATTGTAGTGGAAGCTTGGTGAAGAGTATGGAAAAATCCTCATGC
This sequence comes from Saposhnikovia divaricata, assembly GCA_036435485.1. NCBI lineage: Eukaryota > Viridiplantae > Streptophyta > Magnoliopsida > Apiales > Apiaceae > Saposhnikovia > Saposhnikovia divaricata. Next base: position 132,865,706 of record CM071599.1, on the reverse strand, counting down.
AAAATGACTAATCTACCCTTAAAACAAGTTAGTGGAATGTGATGTCACTTATGGTGATCTCATAATCTCTTTTTCTTGTTTTTTCTAAGTATTATGCTAATAATCTTGGATAATAATAATGTGATATGTATCCTTGTTATATTACTAATCTTGGTTGTTTGGTTTCCATACTTGTCTAATTGTGATTCGTTTCGAATGTACCTCATTATCTCAGTGGTTTTGAAATCATTTAACAATCCAAATTCCTTTGGTATTTCCTTAACTTAATAATCCCTTAGTTTATACTAATCCACTAATTCCTTAATATATAATTCTTTTAATATCTCCATGCTCCTTAATATTCAATAGAAGTTCATTCGAAATCAAAATTCTCAAAAATCCATATTCAGGAATTTCTGAAATATCGTCATTTCGAGTCACTTATTTTCATAGTACATCACTAATACGGTTTCTGTTTACTCATTTTCCATTTCCAATATAGAGCACCTACACACCATTTTCCTAAATTCCTCGAGATCACTATTCATTTAATCAATGTAGCCTTTCTAAAGTTAGGGTTATTACATTCTTCCCCCCTTAAAAGGATTCCGTCCCGGAATCATGCTGAAATATCAATGAATACCTTTCTCATCCGATGTTCTCTAACTTCTACACTATATCCTCTATCCTTTTGTTCCTTCATAATATCTCTACCTTGTTTGCGCAAAATACACCAACATACACTTGCTTGTCATTCATCAACATGCCATTTAGCTTACCAATAGCAGCACTTTCACTATCCTTTCCTCGCAAATCTCCTCCTGTATTCAGTCATTCTATATTATCTCATCTCTCCTTTCTCCTCTAACTGAGGGTATCAGCCACCACATTGGCCTTTTCTGAATGGTAGTGTATCTCATTATGGTTTGGCTATATTTTGATCTCTATCATGACATAAATATTAATACTCCAATTTTCCTATATCTCATCTCTGTAAAATTTTCCAGAAAATAAATTCTACTAATATTCCTTGAAACAATTGTAAGAAAATATCAATTATAATATATATTTCCTGTTCGTACTTACACGAGCAGATACTTTCCCTTCATTCTAAGAATTATCTTTGCACTTTCCCCATTATTTCCAAATCTCCTTTTTATAAAGTTCTCTGACTCTTAACAGATATTGATCTGGATGACACGAGAATAACTCACTTTCTTATATCACCATAGTTTACTTTCTCACAGATAGATTATTCTTATCTATATTATCAGCCCATTTACACCATTCATTGACTTAGTCGATCCCTAACCAAACATTTACACTTAAGAGGTTAAACTAGAGCGTACTTGCAATTTCCTCCGGATACCTTATCCCATATGTCTATTGTTCACTATACACTCTTTACATCTTGCTGATCCACCTTAGTTCTTTCATGATATACTATCTACTCCACCTCTGTAATTTCCCTTTATTATTCTCATCAAAATCTTTACCTCAAGTTTTACTCATTCACAACTTTTCGATTAATCCTTTGAATAATTAACATCTTTAATCTCTCTCTGCTACTTAGGATATTAGTCACAATATTGACCTTCCCCCACTAATAGTTATTGCACCTCGAATCCTTCATTAATTATCCCCACTTCCTTTGTTTATCCTTATTCCGACTCTATCCTCAAAATACACCTTACTTTCAATAATAAATCTCAATTACGCCTTAAAATTACTTATATTCTTTTCTCTTACTAATCATCAAATATACCCATCTCTTTTCACGAAATTCCTTCCTCTCTTATAATGAAACGCTTCTAGCTCTAATTATCTCTTATTGAAATTTCCCTTGGAATCTCAAGTTTCCTTGTATTATCACGTATACTATAAACATTGTTTCCATTTATTAATGAAATCTTCTATATTCGAAACAATTAATAAAATTTAAGAGACTTTGAATTGAAACGAACCCAGAAACAAGCAAGGGTCCCACAATAATTTATAAAATTGAGAGATTTAGATAATTTTTATTCGAAACAAAAGAATATTTGAGAAATCAATATGATGGAAGAACCCGTACGTCACACAAGTGAGGGCGTCCCCTCCGACTTTCTATCACACAGACAGATTGTCCTTGTATATACATATAGGGCCATTCCTCTTAGTTGGAGTAAGAAATGTAGAGGGAAATTTAAATCACAATGATAAACCATCTTCCGAAAATAATCTTAGAGGAATATTTTGACTAAGATAGATAAATAAAATTTTGAAACACATTCCCAAGGGTACCAGAAAGTTTTGAAAGGATACCGGCTCTTAATGAACAATTACCCACTAGTGGAGAAAATTTTAAACTCAATAATATAATTTAGCAGGGCTTTAGGAGATTAAAAATAGGTACTGTTGATAGCCTCTGCCCAATTGAAAATCCCCATAATGAAAGGTTTTCCTCAAATACTATTTATATCTTAGACTGCGTACTCTCCAAAATTTCTTAAATCCGGCACTCACCATGTAGCCTTAACCTATCGTCTGCTATTCCCAATTATCTTCATTTACCTAGTCGTGCCTTGGCTCGATACTCTATGCCTTTATCCATAATAGAACACAACCTTATAATCGATATACTTACGTAATGTTGATCGTCTTATCCTGACAATGCTCCGGTATTAAGGACCCTTTTAAAACTATATTTTATAATTGTGTATTATAACATACCACTTATACTTACGAGGTTATCTAACGTACACTTCCCGATACATCAAGTATTCCCTTTCTCATATCAATCCCGTGTGCTACATAAGTTTAACACTTATAGCATAATAACCCTTTCATTTAAGTCAATCTCGGAATTTCTCAGTCTGTCTTGGTCCTTAAGGTATATCTTGGCTTTACCGACAAATCTCAGCTTCACCACTTCATCTCCAAAATCAATTGAAACCATCAGTGTCTGTTCACCAATCCACTTACAATATTTCTTCAAACTCCCATAAACACAAGAAGACTTTAAATACCCTTAACTTTGGCTCACCAATCTCCTCTCTCTATACTAAAACATAAACTTTTATTAGTAATAATCTATAAAATTATAATCACTACTTAGAATAAACGCTTCGTTCGATAAACCACCCTTGAACTCGATGCGAGTTCATATTTTATATCATTACATATATATCTATATGTATATATTATCATCACTTTTGTTCCTGAGCATTATGACTCTTAGCTCTGATACCATCTGTGACGCCCCAGGATCCGGGGTCATGGATCCAGGCCGTCAAGGTCCAATTTCCAGTCATTAACAACATTTCTTGGATTTTTTTTAATATATAATTAATACAAATTAATACTTTCATAAATGACCCCACACTAATATCATCACACACCAGTCATATGCTCAGGGAACAACATCCACAATATTAAAAGTTTATAGTTAAACAGTTATTACAACTCAGAATCATATTTAAGTACATTGTTGAATAATACTTCGACATGTAGCAATTCAACAATCAAAAGTTTATTATACCAGCTTACACATTTAATATACATAATCTACCAGGACCCACTTGTCTACGCTACCTCTGGAATAGGTGCAAGCGTTCTCTCAAAAGGTTGCCTTTCCCTTACCCTCTTGCGGGGTGTAGTGCGGAGTATCGGCATGCCTAGCTGTTGTATAAAATAAATAGCAAGAATGAGCTAAAATAGCTCAGCAAGATAAATTCTATCGACTACCATCAAAGGAAATAGACCATTACACATATGTATATATGTGTGGAAATTCATCATACTTATTAAGAAAGAAAAATCTTTATTTATTAAATACACCATCAATTCATCTTGCTAGGAAAAGAAATTTAGGATAATATAATATGAGTTTCTCTTCTAAAATATTATAATAATCCATACTTCATTTCCGTATAATATTTCAAAATAATATATACTATTTGAATCAGTTCTCTTAATAAAATCTTTCCATTTCCTTGTATATGACACTTATATAAGAATAATATAAAATCAGTTTCTCTTCATTCCATATAAATAATTCCATCACCTTATCTCATTTTCTTGGTTTCAGCATATAAATCTGAAAACCATTATCAATTCTTTCTTTTCAAAAACATTGGGGATATCTGTTGTCGCCTGATACGTTGGGACGATGATCAGTCGCCTAATTGTACCTGCTCTCTTTTTACTACCGGTAGAAGGAATGAAGATCATCCCTGGAGGAAGGCCACCTGCTAACATCCTCCCTTGGCATCTTCGTGCCGTAATAAAATAATAAATGCTGGACTGTGTCGCACACAGCCCTGACACAGCCACTTACGCAAGTCTGTTGCAATCCCCCTTTTTGTCAAATCATTTATCTACTCACATTTATCATTTCCATTTCCATTTCGATTTCCATTCACATTTCCATTCACATTTATCATTACCTTTAAATCATATGTCATAATACTTTAATTATGACTCATACATCTTTTCTATAATTATTAAAGTCAAATATGCCTTTAGAACATAAAGTATATTCGCTCTATCCATATTCGTATCTATCTTTCTTTAATTCTCAAAATCAGGAAATAAATCCTTAGCAATATAGCATCGTAGAAAAACATATATATTCCAAGAAATCATTTTACTTTAAAAAAATAAAATAGTTTTCTAAAGTAAGAGTAGAAGAAATCTTGCTCTCTTATATACACATATATATATATATGTTGTTCCATCTACTTTTAAAAATAGTAGATAATAATCAAATAATACTTATTAAATCACAATATTTAAAAAGAATATCTTTAGCAAAATATTATAAATCATATAACCCTAGATAACAACTGATACCATTCTTTTATTTATTTTGGATAACAACTGATACCATTCTCTCATATTCTCTTAATCATAAGGCATGTTCACTTCATGCATAATCATCTTTATACATATCCATCTCATACTCATATCCATATTCATATACATCTTCGTATACCTTTCTTTTCGATATCAATACTCAAGGAAGACAATTTCTTCACAATATAGTAATAATAGCATCACATATATATATTCCATGAAATCAAGTTTCTTTGAAGATAAATAGTTTTCCAAGTAGGGATAGAAAAGATCTTGCCTCGATCTCGATGTCCTGAAGGTATGACTCGTGGCTCTCCCGGAGTTTCTATAAACACGAAAAGGACCGTCGTTAGAATACCACATCTCTTACTCACCTCACTCTTGCATAACAATACCCTTGACACTTTAATATATGTTTCACATGTTATTCATAACCCAAGTGTTCCAAAAACCCAACCATTTTAGGTTAAATCAAGGTTTCGGTGCTTATTCACCATTTCCCTTAACAACCATACCCGACTGTAAAAATTCTTAGAAAATCTCAATTTCGAATTTTAATGTAAGGTCAACTGGAATGACTCTTTGACCACTCCACTACAATATCCCAAAATTTTATAATTTTTAAAAATGTTTAAGTATGGTATTCATAGCCTCCAATTTGATACAATTACATTTTCTCGGTTTCTGAACCACTTTCACTAAAACTGACTTTTCTCCTAAACCGTTCATCAGATTTTGACGCACTTTATATCAAAACGATCTATGACTCAAGCTCTATCATCTCATGGTTAGTTCGTGTTCTAGACAGGAACCTACCGTACGCGTATGTGGTTTCAAAAAACAGGGCATTCTTTGGTTAAACGAAAATCGGGCATTATAACGGCTATATTTTCATACTTTCCAAAATATTACTCCTCCAAATCCATCATCCACCTTATACACCATCACTTACACCATGTGGTCATCTTATCAACCATGGTTACAAGCACCAAACACTTCTATATATCATCTCATCACTTATAAACACACATCTACTCATGATTTATACTTAAAACAAACTTAACCATTAAACTCATCATAATCCATCATAAACTCAAAGTAATACTAAGGGTTCTTGAATTTTATACCTTCCTTGGAGCTTGAAAAACACTCAATAAGCCTTGGATAGTCCTTAAATAACCTTAAGGTAGCTTGGATCAACTAAATAAATCATAAAAACAAAGTTAGAAATTCGGATTCACTAGACACCAGTTGAAAGAATCGCAAAAACGAAGGCCTTACCTACGTTTTCTAGATGAGGCTTCTAAAGGAAAGTTGTAGAGCATCTAACCAGCTTTCCAAACATATAAAGAACACAAAATTCTATTGAGTAATGAAGGAGTTATGGCCGTTTGAAAATCATCACAGAAATTGTCAAAGATTCTGGCAGCTCGGTTCTTCAACTTGGGGAGGCGATTTGACTAGGCTATACTCATTAGATTGCCATGACATTTGGAGTGAATAATGCCCATGGAGTGGAGAGGTTGTGGTTCAAATTTGGTGATTTTATCATGGATAGAAATGGAGATATGATTTTTCTTCTTGAGCTTGGTTCTGCAGGGCAGTTTGTGGAGAATGAGAGAAATGGAGTAATGAGGAAGATGGGGAGAGATTTTTTTTTTGTGTTAACTTTGATCTTATCTTCCTATAATCTTGATTATTCTATATTGTAGTGGAAGCTTGGTGAAGAGTATGGAAAAATCCTCATGCAAAATGACTAATCTACCCTTAAAACAAGTTAGTGGAATGTGATGTCACTTATGGTGATCTCATAATCTCTTTTTCTTGTTTTTTCTAAGTATTATGCTAATAATCTTGGATAATAATAATGTGGTATGTATCCTTGTTATATTACTTATCTTGGTTGTTTGGTTTCCATACTTGTCTAATTGTGATTCGTTTCGAATGTACCTCATTATCTCAGTGGTTTTGAAATCATTTAACAATCCAAATTCCTTTGGTATTTCCTTAACTTAATAATCCCTTAGTTTATACTAATCCACTAATTCCTTAATATATAATTCTTTTAATATCTCCATGCTCCTTAATATTCAATAGAAGCTCATTCGAAATCAAAATTCTCAAAAATCCATATTCAGGAATTTTTGAAATCTATCGTCAATTCGAGTCACTTATTTTCATAGTACATCACTAATACGGTTTCTGTTTACTCATTTTCCATTTCCAATATAGAGCACCTACACACCATTTTCCTAAATTCCTCGAGATCACTATTCATTTAATCACTGTAGCCTTTCTAAAGTTAGGGTTATTACATCATCTCTATTGCAAGTCTATTATTCGAAGTTCGCACACCGATCATGAACCTATAAAAACAAAATTCTTAAGGTAAATATACTGAGCTTGCAAAGAAGAATTTGAAAAAAAATGGCATGTAAACGAATAATAAAATTATAGTTCATATCATTCTATATCAGATCAACCTACAAGAAGCATATTATTTTATTATATTTTTAATATTATATCCAAAAGGAGATTAGGTATTACGTAATATTTCGCTAAACAATCACATTCTTTCAGGATAAATGTAAACTTGATTTTATATGGTTAACCAAAAAAACTTTTTTTTCAACTACATTGTATTTTTTTCAATATTTTAATATATACATAGCGATAAATGTTTGTGTTGTTTTTTTTAATCCAGACTTAGTAACATTCATGTATAACCAAGAATTTTATCTTAACATTTTATTTTTCTTGTTAATCATTTATAATGACAAAGAGAGTGTAGATTATTTTAGAAAATATAAATAAGTGAATTGTACATTCTGAAAAAAAAATATTAAGAAACGGATGTGATGAATGCAAAAACATGATTACTGTATAATTTAAAAATAATTTTCTTAATTTAGAACGATAGATGTAATGAATAATGAAATACATTGCATATACTGTTTACTTATATTGGATCAGATTTCATTACTTTTTTTAGATATCCATTATCAAATAATTCAAATAAAGTATGATGCGAGATATAATATAATATAAATATATGAATTATAAATAACATATTTAATATATATTTAATCGAAAACATATAGGTTTATTAATATTTATAAGATGATTGAGTATATATATAAATAAAATTACGAAAACTGAAAAAATGGAATTATATAAATAATGTAAACTAACATTTTATTTACTCAAAAGTGAAAACAAAAATGAAAATAAGTTAAGTTAAGTGAAAATGGTGTGGTATCTTATAAGATTTTTAAGGATACTCGAAAAGTAATGTAGTATATTGGCTGTATCATGAACCTCTTAAAACGAGATGGTGGCTCCACTACGAAAGCTAACAGAAATTCTTCCATTTTTTACATTGATTTTAAAGAGGTGGCACAATTGTTATTTCCAAAAAATTAGGGTCAAATAGTAATTTTACAACCATTTTATTGGCACTTTTATTGAGATTTAATATATAGTTGAAATAAAAAAAAATGGAACAAGAAGAGATTGATGTGGTTTATCTAATAAGATTTTTAAAACATATTCAAAATCATGTGTAGCATAATGATTATGAGATGAGTTTAAGAGTAGAAGGTTAGTGGTTTGATTCTCAACACTAACATATGTTCAACTAATTTTTACACAAATATTAAAAGGGTGACATTTTTGTTAATTTTAAATAAATAGGGACAGAACAGTAATTTCAACGTCATTAAAATGGAAATTTTTGCCCTTATGTTGATCTTTTTTTTTTCGAAAGCAAAAACGAAAATGTTTAATATATAGTAATAGACGCTATTTTATGGTGATTATTTGTGAAATATTTAAATCACGGTTCAATTACTTTATGAATGAATTCTATCTTAACTTTATTATAAACAAATACCCAATAAATGTTGAGTTTAAAATGAACTGCCATTTTATGTTTTTTCTTATGTTTATATTCTATTATTTTTGGATTTAATTTTTCAATTTTTTTAATATTTTAAATACATCTATTCATATTTAATTTTTTGCATGTTCTTTCCATTTTATAAAATATATATTATATGTTAAAAAAATTGTGTGGCATTTACTTTTTTAGAGTATTCAGTACTTTTTTTTATGGTCTATGTTCTTAAGTTTGTTCAATATATATTTATTTATGTATTTATAAGATGTTCTATATATAAGAGTGTTCGGTATATATTTTTTAAACATTTTTTTGTTATTCTATATTTTGTAACATGTTCTGTATATATTTCTTATGTATTTTATAGTTCTTTTATGTGTTCTATGATTTTCATTTTTTCAATTTATTTATATTGTTTAACTTTTATTGTATATTGCGTGTTCACTATTTTTTTTATATTCTTTAATTTATGTTGTGCTATTTATTTACTTATTATTATTTAATTTTTTGTTAAGTGTTCCCTATATATTTTGGACTCTAAATGTAATTGATCAGTATGTAAATTAAAATATTTTTTTAAAAAAATGATATTCGAATACGTCTATCATTAATGTTCAAATCCTATTGCAAGCAGCTAAACTCCAGCGTTTTCAGAACATTTGCTGTGTAAGTGCGTATACGTACTCCTATCGAGGTACACAGACAGGTAGTCAGTCAGACGGCAGACTGCACATAAGTTATCCTAGGAGTTATTATTACAACTACACAGACACCGAGGCACCAATCATGAGGCAATGAGTTACTCCTAAGAGCATCTTAGGAGTTGCTAATCAAGTTGCCAATTTTGCCAAATCATCAAAAAAAAATTAATTTTTTAATTTATCTTCAATTTGGCAACTTTGAATAGAAAAATGATCCAATACTTGGCAACTCTAAAGGTTGTATAAATGGACCCCATATGAATAATTAAATAATGTAAATTTGAAAGAAGATATGAAAAATAGGTATATTAGTATATTTCTTTTAAACAAAAATATGCACTTTAACCATTTGAGGAAGTTGCCAACTTTTGGCAACAATTGTTGGCAACTTTAAGGCAACCTTGGCTCTCCAATAGGACGGCAACCAAGATTACTTGTCACATAGATGTTATCAACCTTCTTGGCAACTCCTATTAGAAATGCTCAAATACAACAAAATTACAAAATCCAACCCCTTGGTATACCTGGCATCTGGGTAAGTACAGAGCTTTTGCGTTCCCTTCAGATTATCGTCGATCCTAATTTAGTCCACTTTGGTTTTTATGCTTCACACTTTGCTTCTTTTGTATTAATAATTCCATAATAATAATAATAAGCGCTGGGATGTTATTAACATTTCCGTTCCTTTTGTTTTTGTACTTTGCTTGCATCATCACAATTCACAAGACATCTATATTTATTCAGCTTCACATTAATTTTATGTTGTTATTTATACATTTATCGTTGATTTTGACTATTGATAGTAGCTAAAGTTTTATGGTGTTGATTCCAAGTTCTGATTATTCTTTATCTTTGATTTATGTTTGGTTGTAATTTTTAATTTAGAGGAATGGTTCATTAAAAATTTTCTTTGGTATGTTCAACCACTTGACTATGTTTGTTGATTGCGATTATTATTTTTTTTTTCCGTTTTTGGTCAAAATTAATTGTGGTTAGTTCAATAATACTTCTTTTGCAAGAACATTCTACATTATTTATCTTTGTTAATTTACATAAAATACATTATATTATAATTATCTGCTGATCCTTGTTAATATATTTATTGGTTCATACTCGTAAAATTACAAAAAAGACTAGGAGATGTGACTTGTGGAGTTGTGGTAGTGTATCTGAGGCCATTTACCCAGAGACATATGAAACTGTGACAAAATTTACTTAAATGGCTATGAGGATTACCTTTATGTCATGCATTAGAGTACTTTAAGATGTCCAAATTTTATTTCTATAAGAATGAGGATAGGTTCAGTTACAAACTTAAAACATAAAGGTGCTTATCAATTTATCAAATATCTCTCAGGCTTGTTTGTTCTTTTAAATAAGATACTACAAGACAATAGCATAGACAATATTTTTTAGTTATCAATTCCAGTTGGTTAATTTTACTATTGATATGGTACATACTGACATACATGATTAGAAGAAGTACATGATAACTCCTGATTTCGGACGGGTGCTTCCAATAACGCCTTAGAAATATCATTATCATTATTATTATTATTATTATTATTATTATTATTATTATTATTATTATTATTATTATTATTAGGGATAATTTTATTTCTACCCATCTTAAATTTTGGGCTTTTAAAAAGATATAGCCCAACTATCAATAATTCTGGCGGTACTACACCTACTTTTGTTAATTTTAAAAATACGGTATATCTGTTATAACTGAACCAAACACCCCCCGCCTCTCATTCACTTGTACCTCCAACTTTCGATTCACGCGGCTCGAATCTTCTCCTTCAGTTTGCTGGCCCCGCAGGGGCAAATTCACGACTATTGTAGGTTGAATCGGAGCTCCGACAAGAGTTTTACAAAACCGAATAAAATTTGTAAGTGAATTTATGTGTTTTATGTATGTATCTTTGCAAAATTGGTACTAATGTAGAGATAGATACCAAAATGAGATGAGAGCTTTTGTTATAGAATGAGAAAGTATGTATGTATGTCCATTTATGTGTTTAATGTATCTATATGTGTAGATTTGTAGGATAGGCTGATTGATTATGTGTGTTTGAATTGAATCTATAGAGAATGATTAAGTACAATATGAGGAACAAAATTGTGATGAAATTCTGTTCCGTACCGATTTGATAAAGTAGATTTTTAATTTGTGTATATATGAAGATTTGGCTGTGATGTAGAGATAGAGATGAAATTCAGAGGAGAGATTTTGTTATAGAATGTGCAATATGTATGTTTGTTAATGCGTTTTATGTAGACTTGTAGCATTAAGTGATTGTTTGAGTGTGATTTGAATTGAATATGTAGAGAAAGATTAACAGAAGATAAGGAACAAATACGGATAAAATTCAGTTGCGTATTGATCTTTTGCACTTGCTAACTGTTTTGTTCGAGTGTAATTTTGTGTTTCATCAACTTCCTGCGTATTTACGATATGATACTATCAGTCGATTTGAACTCTGTTTATATCTTTGCTGATTTGATAATGTTTTTAATTCTTAGGTATATTAGGAGTTTAGTAGATTGTGACATTCTGAATAAGAGGCCCCGCAGGGGCACACATTTTCGATTATATGTGTTTGCTGTTTAGTAGGTTTGTAGGTACCCTTATGAAATGAGTGTATCACATTGGATCAATAGTTAATCATTATATAAAAGTCCTTATACATTGCAGGGGTCTTTAATTGAAACAATGGATCAAAGAACCGAGGAAGAATTGACCCTCTCTCAATGCATTAGTGGAATGTTTAGTTGGGAAATTTCAAACCCTTTGTATTTCACGGTAGTAAGGCATCTGCAAAGGCCTTTCATGAATCTGGATATTATAGAAATCCAGATTCGTTTTAACAACAACCTCCGAAGATCTCTAAGGATCCACAAATGCTGGACGAATTTCACATTCTGGACGACTTTGACACCATCGGCTGAGGGTTTTAGGTCTAGATTTAGGTTTCATGTAATGAATTATCTAGATCAATTGGGAGTTATTGCAATTACCACTGTAATTAGGGCAGTTCAATATTTTATTCTAGATATGAAAGACATATTGTACAAATTCAGCAAAAAGAATCAATAAAATTTATGATTTATTGAATTTAAATAGTTCATTTGTTAATTTTGTTCATTTGTATCGATACAATATCATTTGTTCATTTATTGAATCGTTATGAATGGAACTGATATGACATCTATGGATTTGTTAATTTGTTTATTTCTGTGTAACAGGCCCCGCAGAGGCACCAATCTTATTAGTCAGATTCTAATATTTCTATCAATTGCAACATTTTCAACCCTTTTTGCAACCTTCACAATCATGGTTGCATAAGTTGCAAACAAGGTTGCAGAAGTTGCAACTACTATATATCAATATTAGTTGCAGTTAACAACTTTTAAATGTTAATGTTATAATTGGTTGTAGAAAAATGGAAAACATTGCTATTATTCTCCAACACAATGGGGTATGGGATGAATGCAAAAATTATATCAACTTTGAGGTATGTGGATTGTTGATTCCTAATGGCTGCAACTACAACAACTTGGTCGCAATGATATACAATGAACTGAAGTTGGAACCCGGATCAGTTGGTTTTATAATAGAGTATTAAGTAAGAGATGGATACCCTCCTTTTAAGATAACAAATGATAGTCAACTCATGTTCTATTTGGAGCTCAAGAAAAAGGAATCCGATTTCACAAAGTTCCCTTTATGCTTGGAAAATGAAATTAAAAGCCTCCAGCCTTTTTCCACAACAAGCGATTTGTTGTTCTTTGAGGCTACACAATCAGAAGATGTTGCATCAAATGTTGTTTATGAGCAGTCTGTTGGTACTGTTTCGGATGTGGTTACGGACTATGTTGAGTTTGCAGAGCTTATTGCTAGGCAGGTTGTTGTGTTTGATGAAGTTGCAGACAACTGCGTTGAAGAAAACCAGTTGAACAAGGATGTGGTCATTAGCAACAAATACCATAAACACATTGAAGTTGATCAGGTATACATAGATAAAGAGACATTGAAGACTGTTTTGGGCCACTATGCGATCGACAAGAACTTCCAATATAGTGTGCAAAAGTCTTGTAAAAAAGAGTATCTTGTTTCTTGTGTTGACAAAAGTTGCAAGTGGATGTTACGAGCATCAAAGAAAGGGAAAACAAATTGTTTCGTCATCAGAAAGTTTCATGATATTCATACATGTGATCTGGGGATCAGATTTAAAGATCAGCGACAAGCAAGCTCATCGCTCATTGCAGATATGATTAAAAACAAGTTTTCAAATATTAAAACAAAGTACACGGTTGCTGATATCGTGATAGACATGAAGAAAGATCACAAAGTACAAGTCACCTATGGAAAAGCTTGGAGATCTAAAGAAAAAGCTTTGGAACTGATGAGAGGAAATGAAACTGAATCGTATTATGAACTTTTCTCTTATCTATACATGTTGCATAGTTCAAATCCAGGATCAGCGGTTATAACAAAACAAGATGAAGATGGATGTTTCAGGTACGTTTTTGTGGCATTGTATGCTTCGATGAAAGGCTGGATAAATTGCATACCCACTGTCATTGTTGATGGCACGTTCTTGAAATCAGCACATGGAGGTACATTATTGGTTGCAGCAACTCAAGATGCAAGGGGTAAAATTTTTCCATTGGCATTTTCTGTAGTGGACTCAGAAAATGATATGGCATGGGAATGGTTCTTTGACAAGTTCAAGCAAGCTTATAGTGTATGGGAAAACATGACAATAATCTCTGATTGTCATGAAAGCATCATTAAGGCAGCGAGTAGAGTATACCCGGAAGTACCACATGGATTCTGTATTTATCATCTCTTGAATAACCTGAAAAGTAGGTTCAAGAGGAGCTCAAACAAGATAAAGGTTGATTTCTTTAATGCTACCAATGCATACACTGTAAAGAAATTTGAGTATCACATGAACCAACTTGCAAATATTGACAGCAGGATTCAACCATTTTTAGAACAAGTTGGATATGACAAGTGGGCAAGGGTTTACTCAGTGAATAATAGATACTCGAACTTGACATCTAACATTGCAGAATCTCTGAATGCTGTAATCACAGAGATAAGAGAGTTACCGATATGTACAATGTTAGAGTCTTTGCGTGCTTTGGTACAAAAGTGGAGTTGGTCAAACAGGCAAATTGCAAATGACACCTCAACAAAATTGACAACCAAGTATGAGCTGATGCTAAAGAACAATTACTTGTACTCGACAAATATGACGGTATTATCTGACTACTTTAATATTGTAGCTCTACCTAGTTCTATCAGTTGCAAAAGTTGCAAACAAGGTTGCAACCATGGTTGCAAAAGTTGCAACCATGGTTGCAAAAGTTGCAACCATGGTTGCAAAAGTTGCAAACAAGGTTGCAACCATGGTTGCAAAAGTTGCAACCATGGTTGCAAAAGTTGCAACCATGGTTGCAAAAGTTGCAAACAAGGTTGCAACCATGGTTGCAGAAGTTGCAAACATGTTTGCAACCATGGTTGCAACCTTTACAACCTCTGTCATTCTAATGAAACTGCAAATTAAATTCTTGTTTAAAATAATGTTAAATCAACAGGTGAATCCATCAAATGATTCGATATTCGAAGTATGTAATGTGGAAAAGAAAGCTATACTTAATTTGGCTTCCAGAAGCTGTACATGCAACAGGTGATTCTCGATAGTGTTTCAACGAAATTTCATAAATACATGCTCTTCCTTTATCTTTATATGATATATATTCTGTTGTAAAACAGGTTTTAGATGGATCAACTTCCTTGTGCCCATGCAATTGCTGTTTTGCATAAAGTAAATCATGATCCTTATGATTATTGTTCATCATATTACACAAGAGAATCAATGCTTGCTACTTATAAAGAATTGGTATATCCGGTTGGCAAGAAAGATACATGGGAAATACCAGATGACATTAAAGCGGTGACAATGTACCCCCCGAAAAGCAGAATCAGAGTAGGAAGACCAAAAAAGAGAAGGCGCAAAGCTGCGTGGGAGACAACTATACCAATGCAACAATTAAAATGCGGGAGATGCGGTCAATGTGGACATAATAGAAGAACTTGTAGAAGTCCACCATTGAAAAAAACAAATTAGTTATTTACATATTACGTTGGAAATACTATTGCAAATATTGTTGCAAATGCTGAATTACCAAGTTGATTAAGTTTAAATTAGTAATGGAACAAATATTACATGTGTTTCTAATTTTCCAATTTTTATTTGTTTATTTTGAGTAGAATTGAAAAATTGTTGCAACTTTATTTGCAACATTTGCAACCAAATTTGCAACTTGGTTGCAATATTTGCAAACTTGGTTGCAACATTTGCAAACAAGGTTGCAAATGTTGCAACTGATCGATATAGTTGAATCCAGTACATAACATATAATACAGAAACAGTGCTTGATAAACAGAACAGAATCAACAAAAAAGAGACAAATAATTCTTCATTATATATTAAATCATTCATATAATAATTTCAAGAACTACAAGCATTATATATTATTCATTACATATAACAATTCTAAGAAGTAGAGGCTCCTTCTGTTTTTTGTTTCTTGGCTTCTTTTTCCTTCAAAGCTTTTTGCTTCGCATGTAAAATGCGAGACATGGTGCTTGCAAAATCAATTATTCGAGCGTTACGCTCCATCATCTTCCTTTCCCATTCTTGTTCATCTAGTATTCCTAGTCTATAGTCCATTTGAAACCAATTGATCTGGACATTGTCTCCATAACTGAGGTTTGAACGAATTGATTCCGGGATATCTTCAACTTGGTAGAACACACCGTCAATACGAATAGTGTAGTCCTCATAAAAGAAATCATCATCTTGAAGGAGGGCCATTAAAATATTTAGTTGAAGAAGGTTTAGAGATATGTGGGAAGTTTGTGTTGGAGAAGAATGAGAGACAATGGAAAAGAGCATGGCTTTTATAACATAGGGTTGTGAATAGTATTAAGTTTAAAATATGAAGAGTCACAACTGTTGAAATGTGAATAGTCACAACTGCTCAAATTTGAACAGTCACAACTGTTCAAATGTGAACAATCACAACTTAAAATGTGAACAGTCACAACTGCACTCTTTAAAAATAGTTTCTACATTTCCAATTTTTTTGTTTATTTTGAGTAGAATTGCAACCTTGTTGCAACCATGTTTGCAACATTTGCAACCAAGTTTTCAACAGTTGCAACCTTGTTTGCAAAAGTTGCAACCTTGGTTGCAAATGTTGTAAACAAGGTTACAAATGTTGCAACTGATCGATATAGTATACTCTTACTATTAATATGGGTGCCCCTGCGGGGCCTATTCCACATAAAATCAAATTTTATTTACATTACCAGTTGAGGACCATAAATTATTGAACCATTACCAAACATTAACAATTGCATAAAATATATAAACAACAAACTATTACCAAACAAAGTTGAAAAACAAAGTTTCTATTAAATTCATCGAACCAAAAGAACTACATAGTTATGTCAGCAACATTGTTTCTATTACTACTTAATGTCATAACATAAAAGTCGCGACTCATTTCTTCACATCTCCTTCCTTTCTCTTTCTCTCATATGGCTTTGTTGTTGGAGCCTTTAACGTTGGAGCCTTTGTTGTTTGAGCCTTTCTTGTTGGAGCCTTTGTTGATGGAGCTTTTGTTGTTGGAGCCTTTGCAATGTTCTCCGAATCACTCTCATAGACGTATATTTGTTTTGACATTCCGTAGGAATAAAACAATAAGGCAAGCCTACTTCTCTGAGCACCAATATCTAGTCCACCTTGCGGAAAATCCGGCATAGTACCATAATACTCGGCATATGAAAACATGTATATCCCGTTGTCACTGTATCAAGAAAAGGAAAACAATCAAATCATATAATATAATATAACTAAGTATACATTATATAATCTTGACAAACTTGAATAGTTTTGGAACTTACTTAGGTGATGAATTAAATTCTGAATGATGCAAAGTGACATCAAAACAGTCAAGACTTGCCTTTCTAGAATACGCATAGCTTGAGAAATTTATATCTTTCCGATCATAAAAACCAGTTGACTTGAGATAAGCAGGCAACAACTGGAGGAATGGATTGGCTGCCTCGAGTGAAATATCGCTCACACCATCACATTGCAATGTATTATAGACATGGAATTCCCTATCTATAAAGTTTAATCTCCCAAGAATCCAGTGTTCTTGCTCAGCAAGCCAAATAGGAAATAAAACATCATCGCTTGAAGCCCAAGGAGTATTGCAACCGATGATCTCACCCTTGACAATTCCCTTAATATCTTGATCAATTACATATTTATTATCTTTCGGATCATAAGTTTCAAACTGAGCAGCAAGTCTACTCTGAAACGTGGAATCGACTGAAGTAATTTTGCGTGGAGATGTTGAGTTGGAATTCACCTTTTTTCTCAAATGGTAAAAAAATACATCAACATGCCGCACAAAGATTTTGGACATATCAATTAGCAAGAAATCAAATAACATTGCCATATGCAATCAAAAACTAAATAGGAAGTAAAACTTACAGAGTTGGTGACATTTGTGCTACCATACTCCAAAGTATGAAACCACATCTTTTGGGATATCGAATGAACCCCTAAATCTAGAGGCGGGCTGATCACATTGTTTTTCCTTGAATAGAATGAGGTCGTCATGGAAGAATATATGCATGACATGTGTTAGCCATGTGTGAGCCTGTACAAATGTATAATTATAAGTTGCAACCTTTGCAAGCATGTTTGCAAAAGTTGCAACCATGGTTGCAACCTTTGTGCACATGGTTGCAAAGGTTTCAAATATTGTTGAAAAAGTTGCAACTGTTACAAATAGAAAATTAAGGTCAGTGCCCCTGCGGGGCCGGTACTAATAACACAAATAAGAAAAAATATGAATCAATATCTATCTATCTATATGAGTGTGTGTGTGTGTGTGTTTAATTGAAGCCATACTTTTTCTTCGTAATCATTCCAGTATCTAGCCAAGTTGTGAAACCTTTCATGGCTTATAAACTTGGAAACTATCCGATATTGTCGTCCAATGCAGAAACCCCTTTCAAAGTCTTTAAAACTTCATTACTTTTGCTTGAGCTCGAACCAAAATCTTGCAGAAATGGTGATTGCAAATATGTAGGAAGCTTAACACTCCTTTTTGGCATAGCAGGGGTAGTTTTAACCAAGATAGGCACAATAGAATCAGATTCAGGTGGAATACCTAGCCTATCAACGGGTTTAGCAGAAGCTCCCTATAATAAAGTAAATAACTACAAGTTATTTGAAATGAAAGATAAAAGCATAGGAATGAAAAGCATGCATATCACAAGAAGTATGTAATGAAATTAAAGCATGCATATCACAAGAAATATCTAATAAGATTTACCATTATTGAATTTTTTTCTTAGTTGCACGAATCGCGGCCCGATCTAACTCATACAGGTCTTTTGCAGATATTTGGTCAAAAAAAGAGGCATCCGTTTCAAGGTCTGCAACTTCTGGAACCCCACTGAAACATTTGTATCCTCTACTGATACCTTTGCAATATCTGTTGCAACTTCTGCAACATGATCAACACTTGCTACACGAGTAGTTGCACAATCAGGAATAGTATCATCATTAACATTGATATTCGCATTATGGACATCATCATCGTCATGATCATCATTTATCATCGCAGTCATCTTCACTGTCCTATCGAGATCAATCGAACCATTTTCGGACATTGATTCATCCTCACTATCCTCAACTGCAACCTTTGGCACATCGGTTCCATCATTTACAACCTCCTGCCCACCCTCTTCAACCTGATTCTCAACCTCGTCGAAAACATCATTCCCAGCCTCATTGTCATCCGATACATTCTCAAATACATCCTCAAAATTCCCACCCTCATCATCTACATTCTCATCCTCATGTGCAATTTCTACATCATTATAAGCAACATTTTGGTTGCTTTGTGGCCAACTACCCCAATCACCAACATTGGCCGCAACTTGATTCAAATGTGACAAAGGGTCCAAAGTGCTTCCATTCTAAAGTCAAATATGATTAAAAATAATTAGCAAGTGGAACGGAAATAATCACATATGATTAGAACTAAACTCAACTTAAATTTGTAACTAATGCAAATCACAGAAATGATGTAAGGGTCAAATGGTTGCAAAAATTTGCAACCAAGGTTGCAAATGTTGCAACTGATAGAAATTAGTTGACTCTGACTAATAAGATGGCTGCCCCTGCGGGGCCTACTCCACACAAATCAAAACAAATAAAATAGACAAAAAAATCCTTTAAAATCAAAGTCTACAGACTATAATATATGTAATTCATCTGATACACGTACTTGTTTATCGACAATGGCACGCAACTTAAAGAACTCCAAATCAAAGTACGACCGCATCTCAGATATGCTCTTCTATAAACCATCTACTTCGGAAGTCAACAAGGCAATTTTATTTTCCATTTCCAGCTGTGACATACGAGAATGAGGTCGATCAGAAGATGTAGAAGCACCCACAAATGATGGGGGAGGATGACCAACAATAGCAGCATCACGATCAACAATATCTTCTAACTGTAGTTCTTCAATCTCCTTTTCAGTTGGAGATATGTTTCTTAATTGCAACTACAAAAACAATATGTTTGTCAATTAAAATGATATATACATATAAAGCAAGAAGAAGTAGGTAAGGTACGAAATGAAATATACTTTTGATGCAGTCAATGACAACGTCTGATACATTTCTCCGAACTTGCAAGAATATTCACCGGACCATGTCAGCATACGGGGGATACAACCAGCATCTTTCATATTGCAGTATCTCCCATTCAGGTACGGACAGCACTCATAAAACCATAGTTGAAACGCGTACGGGAAACCAACAAGCCTATAATAATTGTCCTCGGATGTTGTTCTCATGACATATTTCAATGATTCCAAAGTGCACGTGAAAACTTCCTTACCCCAAGGAAACTTGTCAAAATCTCCACTGTCTACAATATCCAGATCACCTTTAGGGACAGGACAATCATAAGTCGAGCTAAGTAGGAAATTTGCAAGAAGTACAGCTTTGCAAAATTCACTGCATCCTCATCTGTTTTCCACCCTCGAGAGTCAAAAACCTTCTTCACACTGCTCCTACATACACGTGCAATGTCTGAAAAATATGTAGCCCTGAAGTTGTTCTTAGGCCTAGCATAACGCGTCTTGTTGACTGAACCAAAACACTTAAGACCGGTGACAAAGGGCAAACTCTTTGATCCCAAAAGACATCTTCACTCCAGCAACATCAATACAAATCTCATGACTGTTTGGTTGATTTATTTGTCTAAGAAGAAGGTTGTGGATGAGTTGGTGTTGTATCTTGAATGATGGTAGTCGCACAAAATTTCCAAAGCACCCAGTAGCAAAGAGAGCAACCTGCTCCGATGATAATATGTCCCATATACCCGTAATAAGTTCATACCTATTGTTGGTACTTAGGTTGGATGGCTTGTGATCTTTAACCGGAATAATATAATCCATCCCCTACATTATTATGCAATACATGTGTGATTCATATGTGAGCCTTTACAAATGTAGAATTATAAGCTGCAACCATGTTTACAACATTTGCAACCATGTTTGCATCCTTTGCAACCATGGTTGCAAAGGATGCAAACATGGTTGCACCTTACAGAAATAGACATTTAAGGAAAGTACCCCTACGGGGCCATTACTGATATCACAAACAAGGATACATGAGAGTCAGAAAATACCTTATTAACAGGA
Source organism: Saposhnikovia divaricata (assembly GCA_036435485.1). Lineage (NCBI taxonomy): Eukaryota > Viridiplantae > Streptophyta > Magnoliopsida > Apiales > Apiaceae > Saposhnikovia > Saposhnikovia divaricata. The sequence goes on along the minus strand of CM071599.1, from coordinate 132,844,466 downwards.
ATAGGATTGTCATGGATGGCGAACTTGGGCCTCGTATATTTTACTGTTGCTTTGGATTTTGTATTTTTCTTTTGTTTTGAATGCAGTACAGCTTTGGACGTTGAACCCGGGGAATCCTCATCGACAGAAACCGGATCATCTTGGATGGCTGCCCTAGCCCTCTTAGTTGTCAAGGGTGCTTTGGATTTCTTAGTTATCTTTCGTGTTGGCGACATATCTAATTTCAATGTTGAACTCGGGCAAGACGAGAACCTTGTGTGAATCATGTTTCAACCTATAAAATGACATATGCAACAATTAAATGTTAATATAAAAATAAACAAAACATAATTGTAAGATGTCTGCCCTTGCGGGGCCTCGACTACTTAGTATAAAATTGATGAAAGATCTCTGAATGAGTCAAACAAATTCACTTTATTCGACTAATAGCTTATTAAAACATATAAACAAGATAAATAGTTTAACAATCTGATCTCAATTAACCTAAACAGATGCAAAAACTAACAAACTAATCTCAATTAACCAAAACATATGCAAAAATTGATCTCAATTCAACCTACAAGCACATAACACCTCAGCACACTCCACCAGTTCCCCAATACAATAGCAATTACACAAACAATCCCTCATCCACAATACAGGCACACATCCACAACAATTCCAACACAAAACGAATGAAATTAGCAATATACAGTACTAATCAAACTATATTAGGGCTGTAATCACACATGAAGTTAACAAAACAATTACACAATGCAATTAACAACTAATTTAATTACTTCAATCACAAATAAACAAGTTTTTCACTTCTATACACATAACAAGCCTTGAATAGTCACAAAATCACTCTAACACCCCAAACAATAAACTGTGTGTGTGTGTGTGAGAGAAAGAGAGAGTACAGAATGATGGAGCTCACCGGATAACTTTCGAGGTCGCCGGAGAAGTAGAGGAGAAGCTTCGACTTGAAGAGGGAATGCGGAAGCCTTTCGATATCGCCGGGATGAGAGATGAGATGACAGCGTGAATGGAGAGATAGAGATGAGATGAGTAACGGTTATAAAGTCCGTATATTTGTAAAAAGATAAAGTCTGAACTGCTTGTAACCGTATTTTTAAAAAACAGAAATTAAAGATTTGAAACCACATTTTAACAACAGTAAAAATGTAAAAGAAAGTAGAATATATATATATATATATATATATATATTTATGTAAATATCCCTTATTATTATTATTATTATTATTATTATTATTATTATTATTATTATTATTATTTAACATTAAATATGGATTACGTGAGGTGAATTTTTTTTTTTAGGATTGAATATATTTGACATCATGTTTACATGTTTATGTGATGATCTATATTTGAAATGTGGGTCCGTGTAATTTCATTTGAATTTTTTGACGATTTAAATCTATTTAAATCATGCATTATTAATCTTCTGAGATTTTTATAAAATCATAGGAGTATTTGAAAATCCCGTAATCTTTTGCAATATCATATCTGTATATTTATTTAGTTTTTAAAATTATTGGGAGAATTATTTTGAGTATTTAAGTATTTTAAAAAGATTTTAAGAGTTTTATTGCATTTAAATAATCAAAACTTGTAAAATTTATATTTAATTCATTTTTGATCCTAAAAATATTTTAAAAATATGTATGTGCTTGTAATTTTATACTATTTGTTTTAACAAATGAAAATTTTATTTTTTCATAATTTTTCTATTTTATTTCGATTTTAAAAAGCTGTTTATCAGATTTTTTTTATTATTGAGTGGGGTAAAATGACAGGAATGCCCCTGTCTTCTCTCTTAATCAGTCACGCTGCTTCTTGGTTTTTCTAGAGTTTTCTTCAGAGTTTTTGACTCTCTCATCTCTCATTCTCTCCCTTCAATCTCTAATCTCTCTCTCTAATTCTCTCCATCTCTCTTGCGTTTCCCTCTTTCTCCCCGGTAATCTCTCGATTCCCTTTCTTTCTTGAATATCTCTCCCTCTCCCATGCTCGTCACACCTACTAACTGTGCTGGTTGCGAGCATCCGTGTGTGTGTATTGTAGCACAGTGTGTGTGTTCTTTGCTGTGTAAGAGTGCGTGAGTATAGTGTGTGTACGCCACTGTGTGCGTGTGTGCGTGTAAACGATGTGTGTGGGGGTTGTGGAGTGTGTTTGGCTGCGGGTGATTATGTGTATTATTGCTATGGTGTGGCTTGAGCTGTTGTTGCAGCGTGTGTGAATGTTGCGGATGCACAGTGAAACAAAAGGGGGTTCCTTACAATCCGAGTTAATTGATTCGTGTTGGCAATGAAATATTGTATGGGTATGTTTCAATTTTTGGTTCGAAATTTTGATTGGGTCAAATTATAATTAGTCGAATGCATGTGTATAGTTAGTGGTTGCAGAAGATTGAGAGTGTAACGGGGTGATGGTTTACAAGTTGAGTACACTGCCTGTTTCTGTGTTAAGTTCTTGCAGATTTTGGTTTTAGCCGAAGTATGATGGTTATTGGATGATGGTAGTTTTTGATGGTGACTGGTTGAGTTAAATAGTATGTTAAAGTGTCAATTTCTGTTTAAACAAAGTGATATTGTTAAAAGAATAAGTAAGTAGTTGAGTTGGAAGATTGATTCGTGTTGTACGATTGTGTATTGTATTTAATTTTTTTTGTTCGACCAAAATTTAATTATAAACGCTGGGTTTAACAAATTTTTCATGGTTTGGACGATGGTATACATATCTTGTATTGTTAGTGTGGAATGCGTGCGTTGAGTATGAGCTAAGGTGCAGGTGTGTGAAGTTTTGTGTACTGATGGCCGTGTGTATGTGTCTTAAAATGGTTAAAAACAGATAGGACATAGGGGGATGGTATGGGGTGATTGGGAGGTAGTTTAAAGGCCTCATGTGTGTGTTATATTCGCGCGCGCGTGTGTGTATTATGTGTCCGAATATGGGTATTTGACTGTGATAGTGTAATAGTTAGTGTTATATATATATATATATATATCTGTGTGTTGAATGTTAAATATGCAGACTGTCAGAAGTTTGTAAAGGGTGTATATTAGTATAAATGGTAATGACTGAGAGTTGTGTAGAAACAAAGGATTGCTTGATTTTATGGTTTGGGTTGGTTGTATTCCGACAAGATAGGTTATATTTTAGATGAAAGCTGCCGAAATTTCGGTAAATTAATATATAAATTATAAAGAGTTTTAGTAAGAATAATATAGATGTATGTTTATGTGCTAAGTATTAAGTGCTAATTGGCGGTACGTGTTATGTGCTAAGTGGATTGTAAAGTATACGAGTAAGTTGATAATACATGTTAAGTGCCTATGTGGTTTATATGGTTGTACTGTACTATTTTCAGTATATGATCAGTATCTTCTATATGTGTTAAGTTGTAAAACGTATTAGGACGCATTTGGGTAGAATAGAGTTAAACGGTTACTGTTATAAGCGTACTGAAGTAGTGCTTTAATTTCATATAGATTCGAATAGGAGGCTGGCTAAGAGCCAGTGCACGTGTAGGTGGAATATAGAGGAAGGAGATAAATATCGGAGTTGACGAGTGTAATCGTGTAGAAGCTGACATGTGATAGAGGAAAGACGGATACGTGATCGGATAAAAGGCCAATGTATAAATAAGGAGAGACTAATGTAAAGCGAGTAAAGGATCGAGATGTTAGAATTGAAAATTGTGTGTATTGAGGCAAGTTTACTATCCCTCACTTGTCGTTCAAGTGATGTGGAATCTTTTGTATTATTTATTTGTTCTTTCGAAATTCCTTCTTGCAAGCAATTATACTCTTCATATTTATTCTGAATAATGTGAACCTGTCCTGTTAATTAGACGATGTTCCTTTCAAATCGTTTTGTTTTGTCTATACCCTTCATATTATTTATAGTGACATTTTTCTTCTATTAATTTACAAACATTCATTCTTAAAATTATTTTGTCATTGTTATCCTCCTCACTTATCATTCAGGTGTTGATCTCTTTTAAAAAATTATTTTATTTCAATATTCCTTGTCTATGCTAATATTCTTCAAAGTACATTTCTTTTAAATTTATGTAAACTAATTCGAAGTTTATAATGTTGTTGAGGCATGTGTTGCTCAGTGACGGTTAAAGCCAAGAATGAATTGAGATCTTCTTAATTATTCAAACTCATTATTGTCATGCCGGTTCTGGCAGCTAAAACATATGAGTACCTAGCCGACAAGAATGAGATTTGCGTAACTGAGAATTTCTTAAATCTTCATTTTAAACTATTCAAACCTTTTATGTAATTTCGAATTGTGCAATGAAAATTTTATCATTGATAACCTTTGAAATGAGTGGTTATAGCTTGTGCAGTTACTAAAATTTACGGTTGAACTTCAGATTCCTTTATTCCATGATTTCCTTATAAACTACTATTCAATTCTAGACCCTGAATAATTGATCTGTTTCTTAATTGATTAATGTTTCCTTGTTGATTCATAATTTTTTCTTGTTGAATTATACCCTGTTTAGTTTAATCTTTTCACTTTGTCATTTATTGATATGGGCTAAAAGTAAGCCCTAAAGACACATTTAATGTGACATTAATTAGACCCAGCATGGTCTAAACGTGGGGCCCACCAACAAGGTCCAAACCCTATTTTTAATATTAATTTTGTAATTAATATTAGGGGTAATAAACAGCTCATCAATAAGAGTCAAATAAGGATATTACTCCTGCCTGACTTAGCCTCTAAGGTGTCTACTTCAACATGGAAATTGACTCCTACAAGGAAGGAGTCTAGAACCTTCCTCAAGGCGGTGGCTTGCCCACCAAGTATTCAAATCCTACCATAATTCTAAGGCTTATCAGCATATATAAAGGGCCTGGCCCCTCATTCTCAGAACTACGTCTTGGCTTGATTCTCAATACGAGATACGTAGGCACTCTGTGATTACCGATTAGTCTCGAACACGGAAACAACCATTAAAGCACGAAGCTCACGAACCCTAGCATTAAATACGTTCCATAACCTAGTTTTTATTCCATAACATTTGGCACCGTCTGTGGGAAGAAAACATCAACCATGGTTCAAACACGAAGAACAGCCTCAATCGAGGCCATGCCCCTTAACTCTGCTCCACCCGCCACTTCTGATCCACCAATCAACACTGAAGAAGGGCAAGTACCCCCATTAACAGAGGGGATCACTGAAACTCAGATCTCCCAATCAACAGGGACGAATCCCCAAACTGAGAGGACTCTACCAATGGTCGTTCAATCTGGACAGGGGACTAACCAATTTCAGATGGTGGTCTCCCCTCTAAGTAGTCAACCACCACTCCCAGGAGCACGGATCTCCACTACCATGCTCCCCCTCAACACCAATCCAGCTTATGGGTTCCTTAACTATCCCCCATATCGAAGGGACCCTGGACCAAGCGATTATGCTTTGCAGATCCATGAGACGTATCAGCCTCCTTATATCAGAGGCTTGGCTCCACCTAAGCCAGAATATGATGATTACTCTGGCCCCTATACTGACGACTCGTCATCTATGGACGATGATCGTGATGAAGCCCTGAGGAGGCGACGTGTAAGTAGAGAACCTCGAAGGAGAACACAAACTATCTATGATGGACCCCCTTTGACAACTGCTGAAAGAATCAAGGCTCATGAGGCCGAGATCTTAAAGCTAAAAGATGACATGGCAAGAGAGCAAGCGAGATTGAACCATAATCGACCTCCTCCGACTTTAGGAGGGATTCCCCTTATCGATTTTGAGAGGTCTTCGAGAAGGCAGAGAAGGACTGATGCCCCAACTGGAAGAAGAACAAGGGTCGAAATTCCTAAGGGAAACCCCAAAGATCTGATGCCACTTGGAGATCCTGATGATCCTACACCCCCGTTTACTGAGTAGGTGATGAACGCTCGTATCTCTAAAAAGTTCAAGATGCCGACAATTAAGGAATATGATGGAACGGGTGATCCCATGAATCATGTAAGGACGTTTTCAAACGCACTATTGTTGCAGCCTGCAAGTGACGCTCTAAAGTGTAGGCCGTTTCCTCAAACCCTGTCGGGCATGGCTCAAAGATGGTATAGTCGGTTGCCTGCAAATTTGATTGGCTCTTTTAAGGAGTTGAGTGCCGCTTTTATCAGCCAATTCATTAGCGGAAGAGTTCAATAGTTCATGAGAAAAGTTCTGCATCCCTCATGTATGTGGTACAAGGAAAGAACGAGAATATGAGGGATTACCTCAAGTGATTCACTAAGGAGACTCTAAACATCACTGACTTGGAGAACAAGGTGTCCATGGTAGCCCTGGAGCACGGAACTACCGACCCCTTCTTTAAAAGGTCATTGGCAAAGCATCCTCCCGAAAACATGGCTGAGCTCCAACGAAGGGCTGATAAGTACATTAAAGCTGAGGATAGCATGAAGAAAGAGGCGGCAGTAGGCAATGGAGGAGGCAACAATGACTCCAAAAAGCGAAAGCAAGAACAAGAGTATGATGCTAGGGACAAATATCCCCGGACTAGCAAGGACTCTGAATCTACACCCAATAAGAGTTTGGGACTGAGATTTTCTGATTATGCAAGGTTGAATGTACCTAGGAGTCAGATCTTGTTAGATATCGAGAAGGATAAGGACTTCTGATGGCCGAAGCCACTTAGGGGTGATCCCGCAAAGCGAAACAAGGATCAGTACTGTAGGTTCCACAAGGATGTGGGACATGATACCGATGATTGTAGGCAACTCAAAGACGAGATTGAATTCTTGATCCGAAGAGGGAAATTGAGCCAGTTCACGAAAGGTGAAGATCGTGGAAATCAAAGAAGAGATTATGACAGGAGGAACAACGATCGTAGAGATAACAACCGTGACCGCAACCCACAGCCCCGAGGGCCAGTCATCAACATGATCTGGGGAGGCCCGACAGCTGCCGGTACGACAAAGAATTCTCGAAAGGCCTACGCCAGAGAGGTGATGCACATCGTGGGAGAGGCCCCAAAGCATACAAGGATTGAGGTAGCTATTGGTTTCGATGATTCAGACCTGGAAGGGATGAAGTTCCCCCATGATGACCCGTTGGTCATAACTTCTGTAATTGGAAACTCAAAAGTAAAACGAGTCTTGATAGACAATGGAGCTTCCATAGACATTCTATTCCATGATGCATTTGTGAAGATGGGCTACAATGATTCTCACTTGACTCCTACTAACATGCCGATATATGGATTCAATGGAGTGGAATCTAACATTGAAGGAACTATTCAGTTACCCGTGACTATTGGGCAGGAACCTAAGGAGGCTACTCAGATGCTGAATTTTTTGGTGATCAACTACAATGCAATCCTGGGAAGGACTGAACTTCATGCATTTAAGGCTGTTGCCTCTACTTATCACATGAAGATCAAGTTTCCAACTAGGAATGGTGTTCGAGAACAGAAAGGAGATCAAAAAATGGCTAGGAGTTGCTATATGGCTGCTTTGAGAGCCGATGGAGTCGGGGGGGGGCAGGTCCTTCCGATTGAAGACATGGATGTCCGCATTGATGATGAACATCGAGGGAAGCCAGCAGAGGACTTGATCCCCATACCTCTAGAGCCAAACTATCCTGAAAATGTTACCTATATTGGAGCTTCTTTGAAAGAACCCTTGAAGGGCAGGTTAACAGCATTCTTACAAGAGAATAATGATGTGTTCGCTTGGACTGTAGCTGATATGCCAGGGATTGATCCCCAACTCATAAATCACAAGTTAAATGTTGATCCTAAATGAAAGACAATAAAACAAAAGAAGAGGAATTTTGCTCCTCAAAGGCAAGAGGCCATTAAGCAAGAAGTTGACAAGCTTTTAGAGGCTGGGTTTATTGAAGAGATTCAGTTCCCTGAATGGTTGGCTAATCCTGTGATGGTCAGGAAGGCAAATGGGAAGTGGAGGATGTGTATAGACTTCACTGATTTGAATGATGCATGTCCAAAGGATTGTTTTCCCCTGCCAAGGATAGACACGTTGATAGATGCCGCAACTGGGCATGTGATGTTGAGCTTCATGGATGGTTTCAGTGGCTACAATCAGATTAAGATGCATAACGATGACATCCCAAAGGTATCTTTCATAACTGACTTTGGTGTTTTTTGTTATCTTGTTATGGCTTTTGGGTTAAAGAATGCAGGAGCAACTTACCAACGATTGGTAAATAAGATATTCGCTCATCTAATTGGGAAAACCATGGACGTCTGTGTTGATGATATGTTAGTTAAGAGCCTATTCAAGGTAGACCACATTAAGCACCTCAGAGAGGCATTCGAAGTACTGAGGCACCACAAGATGATGTTGAATCCGGCCAAGTGTGCTTTTGGCGTTGGATCAGGAAAGTTTCTAGGACTGTTGGTTTCAAAGCGAGGCATAGAGGCCAACCCTAATAAGATTAAAGCAATTCTAGATATGGAACCACTGCACTTTGTAAGAGATGTGCAGAAGTTGATAGGCCGAGTTGCAGCTCTAGGGAGGTTCATTTCCAAATCCGGTGATAAATGCTTGCCTTTCTTCCAAGCATTGAAGAAGGTGAAGAACTTTGAGTGGACTCCTGAGAGCCAAGAGGCCTTTGAACAGTTGAAGAAGTACATGACCGAAGCCCCGTTGTTGGCCAAACCTAGTCCCGGGGAGACTTTGTATTTGTACCTGGCTGTGTCTGAACAAGAGCTGAGCGCCGTCCTCGTCCGAGAAGAAAGTAAGGTCCAGAAACCTATTTACTATGTGAGTAAGGTGTTGCATGGAGCTGAGTTGAATTACTCTCCCATCAAAAAATTTGCACAGCCCAAAAGCAAGTGGAAGGCTGATTAAGTGGGAGACTGAACTCGGAGAATTTGACATCACATACAAACCTCGAACGGCCATCAAGGCTCAGGCATTGACAAACTTCGTGGTTGAATGTACCATTGGCAACCAAGAAGTCGGGGGGGGGGGGGGCAGGAGATTGTACCCACCCTTGGAAGTGAGGATAAAGAGCTTGTACCTGATCAGAAGAAATATTGGGTGCTCTATTTTGATGGAGCATCAAAAACAAAATCTAGCGGCGCAGGTTTGGTCTTACAAAGCCCCGATGGGTTCATAGTTGAATATGCTTTGAAGTTGGATTTTCCGACAACCAACAACGAAGCTGAGTATGAAGCCTTGATAACCGGATTGGGCTTGGCCAGGATCATGAGGGTCAAGAACCTCAAAGTTTGTGGAGATTCAAGACTGGTAGTCTCGCAAGTGAATGGTGAGTTTGAAGCCAAGGATGTAACTATGACAAAATATTTAAGAGTTGTGAAAGTTGTTATGACTCAGTTTGATGAGTGCTATGTGGAGCACATTCCAAGAGAAGAGAACGTTAAGGCCGATGCCCTGTCCAAGTTCGCTTCCTCGGAGATAGAAAACTATGCAGGGAGTGTTTACTTTCAGGTCTTGAAGACCCCATCCATTAACTCGAAGTTGGTCGTACCAATTGATGTAGGGGCTGTTGGATAGATCTAGTTAAAGCTCACCTGGAAATTGGATGGCTCCCTCAAAATGCCCAGGAGGCACGAAAGCTATCGGTGAGAGCATTGACATATGACTTGATCGATGTCATCCGATACCTGAGGTGTTTGAGACCCCAAGAGGCTAAGGAAGCATTGGAGGAAGTCCATGAAGGGATCTGTGGGCAACACTTGGGGGCAGAGCCCTGTCTCACAAGATCACAAAGGAAGTTCCTGATAGTGGCTCAAAACCTACTTCACCAAGTGGATTGAGGCTAAGCCCTTAGCCAAAATAACCACTAAGCAAGTTGCCCAATTCTTTTGGGAGAGCATAATCTGTAGATATGGAATCCCACGAATCCTTGTAACAGACTATGAGACACAGTTTAACAATGAGGAGTTCAAGAAGTACTGCGAGGAGAATGCTGTTGAGCTTCGCTTCACTTCAGTGGCTCATCCTCAAGCTAATGGACAGGCAGAGGTAGCAAACCGGATCATCCTTGATGGACTTAAGAAAAAGGGTCGAACGCTCGAGAAACACTTGGGTGGATGAGTTGCTGCCTATACTTTGGGCATACCGCACAACCTACAAAGTGACTACCAGGGCAACCCCATTTTTGCTGGCTTATGGCGCTGAGGCAGTTGTGCCCCTGGAGATTATGCATACATCACCCCGGGTGGAGGCATAGGAGCCAGAGGCAAATGAAGAAGGCATGAGACTAGCCCTTGATCTGTTTGACGAGGTCAGGGATGAAGTAAACGCTAAGAATGCAGAGCATCAGAAGAGAGAATCTTTCCACTATAACCAAAGGGTTAAGGAGAGCTTCTTTTGCCAAGGCGATTTGGTTCTCATGAAGATAGAGGCTTTAGGAGTCGGCCAGAAGGGAAAGCTAGCCCCCAATTGGGAAGGTCCGTATCGAGTCAGGAAGACGTTAGGGCGAGGATCCTACAAGCTGGAGAACTTGGAAGGAATCGAGGTGCCTCGCACTTGGCACGCTCCGAACTTGAAGGTTTATTATGTTTGAGCTATCCTGACATGGATTTGGCTTTTTATCTATCTAGTAGAAGTAGAAATAAGGTTCGATGAAACAATTACAGAGCATGTTGCTCCCAGTAGGAAGTAGAGTATCTATGAGAGGGTTGAACCCATTTTATTGACATTCTTTGTCAGCTTATTAATAAAGTTTGTTTTTCTTTTCTTTGAATTACGTCTTTTGTTTTCTTATTATAAACACGAGAGACAAGTGTTGTATCAATTCACGAGTTTAAGTACAAGCTAAGGGGCCAAGTACCTGGAAAGCTCTAAAGCATAACAGATTATAAGCAAAAGCCAAGAATGTGGGAACAAAAGAAACTGACTATATAATAGTTAAGTTAAAATAAAATCCCGAAGGCTATGATTTAAGTTACAAAAGTGAAATACGGATAAATAAGCTCAGGAGGCCTTAGGGGCCTCCTTAGCAGGGGAATCATCCTCAGAACTGGTAGCTGTGGTAGAACCATCTGTAGCAGAGTCGACAGGTCCAGCTTGAACTAAGGGAAGCTTAGGATCCAAGGCATCATCCTCCCCAAACAACTCCTCGCTGGAGCCAGGCTCAGTAACCAATGTACTGGGAAGATGGGGGCTCGGAAAAGCAGAAGGCAGGAATAAGCCCGGATGCTGTCTCAAAACTGCCTCAAGGGCCTTGTTCCACCCCTCAGTAAACTTACCAGGAAAAAGCATATCATCGTGCTGGTCCATAAGAGATTTGTACTCAGCTGAATCTAGGTAATCATCGATCAGCTTTTCCTTATCATCCTTCAGTGCGACCAGCTCCGTATGAACCCCAACCAGCTCTTCGTCCTTCTTCTTTAGCTGCTCCTCCAGCTGGTGGATGTGAAGACTCCTCTTTTGAGACACAGTCTCAAATCCCTTGGCCTTCTCCTTCCAGGCTTTGGCTTGATGAACCAAGCTCTGAAAATGGATGTTAGCCTACATAAAGGGTTAGCGTTATAATCAAATAATAAAGCAAAGCGCCTAAAGTATTGAAAGACAAAAGTTTGAAGCTTACTCCAGCGATAGCCTGATAGCCAAGTGCCTCTGACTCCCCGATACCTCTAGTAAGGACCAAGTCCTTGTAGTCAGGAAGGGTGATCGAGTTTAAAGACCAGTCCATAGAGTGCTTTGTAGAGCCCACTAGAGAATCCTGCTTCCTGAAGCCCCCGGATGGCCTAAACACAGTCGATTGGATGTTGACCTGGGAGGTCCCCTCTAGTCCAGCTATGTCGCCATACCTCAAGCTCCCTTTCTGTGTCTTATGAGGACGCAGAAAAGAAGGCTCTGTAGCCTTTTCCCGTGGATTAATATTCCTCTTATGTCGAGCCATCCTAGTGGTCTCTTCAGTAGGAGGGGGTGCAGCCTCCATGATCATCTTCGCAACTGCGAAAACATAAACAAAAATGAGTTGGAATAATTTAAGTATGAAAGTAAATGACAAGGATAAGAAAGAGAATTCCCCGCTCAGAAATAGGAGAAAGGCCTACATCCCTTAAAGATTCTTCGTTTATAAGGCTTTGGCAGGTTATAGAATCGCCATCACCTTTTGTCAGGGTTTCAAAGGCAGTCTGTTCCTCAGAACTAAGGACGATTCCTTTAGCACTCCCATCTATAACCTTAGAAAAGGTTCTCCTAAAAAGGGTGCCCCAGTCACCTCCTTCCCACTCTAAATACGCAAACTCATTTCTCCAACCAGTATTGTTGTCATGCACATATTTACCATTAAAGAGTGGAGGGACTTTGGGACGAAGTTTGATGTACACCCAGCCAGGGTTTCTCAAAGGACTATTATAAAATTAAAATATTTTACGAAAAAGTGGGACAGATAGAGGGAGTTTTTGTTTGAGACACAAAACCATAAAACACAGAATAATCCTCCACACGTTTGGCGGGAGTTGGTAAGGGCTGATTTGAACATTAGCTAAGAGGCGGGGGATAAATTCATGAAAAGGAAAGCGAAGACCAGCTATTAGACTCTCCCTATAAACGTATAAAGAATTGGGTTTCCAGTGACAAGGTCTATCACCTGGCTCAGCTAAGACAAGTTTCAGAGGAGGTTTTATCTTATATAGTTTGTTATATCTAGAAATCTCTTCAGAATCATGATACGAACTACAGCAGTCATATGCATCTAACTCGGCTAAAGAGGGATAATCCTCTCCCCGTTCATTTAACATATCTAAAAGAGACATGTAGGGAGAACGAATGGTGATCGTACCTTTAGAAGAGGCGGAGTTCATTTTGGCAAGGCGAGATGCAAATTAATCCTCCATTAATATGCTTGGGAAGAAGGCTTGAAGCTCTGGAAAAACCTGGAAAAGATGAAGATTTGAAGACTTTCAAAGAAATCTTCAAAGAAAACCCAGAATATGACCGAAAAATTTACCGGAAACCTTGTCGAAAATCGCCTTGCGACAAACTCTAAAGAGAGAAAATTCTTGTGAAAGTGAGAAATGAGAATGAGAGTGAGAAAATGAACTCACCACTCTAACTCTTATATAGGATCTCACAACTGGTTGAAATCACTCCAACAGTCAGAAAACCTAGAGTAACTGGTCAGAATTCTCTATTTGACTGGAAAAAAACCACGAAGGAAGCTAATTCGGCATAGGCCCAATTCTGGAACATTCCAGGAGTTGGTATCTACAAAAATGACTGGAATATATATATATATATATATATATACATACATATATTTTATTTATTTAAAGATATTTTTGGAAATCTAGAACAATGCCGAAGGTTCTGGAGAGTGGGCCAAAAAAAGACTTGGGCCCAATTTACCCAAGATGGTAAAGCCACTAAGCCTTGAAGACCCAAAGTAATGAAGGCCCTTATTTCGACCAAGATTCGGGTCGAAACGACCAAGAATCCTGGTCGAAAAATCGTTCGACCAAAGCATCCAAAATGTCCTTATTTCGACCAAGATCTTGGTCGAAACGACCAGGAATCCTGGTCGAAACGACCAGGAATCCTGGTCAAAAGTCTCTTCGACCAGCGAAATTGTGGACGCTTATTTCGACCAAGATCCTGGTCAAAACAACCAGGAATCCTGGTCGGAAATCTCTTCGACCAGCAAATTTTAGACGCTTATTTCGACCAAGATCCTGGTCGAAACGACTAGGAATCCTGGTCGAAAACTACTTCGATCAGAGAAATTTTGGACACTTATTTCGACCAAGATCCTGGTCGAAATGACCAGGAATTCTGGTCGAATATCTCTTCGATAAGGAAATTTTGGAGGCCTTATTTCGACCAGAATTCTAGTCGAATTCCTAGTTAAAAAGAAAATAGTCCTGGTCGAAAAATGCTTTGAAAGTTAGTTCTTTTGATAGCAAATCCTTGTGGACAACAAGTATTGATGAGGAAAATACCCGTGGGTACTCGAAAAATCAAAAAAATTAGGATAAATACGTGGAATGTCATAAATTCTTTGAAATAAACAAGCAAATTCCAATAACGCAAGTTATTTGGAAATAATTGCTTAGCCTCGAACAGGGCATATCGTCGTAAATGTGTAGGTCGCTCCACACTTTACACCAAGACGATATTCATGAAACACTAGTGTATAAAGATGAACCCTAACCCGAGTCTCGAAAAAGGCTGTTAAAACTTCAAGGAAAACCTGATCAGTTTTCCTGGAATTGGGGGGGGCAAATGATATGGGTTAAAAGTAAGCCCTAAAGACACATTTAATGTGACATTAATTAGACCCAACATGGTCCAAACGTGGGGCCCACCAACAAGGTCCAAACCCTATTTTTAATATTAATTTCATAATTAATATTAGGGGTAATAAACACCTCAGCAATAAGAGTCAAATAAAGATATTACTCCTACCTGACTTAGTCTCTAAGGTATCTACTTCAACATGGAAACTGACTCCTACAAGGAAGGAGTCTAGAACCTTCCTCAAGGCGGTGGCTTGCCCACCAAGTATCCAAATCCTACCATAATTCTAAGGCTTATTAGCCTATATAAAGGGCCTGACCCCTCATTCTCAGAACTACGTCTTGGCTTGATTCTCAATACGAGATACGTAGGCACTCTCTGAGGACCGATTAGTCTCGAACACGAAAACAGCCATTAAAGTACGAAACTCACAAACCCTAGAATTAAATACGTTCCATAACCTAGTTTTTATTCCACAACATTTATGATTCCCTATATCAAATGCTTCCATTAATCTTAATCTTATTGTTGTGTTGTTCATGATTCTTTATTCGAATACTTCCCTGATCATAAATCTTTTGTTGTTGCTCATAAAATTAATTAGTGATGTTTTAAAAATTCCTTATACTGGGCTGATTTGTTATCAGTGAGTTTAAGGATTGAAAAGTGAAATGTTTTGAAGTTTTTAAAGGTTTTATAGATTGGAGAAGCGTAAGAGGTTAGGGGTGGTTTCTCTAGTCCAGCACTTTTATTTAGGGTAAGAGGCTAGGGGTGGTTCCCCTAGTCCAACATTAAAGATCAATGTGTTGCCTAATTGGGAACCCAATTTCAAGGTCCAGAAGGACTTCGTGTCCGGTATGGGGACTTTACGTGGCTGATCACCCGTATTGTCTGTTGTCGTGGAAAAACTCCAATCAATTTAAATGCTTTTAAAAGGGTTTTATGAAAAGTGTGTTTCAATGGTAAAATTTTTGATAAGTGGATTTTATAACCACTTGGATCGCTTCAATACGGCTTAAATTGATTGACTTGGTCTCAAGTTTGGGGTAGTTTTGATGTGTTTTGATTAAGTGTGCAGGTTTGCAAGAATGTCAATTAGGTTTGATGTTTCCGTCGATTTTGGAGTTGAATTCGAGCTCAAGAATGAAGAGTGGAGTCATGTTGTGAGTTATCATGAAGATTTCAAGGCTAGAGAATTGAAGACGGAAGCATTTGCAAAAAGAACGGAAGGAAAAGACGAAGAAACGAAGAAACGGTGCAGAAAACGGTGAGACGGGCGAGGCCTACGTGCAGGCTACGCTGTGGCGCGCAGGCTGCGTAGGATGCAGTAGGAGGAGGCGCAGGCTGCGCCTGTGGTGCGCAGGCTGCGCGCGCATTGCTGAGAAAATGACTGTTTTTCCCTTCTCGAGTTCTAATTGTATTTTGGGTAGTTTTTGGCACCTAAAATCGATTTCTAGTTGTAATTGAGGGTAATTCCTTCCTAGGAAAGGCTTCTAGAGCCTATTTAAACACATCAAACCATTGTAATTTGTATCATTACATATCATAGCATAGATTTGCAAGGGAGAAAAGGAGAGAAGGATTCAACGCTCGTGACAAGCAACGGATCCCTATCAACTTCATCTTTTTTATTCTTTTCTTAGGCGTATTCTGGATTCTAGATTTGTTTTCTTAACTCTACATTTATTTAATATTACTTCTTTTATTCATATCTTGTTTAATACCATGTCTTCATTAAATCCCATGGTGACGAACGGTTCAATTATGAACTAATCGTTGTCATAGGATTCTAATGGATTTATCTATGTAGCTTAGTAGTTTGATTTCTTTAAAGATTTATGTGTGGTGAATTCTTGATATCCTCATATGGTTGTGCTTCATGTGATTAGATGCGTAGCTAACATCTAATATGTTAATCTCTTACGAAACGAGAGTGGATCTTGAGATTTAGAACTTGCCATGCTAGCATAGGATAGGTTGATGTTTTAACATCATGATTTGTGGCATATATTTGTAGTTATTTGTGATTATGTGTTATTGTGTTCATGTAGGATATCATATTTTTCATATTAGTGGTAGTTCATGCATGTATGTTCGTGTTATTTATGTGTGTTTCGTATAGGACATTCTGTTTTTTTTTAATTTTTCGTATACCATGTGAGTTCATTTTAGTTGCATTTTCATGGCATGCATATTTCATGATCCCGTAGAACGAGCTGATTCTGATTGGTAGGTAGATGTTTTATTGAGTATGGTAATGATGAGTAGAGGGTTGATTTATAGTTTCTATGAAATTTACCTGCATGCTTCAGAAACACAATAATTACACAGTCTCATTATTTGCTTTTGGGCTAGGTTGAGTTCATGCTTGTTTGGTTGTTTTGAGATTTAATAACTTGTTTATATTTAGAATTTTCGTTAGTCCCTTGATGACGTAGGAGCACTAAAGTCTAAATTTGGGGGAAAACAGGAATTTCATGTTAATTGTAAATAATTATCAATAATGGCTAGGTGTCAAATGACTAGTAGCCGGCTCGTATTTATATGAGTAGTCTAGGGTTGGAATTGAGAATTTTCATTCCAGATTGCATATATGAAAAACAAAGTAGAAAAAAAGAGAAAAGAAAAAGAAAAGAAAAAAAAGAGTCAATAGTTTAAATAGTTTAAATGCAAAATTAAACAGGGTGAGCTCTTTAATACTCGAGCAATTAAGTTCGCGGGGACTTTGTGCCTAGTGACCTAAGGCTTTTATAGTCTGGGATCCACTAACCTAACGCTCGCTACATGGGTATTATTGTATAAGCCTTTTGGGGTCTCATCCATTGCACGGTTAAATAAGCATGCTTGTATATATTATTATGTGTCATAGTTGTTAGTAATTAAGCATGGATTCTTGTCTACCTTGGATAAAGAGGGAGGTGTTCGTAGGTTATGAAGTGTCTACATTCTATTCTATGTATAAACCTGTGATTGTCTTGGCGAAGAACATGTATGATTTTGATCTAGTTTCGGGAGTATTTCTGGTGAGCATCGCACACACGCACATTTCTGTTCATGTATTATTAGTATACGGGGACTTAGTCGAGCTCTATTTGGATTAAGAGGGTGTTTGGGATTGCTTAAAATAAGTTACTTTTGAATTAATGGAGGTATTTTTAACTTAAAGGAGAAAGTAAAGTTGTTTACTTTAAGTTGAACGAAAGTGTTTGGGTAATTTTACTTAAAGTTAAATGGGGATTTAATAATTTTGACTTAAAGTGAAATTTGACTTTAAAAAAATTTAAATTCATGATATTTAAACTTTACAAGAATTGTGGAAAAAAAATAAAAAAAAAATTTCATAAGTCATAAGTCATAAGTCAAAAGTACCTAAATGAAACTTATGACTTAAAGCAGTTTTTTAACTTAAAGCCGGGCTTTAAGCACTTTGCCCAAACAAGCCAAAAACAACTTAAAGCTCAAAACTCCTTTAAGGAGCAAGAGCCAAACAGCCTGTAAGTTGCATTCTCTAAGATATTTGCTTGCTAGTTGGTTTTGGTTAGTTTGAAGGGGATCGTTGCATTTTCATACTAGTTGCATTCATGCATTGCATGGTTTTTGCATTATTTAGTTAGATGGATTTTGTGGGTTCATTCGCTATCGGCCCTCACGAGACCTCACTCGTCCACTAGGGCTGCCTAGGGGTTTAAAGGGCTTGTTGCATATGCGAAATGCAACCGTGATCACCTACAGAAGTGGTACTAGTTAGTTGTAAATAGTTTATTTGTTTATGCTTGAGGACAAGCATCGGTTTAAGTTTGAGGGTGTGATAAGTGGATTTTATATCCACTTGGATCGCTTCAATACGGCTTAAATTGATTGACTTGGTCTCAAGTTTGTGGTAGTTTTGATGTGTTTTGCTTAAGTGTGCAGGTTTGCAAGATTGTCAATTAGGGTTGATGTTTCCGTCGATTTTGGAGTTGAATTCGAGCTCAAGAATGAAGAGTGGAGTCATGTTGTGAGTTATCATGAAGATTTCAAGGCTAGAGAATTGAAGACGGAAGCATTTGCAAAAAGAACGGAAGGAAAAGACGAAGAAACGGTGCAGAAAACGGCGAGACGGGCGAGGCCTGCGCGCAGGATACGCTGTGGCGCGCAGGCTGCGCGGGATGCAGTAGGAGGAGGCGTACGCTGCGCCTGTGGTGCGCAGGCTACGCGCGCATTGCTGAGAAAATGACTGTTTTGCCCTTCTCAAGTTCTAATTGTATTTTGGGTAGTTTTTGGCACCTAAAATCGATTTCTAGTTGTAATTGAGGGTAATTCCTTCCTAGGCAAGACTTCTAGAGCCTATTTAAACACATCCAACCATTGTAATTTGTATCATTACATATCATAACACAGTTTTGCAAGGGAGAAAAGGAGAGGAGGATTCAACGCTCGTGACAAGCAATGGATCTCTATCAACTTCATCTTTTGTATTCTTTTCTTAGGCGTATTCTGGATTCTAGATTTGTTTTCTTAACTTTACGTTTATTTAATATTATTTCTTTTATTCATATATTGTTTATTATCATGGTTTCATCAGATCCCATGATGACGAGCGGTTCGTTTATGAACTAATCGTTGTCATGGGATTCTAATGGATTTCTCTAAGTGAAGTAGATAATGAAGTTAGGATCCCATGTTTATTCTCATATAAGTAATTTGATATTGTTCTCTTAGTTAATTAATTATTAGTTAATTTAGTTAATTAAACCCAAAATTGTTACTTGTCTTAGCAGTGAGTTATAACCATACATTGTTAAATAGGTGCATTAACTGAATAGAAACTCAACCAGATCTCTGTGGAACGAACTTAATTTATATTACTTGTGACCACGTATACTTGCGTGATATTGTGTTAACAACTATTTTGAAAAAAAAGAGTGTTTTGATGAAGAAAATGGAAAGTCTTATTCTATGATGGAATTAAATTATTCCTTGAGATAAAGTGGTCATTGATATTGTTCATCAATGAATTGTTATGATATTGTTGTTTCACTATACTATACACTTGCTGAGCGTTCTTTGGCTCGCTCTTGCTTTGTTTTACCTTCCCTTTTCAGTTACGGTTTAGGATTGGCAAACTAAGTATTATAATTAGAATGAGAGCGATGAGGCATTCTATAAAGATTTGGCTTCAGAGTTAGCACGATAATATTCGGTACTGGACTGCGCTACAGATAAGAAGGTATAGTGGTTGTAATTATTGTTGTAATTTAGATTCTTGTTTCATACCACAACCTGAGATCGATCCTCGGTGAGGGTCGGTGTATAATCAAGTTATATACTCCCTCCGTCCCAACCAAATGTTTACATTTGGTTTGGGCACGGAGACCAAGGAAAAATATAAAGAAGGAGGAGAGAAGTAGGAAAAATGAGTAAAGTGGTGGGACCCATCACTATATAATGTATAAAATGAGTTAGTGGAGGAAAGTAGTGGATGTAGTTGATTTTTATATTATAAAACTTTACTATTTTAGGAAAGTTTAGAAATGTAAAGAATTGAATGGGACATCCCAAAAAGGAAAGTGTAAACAAATGGATGGGACAGAGGGAGTATATATATATATATATACATATATATATATATATATATTTGATTTTAATGATTTGTGGCACCAAATCCTGACCCCGAATTTGGGGGGCGTCACACTTCCTCTGCCGTTCCCACGCCTGGAAGAAGTTATGCTGGTGGTTGGGCCTCTGCAAAACAACGCTAGGAGGTGGGTTTGGACCCGCGGCGCCTCTGGCGTGAGAATAAGAGCAGGCTTTGGAAGATAAATATTCTAGGACTAGAGTATCGAAATGTGGAGGGTGTGTGTATATGAGTGTGTGAAAGAACATAACCCCTAAACCTTTCTCTCTTGGTATATTTATAGGCCAAGGATTAGGGCTTAGGAGTTGGTACCTGCGATCATGAGCGTTGGATCCTAGGTATGCGGGACACCTATATGCTGTAGATAGTCCCCACCTGTCCAGGATATAATTGTGGTGGCATGTGCCAAGGTCATGTCATCACGTGGATTATTATGGACGTGATTATGCCAATCCTACGATTCCTTTATTTGTCACTATCATGTGGGGTCAAGGTCATGACCTACGTGTGCCACATCCAGTAGTGTGCCATAGTGTTGTCTCACGCATCTTGGGACTGGGCTGCGGGTGTTCTAGATTGGGCCCAACCGGGACTAGTACCAGCCGGATCTGGTGTCAATCTGGGCTAAGCCCATCCGGGGCTAGTTATAGCCAATCATTTTCCCCCCACTTCCTTATGCGGATTTTCCGGATGGGTGAGTAGAAATCTTAGAACAATTTTTTGGGTAAATTAGAAAATTTTTATGGCTGAATTTTGCCCCCTAATCCGGATTGTTGACAAGGTAATCAATCCGGATTTAGGTGAAGTTGAATAGAAAACTAAATTTTCCCCCCTAATCCGAATTGTTGACAAGGGAAGAGATCCAGATTGAGGTAATGTGAGAATTTTTCTACAAGTCCAAAGTTTGATAACTTTGGGTAACTTAGAAAAAATTTTGGCCGAATTTTTCCCCCTAATCCCGATTGATGACAAAGGAAGCTATCCGTATTGAGGTAATGTAGGGATTTTTCCACAAGTCCAAAGCTTGAAAACTTTGGGTAACTTTGAAAATTTTTTGGCTGAATTTTTCCCCCTAATCCGGATTGTTGACAAGGGAAGCTATTCGGATTGAGGTAATGTGAGGATTTTTCCACAAGTCCAAAGCTTGAAAACTTTGGGTAACTTTGAAAAAAATTTGGCTGAATTTTGCCCCCTAATCCGGATTGTTGACAAGGGAAGCTATCCGTATTGAGGTAATGTGGGGATTTTTCCACAAGTCCAAAGTTTGAAAACTTTGGGTAACTTAGAAAAAATTTTGACTGAATTTGCCCCATAATTCGGATTGTTGATAAGGCAAGAGATCCGAATTGAGGTAATGTGGGGATTTTTCCACAAGTCCCAAGTTTGATAAATTTGGGTAACTTAGAAGAAATTTTGGCTGAATTTTGCCCCCTAATCCGGATTGTTGACAAAGGAAGCAATCTGGATTGAGGTAATGTGGGGATTTTTCCAAAAGTCCAAAGCTTGAAAACTTTGGGTAACTTTGAAAATTTTTTGGCTGGATTGTGCCCCATAATCCAGATTGTTAACAAGGGAAGTTATCCGGATTGAGGTAATGCAGGGATTTTTCCACAAGTCCAAAGCTTGAAAACTTTGGGTAACTTTGAAAAAATTTTGGCTAAATTTTTCCCCTAATCCGGATTATTGACATGGGAAGCGATCCGGATTAAGTAATGCGGGGATTTTTCCACAAGTCCAAAGTTTGAAAACTTTGGGTAACTTAAAAAAAATTTGGCTGAATTTTGCCCCATAATCCGGATTGTTGATAAGGAAAGAGATCCGGATTGAGGTAATGTGGGGATTTTTCCATAAGTCCAAAGTTTTATAACTTTGGGTAACTTAGAAATTTTTTTGGCTGAATTTGGCCCCTAATCCGGATTGTTGACAAAGGAAGCTATCCGGATTGAGGTAATGTGGGGATTTTTCCACAAGTCCAAAGCTTGAAAACTTTGGGTAACTTTGAAAAAATTTTGGCTGAATTTTGCCCCCTAATCCGGATTGTTGACAATGGAAGCTATCCGGATTGAGGTAATGTGGGGATTTTTCCCCAAGTCCAAAGCTTGAAAACTTTGGGTACATTTGAAAAAAAATTGGCGTAATTTTGCCCCATAATCCGAATTGTTGACAAGGGAAGCGATCCGGATTGAGGTAATGTGGGCATTTTTCCACAAGTCCAAAGTTTGAAAACTTTGGGTAACTTAGAAAAAAATTTGGCTGAATTTTACCCCCTAATCCGGATTGTTGACAAGGGAAGAGATCCAGATTGAGGTAATGTGGGGATTTTTCCACAAGTCCAAAGTTTTAAAACTTTGGGTTGCTTAGTAAAGCTTTGCTCATTTTTGCCCCCAATCCGGATTGCTTTCAAAGAGAGTAACCCGGATTGTGGTATTTGTGAATTTTTCCACAAGTCCAAAGGTTGAAAACTTTGGGTTACTTAGAAAATTTTTGCGAATTTTTGCCCCCAATCCGAATTGCTTTGTAAGGCGTTAATCCGGATTATGGTATTTTTGCCCCGATCCCAATGCTACATATGGCTCCGGACCGGGGTATTTGTATTTTGTACTTGAGAAATTTTTTCATAAGTTTGATTCCATATAGCTCTTGCCCCGGTCTCAATGCTGCCTATGGTTCCAGACCGGGGTCTTTGTATTTTTGCTTATTGCTCTTGCCCCGGTCTCAATGCTACCTATGGCTCCGGACCGGGGTCTTATTCTGATTTCGAACTTAGGAAATTTTTCCATAAGTTTGATTGCATATAGTTCTTGCCCCGGTCTCAATGCTGCCTATGGCTCTGGACCGGGGTCTTATTCTGATTTCGAACTAAGGAAATTTTTCCATACGTTTTTTTTGCATATTGCTTTTGTCCCGGTCTCAATGCTGCACATGGCTCCGGACCGGGGTCTCATTTTTGTTTTTGTGTGCAATTAAAAGAATGGATAATTACAACGATTAAAGGAAAATGCAAGGCCCAATTTCATTCACACGAATCTTCCGGAATACAACATATTTCATATTTGCTTAATTACAAAAAGTTGCCTTAATTCCCATTACCGGGCCCTTTCTTGAAATGAGCTCCATGCTTCTTGCGGCTCAGGTTCTTCTGATAAGAGGATGCCTTTCTCTTGTTATCCGGGTCGGTTTCAGCCATGACTAGTGCTTGGCCATAGCACCGACCCACCATCTCTGGATCTCCCTTAACTTCTCCGATTCCAGCAGGTGTGGGGAATTTGAATTTCAAGTGTGGTGTAGAAGTTATAGCCCGGAGCTTTGTTAATGTGGGGCAGCCTAGGATCACATTGTAGGAGCTTGGTGTGTTGATCATATAAAATTTCACAGTGTGGGTCACTTGCTTCGGGTTGGTGCCAAACAGGACTAGCAAATACATGATCCCTTGAATCGGGACTAAATTGTTCCCGAACCCGTACATAGGGTCTTCCCTACAATCATCCATCTTTAAACTCCCTAGCTGCATCCTATCCATGGTGTTTGAATAGGATGTTCACTGAGGATCCATTATCAACTAGAATTTTCTTGACTTCATTTTCAGTTATGTCCAAGCTGACAACTAGGGCTTCATTGTGGTTTGGATCAATGCCTTCAAAATCAGCATTGCTGAAAGAAATGATTTGCTCGGGAAAAGACTGGAGCATCATCACTTCATCTCCGGAGTCCGGGCTGGGAGGAGGGGAACTGGACCCCCTAATTACTACATTGACCACGTGCCTTTTCCCTGATCTGGAGCCTTTCCCTTTCTCCATAGTTTTTCGAGCTATGTACTGACCCATATTTCCTTTCTTGATTTGATCTTCAATGAAATACTTGAGAGCGAGACAGTTTTCAGTGGTATGACCATGAGTCCCGTGGTAATCACACTGATTATGAGTAGGTCGATTTTTAGCTGTCGTGATCATTGGTTTGGGTGGGTAAAAATAGGGCTTGTCCCGAACTTCCTTTACGATGTCAGCCTGGGTTCGGCTAAGCGGTGTCCATTCAGGTTCTGGTCTAGGTTTAGATTTGGGTGGCCTCGGGGGCCTAGAGTCCGATCTGGATGCGGGTTCAGAAACTTTCTCTAGTAAAGAGAGCTGAGAGCTCTGAATGTAGTTGCTTTGTCTATTGGGCTTGAATAATTTATCCTACTGATAACCACCCCGGGGGCGATCATCCTGGGTTCGTGCTGAAGAGTTTCCCTGGCAGGTCATTGTCATAGCTTGTAGTACATCAGTTTCTTTGATGAACGGGCGGCTATAGCAGATGTTGCTGCCAAGCTCCGGGATTCTCTGTTGATGAGTTCATAAACATATCTTTCGTTGTGATCCGGATCTAAGTTCCTCCGGAAGATGCTTAGAGCTTCACGCTCATCCATGTTTGAGATCTTATTGATTGCTTCTTGGAAATGGTTCATGTAATCAGAGAAAGATTCATTGTCAAATTGCCCGATCGTTTCCAAGTGGCATATGTGCAGTTCATGGGTGCGATTTGCTCTGAATCTTCTTAGGAAGGATTCACGAAATTCCTTCCAACTATGGATGCTTCGGGAAGGGATCCTGCTGAACCATCTCTGGGCCCCTCCCTTTAGGGTTGATGTAAAGAACCGTTACTTGGTGATACCATTGTAGAAGTAGATTAGATCAATTTGCTCGAAGTAATTGACATGTTCTTCAGGGTCACCCATTCCATCGAATGAGTCAAAGTTGTAATGTTTGAGGCTTTTCTGTCTTGGAATTGCTTCCAAGGATCGGCTAAAAGGGGTTAGGGTCCCCTCAATCTCCAGACCGGAGTCACTCCCAACATTCTTCTGTAGCTCATGAATCATCTTGATCAGATTAACTTCAGGCTCATCTTCACCGGAGATCAACTCCGGACTGACTTCTCTATGGACTCTCTTGGATCCGGTCAACCGGATCCTATCTTATTCTTCCTGGATTCTTTTTTGGACTTTGAGCTCAAGCTTGGCCTCCTTTTCCTTCCAGATCTTTTCTCAGAGTTCGGCCAGCTTCTTGAGTTTCTCGGCTTCACTTTCTTTGTTTTTGCTTTGGGCTTTGTGGGTGGTATTCTTATGGGGTCCCTTGCATTTGACGTCCCTAATCCGGTCGAAGACTAACCTTCGGGATTGGTGAGAATGTTCAAAAGCCCAAGAATTTTCAGCTTGTTGTGGTGCTGGTGGTGCTAAGGTTCGGTTTTTGAGCTTTTAACGATAAGCCGAGATTGCTTCAACGAGGTCTTCCCTGGTTAACTTCTCCATTTGTGTTGCAGCAATGGGAACATCAACATATTTATATTGGTTCACCTCAATGGTGACCCTAGCATCTCTTGGTCCGATCCCAATCCTCTCTAGAACTGGGAGTTGAGCAACCAGGACTAAGGATTGGTCCAGGACCGGGTCCGGCTCCTGTCTCAGAGTACCAGTAGATTGTCTCTGGGTAGACTTACTTCCCCTTGTCATGATTATAACCAAACACATCTTCCAACACAACAATAAAACAATCTAACAAAGAACAAGGTTTATGGCAGATCTGGATTGATTTTGGGGAAAAACAACGTATGTATGCACGTACTTACGGTTTTACAACAAGAGTAAGCAAGAATAAACCAAGACTTTCAACAAATCAAGCAGTCATGACTACAGATCTAGTTATGAATCGGGGCTAAAGGCTAAAAATCGAAACTTTATCAAGAGCAAGCAACAAATCTGGATCAATAAAAGCTAGACGGGACTACAGACATGCATACATAGTTGAAATAGTGTAAAGGTTGAATTTTTATCATAGCTTTTGGTAGTTTTCAAATCTTTCTGGTGCATTTGGACTCTTGTTCAAGAGCTTGCTGATGGAGTCGAGTCCAGTGGCACCGAGACCAAAGGACAGAGCCACACCCCTCCTTCTAGCGCCAATGATAACTCAAGATCCCGAACGGGTGCTTCCTCCGCCGTTCCCACGCCTGGAAGAGGTGATTCTGGTGGTTGGGCCTCTGCAAAACAATGCCGGGAGGTGGGTTTCGATCCACGGCACCTCCGGCGTGAGAATAAGAGCAGGCTTTGGAAGATAAATATTCTAGGATTAGAGTAGCGAAATGTGGAGGGTGTGTTTATATGAGTGTGTAAAAGAACGTAACCCCTAAACCTTTCTCTCTTGGTCTATTTATATGCCAAGGATTAGGGCTTAGGGGTTGGTACCTGCAATCATGAGCGTTGGATCCTAGGTATGCGGGGCACCTGTATACTGCAGATAGTCCCCACCTGTCCAGGAGATAATTGTGGTGGCGTGTGCGAAGGTCATGTCAGCACATGGATTGATGGGGACGTGATTGTGTCAATCTTAGGATTCCCTTATTTGTCACTGTTATGTGGGGTCATGGTCATGACCTATGTGTGCCACATCCACATCCAGTAGTGTGGCGTAATGTTGTCTCCCGCATCTTGGGCCTGGGCTGCGGGTGTTAAGTATTGGGTCCAACCGGGACTAGTACCAGCCGGGTCTGGTGTCAATCTGGGCTAAGCCCAGCCGGGGCTAGTTATAGCCTATCAGTATAATGTCATATGTTCTAACCTGTTGTCTTCTTAAGATATTAACACTTTTTTTCTGATAAGTGGCTTTCTAGGATTGGTCTTAACTTTTGCTTGTACTTATCTTTTGTGTAAGCATAACCTAATTGTATAAATTATTACTCATTGTCCGCTAATGCAGCTCTGAATCAAGGCATACCGATCAGTTGCGTTACATTAGCCAGTGTGATTCGACTCTCTTCTAAACGAGGTACATCAACAATCAGAATGTACATCCAGTACTCTGCTGAATGTATTTGCTCTTACATGGGATATACATGCACCTGTTTATTCAGTATTTGATATTAATTCATTTTATTATAGTGCTTGTTTAGGAAACTGTTTTGTAAAACTTTATCTGTTTTTGGAGATTTGAAGAGCATCCATGACACCTAAGACTAGTTACATTGCCAAGTCGGGTGCCTCATGGCTTGATGATTTTTTTGTAGGGTTATCACCCGAGGCTTTTGGCTGTTACAGGAAATTTGTAAATGATAGCTATTCCCCCCGGATGATCAGGTTAGCTGTTATCTTCCACAAATGTTTGTGATGTCCACCTAAAGATATTTTAAAGAATGTCTAGTGAACTATTTGCCAGTTAGCAGTACTACATACAGTGTTGGAAGTTATGATAACCATTCTAAGGAATGAATGCTGGCAAGTTATTTACCGAATTCATTTAGTGTACTAGAACTTTAGCTGATTCTTTTTTGTAGCCTCCTTGTTGTTCCCCTGATCATGAAGGTCCTTGCGGTTTTGGAGGAGTTTGTAAAGACTGTACAACTGTAATGTCCCATCTTTGTTCCTTGAAGGCTGTTTTTCATACATTTGTATATAGTTCTAATCCTCTCTTGTTGTATACTATTCAATATTCATGAAGGACACGAACATATACAATGAACTGATATTTATGGATGTTTGTATTGCTTTCTCCACTCGGATCTGTACAATGATCGTCCATTTACCGTCCAATTTAGAAAAGCTACCATGGTTTCTCAATGCCTTACCTTCTGCTGACTGTGCTAAGGGTGGCCATGGAGCGTATACTAGCTATGTAGATCTTCTTGGTTTGTAGTGATACCTAGTATCAATCAAGTGCATGTGTTTAGTACTAAGCATTTTTACATAATCACAACGTGCACAAATCTTTCTGTTATGCCCAAAATTCGGTTCGGGTATTCTAAAATGGATCCGGGTCAGATACGGGTTTAATTTGGGGATTTTCATGATAAATTAGGGTTTTGGAATAGATTGAAGAAACCAGGCCGCGCCCTCACTTTCCTTATAGGGAGGGCGCGCCCTAATTGATACTTCCATATCAGAGATTTCTACTCAAGCTGGAATTCTACTCAAGATGGAATTCTACTCAAGTTTTTATAGTTTTTAATGAAGGATTCCACTCAAGCTTGGATTCCACTCAGGCTTAAATTCCAATAGATATTGAAGAATTCCCTCCTGTCGTATCTCAGGAGGGGGATGTCCGTCGCAGAAGGCCTCCAGGGGTTTGCCTGGATATAAGGACCCTTCTTAGACACTAAGGACGCGCCCTAAGGTGGAAAGATGGGGACTTTCTGGTGTGTGCTTTGGGAGCTCTGTTCCTGTAGCCAATGGGCGCGCTCTCATTGGGGAACTTTGGAGTAATCCTGCACTTTGCACCCAAAAGCTCCGGATCACCTGTCCTGCTATCTGGTGGGTGCTTCTCATTCGGGGGACAGGGATGCGTTCTGCACTTGGGGTAAACCATGGCTATACCTGCATCCTTGAAATCAAGAAATAGCGGTAGCGGATAGGACTAGTCCTCGACGGGGGAAGTTTCCTTATCCGTAAAGTCTTGAGATCTTGGATGAGCCTTGGGCCTTTGTGGTTAGGCCTCATAGTAGAACATTCCGGAAGCTAGACCGACAATCCAAGCCCAATTGGGTTTCTTGCTCTCCAAGAACTACGTGGGCTTGATCCTCTATAAATACGGAGGTACGTAGGCAAATTGAGGGGGGATGGAAGCGAAGAGCTACGAGCCACCACCAATAACCCTCTCAATCTCAGCCCCCAATTCATTACAACCACCACACTCCGGCGACTTATCCGGCGAAGAACCACCATTATAGATCTTGATTCCGGCGACAGACCTCAAACTTTGTTGTTACCAAATTCCCCCGTCAACAAATTGGCGCTAGAAGGAGGGCTGCTGATTAAGATCATAATCCAAGGAGGATGGATTTCTCACCACGATGAAGGTTCTTAAGAAACGACAAGCAAGATCTAAGGAATAGCCCTCGATAGGGTTGCAGATCTGCAGCAACGGAGAAGATCCAAGGATGGCGATTTCTGGCAGGGGGGTCGAACAAGATCTGAAGGTGAACTGATTTTTAGGCTGCTGCTGCAAAAAGATGGTTCCGGTTATCTCGAAGGCGGTGATTTCCGATCAGCAGCTTTGAACAAAGTTTTTCAAGGGGAGATTCCGAATATGATTCAAGGAAGGATGTTCCAAGAAAGAGACGCAATTGTCGAGATCTCGTCCTCATCACGGAGGGCGCGCCCTCACTATCAGGATGCATCCTCAAGAAATCTGAGGGCGCGCCCTAAGGGTGGTATCCAAGGTTCGAATGATTTCCAATAAGTTATGGGAGAATTCAATGACTAAACACGCCCTCATCTCCAGGATGCCTCCTCCAGGTTACGATTCTCATCATGGTTTGAAGATATGGTCTCAAGTATGGCTTAATTGATGATGGGTCATCGATCTTGGAGTTAAAATATATGAAAATTCCCCACACGAAGCTTATTAAATTCTCGTTAACCCAAAGGTGTTACCATCAGAAGAATTTGGCAGGAATCAGTCCGAAACTGGAGAAGGAGGACAACTACGAATTTTTAATAAAGAATTCTACTTGGATTAGGAAACCTATTGGTAATTGGTTTAGGATGAAATCCACATCCTATTCTGAGAAGAAGGTTATGATTCTGAGAAGAAGGTTATGGTGAAAGTTAGCACGGGAGTAAGTTGGGATGCAAACACATGAAGATGGAGTCTTACGTATATGAGACACAATTATCAGGAGTTGCATCTTTATCTCAAGGGGCGCCTACCAGTATTCTACTTTCAAGTGGAGAAATACATGAAGCTGCATATTCATCTTTCATCATCTCTGACAGGACATGCTCACATGAAGGAGGTTGCGTCAATAGAAGCCTCAAAGATTTTCTAAAAAGGTGCCGCATCTCTTATCAAGGGCGCACTGCCAAGGCGCGCCACAGGGCGCACCCATGGAAGATGATATTGAAGAGAAAGCTACAAATGGTGGGTTTTGTTAATTCAAGCAGAGCATTCCTCAAAAGATTATTAAGAAGCGCGCCTTCCCCTGACTGGGCGCGCCTCCAGGTAATATCCAACCTCTATATTATTTTGCTCTATATATTTATTGCATGTATAAAGTTACAGGGATTTACTTGATGAGAAGGCCTCCAGGGGTTTGCCTGGTAAGAAGGCCTACAGGGGTTTGCCTGGTGAGAAGGCCTACAGGGGTTTGCCTGGTGAGAAGGCCTACATGGGTTTGCTTGGCCAGAAGAAAGGGGAACACTTGGAATCGAGGCCCCGTGATCCACAGCGCGTGCCCCCTGATTACAGGTTGAGGCCCCTTGGACATGAGCGAGCCCTTCCTCAAGGTCGTGGTCCACAGCGCGCGCCCCCTGATTACAGGTCGAGGCCCCTTGGACACGAGAGAGCCCTGCTTTGAGATTTTGTTGGAAGAGAATGAAGCCGAAGATGTAGGAATGACGTTGTCAAGCCTAATCACCAAAGTGAGGAATAGCCCTTGACATATTGCTGAGGGCGCGCCCTCATGAAAGGCCCTACATTTGTTCTCTTGGTTTCTTGTAGTGCAACTAGTGGAAGAGAGGGTGAGAATCCTCAACCTCAGGGAAATGCTCTACATCAAGACTTAGCTTCAAGAAAATGCTCCAACATAGGACGCGCCCTCAAGGAATTCTCCCTCAGAGGATCTTTCTGGTTAGGCCGCGCCCTCAAAGAAAGATGCAAATTCGCAAGCAGACTCTAGTATATACGAGGATAATTTACTACTTGGACTCCAGAAGGAAAGAAGCTGTTGAGTTGCGGCCCCATGAATCTTAGGATGTGCCCCCTGATCATCAGGTTGAGGCCCCAAGGTCATGAGTGAGCCCCTCTACCCAAGAATGACATTCATCCGGACTAGAAGAGACTTTGTCATTGCCCTCATCCATATAGGGCACGCCCTAAGCAACAGGGCGCGTCCTCAGCAACTCCAACGACTCTCTCTTAAAATTCCTCTCTTGGGATGCCTCTTTAAGAGACGCTTCTTTAAGGAATGATATTCTGATGCTGGGGGGTAGTATTGATACACCTCCCTAGCCCTACGTATACATGTATTTCATGATAATTTGTGTGAACAGCGGAATACCCCCACGGGGATGCCTCTTCGTGAGATGCCTTTCATAGGATGCCTCCTTGTAAGATGCCTCTTCGTGAGATGCCCTTTGTTGGATGCCTCCTAGTGAGATGCCTCTTCGAGAGATGTTATTCATAGGATGCCTCATTTTGAGATGCCACTTCATGGGATGAGATTTGAAGTAGCCCGTGACCAGAGAATGCACTCTTTCTACCAGAAATTGATTGAAGTAGAACAATGCCAGAATAGTAGACTACAAGGTAAATTAATTACCTCCTAGTCTAGGGGGTAGTCCATGTACACTTTCCCTAGCCTTAGTTGATGAAATTTTCAACTTTTTCGAGATTACAAGATTATGCTTGTAGGGCGCGCCCCGAAGGGTGAGTTTGAATAGTTCTCGTCAATGGAGGATGCACCCTTGAGTAGAAGAATCGATGCGGAACTTTTTCTTGTAAGCATGCAAGCTTTCCCTCTTTTGAGGACGCGCCTTCTATCACCACATCCTTTTGAAGCTCTAGTGCAATTCTCTTAGATTTGATGGATGCAGCCTCCGAACTCTAAAGTCATCAATCCACTTGATAGTATCTTCATCAAATTTGGATATGTCTCACAATCAAGGTGGAGGTTCTCATGAAGAAAATGGTTATGATTTTGAAGATAGCTTGGGGGTAATCAAGCTCGTCACGAAGCTTATATTCCGAAAGAGATCCCTGATCCCCCACACTATTGTGGAAACCCGGCTACCGGTGGACAGCCGCCCGTTCTTATTAGCAACGTGGAGTTGATGGAGCAGTTATATCATATGGGTACTACCATAAATAACTTCTGGGCAAGATTGGATTCAGTGGAGCAAGAGCAAGGAAGTAGGAGAAAATCTCGGAGTATTCCACGAAATCACCGTCGAACAGGGAAAGCTTTCAAAGTTGAGGAAAGCTCTCGAAGAGGTGAAGAAGTGCAAGAACGGAGGTTTCAATTGTGTGTCAGATGTTCAAGAGAGAGCGCGCCCTCATCCTCATCGTTCTGGGCGCCCGCTAGTGAAATCCAGCGGGATGAAGAGAGAATGTCTAGGGATAAGAAAGACTTTGCAAGCTTGAAGAAACGCTTAGGGAGGATGATCTAAGGATGGTACTCCTTGAGCATCAGAAGAAATAGAAGCACTTGGAATTGAGGCCCCGTGATCCACAGCGCGTGCCCCCTGATTACAGGTCGAGGCTCCTTGCACATGAGCGAGCCCTTCCTCAAGATGGTGATCCACAGTGCGCGCCCCCTGTTAACAACAGGTCGCGGCCCCTTGGACTTGAACAAGCTCCTCATCATGATAATACTGGAAGAAGAGGAAACCGTTATGACGGTGATAGAAGAATGGAGTTATATCAAGGAAACGGGCAACCGCGTAATCAGGGCGCGCCCTCTGGTGATAGGTCACCTCATATCCATCAGATTCCCTCAAGCACCTCTGGTGAGTCCAGGTCGAGGACGCGCCCTCCTTTAGGGGAACAGTATCAGAGAGGCTCTCAAGGGAATCCACAGCCTCAAGGGAATCAATGACCTCAGGGGAATCCACAGATTGAAGAGAATCCACAAGCTCAAAGTCAAAAGGAACAAACTCAGACTCAAGAGGTAATTCTCACACAACTTCATGTCGGAGTTCCAGGAAATGCTCTGACGACAACTCAACCTTCACCCTTGGGGGGTACTCAAAACAACTGTGCCACCAAATAGTCAAAATATTCCAGGCATGGGCATTTTTAATGTCGTCGACTTGAAGAGGCTTCTTTCTCACTTGGATGGAGGAAGGATATCTGCTACGGCACAAACTCCTTCTCCACTTTCAACAGAGGTTAGAGAGGCACAGCTCCCTACAGGATATAGATCTATGACCAATGATCTACGTTTTCATGAAAATGCAGACCCTGTGGAGTTCTTAGGATGTTTTGACAATGAGATGGATGTTTACCAAGTAACTGACTTGGATAGATGTCATCTGCTGGCAACCACTTTCAGTGAGAATGCTTAGCAATGGTTTCAAAAGCTTGGATCTGGAGTAATTACCTATTGAGCAATCCTTGGTAGAAAATCGGAAGACAGAAGCTCAGGTAATGCTAAGGGGAAGATTACAAGTCATGTATATCGTATTGGAATCAGCACTAACGGAGTGAATGCAACTAGTGTTGGAAGAGAATGGGGAACTCCAGATACGTATTCTTATGATCGAAGGACAAATAATTACATTCCCTTGGCGGCTTCGATTGAACACATCTTTGAGGTGAACAAGAATAAAGGGCTTTTTAAGCGGACTCCTCTATCTGCCTGGTAAAGCAAGGATAAGAAGAAGCACTGTGAGTACTATCAGTCGACAAGTCACAATACTCATGAATGTCGTCAGCTGAAGGATAAAATTGAAGATCTGATCAAGGAAGGATACTTGACCGATTGATTGTCAGAGAAGTCAAGAAGCATAAGGAGAATTCTGAGGAGAACGGAGGGCGCGCCCACCGTAATGAAGACATGCCTGAAGAGAAGAAGTTTGTTAAAGAGGGAAGTATCTACACTATCTTTGGAAGACAACACTTGGGGGGTGATAATAAAAATGCTTTGGAGAGATATGCTTGAGAGGCAAGATATACCTCTCACCGATATGAATAGCTTGGGGTTAAGGCCGCCCAAATTGTTCAAGGGAAAGTGTGCAGATATCACTTTTACTGAGGAAGAATCTAAATGGGTAGACCATCCACACAATGATGCTCTGGTGGTGGCAATCCAGATTGGATCCAAGAATGTGCATCGGGTTTTTGTCGACAATGGGAATTCGGTGAATATCTTATACTATGGCACTTACAAGAAGTTGGGACTTCTGGATAAGGATATGATTCCAGACAATGGATGGATTTATGGTTTTTCGGGTGAGTCTGTGAAAGTTATGGGAACTATCAAGCTACCGGTAACTCTTGGGGAAGGAGCTCTTTCTGTGACTCAAATGATGGATTTTATGATTTTGGATGTGGAATCATCGCACAATGCTTTGGTAGGGCGCCCTTTGCTGAAGGAAATGAAGGTTGTGACTTCTATCTACCATCTTGCAATGAAATTTCCAACACCCAATGGAGTAGGAACTATTCGAGGATCCCAGCATGATTCGAGGGATTGTTATCATAAGGCAATCAAAGGGTTTAGAAGACAGCGAGATGGAGGGCGCGGCCTCAGTGAAAGTAGTTCCTTATCTTGTCCAAAAAGCAAAAGAGGAAGCGCCCCCTGTCAGGGCGCGGCTTGGGAAATTGCATAAGGAAAGTGCCCCAGTTCTTGGTGATCTTCAAGAAGGGATTCTGGAAGAGATTGAGGAAGATTCGGAGGACGTCATCTCCATCAATCTTAGAGGAAATAGTTCTAAAGGAATCATGAATGCTATCCTGGAAGAGGCTCAAGCCCATTATTTTGTTAAATGGGCCAGAAGAGGATGTGCCCACTCTTAGGGCGCGCCCTCACGGACTGCGGGTAGAAGAAGCATTTGTTGATTTTCAAGATAATAATTCTAGAGGAGATTGAAGAAGAAAAACTCTGATGACATTATATTGATCAGCATTAAAGGTGAAGAGATCCGGGGAAGAAGAATGTTGCGAGAAGGCTTGGTGAATGCCCTTGTCGAGGAAGACTTCCCTCTCAAAGAGGATGTGCCCTCCAAGGATGGTGCCATGATTGAAGACCCTCGAAGTCTTGATTTTGATATTGATCGAAGAATGCCTCAACCGGTGGAAAAGACAGATTCGACAGAAGATACAATCTCAATTTTGGTGGATGCTAGATATTCAAGTAAAATTTTGAAGATCGGTTCTTAGTTGAATTCTGAGTAGAGAGATATGCTCACAAGCTTTCTTTTGACAAATTGAGATGTTTTTGCATTGGAGTCATGCTAGTATGGTGGACATCGACCCAAAGGTCATGTGTCATCACTTGAATATAAATCCTGACAGGAAGGGTATTAGGCAGAAGTGACGCCCAGTAATTGGGGAAAGAGCTATTGCATTGAAGGAAGAAGTTGATAAATTGTTAAATGTTGGCTTGATTAAAGAGTTTTACTACCGGAGTGGCTGGCTAACCAGGTTCTCGTTATGAAGCTTAATGGGAAATAGAGGACTTGTGTAGATTTCACTAATATAAACAAAGGCTTGCCCAAAGGATAGTTTTCCTCTTCCTCGGATTGGTCTGTTGGAAGATGCAACAGCACATGTTCTCTTGAGTTTCATGAACGCTTATTCGGGTTATAATCAGATTTCCATGTATGCACCTGATCAAGAGCACACCTTTTTCATCACAGATAGAGGATTATACTGTTACATTGGAATGCCCTTTGGCTTGATTAATGCAGAGGGAACTTGAAAAGACCATGGAAGTGTATGTGGATGATAGCTGAAGGGGTCCGTACGTCATAATATCATAAGGCACGCCCTCTGTAAATATATATATTTAGCTTTAGGGCAAGCTCGGTGAGAGGTTTACACTTGTGCATAATATCTCTTGTTTCTTACGCCGAGTTAGCTCATGTAAGCTTAGAGATGTTGTGCATTTGTGTTATTCCTCTACGAAGAAGCCAAAATTAGAGATGGATGCAAAAGCTTAGAGATGTAGATTGAAGAATTTCAGGACGCGCCTTGGAGGAGAAAAGCTACATAAATTTTAGGTTTTTTGAGGAAAATTCCATATAACATCTCTGATTTCATATGGAATTGGGGGGTAGTTGTTATGCCCAAAATTCGGTTCGGGTATTCTAAAATGGATCCGGGTCAGATACGGGTTTAATTTGGGGATTTTCATGATAAATTAGGGTTTTGGCATAGATTGAAGAAACCAGGCCGCGCCCTCACTTTCCTTATAGGGAGGGCGCGCCCTAATTGATACTTCCATATCAGAGATTTCTACTCAAGCTGGAATTCTACTCAAGATGGAATTCTACTCAAGTTTTTATAGTTTTTAATGAAGGATTCCACTCAAGCTTGGATTCCACTCAAGCTTGGATTCCACTCAGGCTTAAATTCCAATAGATATTGAAGAATTCCCTCCTGTCGTATCTCAGGAGGGGGATGTCCGTCGCAGAAGGCCTCCAGGGGTTTGCCTGGATATAAGGACCCTTCTTAGACACTAAGGGCACGCCCTAAGGTGGAAAGATGGGGACTTTCTGGTGTGTGCTTTGGGAGCTCTGTTCCTGTAGCCAATGGGCGCGCTCTCATTGGGGAACTTTGGAGTAATCCTGCACTTTGCACCCAAAAGCTCCGGATCACCTGTCCTGCTATCTGGTGGGTGCTTCTCATTCGGGGGACAGGGATGCGTTCTGCACTTGGGGTAAACCATGGCTATACCTGCATCCTTGAAATCAAGAAATAGCGGTAGCGGATAGGACTAGTCCTCGACGGGGGAAGTTTCCTTATCCGTGAAGTCTTGAGATCTTGGATGAGCCTTGGGCCTTTGTGGTTAGGCCTCATAGTAGAACATTCCGGAAGCTAGACCGACAATCCAAGCCCAATTGGGTTTCTTGCTCTCCAAGAACTACGTGGGCTTGATCCTCTATAAATACGGAGGTACGTAGGCAAATTGAGGGGGGATGGAAGCGAAGAGCTACGAGCCACCACCAATAACCCTCTCAATCTCAGCCCCCAATTCATTACAACCACCACACTCCGGCGACTTATCCGGCGAAGAACCACCATTATAGATCTTGATTCCGGCGACAGACCTCAAACTTTGTTGTTACCAAATTCCTCCGTCAACACTTTCTATTCAGATAAGTAGCAGATAAAGTTATTTACATATTTTAATGCCTGTTTACAGGTTATGAAAGTGGGGTTATACTTGCTTCAGAGTTTCGAACATATCACACACCGCCTAATAAACAAGTAGGCAGTTCTTTCGTAAACTTGAATATAATTTTTTGTGTATCGGTTACTGGTTAGAGTTTGCTGTTGTCATGTTTGAGGTTGAGAATGGTTTGTATTCGAAGTATGAAATCTTTTTGGTTGTAATTTGGAAAGATCTTGTACAATGTACATTTTGGTTATATTTTCATACGAGTAATACTTGTGGTTGTGACTTGGTTCATGTACAATGTGAAATTTGGTTTTTATACAAAAATTAATCACTGTGTCCTTGTTTTCTCTTCTCATTTCTTAGTCTTCCATCCTCTAAAATATGTACTTACATGTGATATAGTTTGATTTAACCCCCCGTTTTATCGGGTAACGGCCTTTTCTATCACAATTTAGAGTAAAATGGTCCAAAATATCACAATTTTGAAAAATGACCCTTTGTATCACATAAAAACGCATCATTAAAATGCGTTTTTTGAAAACGCATTTCTAAAATACGTTTTTACTATTTTTCAGATTTGATGCAAAAAATAATTTTTCAAAAAAAATAAAATAAAATAAAAACGCATCTTGAAGATGCGTGTATGGCACCAACGCATGAGTCACGTGCGTTTTCACTCTACCAAACGCATCACTCAAATGCGTTTTTCCATAAACGCATGTTAAAACATGCGTTTTGTAGTGATAGGAAGGGCCATTTTTCCGGATAGTGATATTTTGGACCATTTTCATTCAAATTGTGATGTAAAAGGCCATTTTCCCGTTTTATCACAGGATGATAATGTTAATTCAATGCGTGTTGCACGAGATTTTTGCTCAAGATTATCCCGTTCCTTAAATATTGGTTCTGCAAAATGTTCTTTATTAATCACATTAAATTTATCAAGATATTTAATTAATTTATTACATAATGTAATAGAGAGAAGATGTAAGATTCAATTAAAGAAAATCAGAATCCCTGATTTCTCGCGGCAATACCCATGCACAGTTCCCGTTCCTGGGGAGGAAAATAATCCACATTTGGGAATCGGGAAGAGTTTAATGATTGTGTTCAAATTCGGGGATCGGGGGTCCATCTCTAGGTACACCGGATAACATGAATTTTCTTAATGTCAAATTTGATTCTATTAAATATATTCGGGGATCGGGGATCCATCAATTTTTTTATCAACATAAAAACTATCACAAAAGCTTAAGAACGAAGCTAAGCATTGAACAAACAAGAAGAAGAATATGATAACATTTCAACTTAACTTGAGTTTGTTACAGAGAGTTTCTTATATACTAGTTACAGAATATCTAATGAACCTTCTAGATTCTTTATGCTATGAGAATTACAGCTCACTCAATGTAACAGAATTGGTTATACTATTTTGTCTTCTAGTCGTCTTATTCATATCTGATGTGGCAACCACGTGTGCATCTTTGTTGTCATCATTTGGCTCCAGTTCAATCTTTGAATTAGACTCCACTTGAGTATTTATATCTGTAACATCCCCCCTCAAGTTTGGAGTTTGGAAGAGATTACAAACACATAACTTGGAGAAAAGAAACATGAGCTGTCCAGAAGCTAAAGACTTAGTAAAATATCTGCAGGTTGAATATTGGATACAATATGTGTAGTTTGAATGACTCCTGATTTGATCTTGTCTCGCACAATGTGACAGTCAATCTCTATATGTTTCGTTCGTTCGTGAAAAATAGGGTTTGAAGCAATATAAAGAGCAGATTTGCTGTCACAAGCTAATGTAATAGGTGTGAGATCAAAGTATCCAAATGTTCAAAAAAGAGTGAGTAACCACGAGATTTCACAGCAAGTGTCAGCCATGCACCTATATTCTGCCTCTGTCGATGAACGAGAAACAGTGTGTTGTTTCTTACTCTTCCAGGAAATAAGTGAAGAACCAAACAATACACAGTAGCCTGTAAGTGATGAACGTGTGGCCTGGCAACCACCCCAATCTGAATCACAAAATGCAGTTAGAGTAGGCATAGAATTTGAAGCAATAAACAGACCTTGACCTGGAGAACCCTTTAATTAACGAACAACTTTATAAGCAGCTTGAAGATGATCAAAACGAGGCTTAGCAATGAACTGAGATAAGACTTGTACTGCATATGCCAGATCAGGTCTAGTCACTGTAAGGTATATTAATCTTCCAACTAATCTTCAAAATACAAAGATATCATTATCAGAAAGAAATAGGCTGATAGATTGATGTAAATTGTGATTCTGATCTAAAGGGACTTTAGATGGACGAGCACAAGCAAGACCAGTATCAGAAAGAATAACAAGTGTATATTTTCTTTGGCAGAAATATACCAAAATTGGACCTAGCAGCTTCAATACCCAAAAAATATTTCAAAGAGCCCATGTCCTTAACTTTGAAAGCTAAAGCCATGTGAGAAATAACTTGCTGAATTAAGTCTTTGCTGGTTCCAGTAATTAGAATATCGTCCACATACACAAGCACAACAACAAATTGAAGACCATGATGATAAGTAAAAAGACTATTATCAGCATGACATTGAATAAACCCATATTGGATCAAAGTATTGTGAAATTTGGTAAACCAGCATCTGGAAGCTTGACGAAGACCATAAATGGATTTGCTGAGTTTGCAAACCCAAGCAAATGTATCAGTAATTGCATTGATTTCTGGAATTGAAGATAATTAAAAATAACTAGGAGGAACCCTCATGAATACTTCTTCATGTAGATCACCATGCAAGAATGCATTGGTGACATCTAACTGAGTAATAGGCCAAGACTGAGATGCTGCAACAGCAATTAATAATCTGACAGTTGTCATCTTAGCAACTGGTGCATAAGTTTCAAAATAGTCCAATCCAAATGTTTGAGTAAAACCTTTTACAACAAGCCTAGCTTTTATATCTGTCGATGCTGCCATCTGGATTGTATTTGATTTTAAATAACCATTTGCATTCAACAACATGTTGATTGACAGGTTTTGGGACTAATTCCCAGGTGTGTGTACTTTCCGTGGCATGTATTTCCAGTTTCATGGCATTGAGCCAATTAGAATTAATGGCAACTTGTTTGAAAGTAGAAGGTATATGTGTATTGCAGCAGAGTTACAAAGGATTGTATTATATGAAGAAGTAAAAGCACTATAGGACATATAGTTTTGGAGTGGATAAAGACAATTGTCAGGTAAAGACATAC
This sequence comes from Saposhnikovia divaricata, assembly GCA_036435485.1. NCBI lineage: Eukaryota > Viridiplantae > Streptophyta > Magnoliopsida > Apiales > Apiaceae > Saposhnikovia > Saposhnikovia divaricata. The sequence continues at coordinate 132,804,596 of CM071599.1, read as the reverse complement.
CTGATAGCAGCCCTGTACTGTTGGATGAAGGATGAGCATAGACTGGTAAACCTGTGTAGTCTTTAAAATTGGATGGTATCTATCTGGTCCGAGTTGGTTTGGTAATGGCAAGAGGTAGAGTAGAAGGGACATATGTGGAAATATGATCATTAGAAGGAATATTATCATTAGTGAGAGAATGAGATTCATGTGTATGCTCTAGATGAATAATAGAAAACTCAACATTTAAATCCTGAAACTCATGAAAGGGTGAGATAGTAAACATAGAAGTTTCTGATGTATGGTCATGATTAGAAGAAATTTGTTGAAAAGGAAATTGATCTTCCTGAAATACAACATCTCTAGACACATAACATTTCTTAGTTTGCAGATCCATGACTCTGTACCCTTTCTAATTAAAAGGGTATCCAAGAAAAACACATTTTAGTGATTTTAAAGCAAATTTATCATGTGGAGTGTAAATGTCTGAAATGTAACATAGATAGCCAAAAGCTCTTAATGCTGAATAATCAGGTGGTTTGGCAAATAAGATTTCATATGGAGATTTATAATTTGTATCTGGTGATGGTAATAGATTGATGAGATGAGTGGCTGTGAGAATGCAATCTCCCCATAGAGAAATAGGTAGAAATGACTGAAATCGAAGTGACCTAGCTACATTAAGCAAGTGTTGATGTTTTCGTTCAACTGATCCATTTTGTTGTGGTGTATGAGCACAACTAAATTGTTGTAAAATGCCCAACTTGGTAAGATGATTATGCAATTCAGAATTAGTAAATTTTGAGCCAATATCTGACCTTATTATTTTGACAATTTTATGGAATTGAGTATGAACATAAGTCAGAAAATCTTTGAGTAATTGAGTAACTTGAGCTTTAGAAGATACAAGAAAGACCCAAGTACATTTTGAGTAATCATCCACTATTGTCAAAAATTTATTACAAGTACCTTGAGTCATAAATCTGTAAGGACCCCAGACATCACAGTTGATGATTTCAATTATGCTAGTACTCCTAGATTCTATAATGGGAAATGGTAATCTAACTTGTTTTGCCCTATGACAAACACCATAATCAGAAAATGTAGTTGACTTAGAGATAGACAAACTAGGAATATGGTTGAGAACAGTATTTGAGGGGTGTCCAAGTCTCCAATGCCACTTGATAACAGAAGAATTAGTATTCTGAGAACAGGATAGAGAAGTAACAGTAGGTTCTGTTGAATTATTGACTGCATCAGGTGATGTATAGAGCTTGTAAAGACCATCTGTAAGTTTACCAATCTCTGTCTCCATCGTCGAGACAGGGTCCTGCAAAAGACATTTAGAAGCAGAAAATACAATGTTGCAAGCATTGTGATTAGCAATTTGAGAAATGGATAATAAGTTGCATTGAAAAGTAGGAACAACAAGAACATCATGCAAAGTTATTTTAGGAGATAGGTGGACAGTGCCTATGTGTGTGACTGATGAGGTTGCACCGTTTGGTAAGTGTAAATCTGAATCAACAAGTTTAAGATTATGAACAAGATGAATGTGAGGAGTAATATGATGTGTTGCCCCTGAGTCTAATATCTAAATCATATCAGACTGTGAGAATTTCACAGGAGAAGCAAAAATTGCTGAGTTAATACCTGCTACATGATTAGCACTAGTATTCAACCAAGGAGCAGAGGATATCTTCACTTTAGACTGTAGCATTTGAATCAGTTGCTGACATTGAGCTTCAAAAAGTTCAATTGATCCAGACGACATATTGTTACTAGTAGAAGCTTGTGTGAGAGAATTCACATCAGAGTTAGGTGTCTCAGTGTAGTTGATATTTGCAACATTCACATTCTGCTTATTAGCATTAGATCTAACTTTTAGCTTTGGCTTTCCAAATAAACGATGCCATTCCGGATAGCCATGAAGTGCAAAGCACTTGTCACGTGTATGTCCAGTCAAATGACAATAATCACATTCAACAGAATTATCAGATTTGTGCTTTTCATCCTTACGAAATGACTTTACTCGATTAGAATTACCAGTGTTGAATCGAGCATTCATAGCAGTGTGCTCAGGCATCATAGATACATGATTAACATGATTTTGTTGATTCTCATCTTGCAAAAGCATAGCATATGCTTGATTCAGATCAGGCAAAAGAGACATTAATAGAATTTGTCCACGAGTAGCAGTGAATTGATCATTTAATCCCATTAAGAACTGACTGAGCTTCATCTGATTCTCATAATGCATAATTTTCAAGGCAACACTACAAGAACAAGTGTTTGTTGTGCAGGAACAACGAGGAATAGGTGCTAGATTTTCTAACTCATCCATTAAACCTCGAAAACGCGTAAAATAGCTAGTAATGGACTGTGTACCTTGAGTGAGAGATGCAAGATCTTTGCGTAAGTTGAATAATCGTGGAACATTGCTCTGTGCGTAACGAATTGCAAGATCCTCCCAGATCTGTTGTGCAGTACTCATGTAAACAATACTTTTCCGAATTTCAGTCGATACTGAGTTTAATATCCGTGAAATCACCATATCGTTGCTTCGTTTCCAGAGAGCAAACTGTGAAGATGTTTCAGCAGGTTGTGTTTGAGTACCGTCAATAAATCCGAGCTTCAATTTGGCAGAGAGAGCTATCTTAATCGAATGACTCCATTGATGATAACTGAGATCTGTAAGAACTTCAGTAACCAGAGAAATTCCTGGATGATCAGATGTGCTTAGTAAATATGGATGATTATTGTCAATCACCATTGACGACGCCATTGAAGTTGCTGGATTAGCAGATGAAGAAGATGAATTGAGTGCGAAAGCGTACGAACGTATTACAATATACAGGTACAGGCTCAAGGCTCTGATACCATATCATAAAAGCTTAAGAACGAAGCTAAGCTTTGAACAAACAAGAAGAAGAAGATGATAACATTTCAACTTAACTTGATTTTGTTACAGAGAGTTTCTTATATACTAGTTATAGAATATCTAATGAACCTTCTAGATTCTTTATGCTATGAGAATTACAGCTCACTTAATGTAACAGAACTGGTTATACTATTTTGTCTTCTAGTCGTCTTGTTCATATCTGATGTGGCAACCACGTGTGCATCTTTGTTGTCATCATTTGGCGCCAGTTCAATCTTTGAATTAGACTCCACTTGAGTATTTATATCTGTAACAAAAACAAACTAAAATACAACTTAATAATTGAGAATAATGTGTTATTTTGACAAATATTAGATGAGTTTAATTGAAATTCAAAAAATAGCTAGATTCCGTAGGTAAGCTCTATTTCACCTAACACGGTGTAATGTATGAAAGGTATGACAATTAATGACTTTATCCCCGTTGAGGACGGGGATTGGGGAGGAAATTAATCCATATTTGGGGATAGGGATGAATTCGATGATTGAGTTCGGATTCGGGAATTGGGACCACGATAGCACTCTCCGATCCTGAACTGACCTGATGCCCATCCCTAGGTACATGGGATAATATGAAATCATTTAGTATCAAATTTGGATATCTATATATGAAATATACTTATTTCAAACATTTGTGTATCAATAAGTACCAACAAAAAAATAGGTACATCAATTTTTCATCGACTAAAAAACAAACAAAAACAACTTAATAATTGACAATAGTATGTTATCCAATCTGTTAACAAATGTTAAATGAGTTTAATTGAAATTCAAAGAATATTGTGTTAACACAATATAGTGTATGAAAGGTATTACCATTAACAATTTTATTATCATAATATCTTTAACAATTTATTATCATAATACCAATCGGAGAGAGGAAGCACTACACCATAGATTGGCTATTTCAACACCAACCGAAAAAATTGCTTGAAAACATTGCTATTTACTGACAAGTTTTAACAAAATTAGAAATATTGTAATGTTTTTTTAAATTGTTACAATTGCATATATTTTTTACAAAATTCGAATTAAATTGCAACGAATATAGATAAACGTTACAATTGGTTTCGAAAATTTGGGAGTCAAAACTGGCGGGCATTTAGCGGGCTTTCCAAATAGGCTTGACCGAAAAAAAAATATTTGACTAAGATTCAACACAAATAGAATGCAACAGAGACACAGATACAACAGAGAGATACATAAAGAGAGAGAGAGAGAGAGAGAGAGAGAGAGAGAGAGAGAGAGAGAGAGAGAGAGAGAGAGAGAGAGAGAGAGAGAGAGAGAGAGAGAGAGAGAGAGAGAGAGAGAGAGAGAAGGGGAAAGAGAGAACTCAAAATCGAGAGAGAGACAAGGGGAGAGAGAGAACTCAAAATCCAATCAAGCTCAAAGATTTAAACTCGAAGAACACTCAAACTCGAACACTCAAGCTCGAAATAAGTATATTCTTTCCCCAAATCGATTTTAAACTCTGCTTTTAGACGAATTTTGCAGGTATCAATTAAGGTTTATTTGTTAATTTGTGCTTGAAGTTAAACTGATTTATACGGGTTACATATTTTTTTGTTCGTTTATGTTAAATAAGCTTTTACTTGAGCTTTTGTTAATTTAAAATTAGGGCTTTCAATTTAATTGTGTTAATTAGGGGTTTTAAATTGTAATTTTGATGTTAGTTTGTGTTTTGTGTTTTGTGTTACTTTGTGCTTGTTACCTATTGTGATGCTTATTACTAGTTCTTGCATTTAACATATAGTTGAGTGTTTGTTTGAACTGGTTAAATATTCAGATTTTTGGAAATAATGAATTCATCTCTCAGCTTTGTACACAGTGAACAAAATTAACAAGGAATTCGAACAATTGCCCTAAGTGAACATGGACCTTGTAAATTAGTTGAAGTTGGTTGACCATTCTTCTATTTTCAAGGTTTTAGACTGTTTTAGTTACCTTCCAGCTTAACATCTTTCCTTTATGCAACATCTAAAACTGTCAGTGAGGCCTGTATAATGCATTGTACATGCTGGTTTCTCTTCTAATGATTGCTTTTCAACACCTTAAACTATGACAAGATGATTCATTTTGATGGGGTTGCTGCTATAGTTTTCTATCCATGTATCTTAAATATAGTTTAGAGTTTAGAAAAAAAGCATGACAAATTCCTCAACGATTGAATTGACATATTCCTTACTGAAGAAGGAGATTAGATTGTCAAAAGTGACGGCATCAATTCTTCTTCTTCTTTTCCTGATTTAGTATGTATTCCATTTCTTGCTTTGAAGGGGCAAAGTTAAGAAATGCAACAGCATCAGCTGATGCTGTGCTAGCACAAGTGCGCAACTACCGGCACCTTGGACAAAGGAAGTCAATTTAAATCATAATTATGCTTTACAATCTTTTTAGTGATTAGTGCCTTGGCAGAGAAACTGCTTAGAAATGGATATTAAGTTCTTCACAGTGACAACTATTTGTCAAGTACAATTCAACAAGTTTGTTTTTTCTCTTAGTCTGTGAAAACACATCTCTGCTGATTGCAAGTCAATTACTTATTTCCTTTTTAAACAGGTGTTATTTTTTGGGAGAACTTTGTTGTCAATCAAGTATTACCACTACTTAGAAGCATTGCTAGCTCATGTATTGACGTGTCTTGTGTGAATAAGAATGAACCACTGCAGAGCTAGGGTACTCTTTCCCTTATGGACCGCTTAATGACATTAGATGTCCTTGTGGCAATTTTGAAGGAGGAAGTGGTTGTTAAAGAGCTGTTTGAAGTATGAATTTTTTTTTTACCGCTAACTCGAAGTATGATTTTCTTAAAAACTTATGTAGAGCTAATTCCTTATTTTGTTTTCTGAGTATAAAAATATTTGCATGCTGTAACACTTTACAGGAGGCAAATTGCATCTATGTACAGGTGCTCATGCAATCCAACATAGGGATCCCAGTGCTCGAGGTGATTTACATGTACTATTTAGTTCACTCACAGTCACCTCTGTAAACCTTTTCTGCAAGCTTTTTGTTTCAATACATTTATCTATCTATTTTCCCCTAAATTGTGGTTCATGTTTATTACTTAGCTAAATGATATATAATGGCTGCATTATTGTCTAAAGCAAGTGTGATTTAGTCCAGCTGTTCCAGGAAACTTATGAGTATAGAATATATCGATTGTGGTTGATTTTTAATCTTTATATGTTGTTACATTATCTTACTCATAGCTTGAGTTAATTGCTAAGATAGTAAGATTTAAGTGTATGATCTTGAATTAAGATCATCACTGTTTCCTCATTTCTGTTTCTGCGCCTTGTTCCCATTTTATTTAACAGCATTGCAAGTCTTGTCCAAACTCAAAGAACTTTTCAGAGAACTTGCATTCTCTGAGGAAGCTTCATCCATTTTAAACTCACAAATAGAGAATAATGAATTATTGAAAATATTTTAACTGCATAGAAGCTGAGTGTAACGCCCCCTAATCCCTTACCAGGAATTCGGGTTGTCACATCCTTAACCATACACTTACATACCTTTGCGGAATATTCAATCACCTGCTCACAATATAATCTTCAACAATATCCATAATAAACTCCATAATCTACTCCACGGGTTATAGTCTTAGAGCAAGTACTTACTAATCCAAAAGTGTTTACACATTAGAATATCCTCCAGAATCTTATTACAACTTCAAAGTACTAGAGCTATTACAATACATAACAGTTAATCCCATATATCATAATATAATTCATAATACTTCTTCAACCTTATTCTCATCTTCGGAACCTTTCTTCTAGCATGCTACGTCCGTTGCAGTACGTTTCCTCTTATCACGGTTCGCCGTACTAGTGTCAGCTCTGATTACCGCTGTTTTATAATATTTAAAATAGCAAGAATGAGCCAAAAAAATGCCCAGCAAGTTTTATATACCATAATCATATATATATCGACGAAACTTCTTCAAGAAATGAAATCCCATATTTTCTGTAACATACTGAAATTTACTCACAAGAACTGAGTGAGGACATACCTTTCATACTGCAATTAATACCCACCTTTAGTATTAATTACACTTATCAAATACTGCTGATGGACTATATTTAGGAGATTCTTATCCGTGGGGCTGTAATGGATGATCAGTCTTTACGTCTAATATTTTTACTACCGGTAGAGGGGGGAGCCGACTTGCTCGGCCTTGATCACCCCAGGATGAGCCGACTTGCTCGGACCTCATCCTAAGCCGCATCCGGGCTTTCATACATATTTGCTATCTCCAGTCCAGAACATAAGGTTCTAGAGTACCCCTGATCACCTTCAACACTTATCATCTTAGATGACACGTATAATTCCACGTGCACCTCAATATACTCCTTATCGTAGATGACACGTATAATTCCACGTGCACCACAATTCATAATAATTATTATCGTTCGGAAATAACGAATGATTACTACATCCAATAAATTACTCTCCTCTCGAAATATAAGAGGAAAAAATATGAACGACTGCTTTGATCATGGATTCGAATAAAATGATCCAGATCAAATCTCTCATCACCTCCAATAATTAACAAGATAGTTTTTCAAAACATTTATCTCCCTTCGAGTACGAACAATGTACCTCGATACTTGTCCCAATCATATGGACCAATAACTCTTATGCATACTACTATGCTTATATACTATCCGGATAACATTCACAACAATAATATATATATATGAATTCAATTGCACCAATATCCGGTAGTTGAGTAACGAGATGAAATACTTGCAACTTGCAAAGAAACATTTTGAACAACATATACCATACATTGAAACATATATACTTTGAACAATAGCGTAGGGTTTAGTATACTTGCCTGGTACTTTGAATGTAGTAGGGGCTTGTGGCAGAATCTGACAATCTAAACAAGTTAAGAAAACACGCGATTAATCCCCTATACGATCCACTTATAACTCAACGCTCAGACACTTAAGCCAATCACAAACATGGCACTAAGGGGTCCCTCGTACTAAGTTCACGTTAGTCGACAACCACTTAAATCATAAGTTTGGTTTGAAACCAATCCTCGAATTCAAGTTATACTTAAACACTCATAAGTTTGGTTTCTAAGTCGTGTTCTGAGGGATTCTCACTTGCGCAACCTCGGCTTACGCATTTTTATAAAATCAAAAAATAATCTTTTTAACTCAAAACCTTCGCACACACCTTTCTAACTGTCTTTAACATTTTATCACCAAATTTCACATTTTAAAACGATTATTAAGGGTCTCAAATATAGCATCAAAGTGGTTACATTTTTGCGATGGAACCTCTCGAACAACTTTCACTAAACTAGCATAACTCCTAAACCGTAAACTCTTTTAATGCGATTCTTGCGGAAAAATAAACTAGACAACTATATCTTTACAACCATATGCAGTGGTGATTCCAAAAATAGTTTTATGGTCTCGGGTCTTAACTGTTTTCAAGGGTTTACAAAATTTCTCCATTACGACGACTATAAACCGAACATTTCCATTTTACGATCGCTCCAAACAACCAACCAAAGCAACCCATTCATTCTCAACATCAACCAACATCCATTTTACATCTATAAGTCCAGTGGTGAGACTAAAATCCATCACCCATCATTTTTCATATTTTACAAAGCCAAATAATCATTAAATCACTTAACATAATCTTATCTTTACACTAACATCAAAACTCCATCAAAACTCACAAAAACTCAAAGCATGGTTTAGGGTTTTACCTTCCTTAAAGCTCTAACAGCACAAACAAAGCTTGATACACCTTAGAATAGCCTTGGGTAGCCGTAACAAAGCCTAAAAAGCCATGAACAAATCATAAAAACAACTTAAAACACTATTCCTTACTATTCATCGTCACTTTGTAAAATCTATATAAAATCGAAAACTTAGAGATTGGTTCTCAAATTTTTACCACACCTTCTAATCTTTAAGGGCTTTATTTTGAGTCCTAGCTCATCAGAAGGGGATGCTTGAAGCTCAACTTATTGATTTTCTAAGATGAGAGGTCAAAACTGCCATGGACAGGACAGTTTTGGTTCTCCAACTTGGAGGAGGGATTTGACTAGGCTACACTCCTTTGTTGGTCATGAAATTTTAAACATGTATTCTACATACAATGAGGAAGCTATGGTTCAAATTTGGTGATTTATAAATGGATAGAAGTGGAGATATGAATTTTTCTTTCATGGTTGCTCATGCTGGACAGTTTGGAGAGAAATGGAATAAGCTTGCTTTTTCTCTCTTTCTTTGTCGTTGACTATCTGGTAAATGAATATTGTAATATTTTGTGATGCTTAAAAGCTGCTAATACACTCTTAAATCATGTGTCAAGGGCTTGTGGTGTGTTAGAAAAGAGATGACATGTAGCCTTGTTGTCACTTTCTTGATCTCAAACCTCATCACTCTCCTTTCTTTTTCTTTTCTTGTTTTCTTTCCACCAATTTCTCTTAATAATAAACCCTAGATGCGTTACGTATTTAATCCATAATCAATTTCACGTTCGCTTTATCGCTTAATCTCATTGTAAAGTTCTAACGATTCTTAAAACGTTCGTTGTACTAACTCAGGGGTTTTCGTTCTAAATCCTTAAATCACCTTAAATAAAATAATAATATATAAACTCCTCAAATCCACAAATTAAATATATCACTTGTCTTGGTCGTATCGAAATGCTCTTCACTGCCCGGTCAAATATTCCATAAAAATAAAGTTTGGAATTTCTGAATTCCGATCGCATTTACATACACTTATTTACATTGTAGATCACTAATATAACCTCGAAATATCCATTTCTAATCCCGTACATAGGGTGACATGAACAATTTTCTTAATCCTCAAAATCACTATTCATCCATAATTTCACTTCCTCAAATGAATATTTTTCTCAAGTACAGAAATTTGAGTTATTACACTGAGCAACTAATACTGATCTCTGAAACCATCTTAGGTTCACTACCTCAGTGGTCCAATTAGAGTTGTAGATATGGAAGGGACTCCAGCCAAGCCAGGTGATCTTCTAGCAGTTGAAATATGCAACTTGGGTCCTCTTCCAGGAGAAGAATGGGGTTTCATAGTAATATTTGATAGAGAAAATTGTGGGGGGTTTTTAACTGATCACTTTCCCTCCGCAACCAAAGCCATTTGGTATTTTGAAGGAATATTTTCTTACGCTCCTCATATACCAGGTAAACTTCTTCCTATTATAATCAGTTTTTTTTGTCATTTATTTACGCAACCAGGTGTATTTATAAATTACACTACTTGGAACAGGGGTATGGTTCCCAGGTTTAACTCACCCTGGAATTATTGGAACTGCGCCTTCGGTTGAGCTCCTTAACATATGGAATAAGAGGGAAAGAGAGCTTGAAGAAACTGGGCATCAGTCAATGAAATTATGTGAGGTGCTGCATACCCGACCACTGGCAAATCTACCTTCAAGAAGGGGATGCCACCTTGGCAAGGTATATAATAATTTTCTGACATACTAGCCCTGTGCACTCCGGAAGGCTACCCACTCCCAAAGAAGCACATAAAAATGAGTAATGCAGGAATTTTAAAATATACCTTCCAGTATTTGTTGAAGGTGCTAAATCCAGCATAGGAGACATGCACTTCTCACAGGGTGATGGTGAGGTCTCATTCTGCGGGAATATTGAAATGAGTGGGTTTTTAGAGCTCAGGTGCATTTCATTCCTCATATGACTACATTTGAATTTTCTTTTACACCTGCACTCCACCTAAAAGTAGGTAAAATCCTCAAATGTTGAAAACATGATCCCTGGTACTGGTTTACGTACTGTTGATATACATAAGCTATATACCTATTTTACCTGTCAGGTTGTAAATGAGATATGTCTTTTGGCATCTTCCGAGAGGGTTGCCTCTTGTGATGGAACTGTGCATATTTGAAATTGCCAAACAGGGAAGATGATGAGAATGGAGAATAGGTGGATGCAGATGAAGTAGATGGAGAAGAAGCTGCCACATGGTAACCTTATGTTTAAATTATATGTTAATAGTTGGCTTGCTTTATCCTTTTTGTCTAATTAGTAGTGAAACCAAGTGTATGCGACTTAGTCAGTTTGATAACTAATTAAGTGTAAGCCAAGTGTAATGATGCTACTTTTAAACTATTGGTAAATAGTAATTTCAATGAAATGATATTAATGTTTGGTTTTGCTTGGATTTGTGGCTTTTTATGCCTGGCTAGTTGTATTTTCAAAGGGAACCATACACCTTTTTTTTACAAATTGTTGCAATTCGGTCCAAATATGTTGCAAATAAACATTATAACAACTATAAAATTATTGCAATAAGGGTATAAATTGTTGCAATTAATCTAACAAATTCATTGCAATTGGACTAATATTTGTTGCCTTAAAGTGATTTGTTTGCCAACCATTTGTTACTGCAATGATTTTTAAACGTTGCTCAAGACTATAAAATGTTGCTACATGCCTTTATTGCAATGATTTTTAATGTTGTTGTATGGCACTCAAATCGTTGCTAAATGGCTCTATTACAACAGAGGCGGATGCAAAGCTGAAATTTTTCACATTCGTTGCAATAAAGTCTACTGCAACAAATATTGGCCTTAAGGCAATGTTTTTGGGGTGTTGCAATATGCGATCTATGGTGTAGTGAAGGATGAGCAACTTTGAGCTTGTTGAACATGAAATATAGTGGATGGGGACGATGAATGTACATATGTGATGTGATTGGAAGGAGGGGCATGTGAGAGGTAGTGAGGTGGCTGGAGAGTGGTCAGAAGAGGCCAAAGTGAGAAGATAGATGGTTGGTAATAAATTGGAGGAGATATGAGGTAGTTAAATGGGTGGAAGAGAAAATAAATATTTAAATAATTTGTTGTTAAGATTAAAAGAAGTTAAAAAAAATATGGGATTACAATTATTTCTCAATTCTTATTTTAAGGCGAGTTGTCATTTGATCAAATTATATCTATATAAAGTTATAATATTTATGATGCACGAGTTTTTTTTAATATTCTACATTTTTATATGTTTTTAATTATGAATCTAATTACAATACAATAAGATATAATAATATGTTATTATTGAATCTTTAGAACTATTAATATAAATTTTTAAAATAAATAATTTGGGGACTGAAACCCAAAATGGTATATAGTTTAAGGATGTTTCAATTGATTTTCCCAATATATTATTTACTCTATTTTATCCTGAGCTCATCTCTCAAAACAAACCCAACCAAGTTAAACCCTAGCAGCCGCACTAACCTAACCAAAGAAATGGAAAACATGAAAAGACTTGCAAAACTGCTCGTCACTATATTAAACAGCTTTGTTGTTCCCCGAATCAGTACAGCAACAATCGGCCTAGTGGTTCCTCGAATTACAGCAACAGCAACTCGAGCTTCAAGTCGAGGAGTCCCCGCACTCGTCAATCAAACTTTGCAATTGACCAGGACGATCCTCTGTATGATATTTTTTTCACTTCATTAATTAATCTAATTGTTTATGATTATTTGAGTTGTATTAATTAATTAATTATCAACTCTTGGAAATAAACTAAGAAATAATCCATGGATACTTCCTTGTAAATAAATAAATATATAATAGTATAAATATATAATAGTCGAGTTAAGTTTTGTTTTGTCATCAATGGAATGATATATGTGTTGATATCCAAAATGGTGCCATCCTTAAATATATAATTAGAGTTAAGTGTTGTTTTGTTAACCTTAAATTATTTATTAAAATACAATTTTTTTGTAATATCTGATATAATGGTTCTTATCTATTTGCTTTAAAAGATATTATAGCTAATGGTGCCAAAAGACCAATTAACTAATCAAACTTTTATTATTTTAATTTTAATAAAATAGTTTATATTTTTGATTGTAAGAACCCTGATTTTTGTAATATTTTAAATATGTAAAAGCTTATGACATTGTGAATTAGGGACCTTTTGAGTCACCTATGTTATGTAATGGAATTGATTATCTGAGAAACTATGTTGTTACATTCACCCTGTAAGATAAAGGGAAGGTTGTTGAAGGCAAGAGTCTTATTGTTAGTAAGAATTATAAAAACTTGGGACTTGAGAGTTATTGGAGTATTAAAAGATTTATTAGGAATTATGACGAGGAGTTATGGATATTCGAGGAATTTACACAATTAAGCACTTAAGGAATTACAAGGGAAATCTCTACGCGACAAAGTATTATTACGAGAAATTAATGAAGATACGATGCGAATTAAAGATTAAGTGACAAGCATTGGTGGAAGAATAATTATACAAGGAATGATATTGCATGCAAGTCTCATGCAACTAAGTAGTTAGAAAAAAAACAAACTAGCAATGCAAAGATAGCAAGAGGAATAGTAACTAGTTTGGTGCATTGTCCAAGGAGACAAGGAGGTATGGCCTAGGTACTAGACTTGCAACATGTAATGCATTATACATTCACCTAATACATATCAACCACACAATTCACTTTATGCAACCAACACCAAAACACAAAACAAAAACTCTCTCTCCCCCCCCCCCTGTTCAATATTGCTCTCGGCCAAGCTCTAGAAAGGGGAAGAAAAATTTTCTTTCTTGAACTTCTCATCACTCTTAATTCAAGACAAATCCTAGGTACTCTACATCATATAAGGAAGGTATGCTATGAATTCCAACCCCTTTCATCCACTAGTTTTCAAGTTATTAATTGTTGAAGTTTTGTTGAATAGTAACAATGTTGAGTTTTCATTTAGATCTTGAGTTGTGAGGATTGTAGGAGCTCATCCAAGGTGTTCTTGAGACTTGTAAGGCATACCCAAGGCTCCTAGATACTCAAGAAGGTATAAAAACCCTAACCCCTCTTGGCCATGTACTATTTGTGGTGTTTAATGTTAGATCCTTGGTTATTAGTGTGAATCTTGGACATATAAGTTTTAGATGATGTAGATCTTGAGTTTAAATGTTGTGGTTGTGATTTTTAAGCTTGTGGTTAGTGTATGTAACTCCATGTATGCTATAGAGTATGATCTTAGTGGTTTAGATGATGGTTGTGATGTTTATATAAGATTCTTGGATGGTTAAGTGGTAAAAGCATGCTGAGTATTTTTCCAGGAACTTGTACTGTCTTGTAGGAGGGTTTTGAACCCCTAAATCTTGTCCCCTGAAGTCCTAGTATATATTGTTGGAAAGGTATTTGAATTTAGTTTCCAGAAATATAAGGTTCATGCCTAGGTGATGTATAGATTTTGAGTTATGGCTTGGGAAGTGAAATGTGTTTCTGGAATCCGAACTGCACTAAATGGTCCCCTTGTGAACCTTGTTTAAACCCTTAAAAATTTATGTGGAATTATGGAAAAATTAGAGGAGCTAGTAAATGCAGTGGTGAAGGCTACCCAAAAAGAATTGGATTAAAATATGTAGTTTTCAATTTTATAAAAATGTTAGAGTAAAATTCGCGCAAGTGAAAAAGTCGTAAGTGGAGTGTGATTTTAGGGGGATTGAATATGATTCGGATATAGTAACCAAATTAAGTCGAATAAGTGACGAGCGTAATCGAGTGATGACATGAACCTATAGTGGGGCTAGAGAGTCATAAGACGAAGTCATTAAGTTAATTTTGTACCCCCCTAAAACCTCGCAATTAAAAGAGATATTGTTAAGGTACTAACGAACGGTTATTGATTATGTATAGATCATTCCACTCCGCAAGCTCGACCACCCCAACCGCACCAAGGCAAGTTTACTTTTCAAAACTTACATATACAAGGACTTTCACTGTTTTGTTTGTAGTTTTCAATCGTATCAAATGTTTATGCTTATCGAAGTATTGGTGAAATTGAGATGTATAAGCACATATATGTTTGCACCCCTTGAACTTAGAATGAAATGTTTTCTTCGGACAACGACTCTAGCAATAGAGGTCGTAGCGGTCCATATATACTATTGACCGGGGAGCGGTATATTATTATATCGTAATCAAATTGCGAAAACCCGAAGGGTCATTCGGGAAGTATCGTATACTCAAGTAATTATTTTTATATCTTCATAAATACTCAAAAATACCTATCTTGGATTAAAAGCTTATTTAATTTAAATAATTATTTTATTAATTATTAATATTAAATCTTAAAATACCATTTATTAATTATTGTTCATTATTTTAAAGACAAAGCTAATCCAAGATACCTTTAGTACTTTCAAACTCGAACTCTTTCGAACTCAAAACATTTTCGAAAACCCCCGGTCAGGTTTGCTTCTTGTATGATTTTAAGAATCATCGGTCGACTGATGTCGGACCTCAATTACTCAGTTTTCAATCAAAATCAAGTTTTTAAAAGAAAAAGAAAAGGGACTCTGGCAGGTGTGGGAATCGTTGACGAACGATTCCCGGGATGTGTAAGCGGCCGTGAGCCAGGCGGTCCATCAATTATTATTCCGGCCCAGGTGTTGCCGAAGGATGATTACGGATGTAGTTTTCATCGAGGGTGATTACGGATGTAGTTTTCACCCGGGGATAGTTACGGATGTAGTTTCTATTCTTCTACCGGTAGAGAAGACCCGCGGATTGTTGGACTTGGTTGTGGCGACTGATCATCGTCAAACCTTGTCAGGTTTTTTTTTTATGTTTTCTTCCAGTCCCATCCTCCACTTTGGAAAAATACTCAAACACTGCTTCTTGGGCCTAAGTGCCAAGTTGCCGATAGTGTGGTTTTTTATAAGAAAAATATTGACATCGTGCAGTATCTAGAACTGTAAGATTTTCTATAAAGATTGGCACGTGTTAGTGCACTCTTGCAATTATTTCAAAGAATGAAATGTTTTTGAATGAGAAACCTTCTAAGCTAATGGAAGGAAAGAGGTTTGCCATGATGTATTCCCTGTACAGTATGTTAACCGTAGAGTGGTTTTGCCGAAAATGATATACTCATATGTATATATTTTCAAACTTGAGATATATTGAAATGGGAACCTTATAAAGGGTTCATATGTTATTCTTAAAGCTCCTTAGTGAGTATGGATGTTTTATTCAAACTCGGACATATATATTGTCCAATTATGTTTTGAAATCTGAGATATATACCCATATAGTTGGGAATGTTCTCGAAATAAACCACACTATTATTTTTCAAAATGGTGAACTTGCTGAGCATTATGTAGCTCATTCTTGCTTTATAAAAACTTTTCAGAAAGAGAAGAATTTGGCCGATTAACTCCGCACCAGCAGAAGATGAGTAGAAGATTTACCCCGGAGATGATTTAGTTCCTGATAAATACTACAGAGTAAGTCTGATAGGTTTTCAACTGTAATAGTAAGACTTGTCTTCAAGTGTAGTTATATAAGTGGAAGTGCGCAAGACTCTGTATTGTACTGATGAATTGTAATATTTAGTGTTACTTTTGATTATCGTTTCTGAGGCTCTAACTTGTTTGTGCGTAAGATTGAGGTCTGGATGGAGGTATTGTTGAGTTGTAAAGTTAATACAGGTATGTTATGGTTGGATGGTGATGTGACGACCTGAATCTTTGATCTCGGATTTGGGGGCGCCACATTGATTGTGTCCAAATACGAAAATTTCTAAATGTGTAATATTATGCAAACTACCTTAGCAATATTATGTAAAGCATTTTTAAATCGTCATCGTACTTAGGATTTCAACATGGCTAACTTGTAAAGAAAAATAATCTTATCCTACTAAATGAGTATACAAGATTGATATGAAAAATTCTTCAATGTGATATTAATAATTGACTTGCATTTACTCTTTGACTTTTGCGCTCAACTAGGAAAAGACACAAATAAACTCTTACATTGAAAATTTTGGTTATAAGAAAAAATTTAGACTGCAAATACCAGACATATAAGTTCATTTTTTATGTTGTTACACAGATTTCCTGTCAGTTTATGTTCTTACCACCATAATGCATTTCTGACACATGTGATTATCAAATTATTTCTTCTTGAATATCTTGGTATTGCTACTATAAACATATTATAGATTATACTAACGTCGTGGTGATTCTTTTAGGATTTATATTGAAAAAGAAACTAAAGGACACACTATTGTCGTTGCAATACTTGATAGTTAGCGATCAACTCTTTGAATCACACTTCTCACATTGAATAAGCACCACTATAAATATAATCCTTAAGGTTTAGGGTACGCTAATATATTGAATTTCGAACGGTTATTAAGTGATGATCTTCGATATATTGAGTCACGTGAAAGGTGGAGTAGACTGATTATTTAAATTCAAAAATTTAAAATAATGGTACCCTAAATCTCGTGGTTAAAAATAGATTATCTATATTCAAAAATTAAAAATAATGGTACAAAACATCCCTCACTGTTAGATTGTTTACGATTGAGTAAATTTTAGAACGATGGATCTTCCATTGAATAAATTATATTATTTATTTTTTTATCTAGTGATAATTTATTGTCATTGATGAATCCTCCATTGAATGACTCGTTCATTTAGGATTTGTTTGTCCAAATAATGATGATCCATTAATGAAACTTTCATTGCATGACTTTGGTCGAATGATTTATCATTATAGAGAGTGATGGTACGTCTATTCTTAATGCACCAATTAGTTATGGTCCATTATATTTAATTCATCCATTCGTTCGTCAAATTCCAGTTAATAATATTTTGTTCAAGAGTATGGATGAAACTCTAAACCCTCTATGATCTATCGTTAGATAATAACGTATACAATTTAGGATTTATTTAACCTACCAAGTATCAATAAAAAGTAAAAAGGAAAAATAACAGACATGACTATTAATCATTTAAAAAAGCATTAACAATAGTAAAAATAATGGATACTCAAATAAAAATATATAAATACTATTATGAATTATAAATTAGCAAATATATGTATGACAAATTAGTAAATATTTTACAAAAATAATTGTCTTATTATATGTAACAAAAATTCACACCAAATATATTTTCATGTACATCACGTTTTTAACGGTATTTTACTTTAAATATAAATCAAGATACAATTCGTATACTTAAACTAGCATATTCTAAAATGGTTGCTTTTAAATCTGTATCATATATGTACAACTTACAAATTTTATGAGATTTTGTAAAAACTAAATCTTCTTAAATTTAGTATTTCAATTGATGACATTAAATTCTATAATTTTACATTACTAACTGATTTTTTTGGTAATATTTGTCATCATCAAGAGCACTCTCATCTTCAAAAATAAGTTGGTGAATGTAATTAATTTAGTAATTTAATCCTCACATTTAAAAAAATGAATAAATTTAAATATGTACAATCAAAATGATGATGAAATTATTTAGTGACGAGACGAGTTCTCATAATAATATTTAAGATCTTAATTTTTATTTATTGTAATGTTCAATTAATATATGAACATCTACTCGTGAACAACTATATATTTCTCATTATCCTTACTAAATCTTGAATAACTTTATAAAAATCACGCATGTTATATAATTATTGATTTTAATTTTAAATTTGCCATATAGTAGTAACATGAAACACATAAGAATAATGAAGAATCCATACTCTATCAGACTAAGAGAAATACCATACTCCTTGAATACATATCTACAAAATAAAGTAGTTAAGTTTAATGACTTGTGTTGATGGTCTTGACTATGCCTTACACAAAAATATGCTTACCAATCTATACTTGAGGGATTCTTCACAACTTGATAAAGATATCCAGATATTCTTATAATAATATTCAAGATGCTATTATATATATTACCATGCACACTACCATAGATTTAGACTCTTTCTAACAAATCTATTGCCTGTAGAATATATAATGAGACTAAGTTGACAAGACAATATACATATAAACTCACTTCCCCTTTCTATCTTATCGCTCTAGAATGAATGATAAGCTTGTAAACTCACCCCAATATTTTTAAATTTTAAAAATAATTGTATTCCCTTACTCTATGAATGCTTTTGATTTTTGGTTTAGTTCTCAGTTATTGAATATTAATTATCTTACACATACCCTTATTCTTTCTACATTGACTCGTCTTTCTTAAATATAAAACAGTTAAAGGCTATGAGCAGATCCAATCCTATTATGAAATTAACGGATGCACTAAGTTGTATAGTACTTCAGTATGCAAATCTGGGAAAATATGAAGCATGTGCTACATTTGACATGAAATCTGAATTTGGATTGACACCTAATGTTAATTCATACATTTGCATCATCTTTACTTGTGAAGAGGTGGATGAGGTAAAAAGTTAATTTCAATTTTACTGTACGTATTTGTTTTGTTATGAGAGACGATACAAATTATCGATTAATTATTTAGCAAAAAAAAAAATTACCGATTCATTTCATTTTTTCTGAAGGACAAAGCATTGAAACAATATAAGGCCTTGGAATGATCAGAAATTAAGCCAATCAGAGAAAGGAAGGATGAGCAACTTTGAGCTTGTTGAACATGAAATAGAGTGGATGGGGATAATGAATGTACATATGTGATGTGGTTGGAAGGAGGGGCATATGAGAGGTAGTGAGAGGTAGTGAGGTGGCTGGAGAGTGGTCAGAAGAGGCCAAAGTGAGAAGATAGATGGTTGGTAATAAATTGGAGGAGATATGAGGTAGTTAAAAGGGTGGAAGAGAAAATAAATATTTAAATAATTTGTGGTTAAGATTAAAAGAAGTTAAAAAAATATGGGATTACACTTAGTTCTCAATTCTTATTTTAAGGCGAGTTGTCATTTGAGCAAATTATATCTATATAAAGTTATAATATTTATGATGCACGAGTTTTTTTTTAATATTCTACATTTTTATATGTTTTTAATTATGAATCTAATTAAAATACAATAAGATATAATAATATGTTATTATTGAATCTTTAGAACTATTAATATAAATTTTTAAAATAAATAATTTAGGGACTGAAACCCAAAATGGCATATAGTTTAAGGATGTTTCAATTGATTTTCCAAATATATTATTTACTCTATATTACCCTCAGCTCATCTCTCAAAACAGACCCAACCAAGTTAAAACTTAGCCGCCGCACTAACCTAACCAATGAATGGAATACATGAAAACACTTGCAAAAACTGCTCGTCACTATATTAAATAGCCTCGTTGTTCCTCGAGTACAACAACAATCGGCCTGGTGGTTCCTCGAATTACAGCAACAACAGCTCGAGCTTCAAGCCGAGAAGTCCCCGCACTCGTCAATCAAACTTTGCAATTGGCCAGGACGATCCTCTGTATGATATTTTTTTTCACTTCATTAATTAATCTAATTGCTTATGATTATTTGAGTTGTATTAATTAATTAATTATCAACTCATGGAAATAAACTAAGAAATAATCCATGGATACTTCCTTGTAAATATATAAATATATAATAGTATGAATATATAATAGTCGAGTTAACTGTTGTTTTGTCATCAATGGAATGATATATGTGTTGATATCCAAAATGGTGTCATCCCTAAATATATAATTCTAGTTAAGTGTTGTTTTGTCATCCTTAAATTATTTATTAAAATATAAATATTTATAATATCTGATATAATGGTTCTTATCTATTTGCTTTAAAAGATATTATAACTGATGGTGCCAAAAGAACAATTAACCAATCAAACTTTTATTATTTTGATTTTAATAAAATAGTATATATTTTTGATTGTGTCCAAATACGAAAATTTCTAAATGTGTAATATTATGCAAACTACCTTAGTAATATTATGTAAAGCATTTTTAAATCGTCATCGTACATAGGATTTCAACATGGCTAACTTGTAAAAAAAAAAAAAAAATCTTATCCTACTAAATGATCATACAAGATTGACATGGAAAATACTTCAATGTGATATTAATAATTGACTTGCATTTACTCTTTGACTTTTGCGCTCAACTAGGAAAAGACACAAATAAACTGTTACATTGCAAATTTTGGTTATAAGAAAAAATTTAGACAGGATATACCAGACATATAAGTTCATTTTTGATGTTGTTACAAAGATTTCCTGTCAATTTATGTTCTTACCACCATAACGCATTTCTGACACATGTGATTATCATATTATTTCTTCTTGAATATCTTGGTATTGCTACTATAAACATATTATAGATTATACTAACGTCGTGGTGATTCTTTTAGGATTTATATTGAAAAAGAAACTAAAGGACACACTATTGACGTCGCAAGGCAATACTTGATAGTTAGCAATCAACTCTCTGAGTCATACTTGTCACATTGAATAAGCACCACTATAAATATGATACTTAAGGTTTAGGGTACGCTAATTTGTTGAATTATTAAGTGATGATCTTCGATATATTGAGTTACGTGAAAGGTGGAGTAGACTGATTATTTAAATTCAAAAATTTAAAATAATGGTACCCTAAATCTCGTGGTTAAAAATAGATTATTTATATTCAAAAAATAAAAATAATGGTACAAAATGTCCCTCACTTTTAGATAGTTTACGATTGAGTAAATTTTAGAACGATGGATCTTCCATAGAATAAATTATATTATTTATTTTTTTAACTAGTGATAATTCGTTGTCATTGATGAATCCTCCATTGAATGACTCGTTCATTTAGGATTTGTTTGTCCAAATAATGATGATCCATTAATGAATCTTTCATTGAATGACTTTGGTCGAATGATTTATCATTATAGAGAGTAATGGTACGTCTATTCTTAATGCACCAATTAGTTATGGTCCATTATATTTAATTCGTACATTCGTTCATCAAATTTCAGTTAGTAATATTTTGTTCAAGAGTATGGATGAAACTCTAAACCCTCTATGATCTATCGTTAGATAATAACGTATACAATTTAGGATTTATTTAACCTACCAAGTATCAATAGAAAGTAAAAAGGAAAAATAATAGACATGACTATTAATCATTTAAAAAAGCATTAACAATAGTAAAAATAAAGGATACTCAAATAAAAATAAATAAATAATATTATGAATTATAAATTAGTAAATATATGTATGACAAATTAGTAAATATCTTACAAAAATAATTGTCTTATTATATGTGACAAAATTTCACACCAAATATAATTTCATGTACATCACGTTTTTAATGGTATTTTATTTTAAATATGAATCAAGATACAATTCGTTTACTTAAACTAGCATATTCTAATTAAAAAATGGTTGCTTTTAAATCTGTATATGTACAACTTACGAATTTTATGAGATTTTGTGAAAACTAAATCTTCATAAATTTAATATTTTAATTGATGACATTAAATTATATAATTTTACATTATTAACTAATTTTTTTGGTAATATTTGTCATCATCAGGAGCACTTTCATCTTCGAAAATACGTTGGTGAATGTAATTAATTTAGTAATTTAATCCTCACATTTAAAAAAATGAATAAATTTCAATTTGTACAATCAAAATGATGATTAAATTATTTAGTGACGAGACGAGTTCTCATAATAAATTATTTAAGATTTTATTACAAAGATAATAAAAAATAAATTATTACAAATAATAAAAAATAAATTATTTCAAATGTATTAATTTACATTTAAAGTATTAATTTACATTTAAAGTAATCTACTAAAATGTAAATTAATACATTTGAAATGATTCTTATTACAAAGATAATAAAAAATAAATTATAAAAGAATTTGTAAATAATTTTATATTTTTTTTTGACGAAAAGCTGGGAAATTTTATTAAATCAAAGCATCCAACTGAATACAAGCATTAACACTACTAGGAATAGACTCCTTATCGAAATTACGACCTGGAAATAAATATGATTCCCTAGCTAGTTGATGGGCAACCACATTTGCAGATCGTTTGACAAATAACAACTTAACGTTGTTTAAACGAATAAACTCCCGACACTCCTTTATAACTCCACCAAAACGAGCTCGCATTGGTGCCTTACTTCTGATCGCCTGAATCACTGCAAGGCAGTCAGACTCGAGCGTAACCCTGTGCCAACTCGACCTATCAATCCAACTAAGCGCCTCTTTTATTGCCATAGCCTCTGCCTACATAGGTGAGATGAGTTCCTGGTGAACTATAGCTTTGGCTTCAATAAGAACCCCCTCTGAATCCCGAGCAATCAACCCAAAACCAACACTCTCTCGATCTGCAAAGATTGCTGCATCAGTTGAAACCTTAACTGAATTTGTTTGAGGCCTAATCCAGCTAGAAGCTCCATCTCCCTCAACTTGAGGTTGATTAAGAGCAACAGTGTAACACCCCTAGATCCGGGGTCAGGGATCTGGTCATTACCGTCTCAATTCCCATCCACAGTTCAACATAAATATTAAATTACAACCTTGTGACCCAAAACAATAACATAAAACACACCCGTTATAGTCCCAGAGATGAAATCAGAGTAACAACCAAATTTTATTAAACACATTATGAGTTCTTACAACCCAAAAGAATTTTAATATAAATACATACTCTTTGCCATCCATTTACATGAGTCATACTAGACCATATACTTGGTACTGAAAGAATAAATCTATCCTACCAATAGCTTTCTCTTCGGCTCTGGTAGTCTCATCGTCCTCGCCAGCATCGAGTGCGCCTTGTGCGAGTCATCTGGTCTAGCTGTTATTGTGATATAATAATAAAGCAAGGGTGAGCAATAGCCCACCAACAATAATATTTAACTGAACGATAATATATAACAGTTCAAAAGTATCTTTCAAACCATATGCCATGCATTTACGGAAATGATGCCAGTATAATATGAACGATGAAGTTACAAGGTAACTCAAAATGTAAATATATGAGGGAATATCTGCTATGTCGAAAATAAGCAAGATATTATAAAGAGGAACTTGCAAGGAAAATATTGCAATTTCAGTTACGAACACTTTTCCAGCTCTGCCAACAGTAATCATGTTGCAGGAAATAAATAAGTTTGGATGATGAACCAATGATGGAGTATTCACCGCGCCCGCTGTTCCAATCTTGATGATCAGTCAAGATCGTACAGCTCAAATTAGATTTACTACCGGTAGAAGGAAGAACTGACGGCTTTACTTGTCTACCGCCTTACTAGCTCTCCCAGGCCAACGGTTGGGCCAAAGGGGATGGACCGGCGCTACTCGGCCTCTTACACGACTCCTAGTTCCAATGGAATTCATGATTCTGAATGTAACGTTCGTCCCCCTTTCCCAAGTATAATACTTGTTGATAAGACTCTACAAAGTAGTCGTATCTAGTTGGAGAGGAAATTCACCAATAACTTCCAAGCTATTGCTTGGTAACGAACATCAACTTGTTCCAACAATCTTACCCCTCGAAAGATGAGAAGGTAAACACAGACTTAATGAGTCCATAGCAACCAAGTTGCGAGTGAAGAGGATAAATTATGACCGGGAAGTCAACAAGATAAATAACATTGCTCAAGTAGGTTCCCCTATAATATGGAAGTTTGAGCGAGCATTTAAATCCTTTTAAGATAGATTTAAATGAAAAAGAAAGAGTTGGGAACCTTTCCTTGATAAAATAGTCGTAAAAAGACTCCGAAATATTTTACATAATATCTGGAGGTGGAAGGTAATCTCCGAATAATATAAATTATTTTAAAAAGAATTTTAAAAGGATTAAATAAATATTCCAAGAATATTTATTTACTCAATAATAATTATGGAATATTATTAACTCATAATATTGCTCGTAAGTAATCCTCGAATGAATATATGGAATTATTTAATAAATAAATCCCTCCTTAAATGAATATTCGAAATAATATTCATTAAATAATTAAACTCCAATAAATATTTAAAATAGTATTCAATAAATAAGTCGAACCTTAAATGAATATTCGAAAATAATGTTCATTTAATATTTACTCTTTTAAATGAAAATCCAAACAGCATTCATTTAATAAATAATCTTCTAAATGAATATCCAAATAATATTCATTTAGTAATCAAAACTTTAAAGGAATAATCGAAATAATATTCCTTAAGTAAATAGAACTTCCAATGAATATTTTAAAATAATATTCATTAAGTACATAAAACCTTAAATGAATATTCGAAAGTAATATTCATTTAATAAATAACATTCTAAAGAATATCAAAATAATATTCATTAAATATCAACTCTAAATGAATATTCAAAATTAACATTCATTTATTATCTCTCGACTAAGATAATACTCGAATAACATTCCTCGAAATATTTCCAAGTAATTGATACTTTATGGAATATAATAACGTTTAACAATAACCTTCCTCAGATAAATAATAATCTGTCGTTGGAATCCCTCCGGGTTTCCACGACTATCTATAACTCAAAATACCGACTCCCGGTCTATATTTAGAATGAATATCATATGCCCTTCGCTAAGGGTCTTACCAAAATAATCCGGCTTATTACTGATAAATCGTATCTAGTCTATAAGCCAATATCAATTCAGGGAACAAGTATCACAAAAAAACCAGAGTCACAATATAATTGGAAACAGGCATGCATGCGATGGCATATGTAAAATAGAAATCATATACATATATTATCACAACAACAGGTTCAAAGGTTTGAACACTTGCCTGGTAGTCGGGTGTGGGTAGAGGTAGCGTGTCCCGGTTCAGCTCGGTGATCTATAAACAATCAGAATATTCGAGATTAATCACCTAACACTTCTTTAGAAGGTTACGTATAACTTTACTTAAGTCGAAACACGCTTTCAAGTTATCTCGTTATGCACCCTTTTGTATAACTCTTTTTATTACCGATACGATCCGACTTTTGTTCGTTATTAAGACATGTCATTGTACTTACACTTGACATATACTTAAGCCGGGTAAGTCCTAAGGTCGGTCGTTTACGAACCAAGATTATACCTCGAGTTTTATCGCCCATTTTCTAAGTGTTTTACCAAAGTTATAACCAAGTATCCATTTTAGGGGTTCGTTTATATTTAACCTCGACTTGAACATTTTTATAAAATCGAAAAACGATCCAAATGACATGTGGTTTTCTTTCAAATCTTCCTCATGACCTCTAATATTTAATTACCATGATTCGTCACAAACTTTCATATTTTACCGAGGTTCAATTTTAATAACGAACTTGTAGTTACGGTTTCGAACAACTTTTACTAAGTCGGCCATAACTCCTAAACCGTAAGTCGGAATGCTTCGATTCTTTCGCCAAAGCGATCTATGACTCGAGATCTACAAGGTTAGGTCATGTATCCATTAGGGTCAGAAATTTAACCTAACTTTTATGCACGAATTACTAAGGTCTAATGAAAATCGGGCATTACGACGGCTATAAATCGAACGTTTCAAAATTGTTTTCAACACAACCAAGCCACACCGGGCATCCATACATCTTATACACATGTTATACATCTCAACAAGTCCAGGAATATTACTCTTCACCATCATAATCATCATATGGTCAAACCAACTACAAGATCATGCTCATGATAACACTAATGTCATAACTATGCTAAAATCCACCAAAAACATACATAATCTTAAAATAACATCTAGGGTTCTTAAAGATTATACCTTCCTTGGAGAGTGTCCTAGCCTTACTAAGCTTGTTATAGTCCTTGTATAGCCTCAACAAAGCTTAGATCATCCAAACAAAACAAGAAATCAAAGTTAGTTTCTAAGGGTTACTATTCATCATCACTTTTGTAAAAATCATAGAAAATCGAAAAATAAGAGTTTGGCTCTCAAATTTTTACCACATCTTGGCCTCTTCATAAGCTTTGTTTTGAGTCCTATATCATCTAATTTGAAGCTTCGTAGCTATGGTTTTGAACCCGTTTTTCCCACTGGACAGAAACTGGTCAGATTTGTTGCCCCAACTTTGAGCATGGATTTGACTAGGCTATACTACTTTGTTGGCCATGAAATTTTGAACGAACCTTACACATGGTGTGGAGAGGCTATGGTCAAAATTTGGTGATTTTAGAAGCTCTAGATTTTGAGATATGAATTTTTCTTTCATGGCTATTCTTGCTGGGCAGTTTTGAAGAAATGGAGAGAATGGAGTTTGCTTGGCTTGTCTTTGATCTCATCTAGTCTAAATGAATTATTGTTGATAATATCTTGCATAAAGCCACTTTAATAAAGTGCTTTGGTCATGGATGAGCTAATCAAGTGGACAAGTGTTGCATTCTTGTGGCAAGGTGTGTGTTGTAAGCTAAGTGCTTGGTTGGTTTTCTAATGATGCTAGTTAACTTGTAACTAGCTTGGTTACTTGATGTTATCCACTAGCACATGCATGTATCTTGATTCCTTGCTTGTTTCCTTGTCCGTTTATTACTCAATTCATTGATCGTTCGGAGGAATAACTCATTCGTTTCTAGTTAGGGTTTTACTGACAACCTTCTTAACATTTATAATACCATTCTCCATCTTTCTTGGTAACTCTCGAATTTAAATTCCTTAAATCGTCTCATTAAATCCTTAAGTCTATCAGTGTCCAGGGAATTCTCGGAGAAAATAAAAATGCTGTTTTTCAGAATCCGACAGCTTTTACATACACTTATTTTCCCCTCGAATCACTAATACGAATTCAAAAATCCATTCCGGGTACTTCTATATAGTGTCGTCTCATAATATTCTCATTCCCACCAAAAACACTATTCATCCATTTTTCTTTACTTACTCTCTCGGTTTATACAAATGTCCCGATTCTCTTTCGAACATTCCTTAACCCTTTTACGGAACCACCGGACTAATAACAGATATCGATTTGGATGACATAAGAATAATCTTCTTCATTGGAATTGCCACTTCTTAATTTCCTAGGAGATAGATAATTCTTATATAAATTGTCAACCAATACCATTCTTCATGGCATATCATAATTGAATCCGAATCCATTCAATATCCATCTATTAACCCATTGATACATTCATACTCCAATACATAATAAAAAGTTTTAATTAGTACCAAAAATCTGGGTTCTTACAAATTATATCCAAAATTTGGGGTTCTTACAGTCTCCCCTCCTTAAAAGGATTCCGTCCCGGAATCAGGTAGGAAACAATCGGGTTCTTGTTTGTCATCTAGCTTTCCAGTCCTCGGTTGAACCTTAATCATTTCAACCCGTTTACAGCACATATCCGTAGTGCTACAGTACTCTCTTTTTCCTTTTTATCAACTTTTCTACTTTTGCACATCACACTATCCTGGTTCTGCTCTTACTCATTCATATAATATCACCCTTATTGGTATCTACAGTGACATCGGTATCACTATCGCATTGCGAATTCGGAGATAACCTCACTCGCACTATGCATTTCCTGATCGCCTTAATCTTCGTAATCTCGATCAATATAGAGAAGTGGAAAGATTTATTGAGAGATCACTATGATCAATTGAACATTTGTTATATTGCATAGTTAGTACAGAAGGGGGCCAGCCTTTAGTACTTGACAAGCAATTAAACAAGTTATGGTATTTCACTTAGACTTCTATCACATAGACAGATAGTCACGTAGCAGTACCTCCCCTCCTTAAAGGGTTGTTCTTCTCAATTCATAAAGAAGATGAATAAGAGAGAAGAAAAGAAAAGAATTCTAAAGGATTATAGATTTTTTTTTTGTAAAATATCATACTCAGAATTTACCTCTGAACTATAGAGGTTCATCAAAGAAGAAAATAATCATGATTATATCCAATACCATTTGATCGCAATTTCACGTGTCAACATATCTTGCTGTTTTGTCCATTATTCTATGGACCTATACTCTGGTTCAATCTTAGCAACACTTTTGGAAAAATCTTTCAACCTCTCAGGTTAAATCTTAGGTTTCTCGCTGGACATCATTGTTACTGACATTCCATGTCACGCTACTAGCTTTTCATATCTATTATATTAACACTATCAGGTTGTCATCCTGATAATTCATCAGAAACCCATTTATTAATCCATTCATAACATTCCTTACTTCACATTTCATAGATGCTTTCCCAGTCTTTTCTTTATCAATCACATCCTTCTTATTATCTGATATTTATTTACCTCTGTTATTTACTTCCACCTTCATCTCTTTATTGAGGCATCTTTTGCACTTGGCACCTCCTTATTGGTATCCCGTCACATTTACTCTATAATCATCACATTATTTCAAATTTAAAACCTCCGAAATGAATCTGGCCGATTTCTTTAGCTAGATCCAATATAATCTACTTCTGTCAACTTGTTTCTCATCACTTATTCTTTTCTACCCGTGGTTTTTCACAGGTTGTATTTCGTAAGTCAGACCAGGTCGTACACCTACCTGCTCGCACTCTTATCATCTATTGAGCATCTGCATTTTACTGGTGTAGCTTTGCCACAAGAAACACGTTACTACCATGCTATAAGCTTTGGGGGTAAAACTGGCTCGAATGCCACCTTCCGAACACTTTAAACCCTCAGGTGGCCTAATAAGTCTCGGGCTCAACTGCCCTTCTCTCTAAGTCTCATTAATTTTTTCCACGGGAATACATTTAGCATCATGAATCATCAACCTCATATTCTCTATCTTGTTTGCGCAGAAGTACACTAACACAAACTTGCTTGTCATTCATCAACATGCCATTTAGCTTATCAATAGCAACACTTTCTTTATCTTTACGTTGTCATCTACTTTCTTAGAAGAATCACCATCGCTTGTTGCTTACGTAGTGCCTTAATTGCTAACCGTACGGGTTTCAATCCTTTAGGGAGACAAAGTAATCACTATTCCTTATCCATAAGGAACACTTCCTGAACTTGATGTAGATATTACATGAAGTAGATAAAATTGCAGAAGAGTTTCAAGCATCGCAGCTAAGTCAGGTTGATGAAACTATCACTCATACATCTTCCATAAAAGACTGGAAACTTAATGGTTTACTTCGTCAATTTTTTTTTTGTATCATGGACCTGGTTTGCCTCAAAACGGGACCTTCTAAGGTATGTAATATGCTTAAGACCCATCAGGAATCGAATCTTTACTTAAACTACTATTACCGTCGATTCTTGCACAATCATCAGAAGGAATGTAAATTCCTCCATCCCGATATGACCTTCAAGGTCCTTCCAAATATTATTCTGTTTCTTCGGTATGAACATTTGTAATTATTCCTTTATACTTAGACTGTCGGCCACCTCATTGGCCTTTCCTAATAATAGTAATTTCTGGTAATCCTTGTTCTCCGGATACATTTCAATTCAAATTTTTTTTTTTTTACCTCATTCTCATCACTGTTGGGTGAAAGCATTCTCCCTTAAGCTCTGCTGAAGGAGAAAAATATATCTATCAGTCTTTTTCCATAAGTCATTCCTTCCAACTACCCGTGGGAACTTTATCACGTTTATTCCCAATCCTACTTAGGATACTTCTTTTCTTAGTTCTTTCCTTATCTTAGGATAATCTCAACCTTTATAGGTTCAATCCATACTCCCTCAGGGTTTCATACATGCATCATCTGGTATATTGTTATTGTGTCTTACATTCTCTTCCAAACTTCTAGTTGGAAACTCAGAATATTAGCTTTTCCTTGTAAGGTTTCTTAGGTCGTCCTCATCATTCCTTCTGTATTTTCTAGGTACAGGGTACATCAAAACGTCTTTGATCAATACCCTAATAATTCTATCTCTGTTCTTTCCAGAACTCTTTTTAATAATCTGTACAGGTCATTGTTGCCTTAGCAAATCCAACTCATATCATCTGAATTCACAATGTCTTTATTAGGGTTAGTGCCATCCCTTGTACATTCCCCAGGGTTTGCCTTACTTTATGGATATCTTATCCTTAATTCAACTGCCAAGGAATTCTTGCATCCTATAATTGGCAATCAAATCATGTATCCTTAATAAGGGTCTCTTTTCAATCATTCTTATTTGATAATCGATCGGTAGCTTACTGCTAATTTCTTCTTTCAGATAGTGGTCAACCTATTTGACCTTCCAAAAGACAACATAGGTCTATCTGCTCTTTTACAGAACTTGTTAATGGTAGCAAGGATGTTCTGAAAGATATTGGTCGAGTTCAACGTGAATTTCCTAGTGCTTATCGTTCTTCGCAAAGGTACTTGCCTCAGAGAAAGTTCCTACAGCATACTGTTCAATTTCTGACCATTTCTATACTCTCTTCATATACCTTCATTGTTTACTTTCCTCCGTCATAATATATTCATGGTATTCACGATACCCTAACATCATACATCTCAAGTCACTATACTTCCATTTTACTCGTAATCTTGGACAACCATATACACATGAGTCACTTTAGTACGGGTGACCCCATCCCAAAAAGGTCTAGTGAATTCCCAATCAAAACATGGGCTGTTCAGCAGAAGATTCCTACGATCTCATTAATGTTTCCTTTATATCAGAAGGCCTTGCAGTCGGTGCTTTCTTAGAAGCAACCCTGCTTTGTTCTTTCATTGCTGGTTTAGTCACTTGATAATCCTTTGTGACTTGCCCTCAACTGGCCACACTAAAATTATATATGATTTTAGGGGTTGGTTAATTTAGCATTACTTTTCTAGCAATTGCTGGCATAGTGCCTTCTACTTTGATACCTTTCTACCTTTCCAAAACTTTACTCCATATAAGTCTTAATCGACTTCTCGGCACCGTCTCTGGTCACCTTTCCTCTATTTTATCTTTTCAACTATTCTTATCACTACCACGTGCCACGCAAGCTTACCATTCCTGGCATAACAGCCTTTTCACTTAAGTCAATCTCGGAGTTTCTCAGTCCGGCTGGTTTCTTACTTACATTTCCTGTTTTCGTCCAATCTCACTTCATCATTGTATTTCTACAATTAATCGCGATAACCGGGGTCTGTCCACCAACCCATGTAGCGGCTACCTTACCCAATTCACGGGGTTTTCCCCAGTTTCTACTCTCTTCCATGATGTTCTCTGATAATCAGAAAGACAAGGTTTGCCAAAATTCGTTGAAGTTCTTCCCAGAATTAGGGAAATTTTGGTCAATCTATCCATCGACTGGTAACACTAAGGAGACCAGTTTCGAAACCTGAAGAATAGTTCTATGAACCTCCTAGTAGGTAGAACCGTAAGCAGTCATAATTAACGAAATAATCGTCATCGGGTTGGAAATTTAACCCCTGGAGAGGAACCAATTATATACATCCCTTAGAAGGGAATTAACAGTTTTAAACTGAAACTTGTCACAACGTCTTGATACCTATACGTCCTGATATTCAATATTACCAAATGTTAGTCTACCTGACTACCAGTCTCAGAAGGAACATTACCTTCGGAGTTGGTTGTTCCACAAAAATTGGCACTACTAAGGCCATCCGAACCTGGTGAACCATGCTGTCCGAATGCATCCGTAAGTACTTTGTCGTGCTGCGCAAGCACACATCCTAATCTTTTATGCGAAGCGTCGTTGGAAGCACAAAGTCTCCCTTTTTCCATTAAACAATGCAAACTCTTGATCATTACCAATTTCATCTTTTAGCTCCAGGAAGATTTTCTCACATTTTTCTCTTTAACTGCTGATCGTATTACTTGATCCGTTATAATTCCGTGTCGGAGTAAACTTAAGGTAACTACTATAATCCATTCAAAGAAAAGAAAGAATTTAATATTCCTCTGAGTCACATGCATCTAACGTTTCTGGTTCATCATTTCACTGAGTTAAATTAACCCTATACTTAGTCTCTGACAATAGTCTCATTACGAGTTCGTCTTGACTCACTGGTCTTATCTTCCGGTAGGTTCTGAGATTATTGTCTTGCTTACTACTTCCTTATATAACTTTATCCAATCATGCTGTCACTTCCCAATGTTTTCACTTTCTAACTGATTCATTCATAAAATGGACATTTTCTTGAATAAAACAACTTCATCAACCTCAATTTGGTTCCATAAATTACAACCTATGACATCTGCCTTCTCATGGCGAATTATTACTGACAATATTCATACTTATTCATTTATCAAATGATATGGCACTTACTGCCTCTTCTCAGCTATTCCTAGGGACTCTGCTCCTCACCTTATATCGATGCCTTTGATAATCATACATCCTTCTAGCACTCTTTTCGTTAATATGAAAGTCTCTAATGATTCTCATCTATTCCCGTATAAGATCTCAAGTAATTCTTCCAATCCGTCTTACTTGCTGGTACTACCTCCAGTAGTCCAGCCACGAATCCAACATGAATCTTCAGTTCTCTTGCTAATAGCTTAGTTCTTTATGCCCACTTTTCTGAGCTCTATACCTTAATCATCTCAGTCTTTCTGGCTAAAGCCCTCATTCTTCGAGGGTAAGCTCCTTATCCTAACAAGATTTTCCTTATCTGCTGGAACCTCTTCCGGGTCTCTAGTAGGGTACTCTATTGAATTTACCCGCTGATCTTCAACATATAATAAAGCATCATCGCGCTGCTGCTCGTATGCCTCAAGGTCTGTTGCCTTACTTGTCGATGGGATATCGAGCTAAGTTACTATCATGATACTTAATAGTTCCCATAAGAGTTTTATAGGTCATCACTACATTAAGTAGTCCGACTATGAACTTGGCAAGAGTTCTTGTTATCTTAGTGAATTTATTGTTTTAACGTCGCCTCATCTCTGGGGTTTATAACGTACGCTCTGATACCACTTCTGTAACACCCCTAGATCCGGGGTCAGGGATCTGGTCGTTACCGTCTCAATTCCCATCCACAGTTCAACATAAATATTAAATTACAACCTTGTGACCCAAAACAATAACATAAAACACACCCGTTATAGTCCCAGAGATGAAATCAGAGTAACAACCAAATTTTATTAAACACATTATGAGTTCTTACAACCCAAAAGAATTTTAATATAAATACATACTCTTTGCCATCCATTTACATGAGTCATACTAGACCATATACTTGGTACTGAAAGAATAAATCTATCCTACCAATAGCTTTCTCTTCGGCTCTGGTAGTCTCATCGTCCTCGCCAGCATCGAGTGCGCCTTGTGCGAGTCATCTGGTCTAGCTGTTATTGTGATATAATAATAAAGCAAGGGTGAGCAATAGCCCACCAACAATAATATTTAACTGAACGATAATATATAACAGTTCAAAAGTATCTTTCAAACCATATGCCATGCATTTACGGAAATGATGCCAGTATAATATGAACGATGAAGTTACAAGGTAACTCAAAATGTAAATATATGAGGGAATATCTGCTATGTCGAAAATAAGCAAGATATTATAAAGAGGAACTTGCAAGGAAAATATTGCAATTTCAGTTACGAACACTTTTCCAGCTCTGCCAACAGTAATCATGTTGCAGGAAATAAATAAGTTTGGATGATGAACCAATGATGGAGTATTCACCGCGCCCGCTGTTCCAATCTTGATGATCAGTCAAGATCGTACAGCTCAAATTAGATTTACTACCGGTAGAAGGAAGAACTGACGGCTTTACTTGTCTACCGCCTTACTAGCTCTCCCAGGCCAACGGTTGGGCCAAAGGGGATGGACCGGCGCTACTCGGCCTCTTACACGACTCCTAGTTCCAATGGAATTCATGATTCTGATTGTAACGTTCGTCCCCCTTTCCCAAGTATAATACTTGTTGATAAGACTCTACAAAGTAGTCGTATCTAGTTGGAGAGGAAATTCACCAATAACTTCCAAGCTATTGCTTCGTAACGAACATCAACTTGTTCCAACAATCTTACCCCTCGAAAGATGAGAAGGTAAACACAGACTTAATGAGTCCATAGCAACCAAGTTGCGAGTGAAGAGGATAAATTATGACCGGGAAGTCAACAAGATAAATAACATTGCTCAAGTAGGTTCCCCTATAATATGGAAGTTTGAGCGAGCATTTAAATCCTTTTAAGATAGATTTAAATGAAAAAGAAAGAGTTGGGAACCTTTCCTTGATAAAATAGTCGTAAAAAGACTCCGAAATATTTTACATAATATCTGGAGGTGGAAGGTAATCTCCGAATAATATAAATTATTTTAAAAAGAATTTTAAAAGGATTAAATAAATATTCCAAGAATATTTATTTACTCAATAATAATTATGGAATATTATTAACTCATAATATTGCTCGTAAGTAATCCTCGAATGAATATATGGAATTATTTAATAAATAAATCCCTCCTTAAATGAATATTCGAAATAATATTCATTAAATAATTAAACTCCAATAAATATTTAAAATAGTATTCAATAAATAAGTCGAACCTTAAATGAATATTCGAAAATAATGTTCATTTAATATTTACTCTTTTAAATGAAAATCCAAATAGCATTCATTTAATAAATAATCTTCTAAATGAATATCCAAATAATATTCATTTAGTAATCAAAACTTTAAAGGAATAATCGAAATAATATTCCTTAAGTAAATAGAACTTCCAATGAATATTTTAAAATAATATTCATTAAGTACATAAAACCTTAAATGAATATTCGAAAGTAATATTCATTTAATAAATAACATTCAAAAGAATATCAAAATAATATTCATTAAATATCAACTCTAAATGAATATTCAAAATTAACATTCATTTATTATCTCTCGACTAAGATAATACTCGAATAACATTCCTCGAAATATTTCCAAGTAATTGATACTTTATGGAATATAATAACGTTTAACAATAACCTTCCTCAGATAAATAATAATCTGTCGTTGGAATCCCTCCGGGTTTCCACGACTATCTATAACTCAAAATACCGACTCCCGGTCTATATTTAGAATGAATATCATATGCCCTTCGCTAAGGGTCTTACCAAAATAATCCGGCTTATTACTGATAAATCGTATCTAGTCTATAAGCCAATATCAATTCAGGGAACAAGTATCACAAAAAAACCAGAGTCACAATATAATTGGAAACAGGCATGCATGCGATGGCATATGTAAAATAGAAATCATATACATATATTATCACAACAACAGGTTCAAAGGTTTGAACACTTGCCTGGTAGTCGGGTGTGGGTAGAGGTAGCGTGTCCCGGTTCAGCTCGGTGATCTATAAACAATCAGAATATTCGAGATTAATCACCTAACACTTCTTTAGAAGGTTACGTATAACTTTACTTAAGTCGAAACACGCTTTCAAGTTATCTCGTTATGCACCCTTTTGTATAACTCTTTTTATTACCGATACGATCTGACTTTTGTTCGTTATTAAGACATGTCATTGTACTTACACTTGACATATACTTAAGCCGGGTAAGTCCTAAGGTCGGTCGTTTACGAACCAAGATTATACCTCGAGTTTTATCGCCCATTTTCTAAGTGTTTTACCAAAGTTATAACCAAGTATCCATTTTAGGGGTTCGTTTATATTTAACCTCGACTTGAACATTTTTATAAAATCGAAAAACGATCCAAATGACATGTGGTTTTCTTTCAAATCTTCCTCATGACCTCTAATATTTAATTACCATGATTCGTCACAAACTTTCATATTTTACCGAGGTTCAATTTTAATAACGAACTTGTAGTTACGGTTTCGAACAACTTTTACTAAGTCGGCCATAACTCCTAAACCGTAAGTCGGAATGCTTCGATTCTTTCGCCAAAGCGATCTATGACTCGAGATCTACAAGGTTAGGTCATGTATCCATTAAGGTCAGAAATTTAACCTAACTGTTATGCACGAATTACTAAGGTCTAATGAAAATCGGGCATTACGACGGCTATAAATCGAACGTTTCAAAATTGTTTTCAACACAACCAAGCCAAACCGGGCATCCATACATCTTATACACATGTTATACATCTCAACAAGTCCAGGAATATTACTCTTCACCATCATAATCATCATATGGTCAAACCAACTACAAGATCATGCTCATGATAACACTAATGTCATAACTATGCTAAAATCCACCAAAAACATACATAATCTTAAAATAACATCTAGGGTTCTTAAGGATTATACCTTCCTTGGAGAGTGTCCTAGCCTTACTAAGCTTGTTATAGTCCTTGTATAGCCTCAACAAAGCTTAGATCATCCAAACAAAACAAGAAATCAAAGTTAGTTTCTAAGGGTTACTATTCATCATCACTTTTGTAAAAATCATAGAAAATCGAAAAATAAGAGTTTGGCTCTCAAATTTTTACCACATCTTGGCCTCTTCATAAGCTTTGTTTTGAGTCCTATATCATCTAATTTGAAGCTTCGTAGCTATGGTTTTGAACCCGTTTTTCCCACTGGACAGAAACTGGTCAGATTTGTTGCCCCAACTTTGAGCATGGATTTGACTAGGCTATACTACTTTGTTGGCCATGAAATTTTGAACGAACCTTACACATGGTGTGGAGAGGCTATGGTCAAAATTTGGTGATTTTAGAAGCTCTAGATTTTGAGATATGAATTTTTCTTTCATGGCTATTCTTGCTGGGCAGTTTTGAAGAAATGGAGAGAATGGAGTTTGCTTGGCTTGTCTTTGATCTCATCTAGTATAAATGAATTATTGTTGATAATATCTTGCATAAAGCCACTTTAATAAAGTGCTTTGGTCATGGATGAGCTAATCAAGTGGACAAGTGTTGCACTCTTGTGGCAAGGTGTGTGTTGTAAGCTAAGTGCTTGGTTGGTTTTCTAATGATGCTAGTTAACTTGTAACTAGCTTGGTTACTTGATGTTATCCACTAGCACATGCATGTATCTTGATTCCTTGCTTGTTTCCTTGTCCGTTTATTACTCAATTCATTGATCGTTCGGAGGAATAACTCATTCGTTTCTAGTTAGGGTTTTACTGACAACCTTCTTAACATTTATAATACCATTCTCCATCTTTCTTGGTAACTCTCGAATTTAAATTCCTTAAATCGTCTCATTAAATCCTTAAGTCTATCAGTGTCCAGGGAATTCTCGGAGAAAATAAAAATGCTGTTTTTCAGAATCCGACAGCTTTTACATACACTTATTTTCCCCTCGAATCACTAATACGAATTCAAAAATCCATTCCGGGTACTTCTATATAGTGTCGTCTCATAATATTCTCATTCCCACCAAAAACACTATTCATCCATTTTTCTTTACTTACTCTCTCGGTTTATACAAATGTCCCGATTCTCTTTCGAACATTCCTTAACCCTTTTACGGAACCACCGGACTAATAACAGATATCGATTTGGATGACATAAGAATAATCTTCTTCATTGGAATTGCCACTTCTTAATTTCCTAGGAGATAGATAATTCTTATATAAGTTGTCAACCAATACCATTCTTCATGGCATATCATAATTGAATCCGAATCCATTCAATATCCATCTATTAACCCATTGATACATTCATACTCCAATACATAATAAAAAGTTTTAATTAGTACCAAAAATCTGGGTTCTTACAAATTATATCCAAAATTTGGGGTTCTTACAAACAGACAATCTATTCTGGGATAACTTCCATTGTGTAAGGAATTGCTTTGCTGCTGCAACAACTTTATTACATGTCGAGAACTTTTGGTTCCAAACAAGGTCATTTCGAGCCCTCCAGATGGCCCAACACAACACGATCACTTCTGCTCTTTGATTACTGTCACCTGTTGCTAACTTTCCAGCCAACCATGACATAAAATCAGTAAAATTAAAAACAGCAATATTTGGGTTAAGAGTTAACCAGCATTGCTGAGCAAAAGGGCACATTACAAGAAAGTGCAAAATCGTCTCAGCTTCACTTTTACAAAACGGGCACCAAATCTGTACTGGAACATGCTTAATTTGTAATTGAGATAGAGTAGGTAAACAGCCTGACAGCGCTCCCCAAACAACATTAAGAGCCTTGGGGGGGCTTTAATACTCCATAACAACTTCAAAGTGCTTGAGTTATCTGCTATATTCCAGTTTTCTCCCTGTAACTGCAAGAATTTGTACGCACTTTTGACTGAGTAAACACCTGAATTTTCCAGGTTCCAAAATAATTCATCCTCGTCATTAGATTCGACCAGCTGAACTTCAAGAATCCTCCGTTGATCCCTACTGTTGAAAACATCCTTAATAATATCCACATCCCATTCTTTCTTATCAGTACACAGGAGAGAGGCAACATTAGCTTGTTCAATCACTGGAGATATAGTGGTGATGAAAGGATTATCACCTGTTGCAAGCCAGGGCTGACCCAAAACTTTTATTTTATCTCCATTTCCTACTCTCCACCGCACCCCATCTCGAAGAAGTTGTTTTGCCTTGAAAACACTCCTCCAAATAAAACTGGGATTGTGCCCCAACTTGGCATTTAAAAAATCCCCATCTGCAAAGTACTTGGCCTTAAATAATCTCGAGACCAAACTACATGGGTTGGTGATGAAACGCCAGCCCTGTTTCCCTAGCATGGCGATGTTAAAATCTTTAAAATTTTGAAAACCCAAACCACCTGAGTTCTTGTGCTTCTCCATACGATCCCAAGACATCCAACTTATAGACGAACTCTTCTGCTGAGAAGAACTCCACCAATACTTCGACAGACTCTTTTCAATATCCCTAGTAATGTCAAGAGGGAATAGAAACACACTCATGGCATACGATAGAAGGGTTTGCGCCACTATCTTGACAAGAATTTCCTTGCCAGGCCTGGAAACACACTTACCAGCCCAGTTCTTTATTCGATTTTTCACCCTTTCCTTTAAGAAACCCAGCATTGATGTTTTGTTTCTGCCAATTATATTAGGCAGACCCAGATAAGTACATCTGTCATCACCTTCCACCATCTGCAAGAGATTACAAACCGTATCTCGATTGTATTGAATAACATTTGAGCTAAAAAATACTGAGGACTTCTCCTTGTTTACCTTTTGTCCAGAAGCTTCTTCATAAATATGCAACACCTCCAAAATCTTAGCAGCCTCAAGGTGATCAGCTTTACAGTACAAATAGCTGTCGTCTGCAAATAACATGTGAGTAATCGCAGGAGCTTTACGACAAATTCTAATACCATGCACCCAATGTTTCTGCTCATACCTACGGATCAGAGATGACAAGCCTTCAGCACAAATTATAAATAAGTACGGGGATAGAGGATCCCCCTGTCGAATTCCTCGAGAAGGCAGAATTGGACCCATCTCTTGGTTGCCATGAACTATAGTATATTGGACTGTAGACACACATTGAAGGACTAACTTTACCCACCACTCTGAGAAACCCATCCTTCTAAGAATTGCCTTTAAAAAATCCCACTCAATGCGATCGTACGCCTTGCTCATGTCAAGCTTCAATGCCATATACCCAACCTTACCTACTCTTTTATGATAGTATTTTGTCCTAAACCCAATCATGTGTGATGGGTTAGGAAATACTTTCATGTAATCTTATTTGATTTTATTGATATTAATAAAAGACTTGTTGTTTTTTATTACGGGCTTTATCTATTTAAAATGTTTAAATAAGAAGTTCCATAGTTTAGAGTAAAGCTTCTAGAATTATAATGAGATTATAATAATGAGATCTAGAAGATGATAACACTAAACTTAAATAGTTCCCGATCGTAGGATAACTAATTGGGAGTTAGTCAATCCGTAAAGATCGGTACATACTATGCTTGCTTCCTCGGAAGGATGTCTGTTCTCATAGACATTCGTGTGGTTACACTATAGCTAGTATGTAGGTGCTTATTGGAGAATAAGTTCACTGAACGTGACTTGATCTAATGAACGACTAATGGAGTTTACTCACGTGTTAATAGTTGTTCATAAGTTGATGGTGGTACAAGTGTCCTTAGACTTGAGACCGTTAAAGTAATCTTATATACAATGAACTATGTTTTGGTTTAGTTCTAAGTCCTCAAGGGACAATCATTAGTTCTATTCCGGGTATAGGAATTTGTATATGAAGATAGTTAACGATCGATAAAGAATCTACCCCTTTCAGTATAAGAAAGTGAATATCCTACGATGTTCTTACTATGTTAGTTCTGGAATCTCTGGCCAGAGTAATTGAAGTTAGAAAGAGTTTCTAATTCAAATGAACTAGACATAATGTATAAGAAATTATATGATTAAATTAAATAGGCTTGACACGCGATCCATGCCTTGTATTTAATCGGGATATTGTCGGGTAGAAGGAATTGATTGTACGGTAACCATTTGCTGAATAGGTTTTATATATTCTAAGTAATGAATTCATATTATCCGGATAGTCGCGATATATTCAAAAGTATCACTCACGATGTAGAATAAATATTAATTACTTATGTAATTATATTTAACGAATTAATTAGTAATTCGTATAAGTAATAATAAATAGTTTATTATTATTTATTTCTACTACCGGCTTAATATTGAACCTAAAGGGTCACACCATAAAAAGGTTAAATATTTATAGATGACGAGAATAATTAATAATGGCTATGAATTATTTATTTATTGAATAAATAATTAATTAGCAATTATTTATAATTTATTAAATGAGATTTAATAGATTATAAATAAATTAAGAAAAGTTCTTAATAATTATTAATTACAAAATTTAGTTTGAGAAATTAAATTTTATGAGAGAATTATTTTCAGAATGGGATTAATAATTTAAAAGGTTTTAATTATTAAATGATTATTTAATTAGATAAAGTAAAGACTTTATTTCTTTAAATATCAAGCATTCCAAGAGTTGGAAGACACACAAGAAACACTTAACAAAAACATCCCAGGGGATTTGAGAGGATCATTGAGAGCTTTTGAAGTTCATCAAAATCATTCCAAATCATTTTAATTATTTTCTCAATTGTTCTTAATCTACTATATGATATTTGATCTTGGTGGATACCATTAGAGCACTCCACACTTGAGGGGTGATTGCTGGAAATCAAAGATACATTCATAACAATCCCAGTAAAGCTATCAAGGTATTTTTCTTGTGTTCATACAATTTTTAAATCTATATACATGATTAATTAGGTTTTTATGCAAGTAAATGTGATTTACGCTTCCGCTACGGTCATAAATTCCTTCATTTTACACTTGAGATAATGCATTACTTCATAAGAAACCATGATGTTATCCGAAATTAAACGACTCGGAATGAAGGCACTTTGCATATCCGAGATCACACTATCTAACACCTCTTTCAATCTATTAGCCATAACCATAGTAATAACCTTCATAATGACATTACACAAGGCAATGGGTCGAAGTTCACCCACCATAGTTGGGTTTGTCTTTTTTGGGATCAACACCAGCATTGTGTCATTCAGGCCTTGTAAAATCTCTCTTATTCTGAAAAAGTGCCTTGTTAAGTTAATCACATCTTTACCAACAATTCGTCAATGCTTCTGAAAAAATGCCGGGGTCATGCCGTCAGGCCCCGGTGCTTTGTCCGGGTTCATCTGAAATAGAGCTTCCCTAAACTCCTCATTTGTTACGTCCTTAGTAAGCTCCAAATTTTGAGCTTGACTAATTGTTTGGGGAACACAATCCATGACTCTGTCTACATCATCTGTACCAGCAGTGAATAACTTCTGATAATGAGACAAAATAAATTGCTGCAAACCCGATTGCCAATCTAACAAAACACCAGTATCATCTTTTAACTTTTGTATATGATTGGAACAACGTCTAGAATTACAAGACGCATGAAAATACCACGTGTTTTTGTCCCCTGATTGAAGCCACAACTGCTTTGAACGTTGCCTCCAAAAAATCTCCTTTTGATCCAATATCAAGAATAGTTGCTGCTTTGTTTCCTTGTACTGCTCCACAGATAGATCATCCCTAGCCCTACGTAACTGACTTAACCTCAGCTTACACTCTTTTATTCTTCTGTTGAAACACCCAGTGATCTCCCTACCCCATGTCTGTAAACTCTCCCCACACTGTTGAATTTTGAAGACAATATTTTGATCTGTAGCATCTTCCCAATTATCATGGACAATCTGAGCACACAAAGGCTCCAACAACCAAGCATTCTCGAACCTGAATCGTTTCTTAAATATAACCTCTTGCTTGTTGTTTAGATCAAGAAAAATCGGGCTATGGTCTGATGGAGTACCTTCCATATTGTAAAGTTTAGCTAACGGGAATAAGTGACACCAGTTATTATTTGCCAAAGCACGATCAAGTCTCACTTCCATCCAAGCATCTGTATGTCGACCCCTCTCCCAATTAAAAGGGTAACCACATAGCTCTAAGTCAGTCAACTCTAGCTCTTCAAGAACATTATTAAATCCATCAACCAAATGTTGAGGATACGCAGCACCTCCCTTCTTATCATTATGACTCACAATATTATTCATATCACCTATGATACACCAAGGCAAGTTCGAATCATGTGCCAGAGTTCTCAGCAAGTCCCAAGTTCTACTTCTCAAATTTCTGTTAGGCTCCCCATAGAAACCAGTCAATCTCCATGGATCTCGACCTACAAAATGGATTTCAACATCGATATGATTACTAGATAGGCTCAGCAAAGATACAGTAGCAGCTTCTCTCCAAAGTAAACCCAGCCCCCCACTTCTCCCTTGAGCTTCAACCACTAGTAAACCATGAAACTTCAACCTCGATCTAACCCATTCCATCTTCTCTTTCGAACTTAACGTTTCACATAAAAACACAACATCGGGCCTTTCTTGACGGACAGCGTCCTGCAGGAACTGAAATTTCCAAGGCGCCCCCATTCCTTGGCAGTTCCAACTCAAACAACTCATAATGAAAGGCGGGCCTGCATTGTAGAACCCGCCACAAACAATTTTTTTTGGTTCGTTAAATTATCTTCCTGTGGGCCTGTAGTCAAATCTAAGTCCTGACTTTCATTTGGATTGGGCCTACGCTTCTTTGGATTAATCACAATAGTTCCATTAGGGTCCACCTTCGTATCATT
Organism: Saposhnikovia divaricata; assembly: GCA_036435485.1. Taxonomy (NCBI): domain Eukaryota; kingdom Viridiplantae; phylum Streptophyta; class Magnoliopsida; order Apiales; family Apiaceae; genus Saposhnikovia; species Saposhnikovia divaricata. The sequence continues at coordinate 132,760,915 of CM071599.1, read as the reverse complement.
ATTAGTAAACTCAACTGATTTTTCCTGGATACTCGGCAACAAACTTTGGATAATTTGATTCTGTTTTGAAAAACTCCCTCCAACAACTTCCGTTAACTGCGTTTCGCTCTGCACATCACTGCCTATCACAATCCCCGAATTCTCGCGCCTTATCTCCCTTTTCGCCATCTCAGTATCCACCCTAGCTCCACCTGTCTCCGTCGTGTTTCTCATCTGAGATGCACCTCCTAGTTTCAACCATTTACTACCCATAGTATGCATACGATGACGAGAATCTTCTCACATCCACGTGCCAAAAGGCTTTTCAATCTTGTCCTCCGGAGTATCGAAAAGTTTTTCACAAAACTTATCACTGTGCCCTATCATGCCACAAATGAAGCAGAATGTAGGTATACCTTCATATTAATTTAAAATTCGCCCAACACCAATTTGACTCGCTCTTCTTCAATTTCATCCGTCTTTTTAATTGCTTGTCCAAGGGAATCGCTACTCGAATTCTCAGAAATTCTCTCCAAACCCCCACAAAGTTGTTTACATCTGACTCTATAAACTTACCAATGTAGTTACCAACATCCATGACCACCCATTGAGACATAAAACAAGAACTCATACCATGCGACTGAATCCAAAGCTCCAGATTATTAATTGGCTTAGTATGAGGATTGTCTCCTTTCTGTAGTCGTTCAAAAACCAAATGAAAACGACCAAAAGTCCATGGGCTTCCATTACAAACTCTGGTTATGTCTAACTCAAGATAGAACTGAAAAATGAAGCGATTAGCTCCCAACTGTTTGACATACATTTCTTTCCCAGGGCGTCACAATGAAGCCATCTTATGTTGCATGGCTTGGAAATCAATCGGGGATTCAGTTAGAAATTTACCAACCAAACACCATCTCGTATCAATCTCGCTTAAATCCTCCCCTTCTTCATTGTAGGTTAAACCCCCTAGTTCCTCACCCTCAATCGTAACTGCTGCAAACTTATCCTCCATTTCTTGGACTTCCTTATGTAAATCCTCCATGACAGAAAGAAAAGTGATGAAATAGAACACACCAAACAGATCTGTTTACGAAAAAAGAAGACAGAACAAAGATTAAGGAATAAACCTTAACACACTCTCACGATGCCAAAAGGCAAGACCCACTTTACAGTTTTTCAAACAAAAGAAAATGTGATCATGTACATGGTTTTATCGGTGACTGTACATAAATATGATAGAAAAGTAAAAGTAAAAGAAAAGAATATCTGGGTACCATTTTTTCTCCCCAAATGACGTGATGTTGATGACGTGATAATTTAAAATATTTTAATTGCTAGAATTTATGTGAATCGGGGGTCCATATCAATATTTGAGTTGTAGCAAATCAAAACATAACACATGATATCTGGATCTATTTTGGAAACCAATTCGGTACTTTTAGGCCTTGTTTGATGACTCTTAACAATCGCTTAATACCACATTTACTTAATCGGTCAACAATTTTGACCTTATATTGATTAACAAACAAGCTGAATGGGCCCAAATTAGATAAAATTTTACTTATTCGGTAAGTGATACCAAGCTCAAATATTGGATAAGTTGACACACTGAATGAAATTTTATCTATAATGCCCTTTCATATTGTCTGTGTTCTATTTAATTAAAATGGTCAGAACTATTAAACATGCCGCATACTTGTGCAGGATTGCAGATACATTAATAAAATCCACAATCACTAAAATTGTGTTAGAAACAATGCAAATTTTATTACGTTTATTGTTAAAAAACTAATACAATTAATTAACATGAATTTTTTATTTTTTTTAGGTTTTACTTTTGTTTTTTTTGTGTAGCGTCTTTTATTTTTATGTTTTATTCACGAACGATAACTTATTTTATGTAGATGATATGATGTGTTATTGAACGAGCATTTGAAATGTTAAAATCAAGACTTTCAATACTGAAATAAATGGCTCGGTATCCTTTTCCCGTACAAAAAGATATAGTTGTTGCTTTCTTTACGGTACACAATTTTATTAGAATAGAGAAAATTGATGATATTTTATTTGCTGAGTATGACAATGCTGCAAGTTCAGACGAGGAAGAAGAAAGAGATATAAATGAAAATGAGTTGACTCGAAAACAACGCTATAGGGGGGAATCAAGTAGTGTAATATATGAATACTCTACGCGACCAAATTACAAATGGGTTAAATATCAAGTTGGTCACTCAAGTAAATATTAGATCACTTTATTAATCGATCTTAACGGGGAATCATTTAAATCATTAAAATTATAATAAATATCAAATAAATACCTCTAAATATGTGCTCATAAAGTAAAAATAATCTTTTTTTCATTACTACATATTTTTCTTGAATGTCACCGCAACCAAATAAAAAGTTGTTAATTCTAGTTTTCAGATAATATATTGGGATTTTAAGAAATTTAGTTTCTATTTATTTTTAATTAAATCAAAGAAAATAACTATAAAATTAAAAAAAAATAGTAAACAAATTTTTAAAAATCTAAATATATTATCATAAATACTAGAATTCACAACTTTTCATTTAATTGTGGTAACTTTCAAGAAAAATGTATAGAACTCAATAATATATTATTTTTACTTTTCGAGCACATGTTAGAGATATCCGTTTGATATTTATTATGATTTTAGTTATTCACATGATATCCCATTGAGATTGATGAGCAAAGTGATATCTGGTCTCCACTTGAGTGACCAATCCGATATTTAACCCAATTACAAATCAATTAGAATGAGTATAGATTTTATTAGTGTTTTTCCTTATCAATTCATTTTAGATGTTTTATGATTCATTTTGCAATATTAATTTTCGGATTGGTAATTTAGGATCAAGTTTGAGGATAAAATAGTAAATGTATTGTCATTCAGATATTTTTACATAGTTGTTATCAAACAATGATATTATATTTAGCAAAAGAAAAACTGTGATATTCATTCAATAAATTTTTTATTCAGATAAATTTTTTGTTCACTGTATTCAGAAAATTTAATGATTCAATATTTTTGATTCCCATTTATCAAAAGAAAATGAAAATGCTTTAGAGTGAAGATAAAGTTTAGATTGACCGACAACCTACTTAGGCCCCGTTTGGGAAATCTTATTTTTCAGAAATAAGTAACTTATTCTGGAAAAAGTTAGAAAATGTACTTTTTTCTGAAATAAGTAACTTATTTATGCAAGATAACGAATGTTAAAGTCTCCGTACACATTTTTTTCTAAAAAAAAGTAGGTAGATATGAATTTTTTTTCGAAATAAGTAACTTATAAGCTGAGGGGGCCCATACAGCCTCTTAATGTTGTGTACATGTCATCTATCCACGTCAGTTTGTAAATCTATAACCTGTTTTAAAATTGTAGCATTACTCCAAATTTATTGTTCCTATATCTTATCCGATTTATAGAGTTACTTCATGTTAAGAAAGAAAATTAAATCTTTTTTAACATGGAAAAATCAATAATTTATACATACGATCAAAACATTTTATTAAATCTTAACTGTGTATAAAAAGTTAAACGTCATATCTAAACTTTTATATTATACTATTAAAAATGAAGTTTTTGTAATTGGTCCATACTTGAATTCTGATTTTTTGTAATTGGTCCATACTTGAATTCTGATTAATCAGTATATCTCGTTGTGGGCCTAAAACTTTTTTCTATATTTATACCATGTTATTACAATCGAAATATTAATTTTTTTTTAATTTTTTTGATTAGTCAATATATCCATTTACGGAACTAAAACTTATATATATATATATATATATATATATATATATATATATATATATATATATATATATATATATATATATATATATACACTATTATCACAATTGAAATATTAAGATTAATATTTGATTGAAATTATATATCGGATTATCCTATGTTATTAAAACTAAAATATTAAAATTTTGATAATCAATTTTTACTTAGACTTTGATCAATTGATATATCATACATGGCCTAAATGCTTTTTAAAAAAGTTTTCGTAGTGAAAACAAACTTTAAAATAACTTTTGTAAAATAAAATTTTCAAAATAATATCAATTTTTGGATAAATAGTAGATGAGTGAGTACCACATTGCACTCAACTCTAGATTAGGAGTGTAATCGAGGTGAACCGATACTGTTAGGCTCAAGTTCGCACTCGACTAAAGTGTTTGGGCTCGAACTCGAGTTCAACCTCGAGTTCGATCAAATTTTCAATTTCAAGTTTGAAATTTGGTTTGTAAAAATTTTGATATGTTCGAGTTCGCCTCAAAAACTCGAATTAATTTCACCAAGTATTGGCAAAAGTTCAAATATGATCATTTCGACTCGAGTTAAATTCGATTAAATAAATAAATAAATAAATAAATAAATAAATAAATAAATAAATAAACCAAAATACCTCATTTTTAGTATCTTTTGCCCAAAATACCTATTTTCAGAAACACTAACCAAAATACTTATTTCAGTTAGGAACTCCATTTGTAGTGGAGTATAAGCGATGATACTACTCAACCAATGTAACGTTAAGAGTGATACTCCATTACCAATAGAGTATCAGACATTCAGATACTGCATTACGAGTGGAGTATCCAATCTGATACTCCATCGATAGTGGAGTATATCTCTGATACTCCTTTGGGAGTGACATGTCATCCTTATGCTCTAGTACTAGTGGAGTATCTGATGGGTAAGGGTCATGTTTACTGAATATTGGTATTTTGGGCCTTCATCCATTCAAGTTTGAGTTCCGCTTGATTATTACTGATACGTATTTAAATATTTTACGAGATAAACTTGAGTAACACACAAACAATTTGACTCGTTTACAATCTTTCGAAACATATTTAATGAAATAAATTAAATAATTATATACAATACAGTGTTACAAAAATGAGTATCGGACAAGATCGATAAGAGGAACTTGCAAGGGTTAATCGGAGTAAAAATCAGATGAATTTTAATATTATAATATTATAATATTATTTAGCATATTGTTTGTAAATCATATGTATTTTATTTGTAAATTCAATAAAAAGTGGTGAAAAATCTTGTATCTTATAAGTAGGTGTAAAGTGCACTTTGTGTACTTTTAGTTTATGTGTCGGACGAGTTGAGATGCTCCACTTCACAAACTATCACGTGCTATACTGAATTTTCAGTTTTGTTACATTATGTGTACTTTCGTTAAAATACCTTAACGTCATTAATAAATAAAGCTGAAATGTAGGGGTAAAACCGTCTCTTGGTCATTATCTTCTTCTTCAAAATCATATCCACCATTGATAAAATGTTTAAGGAATTAAAACTTGGGCTTAATGATCCTATAGTTAACTGTAGGAGAATTTCCTAAAGTTAACCCGTGAAATCAAGACACATCACATAGTTTCCTGAATAAAAAGACATATAATTAATGCCCCTGCGGAGGCCTTATAAATAAAAGGTAACAAATGCTCCTGCGGGGGCCTTATAAATAAAAGGTAACAAATGCATGATTTTAAAGGTTAACTTTAGGAAATTTTTCTAGAGTTAACTGTAGGAACATTTTTCTCTTAAAACTTAGATATCTCATCCATTTCTTAAAGAAATCAAGTCATTCAAGTTGCAACAAACTCATCTCTTTCTACTCTTCAAATTGATAGTGATTTTAACTGTAAAAGATTTAATTCAAGAACTTTGTATTTTTAGAAAAAATTACGTCAACTATATATATATATATATATATATATATATATATATATATATATATATATATATATATGAGTTGCACTCTAGGAAGAACACCTTATATAAAGAACACCATCATAAAACTTTATTTTTCATAAAAATTGATCTTTAATGATAAGAATTACAATTTTTAACAACAATTAAACTTAACGTATCGAATCTAACGTAGAATCTCATCCAAATTTAAAAATCAAATGTTACATAGAATCCACTATAGAATCTTATATATATATATATATATATATATATATATATATATATATATATATATATATATATATATATATTTTTGTAACAATAAAATTATGTGTAATCATGTTATATTTAATCATAATTTTTTATTAGAATCTATAGTTATTCGTCAAACATCATTTTTGATGTGAAAATTAGAATCTAAATGCGATTTTATGTAAGATTCTATGGTTTTCTTTATATAATGGTGTTCTTCATGGAGTAATGACCTATATATATATATATATATATATATATATATATATATATATATATATATATATATATATATATATATATACACACACATACGGAATTAGCGTATATATTTTAAATAAATATCATTTTATAGAGGAGAAATAGATGATCTTGTTTCACTTTAGATTAATTGATTTCGTTAAAAGATGAATGAGATATGTGAGTTTTTAGTTTTAGAAAAGTTTAACAATGGTGGATTTAATATTGGGAAAGAAGATGGTGGTTAAAATGCTATTACATCCCTGAATTTTAGCTTTATTACCAACGTCGTTAAGGTGTTTTAACGAAATCTTGCAAAATATAATGAAAATTTAAATTCAGTATAGCACTTGATAGTTTTTGAAGTAAAGTATCTCAAGTATCCCTAACTACGAGTACACAAAAAGCAAAAAGCATTTCATAGGTAAATTCAGTAAAATTTTGATTCCAAATATAACTTCTTTATTCTCTCACCAATGAGACAATGAGGTCGTTTGGGATTGATTAAAATAAGTTATTTTTGACTTAATGGAGGTGTTTTTAACTTAATGGAAAAAGTAAAGTTGTTTGCTTTAAGTTGAATGAATGTGTTTGAATAATTTTACTTAAAGATTAATGGGGGTTTAATAATTTTTATTTAAAGTTAAATTTGACTTAAAATTTTTTTAAATTCATAACATTTAAATTTTACAAGAGTCTGAAACAAAAAAAAAAAAAAATTGGATAAGTCGTAAGTCAAAAGTACCTAAAAGGAACTTATGACTTAATGGAGTTTTTTAACTTAAAGCCCAGCTTTAAGAAAGTTACACAAACGGAGCAAAAGTAAAGTCACTTTCTCCTTTAAGTCACTGCAGCCAAACAGGCTGAATCTTATATCGGTTGATAGAACGCAGGAAAAAAAAGAAGGAAAAACTGGATCTCAAACGGTGAATCTATAGCTAATTCTTTCAAAAGGAAAAATAGGGGACATCGATCCCAAAAAATAGTTCTCAACTGATATAAGTAACATACACTGGCAACCGCCAACCGGCCTGATTTCACGAAAACTTCAACTGAAGCAAAGAATTGTCACCGCCCTATTATGACAGCTACTTTTCGACCACCAATCTCAACCTATGTATACTCTTTAATCAAAATTCACCTGATTTTAACTTGTAAGATACAACAGAGGAAAAAATGTTGGCAGTGATGTGCCAAATGATGGATTTCTATTTGCCTGACTGAATTAGGCTGAACCATGGAGAGATCCGAAGGCAGGTTTTTCCATCCCATCGGAAGATACACCTCTAACCACGACTGCACTGCGGCTACTTATATGCAAGGAAATACTTATCAAGTGCAGGTTTCGGACGACCTCTTGTAGGTGTTGGCGGTCTATGAATGTTAAGTTCCTGCAACGATCAGACACAATTTAGGAGTAAAAATGGAGGAGCGACAACATCTTCCATGACTTATATTCAATAACTAGAGCTAATCAAATTTTAAAAAATAAGATGTACCTGCATCCATGTTTCTCCCATAATTCCCTCTGGATATGCATCTTGGGAATGCATGGCAGGTGGCAATGGATGTATCAGCTTTGGTACAATGACTAGGTCTCTTCCGACCACTAGTATTGCTCCAGCGTTTTTCACGGATCCTGAATAAATAAATATACATACATAAAAATATATATATATCAAACTGAATAGTAGTGCTACCAACCAAAAAAATTGAAACTTACCACAATAGTTTGTTGCAGAGAAAACAGTGATCAATTGGCCCTGGGCAAAGCGCTCAAATCCATCCATGACACATTCATGGCCTCTTACAATTATATCTACATTATTCCTCTTACAGAAGTCTGTCACCCGATCAGGCTGCAAGAAATTATCATATTATGATCTATTTACACTGCAAAAACTTCAATATGGTATGCAGGTCTCCTTGAAAAATATTTAAGGTCCTTAACAAAACAACAGTCCCCGGGAAGTGGGTGTATTTGAAAAGAAGGACAAGCTTTCCATTCGCATAAAACTGAGAACATATGACTAGCTATTCCCGTCCTGCTCATTAAATTTGTTGAAGAAATAGTTCATCAGGAATATTACTTCACAAAAAGAGCTCGAAAACCACCAATCATTTAACTAGTAAAAGTAGTAAGCATCAAATTTGGGAGGAAGAAGAATCTTGCATTCAGTCCATCAATAAGGTATATTATTGACCAAGAACATAAAATCAAGATCAACTCCATTCAAACAAACTAATTACGTAACACATACCCCAAATGTCACAATACCAGGACCCCTGGCATTCGGTCCTAATCCCTCTACGCTGTCATTTTCAGTGGGATCAGACCTGCATGATACATATTATGATGTTAACAGCATCAAAATGAAACCTGAATATGCAGATGAAGTAGTTATTACCATAATAAATCCATTAAAACTGTAGATTTTGCATCCATGATTATAGGTCTCTCTAATTTCTCTATCTGCTCTACTGAATTTATTGAGCTCCCTATGCCTCCATGCATACAGATAATCTTCTTCTCAATTAGAGCCACAAGGGGGAGATAGTTAAACAGCTGATTGAATCGCCTCCACGCCCAAGTACCATCAGTTTCTCCCTATAGATAAACTTAACATAAGAACATAATGTAATCTCCAAAAAGAGAAAATGACAGTTTAAGTAAATTCATACCAATCTCTCTACACATTCAACACGAAAGCCAAACAGTGCATTTACATCTGAAGCTTCATGATTCCCTCGTATCAAATAAACATTACCAGGATACTGGATCTGAATATTATCAAAAAGCGCAACATCATGAGATAATACTCGCATTAAATACTATGACAAAGTTAAAAAAGGAAATTAACTTTGGGATCACGCCATCTAACAAGATATCATGCAAAAACTAGAATCATTGAGTTAGAAGCTTGCCTTTAGCGCAAGGAGAAGAGTGATGGTCTCCAAGCTATGCTGTCCTCGATCAACATAATCCCCAAGAAACAGATAATCAATGTAACTGTAACACATTATACGAGTAGGTCTATTAGGAAATAAGGTTTACAGCTAATAAGTGAGAGCATCCAACATAATAAAATCCGTGTAGCATATAGCAATTTTCATGCTTGTCGTGCCAATACATAGACAAAAATGTGGAAAATGCAATAATTTTTGGAATATATACTATCTAAATCTCTCAGTTGTTCCTTATTAGTGCCATGCCATGATAAAGATATAGGCATAGCTCACATCCATGTCCAAGTGATGGTTTCCAACACAGGTACTTCGCTATCTGGAGAATTTATGCAACATAGAGAGAACAGGGTATTATTCCACCTAACAAAAGTAATCTTCTCCAAAACTTTTGTCAGATGAAAGCTGATATAGGGTCTAGGTCAACAATCTTTGCAGAATACTTTAAACAAGATAGACTGAGTTATTACTTAAAAGGCTCAAACTTCCTCGAGATCAAACATGGATTTCTAAAAAAAACCTAAACCTAATTAAATTCATTTCATAAATTAGTTGTTGTTGTTCATCACAAATATTAATGTTGTTAGTAGTAAAAGTTTAAAAGCCCTGTGGCACATAACTAACACCATACCTCCACCCTTATTGACAATAAAAACAGGAGAAGGAAAGCATAAAATATAAATATTGATTATGTTAAGCTTAGAAAAATGAGGTACAATGAAACTTTCAAATATTTCATAAGATTCACCTTCAACTTACCCTATATCTCCTGCTGGAGAAGGAAATCCATATTCATCAAATAGCCTCATCAAGTCACCAAATTGACCATGAAGATCACCAAACACTTTGATTGGAGCCTTCAAGTGAAGAACTGTAGGCTCATGCATAAATAACTGTTCGGCAGCATCACAAAGCTCACCAACTTCATAAATATCTAAAAAAAATCTTCTATTCAAAGGAGGTCTCCAACTTCGAGGAGTAAGCAACGTAGATATAATCTGCCAAGAATTCAAACAAATATTAGTTTTTTTGAGAAAATTAATGTCTATACTAGAGCAAGTAGTAATGAGAACACCAAGAACAACAGCAGATTGGTGTTAAAACCTTCTTAGGCAGGCCCTGAGAAGATCTCTGCCTTGTAAACTTTATAGGTTGGGAGAGCTCAGTATACAATGGAGCCATTCGCCTACTCTCATTCTCAAATTGATCTAAGGATAACTGTACCATCCCACCTAGTCTCCCTACATTCTCTCTGGCAACAACCACCTGTAGAATCAAAAATACTTTAAACTTGCATCCTGTAGATGAAAGAATTCTGAACTACTGAAGTGAGAAAGATACTTACAGCTCTAGTGTGGAGACGGACGCCTGCCTCAGTGTCATCTGGCCTGGATGTTTTTTGGTAATTGCCAGATTCCGACTGCACAGCTTGCAAGACAGCACTGGCAGTTTCAGCTGCTGCAGCAGAAGCTGAAGCCAATTTTTCAGCTGAATTCCGGTCCATGCTGGTGAATGTGAACATGATCAGGAAGCTGATTTGATATATCACAAATTATGGAAATGTGACAAGGAATGGAGATAAAACAGCAGTAGAAAGCTTCATGCTACCAACTGGCAAAGTTCCTTGTCGTTAAACTAAACTTTTATCCTCTATAATACGCTGTACCTATGTAAGAGAACCGAGAATAAACCTAATGACACATCTACAGGTAAACTAGAAAACTAGGAATTAGGTGATAAGTTGGCCTGTCCAGGTGTAAGTAAAAACAGCTACAGTCATGAAATAGGCCATCTCAGATGTTAGGGAGACAAATATGAGAATATAAATTGCACAATGCTGATTTTCTAATTAATTTGGACAATAATGGGGTTAGATGGTGAAGTCTCAATTAAATTGCTAACTATCAATATACTAAACCTAAAATGCTAAACAGATGTTACCTGGTTCACAATTCCCTCGACTAGCAGTGTTAATAGTTCAATTAAGGAAAAAAAATATTTTCTTATAAATTTATTGTAAGCATCTATATATCTACACATGTGCCTAGACAACAATAAGTTTTGATCTAACCAAAATCTGGATACATAATTAATCATTCGTAACAAACAATGAAACAATAGTTATATTTGGCTTGAACTAATCATCACGCAAACGAAGTACAAAAAAAGAATCAAAACATGAAAGCAATAACAGCAAACCTTGAGCTAGCAGAAGAGCGAATCTCAAATCTCTCATTGGTAGTCGGTGTAGAACTGCATTGATTTATTCTGTGGCTTGTTGAACACGAAGCGCTCTGAGACGATAAAGCAGGAGAACTGCTATTGGACTGCAGAGGTTCATTCTCAGCAAGAAGAAAATCACTAAACAACGTATCTGCAAATGGAAGGTAAGATCACATATTATCTTAAAGCAAGAACATATAAGAGTGTTCAGTTAATTTTAAATGCTCTTTCCAGATTATTTCGATGAATTGAATATGCATTTGTAATAAGTCTGCTTCAGTGGACAATGTAATAAACATGTGTACAAGGACTGTCAATAAATAAACACATCTATAATAATTGTATTGTGCACATAAGTACACATGTAGTGGTCACCCTGACAAACAGTAAAAAGTTGATTTCTTAATCCAGGTTTTAGCACATCATTCAAGTTATACATCTAATTATTACGGAAGTACCTCCTCTGAGCCCGCCATAAATAAATATACGAGCACCAACAGATGCAGCTGCATGGCGACAACGACGCAGGAAAGAAGGATCTTGTTCCGTCTGCCGCTTGCTGCTGAGGCATGATGATCTCACCAGTCCCTTTCTGTCCAACCAAACTCCAGCAGAAGTGTCCAATACTTCCGTGACATATTTATTATTCACAAGAGAATGTCAGGGTTCATCAAATCACAAATATCACTAACGGTTTTGAGCTGAAACTAGCATCATGAATGTACCTGCTGTAGCTGCTTCACCATCAACTCCCCGTCCACCCCTATTAGCACCTCCTGTAACATGCAATCTAAAATCTACGAAGACCTAACCAGCAACATAAAATCAGGTTGGATACCACAGCCTCACATGTTTAAATTAAAAAAAATATGTCAAACCAACATCATAGGATTTGTGTATTAAATGGAAATTGATTTTCTTCGGGAACCTCATAGATAATCATTACTTCCACATATAAATTGCCAAAAGAGGAACAAAGAAATAAAGAAAGAAATTGGGAATTCAGCAGTTAGTGCTTACCGCAGCGTGTTGATACCTTGGTGAAGGAGAAGCCCCTGGTGCAAGAGTCCATTCCCACTGGCCATTAGTATGCAATAGTAGTCCATAAGCATCTGCCAATGGCTAAGGAAGTCCATGTGCAACAAATTAACATTCAGGTAAACCATATAGAGTAAATAAGTCTATTGCTATAGTTTACATAAGCACGGTTCTGAAAACATGCTAACGTTAACCACGTCTTTGATTTAACCAACAAATATCTATTCTATGATATTAGTTGATTGTGTACTACTATTAGGAAAACTTGATTACATTTTTTTATTCGTGTACTACTTAATGTAGTTACTTGACAGCCAAAACAATAGTAATGAGAAACTCGGGATTCAAACATACATAAAATACCACAAAACATCAAAATACATATGTGGCGCAAAGCAAACATCATAGTAGATGACATAATTAACAATGCGGTAAATATTGATCTACGAAAAATATATATTACAAAGCTCTGAAAGCACTAATAGACCATACCGTGCCAGAGGTGTCTCTTCCCCCACAAAGCAGAAGCATGCCATCCGAACGAGCACATCCTGCTGCATACCTACATAGAACAAGAATAAATATACAGGTAGGACTATAGAATGTTCATAACTTTCCATTAGATCTAATCAAAAGAGATTTGTTCATATAGGAATAGCTTGCAAAACAAAAATTCAGAATTTATTCAATGCAAACTTCAAAATTAGATTGTAACTCACATTCTAGCAGATGGTCTATTGCCTTCTGGATTGAGTCTCTGCCATACATACGGCTTCTTAGAAGTATCCAAAACCCACGCATCTGAGAGCACTCTTCTTCCTGAAGAAAAATATGAACACTCATAGGCAGCTAAGCACAAAATTCATGTACAAACATGAATGAGTGATTTTCTTACTAAAGAGTGCAGACTATCTGCTCAACCCCATTCAGGGGAAAATAATGCAGAAGCCAGAACTCACCCATATATGGAGTATGCAAGAGGAACTACTAAATAGATCCAATTCTACATCTAGCATATGGTTTCTAGTTAGTCGGGGAACCACACACTATAAGCTAAAAAGTTCGAGCAAGTTTGTCAATTAGATTGTTGGTTCATGGCAACTCAAAATGTTGACAGGGAATGTTTTACTGCCAAAACACATGACTAAATATATTTTTTTCAAAGCAAAGAACATCATAATAAAGCAATCCGACAGAAAAGTAATAACATACCACAGAGATGTATGAATGCAATTAAATGTGACTTACCATCTCAGTGACGATAGAACTCATGTACGTAGTATTCAGTAATCCTATTAACTCCATTAAAGTCAAGTAATTGAGATCCATTACCAAATTCTTTTTTTTGAAAACTAAAACTAATAAGCAAGTAGATTAAACTCACCATCGTTTCCACTGATACTAACAAGGTATCTCTGCATAACCAAGTCCATTACATGGCCATATCGAGGCCCAGGACCCTGTCCTTGAACAACAACACTACATGACAACAACACAAATCAAATGAAAATTTAAAGAACTAAACACAAAATCCAAACAGAGTAGTAATATCAGAAGACTACCTGTACCACTTGCATTTATTATTGGTCATATCAAGCGCATAAAGATCATCAATTGGACGACCAGACGAGTCTACTCCTCCCTAGCAATGCAGCAGAGACATACCAAACATTAAGACCAAAACGTGAAATTCAAATTTGAAAATTGGAAAAAATTAAAAAATAAAAAAACTTTCTAATTAGTCTGTGAAATTGTAAACACCTGAACAATAACCATGGTGCCCAGAGCTGCAGCTGCATGTGCTGCTCTTGGTGAAGGCGCCTCACCAGTGGGTCTTAACCTGAATAATCAAAACCCACATACAACCTTACACACACATTCCATTTGAATTTATTCCAAAATATTCACATATAGTCAAAGACTCAAAGTTCAAATGATAACAGAACCATCTTTTGTACACATTTTATAATATGCAAAATTTGTACCATAATTCTTATTTTTAATGTGCTCTGAATATATAGTTAAAATAGATTTTTTTTTGTTTTTTTTAATAAAGAAATATATGTAAAACTTTTATTTTAAAAAAGAAAATTTAAAAAATATTAATATTATTACTATATACATTATATTCAAAGCACATTAAAAAATTCTAATAAAAGGAAAAACACATTGAAATGTGTGCAAAAAGTCAAACAACTTACATTGTAGATCCTCACAAAAAGAAAAAAAAAAAAACTTACATTGTAGATCAGTTTTCCAATCATAACATAATCACATAAAATTTACTCCATTATAGACCCGTTTTCAAATCATAAACATAATCACATATAACACATAAAATCCATATCAAGATATTCTTATGAAATTAATCACACGATGCGATAATCAAAGACACACCTGGTCCATTTATTCGACTCAACATCGTAGGAATGCACATCACTAGTCAAGCCAGCCAAACCTATAAACAAAATCAACAAACATTCTTTTAACTCATGATTTTTCATCAAACAAAACAAAAACAAATGTACATGTACAAGGAGTTAAATTAAACAATGCTTTAACATACGAATGTTGGCCCCACCACCTTGGCCTTCAACTTCAGTGGCACCGCCAAACAGAATGAGCCTCGCACCATGGTTCTGAGTTGGAGGAATGGCAGTGAGTGTGTGAGCACACCGTGGACCGGGATGATCTTCGTGGTTATCCCAATCGGTATCGTAACGATAGTACTGCGGTGCTGGAGTGTGCAACACTTTACGTCCCATCTTTATTGTTGATACAAATTTTATAAAAGACAAAATTATTAATCTTTCTATATTAAAAAGTTCTTTTTCAAAATTTTCGGTTCAGTCGGAGTTTCGGTCTATGTTATTAGCACTCCCTTAATTCCATCCCTCTATATGTGTGTGTGATATATAGAGAGAAATGAAGAAAGTACTAGTTGAACAGAATGTTAGTGTACAAGGTGGTCGGGGGTACTTTTTTTGTGTTGCGAGTGTATGTGTTTTATTTGTAGAAATCTACGTTTATGTTTGTGAATATATATAGTTGGGGGAGAGATTTGGGGAGATTGAGGAAGGTTTATAGTTTGAAACTGAGATTTTGACAATGGGGAGAGAGGTTTTATAGGTGTAGGAGGTGTCAAAATGTGGTTGACAAATACTCAAAAATAATATCAACTTTTAATAAAATAAAATTTAAAAAATCTTGTTCTTAATCTTTAGATTTATTTCCATCGATAGTACAGTTGTAAGTCACTACATTATTGCAATGAATCTATTTGTAACAACAAAATCTTAAATAATATTCACAGGTTTATTGATATGTCCCACTAATTTTTACTTCTTTTCAAAAGAATATTTTTAAGATTTTTTTTTTGTAAAGAAATATTTTTAAGATTTTATTACATAAGAACTTTAGATTCATTGTTTTTTTATTGGGTCCATAATTTTAAATATATCGTTACAATTGGATGTCATTTGTTCACGTTTATGAACATTTTAGATCAATCGATAAATAAAATGTGAGATAATGTGAAAATATAGTTGATCAATAAAAATGAATTTTAACATTATTTATTTCCATCATCGTAAAAAATTTCATTTTTAACGATCTATCACAGATACATTATACTTATCTCGAAAATTATCATATTCCAAAATTCGTCTACAACATATATAGCAGCTTTCAATAAATTTTCACATATTATTTAATTTTACAATTTCTAATAATTATAATTTACAGGTTGCACAATAAAATAATTTTTAGTTTTTTACCCACTTTTAAAAATAATTTGGTACGTGGGACCTGAGAATATGATATGAAAATTGGTATAACAAATTTGAATTAACATTGATGATATTGATATAATCTTATATACAGTATCCATTACATGGCCCACCAAATTTTATTCCTTTTTATGAAAATAACTAAAAGTATAAAAATTAAAAATAAATCCTATTGTACTCCACTAGTAATTTTTTTGTCTGTTTTTTAATTTCGGTTTAAACTTTGCCTTATGTACATGGGCAGTGACCTGGGTGCAGTTAAGTTTGTAAAGGATGATTCAGACCGAGTGCTACTTAATGAAGACGCTATTAAGGAGAGGTGGAGTTCGTACTTCCATAACCTTTTCAATGAGAATAGGAGGAGTTGGGCCGGTGGGGAACTAGAGATCCCCCTTTCGCCTCCCTGTGAGCGTATTAGCGAGGACGAGGTCAAGGGGGCCATTCGCAAGATGGCGAAAGGGAAGGCGGTTGGCCCGGATCAGATCCCAATCGAGGTGTGGATTTGTCTTGGCGAAGTTGGCGTCCAATGGCTAGTCAATCTGTTCAATGATCTCCTCTTGGGTGCTAAGATGCCAGCAGAATGGAGGCGTAGTGTTGTAGTTCCTTTTTCCAAGAACAAAGGCGATGCTCAGAGTTGTAGTAACTATCGGGGTATTAAATTACTCAGCCATACTATGAAACTCTGGGAGAGAGTGGTAGAAGGCCGGATTAGAAGAGAAGTTGAAATCTCAGAGAATCAATTTGGGTTTATGAAGGGGAGATCGACGACCGAGGCCATCCATCTCATCAGACGCCTTATGGAGAAGTTCAGGGAGCGCCGCAAAGACCTCCATATGGTGTTCATTGATCTCGAGAAGGCTTATGATAGTATCCCCCGTGAAGCGATTTAGAAGTCCCTCGTAGAGCGGAGTGTATCGTCGTCGTACGTTAGAGTGATTCAAGACATGTACTCCCAAGCCAGTTCTTGCGTCCGAACACCAGTGGGTGACTCTCGTTTCTTCCCTGTTGAGATTGGGCTTCATCAGGGATCAGCCCTTAGTACTCTTCTTTTCGCGCTTATCCTTGATGTCATATCTCGCGAGATCCTAGACGCCGTCCCGTGGTGCATGCTCTTCGCTGACGATATCGTGCTAGTGGCGGAGTCAAAAGGGGAGGTCAACGAGAAGTTGGAACTTTGGAGATCTACTTTGGAGTCTCAAGGCTTGCGGGTGAGTAGAACTAAAACCGAGTATCTCTGGTGCAACTTCAGTGGCGAGGCCATAGACGAAGGGGTGGAGGTTAAGATCGTAGATCAGATCGTCCCGCGTACGGATAAGTTCAAGTATCTGGGGTCGATCATCCAGAAGGAAGGTGAGGTTGAAGACGATGTCATGCATCGTATCAATGCGGGGTGGCTAAGGTGGAGGGCAGCGTCTGGGGTGATGTGCGACAAGAAGGTTCCTTTAAAGTTGAAAGGGAGATTCTATAGAGCAGCAATCCGGCCTGCGTTGTTATATGGTTCTGAGTGCTGGGCAGTGAAGAAGACCCACGAAAGCAAGTTGGAAGCAGCAGAAATGAGGATGTTGCGGTGGTCGTGTGGCCGTACGATGCTAGATAGAATCCCTAATAAGGTGTTTCGGACCGAGCTCGAAGTCGCGCCACTTTCTGCGAAAGTAAGGGAAGGGAGGTTGAGGTGGTTCGGCCACGTCCGAAGGAGGCGGCCGGAAGCACCAGTGAGAAGGGTCGAGAGCCTTTCGGTTGTTGGGGCAAGGAGGAGAGGCAGACCGAGGAGGTCATGGGAAGAGCAGCTGAGGTTGGATTTGAAGGCTATGAATCTAAGTGAGACCATGACCGCTGACAGGTGTTCGTGGAGGCGACAGATCAGAGTGGTGGACTCTCTTCTAGGGGACGGCGCTGTAGTAGAGAACCTCAGAGTTGGGTTGTCTCGGTTGGCCTTATCATAGGAGTTCGGCTTTTTCAGATCTCTTTTTCCATTTTCATTTTTCATTTGTATTATCATATGTTTCCCGGTTGTGCAGGTGTGCGGAGCTTCGCTTGGTGGTACCTAGGGGCATGGTAGGTAAGTCCCGTGTGGAGAAAGCCATGGGCTCAGGTATTGCTGTGAACTTTGTCGCATTTCTTTTAGATTCCTCTGTATATATCACTCACCGTATATGTCGTGCACATAGCCGAGGGTCTTCACGGAAACAGCCTCCCCACCATAAAAAGTGGGGGCATGGTCTGCGTACAACCTACACTCCCCAGACCCTGCTCTGAGCGGGATATACTGGGTATGTTTGGTTTGGTTTGGTTTTACATGGGCAGTGACAATGTAAAACTCACATCAGCTAGACTGACATATGGCATGACGTTATGTTAGTATATTTCTACGACTTGAAATCTATGATCCCTGGATAACTTGCAACTACCTATACTTGGATTATGGAAACTTTTTAATGATTCAGGAGATTAAGAGGTGTGTCCTGTAAAACTAAAACGTGAAAAATATGTTTTAGGCGTATGTTTCCTAGTATTAGAAAACAATTTGTGTCCATCAGATTTTGTCTTCAATCTCTGTCACTGGATATGTACTGCCTAATAAGTACCAACAACTCGTATTGTAGTATCTTTTCTGTGTGCTTGGTTCACAAAACTCCCGCATGAGTGGGCTCATTTTTACACTCACTTTTCAGAAATATGTTGTTTCCACGAACTCAATAACTTATATTCTAGGCTGACAGCAAATCAAAGTTGAACTTACATAGGAAGAAACGGTGACCTAATGAACTATGAAAATATGCAGAAATATTAAAGAATGTCGCTAACAAAAAAAGTGAGAAAACCACCAGAATACAACCAATGCTGGTCAGGGACAGGGATTTTCAATTATCAAATAAACTGTCCACAGCTGCGACTAATTCAGAAATGATCTCAAACTCTAGTACTTCATCACTTCTTTGAGCTGCCTTTAACTTTGTTGCTCCAAAAATGGCACTAGCAATCAGAGGGTGCTCCACGACAGGCTGCTAAGGAAAGAAATTAAGATTCGAGTAAATTATGGGATACTACACAAGGAAACTTGACATGAGAAGCAAAATGCACAATGAATTAATCATGTACTATGTGTTCGAACATTAAAACTTATTGTGTAACAGAGATTTCAATATAAGATCATTATTATTCCTACAGATAGACTGCTACACATGCAAACCATATCTAGCATATAAGTAGTAACATAAAGCCCCTTTATAGGACTAAAAAAACAGTTGGATCGAATCATGGATTTATGCTTTAGATGCCATGGACTGCCACTTTACCGGCAAAGAGAGAAGGATAAACTCAGAATTGAATGGGTTTTGGTACCTTGCTGCAAGCATTCTGTAGTACGAAAAAAACACTATCATATTATCTCAGTGGACTATGCTGTCCTACCATTGTCCTTTTTTTTTTAGGCCATTACGAACCAGAGCTAAAAGCCATGAGTACGACTATTTTGCTACTTGCACACATTAAGTTCTTCAACACAAGTCATTCAAGGAGTTATGTGTGATAACATTACATGCTTCTTGTTAAGTTGAAATGAAAAGCAGGTCTTCAGTCTGGAGATATCTGGAATTGTGTTTGCTGAGTCTGAGGTTTATCTATATAAAAACTTAGTGCTTGGTCAAATACAACAAAGAAGTAAAAGATGCAATGCATGAGCCAGGGTCTCGGCACATGCTAATTAAAGGGGTGCTTCAGGAGCAGGATGTCTAACACTGATAGTACCTAATTGGTCAGTAAACGCAGTCGTACATTTACACTTTCCCATATGTTTCCTAGCATAACTGCATAAGAATCTAGAAAAGTGTTTGTGTGTATCAATTCATTAGGTTTTCTTTATAATCTCTCTGACAACGGAAATATCATTAGATTCTGTCTTAAACATCTCTGTCAGCAAAGAAACATTTCCAAGAACTAACATATACGCAGGCGCCAGTTCAGAACTAGTTTACAATACTCCACAGAAAGAAAGTCCCATGTACGCAGTTTCCCCTTTAGATTTCACAAAAAGATATTCAACAGAGTAAATTACAGATGAATCTAGAAAAGAAAAAGATACATATAGTGAAGTCTGGATTTATATTACACGGTCTGAAACTATAAATGTCTGATAAGTGATAACATATCATGTAGCAAACAAGTGCGAAAATTAGCAGAACATAATGCTGATCAGGGACGGGGATTCCCAAACCTTGAATCGAATCTTAAGATTATTTCCCAACTGAGCTCAAATTTGACCGCTTTAGTTACTTTTCCTCCCGAATGAGCTCAAATTCCACTAATTTATTTACTCTTAGAGCTGCCTTTGTTGCTCCAAAATGGCACTATCAAATTGAAAATCATAAGATGAGACCAACATACAGAGTGATCAAGGGCAATACCAGCAAAAGTGAACAAGATCATAAACACACTCATTGCCAAATCTAAACCATTTGAAAGAAATGGAGATACAGGGGATCAAGATTCTCGTTGTGACAGCTAGACATGAAAAAAGATTGGAGATGCAGGGGATCGAACCCTGTACCTCTCGCATGCAAAGCGAGCGCTCTACCATTTGAGCTACATCCCCACGCTGTGAAGCAATTCCTCGGTTCATCAATTACTCAAGTAAGCAAATCTTACAGCCTAAGTTCACCATCTCTGCTTCCAAGGCTTGAACCCTTCAATTTTCGCTCTTGGGCACAAAAAGATCATACAAAGTGGAAAAATCAGTAGCATTTGGCACAAGAAGATTCTACGAAATGTCAATATCAGAAACATTCTGCTATAAAAATGCTTTAAGATTTCACTTCAAGGTTTGATAGTAGTAACTCTGACTAAATGCTTGCTGAAAAATGAAAAAGTTACCCCATCTTCTTTTGATTCTCCATAAAAGCAGAATTTAGAAGTTGTAGTTCTACTAATAAAAGACTGAGACCTTAAAGTTCGAGTTGAGGCATAAGAGTACTTAAATATCAGCAATCAAGCTTAAGGAAAAAAAAAGGTTGAAATTATGAAGTAAAATGAAGATGAAGCAATAATGAAAAGCAGTACAATATTGCAGAACCTGTAAAGGATCATCTTCAAAAGATAGTAGTACTACTAAACAGTAAACACTGAGTTTTCAACACCAAAGGCTTGAAACAGGCGAAATTCAGAAGCATTCTGCTTAAAAAAACTATCATAGAAATCACTTCCACTTGTAATAGTAGTAGATTCGGTTAGATACTGAGCTAAGAACTTGAAGTTCCACTCACCCACAAGCATACCAGCCACTAGCCTGCTGTCTAGTGTTCTCTTAGGAACAACAATAGATCAATGATTCAGCTTTAAATTTAGACATTATACAAATATTATAACCAAGATATGCCTACTCCTCATCATCAAACGAAGATGAAGCAACAAAAAAACATCATTCATATATTACGAAATTTAAAGTAGATCAGCTTTCAAGAAAGTCATTACAATATATTTTAATCATAACAAAACAATAATTATCCTTCCCAAAACCAAAGCCTATTCCTCTTTCCCAGCCTTTTGAGTCAACAAAGCATAGTGAATATGAGGCAATACACCTCCATTAGCAATCGTTACATTTTTAAATAAAGTGGTTAACTCCTCGTCATTCGACACAGCCAATTGTAAGTGCCTCGGGCTAATCCTCGTCTTTTTGTTGCTTTTTGCTGCATAACCAGAAAGTTCCAAAATCTACACAGAAAATGTATATATTTACGTGAATCACATATATCCCTCAGCCAAATGAATTACAATTAATCTTCGTCAAGTTCCAAAAGCTACACACACAACACAAATAATCCAACATACATGTAACATGTACATTTACCATTTATCAACAAATAAGGCCTCGATGAATTAATAAATTTTCCAGTCTCCTTACTAGTTTATAAGTTTTACTGTATCACAAGTATGCAAACATATGAACATGTACCATACTGATAAATTGCAGTTTACAAAAAATAAGGCCTCAATGAATTAATATATTTTGTTGGAATATGGATTCGATTATAATTTGAATTCATTGATTCGGTAAAATCAATTCCGTTTTTACTACGGATTTTTTGCCACCGCCTTAACATAATTAATTAACACGGTTAATTAATTAAGGAAATTGCCACCGATTTAATTGATTAGCACGGCTAATTAATTAAGGCAATTGTGTTAAGGAAATTGTCACCGATTTAATTGATTAGCGCGGCTAATTAATTAAGGCAATTGTGTAGCGCACAAGTCTTCTCATCCTATAAATACTCATCTAGAGCATTAGGATTAAACACTCGAAAACACACATCCTCCTCTTATATACAGCCTCTTCTGTTCCTCTGGTGATAGTTCTTGCTCGTCTCAAGCTCGCTGAGAGTGACGCTCTTCTGTAGCCTTACTGCAATTCGTTTTATCCTGGGAGGCGATTCCCTCACACATACGGTGGGGGGCTAATACGCTTTAAGGAGACAGTCACGCACTGGACTCGGGTTTTTCGTTCCTTGTCTCCTCTTTTAATTATACACATAACTGTTACTCACACACGCAAAAATATAATACTGTTTGTATTTATCGCAGATTGTCCAACAATCTTAAAGCGTATTATATTATATTTGTGATCTGTACCTACGTAATTATTTGTTTGTTTGAGTGACAGATTCTCAAAGCAGTTCTTTGTTTTATTTTTGGATCGAAGTAGATCGATCGAACTCGTGTTTTTTGTCAGATGTTAATTTGTGATATATCTACCGATGTTTGGATGAATAAAGTGGATTAACCTTATTATAATCGATAATCAGTGGTTTTTTTTATGTTGACATATGATTAGATTAAATTGATTAACATGATAGTGGTATATTGTTTTGTACCTGGATAGCTTGATATGCTTCATTAATGTATATGATTAGATGATGGGTTTTTTAATCAATTGATTGGTTTATTAATATTGTTCATCCAGCATGAGTGACTAACGAGGCTATTTTATGGCCTATTTTGGTATGTGTTTGTGTTGTACATATGGATATACACGTAATCTTGTGTACGTGGTTTATGGTGCCTAATGTAACTTGTAAAGGCTTAAAGGTTTTAATTCATTTTTATATGTGTGCAGCTTAATATTTACAAATAATGTATTAAGCTTGTTATATGAAACGTGCATTCTGGCTGGCTTCCTGTTGTAGATTAAATAATCACATATTTAATTACTATATTATATATAGTTGATATGGTAGAGGAAATCATGTGGTTAATTGAATACATTCTTTATGCACAGGTTAATTGAATTATTATGTTCCTGTGTTAATGACCTTGTGATTTAATAATTAATTGGTTAATTATTTATGATATTAAGGATCTGGATACTTGTTTAGTTTTTTGAAATTTTTATTAGATTTTTCGTATAGCTAAATAAGGTTGAATGGTCATGGCATTTTAATGCATGACTTATTTTTATGATATTTTTAACTCGTGCCATATGATTATTTTAATGAATTACGAACTTTGGTAACTTGTTAGCTAATGATCATGCTATGTTCAAGATCTAATTGATAATTGGTTGTTGTTAAAGCTTCAATGGTTTCAGACAACATGGGAGGTAACACGAGGCAATCATGGGTCGTGAGTTTTTTTGTTAATCATGTTCCTGCGATCAAAATAAATCTTTCATGGATAGTCATTACGTTTAAAAACCTAACGGGCCTTATTACTTATTGAGTATAGGTTAAGGGTCGGCATGAGATTTATATTTTCATTTAGACTTGTTCCTTTGGATATATAATATAATCTTGTGTTGGTGTCGGTCTGCTGCGGCAGTGACACACGAGCCTATTATGGTGATCCATGTGATACCTAATATGGCATTGCGGTCAACTCTATATGCTGAAATTTGGAGAAATCTAGAATGCTGTTAACCCTAACGCATAAGTTGACCAAGGATCACTGATTTTGGATTTATTGGAAGTTTATGTTCTTCCTCGGGTCTCTTCTGGTTGTACTAGTGATGAGCAAGAAAATTAGGTTCTTTATGAATCAAATTGAAATTTAAGAGAAATTCAGTGGTTGAATTTTTCAGTGAGAAGAACAAGAAAGTTCTTTGAACATGATATTAATACCTGAGAGGTTTTAATAAAAACAAGATAAAATCTGTAGATTTTATAATTAAACAAAACGATTATGAGATTTCTGTGTTTATGAAACACGGAATTAAATACGAATTTTCAATGATTTCGATATGGGGAGATTTTGTCAACAACAGGCCATGCCTGTAAGGAAGTCGGGTATTAAGTGAGACCATTGTGTCTTCTCCGACAACCTGAAAATCAAACCATTGATGAATGTTGTTTTGAAGTATTTAATTCAAGGAAAATTGGGAATCTCATTATGATGGGATCATGGTCGTTTGAAACCTGCTCTAGTGAGAGGTGGTAACAAGTTGTGTAATTACTTTATAGTAATACATTGATTATGTGTACTCATTAAAGAGTAAATATGAAGCTTTATAGAGAAGAATATACTCTATAAGCTCGAGACTGAAAACCAACTTACTACGGAAAATTAAGATGGTTAAGAATGATTTTGGTGGTGAATAATCACTGGGTGAATTTTGTTTCATAACGTGAATATTCATGAGGCCACAATACCTTACTCGCATAAGGTAGATGGAGTAGTTGCAGGCTCAAGTTACGCTCTAATTGGAGATGCATAATGATTGTGATCAGTTCGGTCTATCACCGAATCTGAGGATGTTAGTTATGAAGGGACTAATCATTCCTTAAACAAGATACCATGAAAGGAAATATTAAAAATTTCCTACTAAATCTGGAATGTATTTTGACATTCTTAGAAATATTAAAAATGTGGGGGTATCTTGAAGAGAAAATAATAGAATTTTCTTTGAACGAACTCTAGAATGCAACGAAGCATTCCTAGAAATAATTGAATTGTGGGGGTATCTTGGAGATATCTTGATACTGATACCTATAAAGGTTAAAAGTGATCCAAAATAATCTAGGTATTTTGGATGGATATAGACAACGATTGTGTCTAATGATATCCTATACATGAATCTAAATAATGAGATTCTAATTTGTATGCAACTACGGAATCTGGGAATGCTTATATATTAAGCTAAGTAGTTCCACATAGATCCGTAAGTGATCCAAATGAACTCCCAAGTTATTGGATTAATGTGAGAATGAACCTAAACAGAGCAAAAGACATATGATAAGAAATTCGATAGTCCCGAATATCTTAACGATTTGCTTAGTGGTGAACCTCAAAGCTTGAAAAAGATACGTGTTCCTCTAATAATTCTTTGATGAAAGAAAATATTAAGAGGGAAATTGGTCAAAGTTAAGAAGTCAATGAGTCAAGTTTTTCTAACATGTGTGCTAGAAAATGGACTATAGCGTTATATGGACTCTCTATATCCCTTGTGGGGGAAAAGGATGTTAAGGAATAGAGAGAGTGGTTCTATTAAGTAGAATCATGTTTGAAATTATATGGATCTTCTTGCGAGAAAGATACCATTAGGACCCAAACGGATTTTTTCAAATTGAAAAATAGATACATGGGTAAAGGAAAAGTATAAGGTCAGACTGATAATTAGAAATTACAGTCAAAGTGAAGACCTGATATATTTTGAGATAGTATTTCTTGATTTACGAGAATAATGTTCATTAAGATGATACTTATCGTATTGCGAAATTGAGAAGTATATCAATGAACATTGAGATAGTCTTTCTAAATGAAGATTTAAAAGAAATCTACGTGAGATAACCTGAGGGTTTGTTGCTAAGGCAAGTGTGGAAAGATTATGACCAGGTGAAATATTTTGTGAATCAAAATAGACATCAAAACAGTGGCATATTAGATTTGATATTGCTATGATAAGCAATGGCTTCAAAATTAATGACTCGGTTTTTCATTTTGAGGATGCTCAAATGTGAAAAACTGTATAATGCGTATTGCCAGTTTAGGGACGCTTAAACTTGGTAATAAGGTGAATTGAAATTGCTAATTTTTGGGACGCTAAAAAGTGGTAATGTCTATTACGAATTGAAGCCTTAGCTAATGACTGGTAAAGTAATTACCAAAATGTGACATATGTCAATGTTGAGATGTCAAATTGATAGAAAATCATTGAATTGACAAGTGTGTATATGTTATTTACACATGAGGTGATAAAATGATTGTAATTGCACGTGAGTGATCTGATTATTACGAGAAGTAATGACAAGAAGATCATCTCTAGCAATTTGGATGAGACTTAAAGTTTTGATTTTGGAGATTAAAATCTTAAAAACTTTTTTAAAAAAAAGTCCAAAAGGATACGTGTCACACGTTGGTGATGTGAATCTTGAAGAGATCAACGTAACTAAATCTAGTATAGCTAGATTGAATATGTATGATGTATCTATCCAAGTATAGATTAACAAGGATCTCTCAAGAATGATTGGAAGTCTGTTGTACATTTTTAAATTGTATAAAAATCAGACATAGGCTACACAGTTGGTTATAAACTAAGTAGATGCACGAGTCAAATTGAAATTGGTCTCTTGAAAGTGATTGCAATGAGACTAAGATGTTTGAGATATACTCGTGAGTTTGGCTGCATTGTAAACGATATCTAATTATACTATGTGGATATAGTATGGATGTTAGATGTTTGACTTTAAAAAAACATAAAATTAGTGAATATATAGTTCACATTAACGAAAGTAGCCATGTCATGGGAATCCTAAAACGACGATTATACGTAGCTCAATTCATGATGGAATACGAGTCTATGACATAATGTATATGCATGTAAGAGGCTGAATTGGTAGTCACTTTGTAATGGATATTCCTAAGTGACAAGAAAAATGTGTCTTCAATATGCATTTTTTATATGAATAATTTGCAAATTGGGAGATCACATTGTTGCGTACGTAATGGTATGTCTCGCTTCTATGACGAGAACATAATACCAATATAAACAATTACTCTCAATAAGAATTATCAGGATTGACTTTGTAAAGTTAAATGATAATGTTGTGGATCCACTAACCAGATGGTTAAACTTAGATAATCTGGTTAAACCAAGAGAATCTGGTTATACTGAGAGTTAGATGTAAGATCATCGAGAGGGATGGGCCTTAAGCCTATTGCTTAACGGCATCATGGTGGACACCCAACCATTGCTGACTGGAGGTCCCAAGAACTTGGTTCAATGGGCCAACTAAATCATGATGACCAAATCACTGTGAGGGTAACCCCTGGCCTATTCCTATGATGAAGAAACAGTGAGACCCGTATGGTACGAGGTTAAGCTTTATGCTTTTAATGATCTTTGACGAATACATGGAATTCAAGTTTGATTGCATGAAATTCGGTTGAGTAAACGCGGGTTACTCTATAAGATAAAGATCACCTATGTGGGAGAGAAGTGGGGCCGCTTCAAAGGAGAATTGCGAGGCACAATTCTTTAGAAACTCCTGCAGAACCAGGACGATGTTCCATGGCCAAAATGGACATAATCATGAGAGCTGAACGAGTCAGAAAGGATATAGTGATAAGTATATCATCGCTTACACAAACGGTCGAACAGTTCAAAGAGCAAACCTCCACTGTCTACCAGTAAGGTCGGTATGCTTACTCAAGCGAAGGTTCAAGGAGCAAACCTCTACCTATCGTATGCTATATCTGATCGAAGAATCTATCACCAAATCAAATTCTGTGTCTGTCTGGTGTGTGCTACTACGATATCAATCTCATCCATGTGGGGGATTGTTGGAATATGGATTCGATTATAATTTGAATTCATTGATTCGGTAAAATCAATTCCGTTTTTACTACGGATTTTTTGCCACCGCCTTAACATAATTAATTAACACGGTTAATTAATTAAGGAAATTGCCACCGATTTAATTGATTAGCACGGCTAATTAATTAAGGCAATTGTGTTAAGAAATTGTCATCGATTTAATTGATTAGCACGACTAATTAATTAAGGCAATTGTGTAGCGCACAAGTCTTCTCATCCTATAAATACTCATCTAGAGCATTAGGATTAAACACTCGAAAACACACAGCCTCCTCTTATATACAGCCTCTTCTGTTCCTCTGGTGATAGTTCTTGCTCGTCTCAAGCTCGCTGAGAGTGACGCTCTTCTGTAGCCTTACTGCAATCCGTTTTATCCTGGGAGGCGATTCGCTCACACATACGGTGGGGGGCTAATACGCTTTAAGGAGACAGTCACGCACTGGACTCGGGTTTTTCGTTCCTTGTCTCCTCTTTTAATTATACACATAACTGTTACTCACACACGCAAAAATATAATACTGTTTGTATTTATCGCAGATTGTCCAACATATTTTTCCTTACTTCAGCAGTCAGATATTCGAGAACAGCAGCCATATAGACCGAAGAAGCAAAACCTATACGCTCAGCATACCGACCAACTTTAAGAAACCGAGCAATACGACCCACGGGAAACTGGAGACCTGCCTTTCGAGACCTCGAAACACCTTTTGTCCTCTTTGTTTTGCCTCTTCCAGCTACACCTGTTGAGCTCATTATGGAAAAGCTTTGCAGAAAAAAAATGTGTAGATGCAGAGAAATTTACGTAAATGTTTTGAGGGTTGTGAGGAATGAATGAAAAGAGTAAACCAAACCAAACCAAACATACCCAGTATATCCCGCTCAGAGCAGGGTCTGGGAAGGGTAGGATGTACGCAGACCATACCCCCACTTTTGGAGCAGGGAGGCTGTTTCCGTGGAGACCCTCGGCTAAGTGCACGACATACAAAGAGTGTGGTAAATACAACGGAAAATGATACGGAAATGGACAATGACATACCTGAGGCCCATGGCGTTCTCCACATGGGGCATACATACCTGCGAGGATTTATGATACTCCTGGCTTGAAGCGCTCCAACCACACGAAAAATCGAGCCACGCTCCCTTCAACTGCAAAACCAGAAAACAAAAAAAAACACTAAGAACGAAAAGTGGGAACGCTAAGGCCGAACTTCTAAAAAATCGTTAACCGAGCCAAAGCAACTCTGAGGCTCTCGACAACAGAGCCACTACCTAAAAGGGAATCCACCACTCTGATACGCCGCCTCCAAGAACACCTATCCGCAAGCATGGTCTCATTTAAGTTTAAGGCCTTCAAATCCATCCTGAGCTGCTCTTCCCACGACCTCCTCGGCCTGCCTCTCCTCCTCGGCCCAACAACCGCAAGACTCTCGACCCTCCTAACTGGTGCTTCAGCCAGCCTCCTACGGACATGGCCGAACCATCTCAACCTTCCTTCCCTAACTTTCGCAGAGAAAGGCGCCACTTCAAGCTCGCTCCTAAACACCGAGTTCGGGATTCTATCCAACATCGTTCGCCCACAAGACCACCGCAACATCCTCATTTCAGCCCCTTCCAACTTGCTTACGAGGGCCTTCTTCTCCGCCCAACACTCCGAACCATATAACATCGCAGGACGGATAGCCGCTCTATAGAATTTCCCTTTCAGCTTTAAAGGGACCTTCTTATCGCACATAACTCCTGCCGCTGCCCTCCACCTTAGCCACCCAGCCTTGATACGATGCGTGACATCGGCTTCAATCCCACCTTCCTTCTGGATGATCGAACCCAAATACTTGAAATTATCCGTCTGCGGGACGATTTGGTCTTCAATCCTAACCTCCACCCCTTCTTCGCTGGCCTCACCACTGAAGTTACAACAGAGATACTCGGTTTTAGAACGACTCATACGTAACCCTTGGGACTCCAAAGTAGATCTCCAAAGCTCCAATTTCTCGTTCACCTCCCTCCTCGATTCCGCCACTAGCACGATATCATCCGCGAAGAGCATGCACCAAGGGACAGCATCTTGAATCCCCCGCGACATGACATCAAGGATAAGGGCGAAAAGAAAAGGACTTAGGGCCGACCCCTGATGCAGCCCCATCTCAACAGGGAAGAAACGGGAGTCCCCCACTGGTGTCCGAACGCAAGAACTAGCTTGGGAGTACATGTCTTGAATCACCCTAACGACCGCCGACGATACTCCCCTCTCCTCAAGGCTCTTCCAAATAGCTTCACGAGGGATGCTATCATAAGCCTTCTCAAGATCAATGAACACCATATGGAGGTCTTTGCCGTTGAAATCGCCACCCAACACTAAAAATTGGTCTGTAGGAAAACTTCCTACCAGCCCGTCTAAACAGACCCAAAAAGCCTCCTTCTCAGAGTCACCCAGACCGCCTTGCGGGGCGTACGCACACACCACATTCACCACAATCTCCCCCACCACCACCTTGACGGCCATGATCCTGTCATTGCATCTATTCACTTCCACGACGTTGTCTTTTAGGTCTTCCGCCAAAAGAATACCCACTCCGTTCCTCGAGCTAGCAAGACCTGAATACCACAATTTATACCCGTTCGCTTCTCTTGACCGCGCCCCCTTCCACCTCGTCTCTTGGATACACGCCACATCCACTCTTCGCTTCTTCAACACGTCCACTAGCTCCAGAAATTTGCCCGTCAAGGTACCTATATTCAAACTCCCAACACGCAAATTACGCAACATCGACAAACCAAATAAACCAGCGCAGACAAAGAACCGGAAACAGCAAACGAGAAGTACAGATTTTTTTTTTCCAAAAAAAAAAACAAAAATACAATACAACGAAAACAAAGAAAAAAACAAGAAAAAACAGATCGAAGAAACAAAACAAAAAAACAACGAAAAGAAATAAGTAAATAGAAACAAACAAAACACAATGAGGGATGAAGGCGCTGTGAAGGATGAGGCAGTGGGAAGTAGGCGGACGAAAAGTGGCAGTGGGATGTAGGAGAGTGGGGGTGGAGAAAGGATTGCTGTT
Source organism: Saposhnikovia divaricata (assembly GCA_036435485.1). Classification (NCBI taxonomy): domain Eukaryota; kingdom Viridiplantae; phylum Streptophyta; class Magnoliopsida; order Apiales; family Apiaceae; genus Saposhnikovia; species Saposhnikovia divaricata. The sequence goes on along the minus strand of CM071599.1, from coordinate 132,729,821 downwards.
GGTAGAAGTTGGGAGATTGAAATGGGTCGGTGGTATGGGGTAGAAAAAGAAGATGGTTGGACGCGGTGGTTGATGGAGACGGGGTGGGTTGTGAAGGGAGAGGGGTAAAAGGTGAACGACGGAAGGGATATGAATGGTGGTGTTGGGTTTGGACGGAGGGATGCAGGGGCGGTGTTTAGAAGGAGACGGGGAGGGTTGAGATGGGCGAGGGGGAAAATGGTGAACGACGGAGGGGAGGGGGAAGTTGTGGGTTTGACAAGGGAGTAGGCTGTTGCAGGTAGGGGATGATGTTGCAGGTAGGGGATGAGAGGGGATGAAGCTTAGAGACAAACGGGAGGAAGCAGGACGAAAATGGAAGGAGGATAAAAGGTGGCCTTAGACGATCACACAACAGAAAACAATATAGGAAAACGAAGAAAAAAGAAGAAGAAAATGGAAGGGAACAAAGCAGGAAGAAATAAAAGGCTGAACTGCAATATTTGATTTTTATTCCGGCGATACGCCGACCAGTGGATCCAATCTGGACGGGGACAGCCGATAACGGCTACTTTTCTGAGACTAGAGTGGAGAGCGTTTTAAAGTGTATACTTATCTTACACACAGCCGGATGAATGAATGAAAAGAGTGTGGGGGTTTAAATAGGTTGCACTACAACAATTCCTGCTTAAGCCGTTCAAACTTTCGTTCCTCTTTTCTTTCTTTTTCAAGATTTTTGTTGCGTGGAGTAGGGTGATGTTTGTTGATTTTGGTGTAATTTGAATTTTTGAAACAAGAAATTACAGATTAGCAATCTGAAAGTTTGTGAAATGTATTTACTTCGAGTTTTGAGTATTTATCACAATTTGTTATCTAGAGTTGCTACTTCTGACTTCCCTGGTATTAATTTTTTTTTTTTTTTTGTGGAATAGAAGTTTCATATATATTAAGAACATGTCCCAAAATAAGTATTGGTTTTGGTTTTTACACATACTAGCTTATACTCATTCCGTCCGTATATATGTCCTTTGACTTTTTACCCGTATTTTAAAATGCATAAAAATGATGACTCTACATATTATTTTTTAAAATTTCTTTTTGTGAATTAAACTTTAAATATCAAATTTTAATTCAGAAAAAGAAATTTTAAAAAATAATATGTAAAGCTATGTTTTTTATGGGATGTTGCTTGTAAACTTTTTAATTATATTTTATTTTTAAAGTTTTAAGTTGTATATATATATTTTTATTATTAAAATAAATTTTTAACTTTATAAATCTCATGCACATAAATATTATCATAATTATTTATTTTAAATTGGTACTTTAAAATAAATACGTATATATATAAATATTACATAAAAATTATTTGTTTTAACTTTTATTTAATAGAAAAAGTGAAATTTATCTAATCATTTAGGCCTATTTCGATTTTTAGACAAAATTTCCTATATTGTAAGTGTTTTCCAGATTTTGTGTAATTTTTTACTATATAATTTTATTACTCATGTGATGCACGGATGTTTTTTTAATATTTTTTGTTTTATTACCCATATTTTCATATATATTTTTTAATTAGTAGGAAAGTAAATTATAGAAGATAATAAAATATAATAATACATGTTTGATAGTATTTTTAACATAGTGCTTTAATTAATAATATGTTGTTGACGGGAATTGAATCTTAAACTCGTGAGAATAGTTTATAAAATAATATATATGTTTAATAGAGATGTGTTGTTGGTGGGATTCGAACTTGGAACCTATAAAAATATTTTAAATATTTGAAAAGGAATATTCTTTTAGAATTAGATCCTTCAAATCTAACCATGAAAAAGTGACATTCATTTATTTTTTCAAATTTTATTGAATAAAAATTTAAATGATTTTTTTTATTCACCAAAAAATAATATTTTTAGACACCTTGAAGTAGTTTAAAATGTCAGAAACAACATTAATTTTGGGGCTCTGAATTAATCATTTTGACTTAATTCCAAACTACATTTTCAATATTTGGGTATACAAATTATTATAATTAAACTTTAAAAGTTCTTGTTATTTTCTTGTTAGCTGTTATACCGAATTTAGTACAAAATCCTTAGCATAAGAAAATAAATTAGTACAACATAATAATGTGGTAAAAAAAATTGAAATTTGTCAGAATCATAGTTACAATTATTTTACTGATGATGTACTTGAAATAATAAAATAAAGAGATTAGGGATCTCAGGTAAATTCCCTAAGATACGTGGGATTTGTATGTAAATAAGAGGTGGGTATTTTTGTAAAATCAGAGTTTTTTTAATTAGCCTGCGGGCCCAATCAAAATTAAAACATATTTGTTAAGTATCTTAGAAAAAGTTCTCTGAGATCAATCTCAGGTCCTTTTTCTCTAAAATAAACTTTAAAGTAAAAGGAAGATTTACTTGGTGTAGAAGTTAGTTTTGGTTAGTCCTGTATTGCAAAATGAAGAAACAATAAACCAAACAAGCATAGCATATAACCAGAAGGATCGTCTTCTAAAGATAGTAATTACATAATTCCCTACTATAGACAATCAGATCAATGCATTTCATTACCTGGTAGTGCTACACTACTACTAATTAAGAAACTGAGAAAAAAATCCAACTTTAGCTTTGTCCTTGCCAACCTTTTTTGGCAACAAAACCGAATTAATATGCAGCAGCAGGTAACAATCGTCACAGATCCTAATAATGTAACTTGCTCAGCTCATCTTTGTTCAAGTTGAATATGCCTCGGGATCATCTTAGTCTTTTTTGGTCTCATAATCGTAATGAACTTCTATCAAAGGCTTATAGGCTCTATCTTGAGATCTTTTTAACGGAGGGACCTAAACCAGAAAAATTCAAAAGTTTAATTACGTAAAATACGGAATCTTTAGTTCAAGGATTAAAACAATAAAATCGGAATAGTTCAGAGACGAAAGAATTTATTTTCCCAATAAAAGAATGAGAAAAGTATTTATCTACTGAAATGGAGTATCAGATAATTAAATGTCATCGATAAAAATGTAAGGAAGTCACAAAAACAAATGAATGCTGGTCCGGACAGAAATTCTGGAACTCAAATGAACCATATCAAAATCCTAGCTTCTTCCTGAACAAGCTCATGTTAGAAGCTGTCAAACTCTTCTAGAAATAAGGTGGTGTACAGCATATGAAAAGAAAACATGCGGTAGGTTTTTTGGTTTCCATGCATACACCTATAAGTTTGAAAATACGTGTGAATGTAGAAATACCATGCCACAATTAATCTTTGTTCAAAATGTAGGCTGTAGGCTGCATATGTGATGTAAGTAATGATGTAAACTTATGTTTGTTCAAGCCTATAAAAGGGCTGCTATGTATTGTTAAGAAAAACACACCAAGAGAAGTGAAACACACCGAAGTGTAAGAGAGTAGAGAGACAGAAAGAAATAGCTGAAGCTCTTGTGTGAGAGAAAGAAAAGAAATTGTAATTTCTTCTTATATATATATACATTATTTGGTATAAGCCCATACACGTTTCCAACAAGTGGTATCAGAGCTAAGGTTTTGTTCGGAAAAGAAATTGGCAAATTTCTGGGGGAAAAAAAAATTTCCGGTCACTATTTCTGTCAAAAAATACTATTCATCACCGGAGAGGCATTGTTCACGCCGTAGAAGATGAAGCACTGTTCATACGGCACTGTTCATACGAAGTACTGTTCATGCATACAGTACTGTTCACTTATACTGTGCAAGGATATTTTTGAAAGAAAAAAACATGGCAAATATGATGCAGCCACAAATTCCGAAATTCCAAATGAAGGTGTTACTTGGTTCCTACAATAACTGGGATATTGTCGAAAGTGGGTATAGTGAACCAGTAGATGCAGCCGCTGAAGCAGCCCTTCCAAATGCCGAGAAGACGGCATTAAAGGAGTTCCGAAAAAAAGACAAGAAGGCATTATTTATAATTTTTCAAGGTGTCGACGAATCAACCTTTGAAAAAATCTCGGAAGCTAAGACAGCAAAAGAGGCGTGGGAGATTTTACAAAAATCATTCCAAGGTGTCGAGAAAGTGAAAAAGGTACGGCTCCAAGTTCTTCGTGGCGAATTTGAAAATATCAAAATGAAGACTTCAGAGAATATCGGTGAATATGTTACGCGTTTGATAATGGTGACTAACGAAATGAAAAAAAATGGCGAAAGTCTCGATGATGTTCGGGTCATGGAAAAGCTCCTCCGCTCGCTAACAAGAAAATTTGATTATGTTGTTACTACTATCGAGGAGTCGAAAGATTTGTTCACGATTTCTATTGATGAGCTAGTTGGTTCACTTCAAGCGCATGAGCAACGGATGAACCAATATGATGATGCAAGCCATTTGGAAAAGGCGTTGCAAAGTAAAGTATACATCGGTGACAGTTCTGGCAGTAGCAGTTCTTCAGTAGAGGCTAGAATAATGAAGACTATCAACCATCTGGCCGTGGTAAAAATTTTAGAGGCCGAGGAAGAGGTGGATTCCAACAACGAGGTGATAAGTCTCAGTTTCAATGTTATAATTGTAACAAATATGGTCACTTCAGTTATGAGTGTAGATCTCCAAAAGTGGAAGAAAGAGTCATTTTGCCGCAGTAAAAGAAGACAAAGATGTAGGTTCCGCTATGTTCCTCATTTACAAAGGAGATGACGAAGGCAAGAAGAATACATGGTATCTTGATTCTGGAGCCAACAATCACATGTGTGTCCATAAGGAATTATTTACGGAGATAGACAACACCATCAGTGGAGAAGTTACTTTTGGTGACTCATCGAAGATTCCAGTCAAAGGAAAAGGCACTGTTACGATTGTGTCAAAGAAAGGTGATAAGAAGTATATAAATGATGTTTATTATATAACTGCTTTGAAAAGTAATATCATCAGTCTTGGCCAACTTGTGGAAAAGGGATATAATATTCAGATGCAGGATAATTCTCTGATCATCAGAAATCATGTTCGAGAATTAATTGCAAATGTGGAGATGTCAAAGAATCGTCTCTTCACTCTTGATATGCAGATGGAGGTGCAGAAGTGTTTGAAGTCAGTCATTAAAAATGACTCGTGGTTATGGCATTTAAGATTTGGTCATCTTGGATTTTCTGGTCAGAAGTTATTGTCAAAAACAAAGATGGTGGACGGTTTGCCAGCAATCAACGAACCAAATCAGTTGTGTAAAGCTTGTGTTAAAGGAAAGCAACATCGACAAAGCTTTCCAGTTGGAAAATCATGGAGAGCTAGAAGGCCACTGGAGATTGTTCACACAGATATTGCTGGTCCATTTGATATACCATCACTTGGCGGAAATAGGTATTACCTAACTTTTATCGATGATTTTAGCAGGAAAAGTTGGGTGTATATTCTGAAAGAAAAGTCAGAGGCTCTTGATAAATTCAAGGAGTTCAAAGCTTTGGTAGAAAAACAAAGTGGCCATTATTTGAAGGTACTCCGATCAGATAGAGGAGGCGAATATACTTCAAATTTTGTTTAAAAGTTTTTGCAGAGCACATGGAATCAACCATCAGTTGACAATTGCATATACTCCTCAACAAAATGGCGTAGCAGAGAGGAAGAATCGCACCATTCTTGACATGGCAAGGAGTATGGTGAAAGCAAAGCACATGCCAAGGACTTTCTGGGCTAAAGTCGTTCTATGTGCAGTTTACTTGTTGAATCGTTGTCCAACTAACAGTGTCAGAAACAAAAGAAGCAAGGCTTACAGACTCTATAATCCTCTCACGAAGAAATTAATCATTTCTCGAGATGTTGGGTTTGATGAATCTGATTACTGGAGATGGAGCGAGGAAAAAAGAAAAGTTGCTGGTTTATTTTTCAATGATGGTGATGGTGATGACTCCAACATAGAAGATGGTGGAGATGATGATCTAACTCCTCCCCAAAGTCCAAATTAGCAAACTCATGCCTCGACACCATCGAGTTCAGGAAGCAACAGTAGCAGTAGTTCAGGGGGAGCACCCAGAAAAATGTGCAGTCTAGATAGTATTTATGAGGCAACAAGTCCGGTACAAACAACTTTTGATTATTCATTATTCTGTTTAATGCCTGAGTGCGATCCAGTGACATTTGAGGAAGCTTCTGAAGAAAGCAAATGGAACAAAGCCATGGATGAAGAAATTGGAGCAATAAAGAAGAATGATACTTGGGAGCTTACAAGTCTTCCAGAAGGACACAAAGTTATTGGTGTCAAATGGGTCTACAAGACAAAGACGAATCAAGAAGGCGAAATGGAAAAGCACAAGGCAAGGTTGGTGGCTAAAGGCTACAAGCAAAGATACGGGATTGACTACGATGAGGTATTTGCTCCAGTTGCAAGATTTGATACCATAAGACTTCTTACAACAATTGCAGCTCAGAACCAGTGGAAAATTTATCAAATGGATGTGAAGTCAGCATTTCTGAATGGTTATCTCGATGAAGAAGTCTACATTGAGCAGCCTCCTGGATATGTTCAGAAAGGCCAGGAAAATAAAGTCTATAGATTGAAGAAAGCCTTGTATGGTTTGAAACAAGCTCCGCGAGCATGGAATACAAGGGTTGATGAATACTTTCAGAGGAATGGTTTTGTGAAGAGTCCGTACGAGCATGCACTCTACGCAAAGACAAATTCAGGGGGAGATATCATGATAGTCTTCTTGTACGTGGATGACATGATTTTCACTGGCAACAACCCTGGTATGTTCAAAGATTTTAAGAAAGTTATGACTAACGAATTTGAGATGACAAATATTGGTCAAATGTCATACTTTCTTGGAGTTGAAGTCAACCAAAGCAAAGACGGGATTTTTATGTCTCAGAAAAAATATGCTGAGTAGATTTTAAGCAAGTTCAGAATGGAATATTGCAAGCCAGTGAGCACGCCAGCAGAAACGAGCATAAAGCTCAGAACTGATTCAACGAGAGAGTCGGTAAATCCGACATTGTTCAAAAGTTTGGTTGGAAGTCTGAGGTACCTAACTTTCACTCGTCCAGATTTCATGTATTCAGTTGGACTGGTTAGTAGGTACATGGAGAAGCCGAAGCAAGATCACTTCATGGCAGCTAAAAGAATTTTGAGGTACATAAAAGGTACATTTAATCATGGTCTGTTCTACATGCATTCTCAAAATTCAAAATTAGTTGGCTACTCAGACAGTGATTATGGTGGTGACTTGGATGACAGGAAAAGCACTTCAGGTTATGCTTTTCATATCGGTTCGGCAATATTTTCGTGGTCGTCAAAGAAGCATGTAAAGCATAATGTAATGTAATATGTAATAGAGAACATATATAACTCAACTAGGATAAATGATAAATAATATTAACTCTATACAGGGATCGTGAAATTTGAAGAAGAGACATCAACAAGGATCAAGTTGTTGAAAGAAGTTTATTAACATGATCAAGCCTCAGTGACAGAATAAGATGTACAGATGATTCAGTTGAAGGGAAAAAAAGATTCCATGCATTTATATTATTTGAAGATACTGCTGCAGGCTAATCAATTGGAATGTAACGAAGGTGTGAAGATCAAAATCAGTGCTAGTCACTTGTGAACCAGACCAGTGCACTAAGTGTCAGCACATACGAGAAGGATCAACACATTAATTCACAGAAAGAATTTCTAAAGCCTATTGACGATCAAGGACAAACATAATATCATTGTCAAAAATTAATTTACTCTGAAAATTAAATAAGTAACAGATTAATTAATTATTTATAACAAAATAATTAAATTAATCTGGTACTTGTATTATTTTCTTAGATGAATTAAAACAGCAAAAAAAAACAGAAGAGAGAAAGAATAGTAATACTATGCGTGGTTACTATGCAAAATTACTATGCATGGTTACTATGCACGGTTACCATGCAGGTACTGTGCAAATAGTGTTACTGTGCAAATAGTGGTTACTATGTAGGTGGGGCCCACGTCCAAAATATTTTCAGCAGATGGTTGGTGGAATAGTAATATGCAGGTGGGGCCCACGTCCAAAAATTCTCAGCAGACGCGTTTTGATTGTTGGAATAGTGGTTACTATGCAGGTGGGGCCCACGTGAATAGTACAGCATAGTGACTTTCTAAAACCTATAAATAGGCATGTTGTATTTCATTTCAAAACACACCTCAACACACAACTTTCTCTTCTCTCTCTTATATCTTCTCTGTGTAAGCTGCTAGACAGTCCATCTAGTAGGAAAGCCGGCTTAGCCCGCTTTCAGGAAGTGTCGGGTAGAAGGTCCTCGTGCATAAACTATCCTTAGGAGTGTTCTGGTTTTGAAGGTAATCCATCGAATTAGAAGTTGTAACACCCCTTCGAGTTTATTATCAATAAAGATATATTCTAGGAATTATTTTTTTTTTGTAGTATCGTATTCAACCCCCTTCTACGATACTTCGGGACCTAATAATTGTTATCAGAGCCAACTTCTAGCATACAAGAAGTTCAAAGATCAAAACCATGGGAAAGAAGGATACAGGTGTGAAGATTCCAATGCTTGACAAAGATAATTACTTTCACTGGAAAGTAAAGATGCACCTTCATCTCTCAGCCATCGATGAAGGCTATGTAGATTGCATAGAGAAAGGACCTCATGTTCCAATGAAGGCCAACTCTGGGATTGGTCAAGATGCTGGCACTGTAGCTGCTGGAAGGCATATTCCAAAGACTCAAGCTGAGTACACAGATGAAGACTTAGAGGAGATTCACAAGGATATGAAGACTATGAACATTTTGTTCAATGGAATCGACCAAGATATGTTTGTTAATGTCATTAACTGCACCAATGCTAAGCAAGTGTGGGACATTATCCAAACCATCTGTGAAGGAACTAAGCAGGTCAGAGAGAACAAGATGCAACTCCTCATACAACAGTATGAACACTTCCACCATAATTCTGGTGAAAATTTAACATATATATTCAGTATATTTCAGAAACTACTGAATGGGCTGAAGTTGTATGGGAGAACATATGAAGTCAAAGACTCCAACTTAAAATTTTTGAGATCTCTTCCTAAGGAATGGAAGCCAGTTACAGTCTCGTTGAGAAATTCCCAACACTACAAAAGTTTTACACTTGAGAGACTGTATGGCATCCTAAAAACATATGAGCTTGAAATGCAGCAAGATGAGGAAGTAGAAAAGAGCCAGAAGAAGAGTGGAGCTATAGCCTTGATGGCCAACAATCCAACAATCCAAGGTGGTGGAAGAATGAAGAATGTGGAAGCCACACCAAGTCAAAGAACTTGTGAAAGTGGGGCTGTAACTAGATGAGGATGAAGCTGAAGATCTAGATGAGTATTTGGCATTTCTGTCAAAGAGATTTTCGAAGCTAAGATTCAAGAAGAATCCAGCAGGAGCCGAGCAATTCAAGAAAAGCTATCAATCGAACAAGGATGTGGTTGAAAGATCAAAGATCAAATGCTATACCTGTGGAATTGCTGGTCACTTTGCCAATGAATGCAGGAAATCTCAAGCTGAGAAAGAGAAGAAGCAGTTTGAAGCTGTTGATTATAAGAAGAAATATTTTGATCTTCTCAAGCAACAAGGGAGAGCATTCGTGTCAAAAGATAGTGACTGGTCTGCTGGAGGTGACTCAGATGCAGAAGAGGAGTTTTTCAATCTTGCACTCATGGCAAATGAAACTGATGAAGAAGCTAGCTCAGCAAGCAACCAGGTATTCTCTACAGTCTTAACTGATCTTTCTAAAGCTGAATGTGTTAGTACAATTGACGAAACGTCTATTAAATTGTACAACATGCATGTTACCTTGAAATCACTTAACAGAGAGAATAAGAGGATTAAAGACCTTAATGAAAAATTAAGTGATAGGAATGCTTTAATAGAAACAAAGTTGATTGAGTTTAAAACTATGAGAAGAGATTGCTTGGATGCTAAAAATGAAATGATTGAGGGTATAAAGTGAGAGGAAGTTTTAAAGAAACAGTTAGTAGAGGAACAGAGTCTGATTGCTAAGTGGAAAGGATCAACAATTGTAACTGAGGAAATTTGTAATGTTCAAGGAATTTATTCTTTTTGCAAATTATCAGAAGATAAGTTAGATGTTGATAGGGAAGTTGCTTCAGACAGTGATTTAGTCGAAAAAGAATGTTCTTTGAGACTTAAGCCTGTTAGCAAAGCAACTTTAACTAAATTGAATAAAAAGTAGGGGCCTGTCAACAAGAACTTTTTTAATGGAGAATGTAGCAATACTGAATCAGTTGAGAAAAGAAACATAGGCAACTTGTCCCACAAGCAATTGAAGGACAAGCTAGAAAATGTTAAGTCAGGTGTTAAGGACAAGAAAAAGAACAGAAATGGTAAGGTAGGGGTTAACAAACACAACAATTACACACCTGATAAATATGCTCCTAGGAAAGAATGTGTAAAGTGTGGAAGTATTAATCATTTATCTACCAACTGCAAAGGTATGAAAGATCTTTGATGCCTAACATGCCTATGCCTGTGCCTGCTGTGAATGTTATGCCAAATATGTATGCTCCCTTTGCTCATGCATCTAGTCAATATGCTAACATGCCATTCATGCATAATCCATACTACAATGCTTTCAATATGCCTCAGATGCCATGGATGATGAATAACATGTTTGCACAGACTATGCCTAACAATGCTATTAACTATAACAAATATGAGCAAGTATCAAATTCTGTCTCTCAAAGGCCCAAACCTAAAGTCAAAATTGATTTAACTCAATCTAAACTTTCGGTTAAAAAGGATTTGAAGAATAAAACATTGGCTAACAAGGCAGGACCCAAGAACACTTGGGTACCAAAATCAACTTGATTTTGTTTTGATGTATGCAGGGAAACAAAAAGAATCTTTGGTATCTGGACAGTGGTTGTTCTAGGCATATGACTGGAGATTATACCCTGCTCACTAAGCTTGAGGAGAGAGCTGGCCCTAGAATTACCTTTTTGAGACAATAGCAAAGGATATACTAGAGGATATGGCTTGATTTCACAAGGGAATGTTGTCATTGAAGAAGTAGCACTGGTTGATGGACTTAATCATAACTTGTTAAGTGTCAGTCAACTGTGTGATAAGGGACAGAATGTCTGGTTCACATCTGAAGCTTGTGTCATTTTCAAGAAAAGTGACAACAAGGTAGTGTTGACGGGAGATAGAAGAGGAAATGTGTACATTGCTGACTTTAATTCAACAAATGCAAACATGACTACATGTCTTCTCAGCAAGGCAAGTGTAGATGAAGGTTGACTTTGGCATAAAAGACTATCACACTTGAGTTTTAAAGCAATGAATGAGTTGGTAAAGAAGGATTTGGTTAGAGGTATTCCAAAATTGGATTACTCCAAGGATGGATTGTGTGATGCATGCTAGAAAGGGAAGCAGAAGAAGGCCTCTTTCAAATCAAAGTCAATGTCATCAATTGATCAACCCTTGCAACTACTTCACATGGATCTCTTTGGACTAGTCAATGTGTTGTCAATCTCAAAGAAGAAATACAGTCTTGTGATTATTGATGATTTCTCAAATTCTCTTGGACATTCTTTTTGCACTCTAAGGATGAGGCAGGTGAAGTCATTATAAATCACATCAAGATAGTCAAAAACAATCCTTTACTCAAAGTAAGGAGAATCAGAAGTGACAATGGAACTGAGTTCAAGAATTTTGTAATAAGAGAGTTTTTTGAAAAATCATGGTGAGCATCTTGGAAAATTTGATTCAAAGGCAGATGAAGCTATCTTTGTTGGATACTCAGCTGGAAAATCCTACAGAGTCTACAACCTAAGACTAAACATTGTAATAGAGTCCATACATGTTGTCTTTGATGACAAGAAAATATCTGGTCTAGTAGATGAAGGTTTTCATGAGTCTCTCTCATTTGAGAATGAGAGAAGTGGTGAAGAAAGTGAAGATGATGATGAAGAATGGAGATCAAATGGTGTGAGAAACAGACAAGGATCATTAGTTGAAGTGTAGAATGAACCACCTATTGAAGAGCAACTTACACCATCAGTTGGAAATCAATTTGAAGCATCTGTAGAAAATCAAAGAGAAGCATCTGTTGATGAATCTGCAAGAACTCCATCAATCTCGAGGGCCATACACTTAGGGGGAGTTTCTCACAGTAAAAACTCAACAACAAGCCACAATGATCAACATAGAGAAAATGAAGCCACTTCATCAAGGTCAAACTTACCACCACAAAGAAAATGGACCAGGGATCATCCATTTGATCTTATCATTGGAGATCCTAATGCAAAGGTCCAAACCATAAGAGCAACTCAAGAAGAATGCTTATATAGCAGTTTTCTATCCAAAGAGGAACCTAAGAGAGTTGAACATGCTCTTCTGGATCCAGAATGGGTTTTAGCAATGCAAGAAGAGCTAAACCAGTTTGAAAGAAATGAAGTACGGAAACTTGTACCCAAACCTAAATACAAATCAGTGATTGGCACTAAGTGGGTATTCAAGAAAAAATGGATGAGAATGGCATAGTCACAAGGAATAAAGCTAGATTAGTTTCTAAAGGCTACTGTCAAGAGGAAGGAATTGATTTTGAAGAAACCTTTGCACCAGTGGCAAGGTTAGAAGCAATAAGGATCTTCCTGGCCTATGCAGTGCATGCCAATTTCAAAGTCTATTAAATGGATGTCAAGAGTGCATTTCTGAATGGTATTCTGGAGGAGGAGGAGGTGTATGTTAGTCAACCGCCTGGTTCTGAAGATCCAGACTTTCCAGAATATGTGTTCTTTCTACTCAAAGCACTCTATGGCCTGAAGCAAGCACCTAGAGCCTGGTATGATACACTCTCACAGTTCCTTATAGAGAATCACTTCATTCGAGGTACTGTTGATAAAACTCTTTTTTATAGAAATGTCAATGGCTCTATGATACTTGTCCAAATTTATGTAGATGATATAATATTTGGGTCTACAGATGAGAAACTTTGCAAGAGGTTTTCCAAACTCATGCAAAGTAGATATGAAATGAGTATGATGGGTGAATTAACTTATTTTCTTGGTTTACAAGTTCAACAAGTAAATGAGGGAATTTTTATAAGTCAAACAAAATACATTTATGATCTTTTAAAAAGGTTTGATTTAGCAGATTGCTCCTCTGCAAAAACACCCATGGCCACTGCCACTAAGCTTGAACCGAATACTAAGGAAAAGAAGGTGGACATGACAAGCTATAGGGGCATGGTTGTATCTCTTTTATACTTAACAGCTAGTAGACCTGATATTATGTTTGCTACATGTTTATGTGCTAGATTTCAAGCTGATCCTAGGGAATCTCACTTAGTAGCTATTAAAAGGATTTTCAGATATCTTAAGGGAACACCAAATCTTGGCATTTGGTACCCTAGAGATTCTGGTTTTGATCTAACTGGTTACTCGGATGTAGATTATGCAGGTTGCAAAATGGATAGAAAAATTACCACAGGAACCTGTCAATTCTTGGGAAACAAGCTGGTCTCATGGTTCAGTAAGAAGCAGAACTCAGTATCTACCTTAACTGCAGAGGCTGAATACATAGCAGCTGGGAGTTGTTGTGCACAGATTCTATGGATGAGAAATCAACTACTTTACTATGGAGTTAAAGTTAAAAAGATTCCAATTTTCTGTGACAACACTAGTGCAATTGCAATATCACAGAATCCAGTGCAGCATTTTAGAACCAAGCACATAGACATCAGATACCATTTCATCAGGGAGCATGTGATGGAAGGCACTGTGGAACTACATTTTGTTTCTAGTGAAAAACAGTTGGCAGACATTTTTACTAAAGCTTTGGATGAAGCAACCTTTTCAAGGTTGGTAAGTGAGCTTGGTATGTTAAATTTCACATGATCTTTTAAAATGTCTGTTCAATTAGTTGCAGCTAGTGAATTTCATTCTCTGGATTTTGTTTGTTTTATTTGCCTATCTGCATGATTATTCTGGAGATATCATTGTAGCATAATTAAATATTTTATTGACATATAACAATTAATGATATTATGTTAATTTTATGTCTATTTAATTGTGAGTTTATCTGATTATTATGGATTAATTCTTGATTCACTAAGTGATTATTTTTAAATCCATAATAATTAGAAGTATTAAATATGTGTATATGTGTATAGGCTGATAGGTCTTGCTGATAAGATGTTTTTCGACCGACAGGTTTCGGTGATAAGATGTTTTTTCAGCTAATTAGGTTGTTAGGTGAGAAATTATTGAGCGGTGTTATTTTTTCAAACATAACCTGTCACTATTACACCTAACCCACTAATCCTTGAAACCTTATAAATGATGTGTTTTTGTTTGTGTTTAACATCATCATTTTTCAGATATACAGAGCATATACACACAATTGCAGAATATTTCGAGCTTTGATCGGAAAGATCTCTCAATCTAGCTGGTGGTTTTTAGATCGGATTTCATATTCTTGCTTTATACCTCATCCTCTATAAAAACTAACCCTTGTTTTTGAATTTCCTCAAAGTTTTGAAAATGGCATTGCAGGGAAGTTTTTTAATTGCTAAAGTTAATCCTATTTCCATTCATCAAATCGAAACCATTTAGGATGAGCAATTTCGGGCTTTGACACAATTTCTGAATGAACATTAATTAATTCGCTATGCTTTAGTTACACAGGTGCAGCTTAACCATGATGCATTGCGTGAACTATATTGCAGTGCGGTTAACACTTCTGGACAGGACGGGTGTGCAATCACATATCGATTGTTTGATAGGTCGATTAGGGTCACTGAACGAGAAGTTAATCGAATTCTCCATTTTCCTATGGAAAATCTCGTTTCCGATCCTACACCTGAACAGATTGAAATGTTCTTTCTTTTTATAAGGTACCAAGATGGCAATTTCAATAATGGTAATCTTTCTAGAACGTTTCTAACCCAGTACTGGAATTTCTTCTTTCACACTTTTAACCATGTTTTTCCTCAGATAGAACAAATCAAGATCGAATACCTGAATTTATTAAAAAATTAAGGTATGCGGTCGCCAATAATTTGAGGATTAATTTTGGAAAAATAGTGCTTGGTCAAATCATTTTAAAGATGAAACACTTGGGAAGAAGAGATGTTCGGACTCAAAATGTCAAATGTCTATATCCAAGGTTTCTACAGCTAATATTAAATAATTTTTTGAATGATGAAGACAGGGTATGCTTGGAAAATGGTCGAAAGGTGGAATGTTCTTACATGAAGACGAATGTAATTAATTACATAAGCAAAAAGAACTATACGGATGTGCCTACAGTCCTAACTGAATATCTAAAGACTGTCCCACTTCCGTTGTTACAAAGACCAGTGAGAGCAGGTATACGACAAGGTAATATTTCAATCCCTGCTATTCCAACCTCTGTATTCCCTGTTATGTCACAGGAAATATAGTTTCTACATCCCCTAGTGGCCATCTTACCCGACCAAGAGCAGGAAATCCCACCGACTCTAACACAGGTCGAAGAGCCCATTCTACAAATGCAAACACAAACACAACAAACTCCTACACCTCAATTGTCACTTAAACGACCAGCCATCAACACTTTTGAGGGAGATAGTGCCTCAGCAACACCACATAAGGAGTTAGTTACATCAGCAGCTCTACCTCATTCTAAAACAAGTAAACCAAATGAACCTGAGGTAACTGCAACTGTTATTGAAACAATTCTTCCTAGTCAAATGAGTGAAAATGTAAATAAGGTTGAATTGACGGGAGCAACTATCTTGAGTTCCATTTCACGGAACATAAGAGTGGTTGATGATCTTTCTAAAGATCAAATGCCTTCACAGGCATCCGAGGTGGAATTACCTACCTCAATAACTGCTGGTGAATCTTTCATTTTACGGAAAGATCCATCGGTAGGTGGTTTTTTATGAACCAAGTGTCTTCACAGACAGTCGAGGGAAACTTGGGTTTTGTGCCATTTAATCGATTCAAGTTGAACCTCCCAGAGGCAAAATCTCTGGATCTCTTTCGAGATTTACCACTCTTTACCAGTGGTCGGCAACTCGCTTCACGCGAGGACGGAGGCTCACGAACTTTCATTGCACCATCCGTGACCTCTGAAAAAGGGGCTAGGATGATTTCATTTGCAGGTACACATATCGGTGGAAGCTCTAGAGGAGAGTTGAGGGAAACATGAACAGAACATGTAAGTGTAACCCAAACCACTAAACCGAGTGAATATATAGTGTTGAGTGAAAGACCTGCAGAACGTACGAGTGAGCAACCTTCTCAACCACATGCACCTGTAACCAGAAAGGAATACAACAGACTCCTTACACGGGTTCAAACAATGGAGAAAGAGTTGCCAAATATCTGTAAGTCCATTGTAGAAATCAAAAAATTTCAACTTATTCAATATGATGTATTCCAGGTTAAATTGAATACCATGGCAACCCATTTAAATGATGCAATCAACTCCTTGGTAAATCCATCTTCGTCTAATTTACCAACTCCACATCCTACTACTTTGGAGGATAACCCAACTGAGGGGGAGAATGTGGATGACCAAGAAAAATCTACTAGGCGTAAGGGCAAGGAAAAGGTTGTTGACACGGAATTAACTTTATTTTGGGAAAGGAAAAGCTAATTGGAGTATTAGTGCTATGTGGAAAGAAAGCAAAGGCAAACTTGAAGATTTGTTTAGTCTAAAGGAACAATTGTCTTGCACTTGGTTAATTTTAGAAATCTGGAAAATGTATATATATGATCCAGAATGCACTTTAATATTATTTATCTTTGAACTTTTTTTTTTGTTATATCAGTTGAGTTATCCTCTAGAAATTTGTTTGTCAAACCCTAACAATAAAATAGGGGGAGATTGTAAAGCATAATGTAATATGTAATATGTAATAGAGGATATATAACTCAACTAGGATAAAAGATAAATAATATTAACTCTATACAGGGATCGTGAAATTTGAAGAACATGCATCAACAAGGATTAAGTCGCTGAAAGAAGTTCATTAACATGATCAAGCCTCAGTGACAGAATTAGATGTACAGATGATTTAGTTGAAGGGCAAAAAAGATTACATGTATTTATATTATTTGAAGATATTGTTGCAGGCTAATCAATTGGAATGTAACGAAAGTGTGAAGATCAAGATCAGTGCTAGTCACTTGTGAATCAGACCAGTGCACTAAGTGTCAGCACATACGAGAAAGATCAACACATTAATTCACAGAAAGAATTGCTAAAGCCTATTGACGATCAAGGACAAACATAATATCTCAAGGTATTGTCAAAAATTAATTTACTCTGAAAATTAAATAAGTAACAGATTAATTAATTATTTATAACAAAATAATTAAATTAATCTGGTACTTGTATTATTTTCTGAGATGAATTAAAACAGCAGAATAAACAGAAGAGAGAAAGAATAGTAATACTATGCACAGTTACTATGCAAGGTTACTATGCGTGGTTACTATGCACGGTTACTATGCAGGTACTGTGCAAATAGTGTTACTGTGCAAATAGTGGTTACTGTGCAAATAGTGGTTACTATGCAGGTGGGGCCACGTCCAAAATATTTTCAACAAATGGTTGGTGGAATAGTACTATGCAGGTGGGGCCCACGTCCAAAAATTCTCAGCAAACGCGTTTTGGTTGTTGGAATAGTGGTTACAATGCAGGTGGGGCCCACATGAATAGTATAGCATAGTATAGTATAGTGACTTTCTAAAACCTATAAATAGGCTTGTTGTAGTTCATTACAAAACACACCTCAACACACAACTTTCTCTTCTCTCTCTTATATCTTCTCTGTGTAAGCTGCTAGACAGTCCATCTGGTAGGAAAGTCGGCTTAGCCCGCTTTCAGGAAGTGTCGGGTAGAAGGTCCTCGTGCCTAAACTATCCTTAGGAGTGTTCTGGTTTTGAAGCTAATCCATCGGATTAGAAGTTGTAACACCCCTTCGAGTTTATTATCAATAAAGATATATTCTCAGAATTATTTTTTTGGTAGTATCGTATTCAACCCCCCTTCTACGATACTTCGGGACCTAACAAAGCAACAGACAGTTGCTCTCTCAACATGTGAGGTAGAATATATCGCAGCAGCAGCAGCATGCACGTGTCAAGCTATGTGGCTAGGCTACATATTGGGTGAGTTAAATCTTGCCAAGGAGGATCCGGTTACTATTTACGTCGATAATAAATCTGCTATTTCACTTGCGAAAAATCAAGTGTCACGCAGTCGAAGCAAGCACATCAATATTAAATATCATTTTATTCGAGAACAAGTGAACGATAAAATCGTGGAGCTGGTGCGCTGTAGGACTGAAGAAAATTTAGCAGATATATTTACGAAGCCGTTGAAGCCGGATACGTTTCAGAAAATGAAAGAAAGACTCGGAATGGAAAGTTGAGTTTGAGGGGGAGTGTTAGAAGCTGTCAAACTCTTCTAGAAATAAGGTGGTGTACAGCATATGAAAAGAAAACATGCAGTAGGTTTCTTGGTTTCCATGCATACACCTATAAGTTTGAAAATAATGTGTGAATGTAGAAATAGCATGCCATAATTAGTCTTTGTTCAAAAGGTAGGCTGTAGGCTACATATGTGATGTAAGCAATGATGTAAACTTATGTTTGTTCAAGCCTATAAAAGGGCTGCTATGTATTGTTAAGAAAAACACACCAAGAGAAGTGAAACACACCGAAGTGTAAGAGAGCAGAGAGACAGAAAGAAAGAGCTGAAGCTCTTGTGTGAGAGAAAGAAAAGAAATTGTAATTTCTTCTTATATATATATACATTATTTGGTATAAGCCCATACACGTTTCCAATAGCTCATACCGCAAATGTTTTAATTACTTTTGGAGCTGCCCTACCTTTGTTTCTCCAAAAATTGCACAAACAACAAGGATCTCAATACTACATAAGGAAAATTGACATGAAAATGTAAAGAACAATTGACTAATCATGAACCGCAGCTTCCAATAGAGGACAATAATTTACTAGATATTAAAAGCATCTCACATGCAAATATAGCATGACAAGAAATAAAAAACTAATCCAAGACCAAAGTAGTGTTAGATCCACTTGATGGATTTATCTTTTAGGTTGATCGACAACATGAATTCAATGATTTAGTGAAATACAAGTTTTTTCCAGCAAAGATGGGAAATGCATCTACATTCGAGTTATTTTGGAAGTTGAAACCTTGAAACAAGCTTGCGAACAATTTAGACATAAGTTACTATACTTGCACACACTAAGGTCTTCCCATACAAGTCATCAGAATAAAACGAATATTAATGTCAATAGCAGAGAAGTGGAGAACTAAATCAGAAAGTTTTACATGCCAATTGACTTATAATAACAACCCCAGTTGGCCTCTTATCAGGTGAGAGATATCAAACAGTACAAGAAGGTATTTCCATTGCTAGAAGACTCTAGGCTAATTCTAGAAATGCCAACAAAATATTGTGAGGGTCAATAATAACAAAATTGAACCAGGACAGATATTTTTCGTATA
The DNA here is from genome assembly GCA_036435485.1 of Saposhnikovia divaricata. NCBI lineage: Eukaryota > Viridiplantae > Streptophyta > Magnoliopsida > Apiales > Apiaceae > Saposhnikovia > Saposhnikovia divaricata. The sequence goes on along the minus strand of CM071599.1, from coordinate 132,710,354 downwards.
TTATTCTAATATTTATCAGATCAATAAGCAAGAACCCAAGATATTATGATAAGCATAAAAGCAAATGATTTTGCAAAGCACAGCTGCATCAGCACTTACGGCTATTTTACTTGATATGCAACTACATTTTTTCCAAACTGAGAAGCATCATTTTTAAATAATTCTCACACCTCCCAGAGTTGTTGAAGAAATACTGTTAAAAGTCAACAAGAGAGACTCAGAAACGTGTAAAATAGTTTAAGTGTGGTATGAGTGCATCCTTTCAACTAAATTTGCAATATTTAGTTGCATATAAATCATGAATTCTTACTTGAGAACTTTCTAAAGGCCGAATTAATGGAAGTTTAGTTCAACGGTAGCACTTGTGAAAGTAAAAAAAAATATCGAAAGTGATGCAGCTAAACCTGTTCAGCATAGGGTGACATCAGCTGCAAGCCATACACACATGATCATACCAAAAAATTAGAAGAATTTTCAAATGCATCAAATTGATAGAAACAGTACTTCTCTTGATGACTACTGTCTACTAACACTTGGCCGATCTAGAAATCAACATTTTCACAGAGCAAATTGTTGGAGTTCCCTGAGAAAGAGTCAAAGACATCCAAGTTATGCATTAAACATCAAAGTAAAAAAAAGTGTAGTTCAATTGGGAATATATGGAGTTTTATTTGTGGGAGAGGTCTCACTACTGAAGTAAAATTAAGTTATACAACACCACGCATACTTTATGACTCGTGAGTAAACTTCATGAGACCATGTGGTGTTACATTTCTAAAGACCAGTGTACCTGATATAACAGGGCAAAATTGTTAGGCTGCCTAACTCCATTCTTAACAAACACCTCACCAACCATTCCACCACCTACCACCACCTACTACATACTCCTATAAATACTCTTCTCCTCCTTAATTATCAAATACACCATAATTCTCTCCTCTCTCTCTATATAGCTGCTAGATAGTCCGTCTAATAGGGGAGCCTATTTAGCCCGCTTTCAGGAAGTGTCGGGATAGAAGGTCCTCGTGCCTAAACTATTTCTTAGGGTACTTGGGTCTGACTGCAGCCATCGGAGGTGGTCCCGCTGCAGGGGTCTTTCTATCAGGTTTTGTGGCACTGTCCGGGTTGGGAGAGAGAGAGAAGGAAAGGATATCGGGAAATAGTGATAGGGGAGGTTTTGAGAAAAACACTTCAGTGAGTTGGGGATATACATAATAGGTATCGTAGGGCTGAATTTGTGTATAAAATTCAGGGGCCGGATGCCCGGATATTGTAATCTCTTTTATCTAGTGTGAAGTTGTCGCTCTTGTGGATGTAGGCTGGGCCGAACCACGTTAAATATCTTGTCTCTTTTACTGTATTTTTGGTTTGTTGCTTCATTACTATCACGAATATTTGTGGGATCTAAGCACACATATTTACCAAATCGTTTTCGCTTTCGCCAGGAATCGGGCAGATTCCTAACAGTTGGCATCAGAGCTAGTTGTGTCTAAATTATTGGTGTCGAAGGAAAGTCGTTAAGAAAAGTGGTTGTCTAATTAGGCGCCATTTTGACGGAAGTGCTCCCATTGTTTCTTACACTTACCTGGCCAATTGATTTAGTTGCTTGGATTGGTTTGTGTGTGAAAACAGAGATCATGGCAAGTATTGGAGGATTCAAGGTGACTCCATATGATGGTAAAGGAAGTTTTACTCTTTGGCAGAGAAGGGTAAAGGACATCCTAACCCAACAGAAGCTAGCAAGGGCTTTGAAGGGGAAGGAGGGAAAGCCAACAAAGATGAGCGATGAAGATTGGGAGGATGCTGAGTCGCGATGCATGAGTACCATCAGACTATGCATTGCTGATAACATTATCAATAATATTGTTGACGAAAGCACGCCGAAGGAATTATTGTCAAAGTTTGAGACATTGTATCTCGGAAAGAACTTGACTACAAAGTTAAATCTGAAGCGCGAGCTATACAAGCTGAAGATGGAAGCTCAAGGCAATGTTATTGAGCACATGAATGTGTTTAATGGTATTGTTGATCAACTTGAAAAGGTTGATGTAAAATTGGAGGAAGAAGGTAAGGCCCTTATTCTTCTTACTTCGCTTCTGGAGTCATTCGATCATTTGGTCACAACAATTTTGTACGGAAAGGACACGTTAAAAATGGAGGAGGTTCAGTCAGCACTTTTGTCAAATGCTGGAAGGAAGAATCAAGACGGTGACAAGGACGGAATGACAGATTTGGCTTTGCGTAGTCAAAATAATAGAGGAAGGGGTGCTGTGAGAGGATCTACCAATAGCAGGGGTAAATCCAGATACAGTGAAAAGGGCATGCAGTGCTTTGGTTGCAAGGAGTGGGGTCATATTAGGCCGAATTGTCCTCTTAATAAGAAGGATCCAGATGCATGATTGGCTGTGGTTACTCTCGATTGTGAAGATGTTTGCACCGTCTTCAATCGAGGCACTAGTTCTCCAGGAGAATGGATATTAGACTCAGGGTCATCTTATCATGTATGTTCCGAGAGGGAGCATTTTGACAAATTCCAAGATACAAAGAATGAAACAGTTTCTTTGGCTGATGGATCTACTTGTGAGATCAAGGGGACTGGAATGTGAAAATCAAAATGGTCGATGGAATAGTTCGCAGCTTGAACGGGGTAAGATATGTGCCTAAGCTGAGGAAGAATCTAATATCTATCGATCGGTTAGCTTCAGAAGGCTACAGATGCTCTGTAGTAGGGGGCTATGAATATCAAAAGAGGCCGTGTGGTTCGGATGAAGGGAGAGCTACGTGGGGGAATATATCGTTTGATTAGTACGTGGCCAGAACGTACTGGAACTTCGAAAATTTGGTTATCTCGTGCACGAGGGAAGAGTGACTTGAAGGATACTGCAGCGGTTGTATTGCCTTCTAGTCTAGACGATGGTGCAAAGACTACTGGGATGGATGCTTGGTCGAAGGGCTTCCACGACATCAACGAGTAGTTGGTGTGTTGCACCTGCATATGGGCATCGATCAACACGAATCAAGTGAGCAGTGAACCATGCAACAGATTGATTTTTTTGATATGCAGTTGGGGAGTAAATGAAAGATCAATGGTCACACTTGCGTGTGTGATGGACTACATATGGGATTCGCCGACGTGAATCAAGTGAGTATGTGCGTATACAACAGATTGCTTCACATGTATGTAGTTGGACAAATAGAGGTCAATGGTACACTTGTGCATATAGCAAGTGGGCATTCAAGAATGAATGTGCAAACTAGGCACTACTAGAAAAAGTAGAATAGACATCACCCCTTTCACATCAGTTCACGATGTCCCCGATGTAAAAACTATCACTGACATCGGTCGAAAAAAAGCTGATGTCTTTGATATATTATGAAATCACATTGAAAGCAAACTGATGTCATTGGCATATAATTGAAATATGAATGACATCGGTTAGTAGCACAACTGATGTCTTTGACATATTATGACATCGGTCAAAAAACAACTGATGTCTAAAGGCATATTAAAAAAAATTGTATACCGCGCTCACACAAATTTCCCCCGCTTACCCAAAACATTTTCCCCCGCTTACCCAAAACATTTTCCCCCTTAACCAATTTTTTAATTCCCCCCTTTTTTGAGCCCTTCTTTCTCTTTTATACAAAAACAAATTACAGTACTCTCTCTACTTTATCTCTTAAACAAAATCCATCTCTCTCACCGCCCCTGTCTCTCTCTCGACGGCTCACCCTCTCTCTCACCTCACCTTTCTCGACGGCCTCACCCCCCCTCTCTCTCCAGCCCCACCCTCTCTCTTTCGCTCTCTCTTTCATTCTTGTAACCCTAATTTCTCAATTCTCAAATCGATTTGACCAAGTGAGTAAATTAAGTTCAATTCACTTCTCAAATTCGTTTGTTCACTCCTAAAGTGCTCGAATCGGTAAGTGATTAAACTTGCATATGTAAGTAAACTCGATTTGTTCATCAGATCTTTAACCTCAAGTTCGATTGATTTTTTAAGAGAATAATTTATTTAATTTCAATTAGTTCGATTCATTTAGTAAGTAAAGATTCAATTTTGTTCGATTTATTTCTAATTTTTTATTTATTTTAATTGGTTTCTTCACTTTTTTTTATGCAGGAACATTGGTTTGAGCAGTTACATGATTTTTTGTCTATGTCTGGGTAAGATGGAGATGGGTAAGTTATAGATTAATGCGTCTCTGTGCATAATGAAAAAGTTTATTTTTTGTTATTTACTTGATTTTTTGATTAAAATGACCTAAGTTTATATTGTAGTAATATATTATTTACTTGGATTTTTGAGAATATGTGATTGGAATGCAGGGCACTATCTTGAGTGGGATGGAGATCACCTAATTCATTTTCTTATGCCTATTTTGGTTGGTACATATGTTCTCTGTACATTCTCTGTACTTTTTCTTATATATTTTGGTTTTTTGAGTTTTGTTAGTCTTAGATATCTTAATCTATGCAACTTCTATGTTCTAGAATTTCTCCTTCAATGCTTTAAACATGATCTGCAGGTGTTGTGCTTTCTGGAACAACTTCAAGTGAAATTCACCATGCCGGTGTTCTGGAAGGTGACTATTTAAATGATATATTGGTGGTGTTTGTTTACGAAAATCGTAGAGCCAGAGCTACTATGGAGGATAATTTACTACCATTAGTTTTCAGCTTTCTTTTATGTTTGTATAGAGCACGGTAATTGACTAAAAGTATTGTGGGCTGATGATAAACAAATTTATAGATCCTGTTTAGTATTGTTACTGATGAGGATACAATTTGGTTTTTATGTTGGTGCGTTGTAGCTCTGCGTGGTGTGGCTACATTTATATTGGCGCAGACCGTGGAAGTAATGGTATGTACAACGGTGAACTTGTTCCCTAAGAGAATATTATTGGTATCTGTAGTCGAGAATTACTTGCTAGAGGTTGTGAGCTTCTCAAGCGCACACGCATAAAGGTATATAATTTGTTTTATAGTTAATCCCTTCTTGGATCATATGAAATTACACTTTCCTGATATGTATTAAACAATTAGATATATGGCAACTGTTTGGTTGAAGTAAAGTATAAAATTTAGATATATTTGACGTCTGTTCATATGTATGTTTGAATGACTGCAATATCACAATAGTTGCTGAATTAGTACTGGCATGTTAATCATATTGGACGTTGAGTTCTGTTTACGGATCATGCAGGTGATCTTCATTGGAAAAAAGTGTCCTTCTATATCAACAAGATGGGCCAGGTTAGTTTGTTTTTCTTCATTTCTTTGTTAAATTGTGTAGATATAGTGTTAAATCTAATTGCAACTGATTAAATTTTTTTCTATTTCTAATTATGCAAAAATTGCATGCTTTGCTGGAAATGGATGCTTTGCTGGAAATGGATGTACTTCAGCTTCTGTGTGGATATCACTAGTACCAAAGATAGAAATTATATTATGGTGAATTCTTCCTCAAACACTTCATCAGAGGTCTTAAATAAAACCCCTCCTATTAGTTCCCCTCTTTTTACATATGTGTACAAGTTATGTTTAAATGGTGTCATTTACTAATATTTATATAGTTAAACTTCAGGTTTATGTCATAGATGGTTTCCACAGAATTCACAAGTAGAACTCTAGGCCTTAGAACAGTTATCAATGGGAGCAGCCCTCAAAGCGGTAGAACAATTATCAGTAACAGAAGCCTTCAAGGTCGGAGAACAATCAAGCAACAGCAACCTTTTAGGCCACAGACCACAAAACAATAACATGGAGTAGTACGTGAATTATGTTTTTGTTTTGGAATAGACATTTTGACTTGAAATGTAGCTAGTTTGTCAATTTTGAGAATAGTCATTGATGTATGTACTGATTTTTTAAAATAATGTTAATCGAGTTTTTGTTATTTTGATATGAGTGTTTGAGTAATTGACACACAGTAACATCATTAACATAAAACAAACTGATGTAATTGACACACAGTAACATCATTAACACAAAACAAACTGATGTAACTGACACACAATGGTGTCACATTGTTGATGCTTTTCACATCGGTTTATAACTGATGTTAATATGTATAATACACATCGGTTATGTATAATAAATGATGTCTAAAACACTATTTGATAACAGTTAGTTGCTAGTAAACGATGTACCAGATAGTATTTAACATCAGTTAGGTGCCAGTGAACGATGTGATAGATACTCTTTGACATCGGTTTGAAACCGATGTGAAAAGGGTTGGACCTTTCTCTACACCCACAAAGACATCGGTTGAAAAATTGCCAGACATCGGTTTTTAGCCGATGTCTATTGACCTGTTTGTAGTAGTGAGGGTATAGTTTGGAGTCTTGGACTCGGGGGGAGTTTTGTCGTATGTAATGATACGGATCAAGGAAAAGTTGGAGTTGTGCCAACAGGGCGCAGGTATGGAGTGCAAGTGAAGAGCTGTGAGTTTGGAAAGAGGGGGAGATTGTTAGGCTGCCTAACTCCATTCTTACCAAAGACCTCACCAACCATTCCACCACCTACCACCACCTACCACCTACTACATACTCCTATAAATACTCCTCTCCTCCTTCATTATCAAATACACCATAATTCTCTCTTCTCTCTCTATATAGCTGCTAGATAGTCCGTCTAATAGGGGAGCCGGTTTAGCCCGCTTTCAGGAAGTGTCGGGATAGAAGGTCCTCGTGCCTAAACTATTTCTTAGGGTACTTGGGTCTGACTGCAGCCATCGCAGGTGGTCCCGCTGTAGGGGTCTTTCTATCAGGTTATGTGGCACTGTCCGGGTTGGGAGATGGAGAGAAGGAAAGGTTGTCGGGAAATAGCGATAGGGGGAGGTTTTGAGATAAACACTTTAGTGAGTTGGGGATATACATAATAGGTATCGTAGGGCTGAATTTGTGTATAAAATTCAGGGGCCGGATACCCGGATATTGTAATCTCTTTTATCTAGTGTGAAGTTGTTGCTCTTGTGGATGTAGGCTGGGCCGAACCACGTTAAATCTCTTGTCTCTTTTACTGTATTGTTGGTTTGTTGCTTCATTACTATCACGTATATTTGTGGGATCTAACACACATATTTACCAAATCGCTTCCGCATTCGTCGGGAATCGGGCAGATTCCTAACAAAAATATTGCTCTATCAAGAGGAACAATATGTAAAAAGGAAAGCCAGGCTGCAAAAAGACAATTCTGCACATCACCACTAACCAAATTGCATGCTTGGATCATATTTTGTTTGGCTAGACATGGGGGGATAGTACACAGATCATAAAGGCTAAGCTTGGTAGTTTAAGTTAAATACTTTATTATAGTTTACTATTAAGGTTTTCTTCCCAATTATGATAACATAATTGGAATGGTTATGAGAGATCATGAAGGAACGTTTATTGAAGGAAGGAGTATGTCACTTCCTCGTCCAGCAACTGTTTTTGAAGCCGAATGCATTGGAGTTAGGGAAGCACTGTCATGGTTACTCAGCTATCAAAATCGAACAGCCGTGATAGAAACGGACTCATTGCTGACGGTTAAGGCACTTCATGGGTGCAATAAGAATTTGTTGGAGGTAGGGCACGTGGCCGATCAATGTAAGATGCTGCTGAATGAACTACCTACAGTTTGTGTAAATCATGTAAGAAAGCAAGCCAACAAGGTGGCACATAGCTTAGCTAGAATCCCCTGTTTGTTAAATTGCTTCATTGTTTTCTCATCTCCTCCTACCCATTTGGTGGAGATTGTTATGAGTGATTTCTTGGATTAATGCAATTCTGTTATTTTCAAAAAAAAAAAAAAACAATCATAAGATTAGAGACCAATCAAGGTTTATAACCACGATAGTAAGCTAAGTATCCAATCCAATACAACAAAATTCACATGATAGCAAAAAACAGTTCCCTGAAAAATTAGTAAACTCCCCAAATGAAGACCCGAGTAGCTAAGCTACATCTATTAAACGACATAGCGAATTTACGATGGTCAGTGGATGTAAAATTGGATCAAGGGTTTTAAGACAAAATGTTTATTACTATATAGATATAAAGATCATCATGCTGTGATAAAGGTAAAATAGATCGTGCAAAGGGTGAAAAATAAGTTTTAAAAAATGGAGACGCAGGGGATGAAAACCTGTACATTAGTAACTGAACAGTCACCTTTGGGTACTGGCAGTGCTTAAATCATAAGTTTATAATACTGCTGTTGTTATAACTTGCAAGATTTAGTTGTATCATGTGAATAATGTATTTATACTTCGGAACTTTTTGATGCCAATAAATAATGAAAGTTCAGTTCAACATTGATAAAAAGATATTTCAGACGCGATGCAGCTGAATAAATTCCCGTTTTCCAGAGTAACATTAAATGCAAACCACACGTGACAAGGCCGTCGCGTGCCTATCAAATAATAATTTCTAACAAATCCTTCTAACTATGTAGTAGGGTAAGTCAGAGTCGATCCCACAGAGACAAACGTATCAATCACTAGTTGTTTCTGATTTAATTCTGCTAAGCAAGTAACACAATAAATATTGAGGATTTATTAAACTAAACTTATACTAATTCGAATTGTGTTTATATTAATCAAATATTAAAAACATCCAGAATTAAGTATCCCCACTAGCATGAATTGATGCAATCGTGAATTCCCTCCCCAATTAATCGTATACTACTCAACAGGAAAGATGCGCCCTATAAATACCAATAATCTCTCTCTAGTATTAATGGCTTCTCTTAAAATACAATCAAACCTATTCTCATGGTATCATGCAATTTAGAGACATTAAACATAACATCCTAATTTCCTAACAATCCATTCTACCTATTCTCATGGAGAATTTCATGTTCTTATTGGATAAATCACAACCATCTAAATCCAACTCTCACTGGTAATTAGATATTGGTTCAAACAATACACATAATCACGTCTGATTTGTAATTGTTAATTTAAACAACTCAATAAGCAAGAGCAATTAAACAATCAAATTGGGGGAATTGGGAAAATCACACATCAATCATAACTAGGGTTCTACTTAACCCTAGATTAATTATCTACTCACTCATAATTGAATTAACAAAACAAGAATTAATAATTGAACACATAATTATAAGAATAGAAGAAAAACCTTTAATCTTGATCTTCAAAGAAAATAAATATTCTCCCAAAAATCTCCACAAGAAAGTGTTTACAAAGTTGTGTGTATATAAAAATAATCGATCCCTAAATCAATCACCTAGATGAGTTTTTATAGTGTTACAAGACTTAAGTAATTGCCTTAAATAAATAGGCCCAGCTAAAAGTAATTAGAATTATATTACAAATAGAAAAAGGACCAAAATTCAGCAAAAAAATTCCCGCACAGCCACGTACAGGCGCAGCTGCGCAAGGAAGGGCGCAGCTGCGCTTGGTGAATTCTGCTCCCAGTGCTTGAAGGGCGCAGCTGCGCGGCTGAGAGGCGCAGCTGCGCGAACTGCTGTCTGCCGAGCATTCCTTGACAAAAATAAAGGCTAAACTTCCGCGTTTTGTTGCCTGGTTCGTGTTGCGCTTTAGCATCATTGCGAACAAGTGATCAAGCCTCAAATCTTTATCAACGATCCACAATTCCATCACTTCTTCTCACAAATTCATAAATTCATTGCTCGGAGCCAAAAACACCGTAAAATCGTTAAATCCCTTCAAACTTGGCAATACTTTATTTCCTGCAATAAACTCATCAAAAACTAATTAAATACTCACGATTATTCGCAAAAACACTATAAATGTGGGAACAAAATCCTCTAGAGTATATACAAAATACACTCTATCAAATATCCCCACACTTAGCATTTTGCGCGTCCTCGTGCAAACTAACATAATAAATATACTAACTAATTAATACCACTTCTGTAGGTGATCACGGTTGCATTTAACATATGCAACAAGTCCTTTAAACCCCTAGGTAGCCCTAGTGGCCGAGTAAGGTCTCGTGAGGGTTTATAGTGAATATACCCACAAAATTCATCTAACTCATGCAAAAGATCACACATCAACACAACACCACACACACCCGTCCTCTCATGCCACTTCCGCTAAAGAATCAAAATGAAAATGCAATGCCTTGGTGTATAGAGTGCAAGTATCCACATAGTCTACTCAAAGAAGATGCATAAGATCATAGAAATTCATGTCAAATGTAAGAATATGTTGGTAAACATGCTAAGCACACAAGAGCACATCTTTGAGACAAAATCTGGGATCTCCTATGCCAAAAGCAAAAACTCACCGTTCACTCACAAAAATATTCACTCAAAACAAAGGGTAAGTGTTTCACTCTACTCCAACAATATCATAAACATGCTTCGTCCTTGATATCAATCTAACTCTTAATACAACATACATCATTGATGACAATCAAAAGGTCTTTTATAAGGTTGTAATGGGGCTAGGGACAAGGTATGTCAAGAAAGCCAAAGAAGGTTAAGTCAAAAGCTAGTACCCGACAATAAAATTCAAACGACTCCCGTAATTTCATCCCCACACTTGAACTTTTATTTATAAACAACTTGACTAGTCGAAACAAAGTAGGATCACAAAAGATAAAAATGCTCTCATATTTATTTATTTTTTCCTTTTTTTTTCTTTTTTTTTTATTTTTTTTTCTTTTTTTTCAAGAGAGCAAAATAATAGCAAGAGCAACGATCCCATAAATATGATTTCAAATTTCGACTATCAAGCTATGAACCAAACCCCAAATATTCTCCCAAAGTTATGATCATCAATAAAACCCCCTTTTATGCACACCTTATCACTCCCTTACAAACAATACAAGCCTTTGACAATTAGGTTCAAATTTAATGTAAGGCCAATAGAATAAAAAGGATAATGGCAAGTAATGTGGTGTGTCACCGAAAGAATAAGATTAAGCTCAAAGGGTTAACTAATGGATCATGTATAAATGGTTTGGATATATAGGAAATATGAGGTTATACCTAATTGCCTTTATCATCTTATCATCAATTAATGTCATGCATCTCAAGAAAGACCTCAAGCAAGTGCTAGCAATGCAAACGACAAGTGGACACTCAAGCAAACGAATAGTCATGCAAAAGATATGCATATAAGCTCAAAACTCACTTGGTGTGACAAAGCATAATCAATCCCAAAGTAATAGTCTCTCTAACGCACCTACTTGTATTCAAAGCATATAAACCAAATTACCTTGCATATATTCATGTCATTCTAATCACTTAGCACATTTAATAAGTCTACTAGTTTCTACTTGCTAGTGTAAGTGTGTGCACAAGAACATCACATATCACTTCTCAAACAAAAGCATCCATAAACACAAGATTTCTAAGCATGCATGGGTGTATTTACTTAAGTAATCTTCACATGGCTAGAATTATACAACACAATATTCAACACAAAACACAAAATACAACACAAATATACAATAACTACTGCTTACCCCTAAAATTCCCCCCAAACTTGAAATCTTCAGTGTCCTCAGTGAAGACAATAAAAGGAATAACAGAAAACATACCTAATCATCCTCAGAGCGGCCCTCCTCAGGTGGTGTATCCGGAGGTGGATAAACAGTGTGAGCTCCATAAATAGGCCATGTAACCTGCACTCCCTGCTGTTGATACACCCCATCCAAGGCATGAGTTAAATCCGCAGCAAATCGACTTTTGATTTCATGCGAGGTATCCAACCGCCTCATTAGACGCCTAAACTGAGCATCACTAAAAACCACGGCACCCTGACTTGGCTGTGACTGAGAAGGGCCCGATGTACCGCCCCGTCTAGAAACTCTCTCCTCAGGTGGTGGATTACCACCTCCAGCAGCATCAATCATATAACCAAGACCTCTAGGATGAGGAACGCCGCCCGGCCACTCCGTCATCCTGTTAATAGCATGGTGGTCAATATTAGCAGTACGCCGCTGCAGAACCTCATCAATATGCCAGCGGACACCCACAGCATAACATAAATTAGTAACAATAACTGCATGCGGGATCCCTCCGGTAGTGCCACCATTCAAGAATTTCAGGATATTTTGGTGAATTAATGACCCAAGATCAATGTAATGTCCGTTTAGAATTGCCCACAAAATGATAGCTCGCTCGACGGAAACCTCGGTGACATGTGATGAAGGCATTATGCGAGCACTTAGAAAAAGGAACCAAGCTCTCGCATATCTAGTCAATGCAGCCGCAGGGAAGTGAAGCGGCTCAGTCGTGCCTACCTTACATTTCCATACCGTGCCCGGCACACACATCCCTGTAATAATAGCCTCCAAATCAACGTCCGCTCGGGTCTTGAATGTCCAATTCTCAGCACCCCTAGGTCTATCCGGCTGAAACACAACACGTCGAATAGCCGCTAGCCCATAATCCACAATTTTGCCCCTTACCATAGCTAACCCATTTTTCTCCATCTTAGCGTTAGCATAGAACTCCTTTATCACACTCAACGGAATCGACTCCGGCTTGGCACAAAAATCTGCCCACCCCCTTTCATCTACCATATCCGCCAACTCACCATCCTCACTTGAGGGTGCAAAACCCCGTTCCTTAATTACCAATCTCATCATTAAACTATCAAACTCATCTTGCGCTTGTCGAGAAACAAATATTTTATTATCAAAATCCTCCTCCGTAGAGGGGTTAGAACTACTACCACCCACAATCCTTTGTTTCTTAGGAGCCATAATCCAAACACTTAGCACAAATAATCAACAATTGCAACAACCCTAAAAATCTTACACACAATATCCCAATTCCAATAATTCAATTCAAACAAAACAAAATAGAAAGAAAGAATTGTACCCACTTGAATTGAAGATGATAACCTTGTAAGAACTCCCCCAAACTTGAATTAGAGAATCCCTTGAATCTTTATTGGAGGGTGTATGAATTGGAATAGAGAGGGGATTTGTGTGTATAGGTATAGATATAGTGTAGATGGGTTAGGAGAAAAGATTAATTTGAAAAGGATTTGTGTTTGGAGAATTGTAATTAGATGGGAGATAGTTTTTTAGGGCTTGAGATTTGAGAGAAATTTGATTTGTGTGGGGATATTAGGGAATTGGGGAAGAGATGGGTTAAGTAAAAAAATTTGTTTTTTTTAAAGGGTGTAGGCGCAGTTGCGCGCTGTAAGGCGCAGTTGCGCGTTGTGGCTTCTGTCCAGGCGCTTTGTCCAGGCGCTCAGCAGCGCTGCTGCGCAGGAAATGGCGCAGTTGCGCGAGGTAAATTCTGTTTTTCATTTTTTTTTTTCAAAGAAAATAAATCACAAAAGCTTGGGTTGCCTCCCAAGTAGCGCGTTTGTTTAATGTCGTTAGCCCGACATTGTCACGTCAATCATTCTGAAAGAGGAGAAGACAACCGAATATCCACCTCCTCATTAATTGGTTCACCAGCTCGATAGTGTTTCACTCGTTGACCATTCACCTTAAACGACTCTCCTTTGGAATTCAACAATTCGACAGAACCATACGAAAAAACTTTGCGTACCTTGAACGGACCCGACCACCTAGAACGGAGTTTTCTGGGAAAAAGTCTTAACCTCGAATTGAATAGAAGAACTAACTCCCCTTCCTTAAATTCTCTACGTAATATCCCCTTGTCATGCCACTTCTTTATTTTCTCCTTGTAAAGCTTAGAACTCTCATAAGCCTCAAAACGAAGCTCTTCAAGCTCATTAAGTTGTAGAAGTCTCTTCTCACCCGCTGCTAACATATCAAAATTCAGACCTTTGATAGCCCAAAATGCACGGTGCTCCAACTCAACGGGAAGATGACATGCTTTTCCATAAACCAATCTATACGGAGTTGTCCTAATAGGTGTCTTAAACGCAGTTCTGTACGCCCAAAGTGCATCATCAAGTTTCATAGACCAATCTTTCCTTGATTTTGCTACTGTCTTTTCCAAGATAGTCTTTATTTCGCGGTTAGAGATCTCCACCTGACCACTGGTTTGGGGATGATAAGAAAGTCCAACCTTATGATAAACTCCATATTTCTTCAACATAGCTTCAAAATGATTCTCGAGAAAATGCTTTCCTCCATCACTGATTAAAATCCTTGGCACTCCAAATCTAGGAAAAATCGTCTTCTTAAAGAATTTGCTCACAACGCGAGCATCATTAGTGGGAGATGCAACGGCTTCAACCCATTTCGAGACGTAATCCACAGCTACCAAGATATATCTATTCGTAAAAGATGGAGGGAAAGGTCCCATAAAATCTACTCCCCACACATCGAAAAGCTCTACTTCAAGAATGCTATTGAGAGGCATCTCATTGCGTCTTGAAATATTCCCCGTTCTTTGGCAACGATCACAAGTATGAACATATTGGTGGACATCTTTAAAAAGAGTTGGCCAATAAAAACCGCACTGAAGAACCTTTGCTGCAGTTTTCGTAGTACTTGCATGACCACCACTTGGCGAATCGTGACAATGTGAGATTATAGAAGCAATCTCATTATACGGAACACATCGTCTAATAACTCCATCAGCACAAGATTTATAGAGAAATGGATCATCCCAAAAATGCTTCCTCACATCATAGAAAAATTTCTTCTTTTGCTGTGACGAATAACCATGAGGAACAGTTCCACTAGCTAAGAAGTTGGCTATGTCCGCATACCAAGGAACCTCTAGACTTGCAAGAGAAACTAGATGATCGTCAGGAAAAGAATCATCAATCGGAGTAGATTCATCACCACCTATATTAAGAGTAAGGCGTGAAAGATGATCCGCAACCACGTTCTCAGCCCCTTTCTTATCCTTAATCTCTAAGTCAAATTCTTGAAGAAGCAAAATCCACCGAATCAGACGAGGTTTAGCATCCTTCTTACTCATCAAGTATCTCAAAGCTGCATGATCCGTGTGAACAATAACTTTTGAACCAACGAGATACGATCGAAATTTTTCCATAGAGTAGACCACTGCTAGCAATTCTTTCTCCGTGGTTGCATAATTAATCTGAGCCCCATCCAAGGTCTTGCTTGTATAGTATATAGCATGTAGCTTTCCATCTTTCCTTTGGCCTAGGACTGCACCAATAGCTTGATCACTAGCATCACACATGATCTCAAATGGTAGACTCCAATCCGGTGGTTGTATAATTGGAGCAGAAACAAGTGCTTTCTTCAATGTTTCAAAAGCCTCAACACAAGCATCAGTGAACACAAAAGGTACCTCCTTACCCAAGAGCTCGGTAAGAGGTCGAGCAATCTTCGAAAAATCTTTTATGAAACGGCGATAGAATCCCGCATGACCAAGAAAACTTCTTATCCCCTTGACTGAAGTAGGGGGTGGCAAGCGCTCAACAACCTCGACCTTGGCTTTATCAACTTCAATGCCTCTCTTCGAAACAACATGACCCAGAACAACTCCCTCTTGTACCATAAAGTGACACTTTTCCCAATTGAGAATGAGATTAACTTCTTGACATCTATGAAGCACCTTCTCCAAGTTACGTAAGCATACGTCAAAAGAAGTTCCACCAACTGAGAAGTCATCCATAAAAACCTCCATAATGTCTTCAATGAAATCTGAGAAAATTGCCATCATGCATCGCTGAAATGTGGGAGGAGCACAACACAGACCGAACGGCATTCTGCGGTATGCAAATGTACCATAGGGACATGTAAAAGTTGTCTTTTCTTGATCATCTGGATGAATAGGAATCTGGAAAAACCTGAATATCCATCTAAGAAGCAGAAGTAAGAATGTTTCGCCAACCTTTCAAGCATTTGATCAATAAAAGGGAGAGGAAAATGATCTTTCCTTGTGGCCTTATTCAATTTTCGATAATCAATGCACATGCGCCACCCTGTAACAGTTCTAGTAGAAATCATCTCACCCTTATCATTCTTCACCACGGTCATTCCTCCCTTTTTTGGAACAACATGTACCGGACTGACCCACTTGCTATCAGAGATAGGATAGATTATACCTGCATCAAGAAGTTTTAAAACCTCCTTTTTGACCACCTCCATCATATTAGGATTGAGTCTCCGTTGGTGCTCAATAGAAGAAGCTTGCTCATCTTCCAGAATAATCTTATGCATGCAGAATGATGGATTGATGCCCTTGATATCATCAATGGAATAGCCAATAACATTTTTATACTTTCTCAAAACCGTGAGCAATTGCTCAATTTGAATGTCATCAAGCTCAAAATTGACAATGATAGGATATGATTCATTAGGTCCCATAAACACATATTTCAAAGACGCAGGTAAGGGTTTCAGTTCTACCTTAGGAGGCGTGGAACTCTCCTTAACTTCCTCATGCTGTAGCACATTAGAATGTTCATGCTTATATGTAGGTGCTGCATCCAAAAGCTTCTCGTAACCCATACACTCTCCATCTTCTTCATTTACGTTACCCTCGAGAACGGCTTGAAGTGGATCCTCAGATAAAAGAATTTTTGTTTTCATGTCGATCACTTCCTCTAGTGCATCCACCCTATTAACAAACTCATCCGTAGAAGGATGTCCCATTGTACTTTGCAGCTTGAATTCCATCTTCTCGTCGCCTACTTCGAAAGAAATTCTTCCATTTTTCATGTCAATAATAGCTCCAGCTGTTGCTAAGAAAGGCCTCCCAAGAATGATAGGAATATTGGCATCTTCTTCCATTTCCATGACAACAAAATCGCATGGAATATAAAACCTTCCTACCTTAAGGGGCACATCTTCAAGAATTCCAAGTGGAAATTTCACACTTCTGTCGGCCAGTTGTAGAGAGATGCGTGTGGGTTTCAGTTCACCCATCTTAAGTTTTTCACAAATTGATAGTGGCATCAAACTGACACTTGCTCCAAGATCACATAAAGCCTTTTTTATTTCGACATCCCCAAGCTGAACAGGAATAGAGTAGTTACCTGGATCCGCTAACTTCTTTGGAAGATCATTTTGCAAGATGGCACTGCACTCTGCCGTTAATGAGATGGTAGAGCTTTCTTCAATTTTTCTCTTCCTTGACAAAATATCTTTAAGGAATTTTGCATAAGATGGCATCTCAGTGATAGCGTCCATGAATGGGATATTGATATGTAGCTTCTGCAAAATTTCAAGGAACTTACCATACTTCTTCTCTAGCTTGTCTTGTGGCAACCTTTGTGGAAAAGGAACAGGTGGCACATATGGCTTAGGAAGAACATCTTCTGATTCTTTCTTCTCTTTGTCCACGGCCTCTGGTTCTACCGGTTTCTCAGTTGCAATCGCCTCTTCACTTCCCTTAGCATTCACAACATTTTTGCTCATGTTCAATTCCGGCTCCTTCAATTCTTTACCACTCCTTAACGTGACAGCATTGATATGACCCCTTGATGGTTGCTCAGTTTGACCAGGAAGTTGGCCTGAAGATTTATTTAGCTGGCTCAACTGTTGAGAAATCTGAGTGATAGTGTTCTCCATCATCTTGTTGTGAGCCTTTATCTCGTTAATGCTCGAATCAAAATGGTCATTCTTCTTTGATTGTGTAGCAATGAACCCTTCCATGAGATTCTCCAAGTTAGATTTCTGTGGCGGAGCTTGTTGAAAACCAGGAGGCTGAGAAAAATTGTTTTGTGAAGATTGAGCTTGACCCTGATTGTTCCTGTAGGAGAAATTTGGATGATCTCTCCACCCTGGATTGTATGTGTTGGAATAAGGATTATACTGCGGCTTTGGATTCTGATTGTAAAGAGCATTAGCCTGTTCAACTGCCATTCCAGAAGGATTGTATTGACAAGCAAGTTTGGTGTGTCCAACAACTCCACATACCTCACATGAAGCAACAGTAGATGAAGTACTCCTAGCATCCAATTGCTCAATCTTCTTAACCATTGCCTGCTTAGTAGTATTCAACATGGTTAGAGCATCAACATCATACTTACCACCCTTCTTAGGATGATTTCGATCATTGTATGGAAAATTGTCATTAGATGCCATCTCGTCTAACAAAGTTTTCGCATCTTCAGTACTTTTCTTCATAATAGAACCACCAGAAGAAGCATCAACAAAGTTTCGGAACTCTTGTGTCAACCCATTGTAGAATGTTTGGATCAACAACCAGTCAGGAATTCCATGGTGAGGGCATTGTCTCTGAAGTCGCTTAAATTTTCTCCAAGCATCATGAAGTGACTCGTCATCATCTTGACGAAAATTAGAGATCTCATTCCGTAGCTTAGAGGTCTTCTTCTGACTGAAGAATTTAAGTAGAAAAGCCTTCGCAAGACTATCCCAAGTAGTGAATGTATTTGGTCCTTCATCCTTTAACCAATCTTTTGCTGCATCCCGAAGAGAGAATGGAAATAATCGCAGCTTAACAGCTTCATCACTTACATTGGTCATCTTTATAGTATCACACTTCTCCAGAAAACTCTCAAGATGATCAACAGGATTTTCATTGGACAATCCTGCGAAAGAGTCATTAGAGATGAATTGGATGAACTGAGGCTTCAGTTCAAAGTGTGTAGCTGTGATTGCTGGTCTGACAATGCTTGAGAGTACGCCTGTAGCATCTGGCATACCATGCTCCCTGAGAGCTTTAGCTGGTGCATCACCCATAACTTCCTTGTTCTTGTTTTTCCTTCGCTTGCCTGCTTGCCTTCTTGCTGTAGCTTCAATTTCAGGATCAATAGTAATTAAATCTTCAGTACCTGAACCTCGAGTGTGCATGCAACAAGAGAACTAGAAACGATGATCAATTAACAAGGGAATAATAGCCGAAGCAACACAACTAAAATACTTAGCTAAATCAATTCAAAATTAACTAATATAACACTGCTTTGTCCCCGGCAGCGGCGCCAAAAATTTGACAAGGCCGTCGCGTGCCTATCAAATAATAATTTCTAACAAATCCTTCTAACTATGTAGTAGGGTAAGTCAGAGTCGATCTCACAGAGACAAACGTATCAATCACTAGTTGTTTCTGATTTAATTCGGCTAAGCAAGTAACACAATAAATATTGAGGATTTATTAAACTAAACTTATACTAATTCGAATTGTGTTTATATTAATCAAATATTAAAAACATCCAGAATAAAGTATCCCCACTAGCATGAATTGATGCAATCATGAATTACCTCCCCAATTAATCGTATACTACTCAACAGGAAAGATGCGCCCTATAAATACCAATAATCTCTCTCGAGTATTAATGGCTTCTCTTAAAATACAATCAAACCTATTCTCATGGTATCATGCAATTTAGAGACATTAAACATAACATCCTAATTTCCTAACAATCCATTCTACCTATTCTCATGGAGAATTTCATGTTCTTATTGGATAAATCACAACCATCTAAATCCAACTCTCGCTGGTAATTATATATTGGTTCAAACAATACACATAATCACGTCTGATTTGTAATTGTTAATTTAAACAACTCAATAAGCAAGAGCAATTAAACAATCAAATTGGGGGAATTGGGAAAATCACACATCAATCATAACTAGGGTTCTACTTAACCCTAGATTAATTATCTACTCACTCATAATTGAATTAACAAAACAAGAATTAATAATTGAACACATAATTATAAGAATAGAAGAAAAACCTTTAATCTTGATCTTCAAAGAAAATAAATATTCTCCCAAAAATCTCCACAAGAAAGTGTTTACAAAGTTGTGTGTATATAAAAATAATCGATCCCTAAATCAATCACCTAGATGAGTTTTTATAGTGTTACAAGACTTAAGTAATTGCCTTAAATAAATAGGCCCAGCTAAAAGTAATTAGAATTATATTACAAATAGAAAAAGGACCAAAATTCAGCAGAAAAATTCCTGCACAGCCACGTACGGGCGCAACTGCGCAAGGAAGGGCGCAGCTGCGCTTGGTGAATTCTGCTCCCAGTGCTTGAAGGGAGAGGCGCAGCTGCGCGAACTGCTGTCTGCCGAGCATTCCTTGACAAAAATAAAGGCTAAACTTCCGCGTTTTGTTGCCTGGTTCGTGTTGCGCTTTAGCATCATTGCGAACAAGTGATCAAGCCTCAAATCTTTATCAACGATCCACAATTCCATCACTTCTTCTCACAAATTCATAAAGTCATTGCTCAGAGCCAAAAACACCGTAAAATCGTTAAATCCCTTCAAACTTGGCAATACTTTATTTCCTGCAATAAACTCATCAAAAACTAATTAAATACTCACGATTATTCGCAAAAACACTATAAATGTGGGAACAAAATCCTCTAGAGTATATACAAAATACACTCTATCAACACGCACATGATCATACCATTAAAAAAAAAAAAAAATCACTTAAGATGGATACAAACACGCCAATGTAGAAATCAATTTTTGGCAAAGAAAGTTGTAGGAGGTCTACGAGGAGGACTTAAAGGCATCCGAGTTATGCATGACATTCGTGTGGGCATACAGGAGGTCTAATTTGTGGGAGAGGTCTCACTACTGAATATGAATCAAGTCATACAACATACGCACAGATTCTATTAAACAGACGCATTTTTCTGACTCATGAGGAACTTCACGAGACCACATTTGGTGTTACATTTGCAAAGACCGACGGACCTGATATAACAGGGCAAAAATTTGCTCTATCAAGAGGAACCTTTTGTGAAAAAGAACGCCAGACTGCAAAAAAGACAAATCTGTGCATCACCACTAACCTAACCTAGAGCATCTAGTATTCTACTTCTGCCCACAGAGCCAAAATGCCAGGTTTGCACTAAAGGCTAAGCGTGGTAGAATTTTGAATTAAATAATTATTAAAGATTTCATTCCAATTTTGACAACATAATTAAGACTCTCAAAACAAGACCAATTACGGATTATAACTACAATAATCAGGGATGTATCCCAATCCCATCCAAAACAACAAAATTTTATAATAGCCAAAAACAGTTCTCTGCTAGACAGCTCCTTTTATGAAGACACCAGTTGCCAAGCTACAATGGTCAATGGATATAAAAATGGAGAAAGAAATTTGATACAAAATGTTCACTAGTTTATAAAATATAGAATTCATGCAATAAATAGGTCATATAGCAAAATAACTAAGGTCCTACTCTTGTCAATGGCCTGTGTTATATAACCAGATCTGAAACCTGTCCAGATAGTTCTTTATCATTATTTAAAAATGTTTCCAATTTTTAATATCCTACCACTGCTTCTTCTCTCCGAGTATCAACCCCTGCATTCAAGACCTAAACCCTGCAGTTTTCTCTTTTCAGGCACAAAAAGATTCTACTAAATGGGATAATCAGTAGCATTCGGCATAAAAATATTCTACTAAATGGGATAGTCAGTAACATTTGGCACAAAAAGATTCTACGAAATAGGAAACTCAGTAGCATTCGGGACAAAAATGTTTTTAAGATTTCATTTTAAGGTCTGATAGCATTAGCCAAGGCTAAATGCTGCTGAAAAATGAAAAAGAAAGATTGAGACCTTAAGTTCAAGTAAAGGCATTTAACTATACAAGCACTTAAACTTCAGCAATCAAGCTTTACCAACAGGAGAAAAAAATGCTGTAGATATATAGTAAAACGAAGATGAAGCAATAAAAACAAGCATTACAACATGGGCTTGGAGTTTCTAAAGGCCGCTCTAGAAAACTTTTCTACTAGTGCGGCCTATAATCATATTGCAGAACCAAAGGAGGATCATCTTCAAAAGATAGTCATTACATAATTTCCCATAGTGACAAGATGACAATTCAGTAAGCTTAACATATCATATCACAATCTAATTAATAACACTACTTCGTTAATACCTAATAACGTACTACCAAATACACACAAAAGGGTTGTAAAATATATGTAAAATTCAGTAGCATTCTGCTAAATGTTTTCAAAATCACTTCCACGTGTAATGGTACTAGCTTCAGTTAGATACTTGCTGAAATTAATTCTTCCCCTCTTTGTCTTCTTCCAATCTCGCATGTTACGTGACTAGTTATTTCTGTTTCAACCTTAACTTGAATTTATGACATAATTTAGGACTTGCGGAATCTGCAGAGTTCTCTTTGTCAACCTCATACGGCAACAAACTTGCGTGAACACAAGGCATAACACCTCCGTTAGAAGTCGTTGCGTTTTCCAATAAAGTGTAGAGCTCCATGTCATTCGACACAGCCAATCTTATGTGCCTCGGGCGAATCCTTTTCCATTTGTTGTCTTTTGCTGCCCTACCAGCGAGATCCAAAAGCTACACAGAAGATATATGTATAAATAAATCTACATACATCAAATAAGTTATAATTAATCTCCAACAAGCTCCAAAGCTACACTAACACAAATATTCCAACGTATATGTACATATATCATCGATCAACAAATAAGGCCGTGATGATTAATATTTTTTTCCTTGATACCAATATAATAGATACGATTTATTATTTACCTTGTCTCGAAATCACTAACTTATTCAGAATTGACTGTATTACAAATTTGTAACAAATATATACACATATCAACATGATCCCTATCAAAATTCATAATATATTGTGGACCTGTACGTTAGAGAAACAATATATGCACTATTTTTCCTTACTTCAGCAGCGAGATATTCGAGAACCGCAGCAAGGTAGACTGGAGAACTGGCACTAAGACGTTCAGCATATCGACCCTCTTTGATATATCGAGCAAGCCGGCCAACAGGAAACAGCTTTAGTTCCACTTATCCTCCTGCCTCTTCCAGCAACCCCTTCGCATGCACCTGTTAAGCTCATTATGAAAAAGCTCTAAAAAATGTATGGATAGACAAAAAATTTATCTACTGTATGTGTTTTAAGAGTTGTGAGGAATTAGTGACATAGTGGGTATACAGAGTTGGGGGAGTGGCAGACGTTCAAACTTTCTTTTTTGAAAGATTACAAAATCACAAAATATTTACTTAATATTCAAGAAGTGCATATTTCATGTGGAATTGTAACAACAGACCGATCAGCAATCGGAAAATGTGTACAGTGGTGTTTACTTCGAGTTTTATGTATTAACTACTCGATAACCCATACCAAGCGGATCGTAATAAATTATCTTAAATTTTTAATTTTTAACTTTTTTTAATAAAATAAAATCTTAAAGCACCAAGTTGTATATAATACTATATATAACCGATAACCCGTGCGAAGCACGGATCGTAATAAATTATCTTAAATTTTTAGTTTTTAACTTTTTTTAATAAAATAAAATCTTGAAGCACCAAGTTGTATATAATACTATATTCTCGACTTTTATTTCGATTTATAGTTAATAGACTCCTAGTATATAACTTCACTATTAAATTAAATTAATATTTAATATTGTTATTTTATTATTTAAATGTACATAACTTCATTCTGGTAATATAATATAAGAGTAGCTATATTATTAATTGTATTTATTATTAATCTATTATAGATACTTTTAAATATTAGTTAAAGGAGTCCTAAGTTCTATTTAATACTATATTCCTGATTTTTTTTCTTAATTAAAGGAGTCCTAAATTCTATTTGATACTATATTTATGACTTTTATTTCAATTTTTAGTTAATAAACTCATAATATATAATTTCATTATTAAATTAAATTATTATATAATATTATAATTTTAATTAATTAATATTTAGTGACATACCATGCATACCGCGGTATACATGGCATACCATTTAAAGGGGGTTTCTGCTTTTAATAAATAATAATATAGATTGGAGTTTATTACTATAAAGAGTTGCTGCATGCTACTGCTGTTTTCTTTAGCATAAATTAGAAGTTAGTAGTATTGTTATTTTTGTGTTACATTACACCGAATTTAGTATATATATATATATATATATATATATATATATATATATATATATATATATATATATATATATATATATACTACTTTAAGGAAAGTAGTACTGCATGTTTAGAACCACATCATACTCCTTCCGTTCCATTTTACATATTCCTTTTATAAAAAATATATATATTAAGATAAAGGTTAGTTGGATAAAATTTTCCAACTAATACCCTCATTTAATACATTGAAAAATGATAATAGAGTTAAGTTTGAAAAAGTCAAATTTTAGATACAATAAATATATGGATAGTTTTGTAAAATTACCTTTAAATTTGCATTGAAAGAAGAAAGGGACATGTAATTTAGGACAAATTTGTTTTTCAAAAGGGCCATTATTTTGGGACGGAGGGAGTTTTTAGTATTGTTCATCTTCTCCTTGCTGACCCTGAGGGCAAGCAATACAAGCCATGGTATGGGGCATTCAATATCTAGGCGCAAATTTATTTTTAAAAAAATTAGAGAGTAGTTTTAAAAAAATTACAGATTAACTTAGAATTAGAAAAAGCAAAAATATAAAATGTTACTAAAAATTCAGAATAAGTGACATTAAAAAAAATTAGAGAATAATTTAAAATCTAAAAAAATAAAAAATGTTATTAAAAATTTTAGAATAAGAGATAAATATTAATAACTATTAGAAATAGCCTTAAAAATTATCGGGTTTGGTCCCGTACTATGACATTCAGTTTTAATATGTTTGATTAACTAAGAGCAAGTCCAACAGTCTACTAGCATATCCCTGTTGTGGAATAAAAACTAGGTTACGATTTCTAATTAATGTTAGGGTGGTTGAGTTTCGAGCTTTAATGGTTGTTTCCGTGTTACGAGACTGATCGGTCCTCACAGAGTGCCTACGTATCTCGTTATTGAGAATCAAGCCAAAAACGTAGTTCTGAGATGAGGGGTAAGACCCTTTATATAGGCTGAGAAGCCCTTGAATTATGGTAGGAGTCAGAGACTTGGTGGACAAGTCTTCCTTGAGGAAGG
This sequence comes from Saposhnikovia divaricata, assembly GCA_036435485.1. NCBI lineage: Eukaryota > Viridiplantae > Streptophyta > Magnoliopsida > Apiales > Apiaceae > Saposhnikovia > Saposhnikovia divaricata. The sequence continues at coordinate 132,685,592 of CM071599.1, read as the reverse complement.
TTCCGGATCTATTCCTTGTAGGAATCAGTTTCCATGTTGAAATATGTATCTTGGAGGCTAAGTCAGGCAGGAGTGATATCCTTGTTTGACTCTTATTTGCTGAGCTGATTATTACCCTTAATATTAATTACGAAATTAATATTGTAAATAGGGTTTGGGCTCATATGGTGGGCCCCACGTTTGAACCATACTAGGTCTAATTAATGCCATTATAAATATGTCTTTGGGGCTTGCTTTTAGCCCATATCATTTGCCCCCCAACTTCTAGGAAAACTGATCAGGTTTTCCTTGAAGTTATAACGGCCTTAATCGAGACTTGGGTCAGGGTTATTGCTCTTACGTGAGTACTTTCAACAACATCATCTTAACGTAAAGCGTGGAGCGACCGACGCATTTACGACGATGTTCAACAACACTAAACGGTGTTAAATGGCACTAGACAGCGCTAATCAGCCTTAAACAACGTTTAAACGGTGTTAAACAATGTTAAATGGCATAAAATGGCACTAACGGCACTAACCGGTGCTAAACGGTGCTAATCGGCACTAAACTGTGCTAACAGGAACTAAACATCGCTTAAACAGCACTAAACGGTGCTAATCGGCACTAAAATGTGCTAATCTTGACCTCTTTTTAGTACTGAAAACCATCCGAGATTCGCTGAAAAAGTCGAGATCTAGGACTGAAAACTATCCGAGGTTCGCTGAAAAAGTCGAGATCTAGGACTGAAAACTATCCGTGATCGGCCGGATCAAGGGCTAGCTCGTGGTCGGTTAGCTCATGATCGGCCAAAGGGCTTGAAGCCACCATGGTCGGCCGAACCATGGTCGGCTGGGAGGTGATCGGCCGAAAGGCCCGAAAAGCTCGTGGTCGGCCGGGAGGTGGTCGGCTACGGCCCCTCGTGCGCTGTGGTCGGCTGCTTCGTGGTCGGCCGGCGTCCCTCAAGTACGGTGGTCGGCTACCTCGTGGATGGCTAGGAAACCCGGACCTGAAAACCATCTGTGGCCTTGAGGATCAAGAATCTTGATCTTGATCTCAAGTTACTATCTTGGTCATTCGTGACTTCATTATCTTAAGGATCAAGAACCTCGATCTTGATCTTAAGTCGTCAGGGATCTAGGATCTAAAATCATCCGTGATCCTAAGGATAGAGAACCTTGATCATGATCTTTAGTCGTCAGTTTGGTCATTCGTGACTTCTAACGATAGTACTCCTTAATTTATGATTAGCATTGCTAATCTTGTGCTTAAGGCTACACTCGTTACTTAATTTCTTAAGCGCAACCATCCGTTCAGCAAATATTTCAGCTATTTCTTTTCTGGCATATATGAATTATAACGATTCTTTCTGTATAACGCGGATAATTTCTGTCCTTTTTTCGTCTATAAACGATAGATGACCTGTAAACGCGAACCAAGCTGAGATTCAACCTGATGTAGCAGGTCATGCATTTTCTATAAAAGAGGAGAAGTAGCCTTCATTTCAATTCACTTATTCATTTCAGAGCTCTCAAATTCTTAAGTTCTCAAGCTTTCAAGTTGCAAGATCAAGTTCGAGCTTCAAGATCAAGATGTCGGAAGGTGATCAACCAATGGCTCCCCCTGTCTCCATGATGGAAGCTATGTCGAAGAGGAGTAAGATGAGGACCACCAAAGGTAAAGAACAAATCAAACCTCCTTCGTATGTTGAACATAGATTTGAATCCTTGCTAGATCTCCTGAACATTATGAGGGAAGCATTCCCAAACTGTTCTAGCTTAGATTCTTTTAACAGTCCAAGTAAGTTGTCGGAACGAGATGTCCAAGAGATAAGGGAGTCATATCACTTCCCAAGTGCCATTAAGGTTCGTCTCCCAAACCCATCAGATAGAACATGCAACTGGCATCCTGAGAGGATTTGTGTTCACTGGGGTGCCTTAGATGCTCGGTTCAGATTCCCGGTTGACAATTTTATCATTAGATTGCTGGCGGAGTATCAGATCCACCCCTGTCAGTTGTATCCCAATGCTTGGAGGTACATCTCTATTTTCTTAATAAGGTGTCGCCAACTGGAGATTCATCCGACAACTACAATGTTTCGAAGTATCTTTGGGGCCAGCAACTCTTCCGACTCCAAGAAAGGATGGGTTAGCCTTAAGCACCGAGCTAAACTTCCACACATAGTGAATCCCTTCTCCTTTCCAGATTCACAGCATATCTGGGAAAGGGAGTTTGTAGTTCTTGAGTGGAAAGGTGGTGACTGGGGCAACTTCTTTGTGAAGAGATTTGGGTCCGTGGAGGACAGTTCACATTTCGTGTGTGACCTTACTGATTCAGAATTGTTGGATCGAGATAGGCTTCTTGCTGATGACGGCCGTACACACTATAAAACTTTTCTGAATGAAAAGAATCTTATTGAGGCTGGCCTTAGCTTTCTTTCCATTGAGGGTAACTTTCTTACTTGAGCTTATTATGAACTCTGTTTGTTCTTATCCCGATACTTTTCTCTTTGTATTTCAGCTGCTGAGGAGATTGATAGTCGTCCTGAAAACCGGCCAACTGTTACTAAAAGGATGAAGAAGAAGGCTGAGGAGAAATTGAATCCTACTAAGCCTCATATCCCTAACTTCTTGAAGCACTGCTCTCAAGGCGGTAAACGATCCTGAAACGCTGATGGGGACGTCAGGACTCCTTTCATACCTCCTTGGGGCATATGTGAACAAGACTCGGTCTTTGGGAGTCCTTATCTGGCCCTAGACTGGTCCAAGCTTTCAATCACTCCTCCTGACCGAGTGACAATGCATGCAGGCGACAAAATGGATGAGTCTCAGCTCATGGGCGCTCAGGCCTTGTATCAGGTATGAAATTCCCTCTGTTAAGTTCAATACTGTTTCTGATTTTGACTCTGTATATTCCTTGTAGCTCACCCATTTCCTTGTTGCAGGCCAATGCTTACTTTCAAACTGTTTCGACTCAAGGCCGGGCTTTTAGGGATGAGAATATTAGCTTGAAGAATGACTCAGCAAGGTTCAAGGAAGAGATTGACGATCTACACTCCCAAGTCATTCGTGCTGAAGCAAATGCTGCATCTACCCGTAAACAACTTTCTTCTCTAGCCAAAAAGAAGGCATCTGATGCTGACAAGGTGATCCAGGCCTACCATAGGTCTAAAGATTTTCTTAAGCTCATTGATGATCATGATGATGAGATGCGTCCCTTCAACATGTCTGTTGGTTGGGATAAGGCCATTAACGCTGTGAGTCATAGGCATCCATCTGTTGTCAACCCGGCTGATTTTCCTTGCCCAAGTTGGGGTGTCAACCCGGCTAACCTAGCTTCTGGTTCGGGAACTAAAGTTGTTCCTCAGACATCAGGATCCGGCTCCAAAGGCAGTCATCGACGCTCTGGATCCAACTCCAAGGGGCTGTTCAAGTTGCTAGCCAAGACTCATCTTCTTCTGGCTCCCGTGGGAAGAAACCCCCACCTGCAAGGAAAGCTGGAGTAGTTCGCCAACCCATCGCTGGCAAGAGACTTATCCGAAACGAGGGCAGTTCTACTTTTGATTCATCTTCCGAGGAAGAAGGGGCCGAAGTTGCTAATGTTCAGCCAATGGTGATTGTCGAGCCCGGTGATGACTCCGGTGAAGACTCGGAGGAGGAGAGTGGGGAAGAGGAGACTGGCGAAGAGGAGAGTTGTGAAGAGGAGTCTGGGGAGGAGTAGCTGGAGCTGGTTTGTGGCCTTGCATGGCCTTGTTAGCCGTATGTGGCTTTATATTTCTAGATTTCAATCAAGGTCCTTCGGGATCAAACTTTTATCTGTCTCGGTGATGTAACTTAACTGTTGGCCCTTCGGGGTCTTTATTATGCATTTGTTTCCTCATTTGTTTGTTTACTTGTTTTCGGTACTTGGTCTTTCTAGACTTACACTCAACAGGTGCTTGGTACATAAACAAAATCGCAAAATCATTGAAGGAAAACAAACTTGCATTAATAATTCGAAATGGGTTCAACCCTTACATAACTTATTATTGTCCTACTCGGGGCGTTAAGCCCTGGAATGGTTTCATCCAACCTTATTTCTACTTCTCCTAATAGATAGATAAAAAAAAAAGCAACTTCCTTACAAGGGCATCTTAAATATAATAAATCTTGAGGTTCAAGGCATGCCAAGTACGGGGTACCTCGTTCCCATCCAAGGTCTCCAACTTGTAGGATCCCCATCCTAGCGTCTTCTTGACTCGATACGGCCCTTCCCAATTAGGGGCTAGCTTTCCTTTCTGACCAACTCCAGAGGCTTCTACCTTCCTTAGAACCAGGTCGCCTTGTCGAAAGAATCTTTCCTTAACTCTCTGGTTATAGTGAAAAGAGGCTCTCTTCTGATGTTCAGTATTTCTAGCATTGGCTTCATCTCTAACCTCGTCAATTAAGTCAAGGGCAAGTCTCATCCCTTCTTCATTAGTTTCTGGTTCATATGCCTCTATTCGAAGTGACGCTTGCATGATCTCCAAAGGCACAACTGCCTCAGCTCCATAAGCCAGCAGAAATGGGGTTGCTCCAGTTGTCACTTTACAAGTGGTACGGTATGCCCATAGTATGGGCAGTAACTCATCTACCCAAGTGTTCCTAGAGCGTTCGACCCTCTTTTTCAGTCCATCAAGGATAATTCGATTAGCTACCTCAGCTTGCCCATTAGCTTGTGGATGAGCCACTGAGGTAAAACGAAGCTCAATTGCATTCTCCTCACAATACTTCTTGAACTCTTCATTATTGAACTGTGTCCCATTGTCTGTCACCAAAATTCGGGGGATTCCATACCTACAAATTATGTTCTCCCAAAAGAACTGGCAACTTGTTTGGTGGTTATCTTGGCTAGAGGTTTAGCCTCAATCCACTTAGTGAAGTAATCAATGGCCACTATCAAGAACTTCCTTTGTGCTGAAGCCATGGGAAAAGGACCAAATATATCCATCCCCCACATCGCAAACGGAATAGGAGAGTTAATTGAAGTTAACATCTCAGGCGGTTGCCTTACAATTAGAGCATGTTTTTGACATCTCTCACATCTCTTGACATAGTCTTGTGCATCAGCCAACATCTCCGGCCAATAGAACCCTAAACGAGTGATCTTGTGAGCTAGGGCTCTGCCCCCCAAGTGTTGCCCACAGATCCCTTCATGAACTTCCTCCAATGCTTCTCTTGCCTCTTGAGGCCTCAAACACTTCAAGTATGGGATGACGAATGACCTTTTGTACAGAATACCCTCAATCAAGGCGTATCTCAATGCTCTTACTGAAAGTTTTCGTGCCTCCAAGGCATTGTCTGGGAGCCACCCGGTTTCAAGGTGAGCTTTGATAGGATCTATCCAAGAGCCCTCTATATCAATTGGTGCCACTAATTTCGAGTTAACGGTCGGGGCCTTCAAGACTTGGAAGCAGACACTCTCAGCATAATTTTCTATCTCAGAAGAAGCGAACTTAGACAGGGCATCGGCCTTAATGTTTTCTTCTCTCGGAATGTGCTCAACATAGCGTTCCTCAAACTGAGTCATAACAGCCTTTACGACTCTCAGGTATTTCGCCATAGTTTCGTCCTTAGCTTCGAATTCACCATTTACTTGTGATACCACAAGCCTTGAATCTCCACAAACTTTGAGATTCTTGACCCTCATGATTCTAGCCAAACCCAAACCAGCTATTAATGCCTCATACTCTGCTTCATTGTTGGTAGTAGGAAAATCTAACTTTAAAGCATACTCAACTGTGAACCCATCAGGGCTTTGCAAAACCAAACCTGCACCACTAGATTTTGTTTTTGATGCTCCATCAAAATAGAGCACCCAATATTCCTTCAGATCAGGTGTAAGTTCCTCTTCTTTTTTCTCTTTCCCAGGGGTAGTCACTATCTCTTGCCCCCTGACTTCTTGGTTGTTAATAGTGCATTCAACCACGAAGTCAGCCAATGCCTGAGCCTTAATGGCTGTTCGAGGCTTATATGTGATATCAAACTCTCCTAACTCAATCGCCCACTTGATTAGCCTTCCACTAGCCTTCGGGCTATGCAATATGTTTCTCAACTGTTGGTCCGTCAGGACTTCAATCTTATGTGCCTGGAAGTACGGGCGTAGCTTCCTCGAGGCTGTTGTAAATGCCAAGGCGAACTTCTCAATGGGAGAGTAATTCAACTCAGCCCCGTGCAACACTTTGCTCACATAATAGATAGGTTTCTGGACCTTCTTCTCTTCTCGAATGAGAACGGCGCTCAACGCTTGCTTAGATACCGCCAGGTATAGATAAAGAGTCTCCCCGGCACTAGGTTTGGCCAGCAACGGGGCTTCAGCCATGTACTTCTTCAGTTGTTCAAAGGCCTCTTGGCTCTCAGGGGTCCACTCAAAATTTTTCACCTTCTTCAATGCTTGAAAGAAAGGCAAGCATTTATCACCAGACTTGGAGATGAATCTTCCTAAAGCCGCTACCCGGCCTGTCAACTTCTGCACATCTCTTATAGAGCGTGGCGGTTCCATATCTAAGATCGCCTTGATCTTGTCAGGGTTGGCCTCTATGCCTCTCATTAAACCTAAGAAGTTTCCAGATCCAACACCAAAAGCACACTTGGCTGGATTCAACATCATTTTGTGGTGCCTCAGCACTTCGAATGCCTCTCTGAGGTGCTTAATGTGGTCTTCTCTGAACAGGCTCTTGACTAGCATGTCGTCAACATAGACCTCCATGGTTTTTCCAATCAGATGGGCGAATATTTTATTCACCAGTCGTTGGTATGTAGCTCCTGCATTCTTTGGACCAAAAGCCATAACAAGGTAGCAGAAAACACCAAAGTCAGTTATAAAGGATACATTTGGGATGTCAGCCTCGAGCATCTTAATCTGATTGTAGCCGCTGAACCCATCCATAAAGTTCAACATCTCATGTCCAGCCGTGGCATCTATCAACATATCAATCCTTGGCAGGGGAAAACAATCCTTCGGACATGCATCATTCAAATCAGTGAAGTCTATACACATCCTCCACTTCCCATTCGCTTTCTTGACCATCACAGGGTTTGCCAACCATTCGGGGAACTGAATCTCCTCAATAAAACTAGCTTCCAAGAGTTTGTCCACCTCTTGCTTAATGGCCTCTTGCCTTTCTGGAGCAAAATTCCTCTTCTTCTGCTTTATGGTCTTTCGCTTGGGATCGACATTCAATCTGTGAGTTATGAGTTGGGGATCAATCCCTGGCATATCAGCTGCTGTCCAAGCAAACACATCACTATTTTCTTGTAAGAATGCAATCAACTTGCCCTTCAGGGGTTCCTTCAAAGAGGCTCCTATATAAGTTACTTTCTCAGGGTCGCCTAGCTCCAGAGGAATGGGGATTAAGTCCTCTGTTGGCTTCCCTCGGTGTTCATCATCACCACAGACATCTATGTCTTCGATCGGAAGTACCTGCCCCCCGATTCCATCAGCTCTTAACGCGGACACATAACAACTTCTTGCCATCTTCTGATCACCCTTTTGTTCTCCAACACCTTTCCTGGTTGGAAACTTAATCTTCATGTGATATGTGGAGGCAACAGCCTTGAATTCATGAAGTCCAGTCCTTCCCAGGATCGCGTTATAAGTCGAGGATGCCTTGATCACAAGGAAATTCAGCATCCGAGTAGCCTCTTTAGGTTCTTGTCCAATTGTCATGGGTAACTGAATAGTCCCTTCAACCTTGGACTCAACTCCATTAAATCCGTAGATCGGCATGTTGGTCGGGGTCAATTGAGAATCGGTGTACCCCATCTTCACAAACGCATCATGAAACAAGATATCAACAGAAGCTCCATTATCTATCAAGACTCGTTTCACCTCCGAGTTTCCAATCACAGGAGTTATGACCAACGGGTCGTTATGGGGGAACTTTACCCCTTCAAGGTCTGAATCATCAAACCCAATGGTTATTTCAGTCCTAGCATGTTTTGGGGCTTCTCCCACGATGTGCATCACTTCTCTGGCATACGCCTTTCGAGAGTTTCGAGTCATACCTGCCGCTATCAGGCCTCCCCAAATCATATTAATAACTGGCCTTCGGGGTTATGGATTACGATCATGATCACGATCGTTATCCCTTCAGTCATTGTCTCTCCTGTCATAGTCCCTTCTTTGGGTTCCACGATCATCACTCTTCGTGAACTTGCTCAGCTTTCCCTTTCGGATCAAGAACTCAATCTCATCTTTCAACTGCCTACAATCATCTGTATCATGCCCCACGTCACGGTGGTACCTACAGTATTGCTCTTTGTTTCTTTTTGCGGGATCACCCCTAAGTGGCTTCGGCCATCGAAAGTCTTTATCCTTTTCAATATCTAACAAGATCTAACTCCTAGGAGCGTTCAGCCTTGCGTAATCAGAAAATCTCGGTCCCAAACCCTTCTTTGGTGGTGACTCGGAATCCTTGCTAGTCCGGGGATACTTGTCCCTAGCGTCGTACTCTTGCTCTTGCTTTCGTTTCTTTGAGTCATTAGAACCCTTTCCGTTGCCTCCTGCGGTTTCCTTCTTCATGCTGTCCTCAGCCTTGATATACTTATCGGCCCTTCGTTGGAGGTCGGCCATGTTTTCAGGAGGATGTTTTGCCAAAGACCTTTTAAAGAAGAGATCAGTGGTTCCGTGTTCCAGGGCTACCATGGCCACCTTATTTTCCAGATCAGTGATATTCAACGTCTCCTTGGTGAATCGCTTGAGGTAATCCCTCAAATTCTCGTTCTTCCCCTGCACCACATACATGAGGGATGTAGAACTTTTTTCATGAACTCTCCCACTAATGAACTGGTTGACAAAAGCGACACTCAGCTCTTTAAAAGAGCCAATCGAGTTTGCAGGTAGGCGGCTATACCATCTTTGAGCCATGCCCGACAGGGTTTGAGGGAATGCCCTACACTTTAAGGCGTCGCTCGCAGGCTGCAACAGCAGTTCGTTTGAGAATGTCCTAACATGGTTTGCGGGATCGCCCGTTCCATCATAAGCCTTAATCGTCGGCATCTTGAACTTCCTTGAGATGCGAGCATTCATTACCTCTTCAGTAAACGGAGGTGTGGGATCATCAGGATCCCCAAGTGGCATCAGATCCTTGGGGTTACTTCTGGGGGTCTCCACCCTTGCCGATTTTTCAATTGGGGCTTTGGCCCTTCGCTGTCTCCTTAAAGGCCTCTCCAGATTTATAATGGGAATCCTCCCTGTAACTGGAGGAGGTCGAATCAGACTTTGCCTTGCTTGCTCCCTAGCAATATCATCCTTCAACCTTTGGATCTCAGCCTCATGAGCCTTAATCTTTTCCTCAGCCGTTTGTGGAGGTCCATCATGGATTCTTTGGGACCTTCTTCGAGGTTCTCTACTAGCACGTCGCCTCCTTGGGGCTTCTTCGCGATCATCATCGTCATCCTCAGACGTTGAATCATCAGTATAGGGGCCGGAGTAGTCATCGTACTCTCGATCTCGGATCTGTAAGGCATGACCTCTTGGTCCAGGTTCCCTTTGTCGAGGGGGATAATTAGGCAGCCCATACATCGGGTTGGTATTCAAGGGGAGATCCGTAGTGTGGATCTGTACCCCCGGGGGTAGCGTACGATCAACGTTACCAAGAGGAGAAACCACCATCTGAAGAGGGTTAGTTTCTTGGCTTTGAAGGATAATCACAGGTAAAGTTCCCTCAACATGGGGAATCGTCCCTGAGGGTTGAGAGGCTAGAGGTTGATTGACCGTCCCTGTTGATGGGGGTAATTGTCCTTCTTCAGCGGTGATAAGCGGATCAGAGGTGGCAGGTGGAGCAGAGCTAAGGGGTATGGCCTCAGTCGATGTTGTTCTTCGTGTTTGAACCATGGTTGATGTTTTCGTCCCACAGACGGCGCCAAATGTTGTGGAATAAAAACTAGGTTACGATTTGTAATTAATGCTAGGGTGGTTGAGCTTCGAGCTTTAATGGTTGTTTCCGTGTTACGAGACTGATCGGTCCTCACAGAGTGCCTACGTATCTCGTTATTGAGAATCAAGCCAAAAAACGTAGTTCTGAGATGAGGGGTAAGACCCTTTATATAGGCTGAGAAGCCCTTGAATTATGGTAGGAGTCAGAGACTTGGTGGACAAGTCTTCCTTGAGGAAGGTTCCAGATCTATTCCTTGTAGGAATCAGTTTCCATGTTGAAATATGTATCTTGGAGGCTAAGTCAGGCAGGAGTGATATCCTTGTTTGACTCTTATTTGCTGAGCTGATTATTACCCTTAATATTAATTACGAAATTAATATTGTAAATAGGGTTTGGGCTCATATGGTGGGCCCCACGTTTGGACCATACTAGGTCTAATTAATGCCACTATAAATATGTTTTTGGGGCTTACTTTTAGCCCATATCAATCCCTTATAAATATTATAAAATATTCAACACCTAAGAATTTAGAACATTATATTATATATCTACTCCAATCAGCTTTCTTATAATAGATCTTTATAATTATCCTTTATTACAATACCCGAGTCTACCCATGCACATTTAACCAATCAAAAAACTATGAATTATTTTAGGATCAATCAGAGTTCACTTCTAAAATTTAGACCAATCATGTTATATTAATAATTTTCCTTATTTACATTCTCACCATACCTCATTAACCATGATTAGTTAACACTTCTTATTTAAATACATAATGATTTTATTAACATATTCATAAATACATATTTTTAAAATAAAAATTACTAAAAAATCACTATTTTAATTTGAAATCAATCACGACATATACTATTATATATTTTAACTTAAATTTCATAACTACACGTTCATAAATCAACCACTCTTTTAATCTAAAGTCAATCACAATCATATTATCATACATTACAAATTGATTTACATAATACATATTATACAATTATAACCGATTTTAAACAATTTTAATCTAACTCAACAAGAAATCCGAAAAATCAGATTTGAAACCAGATTCATACATTCAAATATTCGATTTTTTTTAAAACCTCAAAAATATATTTATTCATAATTTGTTAATAAAATTAATTAATAAATGCATATAATCTAACACTACATGTATTTTAATTATTTAAATTATTAAATATACGCTGAAAGAGTATTATTATTGGTTGGTGAAGAAATAATCAATCAAAAAATAAAATTATTTTAGAGACAATCATAATTCACTTCTAAATTTTCAATCAATCAATCATATACAAAACTTTTTTATTTATCTAGCTTATTCTAATTTACTAATTGCGGTTAAATTAAATTTAAATATAGTAATATCTTGATTTAATAAATTCGTATATCACATTATTTTTAGTTTTAAAAAGTCACGTAAATAATATTTTCTATAAATCCACATAACAGTTTGATGAACTAATTGTTTGTATCAATTCTTCTTCCGCTTAAATCATATCAGTTTCGGTTAAGGTACTACTTTGTATCTTTTTATTAAATGAAAGACGAAACTTGGATAAATTTTTTTTATTTCGATTATATACATGTATCGTATGTTTTGTATTTTAATTATCGAATAAAATCAACAGAAAAATAATTTTGACAAAATAATAATTGAAAACGATTTATGTTTTCATCATTCCCATTCCAAATCCTCCCAAGGTTACTTCCCATTAGAATATTCAGTGGCCAGCTTCAATAATTATGTGACTTACTAAATTGTAGAAATCAATCATTACCACATTACACCGAATTGTTTACATTATTATACGTGTCTATAGATAAATGGCTTTTTTTTACAAAATTGGGTTGCCAATTTTATCAATTTTATCATTCATAACTTACTTGCTTGATGACTAAAATATATATTGTATCATTGTACATACATTTAAAAGTACGATGAGTTTTCCTCAAATGGCCTTTCTGAAAGGGATCAATGCCCATATAAGATCAGGCTCTTGATACCTCTGAAGCAGAATTAGACCCCTATAAGTTGATCCTTGAGAAAAACACACAAATCACATTCAATGAAAATGCATTCTATAGTTTTTTTTCTTCAACACATCAATAAACAATCTCTTTCCTTCGTCAACTTAATTTCTAATGAATTTAATATTGCATATATTGCTATTTCACCAACTTAATATTTAAAGGTACATAATAAATGGTCATAACCATTCAGAAGGCATCTTGAATTCACAACCCGAATCAATGAGAAAAGGTATAGAAATAATCTTAAAACCATTAATTGTCATTTATTTTGAACCAATTTTTAATATAATTATCATTCAAAATCAAACCCATTCATTTTTCTATAATTATCATTTTGATTATTTGTCCTTAAATTTGTTTTTTGGTTTTTAATTAAAAAATCCAAAAATGTAAAGTCAATTAATTAGTAAGTCCATATTAAAATTAATATTAATTTAGATGTACTAGTAGTTAAATAAACGCTTTATAATTATCTTTCAAAATCAGAACCATCCATTTTTTTTCACTATTAGCATTTTAAATATCTGTGTATAAATTTTGTTTGTGGTTTGCCATTAATTAAATAAAATCCAAGAATGTAAAGATAATTATTTAGTAAGTTCGAAATATATAAAATATTAAATTAGATGTACAATTAATTAAATATATATAAATTTGATGTGATGCATGTGTAAATAAAATCTTGATTTCAAAGATATATTTAATTATTTTACTATTTCAAAATTTATAAATTTTATATTTTTTATGTCTCATATTTTTCTCCGCTTCTTACATTTTTATAAATTTTATATTATACATTTTATTACATTTCATATTTTTTTTATAAATTTTATAATTTTTTATGTGTAATTTATGTGTAGTGCAGTTAGGGCTACACAACATTTCGATCTAGACCGGTAAATTAAACTGGATCGGGTCTATCAATCCAAGACCCAGACCAGATCGTATATAAGTGGTCCGGTCTCCGGTCCTTCAAATCAAAAAAATCTGATTTTCCGTCATGTCCATCCAAATCCTGAAAAAAAATCGGATCGGACCGAAGTTTGTGTATAATTATTTTTATATTACTTTACTTCTTAAATCATATAATATAAATACATCATAAAGTGATAAACTAAATAATTTAATGTCATACTTCACACGATAAATAATTGGCATTCACATGTTTAGAAATTGCGATTATTTAAAAAAAATATGGACTTCAATTTTAAACATATATTAACTTGCAAAATAATTTATCTATTTAAACTTTTAATAAACAAATATTATATTAAAAAATTAATTTTTTTATGTAAAAATTAACTAACCGGTTTAGTCCCAAAATCGAATATAATATGTCTGGTCTTTGGTCCAAGATATTGGGAGAATCCGATCTTCGGTCGATCCGGTCTGGTCCAATTTTGGACATTTGTGAAATCCTATGTACAATATAACATGACCATTTGGCAGCCTCCAATGGTCGAATTAGAGGTCCAATTAACAGTATAACATGTTTATTTAACAATTTCCAAAGAGTTGACACTTCCTATTTCGTTTGCGTTAATAGAAGAAAAAATGTGTACATTCTTATATTTATATTAATAATTTTGTTATTTTATTTTGATAAAATGACCTGAATGCCTACTTTTTCACGTGAATGTGACTGAAATGCCTAATTTCAATTACTCGGTCCTTTTTACCCACCAGACACGTCATAAACGAAAGCGTATCTTTAACAACATAGAAGCGATCTCTTCAATGTCTACCAACAAAAGCTTGTTACTATACATTCATCACGTGACTTCTGGCTTCTGCACATAGCCTCAAACCCTCCCAAAATCACTACTTTGTAATTGATTCCATACACTTCATCTTCATCCCCTATATGTAGATAAATATATCCCACTTTTCTTGTTCAATCACCTACCCTCGTAATGCCCCCACGAAACACACATCAGTCATTGTATCATAATCAACAATTTAATAATTCAAGAGCATAAAAATCACATTTAGAAGAAGGCGAGAAAATTGATTTGCACAATTCTTTACCTTTTGGATCTTTAATCATATCAAAAACAACACATAGGTATATATATGATGAGATACGTTTGTGTTGATGGCGAATCAAGAAGACACGCTTGTCTCATTGGCGCATCTAGATAGTACTCCATTCACAGCAACGTATTTGATGCTACCCATTCTAGCGTATCTACATTATACGCTCTTCCTTAAGACGTATCCCGTTAATACGTGATTTAATCAAATGAATTTCCGCATCACATGTTCATGATATTACAGAGGTGATCAAAAGGAAAATGAATACGCCTAACAACGTGAGAAGTGGGCATTTAGTAGGGGTGAGCAATGGTCGGGTTGGTCGGGTTGAAAAGACTAAACCACCCAACCCATATTTTACGGTTTTGGAATTTAACAACCCGTTACCGTAACCGTTACCGTTAGTGCTAAAAAAACCGTCCAAATTATAAGGGGTTGGTTTGGGTGGGTTGGGTTTTAAACCACTTAAAAAATTTAAACTTGTAAAAAATTAATCGACATAATTGTACAATGCATCAATGGACTGACATCACAAAATATCATCAAAATATGGTAATTAAGTTACAAAGTCTTACGGACCAGCAAAATAACGTAGTTTAGGTAAAATGATAGTTGAGAAAAATAGGGTTACAAACTTACCGATTTAGTCTTTTTACATATGTGATATTGTAACTAATTGTAAGCACGTTTTTTTTCTTTTTATATAATTATATATTAATTATTAATTTGAATTATATTTTTTAAATAATAATAAAAATTAATTATTATATATTATTATATATTTGGGTGGAATGGGTTATATTGGTCGGGTTGACAAGGCAAACCGAACCCAACCATTATTTTTCGATTTTTAAAAAATCGAAACCGTTACCAACCCGAACCGTTACAAAACCGTAAATTCTGGTTTGGGCGGTTTGGGAGGGTTTGGAAAATTTTGCTCACCCCTAGCATTTAGGACCTAAACTTCCGCCCCTGGGTAATTTGGATACACGCTTTCAATTTTTAGTTATTTAGGGAGATCACCCTTTTATTTTCTATGCCCGGTCCTCAATACAAGGCTATATTAAACTGAATTTTTCATAAAAAGAGCATAAAATGTCATAAAACTATTTTTAAAATAACAAAATAATTAATTTTTTGATACTTATATATATATTTTTGGTAATTGTTTAGTACTTCTATTTTTTAGAATTGTGTGTTCGGTGCGTAGCAGGGGTAAAATGCTAGTTTAATAATAAAAAAAAAGGGGGAGCAAAAACAAAAAAAGAAGGAAACAATTAGAAAAAGGAGGGAAAATAATATTTTATTGATAAAAGTGAAATAAGGGAGCCCTTAAAGATAAGGGGTGACATGATGCTCTTAACTTTTTAAGGAAAAGTTAAGAGGCTGTCGGAACATAATTTTAGACCCAATCCCTTATAATTTAAGTTAGGAGGTCATATAAGAGCAAGTCCAACAGTCTCCTAACATATCCCTTACAAATATTATAAAATATTCAACTTTTAAGAATTTAGGACATTGTATTATATATCTACTCCAACAAGCTACAGTATAATAGATTTTATAATTATTAAATAAAAAAAGGAGGGAAGCAAGAACAAAAAAAGAAGGAAACAATTGGAAAAATGAGGAAAATTAATATTTAATTGATAAAAGTGAAATAAAGGAGCACTTAAAGATAAGGGGTGACATGATGCTCCTAACTTTTTAAGGAAAAGTTAAGAGGCTGTTGGAGCACAATTTTAGACCCAATCCCTTATAATTTAAGTTAGGAGGTCATATAAGGGGTTTGTTGGACTTACTCTAAGGGGTTTGTTGGACTTGCTCTAAATCCCTAACTGGTCGAAGGCAGCTCACAAGAGGAAAGAAAGAGTGAAAGACACAGAGAAGAACACAATTGTCTAGGCAGGTATAACATTCACATTCAACAGTGATCAACCACTCAGTCAATACAAGGTTTGTTCCATTTTCTTTATATTTCATGTTTAATTTATATAGTTTACAAATTACAAGATTTTTTTGTCTAGTTGAACCAGTGGATGGTGTTGTACACTGTACTATTTAAAGTATATTGTTTCATTTGTTTGATTGGTTATGATCATTTGTATCTTATTTTTTTTATTTGTTTAATCAGAACAAAAGTCATGCTTCCAAAGAAAAAACAAGCATTTGGTGCTCAAAATAGGAACAAAAAAAAAGAAACAAAGAACTTTTTGAAAAATTATGCAAAAGGAGGTGGACTTCATAAATTTGTGAAATCGGTGAATTTTGTTGAGAAAAATAATGAAGGGAAAATGCAAATGAAGATTATGCAAATATGGCTCCAACTGATCAAATTGACAGTGAAATTGCAAAAGAGGATATAGTTGCGGCTCCTATTGAAACTGAGGTTGAAAATACAAATGAAAATGATGGAGTTTTTCAAAATTAAAATTATTAACCATTCCGGTTACAGTGGCTTCTGCAGAACGGAGTTTTTTAAAGTTAAAATTGATTAAGTCATATCTTCGCTCTAGGATGTCACAAGAATGATTGAATGAGTTGGCTATGTTATCAATCGAGAGCGGTATGCTTGCAAATTCTAATTTGGAAGGCTTGATTGAAGATTTTGCTAGCAAAAATGCGAAAAGAATAATTTTTATATCATGAATTATCATTTTTTTTTTGTTAATTACTAAGGGCAAAAAAGTTTTAAGATCGCATAGGGCATCTTCCAACTCAGGGTCGTCCCTGTAGATCAGATCATAAGGAACTCATATTCAAGGAAAGTATTCATCTACTGAATCCTTGGGATCATAATGGATTATCATCAATCACAAAAACACACAAATGCTGGTCGAGACGGGGATTTTGGAACCTCGAATGAACCCTATCAAAATCTTAGCTCATTTCGGGACTGGGCTTAACATCAAATGCTTTGATTTCTTCTTGGAGCTGCCTTACCTTTGTATATCCAAAAAAAGTAGGAGTACTACGTACTAGCAACAAGGATCTCAATACAACATGAGATAATTGACATGAGAACATAAAGCACAATTGAATAATCATGTACTCCAACATCTATTAAGGGATTATAGTATAGTAAACTTTACATTTCAAAGTACTTCACATACAAATCTAGCACAACAAGAAACAAAAATCCAATCCATGACCGAATATTGTTAGATCGACTTGATGGATTTAGCTTCTAGGTTAATCAGCAACTTGAATTTAATGATCTAATGAAATGCAAGTTTTGTCAGGAACAAAAAAAATGAGAGATGCGTTTTGATTCGAAGTATTTTGGAAGTTGGAACCTTGAAGCAAGCATATGAACAACTTGGACACAAGTTGCTACTTGGACACACTAAGTCTTCACATAGGAGTCCTTTGAATAAAAGGAACATTAATGTAATAGCAGAGAAGTGGAGGACCAAACAAGAAAAATTTTGATGCCTTCCGATTTACAATTAACAACCTCTCTTGGCCCCTTATCAGGAGAGAGTTAACAAGCACTACAATAAAGTATGCCCTTCCCTAACCTGATTCTACAAATGTCCAATAACATATTGTGTGGATCATTAATAACAAAATTGAACAAGGATAGATATTTTCGGTATATTATTCCCATATTTGATCAATAATCAAGAACCCAAGCTATTAATCCTGTTATGAAAAGCATAAAAGCGAATGGTTTTTGCAAAGCACGGCTGCATCAACACTTGTAGCAAATTTTACTCTGTATGCAACAATATTTTACCCAAATTGAGAAGCGGCATTTTGAAGTCTACTATACTACCCTCATTGCTCATGAAGTGTCATCTAGAAGTCTAACATTAATAATATAACATCATAAATTTAATATCACTACCAGAGTTATAGAGCTAATAGTGTTGAAAATCAACAAGAGGGACTCAAAAAATTGTTTAATCATTTTTGAGGTATGGATGCACCCTCTCGAAGTAAAGGTACGAATAAAAATTGCTATTCATGCCATATTAAAAAAAAAACTTAGCAACTGAATCTATGGCTAATGGCAGTGCTTATTGTAAGTCTATAATGCTGATGTTGTTATAATTTGCAAGATTTAGATGTGTTGTAAAAATCATGTATTCCTACTTGGGAACTTTCTAATTGCAAGATTAGTGGAAGTTCAGTCAACACTAGTACTTGTAATTTGTAAAAGTAAAAAGATATTTCAAAAGCGATGCAGTTGAATAGTTTACTGTTTTGCAGAGAGTGACATCAAATGCAACCCACACAAACATAATTAAACCACAAAAAATTAGAAAAATCTTAAAATGCACCCAATTGATAGAAACGGAACTTCTCATGATTGACTTCTAACACTTGGCCAATCTAGAAATAAAAATTTTGGCAAAGCAAGTTGTAGGAGCTCTATGAGAAAGAGTCAAAGGCATCCCAGTTATGCATCAAACATCAAAGCAAATAAGTGTAATTCATGTAGGAATGTAGGGGGATTGATTTGTGGGAGAGGTCTCATTACTGACTAGAATTAAGTCATACAACACCTGCACAGATACTCTTTAGGGAAACCCACGGATTCTTTCCGACTCAAGATCAAACTTTACGAGACATATGGTTTAACATTTCTACAAAGTAAAGGCCAGTGCACCTGATTTAACAGGGCAGAAATTTGTTCCATCAAAAGGAACATTATGTAAAAAGGAAATCCAGGCTGCAAAAAGACATTTCCGCACATCACCATTAACCTTAACTACAGCATCTAGTTACTCCTTTATACTTACAGAACTAAACTGCCTGGTTGGATCATATTCAGATTTGTCACATGGGTTGTTAGGTGCACACAAATCATTAAGGCTAAGTTTGGTAGTATTTGAAATTGAATAATTTATCAAAGATTTGATTCCAGTTATACACAATTAAGACTTGCAAGATGAGGCTAACATACAAAACAACCAAGGATTATAATTTATAAGTACAATAGTCAACGATGTACGATGTAGCCCATCCCAAACAACATAATTTATATGATAGATAAAACAGTTCACTGCTAGAAAGGTTCTCACAAGAAGACACAAGTAGCAAAGCATTAAGCTACATCTACTAATGTGAAACAGCATGTTTACAATGGTCAATTGATATAAAACTGAAGCAAGAAATTTGAGACAAAAATGTTTATTACTATACAATTATAAAGATCATCATGCTGTAGTAAAGGTAATATATCATCTGCAAAGAGTGAAAATTAAGTTTTACAAAACTAGAGATGCAGGGGATCAAAACATGTCACTACGATTTAAGCTACATTCCCCAACAAGAACTCAAGAAGGTATTTCCCAAGTCCATCTAAATTGTAACTTCACATTGGTTGCTGTCTTAATTCACCATTTCTGTAATCAGGACCTACACCCTACAGTTTTCCACACACAAAAAGATATTACAAAATAGGGAATCAGAAGCATTCTGCTAAAAATATTTCATTAAGAAATCACTTTAAGCCTTTAGGTCTGATAGTGGTAGCCATCTTGCTAGGAAACTTCTCTTGTAAAGACAAGTAGCGCGTATATGAATGGATCGTTGCATAATTAGAATGGAAGCTGAGCAAGAAGGCAAGATGTTAATAAGTGTACAAATATAGAGCTCATGCTATGATAAGGTCACATACGAAAATAAGGTCCTACTATTGTCAATGGCTCAATGTCCTGTGGTAGCAACTTTTAAATCTCCAACTAATGCTCCTTCTCTTTAGCAACTTGTGAAATTTAGGTTTACCAATAAAAAGTTGAGATGCAGGGAATTGAACCCCGAACCCTCTCACATGCACTGCGGTGAAACTTTACCACTTGAGCTACATCCCCATATTCAAATTCCATCTTAAAGGTCACCTAAGATCAACTTACACATTGCTTGAAACTAAATTCACAACACTAGTACACTACAGTTTCCAACAGAAAAGGGTTCACAGAATTGGAAAAATAAACGATAGTTCTATGTGCAATAGTACTAGCTTTAACCAAATGATTGACAAATATTAAACCCTTTAGCCTTCTTCCAAATTTTCATGTAGACAAATCTTAAAACTCGTAGCTATATCAACACCAACAAATAATTGTATCCACAAATTCCAAACATTGGCGTTTTAATTGGTTATTTCCATCTTCGTATCAACAGATCCAGCAAAGTTTCAATTGAACATAAAATCTAACTCATCAAACAAATGTACCTAACAATCTACAGGTTATGTGTTTACACTTGCTGGAGGACCAATAAGTTGGTGATGTGCCTTACCATCTACAGTGGATTTGTCTAGTACGGAGGCGGAGTATATGGCACTGACGGAAGCAGTTAAGGAAGCTATTTGGTTGTAAGGTTTTTGCTTAATGATTTGGGAGTTGAACAAGATTATCTAGAAGTTTTCTGTCTGTGACAATGTAAGTGCCATTATTTAGCAAAGGACCAGGTTTATCATGCTAGAACGAAACACATTGATGTGAGATTTCACTTTATCAGAGAAATCATTGAAGAAAGTGACATTCTTGTAAAGAAGATTGACACCAAAGATAATCCAGCTGATATGCTTACGAAGGTTGTTTCTGGAATCAAGTTTAATCATTGTCTAAACTTGGTTCAAGTCCAACGTATGTGATCGCCTTCTGGCGTAAGAGTGAACTACGACGGTTTAATCCTTTTGTAGAGTGGGTGTCAACATAAGTCCCACATCGATAAGATAAAGAAGAATTATCTTGAATATAAGCAGCCAAACAACTCCAACTCCAACTCCATTAATATGAGGCCTTTTGGGAGCCCAAAAACAAATCCGTGCGGGCTTGGCCACGGCCCAGAGCGGAAAATATCATACTAATGTGGAGTTATGGGTGTTGTGCGGCCCAACAAGTGGTATCAAAGCCGATGGTTAAGAAGTTGATCCTGGGGTTGCGGGGTTGCGGGCTACAAGTTGTGTGGTGTGGGAGGCTCTCCAGAACTGCGGTTGGAGATCTTGGACGACTTGTGTCGAAAGTCTTCCTGATTGAGGTGGTCGAGAGGCGTGTCCCGCAAGATGAGGAGCCACAGATGAATAGCGGCGGTATAAGGGTCACAAGATTGGTGGTTCTTGGATTGAGGGGATATTGTAGAGTGGGTGTCAACCCAAGTCCCATATCGATAAGATAAAGAAGAATCATCTTGAATATAAGCAGCCATATCGATAAGATAAAGAAGAACCATCTTGAATATAAGCAGCCAAACAACTCCATTAGTATGAGGCATTTTGGGAGGAGTCCAAAAACCAATCCGTGCGGGCGTGGCCACGGCCCAGAGCGAACAATGGAGTTAATGGGTGTTGCGCGTCCAAACACCTTTCTCCAGGTACATAGACAGCTACTCTGGTAGTGCAGCCATTGTAGTCCTTCGGGACATTAGTGAAGAACACTTTATCAAGACAGAAGTATTTGCTTTATGATGATCGTCTCAGATTTAAAAATCTTCGCCCAGGTGGAGAATTGTGGGAAAAACAAACAGACTCTGGTTTGTTTTTTATTTGTTTGGTTTTATTTTGTGTTCTGGGCCAGGCCCATGTGTTTTAACATATCAGGGATGTTGTGTAGGCGGTTTATATGAGGTGAAAATATAGTTGTAATAGGGTTTTTGAGAGAGTGACTGAGATCAAGTTTGTACGCAGAATTATTTTGTTCATCATAATAAAACTGGTGTTTTTCACAAATCTGAATATGCTGTTTTCTGTCTTTACTTTCCCCATATTGTTTCATAGTCTTCTGTAAGTTGCGATTGTTGTATTATGTGACTTATTTATTAAATATAAAAAACAAAGAAAAAATATTTATTGAATGGATTGGAATAGATATTAGTTGTAGAAATAATATATATGGGGAGTTACTATTGTGGGGGTTACAATAGTATTAATATGGGGGTTACAATATTATTATGGGGATTACATATTAATAGTGGGGGTTACATATTTGTTATTTACAATATGGAAGATTTTATGGGGCAGTTACACAAGTTTAAGGGGGTGGAGATTGTACTAAGAATGCCTATAAATAGTGGGTAAAAACTCTTTGAAGAAGCACACAAAAATACAAGCTTGTTCATAGTACAATCAGAACCCTTTCCTTCCTTTTTTTCTCATCTCAAGCTTTTCTTTTTATTTCAGTAAGTACACAATTTTTTTACAGTGGTATCAGAGCTAGAAGTGATCAGTGATCTTGGAGTGATCGGTCGTCCACTCTCTCCCTTTGTTCTGTCGTCGTCACGTTTCATTTTATAGCAGCTTTCACAGGGTTTGGTTTGTACTTGTTGGATAAGTTTTTCTCTCTCGTTTTCGTATATGAGTAGCTTCACTGTTATTATATTGCATGCGAATATCTTATATCTTATTCCATTTTTTTTGTGGTTATTAGCCCATATTCTTTTCTTCTTGTGTCAAACGCTTGTTTTCTTTTTGACTCATTATTTTATATTTTCATGGTCTCTTAATCATGTATTGCTAGTTTTTTTTTCCTATGCACATTGATTATAATTGTAAATTGTATTTTCATTTTGTTTTGTATTCTACATACTGTGAGTTGTAGATTTTATTTTTGTCATTTTATATACATGTAATATTATACACTTAGACTGTGTGTGCATGTGTTCAAATTCATAGTTATTGATTTATACTGTCTTTTCAGGCCATGTTTTTGGTCCTTTTGTACAGACTAGAGTATTCGGTCTAAATTCGTTTATTATTGTTTGTTTAAGTTTTGGGTAATTTTTTTATTTTCGTGGTATGCAGTACTGTTTGTCTTTTATTATAATATTGCAAGGTTTAACTGTGCCTTGAATTGTGTTACTATTTTTTTCTCGTAATCACATGTTGCATAACTTTTTAATGCATTTTGGCATTTAGATTTCCTTTTATTCGAGTGCTTTTGGATGGATGGATTTCATAACTTCTTATTTATACAAATTCTTGTTTTTGTTAAGTATGTTTACCACCTGTTTAATATTTGAAATGGTTGCTAACTGCATTTTATTTTATAAATATTAAACTTTAGTTTTAATGTTAAAGATTTATTTGTGCTGCTCGAATTAGTAAATATCGGAGAATTAATTGGCACCCATAATATGGGGTCAAAAGAAAAAGGAAATTATTCCAAGAAAATTTGTGAATTTCTGTTGAAATAAAAGAGGTCAGAAGGAGTTCATAAGAATATGGAACAAAGATTTGTTATAATATGACGACCACTGATATGTGGCAGGGGTCGTCGGTGACTAAAGTAAATTTTAAGATATATAAATAATCCTTAAGAATGTGATATTTATTTTCGTATCAAGGGATTCATGATTTTTTTGTTAAATATGACGATGAAGTTTATTTGAATAGGTGAGAACTGAGTTAAACTAGAAATGATCAAGAATAATGAATTATGTATGAATATTGATATTGAGCAATTAGAACGGGTATGAATAATATACCTGACATGTGAAATTCCAAGAATTTGATTCATGGATGCATGGTGATAAATTTAATACAAGTTGCCACATTATATGTATAATAATATAATGATTTGAGTGAGTTTTTAAAATTCAAGAAAAAGGTGCAGAATATTAGCATGAGAAGTGAAAACTATAAGATGGTAGAAGTCGGAATATAGAGTATTTATTATTTTATTTTATTTTTTATAAAAGAAAAAGGTTGAGAAGAAGATTTATCGTCTCTGAAGACGAAATAGTTAATGAAATTGATAATGAATCTCAGAAAAATGGGCATGAGAAACATGAGTTGTGTGATTAACTCGAAAATATAAAATTCATTGGTTGTAAATGAATTTTGTAAAAGAAAATAAGCCTGTTGATATGATTATAAATTTGAGGTTTGCGAAGTTGCAAAAGATTTTGCGTGAATTAATTTATCGGGAATGAATTAGACACTTATGTCTGTATTTCGAAAAGTGGGAGTTTGTTTACAATAATCAGTTTGTTATTGATGTATTCTTAACAGAAAATAATAATGGGCAATGTTGAGCCTAATTTGAGGTATTTTGAGAATTGATCAATAAATACAATTGTATCTTTCAATTATTTATGCATATAGATGATATTAAAAGGATAAATTAATTTCATCACTGGTGTACTTGTGATGATTTAACAGATTGTATATATTGGAGTTAGGAATATTTATGTCTGAAGAATAGATAAGTGTATAAGCTCTAATAATATTTTTACTCCGTGAAAAAGGTGGGAGTTATATATAGATATTTAACAAATAAGTCAAGTGGGAGATGTAGTATTATGTGACTTATTTATTAAATATAAAAAACAAAGAAAAAATATTTATTGAATGGATTGGAATAGATATTAGTTGTAGAAATAATATATATTGGGAGTTACTATTGTGGGGGTTACAATAGTATTAATATGGGGGTTACAATATTATTATGGGGGTTACATATTAGTAGTGGGGGTTACATATTTGTTATTTACAACATGGAGGATTTTATGGGACAGTTACACAAGTTTAAGGGGGTGGAGATTGTACTAAGAATGCCTATAAATAGTGGGTAAAAACTCAATGAAGAAGCACACAAAAATACAAGCTTGTTCATAGTACAATCGGAACCCTTTCCTTCCTTCTTTTCTCATCTCAAACTTTTCTTTTTATTTCAGTAAGTACACGATTTTCTTACAGCGATAACGTTCCGCACAACACTTCCAATATAGGACAATAATATAGTAAACTCTAAAGTACTTCACATGCACATCTAGCACAACAAGAAACAAAAATCTAATCCCTGAGCGAAGTATGTTAGATCAATTTGATGGATTTAACTTCTAGGTTAATCAGCTACATGAATTTAATGATTTCACAAAATGCAAGTTTTACCAAATCAACGAGAGATTCATTTAGATTCGAACTATTTTGGAAGTTGGAACTTGAAGCAAGCAAACAGACAACTTAGACAGGCGTTACTACGTGGATACGCTAAGGTCTCCACATACAAGTCATCTGAATGAAAAGAGTCTTAATGTTTACAGCAGAAATGTGGATGACCAAATAAGAAAGTTTTGGATGCCTTTCAATTTACAATAAACAGCCTCTGTTGGACCCTTATCACGTGAAAGTTATCAAGCACCACAATAAGTAAGCCCTTTGCCAACCTTATTTACAAATGTCCAATTACATATTGTTAGGATCAGTAATAACAAAATTGAAATATTATTACCATCTCAGATAAATAAGCAAGAATCAGATCCATAAGCAAGAACCCAGGATATTAAACCTGTTATGGTAAGCATAAAACCGAATGATTTTGCAAAGCAGAGCTGCATCAACACTTGCAGCTATTTTACTCGATATGCAACAATATATTACCCAAACTGAGAAGCAGTTTAAGTCTGCTATACTAAGCTCCTGAAATGGCAATTGGAAGTCTAGCGTTAACAATTTAACATCATAGATTTTTATTATTCCCAGACTTGTAGAGACAATAGTGTTGAAAATCAACAAGATGGACTCAGAAATTAGTAACATTAGTTCAACTGTGGTATGGCTCCAACCTCTTCAAGTAAAGGTAAGAATAAAATTGATATTAGTACCATATTAAACAAACTTAGCAAATGAACTGTCACCTATAAGCTAATGACAGTGCTTGAATTATAAGTTTATAACACTGCTGTTTTCATAATATGCAAGATTTAGATGTGTCGTAACAATCATGTATTCCTACTTAGGAACTTTCTGATTGCAGGATTAATGGAAGTTCAGTTCAACATTAGTACTTATTAAAGTAATAGGATATCTCAGAAGCGATGCAGTTGAATAATTTCCTGTCTTGCAGAGAGTAACATTAACACAAACCACATGCAGTTGATCATACCATACAAAAAAAAATCAAATCTTGGCAAAGCGAGTTGTAGGAGGTCTATAAGAAAGAGCAAAAAGACATCCCAATAATGCATCACATCAATGCAGGAAAACACTGTAATTCATGTGGGTATTTAGGGGGATTATTGTGGGAGAGGTGTCACTACTGAATAGGAATTCAGTCATAAAACACCCGCACAGATACTATACAGGGAAGCCCACACATACTTTCCGACTAACAAGTGAACTTCAGGAGACCATCTGGTGTTAAATTTGCTAAGACGGACACACCTGATATAACAATGAAAAGATTTGCTCTATCAATAGGAACATTATGTGGAAAAGGACACCAGAGTGCAAAAAAGACAAATCTGTACATCACCACTAACCTATCCTAAAGCATATAGTTACTCCTTTATGCCCACAGAGCCAAAGTGGCTGGTTGGAAGTAAAGGCTAGAATTTTGAATTGAATACTTTATTAAAGGTTTCATTCCAATTATGACAACATAATTAAGACTCTCAAGTTAAACTAATTGAGCAGGGAATTGAACCCCGAACACTCTGGCATGCATTGCGGTGATACTCTACCAATTGAGCTACATCCCCATACTCAAATGCCACCTAAGATCAACTTACACGTTGTGAATTTACACATTTCTTGAAACTAAATTCACAACACTACAGTTTCCAACAGAAAAGGATTCGCTGAATTGAAAAATAAATCACTAGTTACATGTGCAATACAACGAGGTTTAACCAAATGATTGTCGAAAATTAAACACCTTCTTTCAATTTTTCATAGACAGATCTAAAACTTGTAGTTATATCAACACCAACAAATAATTAAATCCGCAAATTCCAAACATCAGCATTTTGATGAACTAATGGAATATTCATAACAATTGATCCAATAAAGCTTCAATCAAACATAAAATCAAGCTTTACAAACAAATATAGAGTAAAATGAAGACATGCCAATTAAACAAAACATTCATATATCTCATATAACCCCAACAAAACCAACTTCAAAAAATACCTATTACATACTTCCCTACTATCGACAATTTCCTTATTACTTCAAATCCATATATATAAACCAATAAATCCATTTTCTTATTACTTCAATTTCCTTATTACAATTTGTTAGATATATAGATATATGATGTCAAGTTGTGTGAGCTGAGCTGTCATCTATCCTTGCTGTCATGTCCAGCTCATACATAGCTGTTAGTTAGTTGATCTATATATAGTGTAGTGTTATTAGTAATCAGTATCATTCTTATTCACAATGTAGATATACATACAGTTCTTTTATAGTATATTATATAAAAATACAGTTTATATAACATCTGCTTCATGCCTTCTTCTTCATTGATTCCTCCATTGTTATGGAGCTTATCTTACTTTATTTATAATTGTAACATGGTATCAGAGCCTATGTGCTCGATTCTTCTATTCTGCTATTCGATTCATCTGTATCTCTCTTCTATACGAGCCTCGTATGCTTTCTCGGTGTTGTTCGTGATCTTTCCGCTTGCGTTCTCGTTCGATTCATAACAATAATCATCAGCGTTATATTCCTGATTTAATTCATATTATTCTGCTTGTTACAATCAGGTGTTTCTGATCTAAAAATCTAAATTTCTCTAAATTTGTGTTTCTTTGACCTAATTGTGTTGTTTCATACTGAAATTTCACATAAAGATCTCTAGATTGTTACTTGTATATTTGTTACAGTGCTAAGATTGTCAAAAACTCTGCGAAGTTACGAAATCATCAAATACTCTTGCTGTTTTACTTCATTCACAATTGATTCTTCGTGTTTTTTTAATATCTTGAGTGTCTTGATCAATAATTCTGTTGTTTTAGATCTTAATTCGGTTATTTTGATCATCAATTCTTCTCTCCATTTCTCGCACACAGCGTGTTTGATAATTTTCCACACTGAGTTTTCTATGTTTCTACTCTTACTTTCGATCTCTCTTTGATCGTCATCTATATGTTCTCTCTTCGATTGTCATCGATCGTTTTGTGATCGAATTATCATCGTTTTATTCATGAAATTACTGTTTAGCATCTGTATTGTGAATCTTGTGTTGCAACTGAAGTGTATCTACTTGTGGAGTGTTTAAAGTGTGTTTGTGCTGAAGAGGTTTGCGATCTGGTTTGCTCTGTTGATGAATTTTATGTGAGAAGAAGATAGGAGAAATTGGATATTTGGTGGAAGTTAGTTAGATATTCAATCGTGAGTTTTGTTGATTCTCCTTAGTGAGTTTTGTTGATTCTCCATAGTGAGTTTTATTGATGCTCCTTATTGAGTTTTATGTTACTTACCGTATTGGCATCTGCCCCTTGCTATCAGCTGTATTGGCTGATTTGTTACCTTCATGCATGATGTGATCTTCATGTATGAAACTGTTGCTGCATTCTTCTGCCTTCTGATTAACATCCAAGATGGATGTTTGCATTGTCTTCATGCTGAGTTACAAGTGCTGTTGAAATGTTACCTGCCTTGTCGTATTGGTTTGTGCATGATTGATGTTGGCTTTCAGTAAATGGAAGACTACCAGCTTTCTACACCCATTTGTGAGCGTCTAAACTCACTGATGGACACTCTGAAGGATTAATAAATCCGGACTTGTTCTTGTTTGCCCTTTGTGGTTCTAAACCCCTTGGAGGTCTCCTAAACCCCTTGGTGGTCATTATTACTCCTTTTGAGAGTTTGTTATGCCCTTCATGGGTTTGATTTGCCCCTTAGAGGGTTGTTGCCCCTTAGTGGGTTCATTGTTGCTCCTGTGTGAGTTTGTTACCAATATTCTATTGTGAGTTGCTGTCCTCAGCCAAAGTTGCTGTCATGAGGTTACTTTGTTCGTTCGTAGTTGTTGTCTTCCTTGTTCAGGCCCCTCTGATCAGGCCCCTCTAATCCATCATCCTGTTCAGCAGTGTATCCACAGAAGTAGATACTTTCATCTCTCCAGTCATGTGAAAGCTCAAAGTCTTTGTCAAGAATCAAGTCAAATGAAATTTGAGGTCCCTTGTCTGCAGCCTGAGAAATATGAATGAAGTGCCCATCTTCAACAGGAACATTGTTGTTGCTGATTCCCTTTGTCTCTTGGTGATCTTTGTTGCTCTGAAAGTTGCTGAAAGTTGCTGTCAAGACTTTTGAATTCTGAGGTTACTGATTCCTGCTGTCCAAAACTAACTCAAACAAGCTGTCAAGTTGGTTTGCTACTTGTCGTTTTGATTGATCTACTTCAAGTTGGATGTTTTCATTGCTTTACCACATCCAACTTGAGGGGGGATGTTAGATATATAGATATATGCTGTCAAGTTCTGTGAGCTGAGATGTCATCTATCCTTGCTGTCATGTCTAGCTCATACATAGCTGTTAGTTAATTGATCTATATATAGTGTAGTGTTATTAGTAATCAGTATCATTCTTATTCACAATGTAGATATACATACAGTTCTGTTATAGTATATTATATAAAAATACAGTTTATATAACATCTGCTTTATGCCTTCTTCTTCATTGATTCCTCCATTGTTATGGAGCTTATCTTACTGCATTTATAATTGTAACACAATTTCCTTGCAGATCCGTGCCTCCAATTACAAATCCATTTTCTTATTACTTCGAAGAGAATAAATAAATCATTCAGTGCATAAACCATATTATTTTAATCATTTAAAACTTTAAAGTAAATATGCAGACATCCTTATAATATAGCAAACCCATTCTCTGATTACTCTGAATAGAATAAGTAATCAGGGTACAAGATTCTATTTTAACTATAATATAGAACCTGATTTATTGTTACTCAGGAAAATAAATCATTCCTGGTAGGGGTTCATCATGTTTCATTTTTCAAACTTATTTTATATACACTCACACACTCTTTCCTCCCTCCCTCCGCTTATACTTGAACCCTACACTGAACCCAGTCCTTTAACCCTAGAGAACAGGGTTATCCACTGCGCTACATGCTTCATCATAAAGCTTTTTAGGGAGGCGTGGAGTAATCACAACATTTAACGAGTATTTTCTGGCCAAAGTTAACCCTGCTTCTTCAGTCATATTAACCGGTTCATTCCAGGGAGTACGTAAATCAAATCCATGAAGCAGACGAGCTAGAGTTAGTTGCATCATCAGCATACTGGCTGTCATTCCGGGACAAGATCTCCTTCCCATGCCAAATGGCATGAACTCAAACCGTGGACTTCTGACATCAAGTCCTCTATGGCCAGATAGAAATCTCTCTGGTTGAAATTCGTCAGGGACAGTCCATGATCCCGAGTCTCGGTGGAGTTTCCAGATATTTACGAATAATTGAGTACCTTTTGGGACATAATAACCTGCTATGGTACAATCCTTTAAGGACTCGCGAACAAGTGATAAGGGACCTGCAGGGTATAGTCGTAATGTTTCTTTTAAAATGGCTTGTAGGTATACCAAATGTTTGATATCTGATTCTTCAGCGCATCGTTCTTTTCCAATATGGATGTCAAGCTCTTGTTGGGGTCTTAGTAACACTTTCTTGTGCTTTAAAAGTAACGTAACTGCCCAAGTTAGGGTAAGAAAAGTGGCATCTGCTCCTGCAAACACAATAGTCTGCAGAATAACATAGTTATCAAATTTTTCATTATTAAGTTGAGGTACACAAATTAAAATATATAGTTTTCCGCTAAAAACAGGCATTGAAAAAATGTATTTAACTTACCAGGACAGTTGCCTTGACAACTATTATGAATGTATCATATTCAACATTGTAGGATAGTCAAAATTTTAGGCTAGCTAGGTGATGTAAGGCATGATGCATATCTTAGTAGGTGATGTAAGGCATGATGCATATCTTAGTTTTAAAGCTCTATAAATAGCTAGAGCTGGGGTCTTGTAAGATAACACAAAAACACCAAAAATAAAATGTTTTGGATAATTCTTCATATTCTTCAGTTTATATAAAATCTTTCATGGTATCAGAGCCTCTGATCTTTGAGGCCTTCTTCCGCATTTTTATCTCTATTTTCTGCAAATTTTTTCGGGAAGTTACTATTCTGGCGAGTTACTGTTCCGGCGAGTTACTGTTCCGGTGATTGTTGAAGACGATGAACAGTTCCCAATAGTACTGTTCACTATTCACTATTCATTATTCATTATTCACTGTTCACTATATCTTCTTTAAACCATTTTTTCTGTATCTTAAACCATGGTGGACGGTAGAGAAACACCACCACCACCTACAAAAATCGAGTCTAATTCTCCTTTTTACCTTGGACCGCAAGATCGACCAGGGGATTTTATCACCTCCCAAAGGCTCAAACTTGACAATTTCAATGATTGGTCTCATGCGATTATCATAGCTCTGTCCTCTAGAAGGAAATTCGGATTTCTAGATGGTACAATCAAAAGTTTTGCTCCTCCATGCACGAAGGATGATTGGGTAACAATTCACTGTATGCTTGTCTCTTGGCTTATGAGCACCATCGACCCGGAGGTAAAGTCTATGCTCTCTAATTATGTTGATGCTAAAAAATTATGGGATGATTTACACGAAAGATTTTGTCTTGTTAATGGACCTCGTATTCAACAAATTAAATCTGACATTAATCGATGTGAGCAGTCCAAAACCATGCAGGTTGCAAACTCTCTGTTTTATGGGATGAACTTGATAAACATGAGCCTTTAATTGATTGTGAGTGCGGAAAGTGTACCTGTAAAATAGGCAAGAAGCATGCTGATAGGCGTGAAGGGGATCGTCTACAACAATTTTTGCTTGGCCTAAACTCTGATTATTATGCTCCTCTCCGACCCACGCTGCTATCTCAAGATCCTTTGCCTTCGTTAAACAGGGCGTTTCAAACAATTGCTCAAGAAGAACGTGTTCGAGGGATTGCTCACATCAATGAGGAGACACCCCCGGCCCTCGAATTTACCGTTCATGCTGGTGTAGGGAGGGGGTCGTGGCGGGCCTAAAAGGCTGGTTTGTGATAAGTGCAAGAAACAGGGCCACGAGACCTCTCATTGTTGGTCTGATAAAAACTGCACCTATTGTAAAATAACGGGTCATGATGAGAGCCGTTGTTATCAGATTCACGGTTTTCCAGAAGTGTGGACAGACGGCAGTAAGGGGGGGAAACCTTCGGTTGGGCGTGGTCGAGGTTTTGTAAGGGCTAATGCAGCTTCAGGTAACAACTTTGGTTCGAGTTCGAATGATGCAATTACTCCTTCTCCTGGTCAATTATTCACAAGTGAACAATGGAAAGCACTCACAGGTTTGATGGGTAATGTCCAGATTACCGAAAACCGCTTGAATGCTAAGTTTGACGTTACCTCTTGGATTGTTGACACTGGAGCCACACATCATGTTACAGGAGTAAAATATTGGTTATTTGACACAAAGAGTTTTATATGTCCCGTAGGATTGCCAAACAGTGAAACTGTGTTGGCTTCTTTAGTGGGATCTGTTCGTTTATCGGACAAGATCACTTTAACTGGGGTCCTTTATGTTCCTAATTTGAGTTGTAATTTACTTTCTGTTTCACAGCTTAATGATGAACTTAATTGTGTTATCAAATTTACTTCTTATATGTGTGCTATTCAGGACCACATGAAGGAGCTGATTGGAACGGGAACTAGGAGGGACGGATTGTACTATTTTAGCAAACCGGATCCAGTGCACCATGTGGGAGCCATTGAAGCAAGGTCCGACTTGGAGTTGTGGCACCGCCGTACGGGGCATCCTTCCGAGAAAGCAGTTAACTTGCTTCCTCATGTTAGTAATAAAGACAGTCTGGTTAAGGGGTGTGAAGTAGGTATGCGTGCTAAACATCCTAGAAACAGATTTCCCTTGAGTAATAATAAAGCTTCTAGAATTTTTGAAAAAGTACATTGTGATTTGTGGGGTCCGTATCGGCATGTTTCGTCGTGTGGAGCCCGTTATTTTTTGACAATTATTGATGACTATTCTAGAATAGTTTCGATTTATTTGTTGGTTGATAAAATTGAAGTATTTCGTGTATTCTTGGCCTTTGTTGCTATGGTTGATAGACAATTTTCACAAACAATTCAAGTTGTGCAAAGTGACAATGGTACAGAGTTTCAATGTTTGCTTGATTATTTTGCCACAACTGGGATTGTTTTTCAAACCTCTTGTGTAGGAACACCGCAACAAAATGGGAGGGTTGAGAGAAAACACAAACACATATTAACAGTTGGGAGAGCTTTGCGATTTCAAGAAAAATTGCCAATTTATTTTTGGGGGGAGTGTGTTCTTGCTGCAGCCCATTTAATTAATCATAAGCTAACTCCTTTGCTTCAAAATAAAACTCCATTTGAAATTCTTTTAAAAAAACCACCTATCTTTGATACAATTCGCACGTTTGGGTGTTTCTACTTTGCTCATAATCAAAAAACAGATGGAGACAAATTTGCTAGTAGAAGTGGAAAATGTGTTTTTGTGGGCTATCCGTTTGGAAATAAAGGGTGGAGATTGTATGACCTCGATTCAAAAGTTTTCTTTGTTTCTCGGGATGTTAAATTTATTGAGAATGTGTTTCCTTTCAGTTGTCCAGAAGACGAGAATATTATGTCAGATGCCTATCACACGAGTGGTGACATTCATGATGATTTTGTTGCATCCGAGTTGGGGGATGAAAATAGTGAAATTTTTTATGATAATGGTGGGGAAAATATTGAGGAACAGACAGACAACCCCCCACGTACAGAACAAGCAGGCACTGGCGAGGCTAGTAGCACAACAGCCGCAGAACAGCAACAACCCACGGAGTCTGTGGGTCGTGGATTTCGGGAAAAATATCCATCGGTCTTGCTTCGTGATTTTATGACTCATTCGGTGTTTGCTAATAGTACATCCTCCTCCATTCCGTCTTCTGATCCTCCTTCAGGTACTCCTTATCCTTTGGCACATTATATAAATTATGAGAATTATTCTGTGAATTATCGAAAGTTTATAGCAGCAACTGTGAACACAAAAGATCCAAGATCATTTAAGGAGGCCATGACACATGAGGGTTGGCGTCATTCCATGAAAGAAGAAATAAAAGCCTTGGAAGACAATGGGACGTGGACTTTGGAGCATCTCCCTCCTGGAAAACGTGCTCTTGGTTGTCAATGGATATACAAAACAAAATTTCAGTCCAATGGAGAAGTTGAGCGTTTAAAATCATGTTTAGTTGTGTTGGGTAATCATCAACAGTCAGGAATAGATTACAACGAGACTTTTGCCCCGGTTGCAAAAATGACTACAGTACGAGTCTTTCTTGCTATTGCGGCATCCAAAAATTGGGAACTTCATCAGATGGAAGTTCACAATGCTTTTTTACACGGAGATCTTGATGAAGAGGTATACATGAAATTACCTTCCGGATTTTCTAGTTCGGATTCTTCTTTGGTGTGCCGATTGAGAAAATCATTGTATGGCCTGAAACAAGCTCCCAGATGTTGGTTTGCAAAGTTAGTTGCAGCTTTGAAAGGGTAAGGTTTTCTTCAGTCTTATTCCGATTATTCTCTTTTCACATATACTAATGGCAATGTTCAAATAAATGTCTTAGTCTATGTGGACGACCTTATTATTTCTGGGAATGACTCCACTGCACTTATTTTTTTCAAAGCGTATCTCAGTTATTGTTTCAAAATGAAAGATCTTGGCTCTTTGAAGTATTTTCTGGGTATTGAGGTTGCCCGTAGCTCAGCAGGCTTGTTTTTGTGTCAACGAAAGTATACTTTGGATATTATCTCTTAATCAGGTTTGTTGGGTGCAAAGCCGAGTGGTTTTCCCATTGAACAAAATCACAAACTGGGTCTTGCCAAAGGTGACTTTCTTCCAGATCCCGAGTCCTACCGACGGCTGGTCGGTCGCTTGATCTATCTTGCGGTCACAAGGCCAGATTTAGCCTATTCGGTCCACATTCTTTCTCAATTTATGCAGGCGCCCCGCCATGAACATTGGCAAGGGGCTTTGCGTGTAGTTCGTTATTTAAAAGGCACACCAGGTCTTGGAATTTTGCTGCGTGCAAATAGTGAGCTAACCTTACAGGGTTGGTGTGATTCCGATTGGGCGGCTTGTCCGCTTACTCGTCGTTCATTGACAGGTTGGCTGGTATTTCTTGGTAACTCTCCTATTTCTTGGAAAACAAAGAAGCAACATACTGTGTCCCGGTCCTCTGCGGAGGCTGAATATAGATCTATGTCTGCTATCACGTGTGAGTTGAAGTGGCTTAAAGGTTTGATGTCGAGCTTAGGAGTCCAACACCCTAAATCGATCAAGTTGTTTTGTGATAGTGAGTCTGCATTGCATATTGCAAAGAATCCTGTTTTTCACGAACGCACGAAGCACATAGAGGTTGATTGTCACTTCGTCCGTGATGCGATTAATGATGGTTTGCTATCTCCGTCACATGTTTCAACATCTTCACAATTGGCGGATATTTTTACTAAGGCTCTTGGGAAGTCTCGTTTTGATTTTCTTCTTTCCAAGTTGGGCATTTTTGAACCTCATGCTCCAACTTGAGGGAGGGTATTATGAATGTATCATATTCAACATTGTAGGATAGTCAAAATTGTAGGCTAGCTAGGTGATGTAAGGCATGATGCATATCTTAGTAGATGATGTAAGGCATGATGCATATCTTAGTTTTAAAGCCTTATAAATAGCTAGAGCTGGGGTATTGTAAGATAACACAAAAACACCAAAAATAAAATGTTTTGGATAATTCTTCATATTCTTCAGTTTATATAAAATCTTTCAATAACATCTACACTTTTGCATCCATATGTCAGTCCATCCGATTCTCCAAACAGCGAGATCATGACATCAATAAAATTGCGATCCTCATCTGAAGAACCTTGTGTGGCCCTTCCCTGATTGTGATCATTAAGCCAAGAAGTCATTAAATAGTCCAACTCCTTTGCTGTCTTTTTCATGGCCCTCTGATTTCCTTGTAAATCCATCCATTCAGTAAATGGTACCACATTTGAAATATCAAAAGCTCCCACCAAGGCAAAAAAATCATCAAATGCTTTTCTAAAACGCATCGATTCCTTTTCCATCTCACCTTCGCCAATAGTGTTATACCGCTTACTAGCTAGCAATCATTTGTATCATCATATTGATAATCACTTGTTGCAACCATGTTGACATGTTGAAGTTAAACGAACCTACTGTCCCATTCTTGCAGCAGACAGTACAATTCCTTGATGCATGTTGTCAACTCCATGGCTCTCACAGGTTTAAGCAGCTCCAAGCGGTTTTGTGATAAAAGGTGAGAGGTGGAAGTCTTACGCATCTCCCGCCAGAGAGGACCGTACGGGGGTCGGGGCTAGTGCAAATAAAGCACCGTTGTAACCCATGTATTTTAAGGCAAGAGATTTAGGACGAGACAGGAAAGTGGCGTCATTGGTGGTGAAGATCTGCATAACTGCTTCCTTACTACACACTACCAGTGCATCATGCAAACCAAGCTGAATTCTGAATACGGGACCGTATTTATCAGCCGTGTCTGCCAAAATCCTGAAAGCAGTATCTGTACCTGCAAGAAGTGGAAGGTGGCCTAAGATTGGCCAAGCCCCATCTGCAGGCTTAGGGGCTTGTATTTTCTTCTTATCACCGTGGTTGTTTGTTCGTGACAACCATAAGCTATAGAATATAATAAACGCAACAAAAGCTACAGTTGCTTGAAATAGGAGTAAGAGATCCATCCTGAGTATTCTGTATATTCGAGTTTATGAAATACTAACTAAACTGGAACGATACTTATAGCACACCTGTAATTGTAGGATTTATATTTGAATTTAAGACTTGCATAAGGTGGCATTGTATTAGTGGGAACAATCTGCAACAAAAAATGCCTAAACTTCAAGAAAAGTGAGCTAATTAGATTTCAAGTACGAAACTCGTTCCGAATGAGTATAAGCTACTACAATGTGCCGACCTGTTGCCAATAAACTTTCTGGCCTCATATGGGAACGCTATTGGATCAAATGACAAGACATTGTTGAGAAAAAGATGGCTTTTCCCGGATGAAATGAGTTGCGCCCGACAGGA
Source organism: Saposhnikovia divaricata (assembly GCA_036435485.1). Taxonomy (NCBI): domain Eukaryota; kingdom Viridiplantae; phylum Streptophyta; class Magnoliopsida; order Apiales; family Apiaceae; genus Saposhnikovia; species Saposhnikovia divaricata. The sequence continues at coordinate 132,648,740 of CM071599.1, read as the reverse complement.
ATTCCAACTTTCTGAAATTGCGTATAGAAAGAAAAAGATTTCTTCACAATAAAAGTTCTTTTCTCCCATGCTTTCCGTTGGTCAAAAACCAATAAAAGTTCTCTAGACTTCTTCACAACTCGTACAAACTCAAGATAAGTGAGTTAAACTTACTGTGTGCGCAATATTTTCTATGTAGGGGTTTAACTCCTATAAACCCCTCTGATTCTCTGAAATGGTATTAGAGCGTGAAATAGGAAAAGAAGTATTACTACCTCCGTCAATGGATTAGTTTGACTCTCACGGAGATTAAGAAAATTTAGTAAAAAAGAGTAACGTTAGTTGAAAAGTGAGTAAAGTGGTGAGACCTACTAATATTTAATAATATATTTGAGATAGTGGAGGAAAGTAGTGGGTAGTGTTTATTTAATATAAAAAAGAGTATAAAATGGAGAAGTGGTGAGTGTAATAGTGAAAAGTAGTGCTCAAAAATAGTAAGTATAGGTTCATTCTTTTTGGGACGTTCCAAAAAGGAATATGGGTCATATAAATGGGACGGAGGGAGTACAAAACAAACTTGGTATCTATTTATCTAATATTTCAGAAAATAGGAAAAGAATGTAGATATAAAAGTGGATGTTATATTATTGACCGAAGTAATAAAATGCATCTATAACCTTTATTAATAAGCGAAACCCTATTTTAATGATATCATCTTTTTGGTTCGCACTATATTTTGGTTTCACCCCTAAAATTGGTTCGTAACTATATTTTGGTTTTTCCCCTAAAATCCTACTTCTCCTATAATTCTATGTTAATTTTTTTAAAATAAAATAAAAATAGAAATCCTATTATAATTATAATTCTTTTATTTGTAATTTTTTAATAGAAATCCTATTTTCCCATAATATTATGTTTTTTAAAAAGAATTAATAATAGAATTCTTATGAAAATTATAATTCCTTTGTTTATAATTTTTTTACTAGAAAAAACTACAATAAAAACCACCATCAAATAGACTGTAAAACACCAACGAATACAAAATACACTAGGGTTACTTGATATGAATTTTTGTAATAAACCAACAAATACGTAGTCTGATCTGATCGTATAACATTTTATAAAACACTAACATATCTATAACCTTTATTATTAAATCCCTGTTTAATGATACTTTGTAACAAATTTGGTTTCACCCTTATTTTGGTTTCATCCCAAATTCCTACTTCCCCTAAAATTCATATTATTTTCTAAAAAAATTGTTTGAAATTCTGTTATAGTTATAGTTCTTTTACTATAATCTTACTGAATTGTAGGAAAAAACGTATCCATTAAAACCATAACCATGTATGTTTTGCTTTCTTGATTGTCTTAAAATAATGTCAGATAAATAATAAAAAAAATCTATATCTATAACCTCTTTTAATAAGCAAACCTCCTTTTTAATGTACTATTTTGTACCAAATTTCGTTCAAATCATATTTTGGTTTCATCCCTAGAATCTTATTTCCCCTAGAATTCTATGTTGTTTTTATAAAATAAATTAAAAAAAAACCCTATTGCAATTATAATTCTTTTATTACAACTTAATCAAAAAAGACTACGAATACATATGTTGATCTAAGGTGACATGCTTATCTATAACAAAAAAAATCTATTTTTAATGGTACTTCGGTACCAAAATTTGGTTCCACCTCTAAGATTTCGATTTCTCCTATGATTCTATATTATTTTTTAATAAAATAATAAAACTGTTAAATACTATTATAATTGCAACTTTTTTATTATAACTCTATTCAAATCTCAAATAATGTATTTATCATGATCATGTACATTTTTACGTAGATATCAGAATAATTTAGTTTTTTTCCCCGATTTTCTTAAATAAATAATATATAAAATGACCTTTATTAATAAGCATTTTTTTTTTAAATAACGTAATTTTTTATAATAAATTAATTATCAATTTAATTAAATTTTCTCGGGTCCGTGCTTCACACGGGTTATCATCTAATATCTTATTAATAAGTGAAATCGCGTTTTAATGGTACTTCCTTCTAGATGCGTGTCTTCTAAAATTATTAGAATTCTAATGTAATTACAATTCATTTATTATAAACTATTGAGTTGCATAAATAACGTAGTTTTCTTTTGTACCATTATCATTTTTTAAAGTATTTTTCCGGAATAAATAAAATAATTCTTATAAAAATTTAATAAAAATTAATCAATTTAAATAAATTATCTCGACTCGTGCTAGGCACGGGATATCATCTAATAAATAAAATGCATAAACATGTGTTTCGTAAGACTTGTACAAATTAGGAAGAAAGCAAAATGGTGCACCGAAGTGGAAAAAGGTCGTAAAGGAAAAAATGACATATATCAATCAAAGTCAAAAAAATGTGCTACAAAAAGAGACCTCCTACTAAGCTTTTTTTGACGAAGAAGACCATACTAAAACATTATAACCCAGTAAGAGCAATTTCTCGGATTGTCAACTACAACTTGATTATGAAATAAAAAACGAATTAAATAAATAATCGTTTTATTTTCAGATCAATTAACGCAGAATATAAATATTCTTGCCAATAAAAATGATTACAAAAGTTTCCCTAGCAATCCAGTGTCCCGAGCAATCCAATCGACACCAACAACCCTAAAAATAGTAGCACCATAATTGACCTACGCACATAAAAATCGATGATAATCCAATATTCATATATACCCATAAGTTAAAACAACACCACAACAAACCAAAACGTAACAAAAACACTCCAAAAAAAGAGGCATAAACCATTCCAAAAGAAAAGACATAAAACACCTAAAAAAAATGGATGCAAGAATCAAAAATCTCACCCAAAGTGAAGATTATTGAAAATTATTGAAGGAAAAGACAAAAAAAGAAAATAAGAGAAAGGAAAAGATGGGTCTCCTACGATAGCTATGGTAATAAAACCTTTATAAATTAATATAGTTGGGACCGGAAATTTTTATTAATTTAGAGAGGTATTAATTAATAGATAAATTAATAATTATTAATTTACAGAGAATTTTGACATCAAAGAAAATTAATTTCCAATTATATATATTTAATAGAATGAATTGTACAATTTATGTTTTATACTTAATTCAATTAATTCAATTTATATTATTTACAAATTTAAGGAGTATTTGGGACATTAAAAGTAAATATTCATATATATTTAGATGATATCAAGGATAAAACAACATTTTTTGAACTTTTTTCACTTAAAGAAGCACCCAAGACATCAAAAATATTGATATAATAACTTTTTAATGCTTTACGAATACACTGTATTCGAACTTTTGGATGCAACAAATATGGTTAAAGATGAGCTTCATATATATTCAAATTTTAAGAACACTAGAATCATATTTTACGAATTGGTGATACATATAATTTTATGATTATAAAGTATTATTAATTTATAACATTATTTGGACCATATTTTTATATAGAATTTTTCAAAAAAATTATTATCTTATTATCTTATTAAAATTGATCATTTTTTGAACTGTTGGGACTGGAAGAAATTATTAACTTAGAGATTTTAATTTATCTGGTATTAATTTAACAAGGTTTTACTGTATTTAGATCGAGTGCATGTAGATAAGGGGTAGAGAGAGAGAGAGGAGGCGGTGAGGAGAGAAATGAGAGAGAGAGAGAGAGAGAGAGAGAGAGAGAGAGAGGAAATCGACTCTCATTTAGGACCTCCTACTAATAAGTTAATATTTAAGAAACGGTATTATAAGTCGTATATAACTGCATCCCTCTTCATCTTCAAATCAAATAATAATTTTACACAAAAAAGTGTAAACAATCTATTAACATATACTTATTTTAAAATAAACTAGAAGATTGAATTTAGAACGAATTCAGTGACAACCAAATCTCTTATCTATAAAGATGCTAATCAACACATTGAAAGCTGTAGAATTAGTATGGAAATAATAAATCGAAGAGAAGACACAATAAAAATATTAAAAGACATGCTAGCAATAAAAGATGAAGAAATAAAAAAATTGTTAGAAAACAATTTAACAATGTTAACAAGAAAAAATGTAGAATTACATGAATTTAAAAGGTTAATCAAGATTTTTTATTAAATTATTGGATTATGATTGCACCGGTTTCAATTTAGTATCTAACGTTTTTAGCATTTATTCTCTTTTAATGGATAGGTAGTAACTCTTTAGGTTAATAAAATTTTTTAATTGGTTACTTAATATCTCCATCCTTATTTTTTCAAAAAAATATCTCCATCCTTGTTAATATTATTAATGTTAGTTGTATTTTAATTAGTTTATGGTTTTAATGATTATTTTGCCAATGATATTTGAAATTTTGGTTTTGTACCTAAATGGGGGGCCATTATGATGGCGTATTGATCATTTATGATGGTATTTTGGATCATATTGGATAATTTGTTGTGCATAATCAAAGGGTTTCCCTTTGATTAGATTTTACTTTCCCTTTGATTAGTTATTACTTTTTTTTCCTTTTAAATAGAATTTTAATGTTATTAGGATTTAGGAAATTTTTTTTTTTTTTTGCTGTGTTATTTACTTTAATATTACTTAAGAAATATTTTTTAATGAAATTTTTTTTTTTAGGTGAGAAGACATTGGGAAGTCTCTTTTCGGACATTAAAATCTTATTATCTAACTTTTCGAGGACATCTATACATGCCCTTTGGTTATATGATAAACTTTCTTGGGAAATTCTCAATGGTACACCTGTAGAATTGGCTTTTCCCGATGGTAACCAAAATATTTTTGGCTTCTCAGTGGTACCATCGAAATATCAACTCGTTCCCAGCCATGCCACTACCATTAACAAAACGTTAAACAAATGTTTATTAAGGCAATTATGATCATACAAACAACCAAAAATAACAAAAATAACAACCAAATGAGAACTAATAACAATGTCATAGTATATAGATAATCAGTCTTATACAAAAATAACCATAAACATCCAATGTACTGATTGTTGCTAACAATGTCATACCAATAAAATACCAATTGTTGCTACAATTTCATACCAAAACAATACCAATTGTGGCAACAATTTGATATCATATTGTACCATTGTATAAAGTAAACCCAAGTTATGAATCGACTAAACTTGGGTTTGAGACTGAGATGTAGCAAACTGTGAGAAATTGATTTCAGAGGCTTGTGATGCATTTGTTGATGCCTTTGCTGCTTTTGCAGCATTTGATTGGTCCCTCACTTTTGCATTACGAACCATTATGAACCTTTGTAACAACAATTGGTATTTTGTTAGTATAATGTTGTTAACAACAATCAGTACATTGGATATTTATGGCTGTTTTTGTATAAGACTGATTATCTACAAATTATGACATTGTTATTAGTTCTCATTTGGCTGTTACTTTTGTCATTTTTGGTTGTTTTTATAGTCATAATTGCCTTAATAAACGTTTGTTTAACGGTTTGTTAACGGTAGTGGCATGGCTGGGAACGAGTTGATACTTCGAATGTACCACTGAGAAGCCAAAAATATTTTGGTTACCATTGGGAAAAGCCAATTCTACAGTACCATTGAGAATTTCCCAACTTTCTTAAATGAAAGAAACTAAACCCCTTTCTCCGATTTTGCCAGCTTGTATTTCGATACAATTCATATACGAGAATGTATTTACTTAACAAAAAAAAAGGTTATAACTGAACAATATAAATCCTTTATATATATTATATGCCAACATGGTTTTCCATCTCATTTAGTAATTTACTAAAATACCCCCATATTTTTTAAATATATTAAAAATATTGTTGTTGCCATGGATTGAAACCATGACCTCTTACTAGGAATCTACTTTATGGTCACACCATGACCATCATGCTACAAATCCCTTTGATAAAAATTTTGGAACTCATCTACTAGATTCTTAAATAGCTCTTCATTCTACATTTTATTTAACATTTATTTTTGAAATAATTTCAAAGAAATTATATATATTATATGCCAACATGGTTTTCCATCTCATTTAGTAATTTACTAAAATACCCCCATATTTTTTAAATATATTAAAAATATTGTTGTTGCCATGGATTGAAACCATGACCTCTTACTAGGAATCTACTTTATGGTCACACCATGACCATCATGCTACAAATCTCTTTGATAAAAATTTTGGAACTCATCTACTAGATTCTTAAATAGCTCTTCATTCTACATTTTATTTAACATTTATTTTTGAAATAATTTCAAAGAAATAATGTCTCTTTTCATTTAATATTATATATAATGTCTCTTTTCATTTAATATTAAAAAGGCTCTTTCAAGCCAATTTAGTAATTTATCAACATACCCCTCTTTATGTTAATGTTAAAAAATATTTTTATTAGGAATAGATTTTATAATCTCCCCTATCAAATAAACAATTTAAATTTATGCACACATGACACAACCACTACACCATAACAATTTTTGATACCTACATTTTTTTTAAATTTATGCATGATAAAACTATCAAAAAAATATTTTCATCTCATATTATTATTATTATTATTATTATTATTATTATTATTATTATTATTATTATATTTTCATGAAATTTTAAAACTGTAAAGTATTTTTTCTGTATTATGTATGTGATACGAAAATACGACACAAATTCACATTGTACACGAAATGATATAAATTCAAATTTTGATTTCTAATACATGTATAATAGTATTTTTGTGAAATCATAAATTATAATATTTATTCATGTTTGTTATGCTCATGACAAACACAAAACAAATTCATTTGGTACACGTATGGATGAGAATTTCACCTATCCCGTCCGATCGCAATCCGATCCCCTTTCCATTTAGGTTAGGGATTCAGGAAATTTTTCTGTTTCAGTATGGGAAATAGGGAATATTATAAAATAGAAATTCAGGGGATGAGAATGAGAATGCAAAATAATCTTCGTTCAGGAACCGGGACAGGTTCAATAATTATGTTCGAATTCAGGGATCGCCATGGGTATAGCACTCTTCGATCCTAAATTGTCCTGATACCACTCCCAGGTACACAAGATGACATGATTTCATTTACTATCAAATTTGGACATCTATATATGAAAAATGCTTATTGTAAACATTTATGTCTCAATTAAATACTAACAAAAGAATAGGTGAATCAATTTCTTTTCCAACTTAAAAACAGGTAATAGAACTAATTAGTTGATAATAATATGTTAATCTAACCTGTTGACAAATATTAGATGAGTTTAATTAAAATTTAAAAATTTTAATATTAACTAAAAAACATTCGAAAGAAGTATACATGTTTAATGTGCGAGATGTATAACAATTAACTATTTTATTATCATAATACTTATTCAGTTCGTATGTACAACAATAATATATATATATATATATATATATATATATATATATATATATATATATATATATATATGAAAAGTCAGGTCGATGACAGGTTGTCAACGATGAATGAAAGATGATCGAAAAAGGGAAGAATGAACAAATTTGAGGTTGTTAAAAATGAAAGAGAGGTGGTGGGGTAAGAAAAATGTACATATATGATGTGGTTGGAGGAAGGAGCGGATCTGAGAGATAGTGAGGTATCTGGAGAGTGGTCGGAAAAAGATCGAAGTGAGAAGGTAGGTGGTCAGTAATTAATTGGAGGAGATATGATGTAGGCATATGAGTAGAAGAGAAAATAGATATTTAAAAAATGTTGTGGCTAAGTTTGAAAATAATTAAAAAAACTATTATCGTTATGATTCTTTTAGGTTTTCTACTAAAAAACAAACTAAATTATACATTATTATCGTGGTAATACTTGATAGGTGACGATTAATTTTTATTACCATTTTTGTCGGTTATCCTTTTCACATTAAATAAGCACCACTATAAAAACGATCCTCGAATCGAAGTTTAAAATATGCTAATAATTTGAATTTATAACAGTTATTATTTGTTGACTTTCTATTGACCGTTGCACATGAAAGGTAAAGCAGACTAATAGAAGAATTGAAAAGACTCTATCGCATAATTCGAAAGATATTATATGAATTAGAATGTGGTCCGTGCCTTGCACGGACTATAAGCTATAATTAAAATTTAAAAAAATATAGTGTTCACACAATGACTTTCAAAATATATGTATAAGATTATTGTACGAGAGATATGGCAATTAAATATTTTTTATACCTAATCAGCTCATAATCATAATAGTGATAATTTCATAAGAATATGTGTGTGTAAAATTATCATTGTTAAAATGCAGGTTGTGCATTACACGGCTATCACAATAATTTCACTTTTAAAATTTTCAGATAGAAGTGTTTCAATAACTATAAAAGAAAATTATAATCGAAAAAAAATTTTGTTCTGAAATTAGAATGATAGTTTTATGAAATTATAATACAATAATATTTATATCTATATTATGAATATGCAATGAAAACAAGATATGCATTCATGAAGTACACAAAACAACGTGAGTTTATCTACCATCGAATTAGGACATATGATACAGAATATACGGAAACACGACATGATTTTTGGGTCTTATCAAGGGAATTGAATTTATGACCTCTAAATACAAATGTAGTTAAATTCACAACTACTGAATAAATTATGTCTATTTTAGTTTTTGTTTATATCCTATTTTATATTAACTTTTATTAAATTTATTTAATACATGATTGTTGGGATTTGATGTCTTTACCTAAAATTGTTGTCTACAAAATTTGATATTGTGAAAATAAATGTTTTTCCTAAACCAATATTTTTAATAAAAATGTTGTTGAAAAATTGTTTTTAGATTTAATAAGCTGTTTTGAACCAATTATTCTAAAAAAAAACTATTGTTGCGGTCTGCAACATCAATACCAAACAGACCTTTAATATGATTGGTACTAGGTATAATATATATGTATATAAAAAAAATCAGAATTAGCTGATATGTTAGATTTTGACACTATATGGGTTATCGATTAAATAAATGAATAAAATGCATAGTTAAATTATATTGTAGTCTTATAAACAAGATTGTATATACTAAACAAAGATGTTAAATTATATATGACTACCTATAACATAATAATCGATTAGTGATATTTTAAGACTGTATAAAAATAAATTTTTTTTCACTGTAGCGCACATCATACATTTTAGTTGATTTTTCCTAATATTAAAATAGGTTGTGTTGTTGTTATCATAATACATCTTCTACCACATATGTAATGATCCACCTGTATCCCCTTGCTGGTTTACTATTGCTAATGAAAACAAACTAAATAGCATATCATTATCGCTTCCTTTCAAAAAAAAAAAAAGGCATATCATTATCGTGATAATCTTTTAAAAATTACTGCTAGAAAATGGACTAAACAACATATTATTGTTGCAATAGTACTTGGCCACTACTGAGTAACTTTTATGTATAATTATAATCGGTCATTCATCTTACATTTAACGAGTACTACTACAAATATGATACCTAAGTCGATCCTGTGAAATTGAAAGTGCCAAGTAAATTTGAATTTTGTACTCAACTATAAATTAAAATCACATACATGCTATTTGTTTTTCGAAACTCCTTATATCTTAAACTATTTTTGGTGATATCTTGAACAAAATGTGGTCCAAATATCATTTTTTGTGCCTCTACGTACTTTTAATTTTTTTTGCTAAATAGAAAAGATGTGCCCCTAAATTACATCATATTCTCGGTACCCCATTGCATGAGCGGCGACTCCGTTCCTGTAGTGCCCATGTTATGGGTTCACTTTCCCAAAGTACCCACCTTTCCATTTAACTTCTCAAAATACCCACCTTTTGTAATCTCTCTCTTCCTTTTCATTACTTTCTCTCTTCTTTTTCATTACTCTTTATTTTTTTATTACTCCTCCACTGCTCCACCTAAACATATTCAGACAAAACTAATTTTTCATTATCTTCATTTCTAACAGATGGCAAATTCTTTTCTTCTCAGTGAAATCGCAAGATCAAATGCAATATATAATTTGAGTGGTGTTGATGATGATCAAGACTATCATCATAAGATAGAAACAGATGAATCTGAAGGCAATGAAGTAGACAATGATGAGCAAGATGATTCAGATCATAGCACCGACAACGATGATGAACATATTCCAACTGCCCCCTGGTTTACAACTGAAGAAATTAATGTCCCATTAGGTAATTGTTCAAACGTTAATCCACTTGACAATGATTTATTTGAAGGTCAGAATTTTGCAGATAAGCAAACTGCAGTAAGTGCTATAAAAGCAAATCACATAAAAAATTCTAGAAATTACCATGTCATAAAAAGTGATACAACACGGTATGAAGCAACATGTGTTGTGGAAGACTGTCCATGGAGAATTAGGGTTATGAAATCAAAACGATCTGGTTTTTTTGTAATCACTAAACTACCTACTGAGCATATTTGTTTTTTTAGGACACTTCAACGAGATCACAAGCAACTCACATCTAGGATGATTGCAAACGTAATTACACAACAAGTAAGTATAACAATAATTTTCCAGACTTACAGTTGTGTTTACTTTATAATACATTATTAATTCTTTCTCTATATTTTTGTCAATCAGGTTACAGAGAGTCTGTATCTGAAAGTAAATAACATCATGAGTCAGATCACATCGATATACAACTATAATGTTACTTATAAGAAGGCGTGGATCGGAAAACAAAAGGCAATATCAGATGTTTATGGTGATTGGATGACTTCCTATAATAAACTTCCTACATTTCTTAGTGCTTTGATGCATTTTAATCCAGGTACAATTGGTTTAATTGATGCTGAAGTTGATGTTAATAAACCTAACACATCTGTGTGCAAACGTGTTTGGTGGGCATTCAAGCCAATGATTGACGGATGGCAGCATGTCCGACCTGTTATCAACATTGACGGTACCTTTTTAAAAGGAAAATACAACGGGAAGTTATTAGTAGCAATGGGATCTGATTCAAATAATCAGCAGTATCCCATTGCATACGGCTTAGTTCATGAAGAAACAACTGTCAACTGGTCTTGGTTTTTGTACCACCTTCGAATATATGTATGTCAAAATAGAAAGGGTGTGTGTATTATTTCTGACAGACATCCCGGAATCATCGAAGCCATGAAAAGGGCAGAAAATGGCTTCACTGGTGAGTGGGGCATACATCGATTTTGTTTGTTGCATGTACGTAGCAATTTTTGTTCAACTTTTCCAGGTGCACATTTGAAGATGTTGTGTTGGGTGGCCGGTAATACATCTCAGCTACGTAAATTTGAGGCAGCAATGAAGCAAATTAGGGAGCTGAATCCTGATGCAGAAAGATGGTTGCGAAAGATTCCACTAGAGATGTGGACTATGTCTCATGATGGAGGTTATCGTTATGGCCAAGCATCAACAAACATGATTGAGAGTTTCAACGGGCTTTTACGTTCTGCAAGATTTCTACCAATCACAGCAATGGTGGAGTACATATATTATCGATCTGTGAAGCTAGTTGCACAAAGACGGACTCAAACTTTAAATGACCTTCAAAATGGTCACACTTATTACAAAAATTCAAGGGAGTTGTTTGAAATTATTGAGCAAAAAGCATCTGCACATAGAGTTATTCCTTACAATGAACAAAGGGGTGTCTTCGAAATCATTACTGCACAATACAGAACCAAGAATGGAAATTGGAAAGGTGGTAACAAACATAATGTGGATGTGTGTAAAGGTTTCTGCTCTTGTGGAAAATGGAGTCGATATCACTTTCCATGTTCATATATTGTGGCAGGTTGTTTGACTTGCAACCTAGATTGGAAGCACTACATTGAATCATACCATTATTTATCAACGCTTTGTGAAATGTGGAAGTACGAGTTTAATCCAATCCCTAATCAAGCATATTGGACATTTCCACTATCAAACAACTGGGAGATGTACGGGGTTCTCATTGCTGATGAAGCCACAAAAAGGAAAAAAAATAAGCGTGGACAGAAAGGTCAAAGCTCACGTATTCGTACTGAAATGGACAATCCTCGAAAAGTGATAGCTTGTGGACGATGCGGACAAGAAGGGCATACAAGACGTAGTTCACGATGCCCTGAATATGGTCATTAGTATTTGATGTTTATTAATTATTCATATTTTAATTGTTTTGTGATGTATTTTATTTTCTATGTAATGCATTTTATTTTTATGTTTATGTAATGCATCTTTTTAATGTTTATGTAATGCCATCTGTTAGAAATGAAGATAATGAAAAATTAGTTTTGTCTGAATATGTTTAGGTGGAGCAGTGGAGGAATAATAAAAAAATAAAGAGTAATGAAAAAGAAGAGAGAAAGTAATGAAAAGGAAGAGAAAGATTACAAAAGGTGGGTATTTTGAGAAGTTAAATGGAAAGGTGGGTACTTTGGGAAAGTGAACCCATAACATGGGCACTACAGGAACGGAGTCCATGAGCGGCTTAATCTAAGAATTGACTCTGTACTATATGATACTCAAAATTTAGAATTCACTATTATTTCAAAATTTGAACGGTTACCAACTGTTGGCCTTAAATAAATCGAAGCACGTGGAATAGATTGAAAAGAATATAAAATCGAATCAAACACGATTTGCGAAAAAATTGTGCGAATTAAAATGTGGCCCGTGCCTTGCACGGGCTTTCATGCAAGTTATGAATAATCCATCAACAAAAAATGGATAAAACAAAAATAAAATGGCAAGTATAAATTGGACAAATCCAAATTCAATTCAAAGAAGATTTAAAATTTTAAAATATTTAATAATCTCAGGAAAAAATTAGGAAAGAAATGGAAAAAATTCAAAATACGATTGTTGCAATAGATGGATATAAAACGAATAAATCCATTTTCTTATTACTTCAATTTCGTTATTGCAATTTCCAACACATTTTTGAAACTAAATTCACAACACTACAGTTTCCAACAGAAAAGGATTCACCGAATTGAAAAAAGAATCAGAAATTACATATGCAATAAACCAAATGATTGTCGAAAATTAAACACCTTCTCTCAATTTTTCATAGACAGATCTTAAAACTTGTAGTTATATCAACACCAACAAACAATTAAATCCGCAACTTCCAAACATCAGCGTTTTGATTAACTATTGGAATATTCATAACAATTGATCCAACAAAGCTTCAATCGAACATAAAATCAAGCTTTACAAACAAATAGAGTAAAATGAAGACATGCCAATTAAACAAAACATTCATATATCATTTAACCCCAACAAAACCAACTTCAAAAGATATCCATTACATACTTCCCTACTATCGACAATCCAATCATCCATTAAACATAACATTTCATAACCCATAAGCCATCTACTAATACCTAACCATACTAATCCAGTTCATCATCCAAACAAGCCTTAAAACTCCTGAGAAACTGATCCGATTTCGCCTTTACCTTTCGCAACCTTCTTTGGCAACAGAACCGAATTGATATTCGGCAACACGCCTCCATTAGCAATTGTCACTGATCCAAGTAACTTGCTAAGCTCCTCATCGTTCCTCACTGCCAATTGAATGTGCCTCGGGATTATCCGAGTCTTCTTGTTGTCTCTCGCTGCGTTTCCAGCTAGCTCCAATAGCTACAATCACAAAAAAAAAACACATAAGTACATACACATGAGAGAGAGGGGGGGATAGAGAGAGAGGGGGGGGATAGAGAGAGGGAGAGAGGGGGGAGAGAGGGGGGGACAGAGAGAGAGAGAGAGAGAGACTAATTAGACTAATTACTCACCTCAGCAGCGAGATACTCAAGAACAGCAGACAAATAAACCGGACTCCCTGAACCAACACGCTGAGCGTACCTCCCATTCTTCAAAAACCTCGCAATTCTCCCAACCGGAAACTGCAATCCAGCCTTTTGAGACCTAGAAACCGCTTTGGTTCCCTTGACTCTTCCCCTTCCAGCCAATCCCTTACCCTTGCCTGCTCCAGTTGAACTCATTTTCACAAAACTTAAAAAGATAAAATGTATAGATACAGAGGATATTGTAAATTGTGTGTATAGATTGAGAGTGATAATTGGTGGAGGGTGTGAGGGGGGTTATATAGGAAGGAATGGTGTGGTGTGATTGGTGGATTAGAGTTCACGCGGATCGCCAGCGTGGATGGGTTTGTTTTGTGCCCGGGAGATTTTGAAATTTTTTAAATTTTGTGAGTGTTTGGGTGAATATTTTGAATTTTTGATGTTTGTGTGTGTGAATGGGCTGGGTTTGAGAGAGTGTTTATGTGGATCGATTGTGATTAGTTTCTGTAAGACTAAATGGATTTGAGCCCAGACTGCAATATTGGCCCATTGTAAATATTGTCGTTAAAAAATATTAAAACAGTAATTCTCGGTAAACAAATATTCAATAAAATAAATATATTTTTTTGATGCAAAATATTACAAAAAGTATACTTTCAATATCGATAAATAAATAAAAAATTATGTCTCAGTCGATGTTCAACTGTAAGTAGTTTTTCTTTGTTAATTTCTCTTTTGTGAGGTCTTTTTCATGAACATACAATTTTTAAAATTGTTTTGCAAATAATGACAAGGAAAAAACAGGTTTTTATTTTTATTGCCTAGTACAAACTTTTGAATTGTTTTCAAAAGATTCGGGTAGTTCACTACTAATTTACAATTAAGCTGGACTAGAAGCAAATTCTTAAATATCTACTACATGATTTATAATTATAATATGAATGGCTAGTTCACTACTTTAATAAAGGTAAATATCAAAAATGTGGCTGGAAAAAAATTCAATATTCCTCCAAAAAAAGTCTACAGTCAATACACACTAGTATATTCTCAAGTTTGGCCCAAATTGACGGCCTAAAGTTTTGGTTATTTAGATTTTAGGTGGAGTTCAAATGTTCGACGATGATTATGCCAGCATTACATGATCTTGAGTAAATTAAGGAGTTAGTGGTCTAACTTAGGTCCTGTTTGGGTGAATTGATAAGTTGGCTTATTGGATTTTAAGTTCAGTCCAGCTTATTTATAAGTGTTTGCCTATCAACTTATTTTAATGATTTATGATCTTATAAGTTCATAAGTTGAAAGTTAGAAACTCCCAACTTTTTTCCAGCTTATTAATTTGTACTATTCCTAAATCCCTTCGTTTTTAATTTGTTTTTTCCCGTCAATCGATGATATTTTTTTCAAATCTAACTTCACCATATTTTTCTCCATCTCTCAACGATCATTTTGCATAGCATATGTGCTATATTTCGACACGATTTAGAAAAATTATATTAAAAATATGTGTTCTACAGTAAACTTATAATTTCCGATTTACCAAACACTTTACTAACTTATAATTTCTTATTTACTTATCACTTATAATCAACTTATTAACTTAAACCAATAAGTTACTTTTTTTAAGCTACCCCAAACGGCCCCTTAGTGTATGTTTGGGGTATCTTAAAATGAATATCTTACGACTTATAAACATTTAAGTCATATAAGTGATAAGTAGAATAGAGATTAGAGTGTTTGGTAAATCAGAACTTATAATCAGTAGATTGTTTGGGTAAATCAGAACTTATAAGTTAACTTTTTTTTTTAATAATTTTCAAAATAATTGTTTTTTTATATATAACAATAGATATCAATGGATAGATCTCGATGAATAGAGAAATTTGATATATACATATCAATTTTCTAATGAATGGATCGAAATATATATGGTTTTGAAGATTTGAAGGATATTATATATTACGTATATCGAGAATAAGTAATATGTTGTTCAGACATTACTTTATATTTTGAAAAGATAGTTAAGAATCACTTTTGTGAAAAAAAAAAGTAATTTTTTTCCTTAAAAAAAGGATGATTTGTGCTCGAATATCGTTACATATAATTCAAAAAGAATATTTTATTATTATTTTCAAATTTTAACAGTTATATTCTATGAAAACTATAGTACCAAAATTTACATTTTATTAAGTATTTTGTTCTTGAAATGAACTCAATGATATTTTATGGTGAACTCATTTATTTATTTTAGAGAAATTAATGATATTTTACGGGGTGAACTTGATGATTTATTTAGGTGACTTAAGTGCTATTACGGTGAACTTAGAGCATCTCCAAGAGTCTCTTAGCTCGCTCCTAAATATATTATAAATAATTAAGCTCAGCATCTCCAAGAGTCTTAAATCACTCTTAAATATATTATAAAATAATAGCTCTTAGTGATTTAATGTGCATTCATCTCCAACAATGCTTCTTATATTGACTCCTTATTTCATTTTATATTATTAAAAGTACTCGTTGATAAAGCCGCGCTTCGCGGCGGCATTACAATTTTTATTTTTAAAAAAATTCAATACATTTACGTTATATTATAATATTAATATTAAATTTTAATAATTAAATAATCTTCTCTAATGAACCAATTTCTTGTTAAATACGATTCTGTCGATTGAGCCGCTCTCTCGTTAAAACCGAAATCCCAACTTTTTAACATATATTATAAAGACTTATATAATATTTTTTTTAAAATAAGGAGTCAATATATTATAAAATAATAGCTCTTAGTGATTTAATGTGCATTCATCTCCAACAATGCTTCTTATATTGACTCCTTATTTCATTTTATATTATTAAAAGTACTAGTTGATAAAGCCGCGCTTCGCGGCGGCATTACAATTTTTATTTTTAAAAAAATTCAATACATTTACGTTATATTATAATATTAATATTAAATTTTAATAATTAAATAATCTTCTCTAATGAACCAATTTCTTGTTAAATACGATTCTGTCGATTGAGCCGCTCTCTCGTTAAAACCGAAATCCCAACTTTTTAACATATATTATAAAGACTTATATAATATTTTTTTTATCCATAAAATCGAACCGTAAAAATAAAAAAATTATGACTACAGTATTCAATTCTAATAGCTAATACAATCTTTTCTAGCGAGCCCTCTTCCCGTTAAATACGTTTCGAGCCGCTCTTATTTGAAACCGAAATTCTAACTTCACTATATAAAGAGAGTAAATTCCAATTTTTATATTCTTTAAACTTTCTAATATTTATAGAGTTTTAAAAGATGAAAATACATCTTATATTTTCTGTATATTATAGATAAACTTGTATAAAAAAGTTAAAATAAAGGATTTTTAGGAAAAAAGATGTATAGTTTTAAAAAAATCGTATATAACGTCTCCACCGTCCTCGTATTCTACTTCCAATAAAACATTTTATTTTATGTATTATATATTTAAACACTTTTTATACGGTCTTATTTAATGAACCGCTTTCTTGTTAAACACGGTTATTACTATTGATCCGCTCTCTCGTTAAGACCAAAAACCTAACTTTTACATATATTACTTGTATGATAATGTTTATCCATAAAAATCAAATCCTAAAAATAAAATAAAATTTATAACATCAATATGGTATTTTAATAGCTAGTACAATCTTTTATAGTGAGTCGTCTTCCCGTTAAACATGTTTCGAGCCGCTCTCGTTTGGGATCGAAATTCCAACTTCATTACATATTATTGATGATACTTATCTTACACAACAATTTTTTTCCTTAAAATCAAAACCTAAAAAATAGAGTGAATTCCAATTTATACTTTCTCTAGACTTTCTAAAATTTTTGGAGTTTTTGAAAATGAAAACACATCTTATTTTCTCTTTATATTATAGATACTCCTGTATTTATTTAGGATTCTTGCATGAGATTGTTCTTTTATTATGTTAGCACATCAATTCTTTCTTTTTAAATACGGTGAATTATGTTAACACATCAATTCTTTTTTTTAAAAAATACGGTGACTTTTTTTATGACAATAGTATTGGATTATGAATAAATTTTCCTAATATAAGTATAATTAACTTATATAAAAAATATATAATTTAAGAAGATCGTACTTTCTATAAAATATTTAATTATATTTCTGTTCTATATATTCAAACACCTATTCTACTTCTAGTAGAACGTTTATTTATATATTTTTCCGATAAATTCGAACTCTTATTCTTTATAAATTCGAACTCCTATTCTACTTCCAATAGAACTTTTAATCGTATGCCTTATAAATACTTATTATACTTACAATAGAACTTCTAATCATATGTCTTCCCTATAAATTCGAACTCTTCTCATTTATAAATTCGAACACCTATTGTTCTACTTCTAATATGTTAATTGATATTTTTGTATTTATTAGTGTTTAAAATTCTAAAATTCTAGAAAATTAGAAAAATAGATTGAGACAATTTTAGAGCGCCACCTAAACTCCCGCTATCCTCATATATATATATATATATTGAAGCTACATTCATAAAAGTATAAAAGCAAGTGGATAGAGAAAGAATGTTGTCTTATAAATTTATAATATAATATTAGTTAAGAGTTGCTAGTAGCTCTTAAAATTGAGGAGAGAGAATGAAATTTTAGTGAATTTAAGAGTCACTAAGAGTCTCTTGGAGTGGAATAATTTCATCTCTCTCCTCAAATCTCAAGTTAAGAGCCTTTTTAAGAGTCTCTTGGAGATGCTCTTAGCAAGTTATTACATTGATTTGTGTGTCAACTCCAACAATGCTCTCTATTATGGCTCTTTATTGTATATTTTATTCATATTTCAATTCCATTTGGACAAACAATCAATAGATGAGAGAGAAGAACCACTATTTTACTAATAAAATATTAAGTTAAGAGCTACTAGTTGCTCCTAAAATAGAGGAGAGAGAAGAAGCTCTTAACTTTTTAAAGAGCCTCTAAGAGTCTCTTGGAGCTTGATTTTTATTCTCTCTCCTCATTTTTTGAGTTAAGAGCTACAATAAAGAGTCTCTTGGAGATGCTCTTAATGATTTATTTAGGTGAACTTAATCATATTTTACGGTGAACTTCATAACTGTGCAGCAAACAAGTGACGGGAAAAGAGGAGATGGGAGGGAGTTTTAAGCGGGAGATGAGATGGACAAGTTTAGAGAATGAGAATGGGTTCAACAAATCTGGCGATAGATTACAGGATATCTAAAATTATTGCTAACAACTGGACTCTCTTAGAGCATCTTTTTTTTTTTTTTTTAGAGATTATGTATAAATGGTACTGTTTAAGCTCCACATAGACCATATAACTAACAGTTTAACGGGTTGGAGTTGCTCTTAGAAATGGAACAAATTATTTTATTGGCATGTCCAGTGGTTTATCTGGTTTAAGTCTACAAATTCTCAGTTTAGTTAACTGATCTTGTCAAGTGCTATCTGCATCTGCCTATCTTCTTCTTTGTTCATCTTACAAAAGTTAAAGAAACTAATGTATCTTTTTGTACTAGATTACTGTATCTTTTGGCTACACAGTTTCATAGATTCCAAATCCAAGCCTTCTGGATCTGATGAAGTAACTAAAGAAAACATGTCAAAATGGCACAAGGTCTATTTCTCTTATTTACAATGTGGCGAAAACTGATCACAACTCATGCTATAATTCCGGAGTTGTGCAAGACCTTAAGGTCTCATTGTACAAAACAGAAAATATACATGACATGCTAGTCTGTGTACTTAGAATCAAGCTCTTTTTTTTATCTTTACACAAAGGTGTTACAAGAGAGATGTTTCTTGAAAGAATCCAAATGCAAAGGAACCACACCTTTTAGACCCTTCATATTTGCTTTTGCTCCATTTCCAATCAAAGCCAGCGCTACCTGCACATGTCCAGCCTCAACTGCACGATGAAGTGGTGTGTAGCCTGAGTTATCAACCATATCGACATTAGCTCCATTGTTGAGCAAAACCTTGACGCTTTCAGTTTGACCTTTAAATGCAGCTCTATGCAAAGGGGTCCAACCATTTTCATCTTTCCCATTTACCTTAGCTCCTTGTACAAGACATCGCTTGATCTCAGCAACATCGCCTATTCTTGCAGCTCTATGCAGTGCATCCCCTAAACATAACATATCGTATAAATCTGAATGACCCTTTTCAACTGCTAGATCAAATGGAGTTTTTCCATCTTTAGTTAATGCATATTTCACGTAAACTGAACAATTCAGCAAAAATTCAGCTGCTTCTACATGTCCTGCAATTGAAGCGCAATGAAGCGGAGTCCACCCATGTTGATCTGCAATATCAGGATTACCTCCAACTGACACAAGAAATTGAATAACTTCAACATGACCATAAATTGCAGCAACATGGAGAGCTGTTCTACCATGTAAATCAACTAGATTCACATCTATATCTAAATAACCTAAGCACAAGATTTCCATTAAATCCACTCGATTTATTGCAGCTGCGTCATGCAATAATCGATCAACTGAATTATCGACAACATAACCGGAATCAATCAATATATCAAGCATATCAGAATTTCCTGATTGAACAGCTAATGACATCACAGATCGTTGGTTTGAATCTCGTTTATTAAGATCTGCTCCAGCTTCTATTAACGTAGAAGTAATGTAACAGTTTGAACACTTAACAGCTGATCTTAGTAAGGAAAAAAGTTGTGATTCATTACACACTGAAATTGCCTTTGATAAAACATAAGCACTATGTTGTTTACTTGAAGGACTTAGGAGAAACTCGACGACTTGAGGACCTACAAAGCATATTGGAATGATGGCATCCTTGAATATTTGAGGTCCAGGTTTTGAAAACAGACGATGGAGGTCCTCCTGGTTGGCTCTTCCAGTAACAAGCATAGATGATTTCACTATTATATTGTCCAGGGGAGTGGATAAAGGAGGGTGATCACACGGCTGCGATAAACAAAGAGTGAAAGATGAAGTAGAAAGAGGTGATAGGATAGAAAGAGGAGTTGTGAAAGAGAGTAAAGAAGGATTTGAGGTTGTTAAAGAAACAGCTACAGACATTGTGTGCATGAGATTGGTTAGCCTGAAGGTGGTGGAACATTTTTCGTGCCTGTTAAAGATTATGTTTACTTCCTTTACATCTGGCTTCACAAGTCTGTCCATGGAGTTTCCTTGGATGAACTCAGAGGATTTACTTTGCTTGGTCTCAAGGATAAGAATTAAGAAATAGAAGAGGAGGATGAATTGAGTCTTAGATGGTGAAAGATATGATCTATTCTCACTATTGAATATTATTTTTTTGGTAGTTGTTTATGTTAATATACAATTAATAATGAAAGTTGCAGTTTTGTTTGTATTAAAATCTTGACTTAGATGATGTTAGAGGCAAGAGCATATCCATGGGAGGTGCAGGGAAAATTACAAGTTGGAGTATATTTCAACTTGTTGACCAGACAAAGTGACCAGCTGTGTGAAGATTCTGGAGTAGGACCACGCTCTTTTAGAGTAGTACCTTAACTAAACACAAAGCCATTGAATAGCATCAACACATCTTATATAAATGAGTTCGTACCCGGTACACAAAACTCTCTATCAACATAATCTAAAGGTCCCGACATACGCAACTTGATCCCTATTTTTCAAAAAATAGAGATTGTTTGCATGGTTCGAACATGTTATCTTGGACCTCTTTCCTGAATTGATAGAAATTAACAAACTTTCATATGATTTCAGCTATATGACCAATTTTAATTACATTAGCAGTGGAATGAAACTACACAGATTCAAGAAACCCGTCTCGTTTCATTCGGTTTGCTTCTACACTGTTCTCATGTTGCATGACATACATCAGCGTTTTGATTAACTATTGGAATATTCATAACAATTGATCCAACAAAGCTTCAATCGAACATAAAATCAAGCTTTACAAACAAATAGAGTAAAATGAAGACATGCCAATTAAACAAAACATTCATATATCATTTAACCCCAACAAAACCAACTTCAAAAGATATCCATTACATACTTCCCTACTATCGACAATCCAATCATCCATTAAACATAACATTTCATAACCCATAAGCCATCTACTAATACCTAACCATACTAATCCAGTTCATCATCCAAACAAGCCTTAAAACTCCTGAGAAACTGATCCGATTTCGCCTTTACCTTTCGCAACCTTCTTTGGCAACAGAACCGAATTGATATTCGGCAACACGCCTCCATTAGCAATTGTCACTGATCCAAGTAACTTGCTAAGCTCCTCATCGTTCCTCACTGCCAATTGAATGTGCCTCGGGATTATCCGAGTCTTCTTGTTGTCTCTCGCTGCGTTTCCAGCTAGCTCCAATAGCTACAATCACAAAAAAAAAAACACATAAGTACATACACATGAGAGAGAGGGGGGGGATAGAGAGAGAGAGGGGGGATAGAGAGAGAGAGGGAGGGAGGGAGAGAGAGGGAGGGAGGGAGGGAGAGAGAGGGGGGAGAGAGAGAGAGAGAGAGAGAGAGAGAGAGAGAGAGAGAGAGAGAGAGAGAGAGAGAGAGAGAGAGAGAGAGAGAGAGAGAGAGAGAGAGAGAGAGAGAGACTAATTAGACTAATTACTCACCTCAGCAGCGAGATACTCAAGAACAGCAGACAAATAAACCGGACTCCCTGAACCAACACGCTGAGCGTACCTCCCATTCTTCAAAAACCTCGCAATTCTCCCAACCGGAAACTGCAATCCAGCCTTTTGAGACCTAGAAACCGCTTTGGTTCCCTTGACTCTTCCCCTTCCAGCCAATCCCTTACCCTTGCCTGCTCCAGTTGAACTCATTTTCACAAAACTTAAAAAGATAAAATGTATAGATACAGAGGATATTGTAAATTGTGTGTATAGATTGAGAGTGATAATTGGTGGAGGGTGTGAGGGGGGTTATATAGGAAGGAATGGTGTGGTGTGATTGGTGGATTAGAGTTCACGCGGATCGCCAGCGTGGATGGATTTG
The DNA here is from genome assembly GCA_036435485.1 of Saposhnikovia divaricata. NCBI lineage: Eukaryota > Viridiplantae > Streptophyta > Magnoliopsida > Apiales > Apiaceae > Saposhnikovia > Saposhnikovia divaricata. The sequence goes on along the minus strand of CM071599.1, from coordinate 132,625,936 downwards.
TTTTGTGCCCGGGAGATTTTGAAATTTTTTAAATTTTGTGAGTGTTTGGGTGAATATTTTGAATTTTTGATGTTTGTGTGTGTGAATGGGCTGGGTTTGAGAGAGTGTTTATGTGGATCGATTGTGATTAGTTTCTGTAAGACTAAATGGATTTGAGCCCAGACTGCAATATTGGCCCATTGTAAATATTGTCGTTAAAAAATATTAAAACAGTAATTCTCGGTAAACAAATATTCAATAAAATAAATATATTTTTTTGATGCAAAATATTACAAAAAGTATACTTTCAATATCGATAAATAAATAAAAAATTATGTCTCAGTCGATGTTCAACTGTAAGTAGTTTTTCTTTGTTAATTTCTCTTTTGTGAGGTCTTTTTCATGAACATACAATTTTTAAAATTGTTTTGCAAATAATGACAAGGAAAAAACAGGTTTTTATTTTTATTGCCTAGTACAAACTTTTGAATTGTTTTCAAAAGATTCGGGTAGTTCACTACTAATTTACAATTAAGCTGGACTAGAAGCAAATTCTTAAATATCTACTACATGATTTATAATTATAATATGAATGGCTAGTTCTGTTCACTACTTTAATAAAGGTAAATATAAAAAATGTGGCTGGAAAAAAATTCAATATTCCTCCAAAAAAAGTCTACAGTCAATACACACTAGTATATTCTCAAGTTTGGCCCAAATTGACGGCCTAAAGTTTTGGTTATTTAGATTTTAGGTGGAGTTCAAATGTTCGACGATGATTATGCCAGCATTACATGATCTTGAGTAAATTAAGGAGTTAGTGGTCTAACTTAGGTCCTGTTTGGGTGAATTGATAAGTTGGCTTATTGGATTTTAAGTTCAGTCCAGCTTATTTATAAGTGTTTGCCTATCAACTTATTTTAATGACTTATGATCTTATAAGTTCATAAGTTAAAAGTTAGAAACTCCCAACTTTTTTCCAGCTTATTAATTTGTACTATTCCTAAATCCCTTCGTTTTTAATTTGTTTTTTCCCGTCAATCGATGATATTTTTTTCAAATCTAACTTCACCATATTTTTCTCCATCTCTCAACGATCATTTTGCATAGCATATGTGCTATATTTCGACACGATTTAGAAAAATTATATTAAAAATATGTGTTCTACAGTAAACTTATAATTTCCGATTTACCAAACACTTTACTAACTTATAATTTCTTATTTACTTATCACTTATAATCAACTTATTAACTTAAACCAATAAGTTACTTTTTTTAAGCTACCCCAAACGGCCCCTTAGTGTATGTTTGGGGTATCTTAAAATGAATATCTTACGACTTATAAACATTTAAGTCATATAAGTGATAAGTAGAATAGAGATTAGAATGTTTGGTAAATCAGAACTTATAATCAGTAGATTGTTTGGGTAAATCAGAACTTATAAGTTAACTTTTTTTTTTAATAATTTTCAAAATAATTGTTTTTTTATATATAACAATAGATATCAATGGATAGATCTCGATGAATAGAGAAATTTGATATATACATATCAATTTTCTAATGAATGGATCGAAATATATATGGTTTTAAAGATTTGAAGGATATTATATATTACGTATATCGAGAATAAGTAATATGTTGTTCAGACATTACTTTATATTTTGAAAAGATAGTTAAGAATCACTTTTGTGAAAAAAAAAGTAATTTTTTTCCTTAAAAAAAGGATGATTTGTGCTCGAATATCGTTACATATAATTCAAAAAGAATATTTTATTATTATTTTCAAATTTTAACAGTTATATTCTATGAAAACTATAGTACCAAAATTTACATTTTATTAAGTATTTTGTTCTTGAAGTGAACTCAATGATATTTTATGGTGAACTCATTTATTTATTTTAGAGAAATTAATGATATTTTACGGGGTGAACTTGATGATTTATTTAGGTGACTTAAGTGCTATTACGGTGAACTTAGAGCATCTCCAAGAGTCTCTTAGCTCGCTCCTGAATATATTATAAATAATTAAGCTCAGCATCTCCAAGAGTCTTAAATCACTCTTAAATATATTATAAAATAATAGCTCTTAGTGATTTAATGTGCATTCATCTCCAACAATGCTTCTTATATTGACTCCTTATTTCATTTTATATTATTAAAAGTACTAGTTGATAAAGCCGCGCTTCGCGGCGGCATTACAATTTTTATTTTTAAAAAAATTCAATACATTTACGTTATATTATAATATTAATATTAAATTTTAATAATTAAATAATCTTCTCTAATGAACCAATTTCTTGTTAAATACGATTCTGTCGATTGAGCCGCTCTCTCGTTAAAACCGAAATCCCAACTTTTTAACATATATTATAAAGACTTATATAATATTTTTTTTAAAATAAGGAGTCAATATATTATAAAATAATAGCTCTTAGTGATTTAATGTGCATTCATCTCCAACAATGCTTCTTATATTGACTCCTTATTTCATTTTATATTATTAAAAGTACTAGTTGATAAAGCCGCGCTTCGCGGCGGCATTACAATTTTTATTTTTAAAAAAATTCAATACATTTACGTTATATTATAATATTAATATTAAATTTTAATAATTAAATAATCTTCTCTAATGAACCAATTTCTTGTTAAATACGATTCTGTCGATTGAGCCGCTCTCTCGTTAAAACCGAAATCCCAACTTTTTAACATATATTATAAAGACTTATATAATATTTTTTTTATCCATAAAATCGAACCGTAAAAATAAAAAAATTATGACTACAGTATTCAATTCTAATAGCTAATACAATCTTTTCTAGCGAGCCCTCTTCCCGTTAAATACGTTTCGAGCCGCTCTTATTTGAAACCGAAATTCTAACTTCACTATATAAAGAGAGTAAATTCCAATTTTTATATTCTTTAAACTTTCTAATATTTATAGAGTTTTAAAAGATGAAAATACATCTTATATTTTCTGTATATTATAGATAAACTTGTATAAAAAAGTTAAAATAAAGGATTTTTAGGAAAAAAGATGTATAGTTTTAAAAAAATCGTATATAACGTCTCCACCGTCCTCGTATTCTACTTCCAATAAAACATTTTATTTTATGTATTATATATTTAAACACTTTTTATACGGTCTTATTTAATGAACCGCTTTCTTGTTAAACACGGTTATTACTATTGATCCGCTCTCTCGTTAAGACCAAAAACCTAACTTTTACATATATTACTTGTATGATAATGTTTATCCATAAAAATCAAATCCTAAAAATAAAATAAAATTTATAACATCAATATGGTATTTTAATAGCTAGTACAATCTTTTATAGTGAGTCGTCTTCCCGTTAAACATGTTTCGAGCCGCTCTCGTTTGGGATCGAAATTCCAACTTCATTACATATTATTGATGATACTTATCTTACACAACAATTTTTTTCCTTAAAATCAAAACCTAAAAAATAGAGTGAATTCCAATTTATACTTTCTCTAGACTTTCTAAAATTTTTGGAGTTTTTGAAAATGAAAACACATCTTATTTTCTCTTTATATTATAGATACTCCTGTATTTATTTAGGATTCTTGCATGAGATTGTTCTTTTATTATGTTAGCACATCAATTCTTTCTTTTTAAATACGGTGAATTATGTTAACACATCAATTCTTTTTTTTAAAAAATACGGTGACTTTTTTTATGACAATAGTATTGGATTATGAATAAATTTTCCTAATATAAGTATAATTAACTTATATAAAAAATATATAATTTAAGAAGATCGTACTTTCTATAAAATATTTAATTATATTTCTGTTCTATATATTCAAACACCTATTCTACTTCTAGTAGAACGTTTATTTATATATTTTTCCGATAAATTCGAACTCTTATTCTTTATAAATTCGAACTCCTATTCTACTTCCAATAGAACTTTTAATCGTATGCCTTATAAATACTTATTATACTTACAATAGAACTTCTAATCATATGTCTTCCCTATAAATTCGAACTCTTCTCATTTATAAATTCGAACACCTATTGTTCTACTTCTAATATGTTAATTGATATTTTTGTATTTATTAGTGTTTAAAATTCTAAAATTCTAGAAAATTAGAAAAATAGATTGAGACAATTTTAGAGCGCCACCTAAACTCCCGCTATCCTCATATATATATATATATATATATATATATATATATATATATATATATATATATATATATATATATATATATATTGAAGCTACATTCATAAAAGTATAAAAGCAAGTGGATAGAGAAAGAATGTTGTCTTATAAATTTATAATATAATATTAGTTAAGAGTTGCTAGTAGCTCTTAAAATTGAGGAGAGAGAATGAAATTTTAGTGAATTTAAGAGTCACTAAGAGTCTCTTGGAGTGGAATAATTTCATCTCTCTCCTCAAATCTCAAGTTAAGAGCCTTTTTAAGAGTCTCTTGGAGATGCTCTTAGCAAGTTATTACATTGATTTGTGTGTCAACTCCAACAATGCTCTCTATTATGGCTCTTTATTGTATATTTTATTCATATTTCAATTCCATTTGGACAAACAATCAATAGATGAGAGAGAAGAACCACTATTTTACTAATAAAATATTAAGTTAAGAGCTACTAGTTGCTCCTAAAATAGAGGAGAGAGAAGAAGCTCTTAACTTTTTAAAGAGCCTCTAAGAGTCTCTTGGAGCTTGATTTTTATTCTCTCTCCTCATTTTTTGAGTTAAGAGCTACAATAAAGAGTCTCTTGGAGATGCTCTTAATGATTTATTTAGGTGAACTTAATCATATTTTACGGTGAACTTCATAACTGTGCAGCAAACAAGTGACGGGAAAAGAGGAGATGGGAGGGAGTTTTAAGCGGGAGATGAGATGGACAAGTTTAGAGAATGAGAATGGGTTCAACAAATCTGGCGATAGATTACAGGATATCTAAAATTATTGCTAACAACTGGACTCTCTTAGAGCATCTTTTTTTTTTTTTTTTAGAGATTATGTATAAATGGTACTGTTTAAGCTCCACATAGACCATATAACTAACAGTTTAACGGGTTGGAGTTGCTCTTAGAAATGGAACAAATTATTTTATTGGCATGTCCAGTGGTTTATCTGGTTTAAGTCTACAAATTCTCAGTTTAGTTAACTGATCTTGTCAAGTGCTATCTGCATCTGCCTATCTTCTTCTTTGTTCATCTTACAAAAGTTAAAGAAACTAATGTATCTTTTTGTACTAGATTACTGTATCTTTTGGCTACACAGTTTCATAGATTCCAAATCCAAGCCTTCTGGATCTGATGAAGTAACTAAAGAAAACATGTCAAAATGGCACAAGGTCTATTTCTCTTATTTACAATGTGGCGAAAACTGATCACAACTCATGCTATAATTCCGGAGTTGTGCAAGACCTTAAGGTCTCATTGTACAAAACAGAAAATATACATGACATGCTAGTCTGTGTACTTAGAATCAAGCTCTTTTTTTTATCTTTACACAAAGGTGTTACAAGAGAGATGTTTCTTGAAAGAATCCAAATGCAAAGGAACCACACCTTTTAGACCCTTCATATTTGCTTTTGCTCCATTTCCAATCAAAGCCAGCGCTACCTGCACATGTCCAGCCTCAACTGCACGATGAAGTGGTGTGTAGCCTGAGTTATCAACCATATCGACATTAGCTCCATTGTTGAGCAAAACCTTGACGCTTTCAGTTTGACCTTTAAATGCAGCTCTATGCAAAGGGGTCCAACCATTTTCATCTTTCCCATTTACCTTAGCTCCTTGTACAAGACATCGCTTGATCTCAGCAACATCGCCTATTCTTGCAGCTCTATGCAGTGCATCCCCTAAACATAACATATCGTATAAATCTGAATGACCCTTTTCAACTGCTAGATCAAATGGAGTTTTTCCATCTTTAGTTAATGCATATTTCACGTAAACTGAACAATTCAGCAAAAATTCAGCTGCTTCTACATGTCCTGCAATTGAAGCGCAATGAAGCGGAGTCCACCCATGTTGATCTGCAATATCAGGATTACCTCCAACTGACACAAGAAATTGAATAACTTCAACATGACCATAAATTGCAGCAACATGGAGAGCTGTTCTACCATGTAAATCAACTAGATTCACATCTATATCTAAATAACCTAAGCACAAGATTTCCATTAAATCCACTCGATTTATTGCAGCTGCGTCATGCAATAATCGATCAACTGAATTATCGACAACATAACCGGAATCAATCAATATATCAAGCATATCAGAATTTCCTGATTGAACAGCTAATGACATCACAGATCGTTGGTTTGAATCTCGTTTATTAAGATCTGCTCCAGCTTCTATTAACGTAGAAGTAATGTAACAGTTTGAACACTTAACAGCTGATCTTAGTAAGGAAAAAAGTTGTGATTCATTACACACTGAAATTGCCTTTGATAAAACATAAGCACTATGTTGTTTACTTGAAGGACTTAGGAGAAACTCGACGACTTGAGGACCTACAAAGCATATTGGAATGATGGCATCCTTGAATATTTGAGGTCCAGGTTTTGAAAACAGACGATGGAGGTCCTCCTGGTTGGCTCTTCCAGTAACAAGCATAGATGATTTCACTATTATATTGTCCAGGGGAGTGGATAAAGGAGGGTGATCACACGGCTGCGATAAACAAAGAGTGAAAGATGAAGTAGAAAGAGGTGATAGGATAGAAAGAGGAGTTGTGAAAGAGAGTAAAGAAGGATTTGAGGTTGTTAAAGAAACAGCTACAGACATTGTGTGCATGAGATTGGTTAGCCTGAAGGTGGTGGAACATTTTTCGTGCCTGTTAAAGATTATGTTTACTTCCTTTACATCTGGCTTCACAAGTCTGTCCATGGAGTTTCCTTGGATGAACTCAGAGGATTTACTTTGCTTGGTCTCAAGGATAAGAATTAAGAAATAGAAGAGGAGGATGAATTGAGTCTTAGATGGTGAAAGATATGATCTATTCTCACTATTGAATATTATTTTTTTGGTAGTTGTTTATGTTAATATACAATTAATAATGAAAGTTGCAGTTTTGTTTGTATTAAAATCTTGACTTAGATGATGTTAGAGGCAAGAGCATATCCATGGGAGGTGCAGGGAAAATTACAAGTTGGAGTATATTTCAACTTGTTGACCAGACAAAGTGACCAGCTGTGTGAAGATTCTGGAGTAGGACCACGCTCTTTTAGAGTAGTACCTTAACTAAACACAAAGCCATTGAATAGCATCAACACATCTTATATAAATGAGTTCGTACCCGGTACACAAAACTCTCTATCAACATAATCTAAAGGTCCCGACATACGCAACTTGATCCCTATTTTTCAAAAAATAGAGATTGTTTGCATGGTTCGAACATGTTATCTTGGACCTCTTTCCTGAATTGATAGAAATTAACAAACTTTCATATGATTTCAGCTATATGACCAATTTTAATTACATTAGCAGTGGAATGAAACTACACAGATTCAAGAAACCCGTCTCGTTTCATTCGGTTTGCTTCTACACTGTTCTCATGTTGCATGACATACACATTTTTTGTTTCAATGCTTCCCTCATTCCTTTGAGGCTAAAAGCAGAGGCCGTCTAATGTGGGTACTATATTCTAGGAACCTCTTTAAAACTGAAATGCTTTATTTGGTCTACTTAAATATTTTTAATCAGGCTAAAAGGCTCTGCCAAGTAACGCCATTGACGTGTTATACTGAAATATTGTTCACACCAAGTTTAGAAGCATATATACAAAGACACCCATCAAAATTCTGAAGCTATGAGGATCTTAACTATCTTCAGTAGCCAGCCGATATCAGATGATAAATAACGAATTCCCAGCCTGAGAATGTGAAAAGCAGCAGTAGCTAAAGGGTACTTTTGACAATGGATTTTGACTCAAAGAGTCAAAAGGCCGAGCCAAATGGGTGCATATAAACCTGGTTCCTTCTGATGATCTCCATCATCTGTAAAAAAACTATTGGTAGCTAATACCATGCTACAGTTTATCTATGTACAGTTTAACAAGATTGTTAGATGATAGTGCTCTGCAGTATACATCAAATACACACTTATAATGTATGAATTGATTAGTTTAGTACAAGTGAATGTGAAACAAGACCATGAATATAAAGTATAGACATTATATCAACTGAGAAGACCATTCAAATCGGCAGTCAAACGCTTCTGTTGTAAAGTAGGCATCACCAGTTTATAACATTATCTCTTCTACTAACTACTCAATGCTATTCAAAAGTAGGTTTACCTGAAGAACAAAATTCATACTCTGATCACTTGTAAAGGCAGTGAGAGGGACAGTCTAGGGAGGCATCACCGCATCAGGTCCCATAAAGATAACAAAAACTCAGAAACAACAAAATCATGTCGAAACCTAAAGAATAAATGTGTATGTTCCAGAACTGGCAAGTAAATGGAAAAACGCAAAACCTTCTATACTAAGCAGGATGGTGAAGCCTCACTAAGAGCATTAATTAAATAGCTTGTAAACAATCAATGTACTTCCTTTGAAGTTACAAATTTCAGAATTAAGCATGCTTTAGTAGAATCAAGAAAACCAACTTAATCTTTTCGATGACATATTCGTGATGTTAAGATGATCGTGGAACTTTAAACTCTGTCTGTCGATTAGTTGATGCTTGAACCTTGGTATCATAGTATGTTAAGTCGCCTGTTCTTGCATATCCTGTCAACGTCTCTTGTAGGGTCTCTATACGCATTTGAACTATAACTATAATTTGACTATGAAAATCATGTATATGGTTTCAACTATGATTATTCTAACTCTTGTGGGATCTAGTTGCAGCTAATGACAATTTTCAGTAATCAGCCTATGATATTCAATTATTCACAAGTGACGACACACTATTTTATTGGTAGTCTAACATTTGAATTCAAACGTCAGCCTGATTATTATAAAATCTTAGACAAAGTTGGCTCACTCATGGAGGGACATCTTTCATGCATGCCAGTATACAATTTTTTCATGATGGTTAATAAACACTTTCTAAAGAATGAAATCGACAGACAGAGGAAGTGGTAGACAATCACTCACAAAAGATAACCAACTAGTATATTTCTGTTTTAGTAAGTTGGGTAGAGACCAACTGGCCTCCACTGTGTAAGCAGGTTTCACTTATCAAAACTCAGCACCCGCCAAGGATAACTCTCCTTTGCCCTGTGATCGGCCTCCCAGAGTGCTAGACCCATTCGGAAGAACGCCTTCAACTATTGTAACTAGTGTTAGTAGGTCTATCTCAACCCCAAAAGCTAGCTTATATGGCGAGGACTTTCTTATACAGTTTATAGACAGCTCTAAGCTGCACACTGCCCCTTTATATGACAACTTGTTTACTGTAAAAAAAACCTACGTCTTCAAGTTACGAGTTTGATTGAAAACATTGGTTAAGCTCTAGTATAATTTCTACAAGTATACATAATCTACAGTAGCCAACACAATTAAAGGAGGAATGGTGTTCAAATTATCATGTGATCATCTGCATTTACCATTTAGCAAAGCAAGTGCTGCTGCTTTAGATTTGTGATATGTGATCATCTGCATTATCATGTGTATTACATTACAACATCTGGACTTCATACCTTGTTTCCTTTCATTAACTTTAGATCTACAATACATTATGTAATGGAGACATGAACGTCTAGATGGGGACCATGAACTTATAGATCGGAACACTTTAAAATACATACTTAGTTCCTATTTCTTTGAATTTATTAAACTTGCAATTGGTAACTTCAAAATAGGACCTAATAAAATTTAGCAACTAACTGTTGGAATCGAATATACTGAATATATTGTTATCTAACTAGTATAGAGACAAGGAGAGCATTCAATCATATGCTCGCTGAAAGACTTGTTGTTTTATTCATTGCAGAAAGGAAATACATATAGTAAAACACACCAACTGTGATCCTATAATCTAGGAACAAACTCCATAATGAAAAACCTACAATTTAGGAAATCAACTAACCACCTCTACTTGCACTATCTACTTATTCATTAATCTTAGAGATATGACTACCAACCAACATATATATTTGAGATTACAAATTCAACATTTCCCTCCTTTAATCTCAAATATGTTCACTCAGATTCTTGACTCCCAAAATCTTTCTCATGCTCTCGAACTTGAGTTTAACCAAAGCCTTTGTCATTATGTCCGCTCGTTGCTCATTACTGCTCACATGCTTCAAGATCACTTCTCCCCGTTCCACACATTCTCTGATGAAATGAAAACGTGCATCTATATGCTTACTCCTTCCATGAAACATTGGATTTTTCGCTAAGTCTATTGCTGATCGGTTGTCAATACATAGCACTACTGGACCCATGACTTCAGACGTGATTTGGATAAGAACATTACGCAACCAAATGGCTTGACATGTTGCTGCTGTAGCCGCCATAAACTCGGCTTCACACGAGGAAAGAGCTACACAGCGTTGTTTCTGTGAAACCCATGTTATAACACTTTCATTTAGGTAGAAAACCATACCACTGGTACTCCTCCTGTCATCCAAATGACCAGCCAAGTCGCTGTCAGAGAACCCGTTTAGCACATTGTTTCTACTATCCTCTGAATATACCAGACCGTAATGGATCGTCCCTTTTACATACCTCAAGATCCGTTTCACAGCTTCTAGGTGAAGTTTAGTTGGCCTCTCCATGTAGCGACTAACCATCCCCACACAATACGCTATATCTGGTCTTGTGTGTACTAAATATCGAAGTCCACCAATCATACTTCTATACATGGTTGTGTCAACTGCTTCTCCTTTCTCATCGCGTGTAATATGCAGCTTTGGATCCATGGGATAAGTCGTTGGGTTGCATTCCAACATACCCCCCTTTTCAAGAATTTTTCGAGCGTATCCTGATTGTTTCAAAATTATACAGTCATCCCTTTGCTCCACTTCTATACCCAAGTAGTAGCTAAGCTTTCCCATGTCACTCATCTGAAATTTCTGACTCATTTCCCTTTTGAACTTCTCTATCACACCAATACTCGATCCTGTGACTAGCAAGTCGTCTACATACACAGCTATTGTCAACATTTCTCCCTGTTCCCTTCTTGTGTATACTGCAGGCTCATAAGGACAGCGTATGAAACCAAGAGTCTCAAGATACGAACTTAATTTTTCGTACCAGGCACGAGGAGCTTGACATAAACCATACAGAGCTTTCTTTAGTTTATACACAAGGTGTTCCTTTCCTCTCTTCCCAAAGCCCTCAGGTTGAGACACATACACATCTTCTTTAATATCTCCATTTAAGAAAGCCGTTTTCACATCTAGATGATGAACTTCCCAGTTCTTCTTGGCTGATAATGCCAGCAGCAATCTCACGGTTTCTAGTCTTGTCACTGGTGCATATACTTCGTCGTAATCAACACCCTTTTTCTGCACATACCCCTTAGCAACGAGACGCGCTTTGTACTTAACGATCTTGCCTTCTGCGTCCCTTTTAAGCTTAAATACCCACTTCAATCCGACAACATTATGTCCAGGTGGTAGGGTTGTCAATTCCCAGGTCATATTTTCTTCAATGAAACTGATTTCTTGTCTCATTGCCTCCTTCCAGTTGCTATCCTGGACTGCTTATTTGAAGTTTCCTGGTTCATCCACTCCCATCAGGAACAATTCGTCCTCCAACTCTTCTGTCTTATCATATATATCAGAGAGGTACCTGATTTTCTTGGCTTCTGTACTACCATCGTAATTGTCTGGATTGAGAGGCAGGACAGATGTTGGTCGAACAGGTCCACAGATGTAGTGGCTGGTGAACCGCTTGTAGACTCCTGGGACTCATACCCTTCATTCTCTTCTACGAAGTCGAAATGACTATTGTCTTTGTCTTCATCAGTATTCATCACTGTAAACTGTATTGGCACTTCTTCTTCGACATCACAACTGTCCCATGGCCAGGACTTAGCTTCCTCAAAGGTTACATCACGACTTACAAATATTCAATCTTCCACAGGGTCATAGAGGCGATATCCTTTAGTGCCCGGTTCCTTACCAAGGTTAACCACTCTTTTACTTCGATCTTCCAATTTCTGAACATACTTCCCAGTTGTCTTCATGTACGCCAAGCATCCAAAAACTCAAACATAGGATAGATTTGGCTTTCTCTCATACCATACTTCATATGGGGTTTTTCCAGTGAGAGCCCGTGTTGGAACTCTGTTGAGGATGTACACCGAATTCCTCACAGCTTCTCCCCACATTTTGTTTGGTAATTTCATCTCCTTTAAGCAGCTTCTAGTCATTTCTACCATAGTCCTGTTGCGACGCTCCACCACACCGTTTTGCTGCGGTGTGTATGGAGTTGTATAGTGTCGTTCTATGCCAACCTGCTCACAAAAAACTTTGAACTCATTAGATGTGAATTCACCTCCCCTATCGGTTCTTAACACCTTAATTTTCTTCTCTGTACCCCTTTCAACTTGTGCACAAAACGCTTTGAACTGTTTGAGTGCCCCATCCTTGCTCTTCAAGAAAAATACCCACATAAACCTGCTATAATCATCAATCAAGAGAAAGAAATACTTGTACCCCGATGCAGTTGCTGGAGATATCGGACTGCATAGATCACCATGAATCAGTTCAAGCACTTTTCCAGCTTCGTAGCTTGCTTTACTTGGGAACTTTTTCCTTGATTGCTTTGACATAAGACATCCATCCACACGTTCTTTGGGTGACTTATTTTGGGCATTCCAATCACCATTCGTTCCTTGGACATTAGATGCATAGCCTGATAATTCATATGACCAAGACGTTTATGCCACAGTCGAGACACCTCATCCACTTCTACCATTAGACACCTTTGAGTTCCTGTTTGTATGATAATCTTGTAAAGCCGATTTGCTGACCGCTTTACCTTCATCAACAGACGTCCATTCTCTTCATAAATCCGCAGAAATTCTCCTTTGATTACTACCTTGTTTCCACCTTCAGTCATTTGTCCCAGACTTATGATGTTGCTGCACAAGCTAGGTATGTAGTATACATCAGACAATTTTCTTTCTTCTCCATTCTTGCACAACATAGTGACATTTCCCTTACCCTCAATCTTGACAGTTGATCCGTCTCCAAAATGAACCATACCCGTAGCAGTCTCATCCAGTTCTGTAAATTTTTCTCTGTATCCCGTCATATGATTACTCGCCCCATTGTCGAGGTACCACAAATTAATTTCTTCCACCTTCTTGTCTTTTCTTTCCAATAGAGACTGAATCATCTTGCTCTCATCTGTCAGTGTCACCTGTAGATCACATCGGGCCATCAACAAAGCTGGTTCTTCATCATCTATCTTAGCCATGTATGCTTCTTGTTTGACCTCTATGTTCTTCTTGGGTTTTCGACAATCTACAGCAATATGTCCTAATTTGCTGCAATTATAGCATCTGATAGTACTTTTATCTCGCCCTCCTCGATTCCTGTAGCTCGAAGAACCTTCTCTGTTTGAGCGTCTAACCCATTCCTCACGAGTTAATAGTAATTTTCCTTCACTCTTTTCTCGTTTTTCCCATTCCTCCTCAGTTAGCAATAAGCCACTCTCCTTTGACTCTGTCTGTCCTTTCTCAGTCTGCCCTTTCACACGTTCTTCATGTGCTTTCAACGATTCAACCGCCTCTTCCATGGTCATAGTCTCAAGATCTCCGAACTGTTCTATGGTGGATGTTATCTGCAAGAATTTCGTTGGAACAGCCCGTAAAAACTTCTTCACAGTGTAAGATTCGTTCAACGTCTCTCCGAGTGCTCTGATATTTGTTATAACTCCGTTCATTTTCATATGAAATTCGTCGATTGATTCATCGTCTCCCATACTCATGGCCTCAAACTCTGTCTTTAAAGTCTGTATCTTGGCCTGCTTCACCTTATCGGCTCCTTGATAGAGCGTCTTGATTGCCTCCCAGGCATCTTTTGCTGTCTCCTTTTCTGCAATAGCCAGGAGAGTTTCTTCAGGGATCCCCAGGTAAATCATGGCCAATGCCACCTGGTCCGTTTTGTCATCCATCGTAGCCTTTGGATCCTTCCGTTCGATAGCATTCCACACTCCTTGGGCTTTTATGAATACTTTCATCTTGAGAGCCCAAGCCGTGTAGTTGCTTCTTGTAAGTGTCGGATAGCTTAACCCTATGGACCCATTCTTCCCCTTGTTGGCTTCCATCTTCGACTGTCTTTTGCATTCACCAAGAACTTCCCGCTCTGATACCAAATGTTGGAATCGAATATACTGAATATATTGTTATCTAACTAGTATAGAGACAAGGAGAGCATTCAATCATATGCTCGCTGAAAGACTTGTTTTTTTATTCATTGCAGAAAGGAAATACATATAGTAAAACACACCAACTGTGATCCTATAATCTAGGAACAAACTCGATAATGAAAAACCTACAATTTAGGAAATCAACTAACCACCTCTACTTGCACTATCTGCTTATTCCTTAATCTTAGAGATATGACTACCAACCAACATATATATTTGAGATTACAAATTCAACACTAACTTCATACTTGCTCAATAATTTATACCTAACTGAAGAATACATTTAGCAGCTTCGATCAACCCATTCAAGACTCCATGTAAACAATTGTAAAAGATAATAGGAGCTTGGTCCGATTGCTGGACCAGTTTTTTTACTCATAGGCATATCCAACGGCTAGGATTAAAATAAATTAAGTTGTTTCTAACAATCGACCAGGACCCAAAATAATTTAGAGATGATTACTGTAAATCCATCCTTTTCCTTTTTTTTTACATGTTTTTTTAACTCGATGGTAACTCATTTTCAAAATTTTCTTTTTTAGAATAAAAATTTAATTTTTATTCAGAAAAAGAAAATTTTAAAAATAATTTATGAAACCATATGTTGTGGATGTTTAGGATATCTTAAAATGAGTAGTTTTTGCCTTAAAAGCATAAATGTCATATTACTTATAAGTTGGTAAAGTATTTTTAAAATTAAATCAAAAAAATATTCTTTAACAAAATAATATCAATACAAGTATTTTAAATTAAATATAGATCTAAAAATACAAATATAAATTATTAAACAAGTAAAAAAATCAAGCAAATAAGAAATAAATTGGAATGAAATGATGAAAGTACGTCGTTGTTAACATTCAACTTATCAACATATCTATACCATACTATAATAAGCGAAAGGGTATAATTTGTAGTTTGGTTAACCTTATCCCCTCATTTTTTGTTATCCCTCATTCACAACCCGTTAGATATTCAACTCAAATAGATCATGACCTTTACATACAACAATACTAAAAATTGTTATGTTCGAATTCTTCCAATAAAATATTAAAATTAATATTTATAATATTATATTACACTACAAACAAATTATAGAAAATTAAAAGTAACATGTGAAAATGCACATCTAGAGGAGGGTGAATAGGTGTAAATGGCTAACTATATCCAATTTTATCAATTTACCAGAAACAGCTTACTGATTTCGATTTTCACAGATGCAAATGGTACGCTGAATGTAAAGACAGTAAGTAAAGTGCAGGAAAAATAAAGAACACCACAAACTTTTAGCCAGGTTCGACCCCTAATCCCCCATGGTCTACGTCCTGGTCCCTTACCAACTGGGTAAGAGAATATATTATTGATCAAAATAATCCAATTACAAGATACAACAATATATCTCCCTCACACCCAGCTGTTGATACAAATGGCCTGCTGAAAGACCTGAAACAGAATATGCTCTCTAAGCTATACTACCCTAGTATACTTCTCCAGCAACAATATCGAATCCCTACTGACCCAAGCCAAGTATCCAACAACTAACAATTACAATCGAACAATACAATCAATAATTAATACAACTCAAACTATAGATTCTCTAAACAAACAATACGATAGATATATAAATATGAGCTCGAGAGAATCAAGAAAGATTTTGCAAAAAAAAACCGAGTTGTGTATGTTCTTGAAGTTCTTGTATTTTCAGCAACCAACAAAACGAACCAAGAACAAGTGTTTAAATACTTAACACAAACGGTCATAAACTAGGGATGGGCATTCACCCCGCCCCGCCCGATCCCGATCCGATCCCCGCACCGAACGGGGTGGGGAATCGGGGATTTTTTCGGGTACGGGCCGGGGAGCGGGGACAATTTTCAAAAAAAATCGGGGAGCGGGTCGGGGCCGGGATTTTATGTCTCCCCGGCCCGATCCCCGATCCCCGACCCCCGCCCCGATTCTCAATCCTCGACTCGATTCCACCAAATTATAATATATATATATATATATATATATATATATATAATATTAATAATCATATATTAATATATACGAATTTCCAATACTTTATATTGGAAACAAAATGATACTTTATTCTTATATGATTGTGTTTCTAGTAGTTAAATAACTTCATTTCCATGTTATTTATAATTGTTTATTTAAGTAATATTTTTTTATCTTAATTTAGTGCTTAAAAAATTGTTTCAAACTCACTAGTTAGTGTTTAAAATTGTTTAAAATATTATTTTTTGTTTAAAATGAAATTCCCCGATTCCCCGCGGGGATCCCCGTTACCTATTTGGGCCAGGGACGGGGAATAAAAAATAATCTCCGACGGGGATCGGGCCGGGGACGGGGATCGGGTTTGAATTCGGGGATGGGGGCGGGGATAGCACTCCCCGACCCCAAAGTGCCCCGATGCCCATCCCTATCATAAACCAATCCAATAATTCTCCAACGTTTGAATCCAATTCAATCGTTTAATTTTTTAAACTTGTTTACAACGTTAATGTTAACGTTAGAGAGAAGAAGAAAAAGGAATAAGTCGTGTAAGACCAGTTCTTCAGATTTAAAAACGTATAGGAGGTTTTATAAAAACAAGAATAAGAATTTTAATTGAAAACAAACTCCTATAATTTAGGAAATCTATTTTGAATAAAAGAATTTGAATAAAATAAGCTCATACATATATAAATATGTATTCATTATTTAAATAACCCTTACAGCTGTTATAGAGTCCATTCCTATAAAAACTCCTTGATTTCCACACTTCTCATTTTTCTGGACTGTGGACAAATGGCGTGCTGTTTGTGATCTGTCTCTGCACAAATGGCTTTCCAAACTGTCAATGTATTCCAACTTTGGCATGCTATTTTTGATATGCTGATCATACAACCAGTAAGCTATATATATTACCCCTGCAAAACCAAGTTAGCTTATACAAAAATAGCATGCTGTTTTATATCTACTCAAAAGCCTTTTGGCTTGCTATTTGTGATCATCAAAATCTAAGGAGTATCAATCTCCCCCTTTTTGATGATTACAACTAATTTAGGAGAGTTAGAATAACTCCCCCTAAATACATGCATCTCAATATTAGATATAAAACAATAATTTAACAGAAAACATATATCACCAAAGATCACATATAAAATCATCCAGCATGAGCAAGTTCAGAATAATAAGCATTCTAAGAATTCTCCTAAAGTTCTCCCCCTTAATCCATCAAAAACTAAGAGTCTTTAGGATCAATAAATGGTATGCCAGAATATAATGCAATCAGTATACCAGTTGTAACAAGTAAATGAGACAAATGGTAAGCTAACCTGACCAGCAACTACCATTCAGCATGCTGATTTACACTGAACACATGCCAAGTTCCCTTCGAATGATTGAAAATAATTCCTCGACAAGAGGCTTTGTGAAAATATCAGCTAGTTGAAATTTCGTTGGAACAAATACCAACTCAATCTTTCCCTTTGCAACATTATCTCTCAAGAAATGGTGTCGAACATCAATATGCTTCGTTCTTGAGTGATTTACCGAATTCTTCGAAATATTGATGGTGCTAGTGTTGTCACAATTTATTGGAATCTTTCCACACTTGATATCAAAGTCCCTTAGTGTTTGAATCATTCAAAGAATCTGAGAACAACAGCTACCAGCTGCTAGATACTCTCCTTCGGTCGTGGATAAAGCTACAGAAGTTTGTTTCTTGCATTGTCATGAAACCAAGCTTTGTCCAAGAAATGTACAAACACCACTAGTACTTTTTCTATCAACCTGACAACCTGCATAATCTGCATCACTATACCCAACAAGATCAAAAGTATTTGTGATAGGATAAAACAAACCAAGAGAAATGGTACCACTTAAATATCGAAAAATTCTTTTAATTACATTTAAGTGAGACTCTTTAGGATTGGATTGAAACCTTGCACAAACACATACACTATACATGATATCAGGTCTAGAAGCAGTCAAATACAATAAGCATCAATCATACCTCGATACCTTTTGATATCAATAGCCTTACCATTTTCGTCTACAGTCAGCTTGCTATTTTGAGTCATAGGAGTTGATTTTGGCTTGACATCCTCATAGCCAAATCTCTTGAGCAGATTCTGAGTGTACTTAAATTGATGCACAAATATTCCGTCTTTAGATTGCTTGATTTGAAGCCCCAAGAAATAATTGAGCTCACCCATCATGCTCATTTCGAATTCACTATGCATACACTTAGAAAACCACTCACATAGTGATTCATTAGTATATCCGAAAATAATATCATCCACATATATTTGTACAACAAGAATATCTTTACCATTTTGCTTAATAAATAATGTGGGATTGATTTTACCTCGAATGAATCCATTTTTGAGAAGAAACTTACTAAGCCTTTTGTACCAAGCTCTAGGAGCCTGCTTTAAACCATAAAGAGCCTTCTTTAGCTTGAACACATAGTCTGGATACTGTTCATGTTCGAATCCAGGAGGCTGTTTGACATAAACTTCCTCTTCCAGCAAGCCATTTAGAAACGCACTCTTCACGTCCATTTGATATAGCTTAAATTTCTTGAAACATGCATAGGCAAGAAGCATCCTTATTGATTACAAACGAGCAACAGGAGCATAAGTTTGATCAAAGTCAATGCCTTCTTGTTGATTATATCCTTGAGGCACAAGCCTTGCTTTATTTCGAGTAACGATGCCAAATTCATCAACTTTATTCTTGAACACCCATTTTGTTCCAATGATTGAAGCATCTTCTGGTGGCTTGACAAGTTCCCAAACATCACATCTTTCAAACTGATTCAATTCTTCTTGCATAGCCATAATCAAATTTTCATCTTCTAATGCTTCATTAACATTTTTAGGTTCTTCTCGAGCTAGAAAAGCAGCATGAGCACAAAAATTAGCTTTTCCTTTTCTTGTAGTGATTTCATCTGTAATATCACCAATAACCAACTCTGGGGATGATTCTTGACCGTCCTTGTTGACCTTGGTAAAGAATGTTGAGCTATTTCTTCATGAGTTGTCTTTCTCATCTTTGCTGCTGGTGAATGATCTTCTCCATCATAGAGAGGTAATTTCTCAGTAGCCCTTGAACCTCTAGGACCTTCCAAAGTCATATTTGCCATTTTAGAAATTGCATCTTCAACTTCAGCTTGCTGATTTGAAGTTCCAGCTTGCTGATTGCTAGTGTCTGCCTCCTTTCTGGCTTGCTGACTTCCAGTTTCAGCAGTACTATTAGCTTGCTGATTTGATCCAGTAACTTAAGGTTGCATGCTTTCACTTTCACCTGCAAATTCTTCCTCATCTCTTGACAGATCATTGTTAGGTTCTTGAAAAGTAACATCAATAGATTCTTCGACAATACGTTTAGAAATATTATAAACTCTATATGCTCTACTTGTTATAGAATAACCAAGAAAAATAGCCTCATAAGATTTAGCATCGAATTTACCATCATTACCAATTATCTTGAGCACAAAACATTTTGAACCAAAAATCTTGAAGTAACTGATATTTGGCTTCTTGTTCCTCAACAATTGATATGGAGTTTTCTCCAAAATAGGCCTGATTATCACTCGATTCAACACATAGCATGCTGTATTCACAGCTTCGGCCCAAAAACTTCTAGGCAGCTTGATTTATTGCAATAGAGTCCTTGTTGTTTCTTGAAGTGACCTATTCTTCCTTTCCACCACTCCATTTTGTTGTGGAGTCCTTGGAGCAGAAAATTCATGGGAGATTTCTCTTTCTTCACAATAAGCAATGAAGTCTTTATTGATAAATTCACCTCCTTTATCACTTCTTATACGTACAAGTCTTGTATCAAGCTTGTTCTCAAGTAATTTAATCAGCTTTTCAAACTCATTAAAAGCACAATCTTTAGTACGAAGAAACAATACCCATGTAAATCTAGAATAATCATCAACAATTACAAAACCATATTGTTTACCTCCAATACTCTTATAAGATTCTGGACCAAAGAGATCCAAATGCAGAAGCTCTAAAGGTTTAAAAGTCGATACCATTTTCTTTGCTTTGTGTGAACTTCTAATCCGTTTGCCTAATTGGCACGCTGAACAGACCTCTGTCTTAGCATACTTGATTTTGGGTAGTCCTCTGACCAGTTTCTTGCTTGATAATTTGTTGAGCAAGTCCATATGTGCATGTCCCAATCTTCTATGCCAAATATAAGGATCATTGTCCATTGCAGCTAAATAGCATGCTGTTTCCTGCATCTCAAAGTCCAATACATATATATTTCCTTCCCTTCTAGCAACTAGGGGACTTTGTTAGTACCAATAGTAATAATAGTTTTACCAATGCCAAAATGAACAAGATGCCCATCATCAAACAATTGAGTGACACTAAGCAAATTGTAAGTAAGACCTTTGACATATTAAACTTTATCAGTCGAAATATTACTATTACCAATAGAACCGGTACCACGAATTTGAAGAGTTTCATTATTTCCAATTGTAACTCTTCCACCCTTCTTCATTTGGAGACTTTTGAACTGAGACTTATCTCCACACATATGTCTAGTGCATCCGCTATCCAAAATCCATTGTTTTGACTTCACTTTAGCAGCAAGGCATATCTACAAAGCAAACAAACACCAACTCAATGTTTTGGTACCCATATAGGTTTGGGTCCAGATTGGTTAGCAGCAAGAATATATAAAACATTCAAATCAGATTTCTTGATCCACATTTGGATCACTTTTGATGTCTGATTCTGCCTTCTTCCATTCTGTTGGTAAGCTGTTTGCCTTCTGTCAAAAACATTCTGGTATGCTGATTGCTGATTGCTGTCTGACTGGTCCATTCTGGTATGCTGTTTTCCTCTTATGATTGACTTGAACCACATAATTCTTTTCCAGATGACCTTTTCCACCACATTTGTTGCATGTCTTCCAAGGCATAGCATAGTTGTAGGGTATGCCATTCCTTTCATCATACTTGAGCACCTTATCTTTCTTGTTGAAGTTTAGACCAACACTTTCTCAGACCAAAGGTATGTTAGTCTTCTTCATCATTGTCTTTAAGCTGTCTTCTCCTTGAATAAAAGTTTCCATGCCTTGCTTGAGATCTTTGACTTCTTTTTCCAGAAGAGTAATCAATTCAACTTGGTGTTTGATGAGTTCAGCTTGCTGGAATCTCTTTTCAGCAGATTTTGAAGATTCAGCTTGATTGGCCTCTCGAATCTTTAGTGTCTTCAGATTCTCATTTTTAGCTTCAATCTCTGACTTTAGATCCTTGAGTTCTTTCATGAGCACCTCATTCCTCCTTAGAATTACTTTGTTAACTCCTTCGAATTGAACAATTTTCTCCTTTAGATCAGCAATAAGATCATCATGATTATTTGTAGGAGCCTTCTTGTTGGTTCGAAAACTAACTACGCAAGCGTACGCGGTCACAAGTAATATAATAAGATCGATCCCACGAAGACTTGGTGTTTGTTCAAAAATAGTGCTTATGCAACGACGTATGATTAAATAACAAACTGCTTGAATAAATATAAAAGTGTAGTTTTGCTTTATTTTTCTAATTTATTTATCAATATAATAACACTAAATAATTCGAACTACTTGATTTAATTAAACGAGATTTTATATGTGAGAAAAACATGGGATTCTAATTTCATTACTTATTTCATTTAGAATTGATGCCTTAATTCAAAGTGATTGATAATTACGAAAGCTAGTCGGGAACACGAAATTAACATAAGCGCCTTTCAGCCTTAACTTATATCAAACCACACGAACATCCACTTAAAAAGATAGAAGTTGCGAGGACACCTTTTATGCTTAGACCCTATATGTCTATAAGATTTGAAAACATAATTGGTTTACGAATAAATTCCTTTATTATAACTACATAGGGAGGTGTGATCCAAAACCCTACCACTTATCGTAAATGTACATGACAATTACGAACCTATGCTAACATGGCAAATTCTAAATTCCTAAATCCACTTTCGCATTCATTAGGAATTAATAATTTAGATGTTAGCTACGCATCTAATAAATTAAGCGCAACTACATTAGGCAATCTGAATTTTTATCATAATACAAATTATTAAGGCATCGAATTACTAAATTACGTAAATAAATCCATTAGAATCCCATGACGGCGATTAGTTCATAATCAAACGGATAGTCATCATGGGATTAAATGAAAACATGACAGAAAATTGCATGAATTAAATATGAAATTACAAGAGTTTAGAAAATAGAACCGAAATAGCTTCCAATGAAAGAGAAGAGCACTCCAAGTAATCCCCTTAAAATCAGTCTTGGCTTCCACAGACCTTGCGCTCTCTTGGCAACTCTTAATTCCGAATTGAGGCAAAAACCCACCGTTTTTAGCTTTTTATCCACCATGATACCTAAAGTTGCGAGTTCTGCACAACAAAGACTGAAACAACATAAACGAGTTAAAAGGCACAACATACTTAAGGATAAATCACCAATCTAGGCCCAATTAGCGCATAATAAGTGGATATAAAATCCACTTATCACACCCCCAAACTTAAACCGATGCTTGTCCTCAAGCGAAAACAAACTCGACTACCTCTAAATGCATGAATGCAACTGATGCAAGGATCCCATAGGCAAAGCAATAACCAATTTAGTAGAGTGCCTCAGAGAATGTGATAATTCCAAATAGAGATCGACTAAATACCCGCATATTAACATTTACAAGTACAGAAACGTGCGTGTGTGCTTAGCTCACCAGATATACTCCCTACACTAGTTCAGAAACATAGCCCATTCTTCGACCAAACAATCACAAGTTTATAAATAGAATGAACGTTAAACACTTAATAACTCAGAGACACCTTCATACTTATTCAAGTTTGCCAAGGATTCAACATGCTTTATTTAGATCATTCAACTGCTATATATACAAAACTATGCTACTTATGCTTATTTGACCGTGCAATGATTGAGGTCCCTAACGACTTATGCACTAATACTCTTGTAGCGAGCGTTGGGTTAATGGATCCCAGACCGAGAAAGCCTTAGGTCAGTAGGCACAAGTCCCCTAGAACTTAATTGCTCGAGTATTAATGAGCCCAACCGTAGTCAATTATGCCCATATACACTAATATCAACTTTTTTTTTCTTTTTTTCTTTTTTTTTCTTTTTCTTTTTAAGAATGAGTGCATTTCGCTCCATCTCATTCCACCCCTAGACTACTCATAATATGCATATGAGCGGCTACTAGCCTTTGACGCCTAACCTTATTAACTTTCTTAACTACTACACTTTTAGCAAGCAATCCTTGGTTTCCCCCAAACTTATATTTTAGTGCTCTTCTGCTTTTAAGGGAATACAGAACATTCTAAATATAAACAAGTGATTATTCTTAACAAAACAACAAGTATGTTCCGGAACTAGTTCAATATCAATCGTTGAGACTCTGTTAAGAATGTGTTTCTGTAGCATGCAAGTCAATTCATAAGTATTTAAATCAACCCTCTATTCATCATTATCACACTTAGATTCATCATTGACTGCTAAACGGAACCACCAAACGCTACGGGATCAAGGAAAATATGCTATGCAACTAATCATGAATATAATAATTTTTTTTTACTCTTTTTTTTACTGGCATAATATGAATTATATGAAATTATACTAGCATGGTATATTATGAACTACATGAGACTGTATGCAATACTATGACTCGATTAATCAATTATCCTAAATCACCCCCAAACTTAAAATATTCAATGTCCTCATTGAAGGTATAGATAAAGTATAAAAGAGAACTCCCCTAACTGTCGGCATCGTCACCCTCCTCGAATGGTGAATCAAGTGGTGGAAAAACAGCATGAGCTCCAAACTGAGGCCAGTCTACCTCGAAAGAAAAAAAATATCTTTTGCGAAGCAAGCTCCTGTAATTCGTCAATGACCTGCACACTTGACATAATACTAAAAAAAATCAAACTAAAAATAAAAACATTAAAAATATGGGTTGCCTCCCATGAAGCGCTTGTTTATTGTCGCTAGCTTGACGATTCTGCTGCTTGATCATGTTGGGGCAAGAATAGCGGTGACTTCCTCACGGTTCACCATACCACCGAAGTAATGTTTTAATCGATGTCCGTTCACTTTAAACGGATTATCAGGGAACCTGTCATAGATCTCGACGGCGCCGTGTGGAAAAACATTTTTGACGGTGAATGTACCCGACCATCTTGACTTGAGCTTTCCTGGGAAAAGTTTGAGTCTAGAGTTGTACAAAAGGACTGATTGACCTGGTTCAAATGATTTATGTACCAGCTTCCTATCATGCCATCGTTTCACCTTTTCCTTGTACATTTTTGAGTTCTCATATGCTTACGAACGGAATTCCTCAAGCTCATTCAATTGCAGCATTCGCTTTTCACCTGCAGCTTTCATATCAAAATTTAATTTCTTTAAGGCTCAGTAGGCCTTGTGTAAGAACCCAGATTTTGGGTAGAATTAAAACTTTTGTTTATTTAATGATGTTAGAATGAATAGTAGTTACGGCTACGATGTAATAGTTGATATTTTGAAAGAATGAATGGAATTCGACTTTATTATTTCTATGTCTTGAAGAATGCTAATGGTTGACAACTTAGGTAAGAATAATCTATCTTCTAGGGGAATAAGATATGGCAATTCCAAGCAGGAGAATACTCTCATGTCATCCAGATCGATAACGATTAGTCCAGTGGTTCCGTAAAAGGGTTAAGGAACGCCCGAAAGAGAACAAGGACATTTTCATAAATATAAGGAATAAAGAGAGAATAAATAATGAATAGTGTTTTTAGTGGAAATGAGAATATTATTAGACGACGCTATATAGAAGTACCCGGAACGGATTTCTGAGTTCGTATTAATGATCCAAGGGGAAAAAGAGTGTATGTAAAAGTTATCGGATTCTGAAAAATAGCACTTTTATTTTCCCCGAGATTTTCCTGGACACTAAAAGACTCAAGAGATTATTAAAAATATTTAAGGGATTTAAATTCAAGAATTATAAAGGAGGATTAAAGATGTGAGCAAAAATATTTAATAGGTTTCTGGTAAAACCCTAACTAGTAACGATTGAGATATTCGTTCGAACGATCAGTGAAATTGAGAAATAACTGGACAAACGAGCAAGCAGAGAGCAAGATTCATGCATGTGCAAGTGGATGGAGTAATAGAAACCAAAGGATGTCACATGTAAGTCAACTATAAGCTAAGTGGTGTAAATGCATTTTTGCAAAAAGGATGTACATAATAAGGAGCCTACACTTGTCACAAGATAAAGCATCAAGATTAGGCTAGTGGATTGTGATGTAATCACTTTAAACTAGATATTATCTTAAGGCATCATCCAATAAATCATTTTAACCAAGCAAAGAAAGCAACCAAAGCAAAACTCTCCATTTTCTTTCCTTGAAAGCAACTCTCGGCCAAGAAGCTAGAAAAGGGGGTTCCCACCATTGTTTGATCTTCAAATTTTTAGGGTAAGTACTACATATCATAGATTAGATCTCCTAGAAATCTTGGCCTTAAATTCATCTTTTACCATTTTCAAATAAATCATCAAAGGTGATGATGAATAGTGTTTTCATATACTAATCCTTGTTTTTCTTGATTTCATGGTTGATCTTAGCTAACATAAAGCAATCCAAGGACCATACCAAGCTTAGTAAGGCTAGTACATACCCTCAAGAAGGTAACCACTTGAAACCCTAGCTCTTGTTTTGAGATTAAGAATATTCTTGGATGATTTAGCTTAGTTATGATTATGTTCATGTTATAAGCATGCTTAGTTAGTGATTTAGTGATTTGATTAACATGATGATTATGATGATAAAGTCAGTGGTTCTTGGACTTAATAAGATGATAATCTCGTCTATAAGTTGTATTGATGCCCGGTGTGGCTTGGGTTGTTGATTGTGATTTTTGGAACGTTCGTATTATAGCCGTTATAATGTCGAAATTTCGTTAATCATTGAAAACCGTGCATCACAGGAGGTCTAATGGCCGAAACTGGATAAGTATCTAACATGCCCTTGTAGATCTTGAGTCGTAGATCATTTTGGAAAAATAATCGAATCAAATCGACTTACGGTTTAGGATTTATGGCCGATTTACTAAAAGTAGTTCGAAACCATAAACGAAAGTTCGTAACTGAAATTGAACCCTCGTAAAATACGTAAGTCAGTGGAAAATCTTGGTAATTAAATAATAGAGGTAAAAAGGAAGGTGTGAGAGAAAACCTCATGTGAATCGGATCGTTTTTCGATTTTATAAAAATGTTCGAATCTAGGTTAAACGCGAACGAACCCCTTAAAAGTATAATTTTGGTTATAACTTAGAAAACGAGCGATAAAACTCGAGATATAATCTTGGTTCGTAATCGATCGAATTTAAAACTTATACGACTTAAGTATACACTAAGTGTGAGTACGATGACATGTCTTAATGACGAACAAATGTCGAATCGTATCGGCAATAAAAAGAGTTACACTAAAAAGGGGTATAACGAGATAATTCGAAAACATGTTTCGACTTAAGTTAATACTTAACCTTTTTAAAAGTGTTAAGCGATTAACCTTGAATCTCTTGGCTATTTATAGATCGCCGAGCTGACCCGGGATACCCTACCACTACCCCTACTCGTACTCAATTACCAGGCAAGTTTCAACTTTCCCTTTTTAGGCTGTTGTTGTGAATATATATGCTTTCTGTTATACATATGCCATAGCATGCATGCCTACTTTCAAGTCATATTGATATACTTGTTCCCTGATTGTTCTTTGGCTTATAAGTAGATAGATAATATATCGATTATAAGCCGGATGTCGTTAAGACCCTTAGAGAAGGGCATATGAATCCTATTTGTTGAATATAGACCGGGAGTCAGTACTTCTTGATATATCGTAATTATTTTCGAGGGAAATATTTAAGTAAATAATTCCCATTATTTGGTTGACGAATATTATTTGAATATTCGTCCGAGATTATTTAATTAACGATCATTACTCCAAATATTTATTTGAACGTTATCTATTCAATGAATATTATTTTTCAATATTCATTCAAAGGCGAACCATTTATCGAATATTATTTCAAATATTTCTATAAAACCTTCGATTATTAAATAAATATCATACGGACATTCATTTAGAACATCATGTATTAAGGGAATATTATTCTCGAATATTCCTTTAAGGTTTAATTTATTAAATGAATATCACTTGGATATTCATTTAAATTATTAATTATTATAGGAATACTATTTTTGAATATTAATTTGATGTCTTATTTATGTAACGAATATTATTCCAAACATTCCTTTCAAACGTATTTATTAAATGAATATTATTTTAATATTCATTTAAGTAATTACTTATTCAATAAATATTGTCTTAATATTCCTTCAAGGATTATTTTGAGAAATACTCTGATTAAAAATATTCTTTCATTAAATACTTTCGACTCAATAAATATTCTATAAATATTTATTCAATACTTGGAAACAACTTCAAGGTTGTTTATTTTTTTCTTCAAATATTATTTTCGACCTTCGATCATTCTGAAAATTCTTCGGAGTCATACGATTAAAATTATATTAATAAAGGTCCTCTAGATTCCATTCTTCACTCGAATCTATCTCTTAAATAATAAGGGAACCTTACTTGAGAAAGGTTCTTTATCTTGTTGACTTCCCGGTCATAGTTTATCCTTTTCACTCGCAACTTGGTTGCTACGGACTCATTAAGTCTGTGTGTACATTCTCATCATTCGAGGGGTAAGATCGTTGGAACAAGTTGATATCCATTAACAAGCAAGAGCTTGGGAAATGTTAGTGAATTTTCCTTTCCAACTAGATACGACTACTTTGTGGAGTCTTGTCAACAAGTATTTCACTTGGGGAAGGGAGGATAAGCTATACGTTTCAATGATGTGGATTTACTCGAACTAGGAGTCGTGTGTAAGAGGCCGAGTCGCGCGGTCCATCACAAGGCCTAATTATTGGCCAGGGAGTTACTATTAAAGGCCATTGACAAGTGGAGCCGTCAGTTCTTCCTTCTACCGGTAGTAAACTATATTGGGCTGTACCATCCCCGACTGATCATCAGGGAGTGGGATAGCTGGCGCGTGATAACTCCAGTATTGGTTCATCTCCCAAATTGGGAATTCCCTGCAACACGTATCGAAGATACTTCTTTCAGGTTGACGGTGTCTTCCGCAACACGTATCGAAGAGACTTCTTTCAAGTTGTAGAACTTCGAAAAATGTTAATAACTGGAATTGCAAGATTTTCCTTGCAAGTTCCTCTTTATATGATAAATGATAATATCTTGCTTATTTTGACTTAGCAGATATTTCCACAAAATAAACACTTTAAGTTACCTTGTAACTTCTTCGTTCATATTATACTGGCACTAACTTCGTTAATGCATGGCATATGGAAATAATGATATTTCGAACTGTTATATACTATCACTGTCCTGTTATATTATTATTGGTGGGCTATTGCTCACCCTTGCTTATTTATCATGTCACAACAACAGCTAGGACAGATGGCTCGCGTCAGGCGCACTCGGCGCAAGCGGGTTACCCGACCCACCGGACTCCCCGCTGAGATGCTAGCCGCCATTGCTGAGGTAGCATAGTTAGACAGCTTTTTGTTTCGTGTTTAACTATATGTATAATTAATGTAATCAACGGTAAAACTTTTAAACTTATGATGTTATCCTTTTGGATTGTAATAACTTTTATTCGCAAACCCTTTTATGTAAGACTTATTTCAATTTCATCTCTGGGACTATAACTGTGTGTGTGAGTGTATTTTATTGTGGGGTCATAGCATGTCACTTATTGATTTTGGACTCAAGTCAAGTATTATGTATGAGTTATGAGACTGTAATGACCCGATCCCTGACCCCGGATCTGGGGGTGTTACACCTTGTGTTCTAGCTCAGCCGGAAGATGACAAGCCTTTCCATAAACCAACTGAAATAGCGACATTCCTAATGGAGTCTTGTATGCCGTCCTGTATGCCCACGCAGCTTCTTCTAATTTCAGCGACCAATCTTTCCTGGACGGATTAACCACTTTTTCTAGGATCCGCTTGATCTCCCGATTGGAAACTTCTGCTTGCCCATTTGTTTGGGGATGATAGGCAGTAGCAACACGAAGGGTTACACGATATTTGGCCATGAGTGTTGTGAATTGCCGATTACAGAAATGAGACCCTTCATCGCTGATTATTGCTCGTGGTGTTCCAAAGCGTGTGAAAATATTCTTGTGCAGAAAGTTTAACACCACTTTAGCATCGTTTGTAGGCAGAGCTTTGACTTCTACCCACTTGGACACATAGTCCACCGCTAGCAGAATGTACTGGTTGTTGCACGATGAGACAAATGGTCCCATGAAGTCTATCCCCCAGACATCAAAGATTTCCACTTCCAGGATCATGTTGAGGGGCATCTCATTCCTTTTGGAAATATTTCCCACTCGTTGACACCTATCACATTTTAGTACAAAGTGATGTGCATCCTTGAACAATGTTGGCCAGAAGAAACATGCTTGCAGCACTCGGGCAGCTGTCATTTCCCCACCATAATGACCTCCATACGTGGTGGAATGACAATCTTACAAAATACCCTCTGTCTCGCTGTAGGGTATGCAACGTCTGATCATCCTATCTGCACATTGTCTGAACAAGAATGGCTCATCCCAATGATACCATTTTACGTCATGCAGAAACCTCTTTCGCTGGATTGACAAAAATTCGGAAGGGATGATATTGCTCACTAAGTAGTTTACAATATCTACAAACCATGGCTCTTCCCCTTGCACCACAAACAGCTGCTCATCGGGAAAGTATTCATTAATTTGAGTATTATCCCCATTAGCTCTTCCATGATCTTCCAGCCGTGATAAGTGGTCTGCCACTTGATTTTCCATTCCCTTCCTATCTTTTATTTCTAGATCAAATTCCTGTAGCAAAAGAATCCATCGAATTAGTTGCGGCTTTGCATCTTTCTTTGAGATCAAGTATCTAATGGCTGCGTGGTCTGTGTAAACTGTAACTTTCGTGCCAAGTAGATATGATCTGAATTTGTCAAACCCATAGACGACTGCAAGAAGCTCTTTCTCAGTGGTGGTGTAATTCAGTTATGCATCAGTGAGGGTCTTACTAGCATAGTAGACCACGTGGAACACATTCTTCTTCCGTTGGCCCAGAACAACTCCCACCGCGAAATCACTGGCATCACACATCATCTCAAATGGATCATCCCAATTAGGTGCTGTAATGATGGGAGCAGTAGTCAGCTTTTCTTTCAAGTGCTCAAATGCAGCCAAACAATCTTCATCAAATTTGAAAGGGATGTCTTTCTCCAACAAATTGCATAAAGGCTTAGAAATTTTGGAGAAGTCTTGTATGAATCGCCGATAGAAACCTGCATGTCCAAGAAAGCTACGGATTCCTTTCACTGAGATCGGAGGAGGAAGTCTTTCAATAGTCTCTACTTTATCCTTGTCCACTTCAAGTCCCTTGCTAGATACCTTGTGCCCGAGAATGATTCCTTCTTGCACCATGAAATGACATTTTTCCCAATTGAGCACCAGATTGGTCTCAACACATCTTTTTAGCACCATACTCAGGTTGTGCAAGCACTCATCATAAGAAGTTCCAAAAACTAAAAAATTATCCATGAAAACCTCCATATTAATTCCAATCATATCAGAGAATATGGCCATCATGCATCTCTAAAAGGTGGCAGGCACGCCACAGAGTCCGAAAGAAACTCGTCGGAAAACAAAAGTGCCAAAAGGACATGTGAATGTGGTCTTCTCTTGATCTTCTGGAGCAATACAAATCTGGTCGTAACCTGAATAACCATCAAGAAGGCAGTAATACTCATGGCCAGCCAACCTATCCAACATTTGATCGATGAATGGAAGAGGAAAATGATCTTTTCTGGTGGCCTTGTTTAGCTTCCGATAATCCATGCATACTCTCCACCCTGTGACTGTCTGAGTAGGGATGAGTTCATTATTTTCATTTTCTACCACTATCATGCCTCCTTTCTTAGGCACACATTGCACCGGACTCACCCAAAAACTGTCCGAAATAGGATAAATGATCCCTGCATCCAGCCATTTAAGAATTTCCTTCTTTACCACTTCTTTCATGATTAGGTTGAGTCTTCTCTGCTGCTCTACAGATGGTTTACTTCCTTCCTCAAGAAGAATCTTATGCATGCAATAGGAGGGGCTGATTCCCTTAATATCTGCTATGGTCCACCCGATTGCTGATTTATACTCTCTCAAAATCTACAACAGCTTGTTTTCTTCACTACCTGTCAGGTTAGCAGCAATAATAATAGGTAATGTAGATGCATCACCTAAATATGCATACCTCAAATGATCCGGCAGAGGTTTGAGTTCGAGCACAGGGGCTTCTTCAATTGATGGTTTAAGGCGTACCTGCGACTTTTTAAGATCTTCTAACCCAAGAGACTCAATTGGAAAATCAAACCTCCTCTTCCACGAGGCTGAATTCAACATCTGAATTTGCTCTGCTCCTTCTTCATCTTCCTCATCAGAATCCCCTATTAAAGCTCTTTCTAAGGGGTCTGAAATCAGTAGTTGCTCAAGTTCTCTATTTACGGACGTTTCCACCATGTCCACTTTAAAACATTCCTCTTCCTCTGTTGGAAATTTCATTGCTGAGAACACATTAAAAGTGACATTATGTTCGTGCACTCTCATGGTAAGCTCTCCTTTTTGAACATCGATCAAAGTTCTGCCTGTGGCTAGAAATGGTCTTCCCAAAATGATAAGAATGTTCTTGTCTTCTTCAAAATCTAGAATGACAAAATCAGCAGGAAAAATAAGTTTATCCACCTTAACCAAAACATCCTCTACTATACCTCTCGGATATGTGATCGAACGATCAGCTAGCTATAATGAGATATTAGTAGGCTTTGGATCAGGGAGTCCCAGTTGAACAAAAACAGATAGCGGCATCAGATTTATACTTGCTCCCAAGTCGCATAAACATTTGTTGAAAGATATGTTGCCAATTGTGCATGGTATTGTGAAACTCCCTGGATCCTTTAGTTTCGAGGGCAATTTCTGTTGTAGAATGGCACTGCACTCTTCTGTTAAAGCCATTGTCTCCAATTCCTCAAGTTTCAGCTTCCTTGATAGAATACCCTTCATGAACTTAGCATAACTCGACATCTGCTCCAATGCTTCTACAAAAGGTATATTAATATGTAACTTTTTAAATACCTCCAGAAATTTTCCAAATTGCTTATCTAATTTCTGTTTCTGCAATCGCTGAGGATATGGTGGCGGCGGGTAGATTTGAGTGTTTTTATGCTCCTGAGATGTTTTCTCAGATCGCCCATTGACACCCTCCGATTTGCTGATGCTGATTTCCAGTTTCAAGATCTCCGTTTGCTCCTCAGTAGTGGAGTGGTTGCCATGTGCCTCCGGCTGTTCGGTTACCTTTTCAACTTCTTGGTCCTTTGTGATTTTGCCAGATCTTAAAGTGATTGCTTTGACTTGCTCTTTGTCGTCCCTTTTTCTAGGATTTGTTTCTGTGTCGCTAGGAAGAACTCCTTGCGGCCTGTTGAGTAAGGCGTTTGCTATTTGGCCAATTTGGTTTTCCAGAGTTTTAAGAGATACAGCCTGGCTCTTACACATCAATCTTAGTTCTTCCAATTCTGATTTTTCAGCAGACTGTTGGCTTGGACCGGCATAATATTGTTGATGAAATCCCGGAGGTTGAGATTATTTCGGGGCGTACTGATTTTGAAGTTGATGCCCCTGCTGTTGATGTGATCATGAGGGATTGTATGGTCTGGCCCCAAATTGTTGATTTTGTGTTTGATGGTATGGCTGTTGTTGATATGGGTGTGGTTGATATGGTGGTTGTGCTTGATATAGCTGCGGTGGTGGTTGCTGTCCATTGTTATTGTTGCTCCAGCTGAAGTTAGGATGGTTTCTGTTGTTGGGTTGGTAAGTGTTTGGGACTGGATACTGTTGCTTTTGAAAATTGCTCACAAAGTGCACTGATTCATTGGAAATTGCACATTGATTCGTTTCATGTCTACCGGCGCATAGCTCACAAACACTCGCTACTTGATGTACCCCATAGTTTTTCAAAGAATCCACCTTCATTCTTAGCGCTTCAAGCTGAGCTGATAGGGATGTGACTGCATCAACCTCGAGGATTCCTGCCACCTTGTGTTGAGGCATCCTCTGTGTCGGATTCTGATACTCATTAGCCGCCATCATTTCAATTAACTTGTAGGCGGCTTCATAGCTATTAGCCCATAAGGCTCCCCCTGATGCTGCATCCACGATTGGTCTTGATTGCCATCCCAATCCATTATAGAAACAATTTATGACCATCCAGTTGGGCATGCCATGATGAGGGAATTTTCTTAGCATCTCCTTGTAGCGTTCCCAAGCTTCACATAAAGTTTCCCCCGTTTGTTGTGTGAACTGAGCAAGAGCATTCCTTATGGCAGCTGTTTTTTCCATAGGATAGAATTTAGTGAGGAACTTTTGAGCGAGTTCCTCCCATGTTGTTATCGAGCCAGCTGGTAGAGAGTGCAACCATCCCTTAGCTTTGTCCCGCAGAGAAAATGGAAAAAGCCTCAACCTTACAGCATCATCTGACACGTTGTTGAATTTGAATGTGTCACAAATCTCTATGAAGTTCCGGATATGCATATTTGGATCTTCTGTTGGCGCTCCCCCGAACTGGACAGAGTTTTGTACCATCTGGATTGTGCCACGTTTGATTTCAAATGTGTTGGCTGCAATGGCTGGCCTAACGATGCTTGACTGAATGTCATTGATTTTCGGTTGAGAATAGTCCATCAATGTCTTGGGCACATCATCCGCCATTTCTAATGCTTCTTCCAGCTTTATTACGGTTATTGATTTAAAAGTTTGGGTACGCGTTAGCATAAACAACTCAAGATCCTTATACTGGCAGAGCAAGAAAACACGACGTGAGAGAAAAAAATATTCAAGTCAGTTAAGTTTAACCTCCGTTGATGTTAAACACAAATTCTGAAAATAACACCAAAGTCCCCGGCAGCGGCGCCAAAAACTTGTTAGTTCGAAAACTAACTACGCAAGCATACGCGGTCACAAGTAATATAATAAGATCGATCCCACGAAGACTTGGTGTTTGTTCAGAAATAGTGCTTATGCAACGACGTATGATTAAACAACAAACTGCTTGAATAAATATAAAAGTGTAGTTTTGTTTTATTTTTCTAATTTATTTATCAATATAATAACACTAAATAATTCAAACTACTTGATTTAATTAAACGAGATTTTATATGTGAGAAAAACATGGGATTCTAATTTCATTACTTATTTCATTTAGAATTGATGCCTTAATTCAAAGTGATTGATAATTACGAAAGCTAGCCGGGAACACGAAATTAACATAAGCGCCTTTCAGCCTTAACTTATATCAAACCACACGAACATCCACTTAAAAAGATAGAAGTTGCGTGGACACCTTTTATGCTTAGACCTTATATGTCTATAAGATTTGAAAACATAATTAGTTTACGAATAAATTCTTTTATTATAACTACATAGGGCGGTGTGATCCAAAACCCTACCACTTATCGTAAATGTACATGACAATTACGAACCTATGCTAACATGCCAAATTGTAAATTCCTAAATCCACTTTCGCATTCATTAGGAATTAATAATTTAGATGTTAGCTACGCATCTAATAAATTAAGCGCAACCACATTAGGCAATCTGAATTTTATCATAATACAAATTATTAAGGCATCGAATTACTAAATTACGTAAATAAATCCATTAGAATCCCATGACGGCGATTAGTTCATAATCGAACGGATCGTCATCATGGGATTAAATGAAAACATGACAGAAAATTGCATGAATTAAATATGAAATTACAAGAGTTTAGAAAATAGAACCGAAATAGCTTCCAATGAAAGAGAAGAGCACTCCAAGTAATCCCCTTAAAATCAGTCTTGGCTTCCTCAGACCTTGCGCTCTCTTGGCAACTCTTAATTCCGAATTGAGGCAAAAATCCACCGTTTTTAGCTTTTATCCACCACGATACCTAAAGTTGCGAGTTCTGCACAACAAAGACTGAAACGAGTTAAAAGGCACAACATACTTAAGGATAAACCACCAATCTAGGCCCAATTAGCGCATAATAAGTGGATATAAAATCCACTTATCACTTCTCAGCCATTAGATCAGCAATGATTTTCCTCAAATGAGCATTCTTCTTTTAAAGCTCATTATTCTCATTTTTCAATTCCATTAACTCAATAAGGGATACATTACTTTGTACCTGCATGGTTAGTTCATTTTGTACAATAGGAGTAGAAGGTAAATCAGAATTAATTGAGTTTACCTCACTAGCATCATCTACTGATTCAGAATCATCACTATCCACATAATCCTCTTTGATGGATCCTTGTGAAGTATCTTCATTATTTAGTCCTACAAGAGCCAAATTCACCATGTCTTCACTTGAGTCATCACTGGAATCTGAATCATCATCACTCCAAGTCAGTAAAGCTTTTGATTTCTTCTTGTCCTTGAAAGCAGCAGGCTGTTTTGACTTTAGCTTGTAGCAATCCCTTTTATAATGACCAGGCTTGCCACATTCGAAACAAGTTTGCTCCTTGGAGTCCTTAGAGCCCTTCTTGTTGTTGGAGAAACTTCCTCTTTCCCTTTTCATTCTGTTCTTCTTTTCAATTAGCCTCTTGATCTTCTTTGAAATAAGTGCAAGTTCTTCATCTGATTCTTCATCAGACTCTGTCAGCTTGCTGTTTGTAGATTCTGATGGCTTGCTGTTGGTAGAATGAAGAGCCAAATTCTTCATTTAGGCTAGAGGAGCCCGAACACCTTCAACATGACTGTCATTTATCTTGCTTTCAAACTGTTCTAGCTCAGCAAATACAGCTAGGTGATCCATGGTGTCAATTTTTGGAGATGATTTTAAAGTCATGACTTTAGCCTCATAAATGAATGGTACAGCACTTAACACTTTCATGTTAATCTCATCTTGTGGAATATTCTTTCCAAGTCTCTTTAGAGTATTTATAGTGACCTAAAACCTTGCCTGACTTTCCTTGATAGTTTCACTATCCTTGAGCTTGAAATTTCTGAAGTCATTCATCAGCTTGCCGAGTTTCACCTTTCTCAAAGATTTCGAACCTTCATGATAAGCTTCCAAAGCATCCCACATTTCCTTTGCTGACTTTAATGAAGAAACTTTGTCATACTCTGCTTGATCCAATGCATTCAATAGAGAGTTCCTAGCTTCTCCATTGTAACTAAATTTGATAACCTCCTCGGGAGTGAGATCATCAACATCTTTTGGCCTGCCATCTTTGTCCAGAAACTCGAAATTTCTTTTCTGCACAACTCTCAAGACCAGTGGCTTTTTGGACAGGTATGTTTCCATTCTGCCTTTCCACCTGTTGTAGTTTTCTGTGCCAGTGAGAAGAGGAGCCCTGTAATCAGACTTTGCTTCGAGATAATGTTCAGCCATTTCGATCTATACTTTCCTATTACAGAAATGTTTGTAAACCAAGCTCTGATACCAAATGAAAATGCACACCTAGAGAGGGGGTGAATAGGTGTAAATGGCTAACTATATCAAATTTTATCAATTTACCATAAACAACTTACTTATTTTGATTTTCACAGATGCAAATGGTACGCTGAATGTAAATGGTATGCTGAATGTAAAGACAGTAAGTAAAGTGCAGGAAAATAAAGAAGACCACAAACTTTTAGCTAGGTTCGACCCCTAATCCCCTATGGTCTACATCCTGGTCCCTTACCAACTTGGTAAGAAAATATATTATTGATCAAAATAATTCAATTACAAGATACAACAATATATCTCCCTCACACCCAGCTGTTGATACAAATGGCTTGCTGAAAGACCTGAAACAGATTATGCTCTCTAAGCTATACTACTCTAGTATACTTCTCTAGCAACAATCTCGAATCCCTACTGACCCAAGCCAAGTATCCAACAACTAACAATTACAATCGAACAATACAATCAATAATTAATACAACTCAAACTATAGATTCTCTAAACAAACAATACGATAGATATATAAATATGAGCTCGAGAGAATCAAGAAAGATTTTGCAAAGTAAACCGAGTTGTGTATGTTCTTGAAGTTCTTGTATTTTCAGCAACCAACAAAACGAACCAAGAATAAGTGTTTAAAAACTTAACACAAACGGTCATAAACTAATCCAACAAATTCTCCAACGTTTGAATCCAATTCAATCGTTTAATTTGTTAAACTTGTTTACAACGTTAATGTTAACGTTAGAGAGAAGAAGAAAAAGGAATAAGTCGTGTAAGACCAGTTCTTCAGATGTAAAAACGTATAGGAGGTTTTATAAAAACAAGAATAAGAATTTTAGTTGAAAACAAACTCCTATAATTTAGGAAATCTATTTTGAATAAAAGAATTTGAATAAAATAAGCTCATACATATATAAATATGTATTCCTTATTTAAATAACCCTTACAACTGTTATAGAGTCCATTCCTATAAAAACTCCTTGATTTCCGCACTTCTCATTTTTCTGGACTGTGGACAAATGGCGTGCTGTTTGTGATCTGTCTCTGCACAAATGGCTTGCCAAACTGTCAATGTATTCCAACTTTGGCTTGCTATTTTTGATATGCTGATCATACAACCAGTAAGCTATATATATATTACCCTGCAAAACCAAGTTAGCTTATATAGAAATAGGTTTTATATCTACTCACAAGCCTTTTGGCTTCCTGTTTGTGATCATCAAAATCTAAGGAGTATCAACATGCTATAAGCTAGTAAGTTATAAGTTGAGTAGGCAAACACCCTCCATAAGTTTTTATACTTTTGAACCATAAACTACCTATTTTAAAATAAAATAAATACCGTTTTTATATAAATTTTAAAATACGTGTTCTAAAATATGTGTCAACCAGTTAAAAGAGGAACGGAGGGAACAATTAGCAAGAAAAATTGTTGGTGATTATCTACACAGTATATTTCTTATTTATAATATTTTTCGATTGTTTATTTTATTTATTAAAAAAATATTTAAATTTATATTAAAATACAAAATTATAAACCCGATTTTAAAATTTTATTCATACAAGATTCTGATTTTTTTACAAGCACTATGTATCAAATGTAAATACTTTCATATGTAACTATATTGATGTGTTAAAATTATTTGTTGAATAATAGGTTTTCTCTCTCAATGAGAGTCGGCCGCCTCCTCCATCCCTTAGCAGATCTTCATCTCCCCCGCCCCTTTCTTCATCTCCCCCGCAACTTTCTTCATCTCCCCCGCCACTCTCTTTCTTTTATCATCTAATCACCATCTTCCTCTTTTTTAACCCCTCTTTTTTTGCCTCTCATATTTGTTCTTCAATAAATCGAGCATTTAGTCCCAATAGGTCCGAAAATTCATTACGATTTTCTCAGATCTATTCCGATTTAGTGCATTTTTTTGTCTCCATCTTTTTAGTGTGTCTCCATTTTTTTGGAGTAGTTTATCTCTTATTTTATGTCTTTGTACTTTGTTGCATTGATGTTTTTAGGTACTACGTTGAAAATGATTTATAAAGTGCTTTGGAGGATCTGGGAAGTCCTCATCAAAATTGGATCGGTGGTATATATCACAATAGCACACCTACCACAACGAAAGATTGTTCAATTAATGGGGGCATCTGTACCTCCGGCCTCAGTTAGTGCAACTGATGGATCTGAACACTGGACTATCAACGGTTTCTTATGTGTCAAGGTCATTTGTGATGCTACTATTTTCAGAGATGTTGCTGATTATTGGATTACTCCGGAAATCTTTGTAATCATTTTTTTCAAGAATATTTTTCTTCAGTGTGTTAAGCAATCCAGAAACAAAGCGGCTAATTGTTTAGCTCGCCTATCTGTTTTTCAACCTTGTTGCATGGTCAGTTGGGGGATTGTCCCGTCTGAGCATTTTTCACGTTATTAATGAAATCTTCCTGCATTTGTCAAAAAAAAACTATATTGATGTGTTAACATGTATGAAGGTTTGTATACAATCTCAATTCATATAGTTAAGGAGTTTATAAATCGGTAAAGAACGTGTATTACAAATATTTTGAAAAACCGTTAATATGCATTTTAAGTACAAAACATTATAAATCAACTTTAGTTATATATATCAAGAATTAAATGATGAAATATTCAGGTGCAATGCCCCGATTTAAATTTAACTATTGAATAAATCATACAATTCAAAAATCAGCATGAATGACGAATATATTCAAATCACAAAAATGAAAAATATATTGCAAACATCTTAATAAATGTGAAAGTATATCCCTATAATTAATAGATTTGAAATATCAATGATTTTGGGGTAAGGTTTTAAATTCCACTTAAAATGATTGAAGTGTTTTTCAAATTCACTGATCCATCCATCCATTTCTATATATAATAGGAGAACATGGGATATTATAGGGGTATTTTGAGCAAATAAACCCCTTGTAAAAATTACATGAAGATGCCATTGCTTTCTTATTCAAAGAAAAAATTTAAGTAAATTATGTTCTTGTAGGGAATTAAACCCATATCCTCTCCAAATAAAGTCATCTTTATAACAATTGAGCTACATAAGTTTTTGAGTTTGAAATAAAAAACGTATTACATAAACCTGGTCTCTCCCTTTTTCTACTTTTCCTATTAATTTAACTTTTGAGTAAATATGTTAATGATGACTTATATTGTTTTTAAAATTTTGTATTTTCATTATAAAAAAATCATGTATGATTATGTATACAACCAATTTTATAGATTTTTAATATCAAATTTTGATAACAATATCATGTATGATGTACATTTATCTTTCTTTTACTTAAATAAATGTTTCTTACGTATAATGTTAACTGAAATATATATTTTATATCTTTACATAATAGTGTTTTCTTTCTTATACTTGATTTGAATTAGTTAGATATTTAATACATAAAACACGATATATAAATTTATATAACATAAATAACGTATTACAAGTAGTTTACCTATTTATTTATTAATTTTTTAAAAAAATTAATAAAATTAGAGTTAAAATTATTTTTAAATTAGACAATAATCAATGTCATATAACATGAATTGATAACATGTTTACTTGACATCTATGATAATTATCGAAATTATACATTTACAAATAAAAGATAAGATTTTGAAAAATAATAGATAGTACAAAAAAATAAATTAAATAAATCTAAATAGTCAAGTTAAAAAAAACTTTTCTTCAAAAGTAGGATCATAAATTATATATCAAATATTAT
Organism: Saposhnikovia divaricata; assembly: GCA_036435485.1. Classification (NCBI taxonomy): domain Eukaryota; kingdom Viridiplantae; phylum Streptophyta; class Magnoliopsida; order Apiales; family Apiaceae; genus Saposhnikovia; species Saposhnikovia divaricata. Next base: position 132,585,218 of record CM071599.1, on the reverse strand, counting down.
TATTACTTCATATTTAGATCGATTATGACGAGGATTCAACTCAACTTAAATAAGAATGTAATAGTAAATAGTATATGTACTGTCACAGGGATCTCAATTGTATTATCTGTCAGAAAAGAAAGAAGACAAAGTCAATCTACCGTTTTGAGGTATACTACACTTGAAGAAGTTCATTCAGTTGATCAAGCATCAGTGGAGTAATCAAGACATTGGTTTCTATTTATAGTGACAAGAGGTTCCTACAGTGACAGAATACAGATTATAAAGGTTTGAAAAAGAGTGAAGAAAAGGAAGACATGAACCACAACTTTAAAGTCAATATATGAAGAACAGTCATTGCGGTTAGTCACTCATGAACCAGACCGTGCATCGAGTGTCAACATTAAACAATGGTTATTCGTCATTAACTTCAGTGGTTCAAGCTATCAAGACTGGTAAAAGAGAAAATCATTGTGCAAGCAACAGAACTGTTAAATTCATTAACCACAATAATTTTACTATCAAGTGGACAGGCTACGAGGAAAAAGAATTATCATAAAGAAATTCTAAGTGATATATTCTTAATGCTGAAACCCCGGTTAGAATTGTTTTATTTTTTGTTAAGCAAAAAGAGTCCGGTTTCACATCCTCAAGAGACCGTAGCTTACACCTGGACGGGTTATGAGAAAATAGAATTATCACAAGGAAATGGAAGTTGATATATTCTTAAAGCTGGAACCCCGGTTGGAATTGATATAATTTTTGTTAAGCAAAAGGAGTCCGGTTTCAGACGCTCAGGTAACCGCAGTTTAGAGTTTAAGAATAATTTTATATTAATAAATATTTTATTTATTTAGAAAATTATATTTATAAATATCTAATAATATTAGATATTTATTTTTATAATTTCTGGATTAAAATAATTATTTATTAATTAAAGATTATAAGCTGTGCGGGTTAAAAATCATTTCTATGGAGCTGTCCATAATAAGGACAATAAACAGGTCATTTGTTTATTTAGTAAAGCAAGAATGAAGTTGTCGGCAAGGAATAAACAATTAAGTAAAACAAAGTAAAGCAAAACAAAAAGTGGCCAGGTTTTATTTTAGATTGTCTTGCCGACTGTCTTGGTGGAAATAGATTGTCTTGCTGATTGTCTTGGTAAGCTAAAGTGATTGTCTTGGAGGCTTAAATCAGAATAGCAAGACAATAAGAGATTGTCTTGCTGATTGTCTTGGTAATGATTATTCTGAACAGCTTTAAAAAAGGAGAATAAAAATCTGATTTGATTGTCTTGACGATTGTCTTGACAGTTCAAATCAGAGTGTCTTGATAATGATCAAAAAGAAAAAGCTTCAGACAGAATGATAATTATTGATAAAGCAAGACAAATATCTCAGAATTTAATTGTCTTGCCGATTGTCTTGGTGGAAGTTGATTGTCTTGCCGATTGTATTGCCTATTGTCTTGGCAGTACAAATTTATTGTCTTGGTGGTTCTGATTGTCTTGCCGATTGTCTTGGCAATACAAAATGTTAATATCTTATAAAAAAGGCAGAAGCAATCAGACACAAAAAAGAGAGCAGCAGACACAACTTCACAACTTCACAAATTCTCTCCGAGCTGAAAAGAGAAAGACCAAGAGAAATAGTTCTGTTCTTCAAATAAATTCCTGTAAATTATTTCTGAGCTGTATCATTAAATCTGAACTGATAGAAATTGTTTACTTGTAACATTGGAACTATCTAGTCAGTTTTTACTCCTAGAACTTATCTCTCGAATTGCTTTTAGCATTCGATCTTTTTATTACAAATATAGAAAAGTTCATGTCGAATTTTCTATAGAATTTGTAATAATTAGTTGGTCATCAAACCATTGTAATTTGTACCCGTGTATTTAGACACACCCCATCAAGTTAATATAAATTTTATATTTAACTTGAATATCGGTATTCGTTTTATTCCGCATCAATTTGTTCTTGATTTAATATTTTAAGAAAAGAGCAAATTCGATTAAACGACATAGTTTGTATTCAACCCCCCTTCTACAAACTATTTTGGACCTAACAATTGGTATCAGAGCCTTTTGATTGACGCACAAATCAAGATCCTTATTTTTGTGGTCCTCCAATTGGTTTTCGAGTTTGTTGACCCATATAGAAATCAAATCCGGAATTAGACCAAAAAGTCAACTCCTCTTATTTTCAAATTTTTTAACCTTCAAAAATTCAATTCTTGAGATTTTTGAACTTTAAATAATTTGAACTTATTTTTGGATTCTTTAACTTTCAAAATTTTCAATTTTGAGATTTTTGAATTTTAAATAATCTAAATTTATTTTCGGATTCTTTAACCTTTAAAAATTCTCAATTTATGATATTTTTTATTTTTAAACAATATGAGTTTGTTTTCAATTGTAAATTAAATTGAATTTATTCTCAAATTGTTTAATCTTCAAAAATTTTCATTTTATGATATTTTTGATTGTTAAGTAATCTTAACTTATATTCGAATTTTTTAATTCTTGAAATGATTAATTCTTGGAAATTTTGGTTTTTAAACAACTTGAATTTATTTTCAAATTGTTTAATTTTCAAAATTTTTAATTCTTGATAATTTCGAATTTTAATTAACTTGAATTTATTTTCGGATTCTTTAACTCTCAAAAATTTCATTTCTTGAGATTTTTAGATTCTTAATTAATTTGACTTAAATTTCAACTTTTTTAATTCTTGAAGTTTTTAATACTTGGATTTTTTGATTTTTAAACAACTTGAATTTATTTTCAAATTGTCTAATTTTCAAAATTTTCAATTCTTAAGAATTTCAAATTTTAATTAATTTGAACTTATTTTCAGATTTGTTAATTCTCAAAAATTTTCAAGCCCTTGAAGTTTTTTAATTTAAAATATTTTGAATTTTTTTTCTAAGCCAATAGTTCTAAGAAGAATGTTAGTTGAAGATTCCTCCGGACGTCAAAGATGATTTGAATCTTTTGAAGAAAAGGCATTTTTCAATGAAATTAATTTCTACCTACTGAAGAAAAATTTGTGGAAGCTCCTCAAAATTATATCCATAGAATTCACTGGTTTTTCAGAAGCAGGAATGGAAGTGGTTTTAGTGGATAGAATTTTTCTCGAAGATTTGAATTAAGTCTATTGATTCTGTGATATACAAACACTAAGTGGATTGCTCCAATGTAACATCTACTACACTTAGTAGATTGTACCAAGAAATATCTTTCAAGGAATCAACAGAGATTTTAGAAAAGTGGAATCAAGGAGGTTTGAGAATAAACTAGACAGTTAGACATCTCAGTCAGGAATTAATGATGGAACCTCAGAACATACATGAAGAGTTACTAATTTAGAAAGAGTACAAATGTTTAATCCAGGAATTAGGCCTATCTATTCCGAAGGAGAAACTCTTCAGGATACAGTTCAAGAGGTGGCTACAAGACTGAGTTGGTAGAAAGAACAAAACATGATAGTTGCAGTTATGAAAAGTTTTATGTGATAATGTTAGGTCCGATAAGATTGTAGAAGGGGGGGTTGAATACAATCTTTACCTTTTTATCGAAATTTATCCTTTAAATAAAATTTGATAAAGACAAATTTATGTGCGGAATTATTAAACACAATTTTTCAAGTTGAATATAAATGTATATTAACTTGATGTGGTGTTACAAAATCAGTATAACAACTTATCAAGATGTTAATAACTAATTAGAAAATTCGACATGAACTTTTCTAATTTAGTTAATAATAATCAAGATAAGAACTAGGAAACTTAATTCGCTAGTAGTACAAGAATCACAAATAAACAAGTTCTATCGGATAGAATATTACAAAGATGAAGAACTTGAATTTCTGGGAATTGTTTAAGCTTTGGTGTTCTTGGTGTTCTTGAGAGAGAGAATTCTGTTCTGAATATTATGTTTCTGTGTTTCTCCGTTATGACCTAATCTGCTTTGTTCTGTTCTTTTATATCAGTAACATGTCTTGCTGGCTTTCTGTAGGATATTTAACTGCTCCAGCATGACTTAAACTGCTTCCAAGACTTGATTTTTCTTCATTAAGACTTACACAAACCTCCATTTAAACATAAAACTTGTCGGTAAGACTTAATCAGAAGTTCGGTAAGACTTACAACAGCTGGCAACAAGTCGGTAAGACTTAATCAGGTCGGTAAGACATAATCTTCAATTTCAATGCTCGGTATGACTTAACTCAACAGCTGTGTTCGGTATGACTTAACTGATTAGGTCATACCGAATTTTAACCAATAAGACATAATCCTTCCAGCTTTATTTAAGTCATTTCTTTAAGTCATATTGATCCAATTAATTAATTAATGATTAACTAATTCACATTTAATTGATACAATAATTAATTTAAATAAATTAATTAATTCTTCTAGAATTAATTCATTTAATTAAATCAACTAAATGATTTATATCAATTACAAATGAATTTAATTAAATCAATAAATAATTAATCTAATTCTTACAAACCACTGAAGGTAGTAAAGAATTACCACTGATTTGTGTTGACGTTCGATGTACTGTCTGGTTCATGAACGACTAACTTCAACGATGCTTCTTCACTTTTGACTTTAGGTTGTGGTTTGTTTCTTCTCTCAATTCTCTTGTACTGTAACTGATCTTCAAATTATCACTCGAAAAATCTCTGTCACTGTTCAAATGAATCCATTCACTTCAATGCTATACTGGGGCTTGATCAGATAACTGAATCGTCTTCCAGTGTATGACATCAAAACTATAGATTGACTTTTCTTCTTTCTTCTGACAGATAATACTTCTTGAGATTCCTGTGACAGTTCATATGTATATTTACTTATTACAATTTGGTTTAAGTTGATTAGGATCCTCTAACTACAAATAGGCTGAGTCATATGCCTTTCAATCTCCCCCTATTTGTTTGTTAGACAATAACAAGCAAATTCCTAGAGGATACCTCAACTAATCCAACTTAACCAAATGAAAGATAAAACTTTAAAACTAAGTAAATATATATATAAAAAAAGTTCTGGTTTATATTTAACATTTTCCAGATTCAAACATGAAAGATATAACATGTAGAGCAATTCTTTTTCTTCAGTTGTCTTCCCTTCTGAATTCTCCTTCTTCTGGTTCATCTGTGACTTGAAGTTTCATGTGTAGATCAGAATCAACAAGACGTTCTCTTCTTGATGACAATCCTTGAGGTAAGACTAAAGGAATTCCAAGCTTCTTTCTCAGTTCACCTTGAAATTTCTTGTAATCTTTTATGTTCGTTTGTGCATAGGAACGAATGTGATCTGCATCTATTACCTTTTCTTCAGTCAAGAATCCATGATTTCTGAGAGCATATTCAGCATATACCAAGTGCTTTGCATGATGTTCGTATAACTCATCTGTCTGAAGATTGATTGAGTGAAGTACCTCTCCCTTAAGAAATTTTACTTGTGGAGGTTCCTTAATCACTTCTGGTCCAGCTCTTTCAGCAAATTCTTTGAACTTTTCATGTAACAACACACCTAGTTCAGAAGATGTTCTTACCTTAGGCCTAAGTACCCAAATCTCTGTCAACGATCTGTCATAAAAGAACTGAATAGATACTCTGAAAGTTCCAACTTTATGACAATCTACAAATATTACCAGCTCATCAGATTTGGGTTCAAATGCAGTAGTTATCCTGATGACTTCTACCTGTAAGGCCTTTATATACATATCATGAATTGGATTTACCAGTTTGAATTCCTCGAGAATTTGTCCAAGACGACGATCTTCATAATCAGAACTCTGAGGTGAATCAATTGCTCTTTGAGCACGTTCCCATTTGTCACCGCTCTTTAGTCTGATATATGTTTTTCTCTTCTCAACATTTATAGCATGTAATCGTTGTAATGCTGGCTGTTCAGCTTTCTGAAGTTCTTCATTTCGTGCAATTTGCTCTAATGACTTTTGAAGCTTTTCTTCTCTCATCAGTAAATTAGCTTCCCTCTGAGCAAATAATTCTTCAGATTCTTTATCAGCTTGTTGAGCTTCAAATTCAGATGTCACTGGTCCTTCATCTTCCCAGTGACTAAGATCAGGTTCAGGAAGTTCTTCACCTTGATCAGGGAATTCAAGATCAGCAAAAACATCGAAGTTATCCGGTTCACCCGTGTAATAATAACCTGTGTTCTTGTCTTGAATTTCTTCTTCAGTTTCTTCAACTACTTTCTTCCTCTTATCTTCACCTTGGTCAGATTTTCCAGATTTTCCCTCTCCGTCTCGTCCTTCTTTAGTTTTGTCATGTGAACCCTTTGATTTCTCCCCCTTAGTTGAGGAATCCTCTACAGATTTATCAGTTGCCCCAGCTTCAGGATCTTGTTCATCATCATCACTACCCTTACTTGTAAAGAATTCAATTTCTTCATTTGTAGGTTTGCGACTTTGACTTACAAGATTAAACAGATGTCTTAACCCTTTAGCCTGGTGTGCATTTTGCTTTTCGATCTGGTCCAGACGAGAATCAGTAGATTCCTGATTGTGCTGTACCTCTGACTGTAGAGTGTCAACTTTCATGGAAATTTCAGAAATTAACATGTCTTGAGCAACAGTAATATCTCCAGAGTCATCAAGTGCCTTTTCATGAGAGAGTTCGAGAGAATCTATCTTCTTGGTGAAAGATGTCTTTAAGTAGTTTATGTCCTTCTTGATTACAGCAAGCTGACTGTTGACAGAGGTGGATGAAGAAGATCGCTCACCCACTTGTGCTTTAAGGATTTCTGTTTCAGCCTTGCTGACTGCAAGATCTTTCTCTAAAGCAGTTATCTTTTCTAATAGTGAGAGAGTGTATGTGTCAGTGTGTGCGCTCACCTGACGTTCACTTTGAGATCCACTCACCTGAAGTGCATGTGTTTCACTCAATTTTATGGTATTCCTCACATCACTCCTCTCAGATTCCTTAGCTGCTTCCGGATTTGTACCTGCATGTAAAATCACCCTAGCCTCCTCTGGGAAGGTCAGTGGTGGTGCAATGGGAGTTCGCAAATCCCTGTCCTTAATCAAATCTACTTGAACATTTGAAATTGTTGACTGAATTGCTTCAGTAGTAGATTGATCAAGTTGCCTTCCACCTTCTCCAGTCGAAACTGCGAGTGGAAAATCCCTTGAGGGAGCCAGGAGTGTTTGTCCTGGGAGGGGAGATGATGGTTCTATTAAAGTTGGCTGAGAACCAAGATTTCCCTCTAAAGCCTGTGAAGACTCTTCTACCGTAACTATGGTAGGCACTGTCACATTTTCTACGTGCTCTCCTTGCAGTGTGTCCTGAGACTCATCTAAAGGTATGTCTTCCCCCATTGTGAGTAATAGGGGTGTGCTTGACTCACTACAAGGTGCCACGGCCCTATGGCGAATTTCAATAGAATCATCCTGTTGAGAAGATGATTCTAGTAACTGTGTAACGGCCATATCAACTTCCATATCCTGTTGGGAGGATATAGACGGGCTTACAGTTGCCTCAGTTTGAGTTCTACTTTTCTTTTCTAGAGGCATAGCTGTGGGTTCACTCATACTATCACTACTGATTCGACTTCTTTTAACTCGCAATTTCTTTCTGGAGTGAAAAGATATGAGTTTAGTTGGTTGAGTGTTTAGCTCTACGACCTTGGTTAGAGGTTGTGGTACTACAACCCCTTGGTCAGACCTACCAACCACTTGGGTTCCAGAAATAGATTGAGAAGTAGTAGTTTGAGGAACAGAAGGCAATACCTGGTCAGCTGATTCCGCAACAGTCTCTGATAAGATTGGTTGATCTAATTTAGGTTCAGGGACAGATGCAGTTTCTTGCACTGGATGTTCAACAGCAAGTGCAGCTGGCTGAGGAACAATTTGCTGAGCAGGTTCAACTCGTTGATTGCCTTGATCTTCATTATCAACAAGTATGTTTTCCACTGGTGGTTCAGGGTTTTGTTCAGGTTCTGGTACAGGTTCAATGACAGGTAGTTGTATATAGTTTGACATGTATTGGGTGACAACTACAGGTATGTTTGTGAATTTAGGCTTGTTGCTGTACTCAGTGAACAATCTGGTAGTAGGTTTACCTGACGCCAGTGATTCTCCATTCAGGAATTGGGCTTGGTTTTCTAGTTCCACAAGATGATTAAAAATCAATGACAAGAATCTTGGATAATAGCATGATACTTTATGTCCATTATCAAAATTCTTCTTTGCATTAATGATTCTTCTAACCATCGGAACACACAGTAGTCTACCAATATTAATTCTTCGGTTGTGTGCAACTGCATATCCAATATGCTGCAAGAAGGATGGTAATACCCTGAAGTTCCCTTTAGTAGAATTGGCAAAGACTCTACCTAGTGTGTCAAACAAATAGTACCATTCCTGAATAAAGTTCTTTTTATTCCAGACAGTTTGATCAGGACTATCTTGATTGAATACACCATTCAAAAAATTTATCAATTGTTGATCTGATGGTAATTCTTCGAAATTATCAGTTGGAAAATTTAAGACCGTATTTATTGTATTTTCATTCACTGTGTACTGATTGTCTCCTACAGAGAAGACAAATGATCTGTTATCATTAGAAATGACAGTAGTAGTACACATGATTCGTAAAGGTTCAATTTTCAATGGAGCATCCAAGCTCAAAGCAGTGCGAACCAGTGAATTTTCATTTAAAAATTGAATCCACGGTCGAAAACGTTCAACTGAACATTTTTCTGGATCAAAATAACCGATTAAATTATGTTTAATAATTTCAAATCGATCAGCCATTTTAATCAAGATTTAATTTCTTTGAAAATTTCAGATTTTACAAAATTATAATTTAAAAATTAATTTTTCGAATTAATAATTAATTAAAAATTTGAAAAAATTAAAATTTCTCCAAAAATTCTGAAAAATTCACACAATGATCTTGATACACACACAATCACACCAGTATTTTTAGATTTTACAAAATCAAAGCCAATCGACTGGAATTTTAGATCGAAATTTTGATTTTTCGAAAACAAAAAATCTTCAAAACTCGACTAAATCGGTCGATTAACTGGTTGTTTTGAAGAGAATCGAACAGAGAATCGATTATCAGTCCTTAGAGCTTGATTACAGTGTGATTGAATCGAAAAATGGGCAGCAATTCGTTACTGTTCGTGTGTGTATATATGTATGTATCAGTTATGAGGTTCTCTATGACTTAACATGAGAGAGAGACTTAAAATGAAAATATGACTTAACACTTCTATTTGCTATATATATACAAACTGTCGAATAAGACTTAAATAAAGTATATATTACGAATAAGACTTAGATTACATACGAGTAAGACTTAAATAAAATACATATTATGAATAAGACTTAGATTAATTACATATGAGTAAGACTTAAATAACACTACTGACTTAAGACTTAATTTAAAAACTCGCTAAGACTAGATTAAGACTTAATATTAACAAGACTTAAAAACTGTTACTATTATGACTTATTCTAACTAATCGATAAGACTTAACTTATATACAGGTGAATAAGACTTAATTTATACTAACTAGCGAATATGACTTAATTAAAAAAAATTCCGATTTTAGGTTAAGTCATATTGACTGTTTTTCCTAATTTTAAGTCATATTTACTTTAAACAAACATTAAAAAACACAATAAAATATACAATTAACTTATTAAAATAATAAAAATATTATAGAAAATTAAACAAATAATAAAAATAATTAAAAATACCATATGCTATCCTATTAACGAAAACAAAGCAATATTAACAGGACAAACATTACAAAACATATGATAAACTAATTATTAAAATAGAAATAAATATCTACAAATATTCTAAAAATACAGAGGTATGAAGTATTAAATAATATGAATAAACAGAGTGAAAAATAACTAAACAAGTAAGAAAATCAGATGGTAAAATAATTATACAAGTGATTTCAAACAACAAATATTCACAGAATAATCACTTGCAAAATTATTAAAGATCAAATTTCAGATATTAACAGTATTAATTACTAGGACTGTTTAACATACCCAATTCACTAACAATTTTAGTGAATGAGGATTCATTAAACGACTTAGTAAAAATATCTGCAGTTTGATCTCCAGAGCCTACAAATAGTAGTTGTACTGTACCATTCATTACATGCTCTCTTATAAAATGATACCTTATGTCAATGTGCTTTGTCCTTGAGTGCTGCACAGGATTGCTAGCGATTGCTATGGCACTTGTATTATCACATAAAATAGGAATATTTTCCAATACAATGCCATAGTCCATTAATTGATTCCTTATCCATAAGATCTGAGCACAACAGCTTCCAGCAGCTATATATTCAGCTTCGGCTGTAGAGTTGGAAACTGTTTGCTGTTTCTTACTGAACCAGGATACCAATCTTCCACCTAGGTATTGACAACTTCCAGATGTACTCTTCCTGTCTACAACACTTCCTGCATAGTCAGAATCTGTATATCCAATTAAAGTAAAACCAGTTTCATTAGGGTACCAGATGCCTAAATTAGGCGTACCCTTTAGATATCTTAAGATTCTTTTGACAGCAGTGAGATGGATTTCTTTAGGGTTCGCTTGAAACCTTACACACAAGCATGTGGCAAACATTATATCTGGTCTACTAGCAGTTAGGTAAAGCAATGAGCCAATCATACCTCTATAGCCTGTGATATCTACCTTGGCAGAACTTTCACATAAACCAATTTTGACAGCTATAGTTGATGGTGTCTTTGCTGATGAGCACTCCTCCATGTGATATTTCTTGAGGAGCTCTTTAATGTACTTAGATTGACAAATAAATATTCCATCTTGTCTCTGACTTATTTGTAATCCAAGAAAGAATTTCAGTTCTCCCATCATGCTCATTTCAAACCTACCCTGCATTAACTTAGAAAACTTCTTGCACAGAAGCTCATTAGTAGACCCAAATATAATATCGTCCACATAGACTTGGACTAGTATTATATCATTCTTATGTCTTTTAGTAAAGAGCGTTTTGTCTATGACACCTCTTATAAAACCATTTTCTAATAGAAATTCAGAGAGAGTGTCATACCATTTTCTTGGGGCTTGCTTAAGACCATAGATGGCTTTGTAAAGAAAGTAGACATAGTCCAAATGATCTTGATCTTCAAAACCAGGGGGCTGTTCTACATACACTTCTTCATCTAGCTTACCATTCAGAAAGGCACTCTTGACATCCATTTGATAAACTTTGAATCTTGAATAGGATGCAAATGCCAAGAATATTCTGATGGCCTCAAGTCTTGCCACTGGAGCATAGGTCTCGTCATAATCAATGCCTTCAGCTTGAGAATAACCTTTAGCTACCAGTCTTGATTTGTTTCTTATCACAGTGCCATCTTCATCTAGTTTGTTTCTGAATACCCATCTTGTGTCCACCACTTTTCTATCTTTAGGTCTGGGTACCAGCTTCCATACTTCTAGTTGCTTAAATTGATTGAGTTCATCTTGCATAACAATCACCGAATCAGGATCAGATAGAGCTTCTTCTACTTTCTTAGGTTCCATGACGGACAGGAACCCAGAATAGTTACATTGATTCTGATAACCTCTTCTTGTTTTCACACCAACATCTGGATCACCAAGCATTAGCTCAAAAGGATGAGCTCTATTCCAAATAGTTTGTCTGGGAAGAATTGATCTTGATGATTCGCCTTGATCTTCTGTATGATGTTGAGTATGACTTGTTGACCCTTCATTATCTCCCCCTGAGTTGTTGCCAGTTTGACTTGTTGATGGTTCAAGAGTATCAGTGGTGTCTTGAAAATTATCATTGTTTTCACCAGCATCACCTTGATCATTACCACCAACATTTGGATTATTATTATCAGCAACAACGTCGGGTTGATTGTCATCATCTGAATCTGACATATCATCAAACTTAAGCTTTTCAGATGGATCTTCATTTTGGATACTTGGGAGTTTTGTGTCATCAAATGTAACATTAACACTTTCCATAGTTTTCTGTTGATCAATAAGATACACCTTGTAGGCTCTTCTAGTATAACCAATAAATATTGCTTCATGTGCTTTTTCTTCAAATTTACCACCTTGATCATCTCCTTCTTTCAGCACAAAGCATTTTGTCCCAAATACATGGAAGTACTTGAGAGTTGGTTTCTTGTCATGTAGAGCTTCATATGGTGTCTTCATTAAGTCTTTATTGATAAGTGTTCGATTCTAGGTATAGCATGCAGTGTTGACAGCTTCAGCCCAAAAGCTCAATGGAAGCCTTGATTCACTTAGCATAGTACGTGCAACTTCAATCAAGGTTCTATTCTTTCTTTCAACTACCCCATTTTGTTGAGGAGTTCTGGGAGCTGAGTACTGTCTTGTTATACCCTTTTCAATGCAAAAGTCATTCAGAACTGCATTCTTGAATTCAGTTCCGTTGTCTGACCTTATAGCTCTAACTGGACGATTAGAATCCAGCTCAATTAACTTAATATGATCAACTACCAGTTGTGGAGTTTCATCTTTTGAGTTCATAAATAGTACCCATGTGAATTTTGAGAAATCATCAACAATCACTAGAGCATATCTTTTCCTTGACATAGACATCACACCAACTGGACCAAACAAATCCATATGGAGAAGTTGTAATGGTTCAGTTATTGATGATATGTTAGTGCTCCTGTGAGTTGCCCTTTTTAACTTCCCTTTTTGACAAGCATCACATAGACCTTCCTGAGTAAATTCAATCGAAGGTAAACCTCTCACCAACTCTCTTTTCACTAGAGAATTCATTGTTTTGAAGTTTAGGTGAGAAAGTTTCTTGTGCCATAACCAACTTTCATCAGTGGATGCCTTTGAATAAAAACATCTAATTTCTTTTGTGCTTCCAGAGTTCATATTGGCTATGTACAAGTTTCCTTTTCTTACTCCAGTCAACTGTGGCCTTTCATTTCTCTTGTGTGATATTAGACAATTCTTCTTGTTGAAATGAACTTCATAACCTTTGTCACAGAATTGACTAATACTGAGTAAATTGTGCTCAAGGCCGTTCACATAAGAGACATCTTCAATGATAACATTTCCAGCTTCTAACCTGCCATATCCATCAGTTTTACCTTTGCTGTTATCTCCAAAGGTAACGACTGGGCCAGCCTTCTCCACCACATTTGTAAGCAGGGCTCTATCTCCGGTCATATGCCTTGAACATCCACTGTCCAGAATCCACATGACTCGTTCAACCTGTTTCAAACCCTGCAATGACAAATTGGTTAGACTTTCTTCGGAACCCAAATTTGATTGGGTCCGGAGTACTTAAAGAATTGACCTTTATCAGGTAAAGTAACACTTTTTATTTTAACAACATTTTCTTCAGGTACTGGACATTTAACCCTGTAAACAGCTTTAACTTGTTTTGGTTTCAGCTTGGGTAACCATGTCTTTAACATATCCTGAGAAGGACTTGGAGTCCTAATCTTAGAATTAGGTGATGTTACAGTCCTGGATCTAACATGTTTATTTCTGCTCATATGCTGTCTAGGAACATTCTTATCAACACATGCATGATTACCGTTAAAGTAAGCAGACATTATATTAAAAGAACAAGACATGCAATTAACAGCATTGCATTTCTTATGAGCAGTATCAATAACAGGAATAACATTCATGGTAGATATGTTGTTGCATTTATTCATGTTGTTACTTCTACTACTAGTTTTCAAGGAACTAGTAGACTCACCAACTCTTTCTGTTTTCTTAAACACAGACTTTCTATCTTCATCATTTTTAACAACTTGATTACTTTCTAAGACTACGACATTAGCTAAATCCTCAATGCGCATCTCTTCCTTAATGATTAAAGATGTTGTATCCAAAGGTTCTGCTATGGATGTCTTAAAGAGTGGGTTACTAACACCCTTAAGCACTAATGGTATACCCCTATCTACAGCACTGACACGATTAAGGGTAATAATGCTTTTTCGTCCAATAGCTTCATTATAATCTGTTAGGCCGAATACACAAATAATAATCAACTTTGTATGAGAGATTAACAAGTAAAGGCGTTTATGCACTTAAAAAACTTCTTGTATTTCAAACCCTCTTCGTGATGTAAAATATCACAAAGAGCTGCTAGGTTACAATAATGATAATTCGTTATCGATACCCTTCTAGGGTTAACCTATCTGTATTTATATAACATACAGCTACGATACAATCTCTAATTGATATTCCTAATAATCAGCTATACAATGATATCAATTACAGATTGTCACACGTCTCCTATGTCAACTCGATCTCTTTGATAGCTATCCAATCTTCAAAGATATCGCTTCCATAATTAATCTTTAATCACTGTTGAACAGTAGACGCGCTTCCTCCAGACAGAGTTTAACAAACTCTGTCGAGCTTCCAACTGTCAGAGTTTACACAAACTCTGACTGCTTCCAGCTAAACTCTGATAACTCCCTGTAACACTTAAACACTGATCAAAACACATCAATTATATTTAACAATCTCCCCCAACTTGTTCATTTTCAAAAATGTACAAGTTAATGACAATAATTGATGATGTCAAAACAAACGATAAATACAGTATTTATACAGATTCAGAGTTTAAGCTTAAAAACTATAGAGAATAAGAAAATTCTTACAGAACTTTAATCTCTAATCATTTCAAGATCTGGCATGGTTCTGAGATAATCAATCAGCAATCTTCTTTCTGCATTTTCAAGTTCAATCTTCATTGCTTCTTTGATTTCTCTGAGTTGAGGATCACTTTCATCTGTTTGGTAAATAGCAGCCCTAAGATCATAAATCTTGTTTCTTCTCATTTCATTACCCAGTCTGATAAATCTGTCTTTTTCTGCCTGAGTATTGAAGTCAAGTACTGTGATTCCCAAATCAGTTTTTAACTTTGCAGTACCTTTCTTCATTTCAATGAGATTGCCTTGGTAATCCCTGTACTTAGGAATGTATCTGCTGTTGTATTTCTGTCCTCTAATAGCCAGATTCTGAGTCATCTTCTGTCTTAGTACATTAGCAACAGATTGAGTCCTTCGACTATTCACCTTGAGAAGATATAGAACATACTCTAGTTCTTCCCAATATTTCAAGCCGATATCATCCTCACCAACTTTGAATACTGTCCCATCAGCCATGAAGTAAAGAAGAAAATCTTTGTCTAAACTCTTCTGATGAACCAACTGCACTGATTCCAGTCTATCCAGATTCTCTTGAGGTACACCACGACCTGGAACAGCCAGTGAAGAAGGATCTCTAGGACCAGTATATTGCCTTCTGTCTCTATGTGAGCCTAATCCAGCCTTATTATTTCCAATCTTACCAGATAAAGCTTTTCCATCAGAAATATTCATTGAGACTCCAGATAACACATCTGGATCATGAAGTGTTCCTTTACCAAAAACTGATTTCAACTGAGAAGATAGAGGTCTAAACACAACTTGTGTAGCAACAGAGGTTGTATCTTTCTTCTTTGAATCTTCTCCTTCCATAGCAATGCCTTTCAGCTTGTGTTTAGCTTCAGCTTCTGTTGATTTCTTAGATAAATGTGATCTTTGATCAGCATCAACATTTTCCTTGATCACAACGCCTTTAAGAACAGGCCTAGGAGCTTTTTCTTTTTGTACCTTATCAGACTTTAAAGCTTTAAGATGTTCTTCATGTAAACTCTTTTCCTCAGCTTCAATGTCTTCAATCATTACTCCTTCCTCATTCTCTTCAATGAACAACTTAGCAGCCAACTCTTCATCAGTTTGTGGATTTGAAAATAACAGTAAACTCTTGGTCCTTGAAGTTCCTTGAGTATCAGTATTTCTCCCAACAGACTGTGATTTGAATGACTTACTAGTTCTCAGAGTTTGAACCTCCTCAGCCTTTTTCTTTCCTTTGTCTTTGTTACTTGCCCCTCCATCTCCAGAACTATCCCTTCTGACAACTCTCTCCCCCTTTTTGACATCATCAGGCATAAGTATAGAAGTAATTAACTCCAGAGAGGTAGCAATAGAATCAATTTTAGCAGATAAATCAGACTGATTCTCTTCAACTTTACTCAGTCTGGCAAGGATATTGTCTTGAGCTTTAGAGAATTTTGTAGTCACTAGTTTTGAATGTGTTTCCATTTTCATCTCTCTAGCTACAACCTCATTTCGCAAAGAAGTGATTGCCAAATTAGTATCATCAAATCGTCTATCCAGAGTTTTAACTTGAACTATAGTTGCTTTCAAGCAAGAAAGAATCTCTGGATTAAAGATAGTATCAGCACTTTGCTTAACAAACTTAGCTGCTCTTCTTGATGGAAAAATACAATCTTCTTTGTACCATTCAGCAGCATTCTTGGCAAATTGTGCTCTTTCAACTTCATGAGAAGAACAAGGTTGAGAAAAAGGTGTATGTTTATCATCAGTTTGTACTGGTGCACTCAGAGAAGTATCAGAGTTTGCACTACTGTCACCTTCAGCTTCAACACTTGTAACTTTAACTGGTTCATCTTCAGCCATAGATTTAGCAATATCTTCTGTAGGCTTTTGAGGATTTTCTTCATGTTGCTCAGGCTCAGCAACAGGCATTGACTGAGAAGTTACTTTGGTTGCCTGATCAATTTCTTCACCTTCTTCAACAGTGTGATGAGCATCAGATATTATCTCAGTATGAGATGCCACAGCTTCAGAAGGTACAGATGTAAGTTGATCAACTACACCAACATTAGAGATAGGATCAGAAAATGGCATAAATGAATCAGGAACAGCATTTATTGGAGAAACACCATCTCTTGCATCCTCTTCTGCAGGAATTTTATCCTGTGCAGGTATTACATCCTCTGCAGGTATTGCATCTTTCTCAACCTCAACAGGAGGTGTTTGCTGTGAAACAACCTCTGGAGCTTCAATATCTTCATCCACAGAATCAGAGAATATCACTCTTCTTCGTTTTGCTAGAGGTACATTATCTGAATCCTCTTCACAAGGTGGTGACTTAGGCATGTTTGCTCGAGCTTTCAGTCTCTGACAATTTATCACCTAAGTTCATCAAAACATATCGACCAAAATCAAAATTAATACCATAGAGCAAAGAATACCCGATATGGAGACTATCCATTGGAATGGCATCCCAGTTTGTGACTTTCTTCTGGAATGTTCTTGTTATGCAATCAAAGAAGAAATTCCATTCCTTTCTGAGATTTGGTCGCTTTATACTGCCAAGCTTGTCAAGAGATTCCATGTAACCTATCTCTTGTAGCATGTTTCTCAGATAACTTTCATTAACCAGAGTATAAGAAGTATGTGTGTCAAAACCCATTGTATCTCGTACAGTCTGTGGAGTAATCACATGGTCTTGGTCTTCATAGGTGAAGATAATGGTAGGAGTTCCACTCTCTCCTCCATCCACATAAACTGAGTTCTGCCAGAATGAAGCAATTTGAGACGCAGAAAGAGTAGCAGGTCCAGTCAGAGCTTGTCCAATCTCTGAATCCCTCAAAAAGTTCATCAAAGAGAAAAACCTTCATCTTGTCGAAAATAGAGACATCTTCAGCTATACTCGTGAAGAGTTTGAAGCGTTTGAGTGGGAAAGGCAGCTTGAGACGCTGTGGCTGCAAATGGATGCTGGTCTGGAAGAGCTCGAGAGAGAGAAACCTGCAAGGGTGATCGACATCGATGCTGCCCTCCAAGCAACATTGGCATGGCTCTCCTCGAAGGCATCCTCATCCACCACCACCAACCATTGTTAATGAATATGTCAGCAAAAATAACCTTATCCCTTCAACTTCCACCCAAATAAAGTGGCAAAGATGGGATCTGGGAATTTTTGCTAACAATGGAGTGGTGTGGACGGACCTTTTACTTTCCTGTTGAATAGATTAGCAGATAGAGAGAACAAAAATATGTAATATTTGCTTGTAATCTCTTTCTTATTATCAATGAAAATTTTGTTTTTCTAATCATATTCATTGTGGTCTGCAACTGTTATTTGTGTTATATGAACTGTTCTTCAAGAAAATGCATCAAGAAGAGAATATGAAAACTAATTAAAGTAATCATATAAAGAACACATTCATGAACTATCCACTGATTACAGTTGTCAAAAACCCTACTTACTCCAAGAGTTTCAAATTGTCCAAGTGAAAATTTACCTTAGAGTACAAATCACGAATCAACAGCGTTTGTCAATTCTCCAACTTCATCATCGAAACCCTTTCATAAATTGCACAGTTGTGAATATGTGTGTGTGTGAAGCAGAGTTTACTAAGTCAATTTTTAGAGCATCTAATTTTTCATAAAATCCATAAAGTAAATCAATAAACACTGGATGCACAAACTGTCATAGTAAACACTGACTGTATGATGAAAGCTAAACTCTGAAGTATTCGAACTTTATACAGTAATTTTTTATTTTATACCCTCTTTATATACACATTTTTTTTTTCATTCCTTTTTTTTCATTTTTTTTTTTTATTTTTCATTCCAGTAATCAGAGGTTGGAACCAGTCACCAAAAATTCAAAAATTTTAGCCCTTATCATTTTGATAAGTTCCTGGGTCATCCTAGTATTTAACTAGTCACCAAAAATCAGAGAATTTTAGCACATATTATATACCAATAGGTTCCTGGGTCATCCTAGTATCCAACATAATCTCAAAGGAGTATAACAACCTATATACACTTTCTTTGGGGTATTGCAGTAAACATTTTATTTTATCAGAGTATAACTAACAGAGTTTAGAGTTCATCAACATCAGTAGTTCTTCATGAAAGGTAATGCACACAGTATTTATAGACTCAGAGTTTAGGACAAAATAAACTAAGAGATGCTATAAATATGAGCCAGTATCATGCTGTGTTAACTTTCTGCACAATCTAAGATTAGATCTCAATAACTCAGAAAGATTCATGATTAATTGCTGAGAATCATGCTTCATACATATTTCTTCATTGGTGTTTTCATTCAGACAAAAATCAACTCAAAGTTCACAGAGTTTATCAAACTTATTAACAGTGTATGACATACAGACATGCTGACAGAGTTTAACAGAGTATGCATAACAGAGTTTAATCAACAGAGTTCACTTAGTATTTAACCAATCAGGAAATATGATTAATACATCACATAAGTAAAGTTTGAATCTAACCAACATTTCTAGTCAGAACCAGAGATCATTCCTAGTTCATTAACCAGCCTTGTAAATGTAACTTCACTCAATGGTTTAGTGAAGATATCTGCAAGCTGTTGTTCTGTAGAGACAAAATGTAGTTCAATATTTCCTTCTTCCACATGTTCTCTGATGAAGTGGTACCTTATGCTGATGTGCTTGGTCATTGAATGCTGTACTGGATTACCTGTCATAGCAATAGCACTTTGGTTATCACAGTAAATAGGCATATTACTGTACCTCAATCCATAATCCAGCAATTGATTCTTCATCCATAAGATCTGTGCACAACAGCTACCAGCTGCAATATACTCTGCTTCAGCTGTAGATGTGGAGATTGATTTCTGTTTCTTGCTGTACCAGGAAACAAGTCTGTCACCAAGAAATTGACAACTTCCACTAGTGCTCTTTCTGTCTACCTTACAGCCTGCAAAGTCTGCATCAGAATATCCAAGTAGCTTAAAATCTGATTCTCTGGGGTACCACAGACCTAATGATATGGTGCCCTTGAGATACTTGAAGATTCTTTTCACAGCTGTCAGATGTGGCTCTCTAGGATCTGCCTGAAACCTTGCACAAAGACAGGTTGCATACATGATGTCAGGCCTACTAGCTGTCAAGTATAGAAGAGATCCTATCATGCCCCTGAAGTTTGTCATATCCACTGAAACTCCTGTGTCTTTGTCCAGTTTAGTTGCTGTTGCCATGGGAGTTGATGCAGATGAACAGTCAAGCATACCAAATTTCTTGAGAAGATTTCTGGTGTATTTTTCTTGATTAATGAAAATTCCATCTTCTGTTTGTTTCACCTGTAGGCCTAGAAAGTAACTAAGCTCTCCCATCATGCTCATTTGATATCTGGACTGCATGAGCTTGGCAAACTTCTTACAGAGTTTATCATTAGTAGACCCAAAGATAATGTCATCAACATAAATTTGAACTAAAAGGAGGTCACTTCCTTGGTTGAAATAAAACAGAGTTTTGTCAATTGTACCTCTGTTGAATCCACTTTCTAGAAGAAACTGAGCAAGTGTCTCATACCATGCTCTTGGTGCCTGCTTAAGTCCATATAGTGCCTTATCTAGCCTGTAGACATAATCTGGATATTTGGGGTCCACAAATCCTGGTGGTTGTTCAACAAAAACTTCTTCTTCAAGCTTTCCATTCAGAAAAGCACTTTTCACATCCATCTGGAATACTTTGAATTTCTTGTGAGAGGCATATGCTAGAAAA
Source organism: Saposhnikovia divaricata (assembly GCA_036435485.1). Taxonomy (NCBI): domain Eukaryota; kingdom Viridiplantae; phylum Streptophyta; class Magnoliopsida; order Apiales; family Apiaceae; genus Saposhnikovia; species Saposhnikovia divaricata. Next base: position 132,564,840 of record CM071599.1, on the reverse strand, counting down.
ATTCTTATTGCCTCCAATCTTGCTACTGGAGCAAATGTTTCATCATAATCTATTCCTTCCTGCTGTGAATAACCTTTTGCTACCAGTCTAGCCTTGTTCCTCGTGATAACACCTTCACTGTCAGTCTTGTTTCTGAAAACCCATTTAGTACCAACAATAGATCTGTTCTTTGGCCTTGGTACAAGGGTCCAAACTTCATTTCTTTCAAATTCATTTAACTCTTCCTGCATTGCTGTTATCCAGTCTGCATCTTCAAGAGCTTCTTCCACTTTCTTTGGTTCATTTTTAGACAAGAATGCATGAAATAGACATTCACTTGCAGTAGCACTTCTTGTCTTTACTTTTGCATCTGGATCACCAATTATCAAATCAGGTGTATGTGATTTAGTCCATTTCCTAGCAGAAGGCAAATGACTTCTATCAGCATGTGATCCTCCCCCTTGATCCATGCTCTCCTGATTCTGTTGTGATCTATTTTCGTTTTCTGAGACTCCCCCTGAACTTGACTGTCCAGAGTCAGAAGTTGAATTTTCAGAGTTTGAAGCATCAGAGTTTGATCCAGATTTTTCAGTTGACTCAGTATCAGTGTTTGAGTCTTCATCTTGATCATGCTCCCCCTCAACTGGTTCTCCTCTTTGTTGTGACTCAGAAGTTTCTCCAGAATTTACCAGTAGAGGTTCAGAGTTTGTTTCAACAGAGTCTGTCAGAATTGTTTTATCAGAGTTTCCTTCATCAGAGTTTAAAACTTCATTTTCAAAGTTCAGTTGATCATATTCGTCTTTGTCTTCAAGTCCAGTTATCTTCTTATCATCAAAAGAAACATGTATAGATTCCATGATCACTTTAGTTCTCAGATTGTAAACTCTGAATGCCTTTGTTGACAGTGGATAGCCAACAAAAATTCCTTCATCTGCCTTTAACTCAAACTTGGTCAACTGTTCTGGATGAGTCTTCAAAACGAAACATTTGCACCCGAAAATATGAAAGTATTTCAGGTTAGGCTTCTTTTTCTTCACCATCTCATATGGTGTCTTTCCATGCTTATTGATCAGTGTTGCATTTTGAGTAAAACAAGCAGTTTGAACAGCTTCTGCCCAGAAATAAGTTGGCAATTTTGCTTCATCAAGCATAGTTCTGGCAGCTTCAATTAATGTTCTATTTTTCCTTTCAACTACACCATTTTGTTGTGGTGTACCAGGTGCTGAAAATTCTTGTTTCACTCCATTGTCCTTGCAGAATTCTTCCATTGTTGCATTTCTGAACTCAGTTCCATTATCACTTCTGATGATTCTCACTTTGTTGCTTGATCCTTTGTCCAGAAGCTTCACATGCTCCATCAGAGTTGATGCAGTTTCATCCTTCTTTGCTAGAAAATACACCCAGGTGAATCTAGTGTATTCATCAACAATGACTAAAGCATATTTCTTCCTTGCAATAGACATAACATTTACTGGACCAAATAGATCAACATGAAGAAGATGATGAGGATCAGTGATAGAAGATTCTGTTTTGCTCTTGAAAGATGACTTCCTTTGTTTAGCCTTCTGACATGAGTCACATAGGCCATCAACATTTAACAGGGTCTTTGGAAGTCCTCTTACAAGATCCTTTCTGATCAATTCATTGATGTTGTTCAAGTTCAAATGTGAGAGTTTCTTGTGCCACTTCCAACTCTCTTCACTAGACATTCTTGTAGACAGGCAAACAGCTTTTCCAACAGAGTCTATCAAAAGCTTGATTTCATAAATGTTGTTTTGCCTGTGACCAACTAGAACAACCTTTCCTGTAGATTTGCTGATAACTTCACAATATTCAGGTTGGAAATCTACATGATATCCCTTGTCACAGATTTGACTCACAGATAGCAAGTCATGCTTGAGTCCTGGGACATGAGCTACATTGTTGATGATGACATTTCCAAGATTGATATTGCCATATCCCAATGTTCTTCCTATATTGCCATCACCATAGGAAACTTTTGGGCCAGCTTTCTCCTCATATTCTGATAGCAGGGTTTTATTTCCAGTCATGTGTCCTGAACATCCACTGTCCACGACTAGGGTTGCCTCCCTGTTACCCTGCAATCACAAACAATTACTGAGGATTAGTTTTAAGGATCCAGACTTGCTTGGATCCTTTGGCATTCTTAACTTTGTTAGCTTTTGCAGCGGAATTAACATTATCAGAGTTTGAGCTAATAGTATCAGTGTTTGCACTTGCAGTATCAACTTTAACCCATTTTAGATTGGGTTTCAGTTCATAGTAATTATGATAGATAGCATGATATTTTCTGCAAGTATAGATGGAATGCCAAGTGCTTCCACAGTGTGTGCATAGAGTCTGTGGCTTAGTTCTAGCAAAATCCTTCTTTACCTCAGACTTTGTAGGTAAAGAATTTATATTTTTATTTTTCTTGCAGAAATTTGCAAGATGCTTAGTACTACCACAGTTATGACATGTCTTTCTTGGAGCATAACTAGCAAGCATTGGTTTATTTCCTGAAGTGATGCCTACTTTTCCATTTCTGTTCTTGTTTGACACTTTCTTTTTCTCAACAGATTTTAACTCCTTCAGTTTATGTTTGAGTTGTTTATCTGTCATTGAACCAATATTAACCTGATTAACACTAGTTTTTACTGGTTTTCTTTTGACAGCTTCTTTTTCATTCTCAGACAAAAATTTACTGGTTCCATGAACAAATTTAGTTCTGACTTTAACTTGATTTTGAAATCTAAGTTCATCTTCCTCATTATAACCTAGACCAACAGTGTCTGTTTGAAAAATCTGTTGAGTGTCCTTTCCAGAATTAGTCCAAGTCCTTATTTTCTTATTTGCTTCCTCCAACTCAGATTCTAGTTGTTTATATTTCTGAAGCAAAATCTGTTCTTTGCAAACAGCATCATCTCTCTCTTTCTGAACTTGTTGCATGTTTTCAAGTTTCTCTTCAACAAGTTTATTTCTCTCTTTAAGTTCAGAATTTTCAGTTTTTATCCTCTCATTTTCTAAAGTCTGATCCCTATAACTTATATGCAATGACTTAAGAAAAATTCTTAATTGAGCAATGTCATCAATATTATAAGCATAGGTAGTTGGAGGTACCTGATTTTCAGAGGATTCTGATTCAGTAGTAGCCATGAGAGCATAGTTCACTTCTTCATCAGAATCTGAAGTATCTGCCCAATCTCTGCCTTTAGTGTAGAGTACCTTTCCAGTTTTACCCTTCTTGCACTCAGGAGCATAGTGACCCATCTCCTTACACTTGTAGCATTGAATTTCAGACTTATCCTTCTTCCCTTTAGAATCTCTCTTATCAGACTTCCTGTAGCTTTTCCTGTCTTCATTTGAATCCCTAGAAAACTTTTTTCCTTTCTTGAAATTCTTGAAGCCCATTTTCTTGAAAGTTTTCACCATCAGCACAGCCATTTTTCTCATTTCTTCTTCATCATCCTCAGAGTCAGATGATTCAGAAGAGTTTGAATCATAATCAGAGTTTGGTGAATCACTTTCTGAGTGTATGACCAAAGCTTTTCCCTTCATTTTCCTTCTTGATGCCTCTTTCTTCTGAGGCTTCTCTTCAACATTAAGAGCAACAGACTTTCCTTTTCTACTTGATCTCCTGTTTCTCTGCTCCATTTCCAATTCATAAGTTTTGAGCAGTCCATAAATTTCATCAATCTCTGTTTCAGCAAGATCATAGTTGTCTCTAATAGTGGTTGTTTTCACATCCCACTTTTCAGGTAGAGAAAGAAGAAACTTGAGATTCGAGTCTTCTAGATCATACTCTTTGTTGACCAATGACAGATCATTAATCAGTTTACAGAATCTATCAAATGTTTCTGTCATGGTCTCTTCAGGTTTAGCCTCAAAATGCTCATACTCTTGTGTGAGTATGTTTCTCCTATTCTTCTTAATAGCTGCAGTTCCTTGACACCTGACTTCAAGTGCATCCCATATCTCTTTTGCAGTGGTGCAGTTAATGACTTTGTTAGACATGACATTGTCTAAGGCACTATGTAGTAAATGCCTAACTTTTGCATCCTTAGCAATTGATGATAGATCTTCAGGAGTCATGTCCTTCTTTTCCTTTGGAACCATTTTTGCTGCTTCACCAGCAACTGCAACAGATAGCTTTGTAGGATTGTGAGGGCCTTCATAAATCCTGTCAAGATATTCTGGATCTGTAGCCTCCAGAAACATAGTCATCTTGACCTTCCACATAGCATACTCTAATGGCCTCAGAATAGGAACCCTGATTGGTTCATAACGACTCACAGTAGTAGGAGCCTTTTCAGAAACAGTAGGTGTTGGTGGAGGAATTTCTGACATGATTATTGTAGTGTTTGGATCTTAACCTGTAATAAAGTAACAGATTGGCTCTGATACCACTTGTTAGGCCGAATACACAAATAATAATCAACTTTGTATGAGAGATTAACAAGTAAAGGCGTTTATGCACTTAAAAAACTTCTTGTATTTCAAACCCTCTTCGTGATGTAAAATATCACAAAGAGCTGCTAGGTTACAATAATGATAATTCGTTATCGATACCCTTCTAGGGTTAACCTATCTGTATTTATATAACATACAGCTACGATACAATCTCTAATTGATATTCCTAATAATCAGCTATACAATGATATCAATTACAGATTGTCACACGTCTCTTATGTCAACTCGATCTCTTTGATAGCTATCCAATCTTCAAAGATATCGCTTCCATAATTAATCTTTAATCACTGTTGAACAGTAGACGCGCTTCCTCCAGACAGAGTTTAACAAACTCTGTCGAGCTTCCAACTGTCAGAGTTTACACAAACTCTGACTGCTTCCAGCTAAACTCTGATAACTCCCTGTAACACTTAAACACTGATCAAAACACATCAATTATATTTAACATAATCAAACCCAATTCCTACGGTTTGATTAATAGCTTGTTGGTTAAACAACTCTTTAGCCACTTTGCATGAATTAGAAGTAGCACTAACCCTTATTTCTAGCTCAGCTATTGTTTCACGTTGTTGAACAACTATCAACGCTAGAGACCTCTCAAGTTCTTTTAGAATTCTTATTTCTGATTTTTGTTTATCATGGCAATTTTGTACATCGTGTAATTCTGATAATTGATTACTAAGATCTGTATTTAACAAATTGATCCTTTCAATCTCTCTATTAGCATTACCTAGTGTATCACTAAGTTGATAAATATATTGACTTTCAGTACATGATACCTCAGATGAAGTACCACTGGAGTTATCAGATTTTGCCATCAGGCCAAGATTGCCATACTCTTCATCTTCAGAGTCTGTATCATCCCAACTCTTTCCAGCAGCCACATAGGCTTTACCTGTCTTCTTCTTCTCAGATCCAAAGTCTTTTCTTTGGTTTTGTTTTGGCTTCTGACATTCAGTAGCGAAATGTCCAAGTTCATTACAGTTGTAGCATCTAATTTTACTTCTTTCAACTGTTCCAGTTTTGTAACCTCCTCTGTTACTTGAGGATGAAGAACCTCCTCTCTGGAACAACTTATCAAGATGTTAATAACTAATTAGAAAATTCGACATGAACTTTTCTAATTTAGTTAATAATAATCAAGATAAGAACTAGGAAACTTAATTCGCTAGTAGTACAAGAATCACAAATAAACAAGTTCTATCGGATAGAATATTACAAAGATGAAGAACTTGAATTTCTGGGAATTGTTTAAGCTTTGGTGTTCTTGGTGTTCTTGAGAGAGAGAATTCTGTTCTGAATATTATGTTTCTGTGTTTCTCCGTTATGACCTAATCTGCTCTGTTCTGTTCTTTTATATCAGTAACAGGTCTTGCTGGCTTTCTGTAGGATATTTAACTGCTCCAGCATGACTTAAACTGCTTCCAAGACTTGATTTTTCTTCATTAAGACTTACACAAACCTCCATTAAGACATAAAACTTGTTTGTAAGACTTAATCAGAAGTTCGGTAAGACTTACAACAGCTGGCAACAAGTCGGTAAGACTTAATCAGGTCGGTAAGACATAATCTTCAATTTCAATGCTCGGTATGACTTAACTCAACAGCTGTGTTCGGTATGACTTAACTGATTAGGTCATACCGAATTTTAACCAATAAGACATAATCCTTCCAGCTTTATTTAAGTCATTTCTTTAAGTCATATTGATCCAATTAATTAATTAATGATTAACTAATTCACATTTAATTGATACAATAATTAATTTAAATAAATAAATTAATTCTTCTAGAATTAATTCATTTAATTAAATCAACTAAATGATTTATATCAATTACAAATGAATTTAATTAAATCAATAAATAATTAATCTAATTCTTACAAACCACTGAAGGTAGTAAAGAATTACCACTGATTTGTGTTGACGTTCGATGTACTGTCTGGTTCATGAACGACTAACTTCAACGATGCTTCTTCACTTTTGACTTTAGGTTGTGGTTTGTTTCTTCTCTCAATTCTCTTGTACTGTAACTGATCTTCAAATTATCACTCGAAAAATCTCTGTCACTGTTCAAATGAATCCATTCACTTCAATGCTATACTGGGGCTTGATCAGATAACTGAATCGTCTTCCAGTGTATGACATCAAAACTATAGATTGACTTTTCTTCTTTCTTCTGACAGATAATACTTCTTGAGATTCCTGTGACAGTTCATATGTATATTTACTTATTACAATTTGGTTTAAGTTGATTAGGATCCTCTAACTACAAATAGGCTGAGTCATATGCCTTTCAATCTCCCCCTACTTGTTTGTTAGACAATAACAAGCAAATTCCTAGAGGATACCTCAACTAATCCAACTTAACCAAATGAAAGATAAAACTTTAAAACTAAGTAAATATATATATAAAAAAAGTTCTGGTTTATATTTAACATTTGCCAGATTCAAACATGAAAGATATAACATGTAGAGCAATTCTTTTTCTTCAGTTGTCTTCCCTTCTGAATTCTCCTTCTTCTGGTTCATCTGTGACTTGAAGTTTCATGTGTAGATCAGAATCAACAAGACGTTCTCTTCTTGATGACAATCCTTGAGGTAAGACTAAAGGAATTCCAAGCTTCTTTCTCAGTTCACCTTGAAATTTCTTGTAATCTTTTATGTTCGTTTGTGCATAGGAACGAATGTGATCTGCAGCTATTACCTTTTCTTCAGTCAAGAATCCATGATTTCTGAGAGCATATTCAGCATATACCAAATGCTTTGCATGATGTTCGTATAACTCATCTGTCTGAAGATTGATTGAGTGAAGTACTTCTCCCTTAAGAAATTTTACTTGTGGAGGTTCCTTAATCACTTCTGGTCCAGCTCTTTCAGCAAATTCTTTGAACTTTTCATGTAACAACACACCTAGTTCAGAAGATGTTCTTACCTTAGACCTAAGTACTCAAATCTCTGTCAACGATCTGTCATAAAAGAACTAAATAGATACTCTGAAAGTTCCAACTTTATGACAATCTACAAATATTACCAGCTCATCAGATTTGGGTTCAAATGCAGTAGTTATCCTGATGACTTCTACCTGTAAGGCCTTTATATACATATCATGAATTGGATTTACCAGTTTGAATTCCTCGAGAATTTGTCCAAGACGACGATCTTCATAATCAGAACTCTGAGGTGAATCAATTGCTCTTTGAGCACGTTCCCATTTGTCACCGCTCTTTAGTCTGATATATGTTTTTCTCTTCTCAACATTTATAGCATGTAATCGTTGTAATGCTGGCTGTTCAGCTTTCTGAAGTTCTTCATTTCGTGCAATTTGCTCTAATGACTTTTGAAGCTTTTCTTCTCTCATCAGTAAATTAGCTTCCCTCTGAGCAAATAATTCTTCAGATTCTTTATCAGCTTGTTGAGCTTCAAATTCAGATGTCACTGGTCCTTCATCTTCCCAGTGACTAAGATCAGGTTCAGGAAGTTCTTCACCTTGATCAGGGAATTCAAGATCAGCAAAAACATCGAAGTTATCCGGTTCACCCGTGTAATAATAACCTGTGTTCTTGTCTTGAATTTCTTCTTCAGTTTCTTCAACTACTTTCTTCCTCTTATCTTCACCTTGGTCAGATTTTCCAGATTTTCCCTCTCCGTCTCCTCCTTCTTTAGTTTTGTCATGTGAACCCTTTGATTTCTCCCCCTTAGTTGAGGAATCCTCTACAGATTTATCAGTTGCCCCAGCTTCAGGATCTTGTTCATCATCATCACTACCCTTACTTGTAAAGAATTCAATTTCTTCATTTGTAGGTTTGCGACTTTGACTTACAAGATTAAACAGATGTCTTAACCCTTTAGCCTGGTGTGCATTTTGCTTTTCGATCTGGTCCAGACGAGAATCAGTAGATTCCTGATTGTGCTGTACCTCTGACTGTAGAGTGTCAACTTTCATGGAAATTTCAGAAATTAACATGTCTTGAGCAACAGTAATATCTCCAGAGTCATCAAGTGCCTTTTCATGAGAGAGTTCGAGAGAATCTATCTTCTTGGTGAAAGATGTCTTTAAGTAGTTTATGTCCTTCTTGATTACAGCAAGCTGACTGTTGACAGAGGTGGATGAAGAAGATCGCTCACCCACTTGTGCTTTAAGGATTTCTGTTTCAGCCTTGCTGACTGCAAGATCTTTCTCTAAAGCAGTTATCTTTTCTAATAGTGAGAGAGTGTATGTGTCAGTGTGTGCGCTCACCTGACGTTCACTTTGAGATCCACTCACCTGAAGTGCATGTGTTTCACTCAATTTTATGGTATTCCTCACATCACTCCTCTCAGATTCCTTAGCTGCTTCCGGATTTGTACCTGCATGTAAAATCACCCTAGCCTCCTCTGGGAAGGTCAGTGGTGGTGCAATGGGAGTTCGCAAATCCCTGTCCTTAATCAAATCTACTTGAACATTTGAAATTGTTGACTGAATTGCTTCAGTAGTAGATTGATCAAGTTGCCTTCCACCTTCTCCAGTCGAAACTGCGAGTGGAAAATCCCTTGAGGGAGCCAGGAGTGTTTGTCCTGGGAGGGGAGATGATGGTTCTATTAAAGTTGGCTGAGAACCAAGATTTCCCTCTAAAGCCTGTGAAGACTCTTCTACCGTAACTATGGTAGACACTGTCACATTTTCTACGTGCTCTCCTTGCAGTGTGTCCTGAGACTCATCTAAAGGTATGTCTTCCCCCATTGTGAGTAATAGGGGTGTGCTTGACTCACTACAAGGTGCCACGGCCCTATGGCGAATTTCAATAGAATCATCCTGTTGAGAAGATGATTCTAGTAACTGTGTAACGGCCATATCAACTTCCATATCCTGTTGGGAGGATATAGACGGGCTTACAGTTGCCTCAGTTTGAGTTCTACTTTTTTTTTCTAGAGGCATAGCTGTGGGTTCACTCATACTATCACTACTGATTCGACTTCTTTTAACTCGCAATTTCTTTCTGGAGTGAAAAGATATGAGTTTAGTTGGTTGAGTGTTTAGCTCTACGACCTTGGTTAGAGGTTGTGGTACTACAACCCCTTGGTCAGACCTACCAACCACTTGGGTTCCAGAAATAGATTGAGAAGTAGTAGTTTGAGGAACATAAGGCAATACCTGGTCAGCTGATTCCGCAACAGTCTCTGATAAGATTGGTTGATCTAATTCAGGTTCAGGGACAGATGCAGTTTCTTGCACTGGATGTTCAACAGCAAGTGCAGCTGGCTGAGGAACAATTTGCTGAGCAGGTTCAACTCGTTGATTGCCTTGATCTTCATTATCAACAAGTATGTTTTCCACTGGTGGTTCAGGGTTTTGTTCAGGTTCTGGTACAGGTTCAATGACAGGTAGTTGTATATAGTTTGACATGTATTGGGTGACAACTACAGGTATGTTTGTGAATTTAGGCTTGTTGTTGTACTCAGTGAACAATCTGGTAGTAGGTTTACCTGACGCCAGTGATTCTCCATTCAGGAATTGGGCTTGGTTTTCTAGTTCCACAAGATGATTAAAAATCAATGACAAGAATCTTGGATAATAGCATGATACTTTATGTCCATTATCAAAATTCTTCTTTGCATTAATGATTCTTCTAACCATCGGAACACACAGTAGTCTACCAATATTAATTCTTCGGTTGTGTGCAACTGCATATCCAATATGCTGCAAGAAGGATGGTAATACCCCGAAGTTCCCTTTAGTAGAATTGGCAAAGACTCTACCTAGTGTGTCAAACAAATAGTACCATTCCTGAATAAAGTTCTTTTTATTCCAGACAGTTTGATCAGGACTATCTTGATAGAATACACCATTCAAAAAATTTATCAATTGTTGATCTGATGGTAATTCTTCGAAATTATCAGTTGGAAAATTTAAGACCGTATTTATTGTATTTTCATTCACTGTGTACTGATTGTCTCCTACAGAGAAGACAAATGATCTGTTATCATTAGAAATGACAGTAGTAGTACACATGATTCGTAAAGGTTCAATTTTCAATGGAGCATCCAAGCTCAAAGCAGTGCGAACCAGTGAATTTTCATTTAAAAATTGAATCCACGGTCGAAAACGTTCAACTGAACATTTTTCTGGATCAAAATAACCGATTAAATTATGTTTAATAATTTCAAATCGATCAGCCATTTTAATCAAGATTTAATTTCTTTGAAAATTTCAGATTTTACAAAATTATAATTTAAAAATTAATTTTTCGAATTAATAATTAATTAAAAATTTGAAAAAATTAAAATTTCTCCAAAAATTCTGAAAAATTCACACAATGATCTTGATACACACACAATCACACCAGTATTTTTAGATTTTACAAAATCAAAGCCAATCGACTGGAATTTTAGATCGAAATTTCGATTTTTCGAAAACAAAAAATCTTCAAAACTCGACTAAATCGGTCGATTAACTGGTTGTTTTGAAGAGAATCGAACAGAGAATCGATTATCAGTCCTTAGAGCTTGATTACAGTGTGATTGAATCGAAAAATGGGCAGCAATTCGTTACTGTTCGTGTGTGTATATATGTATGTATCAGTTATGAGGTTCTCTATGACTTAACATGAGAGAGACTTAAAATGAAAATATGACTTAACACTTCTATTTGCTATATATATACAAACTGTCGAATAAGACTTAAATAAAGTATATATTACGAATAAGACTTAGATTACATACGAGTAAGACTTAAATAAAATACATATTATGAATAAGACTTAGATTAATTACATATGAGTAAGACTTAAATAACACTACTGACTTAAGACTTAATTTCAAAACTCGCTAAGACTAGATTAAGACTTAATATTAACAAGACTTAAAAACTGTTACTATTATGACTTATTCTAACTAATCGATAAGACTTAACTTATATACAGATGAATAAGACTTAATTTATACTAACTAGCGAATATGACTTAATTAAAAAAAATTCCGATTTTAGGTTAAGTCATATTGACTGTTTTTCCTAATTTTAAGTCATATTTACTTTAAACAAACATTAAAAAACACAATAAAATATACAATTAACTTATTAAAATAATAAAAATATTATAGAAAATTAAACAAATAATAAAAATAATTAAAAATACCATATGCTATCCTATTAACGAAAACAAAGCAATATTAACAGGACAAACATTACAAAACATATGATAAACTAATTATTAAAATAGAAATAAATATCTACAAATATTCTAAAAATACAGAGGTATGAAGTATTAAATAATATGAATAAACAGAGTGAAAAATAACTAAACAAGTAAGAAAATCAGATGGTAAAATAATTATACAAGTGATTTCAAACAACAAATATTCACAGAATAATCACTTGCAAAATTATTAAAGATCAAATTTCAGATATTAACAGTATTAATTACTAGGACTGTTTAACATACCCAATTCACTAACAATTTTAGTGAATGAGGATTCATTAAGCGACTTAGTAAAAATATCTGCAGTTTGATCTCCAGAGCCTACAAATAGTAGTTGTACTGTACCATTCATTACATGCTCTCTTATAAAATGATACCTTATGTCAATGTGCTTTGTCCTTGAGTGCTGCACAGGATTGCTAGCGATTGCTATGGCACTTGTATTATCACATAAAATAGGAATATTTTCCAATACAATGCCATAGTCCATTAATTGATTCCTTATCCATAAGATCTGAGCACAACAGCTTCCAGCAGCTATATATTCAGCTTCGGCTGTAGAGTTGGAAACTGTTTGCTGTTTCTTACTGAACCAGGATACCAATCTTCCACCTAGGTATTGACAACTTCCAGATGTACTCTTCCTGTCTACAACACTTCCTGCATAGTCAGAATCTGTATATCCAATTAAAGTAAAACCAGTTTCATTAGGGTACCAGATGCCTAAATTAGGCGTACCCTTTAGATATCTTAAGATTCTTTTGACAGCAGTGAGATGGATTTCTTTAGGGTTCGCTTGAAACCTTACACACAAGCATGTGGCAAACATTATATCTGGTCTACTAGCAGTTAGGTAAAGCAATGAGCCAATCATACCTCTATAGCCTGTGATATCTACCTTGGCAGAACTTTCACATAAACCAATTTTGACAGCTATAGTTGATGGTGTCTTTGCTGATGAGCACTCCTCCATGTGATATTTCTTGAGGAGCTCTTTAATGTACTTAGATTGACAAATAAATATTCCATCTTGTCTCTGACTTATTTGTAATCCAAGAAAGAATTTCAGTTCTCCCATCATGCTCATTTCAAACCTACCCTGCATTAACTTAGAAAACTTCTTGCACAGAAGCTCATTAGTAGACCCAAATATAATATCGTCCACATAGACTTGGACTAGTATTATATCATTCTTATGTCTTTTAGTAAAGAGCGTTTTGTCTATGACACCTCTTATAAAACCATTTTCTAATAGAAATTCAGAGAGAGTGTCATACCATTTTCTCGGGGCTTGCTTAAGACCATAGATGGCTTTGTAAAGAAAGTAGACATAGTCCAAATGATCTTGATCTTCAAAACCAGGGGCTGTTCTACATACACTTCTTCATCTAGCTTACCATTCAGAAAGGCAATCTTGACATCCATTTGATAAACTTTGAATCTTGAATAGGATGCAAATGCCAAGAATATTCTGATGGCCTCAAGTCTTGCCACTGGAGCATAGGTCTCGTCATAATCAATGCCTTCAGCTTGAGAATAACCTTTAGCTACCAGTCTTGATTTGTTTCTTATCACAGTGCCATCTTCATCTAGTTTGTTTCTCAATACCCATCTTGTGTCCACCACTTTTCTATCTTTAGGTCTGGGTACCAGCTTCCATACTTCTAGTTGCTTAAATTGATTGAGTTCATCTTGCATAACAATCACCGAATCAGGATCAGATAGAGCTTCTTCTACTTTCTTAGGTTCCATGACGGACAGGAACCCAGAATAGTTACATTGATTCTGATAACCTCTTCTTGTTTTCACACCAACATCTGGATCACCAAGTATTAGCTCAAAAGGATGAGCTCTATTCCAAACAGTTTGTCTGGGAAGAATTGATCTTGATGATTCGCCTTGATCTTCTGTATGATGTTGAGTATGACTTGTTGACCCTTCATTATCTCCCCCTGAGTTGTTGCCAGTTTGACTTGTTGATGGTTCAAGAGTATCAGTGGTGTCTTGAAAATTATCATTGTTTTCACCAGCATCACCTTGATCATTACCACCAACATTTGGATTATTATTATCAGCAACAACGTCAGGTTGATTGTCATCATCTGAATCTGACATATCATCAAACTTAAACTTTTCAGATGGATCTTCATTTTGGATACTTGGGAGTTTTGTGTCATCAAATGTAACATTGACACTTTCCATAGTTTTCTGTTGATCAATAAGATACACCTTGTAGGCTCTTCTAGTATAACCAATAAATATTGCTTCATGTGCTTTTTCTTCAAATTTACCACCTTGATCATCTCCTTCTTTCAGCACAAAGCATTTTGTCCCAAATACATGGAAGTACTTGAGAGTTGGTTTCTTGTCATGTAGAGCTTCATATGGTGTCTTCATTAAGTCTTTATTGATAAGTGTTCGATTCTGGGTATAGCATGCAGTGTTGACAGCTTCAGCCCAAAAGCTCAATGGAAGCCTTGATTCACTTAGCATAGTACGTACAGCTTCAATCAAGGTTCTATTCTTTCTTTCAACTACCCCATTTTGTTGAGGAGTTCTGGGAGCTGAGTACTGTCTTGTTATACCCTTTTCAGTGCAAAAGTCATTCAGAACTGCATTCTTGAATTCAGTTCCGTTGTCTGACCTTATAGCTCTAACTGGACGATTAGAATCCAGCTCAATTAACTTAATATGATCAACTACCAGTTGTGGAGTTTCATCTTTTGAGTTCATAAATAGTACCCATGTGAATTTTGAGAAATCATCAACAATCACTAGAGCATATCTTTTCCTTGACATAGACATCACACCAACTGGACCAAACAAATCCATATGGAGAAGTTGTAATGGTTCAGTTATTGATGATATGTTAGTGCTCCTGTGAGTTGCCCTTTTTAACTTCCCTTTTTGACAAGCATCACATAGACCTTCCTGAGTAAATTCAATCGAAGGTAAACCTCTCACCAACTCTCTTTTCACTAGAGAATTCATTGTTTTGAAGTTTAGGTGAGAAAGTTTCTTGTGCCATAACCAACTTTCATCAGTGGATGCCTTTGAATAAAAACATCTAATTTCTTCTGTGCTTCCAGAGTTCATATTGGCTATGTACAAGTTTCCTTTTCTTACTCCAGTCAACTGTGGCCTTTCATTTCTCTTGTGTGATATTAGACAATTCTTCTTGTTGAAATGAACTTCATAACCTTTGTCACAGAATTGACTAATACTGAGTAAATTGTGCTCAAGGCCGTTCACACAAGAGACATCTTCAATGATAACATTTCCAGCTTCTAACCTGCCATATCCATCAGTTTTACCTTTGCTATTATCTCCAAAGGTAACGACTGGGCCAGCCTTCTCCACCACATTTGTAAGCAGGGCTCTATCTCCGGTCATATGCCTTGAACATCCACTGTCCAGAATCCACATGACTCGTTCAACCTGTTTCAAACCCTGCAATGACAAATTGGTTAGACTTTCTTCGGAACCCAAATTTGATTGGGTCCGGAGTACTTAAAGAATTGACCTTTATCAGGTAAAGTAACACTTTTTATTTTAACAACATTTTCTTCAGGTACTGGACATTTAACCCTGTAAACAGCTTTAACTTGTTTTGGTTTCAGCTTGGGTAACCATGTCTTTAACATATCCTGAGAAGGACTTGGAGTCCTAATCTTAGAATTAGGTGATGTTACAGTCCTGGATCTAACATGTTTATTTCTGCTCATATGCTGTCTAGGAACATTCTTATCAACACATGCATGATTACCGTTAAAGTAAGCAGACATTATATTAAAAGAACAAGACATGCAATTAACAGCATTGCATTTCTTATGAGCAGTATCAATAACAGGAATAGCATTCATGGTAGATATGTTGTTGCATTTATTCATGTTGTTACTTCTACTACTAGTTTTCAAGGAACTAGTAGACTCACCAACTCTTTCTGTTTTCTTAAACACAGACTTTCTATCTTCATCATTTTTAACAACTTGATTACTTTCTAAGACTACGACATTAGCTAAATCCTCAATGCGCATCTCTTCCTTAATGATTAAAGATGTTGTATCCAAAGGTTCTGCTATGGATGTCTTAAAGAGTGGGTTACTAACACCCTTAAGCACTAATGGTATACCCCTATCTACAGCACTGACACGATTAAGGGTAATAATGCTTTTTCGTCCAATAGCTTCATTATAATCAAACCCAATTCCTACGGTTTGATTAATAGCTTGTTGGTTAAACAACTCTTTAGCCACTTTGCATGAATTAGAAGTAGCACTAACCTTTATTTCTAGCTCAGCTATTGTTTCACGTTGTTGAACAACTATCAACGCTAGAGACCTCTCAAGTTCTTTTAGAATTCTTATTTCTGATTTTTGTTTATCATGGCAATTTTGTACATCGTGTAATTCTGATAATTGATTACTAAGATCTGTATTTAACAAATTGATCCTTTCAATCTCTCTATTAGCATTACCTAGTGTATCACTAAGTTGATAAATATATTGACTTTCAGTACATGTTACCTCAGATGAAGTACCACTGGAGTTATCAGATTTTGCCATCAGGCCAAGATTGCCATACTCTTCATCTTCAGAGTCTGTATCATCCCAACTCTTTCCAGCAGCCACATAGGCTTTACCTGTCTTCTTCTTCTCAGATCCAAAGTCTTTTCTTTGGTTTTGTTTTGGCTTCTGACATTCAGTAGCGAAATGTCCAAGTTCATTACAGTTGTAGCATCTAATTTTACTTCTTTCAACTGTTCCAGTTTTGTAACCTCCTCTGTTACTTGAGGATGAAGAACCTCCTCTCTGGAACAACTTATCAAGATGTTAATAACTAATTAAACAAGGATACACCTGACAGACAAGGATGAATAGGGATTCATTAAATGAGATGAAACAGAAGCATCAGTGCAGAACTTATCTTGCTGAAGAAAAGAGTTGGGATGGATCAGATGATGATGAGAAGAGCATAATTAATATCTTGCCTTCATAGCAATCTCTGAAGATGATTCACCTCACTTGTCTCAGGTATCAATTCTTCGAACTAGTGTAATATGTAATTCTCAGAAATTCAAAGCATGTTAAGATCTTAGTTTTTAATTATTATATCTTTGGTTAGAAGATCTTATTATGTGTATGAATATTTGTTGAATTTAATTAATTGCAATAGTGAGTTAGAAGTGTTCCTTAGACAATATCTCTCAATTCTTAAATGATATATGTCAAGCATATATGACCTCTGCTTAAGCTAGTTTCAGGATCCCCAGTAGAACAAGATTTGCTTATTCATTCTGAATTGTTTGTTAAGGTTTAAAAAGTTTAAAATATGGAATAATTACCTAGGGTGTCAGTAGAACATCAAGTCATTTGTAAAACTGACTTAGGTAGTAGAGATTATATAATATAATATAACAATAGGAATGGATTGGATAGAATTAGTGATTAATTGTTAATTCTTCTATTCCATGCATGTTTAAAAAATTATTGAATATCTGTAAATCTACTTGCTACCTGTTACACAAGTGTACATAGGTTAAAGTAGATAGTACTGAATTTTCTAAAATGCCTAACATGCCTAATTTGCATAATTCTTATCTGCAATGTTTTAATGTTGAATGTATGCAATGTATTCTTATTATCATGCCTGCTTATTTGAAATGTCATAAATGCATTTCCTAGTATTTGCTTTGATCATAGAAAAAGCATGTTTAAGAATAACAATAAGGTACAGACTGCTAGTCCTCCTTATGTTAGGAAGGAAACATTATTCTCTTTGCTCAGTGAATATTTTGTCAATGACATTAAAAAGGAGAAATGGTCAGTCAAAGATAAGAATGAGCATGTTAAGGTTAAAACTGTTGTTAACTGTAATAAAAGAGAAATCTCTAATCCATCTGGACCAAATTAAACAATTTGGATACCAAGAACTTTTTATCCATTTATGAATGTAGGGCTTAACAGGTTAATCGATTATGCATTATTATTGATTTATTCAAAGCATATCATCGAAGAAAGAACCCTGCTATCAAATGTGAATGTGAAGACAGGCCAAGTGGTTTATCCCTTGGAGACAACAGCAAGGGTATGACTAGGGTCAAGGCTATTCAATAGCTAAGGAATGTTGTCAGTAATAAAGCATCTTTTACAAGATGAAGAGCCTACTGTTCGAGGATTAAGGAAAGAGAACTTATCTGTAGCTGACATGGAATCTCAGTCAAAGGTGAAGTCAACAAGGTCAAATCTAAAGCTTCATCAGACAAGAGTTCAGCTATGACATAAGGAGCTCTCTCACCTGAATGTCAAATCAAGAGATTCTTTCCAGAAAATCGAATCAGCAAAGGAGACTGCCTCATCTGAAATTAAAGTAAAATGAAATTACGAGGCATGTCATAAAGGGAAGTCAAAGAAGCATCACACAGAAGTTCTACATCAAAGTAAAATATATTTTAGTAGTGATGACTGATGACTTCTCTCAACAAACAAGTTATTGTTCAGACAATCTGAAGACAAGACACCACTGATGGTGATTGATCACATCTTAAACCCTGATCCGTAAGAATTTTAGGAAGACCCCATAAGTATGAAGGAAATTGTTTTGCAATATTAAATCGAAAGTGAGCATCCTAGCAATCAGCTAATGCTCAAGAGGATAATTTCCTTTGTTACTCAATGGAGTCAACAGCCTACAGGGTGATTGTTATTAATCAACAAAAGGCGATTGAAAGTCTTAGTGATGTTCAACAACTTCTAGCTCCCAGCTGTCAATGGTGATGATTATTCAGATCCAAGCAATGTCAAACATGGAGAATCTTCATGTAAACCCTGCAGCAGCTTAGGGGGAGCAACAGAAGGATCAACTAGTCAACTCAACACCACACTGAAAGTCAAAGGACACTATGAGAACATGTCTGCCAAGACAAAGAATGTTGACTCAATTAATTCTTTGTCCTAGTTCTTAGTGTTTCTAATGGTGGAAGTAAAAGACTAGCAGAGCTTCAAGTACTAATGATTATTTCTTTAGTTTTCTTTTAGAAGAAACTAAGAAAGCTACAAAAGCTCTGAAAGATTCAGATTGAGTGATTGCAATGCAAGATGATCTCAATCACTACAAAAGGCAGATTGAAGGGAAGCTGGTATCCAGACCAAACAACAAGGCTGTATTTGGTATAAGGATAACCAGAAGTTTAACTGGATGTCAAGGCATTGTTATGAGGGACAAGGCCAAACTGGGTGCAAGGTTACAAGCTGATAAGACAGTATATCTAACAAGAAGCACCAGTGACAAGACTTGAGGATATCAGGCACCTGTTGTACATTCATGATCATAATGGACATCTAGACCTACTGAATCTGGATGCTAGAGGAATGTGAACAAGTGCACTCCTGGTTGGTGAGATAATGGAAGATCTCTACAGGTTAGTATGAACTGGTATCATCACTCAAGCAAGCATGGAAGACATGGTATGACACCCTATCTATAATTTAATATTTGGTATCAATCTTTAACAGTTGGTATCTTTTAACAATTGGTGTCACATTTATAGAACTCTCTACATCTTTAGGCACAAACATAAATTATATATATGTGCAATGATATCTTGATTATATTATATGTTGGTCTACTAACTATAAATTGAGATCAAGATATTTGCTGTTTTGATGTTGGTAAAGTTGCAATTCTTTTGAATTACTTCATGCAAGCCAATAGAAGAATCCTTTTAGGAGCTCAGGCAAGCCAAAAGAATAATTCTATTTGGAGCACAAGTAAGCCAAAAGAATGATGACAATAAAAGTAACTCCAGGATCTTTTGTTTCTGTTCAGAAGATTCTAGACCTGTCAAGACTACATGCCAACACACCACTATAGCTGGCTTTTGACCTATTAGTTTGGACCTAACAAGTTGGTAATCAAAAATCTTAAGATGGACCCAAATCCAAGGAAATGGTACCCTAGAGATATTTGACCCAATAAGTTCAGGATCTACTAATTAGGACCTAATCAGGCTATAGAGGAATCATCAGCTCATTATCTTATTCAATTGATAATAGATCACTTACACATATTTTATTCTTAATATGCAAATGTGCAAGGCCCCAAGTGGATCCTAGAGAATCTATTCTTGTAGTTATTACACTTGATTCTCAGATGTCTTAAGTTGGACCCAAATCTGCAGATTTGGTACCCTAGAGACATTAGTTCTGACATGTTTTGCTGCATAGAGACAGATCAAATGAGTTGTACGAAAGCAGGAGAATACAAGGAATCAAATTCATCTCCAACAACTCTGTGGAACACTCAAGGACTAAGCAACTTGCATAAGGTATCAATTATTTCGAGAGCATGTCTTTAATTAAGATTAACTTGCAGATATGTTTGCTAAATCACTTGATGTAATTAATTTTTCAAGATTGGTTTGTAAACTTGGGATTTTATTAATGCTATATGATTTGTATATCCCATCTGTTAAGTAATTCCTAAGTAAGCTCACAAGTATTCAATTGTCCGTATTGAAAGGACTTGTGAACTTATTTACATCCAGACCTCACGCTGAGAATTATCTGTTGAATGATTGCCATGTGTATAATTGTAATATATTTCAGTGGTGATTATTTAAGGATAATTTAAATACTTAAATGCTAAAATCTAACTCATAGAGATTTAGTATTTATTTATTTAATTATTTATTTTGATTAATATGAGTTATAGAACCTAAAGCAATTCAAATTAGTATTTGCTCTGTACCTCATATTTATTAAAATAAATAAACAACATAACTAATTTGGACCTAATCTGTATTGGTCTTCAATCAGTTATGAGATGTTAATTCTAGTGAACTTTAATATCCCATTTTCAGAAATTCACTATAATTAATATCATGGCTCTAACAATTGGTGGTATTGAAGTTTTGACTTATATCAGTTAATGATATTTAGTTAGAATTCTATTTACCAACTAATTGTGAGATATATTGGTATGTGTGAAATTACTTAGAACTCCTCTAAGTAATCATTGTTATATCTTTTACAATTCACTCATATTACTATGCTTAGTATGAAAATTCTCTAAGTAGAACTATGGATATTGAAATATCTAAAGTGACCATTGTTCAGTTACTTGGAATAATTTTTATGCTTATTTGCAAGCTTCTAATCACTTTGGTAATAAATGTTATATACTATGGATCAAGGTGTATAGAACTTAGAATATCATTTCTAAGATTGCAGACAAGACAGCTTTGGTAATCGAGTCTTATTTATAGAACCAAGGTTGTCTACCAGTAAACAGTTGTTAGGAGTTAACAATTGTTATTATCGAGGAGTTTCCTTGAAGTCATAAGTTTGAAATGTTATATCTTAAGAGCTTGTGTATTTCTTGTCAACTAGTTCCTCGTACTTATGAATATCAGTGAATGATGTTCTTAAGTAGTTAGATACTAATATTCATTCTCTCAATTGGTACTCAATGTAACAATTCAATCTTCACTAAATTGAATTTATCTTACAATAGATTGAATTTATCAAACAATTGGTATCATTGAATATTTAGTATTTAGCGGTGATTATTTATATCCTAGTTAAATTATGACGTGAAGCAATTCAATGGTTTATTTGCTCATAATTTAATTTTGGTAAAGTAATCATAAACACAATTACTTGCATTTTAAAGTATTTAATAAATACTAGCAGTTGGTATCAAATAGTAAAATATTTGTTTACTGACAATTGCTAGTTGTTCTGATACTTTATTGCAAACTAATTGTGATGTATATATTATCTCTGATGATATTACTTAGGATTTATTCTGAGTAAATGTGTCTTATCTATAAATCATTAGTGTTAGTATATATTAAGGTGTTCAACTTTCTAAGTAAGTGAGACTTAAAGTTACATTCGGTCTCCAATCATATTTTGAAGTGGTGAGATTTTTCAAAATTAAATTCTCTAATTCTGGTTATACACCACTTTATACATATGATAGTTCTTAGAATATTTTACATCCATCAGTCAATTACTTATTTTATGTTGTGCTAAGTAATGAAGTGCCAAAAGAGAGACATTGGTTATCTGTACTTATGTACTCGGTAATCTTTGTTACCTAAACGACATCAAGTGCTTGTATGAGTCTTTTTACTAACTTTTGTGTTAAAGTTCTCTATACATAATAAGCACTTAAAGAAAATCTTTCTTTCTAAATTACTGCGAAGTCAAGAGTTTGTGTCTTTTAAAAATAAAACGACCTAGTTTTTATTAAAAGACATTATAATACATTGTTTTATTCATAAATACAGACTCTTACACATTAACAGTTTTTAAAAGAAACTCAAATCATTCAACATTTGTGATTGTTTATAATTGTAAAACTTTTTGAAATCATAAATGTACATCAATTCTCTTACAAGATATAATGCATATGTTTTCACACAATGTTATGGTATGATGTAAATGCATTCTATCTCTACATTGCTCTATTGCTATGTGATGCAGGTTCAGCTCCTAGTGGAAGTTTTCTCACATTGTAAGTCATGAGGTTGTAAACCCAACAACTTCTATCCCGGACTATAAATCCAAATCTAAACACATCCTAACTTACCCCTGAAGTGGAAGTAACTCATTTGACTAGAGGTCATTAAGGGAGTAAATGTACTTGTTACAGCAAATAAGGATGTGAGGGATAGTAAACCCACAGCTCTACCTCTCAAGGAGAATAGATGTATATAACTTGAGGTATCTGTAAGCTCGCCTGCATTCTCCCAAAAGGATGCAGAGCTGAAAATGGCACTAAAACAGTCTCTGGATTCATTATCTTAAAATGATGAGTTTATTGAAATTCGCCTGTCGGCCAGGGCATCTCTTGGTAAGTCACTACCTTATACACAATTCTAAAATACTTCCTATGCACAAAGTGAGCTTGCACACACTAAGGATGAATTGACGGAAACACTCATACTCCGACCATATTACGGTTAGGATTATAAGTTGAAGGTTCCTCAAAGAACCAAGAGTCTTCACAGACCTCAAGAGAAGGTATTGATCTCAATGCAAAATTCAACAAGATCATTATCTGACTCCCCAGAGGGAACATCTCTGGATCCTACGGGTATCGGATCCGACATAGGTGCGGATCGGCAACTTGTTAACTATGATTCAGATTTACCTGATGAGTTTAACAAGGTGATGTCTTCATAGACATTAGATGGAAACATGATTTTAATTCTAAGTTTTGATTTCATTGTTTACCTTCTCAGAATTCAAATCTGAAACCCACAAAAAGGGAAAATTTTTATCAACTTGTAGATTATGACTCAGATTCGTCTAACGAGGATCGGGGATTTGCGAAACCCCATTGCACCACCAGTGACCTCTCTAGAAGGGGATATGGTGAATTTTCCTTGCAGGTACACATGGATGTTGGAGCTATGAGAGATAAGAGTGATACACTAGTGAGCATGAGTGTAAACACTTGAGAGATGAGAGATGAGAGATGAGATCACTCATTTTAAGTGATATGAGTGGAGAGATGAGTTAAACACTTGTGAGGTACACGAAACAGAATCACACACTCACAGTGAGGAAGAAAGATAAACACCAAATCCCATTCACTATTCTCCAAACAAAGTTTACTTACAAGATTTTGGAGATATAAGGAAATTGTCGGGAGATTTGGTTGTCAGGATGATCAATAGTGAGGTCATTCTATCATATCTGAAGGGCAAAGTTGATCAGTCTACATACTTCTATTCTGGAAGTCTTCATGAAAATCCTTCAACACAAGCAAAGCTTCTTTTCTTTATTGCAACAGTCAATGTTAGATGTATGAAGAATCTGTTGTACTAAAGGTAAGAGGTGAGTTATAATTGAAAGTATGGTATCATCTAATTTAATTGGATGTTTGCTATAATTGAATGCTTGGAGGATTACTCAACTAAGGGGGGGAGATATATTGAAGAAGATATATAAGCTTACCTCAACTAAGGGGGAGAGTATAAGCTTACCTTAGTGAGGGGGAGATTTTCTATCTAAGGGGGAGAGATATGAAAAAGGATATACCTTAGAAGGGGGGAGTATTCACCTTGTCAGGGGGAGATAGAAATATTCGCCTTACCAGGGGAGATGAAAAGCTTACCGTTATAAGGAGGAGTCATATCACCTTAGGTAGGGAGACATAAGGAAGGAGAGAAGTATGAAACGACAAAGAAGAATTCTTCAGTATGTGGTTGTCAAGTCATATTTTTACCACTGAAGGAATTCTAGTATCTGCTGATGATTTTCAATATCAGATGTAAAGGGTTATCAGGCAGATATGTCAAGAAATGAAGATGAGTTACTTAATGAAGATCAGTTCAGTGTCAGAGGAGCAATCATCTATCAGTTCATCGATCAAGGATTCAGGAATTGTAATATCTAAACCAGAAATTTTTTTTATGTATTATTTACTATAGCACTTTAAAGCTTTATCTTCTTCTTGTTTGTAGTTGAGTTATCCTCTAGGTATTTGCTTGTTATTGTCTAACAAACAAATAGGGGGAGATTGAAAGGCATATGATGTAGCCTATTTGTATTTCGAGGATTCAACTCAACTTAAATAAGAATGTAATAGTAAATAGTATATGTACTGTCACAGGGATCTCAATTGTATTATCTGTCAGAAAAGAAAGAAGACAAAGTCAATCTACCGTTTTGAGGTATACTACACTTGAAGAAGTTCATTCAGTTGATCAAGCATCAGTGGAGTAATCAAGACAGTGGTTTCTATTTATAGTGACAAGAGGTTCCTATAGTGACAGAATACAGATTATAAAGGTTTGAAAAAGAGTGAAGAAAAGGAAGACATGAACCACAACTTTAAAGTCAATATATGAAGAACAGTCATTGCGGTTAGTCACTCATGAACCAGACCGTGCATCGAGTGTCAACATTAAACAGTGGTTATTCGTCATTAACTTCAGTGGTTCAAGCTATCAAGACTGGTAAAAGAGAAAATCATTGTGCAAGCAACAGAAGTTTTAAATTCATTAACCACAATGATTTTACTATCAAGTGGACAGGCTACGAGGAAAAAGAATTATCATAAAGAAATTCTAAGTGATATATTCTTAATGCTGAAACCCCGGTTAGAATTGTTTTATTTTTTGTTAAGCAAAAAGAGTCCAGTTTCACATCCTCAAGAGACCGTAGCTTACACCTGGACGGGTTATGAGAAAATAGAATTATCACAAGGAAATGGAAGGTGATATATTCTTAAAGCTAGAACCCCGGTTGGAATTGATATATTTTTTGTTAAACAAAAGGAGTCCGGTTTCAGACGCTCAGGTAACCGCAGTTTAGAGTTTAAGAATAATTTTAAATTAATAAATATTTTATTTATTTAGAAAATTATATTTATAAATATCTAATAATATTAGATATTTATTTTTATAATTTCTGGATTAAAATAATTATTTATTAATTAAATATTATAAGCTGTGCGGGTTAAAAATCATTTCTATGGAGCTGTCCATAATAAGGACAATAAACAGGTCATTTGTTTATTTAGTAAAGCAAGAATGAAGTTGTCGGCAAGGAATAAACAATTAAGTAAAACAAAGTAAAGCAAAACAAAAAGTGGCCAGGTTTTATTTTAGATTGTCTTGCCGACTGTCTTGGTGGAAATAGATTGTCTTGCTGATTGTCTTGGTAAGCTAAAGTGATTGTCTTGGAGGCTTAAATCAGAATAGCAAGACAATAAGAGATTGTCTTGCCGATTGTCTTGGTAATGATTATTCTGAACAGCTTTAAAAAAGGAGAATAAAAATCTGATTTGATTGTCTTGACGATTGTCTTGACAGTTCAAATCAGATTGTCTTGATAATGATCAAAAAGAAAAGGCTTCAGACAGAATGATAATTATTGATAAAGCAAGACAAATATCTCAGAATTTAATTGTCTTGACAATTGTCTTGCCGATTGTCTTGGTGGAAGTTGATTGTCTTGCCGATTGTATTGCCTATTGTCTTGGCAGTACAAATTTATTGTCTTGGTGGTTCTGATTGTCTTGCCGATTGTCTTGGCAATACAAAATGTTAATATCTTATAAAAAGGCAGAAGCAATCAGACACAAAAAAGAGAGCAGCAGACACAACTTCACAACTTCACAAATTCTCTCCGAGCTGAAAAGAGAAAGACCAAGAGAAATAGTTCTGTTCTTCAAATAAATTCCTGTAAATTATTTCTGAGCTGTATCATTAAATCTGAACCGATAGAAATTGTTTACTTGTAACATTGGAACTATCTAGCGAGTTTTTACACCTAGAACTTATCTCTCGAATTGCTTTTAGCATTCGATCTTTTTGTTACAAATATAGAAAAGTTCATGTCGAATTTTCAATAGAATTTGTAATAATTAGTTGGTCATCAAACCATTGTAATTTGTACCCGTGTATTTAGACACACCCCATCAAGTTAATATAAATTTTATATTTAACTTCAATATCGGTATTCGTTTTATTCCGCATCAATTTGTTCTTGATTTAATATTTTAATAAAAGAGCAAATTCGATTAAACGACATAGTTTGTATTCAACCCCCCTTCTACAAACTATTTTGGACCTAACAGATTAAAATGTGAGATAATACATTCACAGAAACTTGGGTTGAATAATAAATATTCAAAAGTTGATAATAAATTGTATAAAAATAGGATTGGATTAAAATCCAAAGTCAATTTAATAAAGGTCGATATTTTAGAACATAGGATTTTGCATAGCATTCAAGTAGACAAAATATTAGGATCTATCAATTATATTATACACTTCGAGTCTTTTCAAATTGCTTATTCCAGGTTGATCAAATGTAGAATGATATGAATTACAATTTTATTATTTGTTTATATGCCATTTTTTTAAAATTCTTTTTTGCAAGCTCAGTCTATTTCCTACAGGAATTTTTTTTTATAGGCTCAAGACCGATGTGAGAACATTGCATTATAGACTTGCAATAGAGATGACATTAACCTATTTTAAAGGAAGCAAAATCTTATAAGATAAATCATGTCATTTCACTTAACATATTTTAATGAGTATGCTATCCCTTGCGGTTAATTGTGGACTGTTGTAATCGTGTTGATATGCTAAGCAATGCTTATCATTATGGAAAGACAAAGATTATCATTTTACTCTATCAAATTTATAATTACACGATCCCCGTTCATAACTCAAAATTGTACATCATACTCAATAATATTATTGTTGGCGTCTATATACAGTCCTTATTGACATTCACTATTAACACATATCACTACGCATATTACAATTCCATAATTACAAGTTTTCAGTTCAAAAGTTATTAAACCAATCGCTACGTACCTTTGTCTTTAGAACAAAATTAGAGACATATGCACGGGCTGTTACTCTAGTGTGTGTATTAGTAATACAAACTTGAATGGTTAAAATGTAAATTAAGTCTAGTAAAAATTAAAAACGATGGTTTTTACTTTTTTACCGTTCCAAATAACTGTTTTATTGATTTTAATTTCGGAAGGTTATCAACTAGGGAATTATGCTGATTCAATGTCTTGAATCTTTGGAACCCTAATTTTCCATTTTAACGTACACCATTTCTCTCACACCTGCAACCTAATTATATATATGAACACACGATATATATACACAGACGATGAATCTACCGAAATTGCCCTTAAATTAAGAAAATGGTGAAGAAGTGGATTGAATTTGAGGATGATCCATAAACAACAAGAGAAAGTAGAAGATTGGGAAGATTATGAGCAAGCCGTAGCTCGATTGTGTAGTTTATCTTGTGCTCTTAATCAACCCAATCTTCGCAAGCTCTCTTTAACCCACAACCTACAATCTCACTTGCAGGTCCTGTGCTCTTTCTCGTCAAATCATTATATTTTACGGGTCCAAACTCGATAAATAAATTATCTCGATAAATGAATAAAATTCTTTGGTTCTCAAATACCCCCTAGATGCATATCATATAATACAAGTATACAACCTATCACGCTATAATTATTATCAACTTATCGGATCACTGGATTTTTACTTTTGGGACAAATGTGAGTAGAAGTGCTGGCATTTTTTAGTGGTTGCAAAGACATGGTGGACCGCAAATATGGTGAGGCAAAAAATGTTCAAATAGTCATAGGTTACTAGAATAAAAGTGTTTCTTTATCTTTCTGCTACTTAATTAGGTGCTTTTGGATCACGGGATTTGAAGCCGGTTAAGGTTAATTGGAACTGGAATGAGATTTTAATGCAAAAATGTATTGGCATATTGTTCTCATTCCCATTTCCCAGGTTCAAATCCCCTATTAGTTATTCGGTAAACTGGTTTGAAGTTATGTCCACAAAGAAATATATTTTTTGTAATTGAGATTAGTGATGGTTCTTGTTTTATAATCTATACACACTTTAGAAGATCATATAAAGACTTTGATACTTCAACTAGCATGTCCTGTATTTGCTTATGCACTTGATAAATGTTGTTTTTTCGATTAAGGAGCAGTACTGCAAATACTTATATGACTTCTACATAATCTACTAACTCCTGTAAATCCGAGTGCTTTAGTTGATGATAAGTTAATGGCGTAATATTGCGGGGCAGGTAGAAGTGGAGACATTAAATCGATCAAATGAACTTGATGAGATGCACAAACAATTGGAGTCTCGCAAATTAATGATGAGAAAGACTTCAATGCATTCAAAGGTTGTTAAAGAGAGAGTTAAAAAGCAAGAGGAGCAACTTGGTGCCGAAGTAAAATCTCTGTTAGTTGCGGGAACTGCTCTTTCTGTCGCTAGTAAGCGATTGCAGGTATAAACATACTCATTGTTGTTAACAGTACATCATCGAGTAGCAGAATGACCATGGACATTTTTTCTACTTCTCTTCTTATCTTGTTTACTAGTGATAAATTAATCTTGTAAAGGTCATGGAGTGTATGTTAGGTTCTTATGGTTCGTAAGCATACTTTTATACACAAATAGTTTGTTTAATCCATCATTGTTTTAGTAAAGACCAGAGTGGTTCTGATGTTCCGAGAGACAGGTATGAAATGTTGGTTCATGTGACAGAAGTTTTGAAGTGATTACTTTTAATTCTTAAACATGATTTCCTTTGATCTATTGTTGTCTTTGTTTTCATCTTTGTCCATTTGAGTAGCAGAGCTATGTTGTGTATACAGTAAAAATGATATAAAATATTATTATCGTACCAAAGGTGGACATTCTCACATTCATAGTATCATACTTTCAAAAAGTATGTATAAAATTTCAGAGTTATCTTCTGAAAGTTGAATTTATGATGTCTACAAGCTTAACGAATGCTAATATCAATGACTAATTTAATCAAATTTGTGACTGATATATCTAACACTACTAGACCAACATTATTGCATACTATGTTTTAATGTGGTAAAGGAGAGTGTAAATAGTATTCTCCTAATTTTGCTGCATTCTGGTTTGAAATCTTTACTCCTCAGTAACTGCCATTTGTGGCTGTCATTTCGGTGAAACATATGATTAGTTTGCAACTCTTATAGGTTGCACAAGCAGCAGTGAATAATACTTTCTTGCATGCTCTTTTGTCAATGAAATGTGAACTTCAATTTTTTTTTTCTTTTTTCCTTTTTGCTTTTGAAGGTTTCTAGTTGAAAGAAACCAATCTCTTTGCTGTTTGTCTGTAAACTGAACTCTTTTGTCACTATAGCTTTATTTGCATTACATATTACAGCTGCACACACTAATATATATTATGAAATTTGATATTTGAGTATCTATTTAAGTACAATTGGTATGTCGAGAAACACGTAGCATTACATGATTTGGCACAATCTTATATTGTGTCAAGCTGTACTAGTCTCCATGTGATGATGGTAAAGCCTAATTATAGTTATTACAGGAAGCCAATGCGTCATTGGCCGGAGTGGGAGGTTGCACATGTCTCAAAAACTTGGGGAAGTTGCTAAGACTGAGTCAGCAGTACATGGTATCACAAGTTTCATTAATCTACCCCGTCAAAGTTGTGGCGGGACACACAGGTTAACAAAATCTTGAATCATTTACCTCTAGTAGTAAGTCTGGTTTTACTGTCTTGTAATGAATCTTCTAAATCAGAAAAATGTGCACCAACTTCATCTAGCTTTTAGAGCTGTGTCTTTAGGGTTTTACAACTCAAATAGCCAGAATAGTAAAGATATTAGTAAGGCAGGGCTCTGTCTGCAGTCTGCACAACAATAGTAAACGGAAGCACCTTGCCTAAATGCAGCAGTTGTTTTATTAAATTCAAATGCAAAGCTATGAGTATCGTTGCTTGCTTATGAGTAATGAGTAAATATAAATCATGCATTATCAACTACTTATAGATTTTTCCACCTGCATTGTGCTTCTACTATTTGGGTACAGAATTTTCTTTAGACTGTATTTGCAGTTTGTTTAGCCTGCTTTCTCTAATTTGATTTACTTTCCTGATATTCTTCTTTTTCAAAATATTGAGTTAGACGCTCGTGGATGTGGAGAACAGAACAGGTAGCACATATATTATGAATATATGATTAAGCCTTCTCTTGACAAGTTCTTGCTGTTATCATGTTGTATCTAGCTAGTTTTTAGTAAATATTACATAAATATAGGCACTAACTCTTGTATGTCCTTCTCTATCTTGTTTTTTTCCTAATACATAATTTTCCGGAACCCGTCTTTTAAGATTTTTTTTTTCATGGTAATCCGTTTTGCATTTAATACTTGGCTTTCCAGGAGAAAGATTGGACGATAAGTGTTCTGTCACATTTTGTTTGCTTTGAAACTTAATGTTCTTTCTTTTAGTACCTTAGATGTATTATGTTATGTGCAGAAGCTGAAAAGTTTGTTGCAAAAGTTTTTCCCATATGATTCGCCTCAACATAACACATGCAATTATTTGTCTCAGTATGTGCATGTGGCGGTTCTTTTATATAAATAATCTAATCACGGGTATAGAAAGTTTTTGATGTATAAATTTGTCTAGATATTTGGTCTGTATATCATTACCTGGAGATAGTTTTGTTCTTAAATCAAAATACGAGATTTGATTTGTTATATACTTGTTGATATAATGTTTCTTGATCTAATTATCCTAAATAACACGCATTCGCTTATTTATTCTGGTTTCAGATACTTGATATTTAAGTCATGTTACCAAGAGTCATTCCATTGCTTATATTTTCTGTTTGTATAGTTGCTAGGCTTGTTAGGTGCTTTCATAGATAATGGCAGTTTCTCATAGAGTTGCCTTATGGTACCGCTCAGCCTTGTTGGCCACTCTTATTTTATTTACTGCAATTGACCTTCCCTTACAGAAAACTAAATAAAAAGAATCATTCTGATTCTCATCTTCTTACTTTTCTCCAGGGGATGGATCATTACTATTTCAGGTCTTCATCTCTCCTTGCTCCCTTTCACGGAAATAAGCTTTTTCACTAAAAATAAGGAGGTTCGAAGATCTGCAACAGCCCTGGGATATGTTGCACATGTAAATTCTTTTTCTCCTCCTGATACACATACGATGATTCATGATGTAATGTTGTTCACTACTGGCATTTGTTCCTGTCATCACTACTGAAGAAACATTTAATAGCTTTTTTTACTAATAAGGTGGTTTAAAGATCTGCAACATCCCTGCGATATGTTGCACATGTAAATTCTCCGTCTCCTCCTGATACACTTAATGATTCATGCTGTAATGTTGAAGAAAAATGTTTAGCTATGCTCTGCTGGCATTTGTTCCAAATTATCATAACTTCAATACTAACATTTGATAGCTTATACAAAAAATCAATTCGCAGAGAATTTCCCATTGGTAAACTGTATAGTTTTAAAACAAATGTAACATCTTAGACACTGTTAGTCGTTTTGGTCTCTTCTGAGCAAATTATGTATTGTGTACTCTTTTCAGTTTAATACCGTACCACAAAATTGTAAATACCGTAGAATTTACCTATTTCATCTTTAGTTGTCTTGGACATTTGTTCTAGTACGTTATACGTAGATTAACTTGGTGGGGTTTTGCTTTACAAAAAATATTGACTTCGTAACTGTCTCTGTTACAGGCCGTTTCACTTGTAGCTACCTATTTAAAAGTTCCCTTGCGTTACCCGACGTGGGCGGTTCTAGATCATTTATACGTGATTATGCACCTTCCATAGAGCCAAGAGTAGCTGATTCGGCATCAAGTGTACCCCTTTCTTCAAATTCGAAGCCTATTGAATTCCCTCTTTTTTTAGGACAAGATACGACCAGAGCAGCTTATGCCCTATTCCTGCTAAATAAGGTAATCTTGCCCCTACTAATAATATATATTTAATTGTGGCTGTGGAGCTTGAGGGAAAAGGTCTCTTAAGAACCGTGATGTAGCACACGAAATTGGTCGAGTTTTTGGCTTATAGGTGGTACTATATCTCAGATTCCATGCAAGAATGCACTCAAAGTTTTAAATTTTTTGTTTGTATTCTCGTTGTCTAAAAATATAACTGAATTTTGCAGTATTAATTTTTCCTTTCTCTATTATCATAATTTCTGTAACCTGGAGTTTAGTTCACCTCTCTATCATTACAGGATCTAGAGCAGCTCTTAAATTACATTGGTGTTAAGAGTTTAGGGCCGCACCATGTACTGGCCAATTTGAGGCAACTCCTCAAGACCATCCTTTCTCCAGAATATATTGACACATAACTTGTAAGTTCCTGTAAATGTTCCTACCTGTATTCTTACAAATAATTTGATGGGTGCTAAAATTTTAGTGAAGCACCTAGCCGTAGTTCCCAGTGTTGTGAAGATACAGTAGTTTGATAAATACTTGTATACTTCAAGCTTTTATACTTTAGTAGCTTATAACCCGTGCGAAGCACGGGTTTTCTTTGATAGGTTATAAAATTTATTTAACATTATAATTATATTTTTATATAATCTTTATTTTTAATAATTTTTTAATTTTAATTTAATATAAATTTATATAATGACATGCATGGTTTAAAATTTATTTTGTAAAATTCTAAATTAAAAATGTCGTTGACGGGTTCGAACTTTGAATTTTTATTAATTAATTTAATTATATAATATATCTTATTATTAGATCTAACGATTCTTATTTATTACTAAAAATAATGATTTGAATATATGGTGAGATATTTTGGGGTGTATATTAGTGATCGCAAGATTAATTTTAAATTAAAAAGTAACGTGTTTTAATTACAAAAATTACTACTAAAAATAATTACGGAAAGATATGGTGTGATATTTTGGATATATATTAATTATTGTAATATTAGTTTTAAATTAAATGGTAAATTATTTTAATTAGAAGTAAAATCTTTAGAAAAAATGGGTAATTGAGTTGTTGGAACAGAAAAAAGAGTCCAAGTAGAAGTTCAATGTGGATGAAGGAATTTTAATCGGAATATAATTACGTTAACATTAGTAATTAGATTTTTGAGTTATTTTTGTAATTTAATTATTTATTTTAATAATTAGGATAACCAAACCGAAAACCAAAATTTTCAATGTTTCGGCTTTAATACCCGTGCGAAGCACGGGTTTCTTTTGATAAGTTATAAAATTTATTTAACATTATAATTATGTTTTTATATAATTCTTATTTTTAATTTTAATTTAATATAAATTTATATAATGATATGCATGGTTTGAAATTTATTTTGTAAAATTCTAAATTAAAAGTGTCGTTGACGGGTTCTAACTTTGAATTTTTAGTAAATTAATCATATAATATATCTTATTATTAGATCTAACGATTCTTATTTATTACTAAAAATAATGATTTGAATATATGGTGAGATATTTTTGGGTGTATATTAGTTATCGCAAGATTAATTTTAAATTAAAAACTAACTTGTTTTAATTACAAAAATTACTACTGAAATAATTACGAAAAGATATGATGTGATATTTTGGATATATATTAATTATTGTAATATTAGTTTTAAATTAAATGGTAAAGTGTTTCAATTAGAAGTAAAATCTTTAGAAAAAATGGGTAATTGAGTTGTTGGAGCTGAAAAAAGAGTCCAAGTAGAAGCTCAATATGGATAAAGGAATTTTAATCTGAATATAATTACGTTAACCTTAGTAATTAGTTTTTTAAGTTATTTTTATAATTTAATTATCTGTGAAAACCAAAATAAATGGGATAACCAAACCGAAAACCAAAACTTTCAATGTTTCGGCTTTAATATAATAGTACTAGCTTATAACCCGTGCGAAGCACGGGCTTTTTTTGATAAGTTATAAAATTTATTTAACATTATAATTATGTTTTATATAATCCTTATTTTTAATAATTTTTTTAATTTTAATTTAATATAAATTTATATAATGATATGCATGGTTTGAAATTTATTTTGTAAAATTCTAAATTAAAAATGTCGTTGACGGGTTCTAACTTTGAATTTTTAGTAAATTAATTTAATCATGTGATATATCTTATAATTAGATCTAATGATTCTTATTTATTACTAAAAATAATGATTTGAATATATGGTGAGATATTTTTGGGTGTATATTAGTTATCGCATGATTAATTTTAAATTAAAATGTAACGTGTTTTAATTACAAAAATTACTACTAAAAATAATTACGGAAAGATATGGTGTGATATTTTGGATATATATTAATTATTGTAATATTAGTTTTAAATATATGGTGAGATATTTTTGGGTGTATGTTAGTTATCGCATGATTAATTTTAAATTAAAAAGTAAAGTGTTTTAATTACAAAAATTACTACTAAAAATAATTACGGAAAGATATGGTGTGATATTTTGGATATATATTAATTATTATAATATTAGTTTTAAATTAAATGGTAAAGTGTTTCAATTAAAAGTAAAATCTTTAGAAAAAATGGGTAATTGAGTTGTTGGAGCAGAAAAAAGAGTCAAAGTAGAAGCTCAATATGGATGAAGGAATTTTAATCGGAATATAATTACGTTAACATTAGTAATTAGCTTTTTGAGTTGTTTTTGTAATTTAATTATTTATTTTAATAATTAGGATAACCAAACCGAAAACCAAAACTTTTAATGTTTCGGCTTTAAATAATTAGGATAACCAAACCGAAATAGTATAGATAGATAGATATATAGATATAATAAGGATATAAAGGATATAATTAAATTATTTTGTTAAATGTGATAGTTTTGATTACGGGGCTTGGATGGGCTGCGAATTGGAGTTGAATGGATTGTTTGTAGATTAATATTTTTATGGATCAGACCCAACTTTTAACCCATTCTATCAAACCGTGTATTGAATTGATGAAGAGGGTGTAAATTAGGTTTAGAAGAATAGAGTTCTGTGCACAGTGTTTGTGAAGACAACGGAGGTTTTAAGTTTAGCTATATTAGTAATGGTGTAAATATAAAATACCATTGTGTCTTTAGGACTATAGCCAATAACGGATTAAAATTGATTTATTTTATATTTAAAATTATTTAAAAATTAAATTAACCAAACCGAAAACCAAAATAAATAGGATAACCAAACTGAAAACCAAAACTTTCAATGTTTCGACTTTAATATAATAGTATAGATAGATCTGAATATTCCCGTAAATAAGGACATATTTATATTGAATTTTTATTACAAAATTTGAGAAGTTGTAGGATTTTGTGGCCCGAGAGTCATAGAAAGTCTACCGCTCAGACTCGTATTATTTACGATAATAAAATTCAATATAAAACTACAAGATTTTTGTAGTCTATGAGGAAGATAGTACTCAGATTTTCTACTTTCACTTTTTGCAAGAGGGCTGAGCATGATGCATTTGAATTGTTTAGTAGCTAGGAAACTAGTAAATACCATATACAGAATTTCACTATCAAATGCCCGAATCATGGAATTTCATCCCGGTTAATGGGATTATGAATGAGATTTTAATACAAAAATGTATTAAAAATTCATTTTCATTTCTGTTAATCGGTAAAAATGTATTAGAATCTCATTCTCATTTCTATAAATGGGGTTGAAATTTTGTGATCCAAACAACCATAAGAGATCTTATTACTTGGTTCATCTTCCCGTATAAACGAAAGCACGAGATGTTTCCCCCACGCCACCATTAAAGTCCCACTTGCATGATAGTTAAACACAATAATTCTCCAACAAGATGATTCAGACTATAGTACTCGGTAGACAATGAACTATTTGTACGGTGTAACATGTAAATACACATGTTCTTGAATCTTGAGAGGAAGGAACATCATTCATGTTTTGGCCTACTCCGATTTTTCAGATTCGATTTGCAAAAAATCCGGGTTAAATTAATCACAAATTGTCAAAGTATTGATATAGCAATTTACTATGAAATATATTGTTCAATAAAAATTTGTAACAAATAATTGAATTAAGTCGGTCAAAAGTGTTGTTCCCAGTTTTAAAGCTTGAAATGGTCTGATCTCCTTAAAGGAACCCATGTCACCATCGCTATCGTCTTTTTCTTAATTTTTCTTGCTCATGGCTGTTGTCATTTTTGTTGCTTTATTCACCATCATCAGCAGTAAATTCTTGGCATTGAATCGACCTACTTCTTCATTAATAGCCTATTCATTATCTTAGACCCGTCACTAAATAAATATTATAAACTTTGTGATCAATCAAAACTTAAAAAATATCGATTTGAAAATTTTGATTTACACAATTAAATCTTGATTAAATAATAATTGGTAAAACAATAATTCTATTAAAATATTTTTTTTTCATATTCCAATATAATGGAGAATAAAATAATATTTTAGAAACCACTAATTTATCCGATAATTCTTTCTAATTATGCTTGCACATCCTGAATAAAAAAACAAGGAATATGTTAGACACCTTCGTGTCTCACAATGGACGGTGAGGAAAGAATAGATACGTGTTTGTGTCTATACCAAGCCCTTTGTCTTTAATGTTGGAAAACTTGTCAAAATATCATAATACACTAAAGACCACAACAAAGATTAGCATAATCGACACACTTAACAAAACAATCACATTCATTGTGCCTATAAAAACTTACCTCTATTTCCATACAACTAACCAAAAATTTATATTATATTAATAAATTCATTTTTGTCATACTATTATATTAGTGTTAGTTTGAATACTAAGAGTATCTTCAAGAGCCTCTCTATTTAAGCTCTTGACTCAAAAAATGAGGAGAGAAAATGAAAATATTGCTCCAAGAGACTCTTAGTGGCTCTTAAAAATACTAAGAACCTCTTCTCTCTCCTCATTTCTAAGAGCCACTAGTAGCTCTTAACTTATATTTTAATAATAAAATACTCATGTCTATCAATTCTTGCACAACTTTTGGTTGTAGTGGGGTTGATTTATTAATAAATTATAAATAAAGAGCTAATATAAAGAGCATTGTTGGAGTTTGACACATAAACCAATGTAATAACTTGCTAAGAGCCATTTTTTTATATTATTTTTAAGAGTGAATGTAGGAGTCTCTTGGAGATGCTCTAATACAAGTACTGCTTAATATTTTTATTTATTTTTGAAATGACAAGTACTGTTTAATACTCCCTATGCCTAAAAACCCTTCTAATTTGGGTAAAAACACAGGTTTTAAGGAATAATATAAACTAAGCTTACAAATAATTGGGAGGGAGAATTAAGGGGGAAATCAGATAAAGTTAGGGGGGAAAAGGAGATAAACTTTCCCTCCATTTTATGTTAGCATTCAAATGAACCAATCACAAAGCTCCATTACATGTACATGGATTACAAAAAGCTGATTACATCAGCTAATTACATAAGCAATAAAACAGATTACATTCAAAAAACAGATTACATAAAAAAAACAGAGGCATCACTGCTTGGCTATTCTCTGCTCAGAAAAATGAGTTTTCCTATAAAATCTGAGAATATTGTCGTCATGAGCCGTTGAAAAGTAGATGGGTCATTACACAAATCAAAGGGTAGTCTACGATATGCAAAAGTACCATAAGGACAAGTAAAGGTTGTCTTTTCTTGATCCTCGGGAGCAATGGGAATCTGAAAATATCCCGAGAATCCATCTAGAAAATTATAATACTCATTACCTGCAAGTCTTTCGAGCATTTGATCAATAAATGGGAGGGGAAAGTGATCTTTACGAGTAGCATTATTTAGTTTCCTATAATCAATGCAAACTCTCCAACCTGTTACAGTCCTAGTGGGAATTAATTCATTCTTTTCATTATAGTCATCCCATCCTTCTTATGTACAACGTATATTGGAGTAACCAAGTTACTATTTGGAACAGCATCTAACTAAATATCACAACAACGATTAGCATCGATTAGCATAATCGACAGTTCGACACACGTAACTAAACAATCACATCTACATCCATTGATCCATACAACTAACCAAAAATTTATATTATATTAATAAATTCATTTTTGTCATACTATTATATTAGTGTTAGTTTGAATACTAATACAAGTATTGTTTAATATTTTTTTTATTTTTGAAATGACAAGTACTGTTTAATATTAATCCACTGCTAAAGTCGGATTATCATGATTTACGAAGTAACAGAAGGCACTAAAATGTCATTATAATCGACATCCATGTATAAATCCATACTAGTTTATACCTCGTGGAATGTACGGATTTTTTTTTGAAATATATTAAATTTTATTTTATGTTATAAATATATTTATAGATAATCATTATTTACTATATTTTATGTAAATTTAATTTACATAATTTAATATAAATTTAATTTATAAAGGGGTTGAGTTGGCACAGTGGTAAAGTGTGCAATACATGAACCGAGAGGTCATGGGTTCGACTCCTGCCGGGGGTCAAAAAAACCGGAAACAGCCTCTCTACCCTTGGGTAGAGGCATGGCTGCGTACAACCTACCCCCCTCAGCATGCGGGATATACTGAGTACGTTGAGTTGAGTTATAGTTTTAATATAAATTTAATTAATGATATGCATGATTTAAAACTTATAATATAAAATTTTAAAATAAGTATGTCGTGGATGGAATTCAAACCTTGAAATTTTAGTAAATTAATTTAATCATATATTATATCTAATCATTTGATCTAACGATTATGTTTTTTTACTAAAAATATAATGTTCATTATTCGTAGTATACGGATTTCTATTATATTTTGTTAGTGATTAGAAGATATGGTGCGATATTTTTTTGGTATATATTAATTATTGCAAGATTTTGTTTTAAATTAAAAGTTAACAGGTTTTATTAAAAAAAATTATTATTGACTGGAAAATATGATATTTTAGGTGTTTATAAAAAGTAATATCATCAATTAAAAAGTAAACATTTTTTAATTAAAAAGGCGATCGGCTAATTAACATTTATCATATTATTTTATTATTTATTTTAATAATTGGGATGACCATGCCGAAAACCGAACCGACAAACTTTCAATGCCCGCGCGATGCACGGGTTTCTTTTATTATGTTATAAATTTATTTAATACTAGCTTATAACCCGTGCAATGCACGGGTTTCTTATATTATATTATAAATTTTATTTAATATTATAATTAGGTTTTTATATAATCATTATTTCAATAATTTTTTTTAATTTTAATTTAACATAATTTAACATGCTCATGTTTATAAATTATACTAATGTTTCCTTATTATAAACAACGTATACGATTTTTAATATATTTTATTAATAATTGAGAAATATGTTATGATATTTCCGGGTATATATTAATTATTGTAAGATTTGTTGTAAATTAAAAAGGTAACGTGTTTTAATTATAAAGAAAATATTAATGATTGAAAGATATGATACGACTGATCTTTTTATGTGTTTATAAAAGGTAATATCTTCAACTAAAATTAAATGTGAAAAAGGCAATCGACTAATACCATTAATTATAACGTGTTTTAATTCGAAAGGAAATAATAATGATGGAAAGATATGATACGATTGATATTTTTAGGTGTTTATAAAAGCTAATATCTCGACTAATTACCATTAATTATATTATGTTATTATTTATTTTAGGTGTATTTATTTTTCTTTATAATGAAGGGTAAATAAGTAAATTCACTCAGTACCAAAAAACTGGTACCAAAACTTTCAATGTTTCGGCTTTTATATAATTGTATAGATTACAATTATGTTTTTATATAATCATCATTGTTAATAATTTTTTTAATTTTAATTTTATATAATTTAATATACTCATGTTTACGGATTATACTAATGTTTCCTTATTATGAACAACATATACGGATTTTTAATATATTTTATTAACAATTGAAAAAAGTGGTGTGATATTTTCGGGTATATATTAATTATTGTAAGATTAGTTTTAAATCAAAAAGGTAACGTGTTTTAAATTGAAAGAAATATTAATGATTGAAAGATATGATACGATTGATGTTTTTAGATGTTTATAAAATGTAATATCTTCAACTGAAAGTAAATGTGAAAAAGGCAATCGACTAATTACCATTAATTATATTATGTTATTATTTATTTTACGTGTTTTAATATTATAGATAGCATACATATTTTTCTTTATAATGAAGGGTGAATAAATAAATTCACGAAGTACAAACAGGACCAAAACGTTTAATGTTTATTCTGAAGAAAAAATTGGGCATGAGACTACCTCAGAGATATCTCCTAAGGTTATAGGTGATTTGTATACTTATAAAGTAAGGGGTCCAGCAGAAACATTTTTGTAAATATAAATTTTTTTGATGATTTTACATAAATACCTTAAATTTGTATTAAAAATATTTTAACCTAAGGTATAATTCTGAGGTCTTACTCATGCAGATGAAACATATTCTAAATATATAGATTCGTTGTTCATAAATCATACATGTATCATTATTTTAAAATATAGAGGCTTAAATTTACATGTGAGTTCAGCTTGTCGTTGCTGTGCGGAAGTTGTCCGAGGATAGATAAACCATGAAAATTATTTGAAGTTCAAAAAACAATAATTTTATCAATTTATTGTGTATTTTATGTACGTGTAGGCCAATGTTCTACGTACAACTTTCTTATGGCCCCATTTTGGGAAATATTATTGTTTCATTGGAAAAATGTACGTGAATATGTACCTTTTCCTGAAATAAATAATTTATTTTTTCAAGATAACGAATGTTAA
The DNA here is from genome assembly GCA_036435485.1 of Saposhnikovia divaricata. Lineage (NCBI taxonomy): Eukaryota > Viridiplantae > Streptophyta > Magnoliopsida > Apiales > Apiaceae > Saposhnikovia > Saposhnikovia divaricata. The sequence continues at coordinate 132,524,075 of CM071599.1, read as the reverse complement.
ACTCTTTATGCACATTTTTTTCTAAAAACAATATGTAAATATAAACTTTTTTTCGAAATAAGTAAATTATAAATTAGATTTAAGATTTGACAAACATACCCTATATAAAATACTGGAAATAACAATATATATATATATATATATATATATATATATATATATATATATATATAGGGTCTTGTTCTAATAGAAACTAACTTAGAATAGAAACTAGAAACTAAACCTAAATTAAATATTTTAAGCTAATCTAATGACCAAATTAGGGGTACTCCAATACAAAAAGCGTTTAAAATTATTGTCTCTATTCAACAAAAATAAAAAAAATTTTAAAAATTTAAAAAAAAAAAAGTTACTGTTCACGTGATGACGTGACACGTGAACAGTAACTTTTTTTTTAATTTTTTTTAATTTTTTTTATATTTTTGTTGAATAGAGCCAAGAATTTTAAACGTTTTTTGTGAAGGTGCCCCTAGCGGGGCCATTAAAATAAATGAAATATAATTTATTTAGTGTAGGTTTCTAGTTTCTATTCTAAGGTTGGTTTCTATTTGAACGCTAGCATATATATATATATATATATATATATATATATATATATATATATATATATATATATATATATATATATATATATATATATATATATATATATATATATATGGGATGACATTATAAAAAGAACCATCTTATATGAAATCGAGTCCAAGAAAGAATCATCATAAAATATATATTTACTTTTTTGTATAAAATATAATTATAAATATTATTTAATAAACTAAAAATAAACTTTTCTTTTTGGAAAATCATTAAAAATTAATGAAATAATCCAAAACAATTCTACCATAAAATCAAATTTATCCAAAATGATTCTACTGTAAAATCAATTTTAAATCAAGTTTTTTGTTCAAATTTTATATGTTAAATACTTTATAAAGTTTATATGTCGTTAGTATTCTACATTAAAATCAAATTTTAAGTTTTTAAAAATTATATTTATAATTTATTGATGAAATTCTATGGTGGAATCAATGATTCTTTCCGGGATATTATATAAGAAGGTTCTCTATGGAATAATGATCATACTATCTATCTATCTCTATACATAGACCATTATTCAAGGAAAACCTTTATATATATAATATTATAAAATTTTATTAATAATTTTAAACTAAAAATTTTCAAAACATAAAATTTAATTCAAATGTAGAATATGAATGATATAAAATTTTATTAAAAAAATTGATATGTAAAATTTGAACAAAAAACTTTATTTTGAATTTGATTCTATTGTAAAATCATTTTAGATAAATTTGATTCTATGATGGAATCGTTTTGAATTATTTCATTAATTTTCAATGATTTAATCGAAAAAAAAATCAGTAATTTCATTTTTGATTTTCTAATTAAGATTTATAATTATATTTCATACAAAATAAGATAAATATATGTATTTTGTGTAGTTCTCTCTTAGATTTCATATGAGGTGTTTCTCTCTAGAGTGTCACCCATATAATCCCCTTTTATAGGATATTTCGGTACCAAATTTGGTTCCACCTTTATTTTGTTTCACCTTAAATTTCTATTTTTTCTAGGATTTTATATTATTTTTAAATAAATTAAAATTTTATAATCTTTATTAAAAAGCAAAATCCCTTTTTTTAATGGTACTTCCGTAATAAATTTCTCTTTCTCCTAGAATTATGTATTATTTTTTTAATAAAACTTTTATTAATAAGCGAAATCCCTTTTACATGGTATTTGGGTACCAAATTTGGTTTTACCTTTTTTTTTGTTTTACATTATATATAGGATTTAAAAGGTCTTAATAGTAAAGATTATTTCATTATTTATCTTTTTTATTATTTATTAAAGGTTATTTTGAGATAATCAAGACCATAAAAATGGGATTTATTACCTTTATAATGTAAGATACCAGATTATTTTAGAATTTATTATTATTATTTTATTAATTATTATGTTAATTAGTATTTAAAGAATAGAGTTGGATTTGAGGATATCGTTGTGGAATTCAACGATATTTAGTATTGAGTTTATATGAGTATATATTGAGTTATGTGTGCCAATGTGTGCCCCAGTATTTTATTGGTATTTTAGTGATTTAAAAATATTTAAATCAAGTATTATTGATCTTCAAAAATCTTTATTTAATTATCGGAGGGCTTAAAAATCATGAAATCTTTTGTAAAATTATCTTCATATATTTATTGAGTTTTTAAAATTGTTGGGTGGATTAATTTGGATGTTTCGGTATTTTAAAATGATTTTAAGAGTTTTATTGCTTTTAAAGGATCGAAACTTGTAAAATTCATATTTAATTCATTTTTGATGCAAAAAATATTTTAAAAATATGTGCGTGTTTGTAATTTTATGTTCTATATTTTAAAAATGAAAAGTTTAATTTTTTCGAGTATTTTATTGGATTTCGATTTATTAGAGTCGGTTAAGAGTAGTAAGTGGGGCGAGTAATATAGATTTGTGGTTATTGGGCCAAGCCCAATAATAAGTGAAGGCAGTAGAACCTTCAGGAGAGAGCAAGAAACGGGGAGAGAGAAAAATATGAGAGGAGGAGAAGAAAAGAGAGAAAAAGAAAAAGAAGAGTAGAGAGATTGGGAGAGAATTGAGATAGATTAAAGAGAAGAGTTTGGGGGTTTAATTGAAGGAAGAAGAAGATGATGGGTATGTGAGTGTTGTGCAGTTCGTGTGTGTGTATGTATATATATACATACGCGCGTGTAGCAGCGGCGGCTGTGACGCCCCCAAATCCGAGGTCAAAGATTCAAGTCGTCACATCACCATCCAACCATATTATACCTGTATTAACTTTACAACTCAACAATACATCCATCCATACCTCAATCTTACGCACAAACAAGTTAGAGCCTCAGAAACGATAATCAAAATTAACACTAAATATTACAATTCATCTGTACAATCCAGAATCTTACGCACTTCCACTTATACAACTACACTTGAAGACAAGTCTTACTATTACAGTTGAAAATCTATCAGACCTACTCTGTAGTATTTATCAGGAACTAAATCATCTCCGGGGTAAATCTTCTACTCCTCTTCTGCTGGTGCGGAGTTAATCGGCCAAATTCTTTTCTTTCTGAAAAGTTTTTATAAAGCAAGAATGAGCTACATAATGCTCAGCAAGTTCACCATTTTGAAAAATAATAATGTGGTTTATTTCGAAAACATTCCCAACTATATGGGTATATATCTCAGATTTCAAAACATAATTGGACAATATATATGTCCGAGTTTGAATAAAACATCTATACTCACTAAGGAGCTTTAAGAATAACATATGAACCCTATATAAGGTTCCCATTTCAATATATCTCAAGTTTGAAAATATATACATTGAGTATATCACTTTCGGCAAAACACTCTACGGTTAACATACTGTACAGGGAATACATCATTGCAAACCTCTTTCCTTCCATTAGCTTAGAAGGTTTCTCATTCAAAAACATTTCATTCTTTGAAATAATTGCAAGAGTGCACTAACACGTGCCAATATTATAGAAAATCTTGCAGTTCTAGATACTGCACGATATCAATATTTTTCTTATCAAAAACCACACTATCGGCAACTTGGGACTTAGGCCCAAGAAGCAGTGTTTGAGTATTTTTCCAAAGTGGAGGATGGGACTGGAAGAAAACATAAAAACCTGACAAGGATTGACGATGATCAGTCGCCACAACCAAGTCCAACAATCCGCGGGTCTTCTCTACCGGTAGAAGGATAGAAACTACATCCGTAACTATCCTCGGGTGAAAACTACATCCGAAATCACCCTCGATGAAAACTACATCCGTAATCATCCTTCGGCAACACCTGGGCCGGAATAATAATTGATGGACCGCCTGGCTCACGGCCGCTTACACATCCCGGGAATCGTTCGTCAACGATTCCCACACCTGCCAGAGTCCCCCCCTTTTTTTCTTTCTTGTCAAAAATCATTTTGATAGAAAATTCGAGTAGTTGAAGTTCGACCTCAGTCGACCGATAATTCTTGAAAAGTGTACAAGAAGCAAAACCTGACCGGGGGTTTTCGAAAATGTTTTGGGTTCGAAAGAGTTCGAGTTTGAAAACGATGAAGGTATCTTGGATTAGTTTTGTCTTTAAAATATTGAACAATAATTAATAAATGATATTTTGAGATTTAATATAAATAATTAATAAAATAATTATTTAATTAAAATAAGCTTTTAATCCAAGATAGATATTTTTGAGTATTTATAATAATGTAAAAATAATAAATGCTTAAGTATACGATACTTCCCGAATGACCCTTCGGGTTTTCGCAATTTAATCACGATACAATAATATACCGCTCCCCGGTCAATAGTATATTTGGACCGCTACGACCTCTATTGCTAGAGTCGTTGTCCGAAGAAAACATTTTCATTCTAAGTTCAAGGGTGTACAAACACATATGTGCATATATCTCAAACTTCAACATAACCTCATAAAGCATAAGCATATAATACGTTTGAAAGCCACAAACACAACAGTGAAAATCCTCATATATAAGTTTTGAAAAGTAAACTTGCCTTGGTGAGGTTGGGGTGGTCGAGCTTGCGGAGTGGAATGATGATCTATACATAACCAATAGTCGTTCGTTAGTACCTTAACAATATCTTTTTAGTTACGAGGTTTTAGGGGACACAAAATTAACTTAATGACTTCGTCTTATGACTCTCTAGCCCCACTATAGGTTCATGTCATCACTCGATTATGCTCGTCACTTATTCGACTTAATTTGGTTACCATATTCGAAGCGTATTCATTCCCCCTTAAATCATACTCCACTTACGACTTTTTCACTTGCGCGAATTCTACTCTAACATTTTTATAAAATTGAAAAATATATACTTTAATCCAATTCTTTTTGGTTAGCCTTCACCACTGCAATTACTAGCTCCCCTAATTTTTCCATGATCCTACATAAATTTTTAGGGGTTTAAAGATGGTTCACAAGGGGACCATTTAGTGCAGATCGGATTCCAGAACCACTCTTCACTTCTCAGGCCATAACTCAAAATCTACACATCACCTAGTCATGAACCTTATATTTCTGGAAACTACATTCAAATACCTTTCCAACCATATGCATTAGGACCTCAGGGGACAAGATTTAGGGGTTCAAAACCCTCGTACAAGACAGTACATGTTCCCAGAAAATTTTCACAGCTTGCTTTCTTACTTAACCATTCAAGAATCCTATGTATACATCACAACCATCATCTATACCATCAAGATCATACTCTATAGCACACATGGAGTTATATACACTAACCACAAGCTTAAAAATCACAACAACAACATTTAAACTCAAGATCTTCATCATCCATAACTCATATGACCAAGATATGCACCAATAATTGTAGATCTAGCAATATGAACTATAAACAAGTCATGGCTAAGGGTTGAGAGAGTTTATACCTTCCTTGATGTGTGTAATAGCTTTCTAAACCTTGTATAACCCTTGTATAGCCTTGGGTAAGCTTGGATGATCAAAAGAAATGAAGAAAACAAAGTTAGTAATTCGGAGTTATTAGAACCCGACTGAAAGATCATAGAAAACGAGGCCCTTACCAAGCTTTTCTGATCGAGGCTTCTAAAGGAGAGTTGTATAGAATCTTAACAGCTTTCTAACCATATAAAGAACACGAAATTTCATTGAGTAATGAAGGAGATATGGCCGTTTGAAAATCAGTACAGAAGCTGTTACGAATTCTGGCAGTTTGGTTTCTTCATTTGGGGAGGTGATTTGCCTAGGCTATACTACTTGGATTGCTATGAAATTTGGAGTGATTCTTGCCCATGGAGTGGAGAGGCTTTGGTTAAAATTTGGTGATGTGTAAAGCTCTATATCTTGAGATATGGATTTTTCTTTGATGGTTGTTCTTGCTGAGCAGTTTTGAAGAAAATGAGATGGAGAGCTTTTTGTTTTCTTTCTTTGACTAATTTTTTATCTAACCTCTAGATAATCTCAGTTGGGTGGCTGAGTTTGATACTCTTAGGCTTGTGCAAGGTCTATCCAAGAAGTTTCATTTATATTTGTTTGGTTTTTGCTTGTTTTTACCACATTATCCTTGCATTTTCATAATTCTTCCACTCTTGCCCTTGCCCCTTGGCTTTCACCATAAGCCACTTGATATAATGCATGTGGTTCCATCTTGTTATGAACTCAATCAAAATTCCATGATTCGTTCGTTTTATCGCTTAATCTCGTTATAAAGTTTCAGCGGTTTCTAGAATGCTCGTTTCACTATATTTGTGGTTTTCGTTCTAAATCCCCAAATCAAATATAATAAAATTCTAAAATATTAACTCCTCAATTCCTCAAATTAAATATCTCATTTCTTGATATTACTGATATATAATTCACTGCTCGGTCAAATATTACACGAAAATAGAATTTGGAATTTCTGAATTCCGATCGCATTTACATACACTTATTTACTCCGTAGATTATTAGTATAACTTCGGAATATCCACACTACGTCTCGTACATAGGTGGCATGAAAAATTTTCTTAATCCTCAAAATCACTATTCATCCACCAAATTACTATTCATTGATGCACTTCATCATAATAGGAAAAGTTTTAATTCTACTGAAATTTTGGGTTCTTACAGCGGCAGTGGGAAAAGAAGAGGCGCGGTGGCTGGACAGCGGGGGAAGAGGCGGCGCAGCCATGGTGGTGGCCGGAGTCGCAAGGGCAGGTGGTGGCCTGAGTTGTGGCGCAGCAGCAGTTCGGGAAAAGAGTGAGAAAGAGAGAGAGAGAGAGAGAGAGAGAGAGAGAGAGAGAGAGAGAGAGAGAGAGAGAAGGGAGAGACTCGTGAGGGAGACTCCGACGAGGTTGATTTTCCAGTGGATTAGCTCCGGTGATGATGTGGTATAATATCTTACTTTAATTTTTTTCTTATTATTTTTATCTAATTGTTGTAATTAGTTTAGAGATGAATTGAGATTTATTAGTTAATCATTGCGATTTAATTAATTAATTGTAAATGGTGAGATGTATGTGTTAATTTTTGATAATTAGGGTATATTGAATTTTGAGAATATTGTTGTGATTTAATTGTGAGCTTAATGTGCTAATTGTTGTAAGTAGATTACGAATATTGTTCTAATTTCTATAAGTTAATTTGGAGAGTTAAGTTGCTAATTAAAATTGTGGAGTTAATTTGTGAGTCCGATATCATGTTCGGATTAGTGATTACTAATTTTTTTAATTGTTAGTTGTCGTATTTAATGCGCTAAGAGTTTGTTTGAATTACTAAGTGATAAATGTCTATTTTGTTAGATGTTATAAGTGGGGTTGTATCAATTGTTGGAGTTATATGAGTTTGCTAATTGTAAATGATTTCGATTAAGTTGAATTGTATAATTGTTTTAGTAGTATATTTCGATTTAAATGTTATTTATCAAAGATTTACTGTGAGATTTATTTTATTTTATTATGTATTTATCTGCGAGGAGTTGTAATGAGATCACGAGTCTTAAATGTCAATATTTAAAGACTTGTGTAATTCTCTTCAACTAGTTCCTCGGGCTTACGAATATCCATGATTAGCTATCACGAGTATAATTAATATACTTGAGTGATGTGATCATTGATATAGCGTAAGTAATAGTTAGTGCTAGGGGTTGTTCCCTAGGGCTTACGAACATCAATGATTGGTTGTCACGTGTGTCATTAAATGCGTGAGAAATACGATCATTGGTGTAGCGCAAGTAGTAGTGTAATGTAAATTATTATGTGCTATGTGCCGCATGTCAGGGCGGATACTTTCCTTATGTGTTTATTTTATATTGCTGTCATAGAAGCAACTTGATATTATCCTTGGGTTGTTGAATTGAAAAACAGGGGAATAGTCCTATTTACGAATACTTCATGCCAAAATTTTCTGAAAATCCCCTGTATTTAAAGTTATTTAAATTATTTGATTTAAAGATTTAAGGGCATGTATGTGTATGAGTGATTAAGTACATATGTGATGATTAATGAGGTGTGGGTATATATATTTATGTATGTATTGCTTTGCGAGTTGTAAGTAATTAGTTATCAATTGGGTTGTTTGTGTACTAAATAGTACTTTGCTATTATTTCGAGTATAATTAGGGATTCGATATGGACCCATCGAGCGTGTTGACGAGAAGATTGAAGGAAAATGAATGCATGACGAGTAAAGACCGAAGTATAGTAAGTAGCGAATCGACGCATTGGAATCGAGGCAAGTACACTAACCCTCGCTTATCGTTCAAGTGAGATAAATATGTTTATATTCAGTATAAGTATTCCCTTCAAATCCGTATTGCTAGTATCCTCTCCTTCAAATTATTGATAAGAATATATTTTATTCATATATCATGTGGAAAGTAGAATTTCAGTTTTATTGCCAGTATTATTCTTTCTTAAGTATTGTCAGTAATATTCTGTTAAAGTTTTTGCTGGTATTGCATTCTTATTCCTTGTTTTAGTATAATGTTCTTAATGTAGATGGTTTCCCTGAGATTAATTGATAGTAAAGTAGTTTAATGGAATTGGAAGAATTTTATAAAAATGTGGACCAGCTTCGTGGTCAGAGTAGTAAAGGCCAATGTCAATAAGTGCCTAGTGAGGGATCCCAGAGTATTGTTTCTAGCTGGACTTTACGTGGCTGATCACCCGTAATGTCCAGAGTATGATGAAAACTCCAATTCTATTAAATGTTGTTTTTACGCAAATATATTCTTATGATAGAATGTTTAAGTTAAAGTACATTTTCATTTCCAAGTATGTTGGATATAAAGTTATGATTTGAGTTAATAAATACTGTTAGTATAAAAATGGAAAGTTATTTATATTAGTGTTTTGAACGGTGATAACTAATTCATGGTTATTATGGTCGCTGTGGCATTTGTTGCGCAGTGATAGTGAGAATCGAGAATGAATTGAGATCTTCTTATTTATTCAAACTCATGATTGTCAGGCCGGTTAGGCAGCTAGGTATGCAAACGCTTAGTGACATGAATGAAATTTGAGTAACTGAGAATTTCTTGGAGATTTTGTTAAAGCGATAGTTAAAGTATTTTGCAAGTATTAAAAGTATTGAATCTAGTTGTTGTGGAATAAAAACTAGGTTACGATTTGTAATTAATGCTAGGGTGGTTGAGCTTCGAGCTTTAATGGTTGTTTCCGTGTTACGAGACTGATCGGTCCTCACAGAGTGCCTACGTATCTCGTTATTGAGAATCAAGCCAAGACATAGTTCTAGGTGATGGTGCCCTCGAGGCTATGGCGGCGAGAGCTCACCTAGGACGCAGTGGCTTGTATGTCCTTATTCGAGGATTAAGCCAAAACGTGGTGGGTAACGTATGGAGCTGTGTCCAAAACGTAAGTGACGTATTGAGCTCTGCCCAAAAACGTAGTTCTGAGATGAGGGGTTAGACCCTACCAGAGACTTGGTGGACAAGTCTTCCTTGAGGAAGGTTCTAGATCTCTTCCTTATAGGAATCAGTTTCCATGTTGAAATATGTATCTTGGAGGCTAAGTCAGGCAAGAGTAATATCCTTGTTTGACTCTTATTTGCTGATCTGTTTATTACCCTTAATATTAATTACGAAATTAATATTATAAATAGGGTTTGGGCCCATCTGGTGGGCCCCACGTTTGGACCATTCTGGGTCTAATTAATGCCACATTAAATGTGTCTTTAGGGCTTACTTTTAGCCCATATCATTTGCCCCCCAACTTCTAGGAAAACTGATCAGGTTTTCCTTGAAGTTTTAACGGCCTTTTTCGAGACTTGGGTCAGGGTTCATCTTTGTACACTAGTGTTTCACGAGTATTGTCTTTATGTAAAGCGTGGAGCGACCGACGCGTTCATGACAATGTTAATTCGATGCTAATCGGCACTAATCAGCCTTAACGATGCTTAAACAATGTTTAAACGACGTTAAACGGCATAAAACGGTACTAAACGGTGCTAAACGGCACTAGACGGTGCTAAACAGCCTTAAACAATGTTTAAACAGTGTTAAACAATGTTAAAAGGATAAAATGGCACTCACGGTGCTAAACGACACTACTCGGTGCTAATCGGCACTAAACGGTGCTTAAACGACACTAATCGGTGCTAATCGGCACTAAACGGTGCTTAAACGACACTAATCGGTGCTAATCGGCACTAAACGGTGCTAATGACACTAAAAGTGCTATCGACACTAACAGTGCTATTGACACTAACAGTGCTATTGGCACTAACAACACTAAATAGTGCTAATGGCACTAAACAGCGCTGAAAGGCACTAAACGACGCTAGACATTGCTAATGGCACTATACGGTGCTAGTGGTGCTAAATGGTGTTAACGGCACTAATAGCACTAAATGGTACTAACGGCACTAAGCAGTGCTAAAAGGCATTAAACGACGCTAGGCAGCGTTAACAGCACTAAACGGTGCTAGCGGTGCTAAATTTTAATTTCGGCTTCGTATTGATTTTCACGTTCAGCACGTCAAGATTGAAGTTCAACGCCAATTCGAGGACCCAGACTAAAAATCAATCTTGGTTAGTCAAGAAAACTCGAGGACCAGGACCACAAATCACCCGTGATCGGCTGGATCTACGGGCGATCCGTGGTCGGCCAGTCGGAGGTCGGCCAAAGCCTCTCAAAACACCATGATCGGCCAGTTGGTGGTCGGCTAAGGGTATCCAAGATTATAGAAAATTCAATTAGCTTCGCGTGGACTGTAAGATCATCCAAATCTGACATCCGGAGCTCAAGATATGGCCCAAACAGCGTTGAAGGATCGCATTGAGTTCCCGGTCGGCCTAAGGGCTTCAAAATGCCTCGGTCTGCCAGTACCCAGTCGGACAAGAGTCTCCAAGACTGTAGAAAATTCAGAGAGCTTCGCGTGGACAGTAAGATCGTCCAAATCTGACATCCGGAGCTCAAGATATGGCCCAAACAGCGTCAACAGTCCGTGTAGGACTGAAAATCAGTCTTGGTCGGCTGACGCCCTCCTTGGAGCTTGGTCGGCCAAATGGTGGTCGGCTAGTGGTCTCCAAGACTATATAAAACTTAGAGATCTTCGCGTGGACTGTAAGATCGTCCAAATCTGATACCCGGAGCTCAAGATATGGCCCAAACATCGTCAACAGTCCGTGTAGGACTGAAAATCAGTCTTGGTCGGCTGACGCCCTCCTTGGAGTTTTGTCGGCCAAATGGTGGTCGGCTAGTAAACCCGGACCTGAAAATCATCTGTGGTCTTGAGGATCGAGAAACTTGATCTTGATCTCAAGTCATCCGTGATCTTAAGGATCAAGAAACTTGATCTTGATCTCAAGGATCAAGAAACTTGATCTTGATCCCAAATCACTATTTTGGTCATTCGTGACTTTGTTATCTTGAGGATCAAGAATCTTGGTCTTGATCTCAAATCATCCATGATCTCAAGGAGAATCATCCAAGATTCGCTGAAAAAGTCGAGGTTCAGGGTTAGAAACTATCCGAGGTTTGCTGAAAAAATCGAGATTCAGGACCACGAATCAAACCGCGATCGGCCGGACCACGGAGTAGCTCGTGATCGGCCATAAGGTGATCGGACAGAGGGCTCCAAGCCACCATGGTCGGCCACATCATGGTCGGCTGGAAGGTGGTCGGCCGAAAGGCCCGAAATCTTCGTGGTCGGCCGGGAGGTGGTCGGCTGCGGCCCCTCGTGTGCCATGGTCGGCTGCCTCGTGGTCGGCTACGGCCCTCCGGGTGTCGTGGTCGGCCACTTCGTGGTTGGCTATTAAACCCGGACCTGAAAACCATCCATGGATCTTGATCTCAAGTTACTATCTTGGTCATTCGTGACTTCATTATTTTAAGGATCAAGAACCTCGATCTTGATCTTAAGTCGTCAGGGATCTAGGATCTAAAATCATCCGTGGTCTTAGAAAGTTAGGGACCTCAGATCTAGGATCTAAAATCATCCGTGGTCTTAGAAAGTTATGGACCTCGGATCTAGGATCCAAAATCATCCGTGGTCTTAGACCTCGTGGTCGGCTGCTGCTCCTTCGGGCATGGTGGTCGGCCACTTCGTGGTTGGCTAAGGTGCCCGGACCTAAAGCCATCCGTGGTCTTAGAGAGTTATGGACCTCGGGTCTAGAATCTAAAACCATCTGTGGTCTTAGAAAGTTATGGACCTCGGGTCTAGGATCTAAAACCATTCGTGGTCTTAGAAAGTTATGGACCTCGGGTCTAGGATCTAAAACCATCCGTGGTCTTAGAAAGTTATGGACCTCGGGTCTAGGATCTAAAACCATCCGTGGTATTAGAAAGTTATGGACCTCGGGTCTAGGATCTAAAACCATCCGTGGTCTTAGAAAGTTATGGCCACAACTTTGAAAGTTGTGGCTCTCGGTTCATCACATTGTACATCACATTTCGAACATCAACTTCAATTGACTGGAACAAGAGCTCGGTCAACCATTGCTTGGTCCTTGAACCTCATCGTCAGTATATGAACGTCAATATTTGGACCTCAACGTCAATTAATCGATATTTGGACCTCAACGTCAGTGACCGATCATCGCATGTCGTTATTTAAAGTTGATGACCAAACATACATCCTTCACTTCAAATTGGCTTTCATAACTTTCATGACCTTCTGGGCCTTAACTCGCTTGTTGAATCCTTGGTTTTAAACCTTGAATTCATTCATGGTTATTCTGGCCAAGCCCAATCCGGCTATCAAGGCTTTATACTCAGCTTCGTTGTTGATTATCAAAGAATCCAACTTCAAGGCATACTCAGCTGTGAACCCATCGGGGCTTTGCAAAACTAAACCTTTACCACTAGATTTTGTTTTTGATGCTCCATCAAAATAGAGCACCCAATATTCCTTCTGATCAGGTACAAGTTCTTCATCTTTATCTCCACTTTCAGGGGTGGTTATCATCTCCTGCCCCCCGACTTCTTGGTTGCTAATGGTACATTTAACCACGAAGTCAGCCAATGCCTGGGCCTTAATGGCTGTTCGAGGCTTATATGTGATATCATCTGCAGGCCTTTCTTGGTGTTCCTTACCACCGTGGACATCCATGTCTTCGATCGAAAGGACCTGCCCCCCGACTCCATCGAGGCTACATAACAGCTTCGTGCCATAACAGCTTCGTGCCATCTTTTGATCACCTTTATGTTCTCCAACACCATTCCTGGTTGGGAACTTGATCTTCATATGATAAGTTGAGGCAACAACCTTGAATGCATGAAGTCCAGTCCTTCCGAAGATAGTGTTGTATGTTGAAACCACCTTGATTACTATGAAATTTAACATCTGAGTGGCCTCCTGTCCAATAGTTACAGGCAACTGAATAGTCCCTTCAACTTTGGATTCTACTCCATTAAATCCATACATAGGCTATTGGGGGTTAATTGAGAATCATTGTACCCCATCTTCACAAATGCATCATGAAACAGAATGTCAACGGAAGCTCCATTGTCTATCAAGACTCGCTTCACCTCCGAGTTTCCAATCACAAGAGTTATGACCAACGGGTCGTCATGGGGGAACTTCACCCCTTCCAAGTCTGAGTCATCAAAACCAATCACCACCTTAGTTTTTGCACGCTTCGGGGCCTCTCCCACGATGTGCATCACTTCTCTGGCATAAGCCTTCCGAGAATTCCTTGTTGTCCCGGCCGCGGTTGGGCCTCCTGAGATCATGTTGATTACTGGCCCTCGGGGCTGTGGGTTGTGATCTCGATCATCATCACTCATATCATACTCTCTTCTCTGATTACCACGGTCTTCACCCTTAGTGAAGTGGCTCAGTTTCCCTCTACGGATCAAAAACTCGATCTCATCTTTGAGTTGCTTTCAATCATCAGTGTCATGCCCCACATCTCTATGGAATCTGCAATGCTGATTTTTGTTTCTCTTTGCGGGGTCACCCCTAGGTGGCTTCGGCCATCGGAAATCCTTATCCTTTTCAATGTCCAACAAGATTCGACTCCTAGGAGTATTCAACCTTGCATACTCAGTGAACCTTGGCCCTTGGTTCTTCTTAGGAGTAGAGTCGGAGTCGTCGCCGGTTCAGGGATACTTGTCCCTAGCATCGTACTCTTGCTCTTGTTTCCGTTTTTTTGAGTCATTGGCGCCCTTTCCATTACCCACTACGACCTCCTTTTTCATGTTGTCCTCAGCTTTAATATACTTGTCAGCTCTTCGTTGAAGTTCGGCCATATTCTCCGGGGGGTGCTTTGCCAATGATCTTTTAAAGAATGGATCAGTGGTTCCGTGTTCCAGGGCCACTATGGCTACCTTGTTCTCCAGGTCGGTAATATTCAGCGTCTCCTTTGTGAATCGCTTGAGATAATCTCTCAAATTTTCGTTCTTCCCTTGTACTACGTACATAAGGGATGCGGAGCTCTTCTCATGAATTCTCCCACTAATGAATTGGTTGATGAAAGCAGCGCTTAACTCCTTAAAAGATCCAATCAAGTTTGCAGGCAAGCGACTATACCACCTTTGTGCCATGCCCGACAGGGTTTGAGGGAACGCCCTACACTACAGGGCATCACTTGCAGGCTGCAGCAGCAGTGCGTTTGAAAACGTTCTTACATGATTTGCGGGATCACCCATTCCATCATAAGTCTTGATTGTTGGCATCTTAAACTTCTTTGAGATACGGGCGTTCATCACCTCATCAGTAAACGCGGGTGTGGGATCATCAGGATCTCCAAGTGGCATCAAATCTTTGGGGTTTCCCTTGGGGATTTCCACCCTAGTTGTTTTTCTAGTTGAGGCATCAGCCTTTTTGTGCCTCCTTGAAGGCCTCTCCAAATCTATGATGGGGATCCTCCCTGTGGTTGGAGGAGGTAGGTTTCGATTCAACCTACCTTGTTCCCTTGCCATATCTTCCTTCAACCTCAGGATCTCAGCCTCATGAGCCTTGATCCTTTCAGTAGTTGTTAAAGGAGGTTCATCATGGATGGTTTGAGTCCTCCTTCGAGGTTCTCTACTAGCACGGTGCCTCCTCGGGGCTTCATCACGCTTATCATCATCATCATCATCATCAGATGATGAATCATCAGTATAAGGGCTAGAGTAGTCGGTATATTCTCGAACTCGGATCTGCAAAGCGTGACCACTTGGTCTAGTTCCTTGAATATGAGGGTAGTTAGGCAGACCATACCTCGGGTTCGTATTCAAGGGGAGATCCGTAGTGTGAATCTGTATCCCTGGTGGTGGGTTGTCAGGATTGAAAAGGGGAGAAACCACCATCTGGAGAGGGTTAGTTTCTTGATTTGCTTGGTTGCCCACAGGCAGTGTACTCTCAACGTGGGGATAAGCCCCTGATTGTTGAGAAACTTGAGATTGGGTGATCACGCCTGATGCTGGAGGAGCCTGTTGGATGATCGCCCCTAATGCTGGGGGAATCTGTTGGATGATCGCCCCTGATGCTGGGGGCACCGGCTCGGTGGCAGGTGGAGCAGAGTTGAGAGGTACGGCCTCAGTCGATGTTGGTGTTATTCTTCGTGTTTGAACCATGGTTGATGTTGTCTTCCCACAAACGGCGCCAAATGTTGTGGAATAAAAACTAGGTTACGATTTGTAATTAATGCTAGGGTGGTTGAGCTTCGAGCTTTAATGGTTGTTTCCGTGTTACGAGACTGATCGGTCCTCACAGAGTGCCTACGTATCTCGTTATTGAGAATCAAGCCAAGACATAGTTCTAGGTGATGGTGCCCTCGAGGCTATGGCGGCGAGAGCTCACCTAGGACGCAGTGGCTTGTATGTCCTTATTCGAGGATTAAGCCAAAACGTGGTGGGTAACGTATGGAGCTGTGTCCAAAACGTAAGTGACGTATTGAGCTCTGCCCAAAAACGTAGTTCTGAGATGAGGGGTTAGACCCTTTATATAGGCTGAGAAGCCCTAGAATTATGGTAGGAGTCAGAGACTTGGTGGACAAGTCTTCCTTGAGGAAGGTTCTAGATCTCTTCCTTATAGGAATCAGTTTCCATGTTGAAATATGTATCTTGGAGGCTAAGTCAGGCAAGAGTAATATCCTTGTTTGACTCTTATTTGCTGATCTGTTTATTACCCTTAATATTAATTACGAAATTAATATTATAAATAGGGTTTGGGCCCATCTGGTGGGCCCCACGTTTGGACCATTCTGGGTCTAATTAATGCCACATTAAATGTGTCTTTAGGGATTACTTTTAGCCCATATCACTAGTATTACGAACCTTCTCAGTTATTAAATTCTGATTTCGAGTTATAAATGTTTTAAATGATATTAATATTCTGTTAAAGTTAAGAATCACTACACCATAGATGACTTTTTACAACACTTAGGGGGGGTGTTACCTTCTCGGGTGTTACCATAGCTATGAAATTTTGGACCTACTACAACACTCTAGTTTTGGTGTTACCATATCCTTAAAGGTATGTTACCTTAGCTGTGGAAGGTGTTAAATTTAGTAACACCATGGGTTGTGTTACCATAGAGTATAATTAACATATTTTTGAATTTTATTTATAATTAACGATTTAATAATTATTAAAATTTAAAATTCAATAATTTTAATCAAGTCATTGAATTTATTATTATAAAAATAATATTCTATAATTATTGAGTATAATATGTTTAAATTATTATTCTATAATTGAAATATTACACTTTATTTTCATACAATTTTCACAAGAAAAATAATTATTTTTGTAATATTAGAAAGAAAAAGTAACATAAGGAAAAAATGGTCTTTAAAAAAAACATAAGGAAAAATTGGGGAAAAAACATACGTGTTGGCTGGTGGTGGAAATGAAAATTAAAGCGGGCTTTCATCAAAAAAATAAAAAAGGAAAGCGGGCTTTCAAAGTTTAGTCGGGAGAATTGGGGAAAATTGGTCAATTAGGTCACACATACTCACCTCTCTCTCTCTCCCTCACCGCTCTCTCTCGAACACTCACACACCTCTCTGCCTCTCTCTCGCAGTAAATTTTCACACTCAAGCTCGCTCATGCTCATTGAAGCTCACACTCAATCTCGCTAACGCTCACTCAAGCTCTGCCTCACTTGCGGATTAGGGTTAGGGTTGGATTAAGGGTTATCAAACTCAATCCGCCTCTCTCACTTGCAATTAAGGTATAAATCTCGCTTTTTATCCTTCGATCTGTAAATATAAATGCGTTAATGCTTCGATTTATATATATATATATATATATATATATATATATATATATATATATATATATATATATATATATGTGTGTGTGTGTGTGTTGCATGCTTCGATTTTGACCCCTCTCTCTCCATCTCTCTCTCACCATTCTCTCTCGGTCTCTCTCCATTTCTTTCTCACCCTTCTCTCTCTCTCTCTCTCTATCTCTCTCTCTCCCTCCCTCTCTCTCTCTCTCTCTCTCTCTCTCTCTCTCTCTCTCTCGCTCTCTCTCTCTCTCTCTCTCTCTCTCTCTCCCTCTCTCCCTCTCCCTCTCTATCCATCTCTCCATCTGAATTATATGCCTAAAGTCAATGTGTTTCTCGAATTTATGATATATTATTAAAATCTGCGATAATTTTAATTTATGCGTTAATTTCTGCACTTATTCTCTGCTTTATTTGTTTGCTAATGTCTGAATTCCTGTTCTCGAATTTATGATATATTATTAAAATCTGCGATAATTTTAATTTATGTGTTAGTTTCTGCACTTATTCGCTGCTTTATTTGTTTGCTAATGTCTGAATTCCTGTTCGAATTAAGTTGCTATTTCTGAATTTCTGAGCTGCTGAATCGTTGAGTTGTTGTTTAGTGAGTGTTAGTCGAATGAGTCATCGAGTTTCTGCGATTTGTTTCTAGTTGCTAAGTTTGTAATTGCGAGTTTTTCTTTTCAATTTCCTGGGCTGCGTTTTTGTTGGTTTTACTGTTCAAGTTATTGTCACGAGTTTTAGTAGCTTGTTCCGTGTCGAAGTAGTGATGAATTGAGTTCATTCTTGTTGATTCTGTATTGCTGTGTCACAAGTCTGTTAGAGTCCTCGAGTTTTTTGTTAGATTCTATGCTAAGTTTTGTCGAGCTCTTTCTGTGTGTGTTCATGTTTATTCGTTGTTTTATGGCTAAGCTGAATTTCGTGGCTGTTAAGCTACTGTTTTCTGTGTTCTACTGTTAAGCTTCCCCAACTGACTTAGAACTAAGTGGGTATGTATATATATATATATTACAATTATTGCTTGGGTGTTTTAACTCATGTATATATATTCCACTTATTTGTATAGTTAGTTAGGTCTTGAAAGGTAGCTGTTTGCTTAGGTTAGTGTAGTTAATATAAGCGTGCTTGATATTAATGTAGTAATGGACGACGAAGGAAACTCATGGATAACACTTCCAAAGTTTAGTGATGGTTACCTTAGCGGAATAAAAGCTTTTATTCGGAATGCAGTTTCTAGATTTTCCGTAGGTGATGAAATAACATGTCCCTGCAAGAAATGTAAAAATGACAAGTGGTTTCGTCAAGATACAATATACGACCATCTCATATACAATGGTCCATCTCCATTGTATATGGAATGGATGTGTGAGGTTTCTCGACTAAACTGTGAGGAAGATATGGATTGTGATGCCAATATAGGTTTTGGAGATAATCTAGACAACATGTTTCATCGTACTCATGGTATGCAAAATGGTGAAGATGAGGACACGACAGATGCCCAGGACGATAAATTTCATCGCCATGTTGAAGATGGAAAGCAACCGCTATATCCAGGCTGTTCAAAATATTCGCGATTAAGTTTTATCCTTAGGCTTTATTCTTTAAAATATGAACATGGAATTACGGAGGCTGCATTCGGGGATTTACTAGAGTTGATGAGAGATGCTTTTCCACAGGCCCACATTCCTTTATCTTTCAATGCCGCAAAGAATATCATTAAAGATTTAGGTCTTAGTTACGAAAAAATACACGCATGTCCAAACGATTGCATGTTGTACTGGGCAGAAAATAAAGATAAAGATGTTTGTGAAACTTGTGGTTTTTCAAGATGGGCAGTAGTGGAAAGGGAAGGCAGTAGTGACAATGATCCAAAGAAGGTGATTCGCAAAGTCCCCGCGAAAGTTATGCGCTATTTTCCGTTGAAACCAAGGCTGCAAAGGTTGTATATGTCAAAGGAGTATGCTAAACTTATGTTATGGCATGACATCGGACGAATAAAAGATGGGAAACTTAGACATCCAGCTGATGCCGAGGCTTGGCAAGCGATGGATGCAAGGTATCCTAATTTTGCAGTAGAAAATAGAAATATCCGACTTGGTGTAGCCGCTGATGGATTCAGTCCTTACCGTACAATGAGTTCAGTTCACTCAACATGGCCAATTGTTTTGGTAAATTACAACCTCCCACCTTGGCTATGCATGAAGCCTGAAAATTTAATTCTGTCAACAATCATCTCCGGTCCAGATTCTTCGAAGAATAGTATTGATGTATATATGCAGCCTCTAATACAAGAGTTGAAAGAATTATGGGATATAGGCATAAAAACCTTTGATGCGTTGACTGATGAAAATTTTACGCTACGTGCAAGTGTTTTATGGATCATTAGCGATTTTCCAGGATATACGATGTTATCCGGTTGGAGTACAAAGGTTAAATTGGCCTGTTCCATATGCCATTATGAAACATCTTCACAATACTTGAAACATAGTAAAAAAATGTGCTACATGAATCATAGAAAATTTCTAGATCCGGAGCACAAGTGGAGGTTTGACAAAAGAAGATTCAATGGTGAAGTTGAAATGGGACAGGCTCCACCAGTTTTAACCGGAGCAGATATACTCGAATTATTGTCGGGCTTTGAAAATGAATTTGGAAATGTCAATAGCAAGACAAAGGGCAAAAGAGGTACAAAGCGTAAAAGGGATTCCCCTTTCAAAAAAAAGTCGATATTTTTCAATTTACCGTATTGGAGTCACAATTTGTTGCGGCATAACCTTGATGTTATGCATATCGAAAAAAACATATGTGATAATATACTTGGTACTTTGTTGAATATTAGCGGCAAGTCGAAAGACCATTTGAATGCTCGTTTTGATTTACAAGATCTGGGAATCAGGAAGGTCCTTCATCCAGTTAAATCAGGTGATGGAAAATATCATGTGATTAAGGCTGCTATCTTTGACATGACGAAAGAAGAGAAAGAAATATTTTGCTCAGTTTTGGATGTTAGTCACAGAGGCATGCCTGAATACATCTAATAACAAGCCTAAGTATGTGTAATGCTATGCATTACCTACATGACCTCTTAACTGAGGGAACCTCTAGTTGTAGAGTTTCTATTTGTTCTGTACTTGTAATAGGCATCAAATTCTAGTTGTGTTACTGTAATTATAAAGTCAAGAATAATGCTTGAAAGAAGTTCCAAGGTTCATGCCTCAAGCAAGGAGATATAGACTGCCAAATAATCACAGTTGGGATTTGAAGAAATGAAGAATTTGCCTAAGTACCAATTCGAGAAGTACATTTGTCTATTCGAGAAGTCTAGCATTCGAGAAGTCTGGAGTTCGATATCTCAGAAGACACTATTCGATATCTCTCAATATGCTATTCGATATCTCAGGGATTCGATATGTCAAAATGCTCTATTCGATATCTCAAGGAGTCCCAGAGAAAAGAGCTATTCGAGAAGTGATTCGATATGTCAAGATAACACTATTCGAGAACTCAGAGTTATCGATCAAGTCAACTCCAGTTCTCGAATCACTCACTTAGTCACTTCTCGAATACATTCTTGAGGACAAAATACTGAAGAATTGTACAAGTCAGAAACCTGCAACAAGCCAGCACACTTTATTTGACTCTGTCCTATAAAGCATGCTGGAAAGCCTACAAAGAAGCTTGGAGAGATAAGACAAGGGACAAGGAGCTGAAGAAGTGGATCTAAACATGCTTTTCAAAGTCAAATCTGTAGCCGTTTGGACTCTTACTAAAGTGAGATAGACAGACTGGAAAGTGCTTTTGTTTACCTACCTCATTTGTAGCAAGTGGGTGTATCCATGTCTATAAGGATACAGCCTCACTTCCTTAGCTGTTAAGGTTTTGAAGTTTCTCAAAAATATCCAGAAAATATCTCTCTGAGAAAAACGAAGCTGAGAATACTATCATTTGTATTCACAGATTGTAGCAAGATCTTTATCTAATAAAATATTAGATTAAAGTGATATTGTGTTGTGTTTGTGTTTAATTATCCGCATCTTCATATCTCACACACTCATCACTTATCTTGCTGCAAAGATTCAAAACCGAAGAAAAATTCAAGAATCCATTCACCCCCCCCCTCTGTATTCTTTTACTGTATTCAATACTCAACAAGTGGTATCAGAGCAGGTTGTTTAATCTAAACAGAAAACGATCATGAGTTCGAATACACCAAAGACTACAGGTACGGTAAAGGTCCCTAAGTTCGACAAAGAGAATTACAACCTCTGGAAAATAAAAATGCTGTTGTTCATCAAAGCTGCCAATCCTCTCTACCCTGACATTCTCAAGAATGGTCCATTCATACCACAACAAGAAGTTGCTGAATCCACAGTGGGCGCAGTAGTCATTTCTAGATCATACGTTCCAAAAGAGCCATCCAAATGGACGGACTCAGAGAAGGAAAAGATTGCCCTAGACAGCCACCTCATGTTGTTAATCATAGACTCCTTGGATATGTCGATGTTTGCCAACGTAGCATCATGCAGATCAGCCAAGGACATGTGGAATCACATCGAGGTGTTATGTGAAGGGACAGAGGAGGTAAGAGAAAATAAGAAACAGATACTGGTCACACAGTATGAGGCGTTCATGGCACAGCCCAAGGAAAGTATCACTGATATGTTTGAGAGATTTCACAAGCTGGTGACTGAGCTCCAAATGAATGGGAAGGTTTACAGCACTAAGGAATTAAATATGAAGTTTCTACTATCGTCACCAAACCATCTAGAGCAAAGGGTCATATCTCTAAGAGAAAGAGATTTGAACAAAGTCACGTATGATGTGCTCTATGGGGTTTTAAAGACACACGAGCTTGAGTTGCTTCAAAAGAGGGCTATCCAAGCTAACCAAGGCAGAATGATAAACACATCCTGTGCCTTGATTGTCAACAAATCTATTCAAGACCTGGAAGCATCTGCAAGTCAGCTGAGAATAGAAGAGATAGTAGATGATGAAGAAACTGAGGAAGTAGTGACTGAACCTGCTGATGACAAGGAAGAAGATGAGTTCTACACTCTTGAAGAGCTGGATGGCATGGAAAATACATCATATGCTTTTATGGCTAGAAAATTTCCAAACATCAGATTCAAGAGGAATCAGCCCTTCAAGCCTAGACCTCAAAATCATTCATTCAACAAGGGCAAGGCACCTATGAAAACAAACAAGAACAGATTCAAAACCAGCTATGTGGATAGGTCATCTGTAAGATGTTATAGATGCAATGACCTAGGGCATTTTGCCAGTGAATGCAAGAAGCCTAAAAAGAAGGATAAGGAGTTTCTTGAGCTTGAAGCTAAGTATGAGGCCCTTCTAAAGAAGCAGACACCAGGTAAGGCTTACATAGCTGAAGGGAAGTGTTGGGATGATTCTGACAGTGATGGGGAAGAACAAGAATTCTGCAACTATGCCTTGATGGCCAATTCCAAAGAAGAACCATCTGCATCAGACTCACAGGTACCATCTCTCACTACCATAGACATGTCTGTTTCTGAATATAAATCTTTGGTTGAACAACTATCCGTTGAGATGTTTAACATTCATACTAGTATGACTGCTGCTAATGAAGAGATTGCTAAACTGTCTACTAGGAATGAACTGTTAAATAAGAGAAATGAGGAACTAGAGCTAACTACTGTGCAAATAGAAAATCTTAAACAAGAGATTGAGTATCTAAAGAACAAAGTTCTATGTGCTAGTCAAGTTGAGAAAGCTCTTAGGGATGAATTAGCTGAAAATGAATTTAAGTTGAAAACATTTAAGAA
The DNA here is from genome assembly GCA_036435485.1 of Saposhnikovia divaricata. Classification (NCBI taxonomy): domain Eukaryota; kingdom Viridiplantae; phylum Streptophyta; class Magnoliopsida; order Apiales; family Apiaceae; genus Saposhnikovia; species Saposhnikovia divaricata. The sequence continues at coordinate 132,501,048 of CM071599.1, read as the reverse complement.
TTCCTCTAGTCTATTGCAGTCTTATCATGAGAAAAATCTAGCTAGACCTAAGGCTGCCATTGGACTTGATTATGACACTCTTAAACAGAAGAAAGGCTATGCAGTCATTGAAGATGACATTGTTGTTCAAGAGGAGGTGCCTCAGATTTTGGAAAAGACTGAGAATCCAATATTTAAAACACCAACACTTGAGATTGATGAGGATGCCTTACTCATCAAGCAAATGTTGGAGGATGAAGATGAGGCACAATCAAATGAACAACAAGCATCCTCTGAGAGTAAGAATGTCAAAACCAAAGCCAAGGAGCCAGTAGGAGGTAGACCTAGACTTGGGAAATCTGTAAAGTTTGTTTCAGCTGGAAATTATGAGACTAAGAAGATAGTGACTAATAAGAGACCAAACAGGAATGGCAAATTAGGGATTAACAAAGATAACAACTATGCTTATGTGCCAAATGCCCCTAGGAAAGTTTGTCAAAACTGTTTTAGCTCTAATCATTTGACTCATGCTTGCAAGAAACCATCTGGTAGTGTTGCTAAACCATTCTATGATTGCTCTGTGCCTTTAAGACATAGAGACTCTCCTTTCTGTGATAAACTTGATTGTATGCCATGTAACATGAATGTGATGACTAGTTGTTTTAATTTGAGAAGACAATTCATGGAGGGCTGTATCAATCATAATGTTCACACACACTACACAAGGACAAAGTCTTCAAGTCCTCCTAAAGTTAGGAAGGTACCTCTGTCACCTAAGTCTAAGAACCCTGATTCTAAGACTCCCAACAGTGACAAGAAGACCAACATCAAGAAAACTGATAAGCATGCTGATTTTGATAAAACTGTCACTAAGTCACATGGACCCAAACTCGTTTGGGTACCAAAGAAGAAGTAATACTTTTGTGTTTGCAGGGCAAAGAAAGTAAAAAGAAGGTCATGTGGATTTTGGACAGTGGATGCTCAAATCATATGACTGGTGATATGGCCCTGCTATCACAGTATGAGGAAAAGGCTGGCCCAATGGTTGCTTTTGGAGATGACAGCATTGGCAACACACTGGGATATGGCAAGTTGGAAATTGGAAATGTCATCATTGAGAATGTAGCACTGGTCAAGGGGCTCAAGCATAATCTACTGAGTGTTGGTCAATTCACTGACAGAGGCTTCAAAGTGAACTTTGACAAAGATGAATGTTTGATCACCCACAAGAAGACTGGTGATTTTGCTCTGTCTGGAGTAAGGAAGGGAAGCCTGTTTGTAGCCAATATGGACTCTGCAAGCAAGGACACAATTTGTTGCTTCTACTCAAAAGCATCAAATGAAGACAGTTGGCTGTGGCACAAGAAGCTATCACACCTGAACTTCAAAGCCATTAATTCCCTAGTCAAAAGGGAGTTAGTGAGAGGCATGCCCACACTTGAATTCTGTCAAGAAGGAGTGTGTGAGGCGTGTCAAAAGGGAAAAATGAAAAGATCAAGCCACAAGTCAAAAACAGTGACATCTATAACCAAGCCCCTGCAACTGATTCATATGGATTTGTTTGGGCCTGTCAATATTATGTCACTAGGAAGGAAGAAGTATGCTCTTGTGATGGTTGATGATTTTACAAGGTATACATGGGTAGAATTTCTGGCATCAAAGGATGAGGCTCCACAAGTAATCATTGAGCACATAAAGAAAGTTGACAAAGAAGCAAAGGCCATAAATGCAAGTGTGATTGCATTAAGAAGTGATAATGGGACAGAATTCAGAAATGCCATGCTTGGAGCATTCTGCAAAGAAAATGGTATTTCTCAACAATTCTCAGCTCCAAGGACTCCACAACAAAATGGAGTTGTTGAGAGAAAGAATAGGACTCTGATAGAGGCTGCTAGAACAATGCTACTTGATGCAAAGATGCCTACATGTTTTTGGGCTGAGGCTGTGAGCACTGCATGCTACATCCAAAACAGAACCCTCATCAACAAAAACACTGGAAAGACACCTTACAACTTGATGACTGGAAAGAAGCCTACTCTAAAGTATGTTCATACTTTTGGAAGCAAGTGCTTTGTGCTAAAAGATAATTCAGAATATGTTGGAAAGTTTGATGCAAAGGCATTTGAAGGAATCTTTCTTGGCTATTCTATGGAAAGAATTGCATACAAAGTTTATGTCATTTGTCAAAAGAAAGTAATGGAGAGCACAGACGTAACATTTGATGACAGCAAACTACCTGGATTAGAAGAAGCCAATGATGAAGATAAAGATCCCTTGAAGTTTGACAATCTAGATGATTCTGATGAGGAGATTGAAAGTGAATCTGAACTCATAATCCAACAGACTCAAGTGAATGAAGAACCTGTGTCAACCAACAATGAAGAAACAAGCATCCAAGATACACCTGTGAAGAGTGACAACTTCACAGGGGGAGGAAATGTAGATGATCATGATCTAAATGATGAAGCAACATCAAGGATGAGAAATCAATCTGAACATACAAGGAAATGGGATAGATCACACACTGCAGATCAGATAATTGGAAATCCAAATGCAGGAGTAAGGACAAGGAGAGCAACTATAAATGAATGTCTCTATGGCTGCTTTCTATCCCAAGTTGAGCCTAAGAAACTTGATGATGCATTGTTGGATCCTGACTGGATAATTGCTATGCAAGAGGAGCTAAATCAATTTGAGAGGAGCAAAGTATGGGAACTAGTGCCTGCACCAAAGGATAGAACCGTTGTTGGAACTAAATGGGTTCTAAGGAATAAGATGGATGAAAATGGTGTAGTCATAAGGAACAAAGCAAGGTTGGTTGCAAAAGGATACTCTCAACAGGAAGGTATTGACTATGATGAGACCTTTGCCCCTGTTGCTAGACTAGAAGCCATCAGAATTTTCTTGGCATTTGCTGCACATTCTAATTTCAAGGTCTATCAAATGGATGTCAAGAGTGCATTCCTCAATGGGGAGTTGGAAGAAGAAGTATATGTGCAACAACCACCTGGCTTTGAGGATCCACAGTTTCCCCACTTTGTCTACAGATTACTTAAAGCATTGTATGGACTCAAGCAAGCTCCCAGGGCATGGTATGACACACTATCACAATTTCTACTGGAGAATCAATTCACTAGAGGCACACTGGACAAGACACTGTTCTACAAGAAACATGATGATGATATTATCCTAGTTCAAATTTATGTGGATGATATCATATTTGGCTCTACAAATGAGAAGCTGTGTGAAAAATTCTCTAAGCTCATGCAAAGCAGATATGAGATGAGTATGATGGGAGAATTAACATTCTTTCTTGGACTGCAAGTTAGTCAAAGGAAGGATGGCATTTTTATAAGCCAAACCAAATACATTAAAGATTTACTGAAGAAATTTGATTTGGAAGAATGTTCACCTGCGAAGACACCCATGGCCACTGCCACCAAGTTAGATGATGATGCTAAGGGCAAAAAGGTAGATATCTCAATCTACAGAGGCATGGTTGGTTCTCTACTCTACCTCACTGCTAGTAGGCCAGATATCATGTTTGCTACATGCTTATGTGCAAGGTTTCAATCAAACCCAAAGGAATCACACATGATAGCAATAAAAAGGATCTTCAAATATCTGAAAGGCACACCAAACTTGGGGTTATGGTATCCTAAGGACACAGGGTTCAATCTGGTTGGTTATTCTGATGCTGATTATGCTGGATGCAGAGTGGATAGGAAAAGCACATCAGGTAGCTGCCAGTTTCTTGGACAAAGGTTAGTCTCTTGGTACAGCAAGAAACAACAATCTGTGTCAACTTCCACAGCTGAAGCTGAATACATAGCTGCTGGAAGTTGCTGTGCTCAAGTGCTTTGGATTAGAAACCAACTTAGAGATTATGGACTTGTGTTGGAAAGAATTCCTATCATGTGTGACAACACAAGTGCAATCTCTATAGTTGCCAATCCTGTCAATCATTCTAGGACAAAGCACATTGACATCAGATATCATTTCATAAGGGAGCATGCAACTAATGGAACCATTGAGTTACATTATGTTCCCACAGAGAAACAACTAGCTGACATATTCACTAAGCCACTAGATGAAGCCACCTTCACAAGGTTGGTTAGTGAGATTGGAATGCTGAATTCTTCAAATTCTGGCTAAGTGAATATATCAACTAGATTGTTGCAGCAGTAAATACTTACTTTATCAAATGCCCAATATTTCTGAAGTAAGTATTGGCTGGATTATGATTTATAAATATTCCACAATGCTGCATATGTTGAAAATCATACATCTTTAGCTTGAAATTTCTGTGAAATTTTGAGAAAATCACTATTTAATTTAGTAGAATATTCTTCAGTGAATATTTCTGGTAAATTTTAAAAGATAGTGAAAATTGAATTTTATGAGTGAAAAGTATAGTTCGATAAGTCAGACTTCTCGAATGGTTCATTGTTTTGTCATGGCTCGAGTTCTCGAATAGGCCTATCAAGAACCCTCCTGAGTTCTCGAATAGTGTCTTTTAGAGAAATCGAATAGCACACTTTGAGTTCTCGAATAGAGTATTTTAGTTCTCTAATGATAGAGTTCTCGAATACTGCATTTGAGTTATCGAATCATTTGAAAAGGCTGATTTTTCGCTGACACTTAATCGCTTTTTGAATTTATATTCAAAACTTCATTTCACTCATAAAAATATATTCTTAACTTTGAATTTTCTTCTGAGTTAAATCACTGCCAGCTGTGAGTTAAAAACTGCCTGAGATATCGAATAAGCCTTTCTTGACTTCTCGAATAGTTGTTTCATACTTCTCGAATGACTTGTCGCTACAGAACACTTATCTATCGACAACTCAAGACATTCATATATATATATATACAACTTCACAACTATTCAATTCTTTTCGTTCGATTTCTCAAGCATCTCACTCCTGAAACCTCTGAAAAACCCTAACTGCGAATTTCTTCTTAAATCCTAATTCTCTTTTCTTCTCTACCCAAATGGCAAACCCTAAACTCACCATACCATCCCAAACTAATTTCATCGCAATCACCAGTGATGTGGAAGCACCGAATGCCAATTTCAAGTGCTTTGTTCGGTGGTTGTCTGAATCATACATCAAGAGTGCGCTCTCAGCCAACCCAACTCTGTACATAGATCTATTGGAACAATTCTGGAGGACTGCTACTGTGGAGGTCATCGCTCTTGAGAATGCTATCACCTCTTATATTGTTCACTGCAAGATTCAAGGAGAGGATATCACTATCACCACTGCAGACATGAATCAAGCCTTGGATATGCAACAAGAGACGTATGATGCTCTGGCCTCCAATGACGAGTTGGAAGAATTCTTTGACTTCATCAACTACTCTGATACTATCAAGCTGGGAAAGTTGAATAGGAAGTTCTTAAGGAAAGAATGGAGCTTTGTATTTGCTACACTTCTTCATGTATTCACTGCACGGAAATCAAGCTTTGATCAGATTAGTACACCCGTGCAGCAGCTTGCCTATGCCTTGGCTCATGGGAGAAAGATAGATGTTGGACTTCTCATCCTACAGGAACTCTATGGGAGACTTGGTCAGACCACAGCCAAGAGAGGTAATGAAATTTTCTTTCCTCGCTTTATTCAATCAGTACTCAACTTTAAAAATGCTTCATTGATTGAATTGCCTGGAGTAGATAAGAGTAAAATAGGCTATCCTAGGTCCATGACCAAACTCATTTTTGGTAATTTGGAGACTAGGAATGATGTGGATGTAAGACTTAACATAACTCCCCACATGGAGGGTTTGTTTAGGTCTTACCCCCACAACATGCCAATATTTGATTCAAAATCTCAGTTAGCACAGCCTAAGCAAGGAGAACAAAGTGCTAACCCAAGGCCTGCTAACCAACCCCCTCAGCCAAACACTCTATCCAGCAAAGAGCCAACTGCATCATCCTCTCAAAAGGGTGATGTTAGTAAAAAGAAGAGAAAACAGGTTGCTTCTGAACCTTTAGAAATCTTAACTGAAGCAGCCTTGGCTGTAGAACTAGGGTTAGAAAGTGATAAACCTGAGTTACCTATCATAAGCCTAAAGAAGAAGAAGAAGTCTAAAACCACCTCTTCAGTCACTCAAATGGCTGAAGTTGTAAAATCAGGGGCACACAGCTCACTAGATGTATCCTCTCAACAGGATGCATCTATAGAATCAAGCATCCTCCCCAATGCACCTATCTGTAAAGAGTCAGCACAAGGGAGTGATAAGGCTGGCACAACACTGAGTGGAGAGCACATCATAACTGAAACTCCCTCTATTTCTCAGGGGGAGTTGCCAAAATCTTGTCTACAACACACTTCTCTTTCAGAATCTACCACTCATATTTCTTTGAAGCCTGCAACTCAAGCAATTGAGGAGCAAGGCATTGATCATCAAGAATTCTTTTCCTTTGATGAGCCAATGAATTCAAGTGACTTGGTGCATGACACCTTGCTCACCACCCAGGTACCACATTTGGATGGTCAGGGAATGCATGCTGGGGCATATCCTAATGACACCATCACAAACACAGAGGATTCACTAGTTCTTACTAGAGACTCTGTGCCTGTGTCAACTACTGTTGTAACTCATCCCACTTCTGTGGAGACAACAGTAGTAGAGTCTGTTCATCCGGTTGCAGAAGTTGCATCTGTAACTGAGGAGCCTAGCAAGCCTAGCTCTAGCTCTAACTTTTTGTCTCAATGGCTGAAGCCTGTGCAACATGACAGTGCTTCAGGATCAGGGTCTGTTCCACCACAATTGACGGTTGAAGCACTTCAAAGCTTAGTTGTGGATCAGATCCCTGAGTTCACAAAAATTGCTCAGCACCTTCTCACTGCAAACATGCCCAATCCAGACTATGAAGCTATTCTCCTATGTCACAAAGAGGATGTAGAGCTACAGAAGGAGAAGATCATAGATGAAACTGAGAGAGATGGGAATATCGATGCTTGGCTGCAAGGAACCAATTCAATCCCTCTCTCAGAAGGTCTCCAGTATCTCAGAGAAGAGTACATCACATCACTAGGGTCCAATGCCAAATCTCTCAACCCTACTGATGTGTTTGAAGCAGTGAATGACAGCTATAAAGGCACTCTCAAGGCTGCACACTATCTTGGTAAAGGCTTAAAGACAGAAATTAATGAAGTGTGTTCAGCTACAACCAAGGAGGTGCATGAGATCAAGAGGACTTTTGATGCTAAATTCCCTCAATTGGAGACTGTTCTCAAGGACATTCGAACCTGCAATGCTACTTGCACCAGGATGGACAATGGTTTGGCTATTCTCAAGGATGCTGTCACAAATCTGGGGCACAAATTTCAATCCTTATCAGATCAGACAACTGATGCCAATGCCATGCTCAGGACCCTCTTTGCAAATCAATATGGAGACAAGCTGGTCACTGAGGTTCCTGTGCATGAGATGTCAAGGTTCGAAGTGCAGAGACTGAAGGATCAATCCCTATCTGGTTTTAAGGCCAATGAACTCTTCACTAAAGTGGATACTCTTGAAAAGGAGGTAGTCTCTCTCCGCAAGTCCAATGCTCATCTTACAGACACTGTGACAACTCTGACTGAGCAGTTGAACACTCAAGCCACCACCACAGCTGATGTTCTTCTGCATCAACAATCAATGTTGTCTGCAATGATGAAGCACATGGGTCTCCCTCTACCTGATGAATCTTCAACTCCAAAGGTGCATCCTACAGTCCCTGTGTCTGTCAACAAGCCTAAGGGGGAGAAGAGGATATCAAAGAACTCAAATCCAAAGGGGGAGAGACCACTAGAAAAGGGCATCAAGATCACTGAGGGTGGTCATCAGAGAACTTTGAAATCTACTACTCATGTGCCTGGAAAAGGAAAGGACAAAGTTGATGAGCCTCCCACTTCTCTGCCAGTTGTCACTCTACCAACTGTGCACATCACTACTCCTGATGGTCAAAGGCAGTCTATCTCAACCACAGTGGTTGCTGGGAGTATGCCATCTGACAAGCCTCGAATCTCAATATCTAAGAGTGCCAAGCCAGTAGAAGTGAAGGTAGTCACTGAGGCCAAGCTACAAGAAATTGCAAACTCAAATGTCTATCATGATGATGCATTCTTGGAGCTTCTGAAAGTCTCTAGAGAACAGGCTGGTGATGCTCTGCTATATCATGAGAGGTTGAAGAGTCAGATTGACTGTCTCACTGTAGTACCAAGGAGGCTTAATGATCTATGGCTCAAGGAGATATTGATGGTAGGAAAGAACAAGATATGGCACTTAACCATCAATACTCTACAGAGTCTAAAACACTCAGAAGTGAATGTGCTCCTTGGACTAATTGAGAAGGGAAATGAGAACAACAAGAGTCTTCATGATGAATTGAGGAATGGTCAACCTTCAAGGCTACCTGAAGTTTTCACGGATCCTAGAACTATTATCTACCAGGCTGGAACAAGAATTGAAGATATCAAGCAGCTGGTCATTCCTAAGCATCTAACTCCTCAAAATAAAAATCTCATCATAGCCATCATTGAGAAACTGATCAAGAAGAAGGGATCAAGAACAGCAGAAGAATTAGAAGCTATATCTTATCTCAGGTCATATATTGCAACTGGCATTGTATCTGAGACTGCTAAGTTCAACCCAAGCAAAGATCAAGACAAGGATGAAGATAAAAGTGATGGAAGGAGAAGACATCACAGGAGTAATAAGGGTGATGAAGACAAGAAGAAGAAGAAGGATGATGAGAAGAGGAAGAATGATGATGATCAAGGTAAAGGCTCTGAGAGGAAAAGTGGAAGACAGCAAGCCTCAGGCATTGCTGACAGTAACCTCACCACAACACAAGACTCTAAGTCTAGGGTGAATGTTGCCAGTAGTGACCTTTCAAAATTTGCATCTATGGCTTCTGCAACTGTCTTGCCACCTCAAGAAGAGAAGAAGATTCAAGTCAAGAAACCATCTGTATGTTTCAAAAAGCAAACTGCTAATGGAATACTACAATGGTCTACAAACAAAGGTCACATACTGCTGCCAAGTAATCATGTAAAAAGAATCAAGTTCAAGCAAGCTGCAAGGAAATCAAAGCCAACCACATCAAAAACCCTGACACTCTATCCAGGCCTAAAACTCCAACCACTAGATGAAGATTATGATGTAGACCAACTGCAATTTTTGCAAGCTCAAAGAATCTATCATGTTGCCATTGTTGATAATTGCCTTGAGATTAAATACTCTGATGGAAGGGAGGAGAAATTCAAACAAGGAGGATGTCAACACTGGGGCAAGCTATATGACATAGAGAGAATCATTGCACTGTTGAGCTCAGAAGATAAAGTGGAGAGAGTATGGAAACTGGAGCTAATTGATTTTGTGAAAATGAAGAGAGATCATGAAGAAAAAGTCAGAAAAGAGTGTTTTGAGAAATGGCTGGCAAGGGAGAAAGAAATTGAGAGACTGGAAAGTGAAGCAGAAAAGCTGAGGAAAAAGGGTTTGTGTAGAGTTCAGTTAAACCCCTACATGGTAAAGTATAGGAGGAGGAATGGAAATCAAGTCAACATCAGAATGAATCTACTCAACCACTATCCTGCAAATATTCTGGAACCAGTACTTGAAGATTTCAAAGACTCAATTTTGCTTGAAGAATTGGATGCTATGGCAGAAATAATAAAAGCTATGGATGAGAATACAAGGAAGGAGAAAGAAAGAAGAGAGAAAGAATATGATGAATTTCAAGCCAAAGCTATGGAAAGGGAATCAAAAGACAATGGCTAGTTCTTCATCATAGGCTGTAAGATTACTCACTCTGTAGTTCTATCCAAATTGCTGATGGAAATTCATACCTGTACTGTCAAGTTGTATCTTTATGTATGATAGGCTTGTTATCAGACATGAAATTGTGACTAAGGGTCTTACTCACAATTTGGGGGAGATTGTTAGTCACAGAGGCATGCCTGAATACATCTAATAACAAGCCTAAGTATGTGTAATGCTATGCATTACCTACATGACCTCTTAACTGAGGGAACCTCTAGTTGTAGAGTTTCTATTTGTTCTGTACTTGTAATAGGCATCAAATTCTAGTTGTGTTACTGTAATTATAAAGTCAAGAATAATGCTTGAAAGAAGTTCCAAGGTTCATGCCTCAAGCAAGGAGATATAGACTGCCAAATAATCACAGTTGGGATTTGAAGAAATGAAGAATTTGCCTAAGTACCAATTCGAGAAGTACATTTGTCTATTCGAGAAGTCTAGCATTCGAGAAGTCTGGAGTTCGATATCTCAGAAGACACTATTCGATATCTCTCAATATGCTATTCGATATCTCAGGGATTCGATATGTCAAAATGCTCTATTCGATATCTCAAGGAGTCCCAGAGAAAAGAGCTATTCGAGAAGTGATTCGATATGTCAAGATAACACTATTCGAGAACTCAGAGTTATCGATCAAGTCAACTCCAGTTCTCGAATCACTCACTTAGTCACTTCTCGAATACATTCTTGAGGACAAAATACTGAAGAATTGTACAAGTCAGAAACCTGCAACAAGCCAGCACACTTTATTTGACTCTGTCCTATAAAGCATGCTGGAAAGCCTACAAAGAAGCTTGGAGAGATAAGACAAGGGACAAGGAGCTGAAGAAGTGGATCTAAACATGCTTTTCAAAGTCAAATCTGTAGCCGTTTGGACTCTTACTAAAGTGAGATAGACAGACTGGAAAGTGCTTTTGTTTACCTACCTCATTTGTAGCAAGTGGGTGTATCCATGTCTATAAGGATACAGCCTCACTTCCTTAGCTGTTAAGGTTTTGAAGTTTCTCAAAAATATCCAGAAAATATCTCTCTGAGAAAAACGAAGCTGAGAATACTATCATTTGTATTCACAGATTGTAGCAAGATCTTTATCTAATAAAATATTAGATTAAAGTGATATTGTGTTGTGTTTGTGTTTAATTATCCGCATCTTCATATCTCACACACTCATCACTTATCTTGCTGCAAAGATTCAAAACCGAAGAAAAATTCAAGAATCCATTCACCCCCCCCTCTGTATTCTTTTACTGTATTCAATACTCAACATTGGAGAATGCCAAACTGCCATACGGCTGTGCAGCTAATATCAGTCGATATGTTCACACGAAGGAAAGGACAATCTCAGGGTATAAGAGCCACGATGCCCATTTTATTCTTCACTACTTGTTACAATTTGCAGTGAAAAAAACATTGAAAGCTGAGGTTGTCGTTCCTTTAATCAGACTTGGTGCATTTCCAAGAGCTCTTTGGAGCAAAGAAGTCGATTTACGTGATATGAAGAGACTACAAGAGGAAATTGTTGAAATTGTTTGCAATTTTGAGACAATTTTTCCACAAGCTTTCTTTGACATAATGTTTCACTTGTTGGTTCATTTGGTCAAGGAAGTTGAAGACGGAGGACCTGCACACTTGAGAAGCATGTGGCCAATTGAGCGTTATCTAGGTAAGCTAAAATCTTATGCGCGTAACAAGTCTAAACCAGAGGGTTCTATCGCTGAAGGATACCTTGCAGAAGAGTGCTTGACATTCTGCTCTCGATTTTTAAGTGGTGACACAGTACCAAAATTCGAGAGTTGTCCAGAAAAGATGGAATATCCAGTTGGCACAAGAAGAAGTAAAGATGGAAAACCTGTACATCTTGAAGAATTTGAATTGATGGCATGTCATCGGTATATTTTATTCAACTGTGGTAACAAGGACATCCGGATTTTAATTGAGTAAGTTTTGAGGTCTAATTTATTTTAATAAGAATTAGAATGGTTTTTTCTTTGTAATATTAACTAGATGATTATTGTAGGGAACATCGATCTTTAATGGATGGTCATGCAATATCAAAAAGATATAAAAAGGAGAGGGCACATATGGAAGATTTTTGGAAGTGGTTGAAGCTAGAGGTTGGGAAAAAAGAGTTCATTTCGAAGGAACTAGAACTTCTCGCATTGGGCCCTAATCCATCAGCTAAGAGGTTCAGTGGGTATGTTATTAATGGATTCCGATTTTGTACAAAAGAAAGAGATGCTAAGTGTACAACACAGAATAGTGGTGTATTTCAGTCTTCCTTGACCACTAGCTTTGCAAGCTCGAAAGATCAGAATCCACAGGTTGGTGATGTCGATTACTACGGATCAATTGAAGAAATCCTAGAAATTGACTACTGGGGAGATTTCACTGTGGTTTTATTCAAGTGTTGCTGGTACCATGCAGAAAAAGATTTGTATGGCCTGACTCGAGTGAATTTTAATAGAATAATTCAAAAATCTGATCGGTATGTTATCGCTTCCCAAGTAAAACAGGTGTTTTACATAGAAGATCCAATTGAGAAGATATTTCATAACGTTATCAAACGATTACCAAGGGGCTGGTGTGATGTCGAAACTGAAAATGGGAATGGGGATGATGGGACTGATCCGGTTTTACATGATATTCACCATGGTTATGGAATAGGAGGTCATGTTAGAGATGTGATGAATTGGGCTAGAGAAGACATGCCGCCATCAAAAGTTATAATTAAGCCAAAAGTAGTCGGGAAAACTGTCTAGTGTTTTCACATAAATTCCGAACTATTGTATTATGCAGAAGTACTTATTTATGTATTATTGCCTTTTAGTAGTCAAAGTTTGTCAATAAAATTGCCTTTTAATGTATTACTTATCGAATATATTTTATCAACTGCCTTTATGTATCATTACCTTTAATTACCTTTTTTGTGTATGTATAAGCTCGTTCAGAATTGTTTATATGTTTTTGAACTTATGATTTAACTGGGCACCTTTTACTTGTTTTTTCTTACTGGACTGCTTCTTTGTGTATTTACTTTGCAATTTTTAAGCTCGGTTTTTTTTGTATCTTATATAATGTAATTTTCTACTATTCTTATAGGATGACAGAAAAGGTATTCATTCTCAGATTTCACCACATGGGAAAATTTCAGAATGGACAGTATGTTGGTGGAAAAGAGACATTGATCATGAACGTAGATCCTGACTTGTTTTCCTTCTCGGTGCTCATGGAACATATTAAGGATGATCTCAAATACACTGAAGTTGGGGGAATTTATAAAAGAAGTGACAATGAGGAAGAGGAGTGGAAATTGGTGGTAAATGATGGGGACGTAGTTAAAGATACTAAAAATGCTGACAACATGGATTTTTATATTGACAATGTCATCGATACTAAATGTGAGCCACTACAGCAAATGCAGCCGCATGTAGTCATCCGGCCAAGGCCTAATGTATTTGAAGGTATAAACTTTTTTACATAGTCACTTGTTACTACATGCTGGGGTCCTTTGTGTATTATTTCTTGATAAATAATTTTATCAAGATCATGCATGTATTGCTTTAATTTTGTAATTGTACTGATGATTTAAATGTATTGCTGCAGCTACAAAAGTATTGAAACGTCAATTTGTGACCACTCATCAATTGCAACAGCAGCAAAGAAATAAGAAGTGTACTGAAGTGTTCAGTCCTAGGAAGTCTGCACGGCTAAATAATGCACAAGTGACGATTCCAACTGAAGTCAAGAGTCATCGAAAGTCAAATGAAACTGCTGAGGTTACTAGTGCAAGGAAGTCAGCACGGCTGACAAGTGCTAGACCAGAAATAATGATTTGATAAGCAAGCAAAAGCCTAAGTCAACTGAAAAGAAGGGTGCTCGGAAGTCGACACCGATCAATAATCAACAAGCCTGTGATGAAAATGTGAATGTTAAGTTTGCAACTGTTCGGAGGAAACAGGATTTACATAATCCTAGAGATGAAGCTGAAAAAATGGATGAGAATGACATTCAGGTTAGAAGACTTGAATCATATTTTGATTACATGATCTTATCAATGTTCCAAATGTTTTGCTAGTTCACTCGTATGTTTCTTTCGATTATGTGCAGTTTGAAAACCTACCACCTCCACTAAAACCTTCGGATACACCGTTAAAGTTAACGGCGTATGAACTAATTAAATATAGAAATATCCAGAGGAACAATGAAAAGCTTGAGTCTTTAAATTTGCCTACATTAGCTACTGGGCTGGTAGATGAAATGAAGAACAAACGGAAAAAAAAAGATGCGAAATGCTAAACAAGATGAAGACGAGCTTCATACAGGACCAACTACTCGCTTGCGAGCTAGTGCTGTGACTTCAACTGAAAAGGGTTCAACTCAGAATGATACGAGTAAGGAGGCAGCAAATCCAGTGCTTGTACAGCCTGCTGCACAAATTCAGTTACCATGTGCAGAAGGAGTTGGTGCAATGGCCAATTACCTTGCTATGCAGGAACGCAAACGAACACAAGCTGCTAATGATGTTGCTGCAAGTGGAAGTGGAACTAAAACTAACAGAGTTCCGGAAACTGACATGCCATTTATCGAAAATGAAGAAGCTGAACCTGCAGGTTCGGGCATTTTTACTTTATTTTATGTTTGTAGTAATTACTGTCGACTATATGCATGTTTGTATAGTGTACTGGTTTAACTAACTCTTTATTCACATATATGTTATAAACTCGGTACTTAAAGTCGAAGTTCCTAAACGACCACGAGGGAAAACAAGGATGGATAAAGTACATACAAGGTCGTTTGAGAAAAGGGTTGTTATCTCAGTAAACGAGAAGTTCCAGCCTGTGTCAGATGATGACAAAAGAGTTACTGAACTGAGTAACTTTTTGGGGACACTAAAGAGGTGTGTGCCACTGACTTATGCTTCCTGGGAACATGTTCCGGAAAGCCTAAAGGACACCTTTTGGAATTATACCAAGGTAATCAATTTATTTTATTTTTTGCTATAATTTTAATTTATCCCTACCTAAATAATGTTGGTCAACTGGCATTAAAGATTTATTTATTCCTTTTTATGTTTCATTTCCATGTAAGCAACGTTTTATCATCCCCATGGAATGTCGAAAATGGGCATTGAAGACAATACAACAGGCTTGGAAGGGGTACAAGAGTCGAACTAAGAGGGATCATTATACGCCTTTTGCAACTAATGAGGAGGGAATACAAAATAAGCCTGAGGAAATTCCACTTGAAGAATTCAAGTTGCTCTTACAGTATTGGGGAGATCCTGAAGTTCAGGTATACGTAAAATTTAAAATTGGTACTGTTTTCTGCAAGTTTGATATTTGGTCAATTTCCAATGACATAAACTGATGCTAATTTTTTCATGTTTTTTTTGTAGGGGAAGGCCGAGAAAAATACTAAAAGTCGTCGTGAGTACAAGGACACACACACTAGAGGTCCAAAACTGTTTTCCCAAGTTAAACACAAGATGGTACGTTTCTTGAGAAGTTATTTAGAAACATTAGGTTTAAGTTGATCGATTTAATTTAATTCAATTTTCCACTGGATACAATTAGCAAACATTTCAATATGTTTTGTTAGATACAAAATTTTATAAAAATTGTACCAATATATATATATATTAGAAAATCTGTAATATGTAGATTCAGGTTATTTGTTGGTAAATCAAATCCATATTAGAAAATTTTATAAAAATTGTACCAATATATATATTAGAAAATCTGTAATATGTAGATTCAGGTTATATATTAGAAAATCTGTAATCTGTGTGCAAGAACCCAAATCCATACTGTTAAATAATTTTGAAATATATTATGTTGATCTGCATATTGTTTTGTTGATTTTTTGCTAGAAAAAAAAGAACCCAGCACTTGAGTTAACTGATGCCGTAGTTTTTTCTAAAACTCGAAAGCGCAAGCCTGGACATAAATACCAGGCTAATCCTGAAGTAATGAACTTCAGAATTGTAAGTAACTGTATTTTTTTGTCAATCCCTTAAATCCATATTTTACTTTATTCTGTCAATTAATTATTTCCATGTACAATGTTGTTTTGTTTTGTAGGAAACGATTAAGAACAGACTCGAGTCATCCGAAGGAGTTGATGGTATTGAGGAGCTAATTTCTGGTGGAAAATCTCATGGTCCTGGTTGGCTTATTGGTAGACATGACTCGAGGGTCATCAAAACTTCTTCCCAGACTCCAGCTCCAACAGATTCGTACATAGAAGAGTTGACCAATAAGATACGACAGCACCTTATTGACGACATGGAAGTGAAACTACAAAGGAAGGTCAATGAAGAAGTGGATGCCAAGGTCAATCAGAAGGTCCAGGACAACTTGGCATTTGCCCTAAAAAAATTGGCTGAAGCAAACCCAGGACTGCAGATTAATTTGGGTGAACTTTGTAGCACAATTTCTAGTGACACAGTAGGAGATGGTACTCCCGTGACCGACGGTCCTAGCTCATAGAAATCCACGTAATATAACCTTTTGAACTAGTGTCTTGGCATTTCCCTTCTGTTTAATATTTTATTCTACTGCACTTTAATGTTGTAATCTTGGTGTTGGCGGATTTGATCGGATTATGTAGTTTGGTGTTGGAGGATTTGATCGGATTATGTAGTTTGGTTATTTTGTGATGGGATATTGGGATTATGTAGTTGGTTTATGTGACTTGGTTGGTTTGTTTTTCTAATGGGAAATGCAATATTTATGCTTTACATTTTTATTATGTTGAACTCAGGGTGTTACCTTAGGTATTGTTATATGTTACCGTAGACTAAAAGCTGCTGCACAGTTTATGGGCCCCACATGTGGGCCCACCAAAGTGGATCCTGCATGTGGGCCCCACCAAAGTGGACGCCGCATGTGGGCCCCACCAAAGTGGACCCCCATGTGTCGCCCACTTTGGTGGGGCCCACATGTGGGACCCACATAATTAATTAATAATTTTGCAAAATTATAACATCTGAGGTAACATAGATTTGGTGTTGCTATAGAATTGCTTAGTGTGTTACCTTATAGGTCTAAGGTAACGAATTTGCCTATGTTAGCTTATGTGTGTCGCGATGTTACCTTAGACCCCAAAGGTTACATAGAACAAAACTATCCCAACTAAGGTGTTACCTTAGCCTTTTTTTGGCCTTTGGTAACGTTTTTTAGGGTCTAAGGTAACACAGTCGTGGTGTTACCGTAGGCTGTTTATGGCGTAGTGGTTCCAGATTTCAATTATAGTATTGATTATAAATTGGTGAGCATTCCTTCGCTCATATTTATTGTTCCTATTTCTTGAATTGCAATTATTGCATTCTTATTTCATCCAGTTCAGTTCTATATATAACTTGCTGAGCATCCTTTGGCTCACACTTGTTGTTTTTAAAATCTAACTTTTCAGTAAGCTAGTTGGCGAGGCTTAGCCTGCGCAGTTCGGAAAGTGGAAAGAAGAAGCAGGATGCTGTTATGAAGCAGACGTGGATCAGGGTATTTAGATTTAAAGTTTGATTTGTTGTGTGTATATATAGTTTTAGTAGTTATAGTATGTATTTGATTAGTTGGTCTGGTATACTTCTATTCGAAGTTATACCAGTGATTTAAGTCTGTATAAAGTTTTGTATATAAAGTTGTATTTAAGTTGGTTTTGGGTTTTCTTGTTTCTAGAACTGTAACCTAAGATCCTTAGTTGGGAGTTGGGGTCAAAGAGGTTTTGATGGAGTTTTTATTTTTATGTTTATTTCAGTTTTATTTTGATTTCAGATTTTTTAGTTAGTATTCAGCAGGTTTATGTTGTATTTACGAATACATCATGGCCAATTTTTGTTAGAATTATTGAGTTTGTTAGCGTGACGCCCAAATCTACTGACCCCGGATTTGGGGGCGTTACATATAATTGAAATCCCCCTTTTACATGGATTTCGGAACCAAATTTGGCATCATATATTTTTTGGTTTCATCCCTAAATTTCTTTTTTTCCTAGGATTCTTTTATATTTTTAAATAAAATTAAAATTTTATAACCTTTATTAGAAAACGAAATCTCCCCTTTTGTAATGGTACGTTCGTACTAAATTTGGTTCCACCACTATATTTCTATTTCCTCTAGGTTTCTATATTAGTTGTTTAACAAAATAAAAAAATTGTTGGGATTCCAATACTAAGCGAAATCCTTTTTTTAATGGTAATTTAGTACGAAATTCGGTTCTAACTCTAAATTTCCAATTTCCATAGGATTTTATATTATTTTTTTAATAAAATAACAAAATTGTCGGAATTCAATTGTAATTGCAATTATTTTATTCTAACCTTAAGGAGTTGCACACATAATGTATCTATAAGAATTATGTATGTTGTTTTTTCTTGATTTTCTTAAAATAATAGCCGAGACATTAAAAGTTTAGTTGGTCGGTACGGTACTTGTTGATTGTACTTATTTACCCTTACTTATTGGTATATGTTATTTTTACTTAATTACTTATAGTAATTAATAACTAATAAATTTCCTTTTTCAGGTAAAGCATGTTACATTTTCTATTTTTTAATAACTAATCTGTGACACCCCAAAACCCGGGATCAGGGATCTAGGGTAGTCACGATCCATTTATTCCTTGGTCACGATCTATTTATTCCTTGTTGTACTTGTATTACTCACAATATATATATATATATATATATATATATATATATATATATATATATATATATATATATATATATATACTCACTCAACACAGGCTAGAGTCTCAGAAACGATACACTTAATACATTAGCAAAATAAAAGTATAGTTATTATAATCCCAAAAGATCTCTGAATACTACTACTAAAACAACTTCTAAGTAAAGGCATATCAGCGGCTCAACCTTCTGTTGCTCATTATACCCTTACACAAGTCATACTTATAGATGAAGCAGATTAATAAAAATTGCAAATTGATCCAACTGGTCTTTACTACCTCGGGGATTACGGCCATAAACTACTCACGGAACGCCTTGCGTTTCCCACTCGCTTGCGGGATGTGTGCCGTGTCCTTAGCATCTCGCTTAGTTGCTATATAATATATAAAACAAAACAAGTGAACGATAGCTCGGCAATATAATGAAGGAACGACATTACTCTGTCCCTGATAAAATCTATATATAAAACTATACAAGACAATTATTGTCAAAATATCTCATCTCAGAAACATTTCCTTTACCTGAAAATAATTAAACTCATTATATCGAATCATATCCTTATCGAAAAAATATTTGAAAACAATACTAGCATAGTACTTCCAATATCATATAGCATCTTTATTCAAAAGATATATGAAACTTACACTTGATGTAGCAATTTATAAACAATAAGCATCCTCTTTTTAAAACACATGAATATTCACCCTTGTAACAATCCCGATTTTTTTTTGGATTTATTATTATTATTTAAATATTTTATTGGTTTTCCATAAAGGAATAATAAGATTGTGAATATTTAATTTTAATTTGAATGCAGTTACGTGTTTAATTGTTAATAGGTTATTCGGGTAGACTGTATTCGGTACTGTCTGTGTAGTAAAAATTTATTTTATTAAAAAATTTTATTTTTATCAAAAGTGATTAATTGAGTTTGTTTTAAAATTTTATGGATCAAGTGGTATTTTATTGGTACAAAAATTATACCCGATATTCTACCCGTGTACAAAAGTTTTATTTGTATAAATTATTAAAATGTTTAAAATTTAGGATCTTCACATTTTTGGTAACTTGAGATTATTTTAGAATTTTAATGATCAAAACTATATTTTTCTCGTACTAAAATTTTACCCGGTATCTTATCCGTGCCCCATTAATATTTTGGTGCATTATTAAAATATTTGAAAATTTTGTATTTTATATTTTTTATTAATCAGGGAAAATTTCGTGTAATTTATTATATTAAAATATATTTTTTAGTTGATTTTATTGTGTTTTGATTTATTTTTAAAGCATTTAAACGCATTATGATTTTTATTAAATAGGCAAATTATCCCATACGTGTTATGTGACTTCTGTGTAGCATAGAATATTTTATTCTATTTTTCTGTAATTTTTATATTTTTAGAATACAATTATTTCGCATTTTAATTTCCGGATCTAGCCCCTGTATTGAATTCGAGGCCTTGTTTTTTATAAAATTATTTTTATATAATAATAGGTTATTTAAAATGCATTATTTTGTAATTTTTGTAATATTCATAATTTTTGGAAAATTTTGGTATATATATTATATTTGTTTAAAAATAAAAATTTTACATTTTTATCCCATAAAAATTATTTTTAAGGCTTAATAATTTTAATTAGGGGTTAAAAATATTTTTGGGTATTAATTTTTGATTAGTATAAATAGCAGAATAATTATTTTTAATTTTATAAAAATTCTGAAAAATCAGTTTTTTAGAATTATTTTCTGCAAATTCTTTATTTTGTGTTCTTGGTGTTCTTGAGAATCAAACTCAAATTTGGAGGTGATTCTGTTATTCAAATCGTTCATATGAGTAACCAAACTGAAGCTCTTGATCTCTACTACATGTTTATGTAAGTGTTCATAACCAAAATTGTTTTGTTCGAAAATTTGTTTTTTTATTTTAATTTTCGAACTTGTTTAATTTGGTGTGGATTGTTTAGTGATTTGTTGTTGATGTGGTTAGTATGTATAGATTGCTTATGATCCCAGGAATTTTATGTTGATTTTTATTTGATTGTTCATGTCCTAGATATGAATTCGAGTTTTTTTTTTGGGGGGGTGAACTTTGATTTCGATTTTCAGGCTTCTTGTATGATTGTTTGATGTTCTTGATGTTAGATATGAATTTTTGAACTCCTAAGCTTCGATTTGATGTATAGAACGTTAAGTTTGGTTGAGTTTTGACCGATTCCGAGTTTTTGGCCGGAGTTAGTTTGATTTTTGGCCGGATTTTTGATTTGGTTGATTCTGGGTTTGATTGAATGTTATGGTTGTGTTTAGAATGTGATTTGGAGTGATTTGGGTATTTAAAACGTAGCAATTGGTACGTTTTTGGAGGTTGCCGGAGTTCGCCGGAAAATTTTCCGGTGGCCGGTTTCTGCAGATCTGCCATTGTTGGCGATGGTTGTTCTTCGAGCATTCATACGAAGAACAACGAAGGTGGTGATGAACAGTAACCGTTTGATCTTTAAAATCTGAAAACCAATTTCTGAAAAATGATTTTGGAAAATTATTTTCAAAATTAATTATAAATTCGAAAATAATTTTAAAAATTCGAAAAATCATTTTTAAATTTTGAAAAATTATTTTTAATTTCAAAAAATAGTTTTAAAATTTTAATAAATTATTTTTAATTCGAAATTTATTTTATTTGATTATTTTAAATCTATTTAGCTAATATCTTAATTAATTTAAATTGATTGGTTAATTAATAATAATCAATTAATTTAATTAATTAAATATTATTTAAATATGATGAAAAATAATCAAATTTAATTATTTTGGAAAATAAAATAATTTATTTATTTTATAAATATTATTTTACCTTTAATATTTATTCCCTTATTTGTTTAAAATGAAATAAAATTGTTTTAAAATTCTAAAAATAATCCAGGAGTGATAAAAATATTTTTAAAATTCTTAGATTTATTTTTTTATGAGTTGATTAATAAATAATTAATTTGAATATTCAATTAATTTAATTTTTAATTGAATTATTCTTATTAATTGCGTATTAATTAAACCGTTTGTCCGTTTTCAACGAGAAAAGTATTTCTGGAATTAGAAAAATGACCCGGTTCTTATAAAAATAGTTTTAATTTAAAATTCAACTTTTAAATTTGGATCGACGTTTTACCAAACCTTTTTATTGAGTCGGTTATATCCGATAATTAGGGTTTTGACCCGTTTTCTGTTTTAAAAATATTGGATAACATCTTTTTATGATCTGATCAACGTGCTATGTGATTATGTGATCTACTTATTAGTCTCTTTACGTGCGATGTGAATTATCGAAGTGTTTACTTCGAGGGTTAAGCGTTGTAATTATATTTCTATTTCTTTATCGAGGATTAATTGGTAAGTATTGACTTAGGTTTGTCAGCGGAGATATAATGAAGATGGTTGGAGATAGATATGGTATTCTTTGTGGGTTATGAAAATGGTGGAGATGGATACAGTATTATTTGTGGATTGCTGGGTTACTTGTGAGGTGTTTTAACACCGGGAAAATGTCTATGTTCAAAGGGGATATTTCCAATTATTTTCTCCCGACAGAGATTTTGGTAAGCATGGTTAATATGTCCGAGTTGAGTTTATAAACGTTTATAGAAAGTAGAAATTGACGTTTGAAGACTGAAGTACCAGCTTATGTTTGACTATAGAAGTAGACGCGTGGGCTCGATGTCGACAGATCAGACTCGTGGCAATCGCAAGAGCGTCAAACCAACGAATGATTAAAACAGAGGACATGATGACGTGAGATAGAAGAAAAAGATAGTTGTATTACTTTGGCGCTACGTAATAGCTAAGGACCAGAGGCAAGTATTTTCTTGATCATCTTAAACACTTTTATTTTATGTTTCATTGATTCATATCATAACAAATAGTTATTGTTCAGAGCTATTTGTGATTCTTAAATATTTTTGTGCGAACAAAGTTACTTTATATTGGTACCCTTGATGTGGGGAATTGTTTAAGATAAACTCTTCATATCCTTATTATCGTAGTAAATAATAGGGATGTGAACTGTATGTGAAACTAAGCATTTCCTGTTGAATTCGGAAATTGCTCTATTGGATTGGAAAATGATAAAGCGTAGGAGGCCATGGTAGCTGCCATGGTCCAGCAATATTTAAGGAGGATATGGTAACCATTCCATCTTCCTATAGGCTAACATTACTTGCCTATTTTGGTACCCTCATGAAATCCGGATTATACACACGGGTATAGCTGTACCAGTGGAGTATAAAGGGTCCCATTGCTTTTGAACCTGATCAGGGGGCAATGGTGTTTCAGTAAAGTGTATCCAATCCATATCGCCCGAATGGCTATTATATATTGTGAATTGACAGATGATTCATTTTTATGACATGCCAAATGATTTCAGTTACAATTGAATTATATCACAGTTGTTGATTCAGTTTTCTCTATAAACTGTTTTACATTTCAGTTGATTTTATGCCCCACTTATCTTGGTTTTTGTATCAAAATTTTTATACGCTTGCTGAGCATTTCTTTCGCTCATACTTGCTGTTGTAAATTCTAACATTTCAGTAAGGTAGTTTGGCCAGACGTATCCGCACAACTCAGAAAGAGAAGAAGCGTGATGCTATTTCGAAGATGACTTGGCTCAGGATGTCTGGATTTAGTGTAAGATCTATTTTATATATTTGAGTTATAGTATTTATTATTATTATGTACTAGCCTAGTTGACCTGGCGTACTTCTTATCGAAGTTACACCAGTGATTTAAGATTTGATCAAGGAGAATGTTGTAAAGAATGAATACTTTTTACTTAATGGAATTTGGATTCTTGTTTCTAGCCCTATAACCTTAAAAGATCTTGGTATGTTTGGGGTCACAGATGTATATTCCCTGTGTTGGACAACTGCAAATGAATGATTATTATCAAACAGATGTTTTATTTTGAGAATTTTCGCATGACCACCAAATCTTCTGACCCCAGATTTGGGGGGTGTTACAACCCTTATCGGGATTTGGTAGAAATCTGGATGCAGAACTCTTTCTGGAAAGTAACAATCAGCAGTTCTAGATACTGCCAGATGAAATGAACTTTACTCCGTATACATGAGAATCTCAACTGAACTATGTATTGGGAGTATAAGCGTACCCCTTGCTCGATGATCAGTCGATATGCATGGGGCTTTCTTGATTAAATATTTCTACATGTAGAGAACAATCCAGCAGTCCCAGTTTGCCCTGACCGCATACGAGCTGTGGATGGACGATGCACTACTTTCGCCACTTACACCGTTCTCTCAGTTCTTTTTACTGAATCTGCTGACATGGGGTTTAAACACATTCAAGTCCTCTGGGTGACTACCCGTTCACAGATCTTACTCGCAACCCTTGGTTTTGTTGGGTTTCAACCCAATATGGTATGGGTTTTGGTGATCCAAAACATATATGGATTGGGTAATAATTATGTGTTTAGATAATTATTATAGATGGTATATTTAGATACCAAGTATGATAAGGATTGTAATTGGAAACCAAGTATGATTAGGATATCTTGGTGGCTAAGTTTGTGATGGCTATATATACATAGTCAAATCGTATTTGTCTGTGGGGAGGTGAAAGAATAAGAGATGTAGTCTTAAGTATTGTTTGGGGATGCTTGAGCATTGTTGGCTCAAGTATCGGGTTGGGACACCTTTAAGGTGTTATTGTTTTGATGTATTATTGATAATTGTTTGGATTAATAATACAAGTTTGGGACGTGGGTGTTTACACGTCAAGTATTTGTGTGTTCTTATTTTGTGCTTTGGTAGATCTTGTCAACTTATCGATTGGTTATGTGTGTGCTCTGTTTTGGTGATTGTGAATCTCGGATTGTGTAAGTCCCTTAACCTAACAAGTGGTATCAGAGCCAAGGTTCGGGTTCGTGATGGATGAGGTTGAGGGAAAGTTTGAGGTTCAATTGGTATGACAGAGTACAATGAAGGATTTGTTGACAAGGAGATTGTTACTAAAGCGGGTAGAGACAAAGTTACGTGCGGTATGGATTATTCGGTTGGCCTTGCACCGTGGATCAATCCTGTGCGGACTCGAGATGGAAGAAGATGGAAGAGGTCATCGCAATTGTTTCAATGGCTTGATCAACCAGGTGAACTGTTTGGATGATACTACGGATTTTCTTCAGGAGACCGAAGGATTGTGAAAGCAAGGATCGGGTGACTCAACATGTGGAAGAGCACTCGTGGTGGTTGATGCACGTGATTTTGTAGATGGATACATCGTTATGGTGAAGAACGATGGTTTGGTTTGGAGGGTCACTATACGGGTTTTAGCGACACTCAGTGATTGGAAGAACAAGAGGAGGTTCTTGTTCGAGGGGAGGCGTTGACGAATGGACGTCGATGGCTTGATTGGTTACCGTTCAATCCAATATGGGTATTGGGTTGAAGGGGAGGATTGTTGGGTTTCAACCCAATATGGTATGGGTTTTGGTGATCCAAAACATATATGGATTGGGTAATAATTATGTGTTTAGATAATTATTATAGACGGTATATTTAGATACCAAGTATGATAAGGATTGTAATTGGAAACCAAGTATGATTAGGATATCTTGGTGGCTAAGTTTGTGATGGCTATATATACATAGTCATATCGTATTTGTCTGTGGGGAGGTGAAAGAATAAGAGATGTAGTCTTAAGTATTGTTTGGGGATGCTTGAGCATTGTTGGCTCAAGTATCGGGTTGGGACACCTTTAAGGTGTTATTGTTTTGATGTATTATTGATAATTTTTTGGATTAATAATACAAGTTTGGGACGTGGGTGTTTACACGTCAAGTATTTGTGTGTTCTTATTTTGTGCTTTGGTAGATCTTGTCAACTTATCGATTGGTTATGTGTGTGCTCTGTTTTGGTGATTGTGAATCTCGGATTGTGTAAGTCCCTTAACCTAACAGGTTTTTTCCTGAACAATTGGAAGCTAACCGATAAGCACATGTTGGCCTTCAGCCAGAAAATCACTCTGAGCGACGAATAGTCCTCAAAAAAATCGAGATTGAATCTCTATACTATTTTGATGATATGGGAACTCTAAACGATAGGGCTGGAATCCCAAAATACCATTATGTTATCAACGAAGGGAGAAAACATTTATAGACTCTCTAAAATCTTGAATTCCCAATTTTTGATAAGTTTGAAAACATGCGGGTATTCTATACAGAGTTATCTTATTTTTGAAAAAATATTTGGGAATTCTTAAAATTTTTGAAAACATTATTCACAATAATATACTTTGAATAAATAAATATTCAAATAATATTTCTCAAATTATTTCCAAGTAGTTAATACTTATTGGAAATATAAATAATGCTTATTAAAAATATTGTTCAAAATTAAACAATAATCCTATTTCTGGATTCCTTCCGAGTTTTCATGACAATCTCTATAATTCAAAATATCGACTCCCAATCTAAAGTCGAGATAACAATTATGTTCGAAAAAATCACAAACAGATGTCAATCCGAACCACAAGTAAAGTAACCTGTAAAATTTATTAAAGGGTAACCTCCAACCAGCTTCTAATGTCATGAAAGAAGCACAAACAAAGGGAACATCCCACAGGAATGGATAGAGATAATCAACAAGGGTTAGTTCGTGAAGAGGCACTACAATACTCCACTAACATTTTTTTTGTTACTGTAGAAACGAGAATTCGATCCCTCCACCTTTAGCAATCCGCCAAACACGCACACCCGCGGCTGTACGGGGTGGGAATATATAACGGGAAAAGGCCAAAGTCATGAGTCATGAGCCGTAAGATTGAGAAAAGCAAGAAACATTAGCAATAATTTAAAAGGAGGGGTGTTGCTATTTGCTAAACAAGGAAGGACAAAAGATGGAACGGAGGTATCAGAAATGACAAATAGTAATCAGAAAAACGGAGAAACAAATGGACAAAACAAGTGGTATCTACGTACAACTTTATTCCACTTGGGTGGACTTGACCAAAACGGCGCAACATTCCAAACGCTGTTCCTTCCCTCCCTCCACTTACCGCACTACTCCTTCAGTCTCATAATACTTCTCTCGTTTCATATGTTGGAACTGTTCATAACATGAGATAAATTATTAATTTACGTCTAATCCATAATACCAAATATAGTCATGAGCTGCGATCTTGTTAGATTCGTATTTATGAGTACTTTAATATAGTGGAGTTTTTATATTTAAAACTAATACGAAATTAAAGATATTAATGATTAAAAGTGTACGTTGGCAAACATGTCCAAAGTAAATGGAAAAAGTTTTTTGAGACATTGAAAGTACCTTCCAATTCTACAATTATGTACCCACTCTCCGTATTCGTACGTATGCATGTTCTTGTATTCCGAAAATGAAATCGGAACTTAAAAACGAGTACTCGAAAATCGAATTCATAATTTTAATTTTTCATCGGTCACAATTTATACTCAGTAATAAAAAATTCAGTTTATTAATTTATATATTTAAATCCATGAAAAATATACTTATGGTTGAGCAAAAAAATCATTGGGAAGAGGTGCGTGTGGCACATGCTTAGCCACCTTCATATGCGACAACTAATAAGTCCAAATTCACAACCACTTGGATCCCCTCTACCTAATCTTTCTTTCCTCACCATTTTTCCTCACCATTTGCTCCTAACTTATAAGTTACTTATTTTGAGAAAATTTTTTTATTTGCATATTTTTTTCTAGAAAATAATGTGTATGAAAAATTTAATATTTGTTATCTTGCAAAAATAAGTTAATTATTTCAGAAAAAAATACATATCTCCTAACTTTTTTCCAAAATAAATAAATTATTTCTGAAAAATAAGATTTTTCAAACGGACAATTAAATGCATGTTTATGAAATCTCATAAGCTACTTAACTGTCGTGTAAGTTCATACCAACTTAATCAGCTCCGTTTGGCAATAATCGTATTAACCCGGCTTATGAACTTATATTGTGATAAATCTGAAGTAGTTGGTCATGTACTTTTTTACACCATTACAGCTTATTATGCTAGAGTGTGATTTCAATTCATCAAAAAAACCTTTATGAACAACTTTTAAATTAAATTTCAATCATATCTCATAATTTTATTAATATATTAATGTTTCTACATATATTATTAAAAAAATTGAAATATATTATTTAATGAAAGAAATTAAAATTCAAAAACACTTTAAAATAATTAAATAATAACATTACAAAATATTTGAAAACTTGTAAAAAATATCATTACAAATTTATATGAATAATTATAATTAATAAATTATAATTTGCCAAATACTACATTTAATTTATAAGTAAATTTTACTTATTACTTATGTATCATTTATTTCATTTAAATTAAAAGTAACTTATTATATTAAGATATCCCAAACGGTCCCTTAAATACTATTACTCTTAAATAATCAAATAAAAATTTGGTAAATAACTATATTTTCTTTCATAAATATACGGTAATATATGGATAAGATATTAATAATACTAGCTTATGGTCCGTACGAAACAAGAATTATTTTTGATTTTTTATAATTTATTTATAGTACATTATGATATTATAAATATTAATTTTAATATGATATTAGAAGAAATCGAATATTAAATTTTTCTATATAATAATTTTAATAAACATGGTTTAAGATTTATTATATATTTGAATTGAATATATAACTATTGTAAATAAGAGACAACAACAAATGATAAAAAACAATAAGAGATTAACTAAATTCAAATTATATTCCTTTTAGTTATTATATAGTAGTATAGATAATAATTATGCCCATAAAACGTAACAAGAAATTAAGTAAACATGTTTTAAGATTTGAAGGTACAAACTAGGAGAGTGGGGGAGTGTTTTGTCCCAACTTGCCAACTTGGGGAAGAAAAAAGACAAAAGAAAAGGTGAAAGCCAAAGGAAAGGTAAGAAAGACATGATGTATAGGCTATAGCAACAAAAAGAAGTGGGCTACAAGGTGTGAATTCATGAACTTGGTTAAAGTTGTTTTGGCATTAGCTTTGTGCCTTACCTTTCCTATTATTTCATTTACATGTACATATGTAGGCATAAAAAATAAAATCAACTAGAGTAATAAGAGCATCTCCAAGAGACTCCAAAATCATTCTTAAATATATTATAAAATATTGACTCTTAGGGATTTAATGTAGGTTCATCTCCAACAATGCTTCTTACATTCACTCTTTATTGATTATTTTATTATTAAATGTATCTTGAATTCACATGAGACAAAAGATACTGGAGAGAGAAAGAGATTGTCTTGATGAATATATAATATAATAATACTTAAGAGTGAGATTGGAGCTCTTAAAAGTGAGGAGAGAGAAGACACTCCTAGTGATTTTAAGAGCCACTAAGAGTCTCTTGGAGAAAAAAATTTCACCTCCCTCCTCAAATCTCAAGTTAAGAGCTCATTTAAGAGTCTCTTGGAGATGCTCTTAAGGACTTAATTGTTTCTAAACAAACTTAAGTATCTATACTATATTATAAAAAGCGAAAGGGGTATAATTTGTAGTTGGTTACCCCCTTATTTTTGGTTATCCCCTTATTTTTGGTTATCCTCATTCACAACCGTTAGATCTTCAATTCAAATAGATCATGACCGTTAGATACAACAATACTAAAAGTTGAAGGTCTAAGGTTCGAATCCCGCCAACAACATTTTAATATAAAATTAATACTAGATTATGTTATATAGAAAGGTTGAAGGTTCAATTACCACCAACAGCATATTAATTTAGATTTAATACTAAACTAAAAATAATGTTTAAAATATTATATATATATATTAAACTATAAACAAATTTAAAAATAAATAAAAATAACCCGTGCTTTGCACCGACTATAAGCTAGTATTTAATAATTAGTCACCCACATCATTTCCAACTTCTTACCAAGGATCAGAAATATCGAATGAAGTTATGATACAAAATAACTTTTTATTTTGAAATCATGATACAAAATAACTTAAATACTAAGAAGGATTAAATATTAAATTGCCTACCGAATAACTTGACATATCTCAAATACATCATTGATAAATTCGGGATCTCATTTAAAACACTTTTAAAGATATAAATATCAAATAGATACCTTTAAAATGTACTCGAGGAGTAAAAATAATTTTTCATTAAATTTTACACATTTTTCTTGAATACTACCATAACCAAACAACCAAACGAAAGGTTAATAATTATAGTATTTTTATAACATATTTAGATTTTAAAATTTTTTTATACTATTTAGTTTTAATTTTATAATTATTTTCTTTGATTTAATTAAAATTAAATAGTAAAAGAATTTCTTAAAATCTAAATATATTATCAAAAATACTAGAATTCATAACCTTTCATTTGGTTATACTGGCATTTAAGAAAAATATGTAGAATCGATGAAAAATTACTTTTACTTCCCAAGCACATATATAGAGGTATTTGTTTGATATCTATGTCTTTAAAAGTATATTAAATGAGACCATGAATTTATATATTTGAGATATGTCAAGTTATTCAGTGAACAATTTGATATTTAACCCATACTAAGAATGAGGTATAAAGACGTTTCAATTAACGAATATAAATTTGATTAACGGAATTAAAATGAAATTTTAATATACTTTTTTATAAATTTTAATTCCTATCAATCGAATATAAAATTCATGATTTAAACGACTCCATAAGTAATAATCCTATAATAACGAAGCAAGCATAAAAAAATTTAAATATTAGCATAAATAATAATTAAAATTTATGAAACAAAATACTTTTAAGACCAAAAAATTTGGATAGACAAGGTCGATAAAAGGGTTAATTATCATATAGGTCACTTATTACACGCTAATGTATCAAACGGATCACCGGATTTTTTTTGGTCTCATTTAAACCACTTAATACAAGAAATGTTACACTCCGTTAACTTTCGAAAAATAAAAGTAATTTTTTGTTGATTCTGCACATTTTTCTTGAATGCTACCGTAACCAAATGAATAATTGTTAAATTCTAGTATTTTAGATGATATATTTAGATTTTTAAAAAATCATTTATTATTTATTTTTAATTTTATAGTTATTTTCCTTATTTTAATTAAAAATAAATAGTAAATAAACTTTTTAAATTTTAAATATATTATCTAAAATACTAGAATTTAAGAATTGTTCATTTGGTTGTGGTAGAATTCAAGAAAAATGTATAGATTTAACAAAAGATTACTTTTATTTTTCGAAAGTTAACGGAGTGTAACATTTTTTGTATTGAGTGGTTTAAATGAGACAAAAAAAAACCCAATGATCCGCTTGATATATTAACGTATAATAAGTGACGTATATGATAATTAAGCGGTCGATAAAATGAATGCGTGTATGTAAGTATAAACACACGTAAGTGAGAGAGATACAAAAATGAGAAACTTTGGAGTGTAGTGAGAAATGGTGATGTCCCACTAATCAGTTTTTATTTTGGCCGCCCCATTTTGTCGTTTCTCTCGTCTCTCTCCCTCCCTCTCTCTCTGCATTTTCCTCCACGCTTCTCCCTCCTCTCAAAACTATACTTACACACACTTGTATCTATCCTTTATATAACTATTTCATTCTCTCACCTTACATACTTTGATCCTGCCTTTTTCTGTTTTTTGTCACTTGGGTCTTTTCCTGTTCTTGCAGAAATGTCTCATCTTCATCTCAACTAGTCCAAATGTCCAATCACTGATCAAGAAAAATACCCAGAAGCTCAAAGTTGTTAAAGTTTTGATCTTGCATAGGTTTGGTTGAGTTTGGCTTTGTGGGTTTTCAAGATTGAATCTTTTTTTGTTTGTGGCTGTAAAGATTGAATCTTGATTTGCAAGAATGGCTGGGAGTAATGAAGTGAATGTTAATGAATCTCAGGTAGTTCTTTTAGTGTTGTTTGGATCACTGTATGTTTTGTTCGTTACATTGTCTTTTAATTTCTGTAATTTTATGTGAATCTGTTACGTTACAAGAGAGTTTTGGGTTATACATGACTTGATTTGAGGTTAAAGATTGAAACTTTACAATGATTTGAAGGAGTTGAGCTTTGTTTCTTTCTATTTTCAACATAATTCTTTGTCATAATGTCTATTAATGTGTTCAATTTAAGTTTAGTTTTTTCTGGGTGGTTCATTTGAGCTAGATCATGATTAGGTTTGGTTGATAGGTGTATCCTTGTTTGCGTTTTTGTTCCAATTTAAGTTTTTTTTTTGGGTCACATATGATTTGAGGTTAGAAATTGAATTTTTGCAATTATTTAAAGTGGTTGAGTTGTTTTTCTTACTATTCTAAACAATAACCTTTGCTTCTCTGTAAGCAGTTACTTAATACTTACTAATTAAGCTGACTTATGCATCACCTTATCTTGTTTCTTCTGAAGTGGGTCATTTTTCTTCAAATTGCAGCTGGTTAATTATTGTGAGACTTTTGTCCATTTTCAGTTTCATAGGGATTTTGTGCTAAAATTTCTTGAAATGCTCGGAAATTGTAAGTTGTAACCCTCTGATTCTTTGTGTATGTATTGCAGAGGGTGGTTCCTTTGAATACATGGATTTTGATTTCCAATTTCAAGCTAGCATACAACATGCTTCGTCGTCCTGATGGTACATTTAATCGTGATTTGGCTGAGTTTCTTGACCGGAAGGTTCCTGTCAACACAAATCCTGTTAATGGAGTTTACTCGTTTGATGTTGTTGATCGAGTCACCAACCTTCTCAATCGTGTTTATAGGTCCGGCCCGGACAATGAAACTCAACGGGGCATCATTGATCTTCAGAAGCCTTTGAGCACCACTGAAATTGTGCCTGTCATTATTTTTTTTCATGGAGGAAGCTTCGCACATTCGTCTGCTAACAGTGCCATATATGATACCTTCTGTCGTCGCCTTGTTGGCATTTGCAAAGCAGTTGTTGTTTCAGTAAATTACAGGCGATCACCTGAGCATCGATATCCGTGTGCGTATGATGATGGATGGACAGCTCTTAAGTGGGTTCATTCAAGACCATGGCTTAGAAGCGGGAAGGACTCCAAAGTTCATGTCTATTTAGCTGGTGATAGTTCTGGTGGAAATATTGCTCACCACGTTGCAGTAAAGGCGGCTGAGTCAGGAGTTGAAGTACTTGGCAATATACTTCTTCATCCATTTTTTGGCGGCGAAGAGAGAAAGGACTCTGAGACAAGATTGGATGGTAGGTATTTCATGACACTTCGGGATAGAGATTGGTATTGGAGAGCATATCTACCTGAAGGCGAAGATAGAGATCATCCGGCATGTAATATATTTGGCCCTAGGTCAAAGAGCATGAAAGCAATTCAAAACTTTCCAAAAAGTCTAGTTTGTGTGGCCGGTCTGGATCTTGTTCAGGATTGGCAATTGGCTTATGTAGAAGGCCTGAGGGAAGCTGGGCAAGAGGTTGAGCTCCTATATCTGGAAGAGGCTACAATCGGTTTCTACTTCTTGCCAAACAATGACCATTTCTTCACTCTAATGGACAAGATAAAAGACTTTGTGAATCACAACTGTCAATAAATATTACTCAACTTCATATACAGGCAGCTATACATAATAGAATGTTGACCTTTCACTTGGGTTTTTTTCCCCATCCCACTTTCGCTAATTGTGTGCAACTATATGCTTGTGTAGTATTTACTTATTACTGATATTGTCATTTGTTGAGCTGAATCGGGTTCGGCATTCTTCAAATTCAGCACTTGGGATACCAATTCTCTATGCTGCCACTTCTAACTGTCTTCCTGTTGCAAGACGCTGAAAGGAGCTATGCTACGTTCAGTGGATATGTAATTCGTTCAAGTATTTGACATGTACTATTAATTTTAAGTTTACACAGTCTAGCCTCCAGCCACAAGGAGGTGTTACTAATACTATCATGAGGTTTATGATTGACGCTGGTCGATCAATTAAGAAAAGTTCATGGAAATTCTTACTAGAAGCTAATTTTAGAATATGTATCTTAAGTGTTCATGTCATCGTGAACTTGTACGTTATACTTGTGTTCTAGAAATATATGAATATTTTTGTTTGTTAGTTGTTAGTTGGATTTTTTTCCCCCTGCATTGGAACCGACACTTTTGTTGGCTTGCTAAATTTGTTTTGGTACAGATGGTTTCTTCAATCTTGTGGTAGCACTGATTCATGTTATCATTCTTTTTTTGTTAACCATGGCTGCTAAAATCATGTTTAAACACAAGTCCTTTGCATTTTGTATCAGTTTCATGACTGCCAGAGAATGTTGTATAGTTACAGAAGACTGACTGCTAGAAAGTAGAAATTGTGAAAATAATGCCTCTAGAGTACTCTAATTTTAAAGATGCATGATATAATACTCTCTGTTTCGGTCCGAAATGTATCATTGGTGGCGGAAATTTACTCCTCGTTCAATCTTTAAGATCCCATTTCTGCATTCTGGATTATGAACCTTTACATCACTACATAAAGCCAAGCACATATGTTTCTTGCTTTGCTAATTGCATACACCTTTTTATGCAGAAGATTGGCAATGGATTGCTTCTTCAATGGTGGACCATTTCAAATTAGTGCCATATCAAAATCCAACCATCAAATGTTTGATAAGGTATGATTGGGTACATACCCACCATCTTTCGGGATCAATCTTTATTCTTTTAAATTTCTTTGTCAGCTCTTAAATTAGAATTTTGAATAATTAGCAAATCAAAAGAGTTGGCTTTATTTTTTATGGGGGTGGGGGTGAACTCATCTTCTAGTGGTTGGGAGTTTTGGAAGTATTGTTTGGACCACTTTTGATATGGGTCATGTATAATTTTATACATAATTTTATTATGTATTATGCCTCTCTTTGTTGGGTGTGCTTTATGTGGCGTGTTGAATGGCCACTAGATGTTAAAAAACAGGTAATTTTTTTTTTTCGATAAGGACTTGCATTTCTTGTTTTAATTGACTTTGTTATGCTTTGCCTGCTTATTATATTGTGATTAGTTCTGTAAACCTGTCACCAATGCTAATTGTTTAGGTTTTGTTGGATAATTGTATATAATATGGTTTCCTTGTTACATATTTTTCGTTGTTCTGGCTTTTCTGTGTCGTATAATGAGTTTTGTCGGTTGCGAATTAGCTGTTGTTATGTTTGAATATGTGCACTGTTTGGACATCATTAAGTCATTGTCTTGGAATCTCATGCTCTTGTTTAGTAATCTAAGTTTGATCTCAGTGGCCAAAGGTATTTTTTATCTTGTATTGTTGGAGTGTTGATGCTGCCCATTATGTCAGTTTCCATGGGCTGTTCGCGGCCATTCGGCTGTTCACACTCCAGATTCTTTTTCGCAAAAATGTCTTTCGTGTTTGTATGTATGTATACAGAGTTCCAACATGCCGTGTTCTTTATGAAATATAATAGTAATACCACATAGATCGACATATCTTTCGACTTTCGTAACTCATAGATTCATAACTCGCTCATAAAATTATGCGAGAGTTTTGTACACCTTGTACGTTTGTTTAGTGCCTTTGTGAAAGATGTTACTTACCCTAGTTATGGGATAAATAAATAGTAGTAAAAATGTAGAAGCAGCAGTAAAACAATATTTCCACATGGGATGTTGAGGAGTACAAATGTCTATAGTAAGATCAACGTCACTGCGGAAGAGTTTGTTGTATTGGATGAAGTAATTATAGGCAAACAATGGTTTTTTAAAAAGAAAATGCACTGGTTATTGTTTGGCAGCATTATAAAAGGCTGTATCATGTTATAATGGTACAATAGTGTGTTTTTTAATGATGCGTCTTATCATAAAATGTCTTCTATGCAACAGACAAAGGGATCGATTTACTAGAATAAAGTATCAAATCTAACTTAAAATCCTCTGAATGCATTACTCTCTTGTATTATTGGAGATTAAAAGAAGTTTCTGTTCAAGTTAGCCTTGGGCGAGATATGTCTATTCTTGCAACAATGTCGAAGTAAAAATTATACAAATCGATCAAAAGAAGGATAAATTTATTTCTTCCAACGATGTCGAAGTGGAAATTATACAATTCAACCAAAAGAAGGGCGGATTTATACTCTTGACTCAATTATTTTCGAGATCATTTGTTAGCAGCTTTTCGAATCTGTAAAATTCAGGAATTGAGAATTTAATGGTGAATGAATTTTCTTAATCCCTTTCTTAAAATCTAGCCATAAAAAAAGAAAGACTGTGGAAGGACCAGAAATAGGGAGGCTTCTAGTATGTTAACCACATGCTGCTGCAGTGTAGATCCCCAACCACATGCTGCTGCAGTGTAGATCTCACATCATCTGTGTAGTGAATTTGGTATGTAGCTAACTAACTTTCGGAGGTGATTGATGTCATTTGCTTTTCTCAAAGTAACTTTTATAAATTAGTTAGTGCATGATGTATATTCATATAAATTATTAGAAATAAAAGAAATTAAGTCGAAACACCGAAACAGTATGTGATAGTAAGGTAGGTTGTTATTATTTGACTCGCAACTCGAATAAAATTTAAAATGATTTCAATCTATCTTAATTTTTGTGGTAATGTTTAGTAAATGTTACCATATCCCAAAAGAAATAATAAAGTTTAGCAAACTGAAATTTATTATTCAAAGAAAATTAAATTATTAAAAATTTGCATTTTGCATTTCACCTATGTGTCCAATATAGTCATCGGGCATTTGGGCTTCTTGTTCGTTTGTGGGATGCAATGAAGAACCATTTGCTCAGTTGGGCTTTTAAACAATCTGTACCAATTTTTTTTTGAAAATGACTGATTTACCTTTCTATTCATTATTTTTAAAAAATAATGATATTGGTGGGAATTGAACCTAGGTCTCTAGGGTGTGTAGAAAGCTTTTTATCACCACATCACTCATTCTTATGTGTTTTTTTATGATACACATTATATGTGTGCAGGTGTGTCGTGTGATTGAAAAAAATATGGTACTTTATTTAGTGCGACATATTAACAAATTTTAGGTACTTTAGCTATTGTGGGGTATTAACAAATTTTAGTCATCAATTTATTCTTACATTCATTAATTCGAATTATGATATATTATATTATATTAAAAAATAAAATAACGATATATAAATTTTGGTTTGGTGATACTCGATCAATCAATCACATGTATTTTAAATCTACACATTATAGATGTGTGTGGGTTGCTTGAGTAAAATAAAATATAATATGATAATTATTGTGACATATTAGTAATCTTTGGTCATAATTTTATTTTTATATATATTGATTTGGATCATAATAAATTATATTATATCAAAATATCAAATAGTGATACATAATATATAGTTTGTTTATTCATTTTCAAATAATAATAATAATA
The DNA here is from genome assembly GCA_036435485.1 of Saposhnikovia divaricata. NCBI lineage: Eukaryota > Viridiplantae > Streptophyta > Magnoliopsida > Apiales > Apiaceae > Saposhnikovia > Saposhnikovia divaricata. The sequence continues at coordinate 132,464,173 of CM071599.1, read as the reverse complement.
ATAATAATAATAATAATAATAATAATAATAATCAACATAATATTTGTAGGGTCACCGATTCAATTCACACATCTTTCAATCACTAGACCACTCAGTCACATGTGTTTTAAATCGTACACATTATAGTTGTGTGTGCATGTTACTTTAGTGAAACAAACTTTGATATTTTTAATTATTGTAACATATTAACAATTTTTGGCTATATTTTATTTTTACATTTATTGATTCGGATTATACTATATTATGTTATACCATTTATTAATATTATTCTTTATCGGTGTCAATATTTAGAACTATACAAATTATTTATTTGATGAATTTATTGATTTATCAAATATTTATTTACCAAGACATAGTTGATTAATAGGTAATTTTTTAGAATTTTTTAAATAATTTAAATATCAATTAAAAATTATAATAAATTTTAGAAAATAAGTAAAGCTAGAGGCTCGTAATTCGCTAAGAGAAATAACAAACTCATTCAAGTCTTTCGTCTATCTGTTCACTCCAATTAGGATTTTTGGATGGAGCTGTATTTGAAAAAGAAAGGATGCATTCATTGTCAAAGCACGAACATATGGCATATGAGCAACTTCAACTTATGATAACAGAAGTACGAAAAAATATTCTAAAGTGTGATAAGCCTGTAGTTACACAAAAAATATTCACTCAATCAATTAGAATTATCTGGTGTTTTAAAAATCTAACGGACAGAGGAAGAGTAAAGGGCAAATGATGCTTAAAATGAAGAAATTAGAAGAAAAGAGATGAAAGAGTTTGAAAGATAGTTTTAAGAAGTTAAAGCGCAAGGCCTGAGGGGGGTCTTAAAAGATTTACGAAATTTTTGATTAAAATCAAGAGTAAAACCTACACTCTCAGAATGCAATATCTTGAAGGCTATTTAGTTTATATCTTGAATATTATTGGAGATCGAACTAAATGGAGGTATCATTTTCGAAGAAGTGGAAGAACATTTTAGTATTGTAAGTGTTCTGAAAAATCATCTTAATTAGACGATGCTCATAAAACACTTGAATTCTATTATATGACTCATAAAAAAAAACTGACATGACTACTATCAATATTACTCATATTATTTTTCAGATTACAAACTTGAACAAACTTAAATAAGTACACAATAGTCGTATATGCTATTAACAAGTAAAATTCCATTAAGATAGCGACCCGTGCCTCGCACGGGTTTTTATGCTAGTTACCCACAAATCAAGAACATATGGCCTGGATTAGCAAAAAAAAAAAACGGCCTTTTTGCTGAAATTTGTTGGTCCATACATATATATTCCAATATTAAAAGGGTAAAATGTATTTACATTTAGTAGTAAATTAGTTTCCATTGACAAAAAAAAAAGTTGTAGATTAGTTTCCTAAAATTGACCATGAAGACTAGCTAATTTCATTGTATTTATTTGGGAAATAAGCATTTTATTGTTTAATCTTCAACTTCAAACATAATCTCGACTTGATTGTATTTAGTAGAAATAATGACAACATTTTTACAACATTTTTATTCATTTTGTGCCAAAATCACGATTTACGGAGCATGTGGCCAAAAGTACCCATATGTACGTATTTGTCAAATATTTAACAAAAAAAATAAAATCTTGTTACGCATATGTAAGATGCATAACAAAGAAAAAAAACAAAACGTACCCTATTACGCATGAGTCAAGTGAGTAACAAAAAAAAGTTATTACCTTATTGATAAATGCGTAACAAAAGTTATTATTCAATGGACAAATGCGTAACAAACTATTTTTAATATATATATATATATATATATATATATATATATAATACATGTATTACTCCTTCCACAAATACGTAATACTTGTTACCCAGACTGAAAATGCGTAATAGATTGGTATTTTTAGCTATTCTCCTGTACGTGTGATATTCTTGTCAGGGAAGTTTAAAGAAATGGTATTCTACTATTCTTGTCCTTCATCCTATTTTAGTAACATGTATGATTGAAAGCATGAATAAATTTGTTCAAGTCATTTATATGAGACTTAATTAGTTAATTTCATAATACTTATTATAATTCCCAGAAAATAGAAATATACTATAGAACTGGTATTTAAGTTACTAAGACCATCTCCAACCCAATTCTATATTTGCCTTTTTACATCAAAATGGTGTAAAAATTTATTCCAACCCAACTCTAAAAGTTACACCATTTTGGTGTGACACTAAAAATTACACCAAATTTGGTGCAACATCAAATTTTTAAAGTTTTTCAAAATACCAACATTACCCTTGTACTTGTTAAGTAACACAAATTTATATCTTATGTGTCCCAACAAATTTTTCACTTTTGTACTTTTAATCATAAAATATCAATTGAAGTACAAAAAAATTCTTTTCGGTGTAACATTTGGTATAAATGGGTTGGAGATGATTTTAGATATAGTGTAATTTTTACACTATTTTAGTATAAAAAACACACCAAAATAGTGTAATGGGTTGGAGATTCTCTAACTTAAGGAAAATTATCTAAAATGTACTGTAGATACATTTCACCTATATTTAAAAATAAACTAGTAAAGTTTTACTTCCATTTGTTTACGCTCAACAATTTCACTTGGTACTTAAGCTTTTTTTTTTATATAAGCATATATATATTATCTTTATTCAAAGGTAAGCATGATTGCTCCAGAATTATTGTTGAGCTGTTGCTGAGCTGAGAATTATTCCTGAGAATTCACCTCCTCCGAATCTGCTTTAACCTGTTAAGTTGGCTTCTTCTAGAAGTATAATTCTGCAGGATTCATATTTTAATTTTACTTCGCTTCTCCTATTGATAAGCCTCCTGAGTTCTGTAAAATCCACAGCGATTTGTAGAGTAGTTCGATTTCTTCTTTCCATTAAAGAAGCACCAGGGCTATGAACAACTATGGCTCTGGTACCAACTAAGCGGAAGCAGCAGGAAAGCAGCAGTACTATAGTATTAAAATTTATTTACAGTAAGAAGAGGCTCAGCACATGAGCAAGAGAGAAGAGAAGAAAATAAAATGTTATTCAAGCGTGTTGAACAACGTTACAAGGCTCTCATTATATAGAGAGTCATACACATTATTACAAACTGAATGATTATAAAAAACAAACAACTTTAACTAAAAGATAACATTATTGTTGCCGGGTGCTCATTGGGCCCCATCGACACAATAATAATGTTTCTTCTTTTTACAAGAAAATAAAATACTTTAAAAAAGACATTCAATAATACCTCTAACCACTACTAAAAAGCAGATTCCATTATCTTTATTCAAAGGTAAGCATGATTGCTCCAGAATTATTGATGAGCTGTTGCTGAGCTGAGAATTCACCTCCTCCGAATCTGCTTTAACCTGTTAAGTTGGCTTCTTCTAGAAGTATAATTCTGCAGGATTCATATTTTAATTTTACTTCGCTTCTCCTATTGATAAGCCTCCTGAGTTCTGCAAAATCCACAACGATTTGTAGAGTAGTTCGATTTCTTCTTTCCATTAAAGAAGCTTGCTTGTACTTCTGATCAAAGCTGTCAATAAGTTTGTTAAGAGAAATTAATTCCTTTTCTCTTTTCTTCATTTTTCCGAAGGCTGGACTTAGAGTATACATGATTAATTTGCCGGATCCTTTCCTTTGCCAGAATTTTTCTGAGCATACAATTGAATCATAGCATCCCAGTAATCTGATAGGGAAGGCGGGTCCTCTTGGACAGTTTCTTCAGCTTGAGATTCACCTGCTAGACAATTATAAGTATTAGAATCCATTGATCCCTGTGAAGAATTTGTCTTCATTGATTGATCATCTTCCTTTGCGGAGGATTGAGAAGGAAAAGTGCTAAAGAATTGTTCCTTCATGAAATCTAGAACTCGAACCATTATTTCTTGTTCTGATTCTGTTGGATATTTTTTCTGAAAATAATCTCTCATGTTAGTCATTAATGGTTGAGAACTTTGGTTCCTGGGAATTTTATCTTTCTCTTCTGAGATAACTTCATGGATATGAACCACTATTCTTTGAATATCTTCGCTGCTCATCTTATTCCACCATTTGTAGAAAAAGTTTCTTTGAAGAACTGGGATATGCAATTGCTTATCCTTTGATACTGATACAGTCCACCGCCAAATCCACGGGATTTGAAATTTTGTAATGAATAAAAATGGGCATTGTCCAAAAATTAATCTTGTGGATAATTTGGAGATCATTAGACTATTGTCACACCAAGGTTTGTATAAATCCTTGAGTTCTTTAGGTAATATTTCCATAGAGGGACCAAATTTTGACCACCATTCATAAAACCAATTTGGAACTTGCTTATTAAGCAGGTCGGGATTAACGGAGAAAAACCAAGAATGCTTATTCTTAGGGTTTTGGTAATAAAAAGCTTTTGTAAAAGCTTGGATATAATCCCAATAGTTGTAGTAAACATAGTTACCTTCGGAAATTCTAACAGCTTTGTCAGTATTTGGACTTAGTTCCCATTCTCTTGGTGACAATATCTTATTGATATGGCATTTACTGAAGTTTATAAAACTTTCAGGGTTATTATTTTGGTAATGATGGGTAACAGTTATCTATTCTGTAACTGATAATAGAATTTCTAAATGATGCCTAGCTTGATTATGCAAACCCGGGTATCCTCTTGATTCAAGATATCTGGTTCTTAGAACCCAACCATCATTAGGACTTATTTGTAAGTCTTCTTCTTCAAGAAACAGAATATTTTCTGTAACAGGATTTTCGAAATATTCTTTCTCCTGAAAAGCATCAGAAATTGCTATATCTTTATAGGTTGAAGAGGAAGGTATATCTTCCTTTTTTGGAGGTGCAGGTAATTGCTGCATACTTGAATAACATTCTATTTTCTTCTCTTCTCTCTTGCTCATGTGCTGAGCCTCTTCTTACTGTAAATAAATTTTAATACTATAGTACTGCTGCTTTCCTGCTGCTTCCGCTTAGTTGGTATCAAAGCCATAGTTGTTCATAGCCCTGGTTAAGGTATACCCTTCTACCTTCCTCTTTCTAATTAATGTCTACTCGTAGCTAAATCTCTGTTGTGGAAGGTTGGATTTTCTAAGTAAAGTAAGTATGTAAAAAAAAAAAAAAGAATCAGCAAGAGAATTATTTTCTCCTATTAGGGGTTGACATTACCCTGTAAAAATTCACGAGTTAAATAATCAGCAAGAGAATTATTTTCTCCTTTTATATATTGAATATCAAATTCAAAAGCTGATAGCTGAGCTTGCCATCCTGCAAAAATTTGTTTTGCTACAAGATTTTTTACATCTTTTTCAATAATTGATTTAGCTGAGCTACAATCAATCCTTAACAGAAATTTCTGATTCAGTAAATCACTCTGAAATTTAGTGATGCATTTAATAATTGAAAGCATTTCTTTTTTAATAGTCGAGTATTTCGACTGAGTAGGATTCCATTTTCCTGATGTAAATCTTACTAAGACTTCTTTTTAAGTTTCAGGAATTACTTGTTTTAGTATTCCTCCATAGCCTATATTAGAGGCATCTGTTTCAACAATTTTAAAATATTTTGGATTGGCCAAAGATAAGCATGGTAAACATTTTACCTTAGTTTTAATCTTTTGGACTGCTTGAGAATGTTTCTCTGTCCAAGGTTCAGGTTTTTTCCGAAGTCTTGCATACAATATTGCTGTATCTTGTGCTAAATTAGCATAGTAATCTGAAATATAATTCAGACTTCCTAAAAATCTTTGTAACTGCTTTTTGTCAGTTATTATATCAGGAAATTTTGAAGCAAATTCAATACTTCTCTCTATAGGAATAATTTTTCCTTGATTAATCATATGGCCTAAAAATCTAACTTGAGTTTGAAATAATTTCATTTTAGGAGCAGATATGACTAATCCATTATGTTTTATCAAATTCTTAAATATTTTTAAGTGTTTGATATGTTGTTCAACTGTTTTAGAGAATACTAAAACATCATCTATATAAACAATTATAAATTCAGTATAGGGATTAAATATATCATTCATTATATTTTGAAATTCAGAAGGGGCATTTTTCTGACCGAAAGGAAGGACATTCCATTCATAATGACCAAAAGGTACTGTAAAGGCAGTTTTATATCTATCAGATTCATTAATCTGTATTTGCCAATAACCTGATTTCATATCGAATTTAGAAAAGATTAAAGCATCGCTTAATCTATCTAACAAATCCTTTTTATTAGGAATTGGTTATCTAATCCATTTTATCACTTTATTAAGAGGTTTATATTTAATAACTAATCTAGGGACTCCTCTTTCTTTTTTTGCAGCATTATTAATATAAAATGCTGTACAACTCCAAGGGGATTTAGACTTTCGAATTAAGCCTTTTTCTAAAAGAGAATTTATCTCTTTTTTACATAATTCCAAATATTCTTGGTTCATTTGGGCTGGCCTAGCCTTAGTAGGAATTTGGTTTTCATTAAAACCATCTATATAAGGAAGAGAAACAACATGTTTCTTTCTATTCCAGAAAGCATTAGGAAGATCATTGCAAACTTCATCATGGAATTGTTTTTCAATAATTTTTATTTGATTTTTAATATTGGGATTTTTGAGTTGTTCATTAATACTCAAAACTTTTATTTCTTCTTTAAGAAAACACAATTGATTTTCTTTGCCAAGAAGACGATCTCTCACCTCATTAAGTATTCGAGTTTGGGGATCGGTTACAAATTCGAACTTTATGCTTTTACCTTCTATTATGGTAGAAATTCCAGTTTGATCAACATTGTTGAGGGGCATAATATTATGCAGGAAAGGTGTTCCTAAAATTATTCTATGATTAATATTCTTTATTAGAATAAAAGATGTGGGAAGACAAATGTCTTGGTTACAAATATAAGCATTTGTCAATTTATACCTAACTTGAAGCTTGTCCCCAACAGCATGAGAAATAGATTGGGTAGTTTTCTCAAAATATTTAGTAGGGATTATTCCCTCTTTAATACAGTTCAAATCAGCTCCACTATCAACTAGAGCTATCTCATCTTTAAGAATAATTTTTCTATCTATCATAAGAGTAACTTTAATGTACCATCTTTGAGATGTTACTTGTTCTAAAAGATTCAAGTATTCTGTAACTTCATTGTTACTGGTAGATAGGATATTTTTTTGTTCTTCCTTTTTAGAGGAGGATGGTTTTTCTTTAAACAAAGTAATTCTTTGTGCTAACAGGGTGTTATTATGCTTAATCTGACTAATTTTAGATTTTAATAAATTAACTTCTTGTTTCAAATCATTAATGGAAACAAGAGTTTCTCTTTTAGTAGATTGCTGAAATCTATCTATAACCTCACTAAATTGGTAAGGTGCTTCTATAACTATAGGAGTTTCTTTTTCCTTATTATCTTTAATAAGGGCTTCGAGCATTTGCTTCTTTAATTCAAAATTCGTAACTGATTCTATAATTTTTAAGGCTCGATCTTGATCAGCCATTAAGACATTTAATCCATTCATATCTACTATGGATTTGTAATAATTTAACTCATTACACTGACAATCATTATTGTCAGAATTAACTGAGTCTGAAGAGGACTCGTATATTAAGGCTAAATCTTCATCATTAGAAGATTCTCTTTCTTCATCTGAACTATGAAGCATGACTTTTTCTAATTGAGATCTTAATTGTTCATCTTCTATCTCATTAAGAGCTTTCTTTGTCCAACATTGCTTGGCATAATGGCCAACTTTTCCACACTTATGACAAGTTATATCAATCTTTTTGGCCTTTCTTTTCTTTTTATTCGGGACAAAAGGTTTTTCCTTAGATTTATTATAAGGTTTTCTTTTATAATTTCTTTTATAAGAATTATTATTATTAAAAGGATATTTTGATTTATAAGAATTATTCTTATAGGTTTTATTTCTTTTATAAGAAATCTTTTGCTTTTTCTTATCTTGATATCGAGGAATTTTTCCTATATCGAAGGCGAATTGATCACAAAATTCTCCTAATTGGTGTTTCTCAGAAAGCTTTTGCTTTTTTAACTGATTTCTTAACTTTATGTCATTACATAAAGTTAATCCTTCGTTGATACAATTACTAAAAATCTCTCCATAAGTTAGAGAGGAGTAATTAATGTTTACTCCATCATTCTTATTTCTTAAGGATTGTCTAACTCTTTCAGCAAAGAGATGGGGTAAACCGTCTACAAATTTAGACTTCCAATGAATTGAATTAGGGTCATGAAGTTGATAAACCCTAGATAGAAAAGTATCTTTATACCATCTAAAATGAGTCAATGAAGGGCATCTAAGATTCTGTAGAAGCGTACATAGCTTCTCTGTTACGGGAACATTTGCTCCTATAAAATGTTTAAGAATAGCTAGACACAGAGTATAAACTGCATCTTCTTCTCCCGTTGTGGTAACGCCATTTTCTACTTTTATAATTTTTTTATGATTAAGAATTTCTAACCTCTGGTCAAGGGTAAGATAATGATCCTACCAGCCTCTGATTTGTCCTACAAATCCAGTTGAAATGAAGGACGCTATAGCACTGTCAGTGCTTCCGTTCTGTTTACAAACAGTTGAATACATAATCATTCTATGTATAACATCGAAAATTTGTTTTTCGTTTAAACCATCAACATTCCATTCGTAAATGGCTTTTCCCGAGTATGAAGTTTGAATATATTCTGGTTCTTCAAATAGAAGATCTTGAGGAGAAGGTCTTTGGTAGTAGAATTTTTCTAAAGGTTTAGGAGCATAAATGGGGTTTAGCTCCGCATGACTATTTTGTTGTTTAGCAAACATGGTTGCTAATTGGTTAATGTCGTCTAGGTCTTCAGAAGGGTCTGAAGCTTCTGATAGTTGAGAAGATTCCTCCTTAGATAACAATGTTAAGCTTAGGTTTTGAAGCTTTTGCTGAAGAATTTGTAAAAATACTTCGCCACTAGTTTCTAACTTAAATCCCTTGATTGTGATGGGAGGTTGAATCGTTGGAATATTGTCGTTATTGGACGATGATTCTGATGAAAGGTTTTGAGATTCTTTTTTCTCGACTGCCTTTTTTATTAAAACTAATTCGTCTTTTATAGTTTGTTTCAGAGAAATTATTTCATTTTCTAAGTTTATAAATTGATCACCTAAACAAGTGAGAAAGGTATTAGTATAATTTTGAGACCTTATTATCTCATTCAGATTTTTTACTGTTACTTGAGTATTTTCAAGTTTTTGAAGGCTAGTATAAGCCGTAGCTTCTGTAGTATTACTTAGGCAAATTGTTTGCTCGGGTGGAAAGGGAGAGTTAACGGTATCTCCTTTTACAGTCTTCCAAGGTCTTTGTAATACTAAAATCTCTTTATTAGTATTATTAATATAGGTTTTTATAAACCAATGAACAAAAGATATATAATCTTCTGTCCTAGCTAGGTAAGAATAATATTCATCTTTAAATCTTTTTAGGTCATCTGACAAATAAGTCTTAAAGTACCATTGTCTAAATTGGGCATGTTTTTCTTGTTGGAATTCCTTATTAAGGATTTCCCTCATCGTGCTTCCTGGGGATAAATCAATCATTGATATGGAAGCTCATTTCTGATTGAGTAGGAGATTGCCTACTTTTCTCATAAATTCCTTCTGGAATTCTATTTTGGCTAATTCTGATTTCTTCCACGAGTTCTGGTTCTCTTACTTGTGAAGTAGAGGCTCTAGCTGAAACGCTAGGAGCTGTGATATAATCACTAGCGGTAGAGTATCTAGAGGATATAGATCTAGGGAGTTTAATAATTCGTTGAGGAGTAAATTTAATTTCTATATCACCCTCAACTGTCTGGATTATTTGGTCAACTTCTTTGTTGACTTGAGGCTCAGGTTCTAATTCTTGAGGAAGAGACCATGTCTCTGGAAAATCAATTTCTTTCCACTTAATCATTCTGTTAGTGGCTATGTTGGAGGTTAATAAATTGGTTTGGACTACAGTTGTAGTTCCAGGACACGATATTTGTTTAGCCTTGGGGTTTAATGTATTTAGAACTTTATAATAGATTCTATAACATATTGCTATAATCTCACTGCCTGGTTTAAAATTATATCCGTGAGTATATAAGGTTAGTTGCATAGCATCTAACAAATGATTATCTGTTAAAGATAGGGTTAAATTTGGAGCTACATCGAAGTAAACGGGTCCATGACATAAACTGGTTTCTATTAACGCAGCTAGAGATTGTTTGAAATCTCTACATCGGCCATCTCTAACAGAGGCCATTATACTCGTGTTTAAACCTAATAACGTTAAAGGTTTAAAGGCTATTTGAATTAATCCAATATGGATAAAGTTATAGCTTTTAAAAGGAAGTAAATCCTTCTTATTTAATAATCTAATTGTTTGATTAGAGTCAGTGACTCTAATGGTTTGTTCCATTGTTTTTATAACCTGTCTTGATATAAAATCAAAGAAACCAATATTATAAATATGATCTAGGGGAACAGAGGGTATTACCCATTTATTTAGTTTATCCAAATTCTTTGGATACTCGGCCAATTCAGCATTTTTAACTAAATCATTAGGATGATCATCATCCTCCAAATTATTCATAATAATGAAAGATATAGCTAAAGCTGTTGTGGTGGGTTGGACCTCTAAGTTATGTAAGTATGTTTATTTGTTACAAAAAAAGTAAAAGGGCGAAATTTTAAAATATTTTTGGTCATCTTTGCAAACGACTCACTCGTTTAACTGTCAACCAAAGGGACAGACGGATAAAATCCACGAAATCAAAGATGTGAAATATTTTTAGCAAAAATTTTCTTTTACGAAATCATCCAGAAAACTCCCATTTTATCTTTCGGGATAAAAGATGACATTTTAAGAAAACACTAAAAATATTTCGATTTTTTGCCTTTTTTTTTACATACTTACTTTACTTAGAAAATCCAACCTTCCACAACAGAGATTTAGCTACGAGTAGACATTAATTAGAAAGAGGAAGGTAGAAGGGTATACCTTAACCAGGGCTATGAACAACTATGGCTTTGATACCAACTAAGCGGAAGCAGCAGGAAAGCAGCAGTACTATAGTATTAAAATTTATTTACAGTAAGAAGAGGCTCAGCACATGAGCAAGAGAGAAGAGAAGAAAATAGAATGTTATTCAAGTATGCAGCAATTACCTGCACCTCCAAAAAAGGAAGATATACCTTCCTCTTCAACCTATAAAGATATAGCAATTTCTGATGCTTTTCAGGAGAAAGAATATTTCGAAAATCCTGTTACAGAAAATATTCTGTTTCTTGAAGAAGAAGACTTACAAATAAGTCCTAATGATGGTTGGGTTCTAAGAACCAGATATCTTGAATCAAGAGGATACCCGGGTTTGCATAATCAAGCTAGGCATCATTTAGAAATTCTATTATCAGTTACAGAATAGATAACTGTTACCCATCATTACCAAAATAATAACCCTGAAAGTTTTATAAACTTCAGTAAATGCCATATCAATAAGATATTGTCACCAAGAGAATGGGGACTAAGTCCAAATACTGACAAAGCTGTTAGAATTTCCGAAGGTAACTATGTTTACTACAACTATTGGGATTATATCCAAGCTTTTGTAAAAGCTTGGATATAATCCCAATAGTTGTAGTTATATATATATATATATATATATATATATATATATATATATATATATATATATATATATATATATATATAAAAGTCTAGGTGGAAACCTTAGACTGAGGAGTACAAGAACGACATTCTTTGCAGACGAACATGGATCCTACCGTTGTAACCTACTGAAACAAAAGGTGAAGAGACTACATACTTGAACAAGCTAATAGATATTCCCTGAACTGGCTAATCCTACAAATTTGGCCTAAAATGGGTGTCACCTACGAACACCATCCATTGACTTGCTGCCAACCCTCCATGAACTTCTTCTTCTGCCATCACCTCTTTTAGGTTGTTGTCTATGTCCATCTCCATGTCTAGACCTACATCTGTGGGCATATTAACTTGGCCCAATCCCATCAACTCAGTGTGATCAGATGAAGGATCGTCTTCATCAAAGTTTATGGGACTGGGGGCGCCATCTGGGATTGTGGTGTCTTGGTAACTAGGGTCATCTATACCCATGCCCATGTCCAAGTCTAACAATTCCTCGACTCCTCCAATCGGCCTGTTGCAAGTGTACAACATGTCACATACCCTCTTTCCCAGGCGGGATAAGAACCTTGCAACCTTGTTTCGTGCTGGCACAATGTATGCTATCGTGCAGAACCACCTAATGTCTCTGAGGCGAATGTCAATTTGGGAAGCAATGTGATAAACTCTTGGAGGTGCCCCGATATGAAAGTTCTTGATTACCAGAAAAGCCTCAAGGTTATCAGTCTCCAACGTGAACATCTTCTGGTCGATGGAACAATGTAGGCAAGGGATTCGGCAAAATGGATCCGTAACTTCGGAAAAAGGATTGGCTCTGAGGGATGGGCACGGGGGTCCCAGTCCCGAACCCATCGGCTGTCGGTGGACTGCTTGAGCTGCTTACGTGGCGAGAGCGGGTCACCGCATGCCGGCCGGGGGACAGACTGGGAACGGCTCCTTCGGGGCCTTCCCCGGGCATCGAACTGTCGACTCAGAACTGGTACGGACAAGGGGAATTTGACTGTTTAATTATAACAAAGCATTGCGATGGTCCCTGCGGATGCTAACGCAATGTGATTTCTGTCCAGTGCTCTGAATGTCAAAATGGTACTTAAACTTGAAAACACTATTTTATAATTTCACATGTATGAGAAAAAATGTCCAAATTAATAGTCGGAATACCCAAATTATTATTTGTCGGGAATATTGTCCCTTTTACCCAATCCAGTATGTATACAAAATATGCGTATATTAAAAACAGCTTAACTAATGAATTTAACTGATGGACATATCCAATTACAAAGTAATAATCCCCCATACGAGTAACAACAAACCCACTTGCACATAACGTTAAATAGGTGGAGTGCATCTATCTTTCCCCATGTTCTTACTAAACTGACAAAAAAATACCTTAATTTTTTACTTACAAACAATACTCATTGCCATCTCTATATCCATACACCTGCTTAGTTAGAGCACGTACTCGATTAGAATGGAATTGATAATGCTACTTTGTAATCCATCACTAGCATTTGACAAAGCAATAACCAATTGGTTGTATTTTTTTATAATATGTGTATGTATATATAAGAGAAGTGGATATATGTAAATATAAGAAAAGTAGGGGAATGAAGCGGGTTAGCGGATTGAATGGTGCATTGGTTTGTCGTTCAATACGAGGATAATAAATTATTTTGTCCTTAAATTACATGTTGTTTTTGGTTTAAGTCCCTGATTATAAGAAAAAATATTATGATACTTAAACTTTTACAATTTCTAATTTGTATTCTTCAATCCAAATTTGATTAACGGTTGTTAATTAATGATGACTTGGCGTTGTTGAAAAAATTGAAATTTCATGAAATGAAGTGAAAAATTCGACATGTTAATTTACGAATGATTATAATAACATAGGTGGTGAAAGTTTTCGATTTCGATTTGATTTCAAATTCATAAACATATAGAATTTTGTACTTTAATTTCAAGAACACGAAGAAAAACTTGCTAAAATTTGTAGATTTCCATATGTTACAACACCCATGTTCTTGCAATCACTCGTAGATTAACATGTCAAATTTTCACTTAATTCCGTGAAATTTTGATTTTTCCAATATTGTGACGTCAGCATTGACTAACGTTCGTTAGTCAAATTTGGACGGAAGGATGCGAATCAGAAATTGTAAAAATTTAAACATCATGATATTTTTTATTATAGTTTAGGAACCTAAAAAAAATAATATATAATTTAAAGACGAAATAATTGATTATCACTTCAATATGCGAAATTTCAGATGCAAAACAAGTAAAACAAGAGAGGATTAAATTCAACACTTCTGCTTTAAAATTAATAATAATAAATTCAACACTTACGCATTTCGCGCATGCGTATCCTGGTTCCTTGCATTAGGTGAATTCGTATGTTGCTATGATATGTAACTAAAAAATAATAAATAACAAGATACGTGCATTCTAGATATGCGTGGACATTACTTGCGCATATTACATATGTAATATGCATGGGAGTGCATGTGTATCCAAAAAATACGTGTATAATGAGTCATTTTGAACATTTAATCCGATAATGTTGAGTATAGAATACAAGAAAGAATACAGAGGGGGGGTGAATGGATTCTTGAACTTTTCGTTGTTCTTGAATCTGTGTAGCAAGATATGTGTTAAGTGTGTGCTATGATTTAAGTGCGGAAAATAATAAGCGAGCAACACAACACAATATCACTTTAATCTAATATATTATTAGATAAAGATTTTGCTACAATCTGTGAGTACAAAATTAGTATTCTCAGCTTCGTTTTTCTCAGAGAGATGTTTTCTTTTGTGTATGGAAAACTAAACTTCTAAGGAAGAGAGGCTGTATCCTTATAGAGCATGAATACAACCTACTTACTACAAATAAGGTAGCTAAACAATTTTACTTTCTAGTGTGTCTATCCTTTTTGAGTAAGCATCCAAACGGCTACAGGTTTGACTTTGCAAAGCTCTGTTCAGATCCACTTCTTTAGCTCTTTGTCTCTTGTACATCTCTCCAAGCTTCTTTGTAGGCTTTTCCAAAGTACATTACAGATTGTGGTCCATAAAGTGCTTTAGCTTGTTGCAGGTCTCTGACTTGTACAATTCTTCATTATTTTGTCTCCAAGATTGTATTCGAGAAGTAACTCTGTTGGTGATTCGAGAACTAGAATTGGCTTGATCGATAACTCTGAGTTCTCGAATACTGTTAAACTGACATATCGAATGACTTCTCGAATAAGTCTTTTCTTCAGGAATCCTTGAGATATCGAATAGAGCATTTTACTTATCGAATCCCTGAGATATCGAATAGCTTCTTTAGTCCTTGAGATATCGAATAGAGCATTGACTTGTTGACTCTTAGAGAACTCGAATGATGCTTTGACTTGTTGACTCCATGAGTTCTCGAATAGAGTATTAGACATGTCGAATCTCTGAGTTCTCGAATAAGGCTTTGACTAGTTGACCTTCAGAGATATCGAACAGTGTCTTTTGAGATATCGAATCCCTGACTTCTCGAATGCTAGACTTCTCGAATATAACAAACATACTTCTCGAATTGGTACTTAGGCAAATTCTTCATTTCTTCAAATCCCAACTATTATTATTTGACAGTCTTTATCTCCTTGCTTGAGGCATGAACCTTGGAACTTCTTTCAAGCATTATTCTTGACTTTATAAGTACAATTACACAACTAGGATTTGATGCCTATTACAAGTACAAAACAAATAGAAACTCTACAACTAGAGGTTCCTCAGTTAAGAGGTCATGTAGGTAATGCATAGCATTACACATACTTAGGCTTGTTATTATATGAGTACAGGCATGTCTCTGTGACTAACAATTTGCCCCAAATTGTGAGTAAGACCCTTAGTGACAATTTCATGCCTGATAACAAGCCTAACATACATAAAGATAAAACTTTAAAAAGTACAGGTATGTAGATTTGAACTAAGAACATGAATAGAAATACAAGTATGTAATCTTACAGACTATGATGAGTTGCTAGCCTTTATCATTTGATTCCATCTCCATTTCCTTGTCTAGTAGATCATCATATGCCTTCTGTTTTCTTTCTTTTTCCTTCCTTGCATTCTCATCCATAGCTCTTATAATTTCTGCCATTGCATCCAATTCTTCAAGCCAGATAGAGTTTTTGAAATCCTCAAGTACTGGTTTCAGAATGTTGGCAGGATAGTGATTGAGTAGGTTCATTCTTATATTGACGTTATCTCCATTTCTTCTCCTATACTTCACCACATAGGGATTGAATTGAACTCTACACAATCCCTTAGCCCTCAACACTTCTGCTTCAGCTTCCAGTTTATCAATTTCTTTTTCCCTTTTCATCCACTTCTCAAGGCACCCCTTTCTTATCAGCTCTTCATGATCTCTCTTCATCTTCACAAAGTCAATCAGTTCCAGCTTCCATACTCTTTCCACTTTATCATTTGCATCCAACATGGCAATAATCCTTTCTATGTCATATAACTTGCCCCAATTTTGACACTGCCCTTGTTTAAACTTCTTCTGTCGTCCATCAGTATACTTGATCTCAAGGGAGTCATCAATGATTGAAACATGATAGATTCTTTGAGTTCTAAGGTATTCCAGTTGGTCTTCATTGTAGTCTTCATCTAGTGGTTGGAGTTTTAGGCCTGGATAGATTGTTAGGGTTCTTGATTTGGAAAGCTTTGGTTTTCTTGCTCCTTGTTTGAATTTGATCGTTTTAGTGTGGTTGCCTGGCAGTAGTATGTGACCTTTGCTGGTAAACCATTGTAGTATTCCATTAGCAGTTTGCTTTTTGAAACATACAGATGGTTTCTTGACTTGAATCTTCTTCTCTTCTTGAGGAGGTAAAACAGTTGCAAAAGCCATGGAATTAGATTTCGGTAGGTCATTATTAACAGCATTCACCCTAGACTTAGGGTCTTGTGTTGTGGTGAGATTACTGCTAGCAATGCCTAAGGCTTGCTATTTTCCATTCTTCCTCTCATAGACTCTGCCTTGGTCATGATCTCCTTTCTTATCTTTACTGTCCTTCTTCTTCTTATCCTCATCATCTTTATCACTTCTATGATGTTTTCCCTTCCCATCACTCTTATCCTCATCTTTGTCATCCTTATTCCTCATTGGCTTGGCCATTTCTGGAATTACACCAGTTGCAATGAATGATCTTAGGATTTGTAGTGCTTCTATCTCCTCAGCTGTCTTCATCCCCTTTTTCTTTTGTAGTAGATCAATGATGGCAATAATGAGTCTGTGATTTCGAGAAGTGAGATCATTGGGAATGACCAATTGTTTAATCTCTTCAACTCTGGTGCCAGACTGATAGATGATTGTCCATGGCTTCTTAATCACTTCTGGCAGCCTTGAAGGTTGGCCATTCCTCAAGTCATCATACAGACTCTTATTGTTTTCATTTACATTCCTCTTCTCTATGAGCTCAATCAGCGCATCTATCTCTGAGTGTTTTAACGCTTGTAGAGTTTTGTAGGTTAGATGCCAGATTCTGGATTTTGCTACCATCATTACTTCCTTGAGCCATAAGCTATCAACTTTTCTAGGTATCACAGTGAAGTAATCGATCTGATCCTTCAAGATCCTTATGTACAATTGAGTGTCACCAGCCTGTTCTCTTGAGACTTTCAGAAACTCCAAGAATGCATCATTATGATAATCATTAGAGTTTGCAATTTCTTGTAGCTTGGCCTCAGTAACCACCTTTACTTCTATAGGCTTGGCACTTTCAGGTTTGGAGGATGGAGGTTTATCAGATGGCATACTCGCTGCAACCACTGTGGTGGTGATGGATTGCTTCTGGCCATTGGGAGTAGTGATGTGTACAGTTGGTAGAGTAGTAACTGGCAGAGTAGTTGGAGGTTCATTAACTTTGCCTTTCCCTTTTCCTGGAACATGGGTTATATATTTTGAACTCCTTTGATGACCACCCTCATTTATTGTAATACCTTTCTCCTTAGGTTTTTCCTTTCTAGACTTCTCCTCTTTTGACTCCCCCTTAGGCTTTGTGTCCCTTAGGTTTCTCTTCTCCCCCTTAGGCTTGGAGTCAGGCACTGAGGTTTTAGTAGGGGCCCTTGGGTTGGAAGAGGTGAGATTGACAGATTCATCTGGAAGAGGGAGACCCATATGCTTCATCATTGCAGACAACATAGATTATTGATGCAGAAGAACATCAGCTGTGGTGGAGGCTTGAGTGTTCAACTGCTCAGTGAGAGTTGCAACTTGGTCTGTCAGATGAGCATTGGACTGTTTGAGAGAGACCACCTCTTGTTCAAGAGTTTCCACCTTTGTGAACAACTTAGTGGCTTTAAAACCTGATAGTGATTGATCTTTCAGTCTCTCTACTTCAAACTTGGTCATATCATGCACAGGGACTTCAGTCACCAGCCTATCTCCATATTGATTTTTAAACAAAGTCCTCAGTATGGCATTTGCATCAGTTGTCTGATCAGATAAGATTTGGAATTTATGCCCCAGACCTGTGACAACATCTTTCAGTAAAGCTAGACCATTATCCATCCTTGTGCAGGTAGAATTGCAAACTTTGACGTCTTTGAGAACACTGTCCAACTGAGGGAACCTTGCATCAAAGGCCCTCTTTATCTCTCCCACAGACTTGTCTGTTGCATCACTTACATTATTGACTTCTGATTTGACACCTTTGCCAAGGTAGTGTGCAGCCTTGAGGAATCCTTTGTAAGAGTCATTGATGGCTTCATACACTTCACCAGGAGTTAGGGATTTAGCATTTGAACCCAGTGAGGTGATGTATTCCTCTCTTAGATACTGAAGAGCTTCATTGAGAGTGAGATCAAATTTTCCTTGCATCCAGGCATCTACATTGCCATCTCTCTCAGTATCAGCCACAATTTTGGAGAGTGAGATCCTGAAGCACTGCCATGTTGCACAGGCTTCAACCATTGTGACATAAAGTCAGAGCTAGAGCTAGGCAAGCTAGACTCCTCAGTTACAGATGCAACTTCTGTAACCTGATGGAATGACTCTACTACTGGTTTCTCCACAGAAGTGGGATGAGTTACACCAATAGTTGACACTGGCACAGAGTCTCTAGTGAAAACTAGTGAATCCTCTGTGTTTTTGATGGTGTCATTAGGATATGCCCCAGCTCGCATTCCCTCACCATCTAAATGTAGTTCCCGGGTGGTGAGCATAGTGTCATGCACTAAGTCACTTGAATCCATTGGCTCACCAAGAGAAGAAAATTCTTGGTGATCAATGCCTTGCTCCTCAATTGCTTGAGTTGCAGGTTCCAAAGAAATTTGTGAGATAGATTCTGGAAGAGAAGTGTCTTTTAGAATGGATTTTAGCAACTCCCCCTGAGAAATAGAGGGAGTTTCAAGTGTGATGTGCTCTCGACTCTGTGTTGTGCCAGCCTTATCACTCCCAGGTGCTGACTCATTACAAGAAGGTGCATTGGGGAGGATGCTTGATTCTATAGATGCACCCTGTTGAGAGGGTACACCTAGTGAACTGTGTGCCCCTGATTTTACAACTTCAGCCATTTGTGTGACTGAAGAGGTGGTTTTAGATTTCTTCTTCTTCTTCTTTGGCCTTAGTAAGGGTGACTCAGGTTCCTCACTTTCTAAACCTAGTTCCATAGCCAAGGCTGCTTCAGTTAATATTTTTAGAGGTTCAGAAGCAACCTGTTTTCTCTTCTTTTCCTTTTTACTGACACCACCCTGTTGAGAGGATGATGCAGGTGGCTCTGTGTTTGGTAAAGTGTTTGGTTGAGGGGGTTGGTTAGCAGGCCCTGGGTTAGCATTTTGATCTACTTGCTTGGGCCTAGCTAACTCTGATTTTAAGGCAGATATTGGCATGTTGTGGGGGTAAGTCCTAAATAAACTCTCCATATGGGGAGTTATTTTGAGTCTTACATCCACATTATTCCTAGTCTCCAAGCTACCAAAAATGAGTTTGGTCATGGATTTCGGATAGCCTATTCTATTTTTGTCTAACCTAGGCAATTCAATCAATTTATCATCTATGAAATTAAGTACAGATTGAATAAAGCGAGGGAAGAAAATTTCATTACCTCTCTTGGTTGAGTTCTTACCAAGTCTCCCATACAATTCTTGCATTATAATCAGTCCAACATCAATCTTTCTCCCATATGCTAGAGCATAGCCAATTTGTTGAACAGGTGTGCTGACTTGGTCAAAACTAGACTTCCTTGCTGTGAAGACTTGAAGAAGAGTGGCAAAGACATAGCTCCATTCTTTTCTCAAGTACTTCCTATTCAAATTTCCAAGCTTGATTCTATCTGAGTAGTTCATAAAATCAAAGAAGTCCTCCAATTCCGCATTCGTGGCTAGTGGGTCATACACTCCTTGTTGTAGCCCCGGTGCTTGATTCATGTCTTCAGTAGTGATAGTGATTTCCTTGTCCTAAATCTTGCAGTAGACCACGTATGAAGTTATTGCATTCTCTAGGGCCACAACCTCCACAGTAGCAGTCCTCCAAAACTGTTCTAGTAGGTCTAGGTACAGAGTTGGGTTGGCTGGGAGTGCATCCTTTATGTATGATTCAGCCATCCATCGAATGAAGCACTTAAAGTTTGCATTGGGTGCTTCAACATCGTTGGTCATTGCTATGAAATTGGTGTGGGTAGGAATTGTGAGTTAGGTATTTGCCATTGTTACATAGAGAGATGAGAAGAGAATGAAGGTTGAAGAAGAAATTTAGCTTTTGACGGTAGGCTTTTCAGAGGTTTTGGAACTTTAGCTGCCTGAGAAATCGAATGAAATGATTTGAACAGTTGTGGAATTGTATATATGTGAGTGACTTGAGTTGTCGATTAGATATATGTTCTGTATCGACAAGTCAGTCATTCGAGAAGTATAAAACAACTATTCGATAAGTCAAGAAAGGCTTATTTGATATCTCAAGCAGTTTGTAACTCACAGCTGGCAGTTATCTAACTTAGAACACAATTCTAAATTAAATAAAATATGTTTATATGAGTGATTTAAAATTCTGAATAAAAATCCAAAATCTACTAAGATTCAGCGAGAATTCAGCCTTTTCAAATGATTCGACAACTCAAATGTTCTATTCGAGAACTCAGTCATTAGAGAACTCAAATGTCCTATTCGAGAAGTCAAGCATTAGAGAACTCAAATGTTCTATTCGAGAACTCAAGCAAGTCTCTGTTCGATTTCTCCAAAATGCACTATTCGAGAACTCAAGAGTGTTCCAAATAAACTTGTTAGAGAAGTCGACCATAGACATGAAAGTCATTCGAGAAGTCTGACTTATCGAACTATACTTTTCACTCATAAAAATTAATTTTCACTATCTTTTCAAAATTTACCAGAATTATTCAAATGAAGAATATTCTAACAAATTAAATAGTGATAGTCTTAAAATTTCATAGAAATTTCAAGCTAATTCGAATATGATTTTCAACATATGCAACAGATTTGAAATATTTATAGATCATATTTCAGCCAACACTTACTTCAAAAATATTGAGAATTTAGATAAAGTAAGTGTTTATTGCTGCAACAATCTAGTTATTATTTTCACTTAGCCAGATTCTGAAGAATTCAGCATTCCAATCTCACTAACCAACCTTGTGAAGGTGGCTTCATCCAATGGCTTAGTGAATATATCAGCTAATTGTTTATCTGTAGGAACATAATGCAACTCAGTGGTTCCATTATTTGCATGCTCCCTAATAAAGTGATACCTGATGTCAATGTGCTTTGTTTTAGAATGATTTACAGGATTGGCAACTATAGAGATTGCACTTGTGTTGTCACACATGATTAGAATTCTTTCCAACACAAGTCCATAATCTCTAAGTTGATTTCTAATCCAAAGCACTTGAGCACAACAACTTCCAGCAGCTATGTATTCAGCCTCAACTGTGGAAGTTGACACAGATTGTTGTTTCTTGCTGTACCAAGAGACTAACCTTTGTCCAAGAAACTGGAAGCTACCTGAGGTGTTTTTCCTATCCACTCTGCATCCAGCATAATCAACATCAGAATAGCCAACCAGATTGAACCCTGTGTCCTTAGGATACCATAAACCCATGTTTGGAGTGCCCTTCAGATATCTAAAGATCCTTTTTATAGCAATCAAATGTGATTCCTTTGGATTTGATTGAAACCTTGCACACAAACATGTAGCAAACATGATGTTTGACCTACTTGCAGTGAGATAGAGTAGAGAACCAACCATGCCTCTGTAGACTGAGATATCTACTTTCTTGCCTTTGACATCTTCATCCAATTTGGTGGCAGTGGCCATGGGTGTCTTTGCAGGTGAGCAGTCTTCTAAGTCAAACTTCTTTAATAAATCCTTGAGGTTTGACTGATGAAAATACCATCCTTCCTCTGACTAACTTACAATCCAAGAAAGAATGTTAACTCTCCCATCATACTCATCTCATATCTGCTCTTCATGAGCTTAGAGAATTTCTCACACAGCTTCTCATTTGTAGAGCCAAATATGATATCATCCACATAGATCTGAACTAGGATAATATCATTACCATGCTTCTTGTAAAACAGTGTCTTGTCCAATATGCCTCTAGTGAATTGATTTTCAAGAAGAAACTGTGACAAAGTGTCATACCATGCCCTTGGAGCCTGCTTAAGTCCATACAATGCCTTAAGCAATCTATAGACAAATTCTGGGAAATGTGGATCCTCAAAGCCAGGTGGTTGTTGCACATAAACTTCTTCTTCCAACTCTCCATTCAGAAATGCACTCTTGACATCCATTTGATAGACTTTAAAATTTGAATGAGCAGCAAATGCCAAGAATATTCTGATGGCTTCCAATCTAGCAACAGGGGCAAATGTCTCATCATAATCAATGCCTTCCTGTTGAGAGTATCCTTTTGCAACCAACCTTACTTTGTTTCTAATGACCACACCATTTTCATCCATCTTGTTTTTCAAAACCCATTTTGTTCCAACAATGGTTCTGTTCTATGGTGCAGGTACAAGTTCCCATACTTTGTTTCTTTCAAATTGATTCAGCTCCTCTTGCATAACAATAATCCAATCTGGATCCAACAGTGCATCATCAAGTTTCTTAGGCTCAATCTGAGATAGAAAGCAACCATAGAGACACTCATTTTGTGTTGCTCTCCTAGTTCTCACTCCTGCATTTGGATCTCCAATAATTTGCTCTGCAGTGTGAGACCTATCCCATTTCCTCGAGTGCTCAGTTTGATTTCTCAACCTTGATGTTGCTTCATCATTCAAGACATGATCATCATCATTTCCTCCCCCTGTGAAGCTGCTACTATTCACAGGTGTGTCTTGGATGCTAGTATCTTCACTATTGGTTGGATCAGATTCTTCTCTTGCTTCATCATTCACTTGAGTTTGTTGAACTAGAGTTTCAACTTCAGTTTAAATCTCTTCATCAGAATCATCTAGATTATCAAACTTTAATGGATCTCTATCTTCATCATTGGCTTCTTCTAATCCAGGTAGTTTGCTGTCATCAAATGTCACATCTGTGCTTTCCATAACTTTCTTTTGACTGATGACATAGACTTTGTTTTCAATTCTCTCCATAGAATAGCCAAGAAAGATTCCTTCAAATGCCTTTGCATCAAACTTCCCAACATATTCTGAATTGTCTTTCAACACAAAGCATTTGCTTCCAAAAGTATGAACATACTTTAGAGTAGGCTTCTTTCCAGTCATCAAGTTGTAAGGTGTCTTTCATGTGTTTTTGTTGATGAGGGTTCTGTTCTGGATGTAGCATGCAGTGCTCACAGCCTCAGCCCAAAAACATGTAGGCATCTTTGCATCAAGCAACATTGTTCTAGCAGCCTCAATTAGAGTTTTGTTCTTTCTCTCAACTACTCTATTTTGTTGTGGAGTCCTTGGAGCTGAGAACTATTGAGAAATGCCATTCTCTTTGCAAAATGCTTCAAGTAAGGCATTTCTGAACTCTGTTCCATTATCACTTCTCAATGCAATCACACTTGCATTGTTGGCTTTTGCTTCCTTATCAACTTTCTTTATGTGCTCAATGATTACTTGTGGAGCCTCATCCTTTGATGCTAGACATTCCACCCATGTATACCTTGTGTAGTCATCAACCATCACTAGGGCATACTTCTTTCTTGAGAGTGACATAATATTGACAGGCCCAAACAAATCCATATGAATTAATTGCAGGGGCTTGGTGATTGATTTCACTGTCTTTGACTTGTGGCTTGACCTTTTCATCTTTCCTTTTTGACAAGCCTCACACACTCCTTCTTGACAGAATTCAAGTGTGGGCATGCCTCTCACTTACTCTCTTTTGACTAGAGAATTAATGGCCTTGAAGTTCAGGTGTGATAACTTCTTGTGCCGCAACCAACAATCTTCATTTGATGCTTTTGAGTAGAAGCAACAAACTTTGTCCTTGTTTGCAGAGTCCATATTGCCTACAAACAGGCTTCCTTTTCTTACTCCAGATAGAGCAAAATCACTAATCTTCTTGTGGGTGATCAAACATTCATCTTTGTCAAAATTTACCTTGAATCCTTTATCAGTAAACTACCAACACTTAGCAGATTATGCTTGAGACCCTTGACCAGTGCTACATCTTCAATGATGACATTACCAACTTTTACTTGCCATATCCCAATGTGTTACCCATGCTGTCATCTCCAAAAGCAACCATTGAGCCAACCTTCTCCTCATATTGTGATAGCAGGGCCATATCACCAGTCATATGATTTGAGCATCCACTGCCCAAAATCCACACGACCTTCTTTTCACTTTCTTTACCCTGCAAACATAAAGAAATTACTTCTTCTTTGGTACCCAAACAAGTTTGGGTCCACTTGGCTTAGAAGCAGATTTATCAAAAACAACATGCTTATCAACTTTCTTAGTGTTAGTCTTCTTGTCACTGTTAGAAGTCTTAGAACCTGAGGTTTCAGACTTAGGTGACAGAGGTACCTTCCTAGCTCTAGGAGGACTTGAAGACTTTAACCTTGTGTAGTGTGTGTGAGAGTTGTGACTGATACAACCATCAATGAATTGCCTTCTCAGATTGAAACAACTAGTCATGACATTCATATTGCATAGCATACAGTCAAATTTATCACAGAATGGAGCATCTCTATGTCTTAAAGGCACAGAACAGTCATAGAAAGGTTTGGGCACACTACCAACAGGTTTCTTGCATGCATGAGTTAAATGATTGGTACTGAAACAATTTTGACAAGTTTTCCTAGGGGCATTAGGCATATAAGCATAATTATTATCTTTGTTAATCCCTAGTTTGCCATTTCTGTTCTGTTTCTTCTTAGATTCATTTTTCCCAGCTGATACAAACTTAACAAACTTCTCAGGTCTAGACTTACCACATACTGGCTCCTTGGTTTTTAACTTGACACTCTCACTCTTAGAGGATACTGGTTGTTCAGTAGACTGTGCCTCATCCTCATCATTCAACATTTGCTTAATGAGTAAGGCATCCTCATCAATTTCAAATGTTGGTTCTTTAAAAATTGGAGACTCGGTCTTTTTCAAAATGTGAGGCACTTCATCCTGAACAACTATGTCATCTTCAATGACAGCATAGCCTTTCCTCTGTTTAAGAGTGCCATAATCAAGTCCAACGGCAGCCTTGGGTTTAGCTTGATTTTTCTCATGGTAGGACTGCAGTAGACTAGAGGAGTTTTTAAAGGTTTTTAGTTTGAATTCATTCTCAGCTAGTTCATCCCTAAGAGCCTTCTCAACCTGACTAGCACATAGAACCTTATTCTGCAAATATTTAACTTCTTTCTTAAGGTTATCTACATGCATAGCAGTTAGCTCAAGTTCCTCATTCTTCTTGTTTAACAATTCATTCTTAGCAGATAGTTTGGCAATCTCTTCATTAGCAGCAGCCATACTAGTATGAATATTAAACATTTCAATAGATAGTTGTTCAACAATGCATTTATACTCAGAAAAAGACATATCTATGGTAGTGAGAGATGGTACCTGAGAGTCAGATAGAGATTGTTCATCCTTGGAATCATCCATCAAGGCATAGTTGCAGAATTCTTGCTCCTCTCCATCACTTTCAGAATCATCCCAACACTTCCCTTCAGCTATGTAGGCCTTACCTTGTGTATGCTTTTTCAGAAGGGCCTCATACTTAGCTTCAAGCTCTAGAAACTCCTTATCGTTCTTTTTAGCTTCTTGCATTCACTGGCAAAATGCCCTAGGTCATTACATCTATAACACCTTATAGATGACCTATCCACATGGCTGGTTTTGAATTTATTCTTGTTTGCTTTCACAGGTGCCTTGCTCTTGTTGAATGAATGGTTTTGGGGTCTAGGTTTGAAGGGTTGGTTCCTCTTGAATCTGATGTTTGGAAATTTTCTGGCCATAAAAGCATATGAGGTGTTTTCCATGCCATCTAGCTCTTCAAGAGTATAGAACTCTTCTTCTTCCTTCTCCTTAACAGGTTCAGTCACCTCTCCTTCATTTTCTTCATCATCTACTATCTCTTCTATCCTCAGCTGACTTGTAGATGCTTCTAGGTCTTGAATAGATTAGTTGACAATCAAGGCACATGATGTGTTTATCATTCTGCCTTGGTTGGCTTGGATAGCCCTCTTCTGAAGCAACCCAAGCTCATGAGTTTTTAAAACCCCATAGAGCACATCATATGTGACTTTGTTCAAATCTCTTTCTCTTAGAGAAATGACTTTTTGCTCTAGATGGTTTGGTGAAGACAGTAGAAATTTCATATTCAGCTCCTTGGTGCTGTATACCTTCCCATTCATCTGTAGCTCAGTCACCAGCTTGTGAAACCTTTCAAACATGTCAGTAATACTTTCTTTGGACTGAGCCATGAAAGCTTCATATTGTGTGACCAGTATCTGTTTCTTGTTTTCTCTAACTTCCTCTGTTCCTTCACATAATACCTCAATATGATCCCACATCTCTTTTGCTGTTTTGCAGGAGGCTATGTTGGCAAACATTGACATCTCCATAGAATCTATGATCAGCAGCATGAGATGACTATCGAGAGCGACCATCTCCTTTTCTGTATCGGTCCATTTGGATGGTTCTTTAGGCACATAAGATCTTGGAAAGGTTATGGTTCCAACAGTCTTTTCAGGAATCTCTTGTTGTGGAACAAAGGGACCATTCTTGAGTATCTCAGGATATAGAGGGTTAGCAGCTTTGATGAACAACTGCATCTTGATCTTCCAGAGGTTGTAGTTCTCTTTGTCAAACTTAGGGACCTTCACCGTTCCTGTAGTCTTTGGTGTATTCATGATCTTTTTCTGTTTTTGAATAAATAGCCTGCTCTGATACCACTTGTTGAGTATAAAATACAAGAAAGAATACAGGGGGGGTGAATGGATTCTTGAACTTTTCGTTGTTCTTGAATCTGTGTAGCAAGATATGTGTTAAGTGTGTGCTATGATTTAAGTGCGGAAAATAATAAGCGAGCAACACAACACAATATCACTTTAATCTAATATATTATTAGATAAAGATTTTGCTACAATCCGTGAATACAAAAATTAGTATTCTCAGCTTCGTTTTTCTCAGAGAGATGTTTTCTTTTGTGTATGAAAAACTTAACTTCTAAGGAAGAGAGGTTTTATCCTTATAGAGCATGAATACAACCTACTTACTACAAATAAGGTAGCTAAACAATTTTACTTTCTATTGTGTCTATCCTTTTTGAGTAAGCATCCAAACGGCTACAGGTTTGACTTTGCAAAGCTCTTTTCAGATCCACTTCTTTAGCTCTTTGTCTCTTGTACATCTCTCCAAGCTTCTTTGTAGGCTTTTCCAAAGTACATTACAGATTGTGGTCCATAAAGTGCTTTAGCTTGTTGCAGGTCTCTGACTTGTACAATTCTTCAGTATTTTGTCTCCAAGATTGTATTCGAGAAGTAACTCTGTTGGTGATTCGAGAACTAGAATTGGCTTGATCGATAACTCTGAGTTCTCGAATACTGTTAAACTGACATATCGAATGACTTCTCGAATAAGTCTTTTCTTCAGGATCCTTGAGATATCGAATAGAGCATTTTACTTATCGAATCCCTGAGATATCGAATAGCTTCTTTAGTCCTTGAGATATCGAATAGAGCATTGACTTGTTGAGTCTTAGAGAACTTGAATGATGTTTTGACTTGTTGACTCCATGAGTTCTCGAATAGAGTATTAGACATGTCGAATCTCTGAGTTCTCGAATAAGGCTTTGACTAGTTGACCTTCAGAGATATCGAACAATGTCTTTTGAGATATCGAATCCCTGACTTCTCGAATGCTAGACTTCTCGAATATAACAAACATACTTCTCAAATTGGTACTTAGGCAATTTCTTCATTTCTTCAAATCCCAACTATGATTATTTGACAGTCTTTATCTCCTTGCTTGAGGCATGAACCTTGGAACTTCTTTCAAGCATTATTCTTGACTTTATATGTACAATTACACAATTAGGATTTGATGCCTATTACAAGTACAAAACAAATAGAAACTCTACAACTAGAGGTTCCCTCAGTTAAGAGGTCATGTAGGTAATGCATAGCATTACACATACTTAGGCTTGTTATTATATGAGTACAGGCATGTCTCTGTGACTAACAGATAACTATCATTTTGGACACAGTTCTTTAAAAAAGTGTTATGTAGGACTTTCAACCTATAAGTATATTACAATTTACAATTGTAAAAATAATAATTTGGTGGTTCACATTCCAATTTTTTTATATTTATAATTTAAATATTATTAAGTAAAACGGATTTGATAACAATTAGTACATGCTAGTGGAGATGAAATTATGTTTAGTTAACATTGTTAGGTACTTTACATGTTTAAAATAGAGTACATTGGAACCTCGATAAATGAATATTCGATAAATGAATAACCTCATCAAAATGAATAAGTTTTTCTGGTCCCGACATCATAGAGACAGTGTATTTTTGACCTCGATAAATGAATAATCTCGATTAATGAATAAAATTTTTCGATCCCGAACGTATTCATTTATCGAGGTTTAACTGTAGTTCAATATCGTACCTACTGGTACTAATTTTCTAAAACAACGATCTAAGAAATATCTTAACAATTACTCCTCCATGCTCCAATTGAAGGCGAAGGTTAAAACAGTGTGTGAAATAATGAAAATAAAAAAGGTGAATAGAATAACTAACAATTAAGATATAAAGTGAATATAGCGATACAAAATAGTGGAGGTGACAGATCATTTTTTTTTAAATAAAGGTGTTAATTCAATAATAAAAAGCCGTACGGCATCTACACCAATGATCGAGTCGAACAAACAGTAATTTGCAATCGCCTGTTCTCATGAAGAGACGGTTAAACGATATTTTGAAGATAAAGTATATACAAATACAAGTACCCACTTCGTGCATCCTCGTTGGATTACTGGTACCCCCTTCATCATGTCCCGATGGAGCTATCGTCTGAGCTATCGACCAAAGCTGCAATCCCATACAACACTTCATCACTAAATCAAAACCCCCGCTCACAATTAAAAAGCGAATAATAAAATCAAAACCATAAAGTTCCATCAAAATCAAAGAAATCTTGCAGATCTGAAATCCCAGATATTAAAATAGATCAAACACACAAAGAACACACCAAACTCTCACAAGGAGAGATAAACTAGACCCAAATAAATTGGGAAAACTCTCACCAAGAAGGGAGATTATTGAAAAACAAGAACAAAAACAAAGGAAATTAAAAGATTTGGGGCTTTTCACCGGTGAAAAACCGATGGAAGCCCCGGCGATTAGGCAAGAAAAAAGAGGGGAAAAGTGAGGCGACTATGGAGAGAAAAAACTGTGTGATTGATAAGGATCATACCGATGCGTTAGGTGACAGATCATTTAATAATATAATTTTTACACTAAAAATAATGTAAAACTACCTTATATACAAAATTAACCCAACTTATTTATACTATATTTTGCATTAAAAAACTTTCTTGTCTCTAAAAAATAAGGTAATCGAATAAATAGGATATAAATGGGATGTAAAAGAAATAAATTTGTTTATGATAAGAAATATTATGTTATAATAAGAATTATAAAATACGTCAAATCTAAGGTAAAATTTATGTCAATTCGTCAAATATATCTTTGGCATCCAATTTTCATTTAATGCAATTTTTACATTATTAAATTGTTGTTAGAGTTGGTTAATATCTTACACTTTCATAGTATTGGATTAGAGTTATTAATTATTATATAATAACATTTTATCACTCTTTAAAACATTTTATCACTCTTTAAACTTTACTCTTTGTTTTTTTATTTGTCTTTAAAGTTAATTAAAAATACAAAATATACTCGATCAATTTTTTTTATCCAAATGAGCCACAAAGACGGTACAAATTAAAAAATTGAAAGGGTAATTGAACTTGCAGGACCTTAACCTTCACCACTAGGTTGGGATCTCATCGATCATAATCGACCAAATTTGAATTAAAAAATAGTGAAAATACAACATTTTAGTGTCAAACACAAATATTAATAAAAAACTATGAGCAACAAATCTATCATATAACTAGTATAACAACTAGGATGAGCATTCGGTCGGTTCCAATACCGAATAGATCGAGAACCGAATAGTTAATAATTTTAAAATCGAATCAGACCAAATCGGACCGAACCGAATTAATTCGGCTCGGGCCGATTCGATTCTTGAAAATCGATTTTTTTTAAAATATATATATATATATATTTTGAAATGAATGAATACAAAAATTTAGTGAATTTTTGATAGAATGTGAATATAAATACATGAAGAAAATGAAATAAAAACAGAATAGTAAATCAACAAGGTAATAATTACTATTACATATTAGTTATACAAAAATCTATCAAGAAAAAACAATTGTTTATTGTATATCGAAAAGATATGATGCAAACTAATATAATATGTAAAATTAATCGCTGAAGAATAAGTTGGCATTTGGGCATTAGAGTAAAATTGTATTTATCAAATATATATTACATAAATATAAAACAATAACAAATATATATATATATATATATATATATATATATTTCAGTCTATTTGGTCCGGACCAAATTTTTTTGCTTAAGAACCAAACTGATATTTAATTCGGTCTATACCAAAAATTGAATAAACCAAAATTTTATAAAAAATGGAGCCGAACTGAATATTTAGTGTGTAATATTAGGTTGAATTAGCATAAAAACCCGTGCGAGGCACGGGTCGATATGTTAAATTGTGTTTCTAAATTAAATTGTGTATAGTCAATGTCATTTGAAGTGTAAAATTGATTTTCATAGAGTTTTGCTTGTTAATGGTATATGTGGCTATTGCGTACTTATTTAAATATGTTCAAGTTTGTAATTTGGAAACAAATATAAGAAGTACTAATAGAAATCATGTCATTTTTTAATTTTATTATGGGTCATTGAATAGAATCTGAGTGTTCAATAGGTGTTGTCTATTTAAGATGATTTTTCAAAACATTTACGATACTAAACTTTTTTTTTTTCCAATTCTTCAAAAATGATTCCTTCAAGATGTTGCATTCTAAGAGTGTGGGTGTGGGTTTTAGTCATGATTTTAATAAAAAAAACCTTCTTAAATCTTCTAATACGTTATTCAGACCTTACGCTTTCACTTCTTAAAACTATCTTTCTAACTATTTCATTTCTTTTCTTTTCTTCTAAGCTCTTGATTTTAAGCATTTTTTGCCTTGGTTTCTCTTCATATTTTTGTCTGACTTTCAAAATATCAGATTATTCAGTCCTCAACTGAGTGAATCTACCTTGTGTAACGGGCTTATAACATTTTTGTTCTCCAAACTTGAGAATTTATCATTTATGGTTGGATAAATATTTTTTGTACTTTTATTGTCATAAGTTGAAATTGATCATATGACTTTTGTCCGTGCTTTGATAATGAATTCATCCTTTATTTTTTCAAACACAGCTTCTTCCAGAGAAGTATCTTTACAAATTGTAGCGAACAGATAGACCTATGTGTTCAATGAATTTGTTGTTTCTCCTTATGAGTTTTATATATGCATGCTTTGTTGTGAAAGTCTTCTTTAATTATTAATAGTTCAATTTTAAATCATCAATTAAATTATATATTATAATTTAATAATTTTAGTATGCACTATATATACTTTGTTTTGAATATTTCATTTTATCACCAATGTTAATTTTGTACAAATATTAAAAAAAATTCACATATAATATAAAAATTATTGTTTATGGTACTAAAATTATGAAATAGAATTAATTATTTTTAAATAACATGGATTTGACTGACCGATGATAATATTAATTTTCATAAAATATTATTGAACATCATAACTTAAAGTCTCCTATTTTGTTACACGAACCTTTGTACATACTAATTTTATATAATCATCGTCTTCTATGTGTTAACATATACTCCTAATAATATTATTATTATTGGATAATTCCGATATTGTAATAGTTTCTTTTAAATATCATTTCTTTTATTATTATTTCTTCCAATACATTAAAACGTCTCACGAATTTTATCTTGTGTTGGTGTTTACCTAAGTTTAAAGTTTAATTTAGCTCCATAGTTATTTAAAGTTTAATTTAGCTCCAAAGTTATTTACAAATGTATTACTGTTAAGACATCCACATATTACGTGTATGATTTATAAACACATGTGACATTGTGGCGTAGTGGTAAGAGCATGCATAAGTTACTTGATAGACTCAAGTTTGATTCCCATGAATAACACTTTTTATAATAAAAATGTGTTGGTGTTTTACCTAAATTTAATTTAGCTTCATAGTTATTTACAAATGTATTACTCTTAAACGACACTCACTTATTATGTGTATGGTTTGAAAACACATGTGACATTGTGGCGTAGTGGTAAGAGCATGCATAAGTTACTTGATAGACTCAAGTTCGATTCCTATTAACAACACTTTTTTAATAAATATTAAACATGGGGGTAAAATGGTCTTTTCATGTACATTAAAAAATCTCACTATTTTTTTCTTGTGTTGGCCTATTATATATATAACTAGCATTATAACCCGTGCAAGGCACGAGCTAGTTCTAAAATTGTGGTTATATAAATCTAAATTCATATTAATCAATTTTATTAAAAGAAAAACTCATATAAATCAAATCATATTTATCAATGTACATTATAACAAAGCATATGCAAAAAATTTAAGTTGGTTGAAATGGGCTAAAGATGTTGTTCTGGTAAACTGCTTTTTCCAATTATAAGTGCTGGCGATGCTTCAGTACTTGTAGCGAAGGAGATCAATGTGATGGGTGACAAGAAGAAGAAGTAAACTGCCTCATCAATGTCAATACAAGTAGATGCCATATTTTCAAGGGTGGATAAAACAGACCAGTTAATCAAGCTGCAAAATAGATCTTGTTTAGCCACTTCAAATGAATCACAATACTTGAATAGAATAATCCGATAAGTTGATGATCTAAAAGCATTAACCTAAAAGGTTGCAGATATCATAAGCAAATTATTTTATTTCTTACAGATTTTGAGCCTAAGCTACATGGAAGTATGGCTATCAAGCACCATTCACTTTTATCCTAAAAATGACAGAAAAATGGAGAAAGAGATTACGATGGCTACCTTGTTGCAATTCCAGCACATAATGTGATAATGCAATACATGATGTAGATAATTTAAAGTAAGAGGATTATGTAATAACGTTTTTAAAAAAAATTAAAATCAGATTGAATACATATATGTTAGGAGCATATAAAATTCTGAACAGATTTAAACTGAGATATATGTAACTCATGAAAAAAAATCAATACACCTGATCCTAATAGAAATCAAATAACACCATACATTTTTAATGAGAATTGAAATCATATTATTAAATTACTGATACACCTACTTGATTCGATAAAATTGACCTCGAGAAGAGAATGGACTATCAGATCCATTTTTATAATGGACTTTCCAATGAGAATGCCTAACATATCTCTTCGAGCAGTAGCCACACTTCTGCTTCTTCTCACCATCACTCTATATTTACCAACACTTTTGACAACATTTATAAATTGTGTACCATATCATAAAAATGAGAGCAATAAAGATTTTTGATATATATAGTCTCGAAATAAACTTTCAAAGTTGCCAAAACATGCAACAAAAAATCAATTATACTGTGCACATTCAAGTTTTGCCCAACAATATTTCATTTCGTTTTCTGCAAATTTGTGGCAATTGTTTACTTGATATGAAGAAGCTAGTTAAATAATGAAGACCTGGGTGTTAATGTGACAACCAATAGCAATTGGTAATAGAAGATACTCCCTCTGTCCTTCTCATTTCTTTACATTTTTTTTTCACTGCTTGACACGCATTTTAAGGCTTCTAAAAAGTATAGTTCCATAACTTATTTTTAAAATATTCTTTTTTTTTTTGTATAAAAATAGAACAATTCTATTTTTATACAAAGAAAGAAAATTTTAAAAATAAGTTATGAAACTATCCGCAAAATGCACATTAAAATCCGTGCCAGAATTACGTCCCCCAAGGTAAAGAACCAAGGGGGACAGAGGGAGTATATGTTAAGGACGGGTAGTTAAAGTAATTTAAGTTGGTAAGATTCATCACTAAACTGATTTAGTGGTACGTAGACTTGTACTATAATTACCAACACTTTGTCAAACACCAAACACGTCCCTCTTTACACTGAATAGCTCAAGTATTCTTACATACCCCACGATATGGTTATAAAGGTATATTATGTCTCAATATACAATTGGTTTCCTTATATGCAACAACTTTGTGATAAACCATCTATATTCTCAAGCCTTAGGTTAGACTGAAGTTAGGACTGATTTTGTACATACAATTAGTAGAATTAGTGGGAATCTTTTTTTGCAACCGAGGCTTAGTTGGATTTGATACTAAATCAGAAGATATTCAAATTAGTTGTATATCTCCAAACTGGGCCATAATTTTTTTTATAAGATTTAGGTTTCATTGAGAGAGGCTAGGAATCTATCATACACGAACACTTGTTATGGTACTACAACAACGGAATGAGCGATTTTCTAGTATGAGTGATTCCATATACATATTTACCATAATATTCATATGCTCTCCGTTATAATCGGGTCCATTATCTCAACATTAAAGAATTTCTTAAGGCTTTCAACAAAAGCCTATCCCACACAATGATCTATAAACTTGATCAATCAAATCTATGTGGAGTAAATAGACATACCTAAATTTCAGCAACTCATGTTAAACTTTTTACGTTATTCCCACAAAACTGGCACAAAAAATCTTTGAATACTTTCCAAATGCCTATTTCTCCGTGTATAAAATAAGATAAATATCATTTCTCAATTCTTTTGATGCCTTCAAGTGATATGAGACCTGCAATATTTACTCATTTCATAATTAGGCTTCAATTCAAGCAACTTTTAAATGCCTATTTATTGATACACAAAATGCAAAAATAAAGTAAGATTAATACCATTACTCAGTTGGTCTGATGCCTTCGCAAACGATTTGAGATATGCAATCTTTACCTATCCTGTATTTGGGAAATATTGTATAGCATTAAGCAACCATCATGTTTTAGTTATTTTGTGTTGCGTTTTCGTGTTGTTCTTGCAGCCGATGTTAGTCAGAACCTCGAAAACACATAACAGAAAGATAAAGACAAAAGAAAAAGGTGTACGAAAGGAATAAATTAATGTATCCAGGGAACAATTAATTCTGGATGTGGTAGCTAAATTTTTCCTTTTTAAAGTATTCAACCCCAGAGCATAATACAAGATATCAAAACTTGTTCTCACAAACCTATGCGTCGGATTGCACATGAACATACATTTGAAGCAAAAAATTTCTGTACTCCCTCAGTGAACAGCACAATAGAAAGACAAATGATATAATGACAAACATAAGAGAAGGGCCATGTTACATGCAGAGGATGTCAATTAGCACTAAGAAATTGTATATATTAACATTAAGAACCATACGATCATGATCGCAGTACCCTCAAATTCTCAACAAATACGCTCAAGATATAACAAATAGTTAAGGTATATCTCTTTTTATCATGAAACGTCGAAATAGTTGGAGCGCTGATATTTCTTTATGTAGTTTAGGGTCTAAATTAATATCTGCAATTTTTTCACCCTGAAAAATTTATGCATTATCATTTCACGTTGGCACCACACAACATAAAAAAAAATATATTATATTTTTTGTGGAAGTACTATCTTCAGACAAATAATGAAAACTTTAATCTTCAAAATAAGGTGCTGAACCAAGTTAGTTAACCGCATGTTTGTTTTGTGCTCTTTAAGGACAAGCTACCCATCATTACGATAATTTACAAACTAAATTTTAATCCCATACATCTACATGTGATGTTAAACAGGTAAACTCTCCAATTTTAATTAAGATTTGCATAATTAACTCTCAAAGTTTCTTGCAAGTTAGTTTAACATGAAAAATACAAGGAAAACAGGCATGCGTAGTACGAAAAAATTGAAATACCAATGAGTTTAGAGTAAAAATGAATGCTTTACTGATTGTTTCACATAAGATCTTTTGACCGTCAATGGCGGTTGAAGGTTTTCACAATGGGTTGATAGGAAAAAAAAATGTCAGTCATTTATCGAATCTGAACACACATAAGCCAAATAGCAAGAGTTCAAGCGCAAATATCAGTACACATAAATGATATAAATATGATAGGAACATAGGTAAAGATGCAATTTTATCTGGAATGAACTCATTTCCCAAAATAGTATGTCGCGGTATTATGTATATAATAATATATAGATTTAACAATTCCCTAATAAGCATTTTGATTAGTACCATCAAGTAAAATTGAGTAGAGAAGCTGACCAAAAACTCTCGTTGCTTGGTTTGATTTACACACAAGACAAAATGATTTTTACTTAGAGGTATCATTATCTGTAAGCCTTCTAGAAGCGCCAAGAATAACAAATTTGTTTTCGAGACAATTAGCTGCATAAAAATTCTTTAAGATGAAGAAAATGGCATTTTCCTTGATACACATTTTCCTCGATACACTTGGGTTCTGAAAGACAAGTGCATAAAAGATTAAATCAGTTCCTAGCAAACTACAAAGTAAGAAAAAAATCAACCGAGTAGTTTTTAAGCAGGACAACAAAATTATGAATGAAAGATTTACCAAACTGAATCCTGGGAAAAGTCGAGTGTAACACCCCCAGATCCGGGGTCCGGGATCCGGTCGTTATGGTCTCCAATTCTGTCCACAATACTTGAACTTACTTCAACTCAAAATAAATTATATCTTTATGACCCAACACAACAATATAAAACACACCCGTTATAGTCCCAGAGATAAAATCATAGTAACCATCAAATTTTATTAATCACATTATGAGTTCTTACAATCCAAAAGAATTACAATGTGAATACATACTCTTTGCCATCCATTTTCATAAGTCATACCAGCCCTTATACTTGGTACTGAAGAATGAATCTATCCTACCAATAGCTTTCTCTTCGGCTCTGGTAGTCTCATCGTCCTTGCCAGCGTCGAGTGCGTCTTGTGCGAGTCATCTGGTCTAGCTGTTGTTGTGATATAATAATAAAGCAAGGGTGAGCAATAGCCCACCAACAATAATATATAACTGAACGATAATATATAACAGTTCAAAAGTATCTTTCAAACCATATGCCATGCATTTACGGAAATGATGCCAGTATAATATGAACGATGAAGTTACAAGATAACTCAAAATGCATATATATAGGTGGGAATATCTGCCATGTCGAAGATAAGCAAGATATTATCGTTTATCATAAAAGAGGAACTTGCAGGAAAAATATTGCAATTCCAATTATGAATACTTTCCAATACTGCCAACAATGATAATGTTGCAGAAAATAAATGAATTTAAATGATGAACTTTTGCTGGAGTATTCACCGCACCCACTGTTCCAATCCTTACGATGATCAGTCGCAGATTGTACAGCTCAATTTAGATTTACTACCGGTAGAAGGAAGAGCTGGCGGATTTACTTGTCTACCGCCCTGTTAGATCTCCCCGGCCAACGGTTGGGCCAATTGGGATGGACCGGCGCTACTCGGCCTCTTACACGACTCCAAGTTCGAAAAGAAGTTCTTGATTCTGAACGTAAAGTTCGTCCCCCTTTCCCCAAGTATGATACTTGTTGATAAGACTCCACAAAGTAGTCGTATCTAGTTGGAAAGGAAAATTCAACATCATATCAAGCTGCTGCTTGTTAGAGGATACCATCTTGTTCCAATAATCTTACCCCTCGAATGATGATAAGGTTAATCAAAGATTCAATTGATAAACAGCAACCAAGTTGCGAGTGAAACGAATAGTTTTACAAGTTTTATGACCGGGAAGTCACAAGATAAATAACATTGCTCAAGTAGGTTCCCCTATAACATGGAAGTTTGAGCGAGCATTTAAATCCTTTTAAGATAGATTTAAATGAAGAATAAAGAGTTGGGAACCTTTCCTTGATAAAATAGTCGTAAAAAGACTCTGAATAATATAAGTCATTTTAAAAAGAATTTAAAAGAATTAAATAAATATTCCAAGAATATTTATTAACTCAATAATAGTTACGGAATATTATTAAATCATAATATTGCTCATAAGTAATCCTCGAATGAATATATAGAATTATTTACTAAATAAATCCCTCCTTAAAAGAATATTCAGAATAATATTCATTAAATAATTAAACTCCAATAAATATTTACCATAATATCCAATAAATAAGTCAAACCTTAAATGAATATTTGAAATAATATTCATTAAATAAATAATCTTCTAAATGAATATCCAAATAATATTCATTTAGTAATCAAAACTTTAAAGGAATATTCGAAATAATATCCCTTAAGTAGATAGAACTTCCAATGAATATTTTAAAATAATATTCATCACGTTATACACCTTTAGTGTAACTCTTTTTATTGCTGATACAATCCGACATTTGTTCATTATTACGACATGTCATCATACCCACACTAGGTATATACTTAAGTCGTATAAGTTCTAAAGTCGATCGATTACGAACCGAGATTATACCTCGAGTTTTATCGTTCGTTTTCTAAGTGTTTTACCAAAGTTATAACCAAGCGGGTTTTTAGGGGTTCGTTCGCGTTTGACTTCGATTCCAACATTTTTATAAAATCGGAAAAGGATCCGTTTGATATGTGGTTTTCTTTCATACCTTCCTTATGACCCCTAGTATTTATTTACCAAGATTCGCCACTGAGTAACATGCTTTACGAGGGTTCAATTGAAGTTACAAACTTTTACTTACGGTTTTGAACAAATTTTAGTAATTTGACCATAACTCCTAAACCGTAAGTCGGAATATTTCGATTCTCACGCCAAAACGATCTATGGCTCGAGATCTACAAGGACCAGTCACAATATTACCAAGGTCAGGAAATTATATTAACTTCCATGCTTGGTTTCTAAGTGTTAACAAAAATTCGGCATTACGACGGCTATAACTCGAACGATCCAAATTCATACATGCCTCAAGCACATCATCAAAGCAACTCATGCCTTAACAACATCATTTACTACTGTCAAGAGGCTCTAAGGCCAGTGGTAAGGTCTCATGACCACCACACAACATAAACATAACAAATCAAGTCTTAAACAACTATTAACACAACAATCAAGAACTCATCTTGCAACCCACTTAAGATCTCATCAAAACTTCAGAAAACTCAAAGTAAGATCTATGGTTTAGGTGAGATATACCTTCCTTGGAGTATGTAATAGCCTTATAAAACCTTGTATAGCCCTTAGAACACCTTAAACAAGCTTGGATCATCCAAAGAAACAATAAAACTAAAGTTAGTTCTTAAAAATTACTATACATCAGTTCAAAGATCTGCAAAAACAAGGCCCTTACCATGCTTTCTTGGACAAGGCTCCTAAAGGAGAGTTGTATAGAATCTAACCAGATTTCTAACAAGCTAAAGAACACCAAATTTCATTGAGAAACGAAGGAGATATGCCGTTTGAAAATCAGTCCAGAAACTTTCAAGCATCAGGACCGTTTGCTTCTTCAACTTGGAGAGGTGATTTGACTAGGCTATACTACTTGGATTGCTATGAAATTTGGAGCGAATATTGCCCATGGAGTGGAGAGGCTGTGGTAAAAATTTGGTGATTTTATCAATGATAGAAATGGAGATATAAATTTTCTTCTTGAGCTTAGTGCTGCTGGGCAGTTTCAGAAAATGGAGAGAAATGGAGTGGTTTTGATTGCTCTCTTACTTTAGTCTCATCCAAGTGAATTATTGCAATGTATTGAGATAATATCTAGCCACTTGATTTATTAAAGATTACCTCATCTTGCTTGAGTCATCAAAGAGACAAGTGTTGGTGTTTTGTGGTGAAGTGATGTCATTAGCACTAAGTAGCTTGGTTTGTTTCCAACTGTGCTAGTTACTTGCTTAACTAGCTTGGTTACTAGATATTTCCTACTTGAACATGCATGCATGTAGATCTCTGCTTGCTCTTTTGTCCGTTTATTACTCAATTTCAATAATCGTTCGGAGGAACATCTCAAATATTTCTCGTTAAGGTTTTACCGGAAACCTTCTTAATTCATATACTAATATCCTTAATCCTCCTTTAATATCCTTGAACTTAATTTCCTTAAATCTCTTAAATAAATCCTTCAATCCTTCAGTGTCCAGAGAAATCTCGAAGAAAATAAAAGTGCTGTTTTTCAGAATCCGGCAGCTTTTACATACACTTATTTTCCCCCTGGATCACTAATACGAACTCAGAAATCCGTTCAGAATACTTCTATATAGTGTCATCTCATAATATTCTTACTTCCACCAAAAACACTATTCATTCTTTATTCTTCCTTTATTCCCTATATTTGTGACATTGTCCTTGTTCTTTCTCGGGCGTTCATTAACCCTTTCACGGAACCACTGGACTAATCGTTATCGATCAGGATGACACGAGAATATTCTCGTGCTTGGAATTGCCATATCTTATTCCCGTAGGAGATAGATTATTCTTACCTAAGTTGCCAACCCATAGTATTCTTCATGGCATATAAACATTTGAATCCAAATCTATTCCTTTCATTCATTATCTCAATCGTTACATCGTAGTCGTAATCACTATTCACCATTACCTCAGTAAATAATAAAAAGTTTTAATTATATCCAAAATTTGGGGTTCTTACAGTCTCCCCTCCTTAAAATGATTCCGTCCCGGAATCAGGTAGAAAACAAGAGTCGTTTATCTATCGTTTCACCTTTCAGTTTTCCAGTCAATTCTTGGTCGTTCTACCCTTTCTCAGCACATCTACTGGTGCTACAATACGTACTTTATCCATTTTCCAATCAACTTTGCTACTTTTCGTATAACACGTTATCCGGGTTATGCTCTTACTCAGTCCCATACTATTATCCCTATTGATATCCGTAGTGGCTTTGGTATCACTATCGCACTGCGAATTCGGAGGTAATCTCGTTCGCACTGTGCATTTCCTGATCGCTTTAATCTTCGCAATCTCGATCAATATAGAGAAGTGGAAAGATTTATTGAGAGATCACTATGATCAATGAACATTTGTTATATTGCATAGTTAGTACAGAAGGGGGCCAGCCTTTAGTACTTGACAAGAAATTAAACAGGTTATGGTATTCCACTTAGACTTCTATCACATAGACAGATAGTCACGTAGCAGTACCTCCCCTCCTTAAAGGGTTGTTCTTCTCAATTCATAAAGAAGATGAATAAGAGAGAAGAAAAGAAAAGAGTTCTAAAGGATTATAGAAAGTTTTCATGATTGTAAAATATCATACTCAGAATTTACCTCTGAACTATAGAGGTTCATCAAGGAAGAAATTAATCATAAATATATCCAATACTATTTGATCGCAATCTCATGTGTCAACATATCTTGTTGCTTTGTCCACTATTCTATGGACCTATACTCTGGTTCAACCTTAGCACACTTA
Source organism: Saposhnikovia divaricata (assembly GCA_036435485.1). Taxonomy (NCBI): domain Eukaryota; kingdom Viridiplantae; phylum Streptophyta; class Magnoliopsida; order Apiales; family Apiaceae; genus Saposhnikovia; species Saposhnikovia divaricata. The sequence continues at coordinate 132,422,486 of CM071599.1, read as the reverse complement.
CTTTTGGAAAATCTTTGAACCTCTCAGGTTAAATCTTAGTTTCTCGTTTGACACCATTGTTACTAACATTCCATGTCACGCTACTAGCTTATTCATATCTATAATATTAACACTATCAGGTTATCATCCCGAGAATTCATTAGAAAACCCTTTTATTAATCCATTCGTAATATTCCTTGCTTCACATTCCCTAGTTGCTTTCCCAGTCTTTTCTTTATCAATCACATCCTTCTTATTATCTGATTCTTATTTACTTCTGTTATTTACTTTCACCTTCGTCTCTTTATTGAGATATCTTTTGCATTTGGTACCTCCTTATTGGTATCCCGTTACATTTACTCTATAATCATCACATTATTCCAATAAATTCTCCGAAATGAATCTGGCTGATCCCTTTAACTTAGATTCAATATAATCTACTTCTATCAACTTGTTTCTCATCACTTATTCTTTTCTACCCGCGATTTTCCACAGGTTGTCTTTCGTAAGTCAGACCAGGTCGTACATCTACCTGCTCGCACTCTTATCATCTGTTGAGCACCTACGTTTTACTGGTGTAGCTTTGCCACATGAAACACGTTACTACCATGCTATAAGCTTTGGGGGTAAAACTGGCTCGAATGCCACCTTCCGAACAATTTTAAACTCTCAGGTGGCCTAATAAGTCTCGGGCTCAACTGCCCTTCTCTCTAAGTCTCATTAATTCTTTCTTCGGGAATACATTTAGCATCATGAATCATCAACCTCATATTCTCTATCTTGTTTGCACAGAAGTACACTAACACAAACTTGCTTGTCATTCATCAACATGCTATTTAGCTTATCAGTAGCAGCACTTTCTTTATCTTTACGTTGTCATCTACTTTCTTAGAAGAATCACCATCGCTTGTTGTTTACGTAGTGCGTTAATAGCTAACCATACGGGTTTCAATCCTTTAGGGAGACAAAGTAATCACTATTCCTTATCCATAAGGAACACTTCCTGAACATGATGTAGATATTACATGAAGTAGATAAAATTGCAGAAGAGTTTCAAGCATCGCAGCTATGTCAGGTTAATGAAACTATCACTCATGCAGCTTCCATAAAAGACTGGAAACTTAACGGTTTACTTCGTCAATTTTGTATCATGGTCCTGGTTTGCCTCAAAACGGGACCTTCGAAGGTACGTAATATGCTTAAGACTCCAGGAATCGAATCTTTACTTAAACTATTATAACCGTCAATTCTTGCACAGTCATCAGAAGGAATGTAAATTCCTTCATTCCGATATGACCTTCAAGATCCTTCCAAATATAATTCTATTTCCTCGATATGCACATTTGTAATTATTCCTCTATACTTAGAGTGTCGGCCACCTCACTGGCCTTTCCTGATAATAATAATTTCTTGTAATCCATGTTCTCTGGATACATTCCAATTCAATTTTTTTTCTACCTCATTCCCATCACTGTTGGGTGAAAGCATCCTCCTTTAAGCTCTGCTGAAGGGGAAAAATATACCAATTAGTCTTTTTCCATAAGTCATTGCTTCCACCTTCCTGTGGGAACTTTATCAAAGTTACTCTCGATCATACCTAGGATATTTGTTCTCTTAGTTCTTTCTTATTCTAGAATAATCTCAACCTTCTTTGGTTCAATCCATACCCCATCATGGTTTCATACAGGCCTCATACAGGCCTCATCTGGCATTATTGTTATTGTGTCTTACATTCTCTACCAAACTTCTATTTTGAAACTCAGTATATTAACTTTTTCCTTGTAAGGTTTCTTAGGTCGCCCTCATCATTCCTCCTGTATTTTCTAGGTACAAGGTATAACAAAACGTCATTGATCAATACTCTAATAATTATGTCTATGTTCTTTCCAGAATTCTTTTTAATAATCCTTACAGGTCATTGTTGCCTTAGCAAATCCAACTCATATCATTTGAATTCACAATGTCTTTATTAGGGTTAATGCCATCCCTTGTGCATTCCCCAGGGTTTGTCTTAATTTATGGATAACCTATCCTTAATTCAACTGCCAAGGAATTCTTGCATCCTATAATTGGCAATCAGATCATGTATCCTTAATAAGGGTCTCTTTTCAATCATTCTCATTTGATAATCGATTGGTGGCTTAATGCTAACCTCTTCTTTCAGATAGTTGTCAGCCTATTTGACCTTCCAAAAGACAACGTATGTCTATCTGCTTTCTTACAGAACTTGGTAATGGTAGCAAGGACGTTCTGGAAGATATTGGTCGAGTTCAACGTGAATCTCTTAGTGCTTATCGTTCTTCTCAAAGGTACTTACCTTAGGCAAAATTTCTACAGCATACTGATCAATCTCTGACCATTTCTATACTCTCTTCATATACCTTCATTGTTTACTTTCCTCCGTCATAATATATTCATGGTATTCATAATACCTTAACATCATACATCTCAAGTCAATATACTTCTATTTTCTTTTTTTTTTTTACTCGTAATTTTGGACAATCATATATACATGAATCACTTTAGTACGGGTGACCCCATTCCAAAAAAAATCTAGTAAATTCCCAATCAAAACATGGCTTGCAAAGGGTTCAGTAGAAGATTCCTACGATCTCATTAATGTTTCCTTTATATCAAAAGCCCTTGCAGTCGGTGCTTACTTAGAAGCAACCCTGCTTTGTCCTTTCATTGCTGGTCTAGTCGCTTGATAATCCTTTGTGACTTGGCCTCAACTGGCCACACTAAAATAAAAATATATGATTTTAGGGGTTGGCTAATTACCATTACTTTTCTTCCAATTGCCGGCACAGTGCCTTCTTCTTTGATACCTTTCTACCTTTCCAAAACTTTACTTCATATAAGTCTTAATTGACTACTCGGCACCGTCTCCGGTCACCTTTCCTCTACTTTTATCTTTTCAACTATTCTTATCAGTCCCGCGTTCCACACAAGCTTACCATTCCCGACATAACAGCCTTTTCACATAAGTCAATCCCGGAGTTTCTCAGTCTAGCTGGTTTCTTACTTACATTTCCTGTTTCCGTCCAATCTTACTTCATCATTTTATCTCTACCATTGATTGTAATACTCAGGGTCCGTCTACTAACCCATATGACGGTAACCTTACCCAATTCACGGGGTTCGCCCCAGTTTCTACTCTCTTCCATAACGTTCTCTAATAATCAGAAAGACAAGGTTTGCCAAAATTTGTTGAAGTTCTTTCCAGAATCAGGGAAATTTTGGTCAATCTATCCACCTACTAGTAACATTAAGGAGACCAGTTTCGAAACCTGGAGAATAGTTCTATGAACCTCCAAGAAGGTAGAACCATAAGCAGTCATAATTAACGAAATAATCATCATCAGATTGGAAGTTTAACCACTGGAGAGGAACCAATTATACACCCCTTAGAAGGGAATCAACAGTTTCAAACTGAAACCTGTCACAACTTCCTGATACCTATACGTCCTGATATTCAATATTACCAAATGTCAGTGTACCTAACCACTAGTCTCAGAAGGAACATTACCGTCGGAGTTGGTTGTTTCACAAAATTGGCACTACTAAGGCCATCCGTACCTGGTGAACCGTGCTGTCCGAATGCATCCGCAAGTACTTTGTCGTGCTACGCAAGCACACATCCTAATCCTTTATGCGAAGCGTCGTTGGAAGCACAAAGTCTTCTTTTTCCATTAAGCAATGCCAACTCTTGCTCATTACCAATTTCATCTTTAGCTCCAGGAAGATTTTCTCTTTAACTGCTGATCGTATTAATTGATCCATTATAATTCCGCGTCAGAGTAAACTTAAGGTAATTACTATAATTCATTCAAAGAAAGAATTTAATATTCCTTTGAATCACATACATCTAACATTTCTGGTTCAGTATTTCACTGAGTTGAAATAACCCTATACTCAGTCTTTGATAGTAGTCTCATTGCGAGTTCATCTTGACTCACTGGTCTTATCTTCCGGTAGGTTCTGAGATCGTTGTCTTGCTTACTACTTCCTTATATAACTTTATCCAATCATGCTGTCACTTCCCAATGTCTTTACTTTCTAACTGATTCATTCATAAAATGAACATTTCCCTGAATAAAACCACCTCATTAACCTCAATTTGGTTCCATAAATTATAACCTATGACATCTGCCTTCTCATGGCAAATTATTACTGACAATATTCATACTAATTCATTTATCAAATGATATGGCACTTACTACCTCCTTCTCAACTATTCCTAGGGACTCTACTCCTCGTCTTATATCGATGTCTTTGATAATCATACATCCCTCTAGCTCTTTCTTTGTTAATAAGAAAGTCTCTAAGGATCCTTATCTATTCCCGTATAAGATCTCAAGTGATTCTTCCAATCTGTCTTACTTGCTGGTACTACATCCAGTAGTCCGGCTATGAATCCAACATGAATCTTCAATTCTCTTGCTAATAGCTCCGTTCTTTATGCTCACTTTTCTGAGCACCATACCTTAATCATCACAGTCTTTCTGGCTGCGGTCCTCATTCCTCAAGGGTAAGCTCCTTATCCTAACAGGACTGTCCTTATCTGCTGGAACCTCTTCCGGGTCTCCAGTAGGGTCTCCAGTAGGGTACTCCATCGAATTTACCCGCTGATCTTCAGCATATAAAGCATCATCGCGCTGCTGCTCGTATGCCTCAAGGTCTGTCGCCTTACTCGTCGATAGGATATCGATCTAAGTTACTATCATGATACTTAAGAGTTCCCATAAGGCTTTTATATCTCATCACTACATTAAGTAGTCCGACTATGAACTTAGCACGAGTTCTTATTATCTTAGTGAATTTATTGTTTTAACGTCACCTCATCTCTGGGGTTTATAACGTAGGCTCTGATACCATTTCTGTAACACCCCCCGATCCGGGGTCCGGGATCCGGTCGTTACGGTCTCCAATTCTTTCCACAATACTTGAACTTACTAACTCAAAATAAATTATATCTTTATGACCCAACACAACAATATAAAACACGCCCGTTATAGTCCCAGAGATGAAATCATAGTAACCATCAAATTTTATTAATCACATTATGAGTTCTTACAATCCCAAAAGAATTACAATGTGAATACATACTCTTTGCCATCCATTTTCATAAGTCATACCAGCCCTTATACTTGGTACTGAAGAATGAATCTATCCTACCCATAGCTTTCTCTTCGGCTCTGCTAGTCTCATCGTCCTCGCCAGCGTCGAGTGCGCCTTGTGCGAGTCATCTGGTCTAGCTGTTGTTGTGATATAATAATAAAGCAAGGGTGAGCAATAGCCCACCAACAATAATATATAACTGAACGATAATATATAACAGTTCAAAAGTATCTTTCAAACCATATGCCATGCATTTACGGAAATGATGCCAGTATAATATGAACGATGAAGTTACAAGATAACTCAACATGCATATATATAGGTGGGAATATCTGCTATGTCGAAGATAAGCAAGATATTATCGTTTATCATAAAAGAGGAACTTGCAGGAAAAATATTGCAATTCCAATTATGAATACTTTCCAATACTTCCAACAATGATAATGTTGCAGAAAATAAATGAATTTAAATGATGAACTTTTGCTGGAGTATTCACCGCACCCACTGTTCCAAGCCTTACGATGATCAGTCGCAGATTGTACAGCTCAATTTAGATTTACTACCGGTAGAAGGAAGAGCTGACGGATTTACTTGTCTACCGCCCTGTTAGATCTCCCCGGCCAACGGTTGGGCCAATTGGGATGGACCGACGCTACTCGGCCTCTTACACGACTCCAAGTTCGAAAAGAAGTTCTTGATTCTGAACGTAAAGTTCGTCCCCCTTTCCCCAAGTATGATACTTGTTGATAAGACTCCACAAAGTAGTCGTATCTAGTTGGAAAGGAAAATTCAACATCATATCTCTCAAGCTGCTGCTTGTTAGAGGATACCATCTTGTTCCAATAATCTTACCCCTCGAATAATGAGAATGTTACTCAAAGATTCAATTGATAAACAGCAACCAAGTTGTGAGTGAAACGAATAGTTTTACAAGTTTTATGACCGGGAAGTCACAAGATAAATAACATTGCTCAAGTAGGTTCCCCTATAATATGGAAGTTTGAGCGAGCATTTAAATCCTTTTAAGATAGATTTAAATGAAGAATAAAGAGTTGGGAACCTTTCCTTGATAAAATAGTCGTAAAAAGACTCCGAATAATATAAGTCATTTTAAAAAGAATTTAAAAGAATTAAATAAATATTCCAAGAATATTTATTAACTCAATAATAGTTACGGAATATTATTAAATCATAATATTGCTCGTAAGTAATCCTCGAATGAATATATAGAATTATTTACTAAATAAATACCTCCTTAAATGAATATTCAGAATAATATTCATTAAATAATTAAACTCCAATAAATATTTAACATAATATCCAATAAATAAGTTAAACCTTAAATGAATATTTGAAATAATATTCATTAAATAAATAATCTTCTAAATGAATATCCAAATAATATTCATTTAGTAATCAAAACTTTAAAGGAATATTCGAAATAATATCCCTTAAGTAGATAGAACTTCCAATGAATATTTTAAAATAATATTCATCACGTACATAGAACCTTAAATGAATATTCGAAAGTAATATTCATTTAATAAATAAAATTCCAATGAATATCAAGTAATTATTCTTTAAATAATCAAACTCTAAGTGAATATTTAAAAATAATATTCACCTAATATTTCTCGATTGAGATAATACTCAGATAACATTCTTCGAAAGATTTCCAAGTAATTGATACTTTATGGAAATATAAATAACGTTTAATAATAGCATTCCTCAAGATAAATACTAATCTGTCGTTGGAATCCCTCCGGGTTTCCACGACTATCTATATCTCAAAATACCGACTCCCGGTCTATACTTAAGAATGAATATCATATGCCCTTCGCTAAGGGTCTTATCAAAACAATCCGGCTTATAACTGATAATTCGTATCTAATCTATAAGCCAATATCAATTCAGGGAACATTTATCATAATATAATTTGACAATAGGCATGCATGCTATGGCATATGTAAAATGGCAATCACACACACACACACACATATATATATATATATATATATATATATATATATATATATATATATATATATATATATATTATCACAACAACAGGTTCAAAGTTTTGAACACTTGCCTGGTAATCGAGTGTGGGTGGAGATAGCGTGTCCTGGGTCTGCTCGATGATCTATAAACAATCAGAACATTCGAGATTAACCACTTAACACGTTTTAAAAGTCTAAGTATAACTTCACTTAAAATCGAAACACGTTTTCGAATTATCTCGTTATACACCTTTTAGTGTAACTCTTTTTATTACTGATACGATCCGACATTTGTTCGTTATTACGACATGTCATCATACCCACACTCGGTATATACTTAAGTCGTATAAGTTCTAAAGTCGATCGATTAAGAACCGAGATTATACCTCGAGTTTTATCGTTCGTTTTCTAAGTGTTTTTACCAAAGTTATAACCAAGCGGGTTTTTAGGGGTTCGTTCGCGTTTAACTTCGATTCCAACATTTTTATAAAATCGGAAAATGATCCGTTTGATATGTGGTTTTCTTTCATACCTTCCTTATGACCCCTAGTATTTATTTACCAAGATTCGCCACTGAGTAACATGTTTTACGAGGGTTCAATTGAAGTTACGAACTTTTACTTACGGTTTCGAACCAATTTTAGTAATTTGACCATAACTCCTAAACCGTAAGTCGGAATATTTCGATTCTCATGCCAAAACGATCTATGGCTCGAGATCTACAAGGACCAGTCACAATATTACCAAGGTCAGGAAATTATATTAACTGCCATGCTTGGTTTCTAAGTGTTAAAAAAAATTCGGCATTACGACGGCTATAACTCGAACGATCCAAATTCATACATGCCTCAAGCACATCATCAAAGCAACTCATGCCTTAACAACATCATTTACTACTGTCAAGAGGCTCTAAGGCCAGTGGTAAGGTCTCATGACCACCACACAACATAAACATAACAAATCAAGTCTTAAACAACTATTAACGCAACAATCAAGAACTCATCTTGTAACCCACTTAAGATCTCATCAAAACTTCATAAAACTCAAAGTAAGATCTAGGGTTTAGGTGAGATATACCTTCCTTGGAGTATGTACTAGCCTTATAAAACCTTGTATAGCCCTTAGAACACCTTAAACAAGCTTGGATCATCCAAAGAAACAATAAAACTAAAGTTAGTTCTTAAAAATTACTATACATCAGTTCAAAGATCTGCAAAAACGAGGCCCTTACCATGATTTTTTGGATGATGCTCCTAAAGGAGAGTTGTAGAGCATCTAACCAGATTTCCAACAAGCTAAGGAACACCAAATTTCAATGAGAAAAGGAGATATGGCCGTTTGAAAATCAGTCCAGAAACTGTCAAGCATCAGGACCGTTTGCTTCTTCAACTTGGAGAGGTGATTTGACTAGGCTATACTACTTGGATTACTATGAAATTTGGAGCGAATATTGCCCATGGAGTGGAGAGGCTGTGGTAAAAGTTTTGTGATTTTATCAAAGATATAAATGGAGATATAAATTTTCTTCTTGAGCTTGGTACTGCTGGGCAGTTTCACAAAATGGAGAGAAATGGAGTGGTTTTGCTTGCTCTCTTACTTTAGTCTCATCCAAGTGAATTATTGCAATGTATTGAGATAATATCTAGCCACTTGCTTTATTAAAGTGATTACCTCATCTTGCTTGAGTCATCAAAGAGACAAGTGTTGGTGTTTTGTGGTGAAGTGATGTCATTAACACTAAGTAGCTTGGTTTGTTTCCAAGTGTGCTAGTTACTTGCTTAACTAGCTTGGTTACTAGATATTTCCTACTTGCACATGCATGCATCTAGATCTCTTCTTGCTCTTTTGTCCGTTTATTACTCAATTTCAATAATCGTTCGGAGGAACATCTCAAATATTTCTTGTTAAGGTTTTACCGGAAACCTTCTTAATTCATATACTAATATCCTTAATCCTCCTTTAATATCCTTGAACTTAATTTCCTTAAATCTCTTAAATAAATCCTTAAATCCTTCAGTGTCCAGGGAAATCTCGGAGAAAATAAAAGTGCTGTTTTTCAGAATCCGGCAGCTTTTACATACACTTATTTTCCCCCTGGATCACTAATACGAACTCAGAAATCCGTTCTGAATACTTCTATATAGTGTCGTCTCATAATATTCTTACTTCCACCAAAAACACTATTCATTCTTTATTCTTCCTTTATTCCCTATATTTGTGACAATGTCCTTGTTCTTTCTCGGGCGTTCCTTAACCCTTTCACGGAACCACTGGACTAATCGTTATCGATCCGGATGACACGAGAATATTCTCCTGCTTGGAATTGCCATATCTTATTCCCCTAGGAGATAGATTATTCTTACCTAAGTTGTCAACCCATAGTGTTCTTCATGGCATATAAACATTTGAATCCAAATCTATTCCTTTCATTCATTGTCTCAATCGTTACATCGTAGTCGTAATCACTATGCACCATTACCTCAGTACATAATAAAAAGTTTTAATTATATCCAAAATTTGGGGTTCTTACATCGAGCATGAAAGTTAGTCGGAAATATTGAAAACACTGGAATGAGTTTAATTTAGTTAAAACTGAAATGAGCCTTTGCCAAGAAAGTTCTATTTTCTGGCCACTTCGATACACTTGGTATATATACTAATCTTTGTTAGAAAACAAATAAAGTAAAAGATGACCAAAAATGGCATTCAATTGGCTGAAACCAAACATTATAATTAACAAACCAATCACTCAACATGGTATACACAAGCAATAACAAAAAAGAAAATAAAGTTATTGTAGAAAGGTTTATAGAATGAATACCAGATATCGTCCAGTTTGCATTATTTAAACCCGGAATGGCACGATTGATCTGAAATCAAGAAATGAAGCCTGTCTAAATAATGAGGTCTACGAAAATAGTTGGTATTGTAAGTGTTTGCAGTTTATTATCTGCCCCTAACAAATCGGATACTCATGTATTTGGATAATCGAAGATTATAGAGGAGGAGTTCGGAGTTGGATCAGTGAAGAAAGTGATATATATACGTGTATGCTTAATCAATTAGGGTGATCCGACCTCATGTTTTATACTTCTGATTAAATTTGTAGTTGATGTCGGCTTCATATTTTTGTGAGACGTGAAAGGTTAGAATGAGGGAAACAGTTACAACACTGATACAGTAGTAGCAGGCCAGTAAAATAAGGGACACGATAATTATGTGTACTGATACTGCAGTACAATCAGCAGTTAACGACACGAAAAAAAGTAGTTGGTTATAATAGAAGACTGCTTCTATTGATAATACTGTTACAAAAAATTTCTTGGGGGACTTCCAAGAACTCTATCCACAATCAGTCTTTCACTAATGGGACTACATGATAACAAAATGTTCATTTCTATAAAACTCATCTAATTTTCATAATCTTCTTCTAGATCATGCAATATCTCTCTTATTAATATTTATATTTCTAATAAAAGTTCAACACTTCAACAACCATAGATTCTACTTACTATCATATTGCATATCGGCCAATGTTTAAAGCTCCAGATAATGAAACTACTAAATTACTACAAGGATGATAATGTCATAAACATCAAAAGCCTTACCAAAGTACAAACCCTAATCACGAGATTATGCCTCCTTTGAAAACACAAAGACACCGATAAACGTCCAGGTAGTGCTTTGTATTATGTGGTCTCTCCTTTTCTTCCACCCTTCTTCAAGCAGACCCGATTTTACATGAACTACATTAGGGAAGACAGTGAAATCAAAAAAAGCATGTGTCCAAATTAAATAATATCATTTGCAGTAGCGACTACAAGAATTTAGGTAGAGATTAAAAATGATCGTACATAGCAGGACATGCAAGGGGCAAGGTGGTTATTATAGTCATTTTATTTGTAGTTGGCAGCTCATTTCAAGTTTAAGTTTGTTATTCTAAAAGAAAAAGTGAGCATAAGTGATCAAGATAATCAAAATGTAGAGAGACAAAATTAATAAATATAAGCTATTATATGACGGCCGATCTCAAGCAACCACACAAATGGATGCCACATCAAAACTAATTTTTCTTCTTCCAATTTGACCTAATGCCATTTTATTTGATTAAGAATATAACTCAGGTGGTAGTCATTTGTTTGCGGCATTTTATTAATTGTCAGTTTACTGGTCAAGATCGCTTCTCACAGATTTAGTAATTGTCAGTTTACAAGTCAAGATCACTTCTTACAGATTCATGGTGCTTATCCTCAAGTGCCATTATTATAGTTTTGTCCTCCACAATATTTTTTACTTATAAACTCGATCTACGTGATTACACAACACTCCTACTCTTGCTTCATCTGTCTTCAGTCTTGCAACACATTCTATATAGGTCAAAAAATTGATTGGCCTACACTCCTTGCTCTGTTTTAGTTTTTTAATCCCAACATCTTTCTTTTGGTCTTTAGATATCTTTTTTACTTAGGACTTCAAATCTCTTAGTGAAATTTGGTTCTTTTTCACGTTCCTTCCTTCAAATCTATGTGGGAGAAGAATGTTCACATTAAACAATCATTGCTTCTAATTTTAACCGATTGGAAATGAATCAATTAATCCACATAATCTCGTATGCTAGTACAACTTCAGAATCACCTTTATATAGAATATGTAACAACACTATGCATATTTTAGACATCATTTTAAATTGCCGAGTAATCCAGAAATACATTTATAATTTAACTAAAACATACCTGGTTAACGTGATTTAGCGATAGTTCCTCTAGGAACCTTCCAGCTACTTCAATGAAAGCAGCAATAGCTTCATCACTATCATGTATAAATTGAATCATCAGATTACAAACAGAAGAGAAGCAACACTAAATTACCATAAAGATACTATATAACTTTAAACACACTGAAATATAATTTAATATATAACTTTGTAAAACTAAGCGAATGTGCAATTCCTACGTCTGACATTACCTTATTAATTTATGTAAATCCACATTAACATAAATCCTAATGGAGCACTTAAATGGTTTGCACATTGAAGAGTTCTCTGACTACAAGCCATCAAAAGATTATTTGATATTTGATTGAAGACTTGGGAAAAAAATGCATTGTGTAAGCCAGTATACAATATGATATTGTAATATAGATGATGTTACTGCTTGCATCAAAGCTAGTATCTATCAGGTCCAATAAAAAGTAACTGCAGGGAACCAAATCGCATAGTACTGTAAACAAAAACTTATTGTGACACAAATTTTATGTAAAAGAAGCCGGTACTTGACAGTAACATGTGCAAAAACCTGAATCCAATGCGACAGAGTTTGAGGCTTCGGATTGATTTACAGCCATTGGCAATTTTAGATAATCCCATGTCAGTCAAGTTGTACAAGTTTACAATGTCGAGCGCACGCAAGTCTGAACAATTTCGACCAATGATATTCAAAGAAAAGGTAGTCAACCTCCTGCATCAGAGTGAACAAAGAATATTATATTGCTTAAGGGAATATTTTTAATTATCAGCACCTAGTAGACGAAGTCGAATAAACTTACTCACAATCGCCCAGATCAAGATCCTTGATATTTCCTCCACATGCAGTGATAATGTCACTAACAACTCTATCACATACATTAGGGAGTCCTGCTACTGACAAAACTTCCAAATGTTCGAACTTCTTTAGTGCCGAGGCTATAAGTCTAGCATCTATTCTGCTGCAATTATCCATAATGAGCTCTCTCAAACTGGTTCCTAAAGCATTTGCTAGATAATGGATGCCAACGCGGGTGAGGAGGGCATTCTCACCCAAATTTATAGGACAGAGTGCAGGTGCCAACTTAACAGGACTTTTAAGGCCTCGTCTGACAAACGGCATGCTCATGATACCTAAACTATGCAAGCCACTTGAAGATCGAGCCAAGGTTTCAGCCAGTATGTCATCAAGGACACACTGCCCGCAAAGGTCGAATTGAAAAACCTGCTAAACAAAAAGCCAATTCTATCTTTAGTCTAATAGTAAAAACATATATAAAAATTGCTTCATTCGGTAACCGATATGGTGCAATACTTGGAGTCACTATATGGAGAGATACCGGGAGATGCAGTCTATATGCAATTCCTCATTTTCTATTTCTCCACTCTCGATCGATGGATAGAAAAACAATTACGGTTATTTGAAAGCATAGCGTGCATAGTGAAGAGAAAGAAAAGGTATATATATTTCATCCTAACATATCATCTTCTCATTATCTTTTCAAAATTGATGACTAGCTTTGATCTGTTATGTGAATAGGTTTGATAATCGATTCATTTTTGGGACTAATTGTTTAACAATTTAGTTATGCAAGTAAAATTAAGCGTTAGTATGAATTGGGGAAGAAAGCGAATGAAATAATGAGGAAATAAGGCTAAATTTGTAATTTGACATGGAATAAAATCAATCATGAAGTAGTATGTTGTCGTATTAGATATATAATAGATAGATACAAACATACTGTATATATATAAAATGCTATTCAAGAACCAGGGCAATCATTTATTTTTCAATCTCCAGAAATTCCTCTTTACAGGATTTCTTTATATAGGTGAATTATCAGAACTTGAGCTTCTGTTTACATTTCACTTGTTGGGCATATACATGAACTTGCACTTTTAAAGATTCCATTTTTGTACCCATTAAGGTTTTTTTAAGTATTGTTTGCGTACCCATTAGGCTAATAAGGACTTATTTACAGGCTTAATAGACAAAGTTCAGTCTTTTTATATATATGGATATGGACTCAAAAAATCTTGAATCTTTGGGAAGCAATGGAGATGGGCTGTTCTAGAACCCTGGAGTTGGATTTTTGTGGTGTCCGCGAGATAATTCTTGTCATAGCGGTGCGTTGTTTGCAAGCATTAGACAGATGGGAGGGGGAGTTGGGATACCCACAAATGCTTTTAATACAAGTGATAGTGCATTCAAGCTTTCGTATACTAATAAGTAAATGTCGCTGCCTGAATCTGGTTATTGGACAGTAGGGACATCTGAATTGGCTGTGAATGAGGAGTGGGAGTTTCGCCGGGGACCATCAGGACATATTTGATGGTTGGAAGTTGCGGGCACTCTACCACAGAAGTGCTTCAAGATATCATGAAGAGTGAAGGATGGTAGGGCTTATTCAGGGGAAATTTAGGCAACCTCATCCGGGTTGCCCCAAGCAAGGCGATTGAGGTAAAAATAGAATACTAATCATCAGGCCAAAAAAGAGAAAATTTTTAGTTATCTTTTTGCATGTTTTTCTGCTGCTATTTACAGGTAAACCACTCATGTACTTTTTGGATAGATATTCTTCTAGTTGATACACCAATAGATACAACTAAAAATGGGGCATTTTTTTAGCTAAATCATCAAATTTAATGGCCCAACAACAATAATCTCCTACTCCAAAATAAAGTTTAAGAAAATAGGAGTGGGCATCGAATCCAGTACACATTTTAGGGCACCATACATGAATAGTTTATAAGCAGGAGACCACTAAAGACTAAAACCAGCACCTTCTCTCTAACCTTCCTTGCCTGCCTCCATCAAATAAATGTCATCTCACTTAACTTGTCTCTGTGGAATGACATATATAGCTTGTTTCACTACATTCATACTTGCTAGTTGAATAGCACTCCTTATTTCTTCACCACCAAACACCCAAAATTATCACCCAATCAATCCCCGTAAAACCGGGTTGTCTCAAAATACATTGTACAAAACAACCAACCACGTCCCAAAACAAATAACATCCACCCCCACAAAAAACTCAAAATATCAATATCTGCAATCCAATAAACCCAATTGTCTAAACAAACCAAAAGGACCAAACCCATCAACAATCTCTATATAATCTACCCAACCCATCTTCTTGAAAATGAAAATATAAATTAAAATTCAAAAAACACGAAAGTAACTGAAATGCAATCACATGAGTAAAAGGAGACTATTTTAAAAACCCAAATTGAAATTTGATATGCAATCTTAATGCAGATAAATAAGATGTCGAATACCGGAAGATTGATCGGGAGGGAGACGCAGCTGCTGCTGTTGATCGTTTGACCCCATTGAAAAGTTGAACGGTTGACACTGAATTCACGCAGGGAGGGTGTTTGAGGGAGGGAGGGCGCTAATTAACTGCATGTTAATTTAGGTTCCTAAAATCAAATCAAAGAAAACAGAGGTTCACATATGTAGAGTAGATTGGCAGGTGCTCGGACAAAAGGGACGGCAAGAAAATAAACACGCCAAAATAAGCAGATTGCCTATTGTTCAGATAAGGGGTAAATTGGTCTTTTCATGTACATTAAAAAATCTCACTATTTTTTCTTGTGTTGGCCTATTATATATATATATATATATATATATATATATATATATATATATATATATATATATATATATATATATATATATATAATAGGCCAACACAAGAAAAAATAGTGAGATATATAACTAGTATAACAGCCCGTGCGAGGCACGGGTTTTTTCTAGCGTGCTTATTAATAATTTCCGTGATCGAGTTTTTTGGTACATTTTGGGTTTATGTTTGTAGTATTGTTTTATTTCAGGGGTGGTTGTCGGTTGTTAATTTCGTGGTTGGCGTAGTCTATTTTTTTCCGATTAAAGTGTGTTGTGGCGTGTTTCATATTACAATAGTGAAATGTAGGTTGTTGATAATGAACATCATAGGTTGTTTTGTGGTAGTTAGTGTGTTCCCGTTTGTGAGGGTCATATTTTGGTTTGTTTTTTGTTATTAATATTCCTTGATTGTAGGAGTTCGTTCCCACCTGATAGAGAGGGCATGAAAACATGTTACTGGAACAAAGTATTTGCAAAAGGCATCTTGCTAGTTGGTGATTTGATTTGTTCCCTATTTGGATGTATTGTATTGTATTGCATTGTAAGTAAAGCAAGTACTGGTTTTGCAAGTAGGAATCGAGATTTATTTTGTAAGTGAATTGGTTGATACATTGGGTGCTAGTGTTGCGGTGCATGTCGTGGTTTTGTTGCATTCGTTTGGAGTTGCTAGGCAAATTCCGGTTCCGAGCTTAGATGCCTGGGCAATGAGGTGGACAACATCCCGATGATGGAACGGATCTGCTTTGGAGTTGGTATAACATAAATATCCTGTAAGAGTGGAAATACGAGTTGCGGTTACACACGATGTCTTACATTTACCCCATTCCTCGTTGGAGTTGATTAAGAAATAACTTTGAATATTATGAAAGTCATGTGTATTGAAATTCTTACCGTATGTTTGGTGAAGTTAGTTTCCCGTGAGAATCTACGGCAGGGGTAATAATATATAAAAGATAAAAAAATATGCGAGGTACCCATATCGTAACAAAAATGCTTAGTTTCAAGCACATTGCTCGAGAAGCCATATTGGTCTTCCTATTTTGCAAATGAGTTCTAGTAATCAGTCGCGTAATGGCCGTTTTCTTGGCTTGGCAAAAGTTTTTTTGGTTTCTCCGTATCCTGGGAATACCAACGATTTCCAATGACATGTAGTTTTGGGCTCGAGTTTTCTGAAAGAAGGTGGTAATAACAATGTAATACAATATAATATGAGTGATTACATGGTGAAGTAAATAAAAACTGCGAGCTATTTGTCATTTACAAGTCCTTTTAGGGACCAATGTAGGTGGGAGCCTCTAAGGCAAGAACGTGATCTGATAGTTTGTCTGAAACCAAACTATTGCCTCGTAAAAGCAAGGAGGTTTTTTGTTGGGCAAATTTTAGTTGCAACAGTGAACAGGTAAAATAAAGCGTGTTGGTTGAAACCACAAGTCTTAGTAGGAATAAGAACGTGTCCCCAAACTTGGGATTACATGCAGAGAAGCAAATTATATATAAGTAGAGTTTTTAGCTCTTATTGGAGCAGCCAAACAGGAAATATAATAAGTAAATAGTAGTCGTTGTGTGCCCATAAAAAGCAGCTGGGCTCAGGTTAATTTTTGTTTCTTGGTTGCAGTTGCAGTAAGTTCCTCATGCTTGTGTTCCGGAGCGGAATCCTCCGCTCCATCAGCTTCCCTGCTAGGGGTCTCCGACACACTGGTGACCGTGTACTCCTCACATCCGTGTTTAATGTTGTATTGTGTCACCTTCAATTGGAAAATGCAATCCTTTCCAATGATATTCTTAACCGCTGGTGGAGCAGGCTTTATTGGTGCGTCTTGCAAATACAACCAGATTCAATGTAAATAAGGGTGTTAATGTGCCCTGGGCAGTTACATATACCTATCATAGCAAACTGGAAATATGTGACAATGCAGCATAGGTAAGATGTGGCTAAACTGAAATGGGGGTCATCAGTATATATGTGGTCTAAGTCCCGGGGCTAAATACGAAATTTTAAAAAATGGTATAGCTGATGGTAATTTGAGGATCCATTTGTGGCCCGATCCTAAACCGAACGCTACCTAAGTTTAGTTCCATTACGAAATTCACTTAATGAAACCTATTGTAGCAACAGGTCAAATATTACCTTGTAGTATAAGAATAAGGTATGCATTTGTATTTTTGAGTTAATGAAGCAATGATTTTCAAGATACAAAAATTGGACCTATAAACTGTACACCCAATTTAAATAAAACGGATTGTACTGATAAATGTTAAAAATTTTAGATATCAATATACAGTAAATATATATGTGGCGTGAAGTAAATATCAGTGACAACAAAACCGACATACACTATATAACAAATAGATTGGCAGAGAAACTGGGTTCTGAAGCACATTAAATTGTGGCTACGGGCCGATTTTCCAAGGTGTTCCAGCTGGTAGGTGGTTCTTCGATCAGATGTACAAAACAATTTAGCATGGCAGGTTTGGATAAAATGTAGCAGACGGATGGCCATGGTTAAGGGTGTTGGTAACTACCACAGGAATGACTGGGGTAGTGGAAAAATAGTCCTTGCTAGATCAGATTCTACCCGGTAGGTCATATTATTGGTATAAATTTATAATAATAATGATGGTGTTGAGGAGGACAATGTCTTTAAGCTGTCTAAAATTTTTGGTTTTAGAATTTCATTGATTAGAAAGTTGAGGATATTTTTTGCACACAATTGAAGCACGCAGGAAGTGAATACAGTGTAAAAATGTTAATCATGGCGTGAATGCGACATCTTGGGTTTATGTAAGTTTGTGTTATAACAAAATGTCATATCTCGTGCATTTCAGCTAAAATTTTTTGAAGGGGTATCCCGACAATTTGCTCTGCTCCTTTTTGAATAAAGTCAATGTTGTAGTTGCTGTTTTGTCCTGTACCTGCACGACCAGTCTGAACCTGCACAAATATTAGTTGGTGGTTAAAAAGGTCCTGTGTTGTTGGTTTGATGGTTGTGGTGTAAAGTAAGATAATGCTTGGAGCTGCAAGCATGTGGTAGATGTGGCAATATGGGTAATGTGAAATGATTAATTGTTGGGTGGGGGGTGGGTTACCTTTGGTCCGCTGCTGCTGGTTCTTCAGCGCATCCCGTACAGTTGTATAGTCCATCCACAGTACGGATTGACCTTGCACATTTTGGGCAGCAAGTGTAAAACCAATCATTTCCAGTTTGTATCCCCACAATTTTTGTGCGACAGTTAAAGCGGACCACCTGCAACCAAGGTGTTAGAGTATTGTTCTTGTTTGTGGTAGGT
Organism: Saposhnikovia divaricata; assembly: GCA_036435485.1. Classification (NCBI taxonomy): domain Eukaryota; kingdom Viridiplantae; phylum Streptophyta; class Magnoliopsida; order Apiales; family Apiaceae; genus Saposhnikovia; species Saposhnikovia divaricata. Next base: position 132,403,726 of record CM071599.1, on the reverse strand, counting down.
ATAAGAAGCAATAGTAGTGGCATCAGACTGTTCAATGAAGACAAGGGTTTCTTTTATCCCACTTACGTCCTTCCCTGGAGGTAATTTGGCTTCCAGTATAGAGGCCAAGGTGAGGTCAGTAACGGGGTTATTATCGGTCGCGATGAAGTCTTCCTCCTTGGGAGCAAGATGCTCCTGCTCTGACTCGCTCCCCTTCGACCAAGTCTCACGCATAGCATTGAGAGGTGCATAGTCAATGTTGAAATAAGATTTTATGCTATCAGTGCTGGAAAGAGAAGTTGTTCCTGCATAAACCCAAAGGCAGTTCATTCTGTGGTGAGGTGTAATGGTGATCAGCGTGTGTGTGATTATTATGAATACTGTAAAACTGGATGTGTGTGGCTTGTTGATGGGCGTTTCCATGTTTGTGGTGTTATGTAGGAGAAGTGCGGACATTACCAGAGAATTTCTTTGCAAGGAGGCCCGTTATGACAACGCATACTGGGTTAGTCTTGGTCTTGGACAACAGGTGCATGAAGTCCTCTGCCCTATCCTCCCACAGGGTGACAACTATTCTCTCATTCCTGTGAATTATCTTGTTAGTGGGGCAAGGTCAGTCTGAAGAAGTATTTGAATAAAAGGAGTATCTGGTTGTGGGCTATGAATTAGTAACCCGTTTTTGCAGTCGTTAGATATGAATAAAATAAGCTTTTTTGTCAGTAGGAACAGTAACATTTCCATAAATAATATTTAAGGCCACTGCACATATGCTGGCTTGTTTCCTTTGTTATTGTAACTTTATTACGACATTATACCATCACAAATTTTGACAGCTGGTAGTCACAATGTATTATATGCTATTCAAAATCGGCCTAGCAACGTGTTGCACAGATCATATTTAATCGGCAAGTGTTCTCAAGGACAGGTAACTTATTGTGTAATTTGTATCTAATTAGTCATGTACGCCAACATAGGATGACTGGTTGTGTAAGTGGTGGTAATAATTAGGGCATTCATTTGGACCTAAAGTAGTTTTATCATGCAGTGATAAGGTTGGACATCAACGTGCCCATAAACTTTGTAGTGAAATATACTAATATGTGTATATTTGTTGAAGTATTAATTGGGTATACATACATATGTAGTGAACTCACTGACCTGATGTCATTCAGAACGATGTCTCTTTTATGTGCACCATTGCCTCTGGTTTCTTTGTGGCCATAGCTGCTGACTCTCCCGACCACATATGTTTAGAGAAAATAGTTAATGTGAAAATCTTTAGGAAAATAATGATGATCACAACATTTTAAATGTAATATTGTAGCCTTTCTTTATTCACCACAGCAGCTGAAAAGTATTATTTATTTTTTTAGTTGGAAAATTACCTTTTCAGTAGTTAGTTTACTCTATAATGTCTTGGTTCATAAGAACCCCACATAAGCACTTTGCGGAGTCTGAGGTTGAAACAACACAAGTGAAAGCCTTGTAATTAAAGCAAACTCAGGAAACCTAACACAGTGAAACCCAAAAAAAAAACATATAGTGTACAAGATCAAACTCAAACAATGCAGGAAACACACAGAACTCTTTAAAGAAAAAATCGAAAAGTAATCACCTTTTTACCTCTTTCTAATACTTAACAGGAAAAGGGGAGCTTACTTGCTGGACGCTGGGCGTTTACCCGCTACCTCGACAACCGCCGCTGCTCCAAAACTTCCTCGTTGATGATGGTTGGAGGGCGACCACGCCTGCGTGCAGGGCCCTGACCATCCGCACCTGTCATCCACGGAAACAAAAATCAAGGACTTAATACGCACCTAACCATTTGAAGCAGGTTGAAGCTCAAACATCTACACAACTACCTAAACGCCAAAGAGTAGGATGAATGCCTAAAACCAATAGATACAATCAGAAATTAGAGGCAGCCAAACAATTACAAAGAATGTGAATTAGCACTTAAGTGGTTGTCTACATCCAAATGTGGGTATGATATAAAGTCAAATGAACATGAACAACGTGCAATCTCACATCAAAAATAGCATAGTGAACAACTCAGCATAAACAGCCTAAACAAAATGTTATAGAATGTTTAGTTAATTTGTAAGAGATGGATTCGTAAGCATCCAGACTACAACTTGTATGGCAAACGACAAATTACACAGAAGACAATGATGAACTCAAATTCATAGTTCATTAATTTACTACCAGTGACATTGATCAGGTACAAGCAGTTTGTTGACAACAATCGAATGAAGATGTTGAGCAGATGAACGCTCCCAGTCTACAAGTCAGATTATCACATTTATGGACCAAAAAAAATTAGCAAGATTAATCAATATCTAGTTAACCTTGTTTTAAGATAAGAAAGAATAATCAATACAAGAAAATTAACCATTTAGATTATACAAGCAGGATGGGCTCATTCCACCCAAGCAATTAAAACCATCCATGACACCATCAACAAAGTATCCTACTGCAACTCACTCACATCTTTGTACCTAATTTGATGAATGATTTCTTCTTTATTTACCTTCCAAATAACAGAGGTAAGGCAAATTACCTGGAACAATCTGGGGATCAGGTTGACCAGTCATACACTAGAGTCCGAGAAGAACACGATTAGCCCGCGAGTACAATTCACCAAGACGGGGGAACCCCCCTAACACCTTTCCCCTCTTCACGATCGATTCCAATTCAGCGCAAAGAACAACCCACCGCGTAGAAGAAACCCGCAACACAGGCTGAATTTTGTCTTTTCAGCGGCTTAACCAAAGGGTAAAACTGTGTTTCAATGAGTTTAGCATAAGAAAAGGTTAAAACTGTCTTTTCATGAAATTAAAAAGTCTCACTACTATTTTCACCTTGTTGTGTACTCCCTTCATCCAAATGAATTCTATACATTCGGGGGCGGGGACGTGTCACGCATTTTAAGGTTCCTAATCTACTTAATATATAAAAGCTGAAGGCTTTTTTACTGTTTAAAGACTGAAATGCCCTTCTACTTTTTAAACATTTACAGTATTTTGCCATTCCTTTATGGTATTATACATGTATTATACCATATAAACGTATTATACATATATAATACCATATATATATATACCGTATTGTTTTTTACAAAAATAATTTTTTACTTTTATTCTATTATTTATATACCGTATTAACGTATTATATATGTATATACATGTATAATATCGTATATATACTGTATTATTTTTTATATACCATATTATTTACAGTATTTTGTCATTCCTTTATGGTATTATACGTGTATTATACCATATTAACGTATTATACATATATAATAATGTATATACTATATTTTTTATATACAATATTATTTTTTACAAAAATAATTTTTTACTTTTATTCTATTATTTATATACCGTATTATACCGTATTAACATATTATATATGTATATACATGTATGATATCATATATATACTGTATTATTTTTTATATACCGTATTATTTTTTACACAATTATAGTATTTTGCCATTTGTATTTAAAATAATATGAACATAATGAAAAAAAATATGTTGATATTATACCTTCGTAAATTCTCCGTATTTGCTTAAAATTACCACTTGACTGTTCTCTCGCCCTTCTTCATATAGAATACAGTTGAATTTCTTCAATTCTTTTATATATAGAATTCGAGGAGCCGTCGGAGACGGGGCCGAGGAGTATTCTTATTTAATATTAAAATTTTTAATTATAAAAATACATTTTTATTTAAAATAATATCAACATAATGAAAAAATTATGTTGATATTATACCTTCCTCTTTCGTATTTAAAATAATATCAACATAAATCAATCAAATGATTCGGATTAGTTAAACATTTACTATACCTTCATAAATTCTTCGTATTTGCTTAAAATTACCACTTGACTGTTCTCTCGCCCTCTTTCATATCTACTTCTACTTAAATGATAAAGCCTGAAGGCTTTTTTTCTGTTCTTTTACCATGATGCCCATATACATTTTCAATATCTACTGTATTTTGCCATTCCGTATGCTTTTTTTTTTTTTTTTTTGACGAAGCCATTCCACATGCTTCATTTTCACTGTACATGTGCTTCTACTCTCCCCCATTTGAACCATATGTAATGTCTACAGTCGAAGAAGTTGCTCCGGAGGTCACTACTACTACTGTCCCCCCATTCATTCATATTCAACTTGCATATTGCAATGCTGTTTGTGTGTAATGGACATGTGTAAAAAATTAAAAGAACAAGTTACTAAAATATAGTGTATATATATATATATATATATATATATATATATATATATATATATATATATATATATATATATATATATATTACTTTGATATTTTTTAATATAAAAATCGAGGTATCACCGGAGGCGATGCCGAGGAATCTTTTGTAACTCACCCAATTCATAACAAATGCTTCAAAACTTCACAAAAATGCATTTAAATCAAATAAGACTATTCAAAACAAAAACATAAAAAATAGAAATTCAGAAGAACAACATATATATTAAGCATCATTTATAAAATATAAAAAAAATTAAAATTACGACCATGCGTAGCGGGCAACACATCCTAGTTACTATAGTTACATAACTTATTTTTACAATTTTCTTTTTTTATAAAAATAGAACAATCCCATTTTTATATAAAAAAAAAAATTTTAAAAATAAATTATGAAACTATACCAGGTATAGAGAAGATAGATAGATAATAGAAGCGGTGGTACCGTGGTAGTTTAGAGAAATACAAAGTCGACTGTACTATTCTAGAGTCTAGTCACACAATTCACAAAGCCCCTGCGAACGAGGTAATTTCTATTCATGTATGTATTCTCTTTGATTATCTATGTGTATACATACAGATATGTGTATGTATATTCATCATTTTAGATTGGTAATTTTAGCTGCCCAGGTGAAATTATCTTGAAAAAGTTGTGTAATTTTATCATTTTTCTCATATTTGCAATTTAATTTCAGTTGGGTATTTGAGTTCTTGAAATTTTATTTTGTTTCTTGAATTAAAGATGCAATCTTTACAATGTTGGTTGAGTATTTGCTGTTTTTAAGATTAATTATTGCTTATGTATATGGGTTTTGTGATCACTTGGCTAGCTTTTAATTCAATTCAGATTATGCAATTCATGTGTTTGTCTTTAGGTTGATGAGAAATTAAAGTTTGTATCTTTATGTTTATGTGTAAATGGAGAAAAGAAACTGAGGTGCAAATAAGTTGGCTATTGGTGTCTTGAGGGGTAGGGAGGAGTTATTTTAAGTTATGATTGAATGCGAAAATGATTTAGTTCAGCTGAATTACAGTTGTTTTAAGTGAGGTATCGGTGAAAATGTGCTTATTTATCGATGAATTAGTTTATACACTATATGATATTTGTTCATTTGCAGTATAAGATATTGTACTTAAGAATTTGAATAGACAAGTTACATAGCCGTACTAATGAAATTCCATGTCTACTCTTTACTCACCTAAAAGGTACGTACATACATAATCGTAAAGGTCATTTACAATTTTTTTTTGTCAGCAGGGTTATCAAATTTGAAACTCATCTTTGGATGTGGTGCAAGGAAAACACTATATAGTACATAAGATTTAATCAAGATGTTTTCAAGGGTGTGGAGAAGGAGACTTGCAACTGATAGTATGGGGTATGCTTTAAGTAGATTGGAGATTGATTCAGAATATTCCGATAGTGACGCATCAAACTCTGGTGTTGATGAGAATTCTTCTCCCAACGAACCCACAAGTATTCTGGACCACGAGGTTGCTCAACTCACAAAGCTTGGATCAGCACCTCATGAAAATTCGGGCGACGTTTTCCCAGGAAAGCGCAGGTCTTCTATTAATACTGTGAAGATGCTAGCTGGTCGAGAATGTAATTATTTGGGAAGGGGGAGGTTTTCAGCAGCAGATCGTTGTCACGTTCTTAATAAATATTTACCAGGGAAATATTCATCTCTTGTAGACCGAATGACCACCCGGGCTTACGTCTCACAATTTTCTGCTGATGGTTCCCTTTGTGTAGTTGCGTTTCAGGTATTAAGTACATCTTGTTGTGATATGCTGAATTGTAATTATAGTGGTATGTAGAAAATTTTAAACTTTATCTTTGATTTACCTTTTAGTTTAATTCATATGAAATGCTATATTTAATTCTTTCTTATAACAGGGAAGCCATATTAAAGTGTACAATGTAGACAGAGGGTGGGAAGTTCAGAAGAACATTTTAGCGAAAAGCTTGCGATGGACAGTCACTGATACATCTTTTTCGCCAGATCAAAGACATCTGGTGAGCTATCAAAGCTTTTAGTTATATACACCTGAAGCTGAACACTTGCTTACATATTTTAATCTTATGCACATTCATTAACCTGCAATCTAATTTATGCTTTGAAAGGTGCGTTTTTTTTTTTTTTTAAACTTAAAAGGTGGTTTTTACTTGGGGGTTGGGGGGGGGGGGGGGGGTTGGAGAATAAGTGTAGCCAAACACCGCCTTATTGTATTATCCATGGATGCTTTGAAGTTTTCTTTCAAATTTTACCTTTCTTATTAATGTTAGTTAAATTTGGTCTCTAAGCCAATCTCTAAAGCATTTTACATCTTTCAAGTACTTGTGATGTTGGAGCACTTTGGTTGGAAAAGATTTGTTGTTGATTGTGTCATTAGATCCTCATTTGACATTTTATATTATGTTACTCGGACTCGGCTATAAGTGTCTGATGTGGATACGTAATTAAGGACTTTTTTGGGTAATTCTTCAGTTAAAAAAATATGAAATTCTAAACATCTCTCGCAAGGAATCTAATCTAATTCACTTTGTGTATTTCCCGTGCAGGTTTATGCTACTATGTCTCCAGTTGTCCATATTGTTAACATTACATCTGGTGCGACGGATTCTCGGCCAAATACAACAGTACGTGCATACATGTATTGTACATATGTAGTAATCAAATTGTTATGTTCTTTTTGAACCACTTACTCCATGTTCTAGTGGCCAATTTTATCCTGATTTATCCAGCAAAAATCATAAATTCAAGAAACTACTGCGAAAAATATTCTGAAGTTTAGCTTTGTCATGTCTTAATTCATGCGAATCAGTGCCATCTTCATAGCTCTGATTTTAAACTAGAAAAGGGGAGAGGGGGCACAGGGAGTGAAAGAGAGAGAAAATGATATGAATAGGTATCCATTATAAAATATGACATACTAACTTAGACCATCGAGGCAGTGAAAGTACTCCTTTTGATTGCCACATTATAAATGCAGCATCCTTTATGAACAATATTGAGGGTATTGCTTGACACTTTTGTTTCAATCACTATCTAATAGTGTTATTTTGGTTCCGGCCCCTTATGTATCATTTTATTTTTATGGTCCTGCAGTTTTGGGGAAGTTAGTCTCAAGTCTCCCCATGTGTGTTTGTGCTTATATATCTCGGTTGGTAGTGGTCCAATATGTTTGTCTTCATATGGTTCTGAACTTTATGCGGAGATTAATATAGGTGACCAGTGAGAGTTTGGTATATAAATTCTGTCATTTCGTCTTTAGCTAAGCTATTGTAGTAAGTAGGACATAATATTTGCGATCTTGCGTATTATAATACAGGCTTTGTTTTACATAAAGTACTGGGATTTAACTTTCCCTTCTGGTTTTGCTTGCTTCCATTTTGTATGCTTTCGATTTTTTGTTAAATTTTAATTAATTTTCCAACAAGATGAATGGGGTCACAATTAGGTAAGATTTTGAGGCAATTTTGTAATAAGCTTAGCCTTTATGTAGCTTGTTTTTAATGTAATGAATATCATATTCATATGTGGCCTATTTCATGTTTCAGGAGATCCATGACGGTCTTGAATTTTCTAGGGATAGTGGAGGATATGCATTTGGGATATTTTCTGTGAAATTTTCCAGTAATGGGCGAGAACTTGTTGCTGGAAGCAGTGATGATGCAATTTATGTCTATGATCTTGTAGCAAATAAGCTTTCCCTTCGAATTGATGCACACACGGTATGAATACCATCTTTTAGGATTGTATGTCTAATGCTTTACCTTTAAATTTTTTTTCAGTTTTATTTGTGGATTTTTAATAAAGCAATACGTTTTCTTTAGGAAGCTAGTGCAACTTACTATTTATGGCATAATATACTGATATCAACTATGTTGCTTCTTGCTACACAGTAAACAACTGCAACCCTATGCAGAGAGAACAAATCTTGGTTTTAGGAATTGTCTAAGAAATTCATTAGGTTCGTTATAATTATAAGGGAACTGGGGAAGAAATGACAGGTACTCTTGAGAATGTAGTTTTGAAAACAGAGAAAGAAGCTAGCTTTAAAAAATTTTGCTTGTTACTCGTAATTGTATTTTGAAGAACAGAATGAATAAGCTTTCATTCAGTATTCCCAGAAGGCTAGATGCAAATAGAAACTTAGTAATCTTCTATAGGAATCGGTGTTTGTCAGGCTCAGATGAGCTAAGAACAACAATTTTTTGGCAACAAAAAAGTTGAATTTGCTTGCATTTCCTTCTACCAAACTCGTTGACAATTCATGTATAGATGTTGTGATTGATGGATTACCATTATAGAAATCAAACTTGGCTACTTTTCAGGGCTACCAGTTGTGCTTTAATCATGCAAAATTTACTTGTCTGGCTTGTTGAAGGAAATCATCAGTCACCTTGCACAACCGTGCGCTTGCCAGAAGCTGTTTAAAGTGTATGTTTATTTTTTGCAGTCTGATGTGAACACTGTATCGTTTGCTGATGAAAGCGGGAATCTTATATACTCTGGGAGTGATGATAATCTTTGCAAGGTAAATTCTAATTCTTTTTAATCTATTGCTGTATTTCATAAACTACAAGGTTTTGTAATTCTTCATCTTTGCAACTAACACATAATGTATAAGTTTGATGCTGAACGTTTTTTGATTGCTATGGTATCTAGCTAAATTATCTCTGCGTTAGATGACAGAAGCATTTCTAAAAATTGATTCAGTAAACGAGCAGTTTTTCTGATGTTTTTTACTCGTTAGATTTACTACCATTAAAACATCCTTGTCCATTTGTTAGAGAATTAGCGATTCCACAATTGATTTGAATCTCCTAACCTACCCAAGGTGCAATAAGCGGTAAAGGGGTCAATGTTGACTATGATTTTGAAAACAATACCAACTTGTGCTTTGTCACTGACGGGTGCGTAATGCTGTGACTGCGGGTGCGCAATACTGTATCTGAAAAGATGAAGTGCAACAAGCTACAGAGAGCATTTAATGTTTACCTGACAGGTGGATGAAGTAGTGGTCATGCACTAAGGTTGTTGTCTTTCGAATTTGTAGAGCGAAACTTCCCGAGGACAGTGGAGCTATATTTAGTAGTAGTAGTAGTAGTAGTATTAGTATAATTTATAGCGTATTGTTTCTTCCCTTATTTGATAAATAATACGTACTAATTTGTTCCTGTGAACAGGTTTGGGACAGGCGCTGTTTTAAACCAAAAGGAAAGCCAGCTGGGATTCTCATAGGACATCTAGAAGGTGTTACATATCTTGATAGCCGGGGAGATGGACGATATATAATTTCAAATGGTAAAGATCAATCCATCAAACTTTGGGATATCCGGAAAATGTCTTCTAGTAGTAATTGGTACGTCAAATTCAATCTTTCCAAAACGTTCATGTGGTCCTTCATTCATTATTATTCACAAGTTGAGATATTGATGAGTGGAATCAATATATATTCCTGGGATGTTTCTTGCTTGATGTATTATACTTTGACATGTATACATGCATTTGTTCTCCATCTATTTGGAATATTGCTATTCTCCATCCCCTAGAGGATGCGTACAGGTAATAAATTTATGTCCTATCAAACAGTGTATAATGTTTATAAGTGTTGAGAGGTCTCATAAATACTAATTTCCCCTGAAAACGTGAAGCAGGTCTATTCCAAGTTCGTTATCAATGTGACAAAAATTATTTGTTGCCCTTTATTCCAAATTCTAAAATTGCAAGTAAATTATACTTCTATCATTCCCCAGAGGACTGAAGGACTTTATAAGTAAATTATACTTCTATCATCCCCCAGAGGACGGAAGGACTTTATATGTAGTGAAATTCTCATTATAAGTTACATAAGTTATTTGTAATTGGTTGTATATCAAGAGTAATTGATCAGGTACAGAAGTTTTATTTCTTTGATATTAGAAAACATGTTCCGGAAGATGAGCATACTATCTTAATTAAGTCCTACTGATATACTCTTGTCTCTTTGTTATAGCAAGCCTGTACTAAGAAAATACGAGTGGGATTACCGATGGATGGACTACCCGCATCCTGCAAAAAATTTTAAACACCCAAGTGATCAGTCAGTGGCAACGTACAAAGGCCATTCAGTGTTGCGGACACTCATTCGTTGCTATTTCTCACCAGCTTATAGGTACTCTCAAATTCAAATTATTCACAATACACTATAACTTTTTTATTTTGTTGTAGCACTCACATATCTACATAGTCAAAGCTATTCACATTGTATCTCATTATTTCGAGATAGTTTCTATCTGAAAAGGAGACTTAAGTTTATGCTAATACTGAAGTTCTATGTTAAAGCCAGAGAGTTGACCGAGCTTCTAGAGTACAATCTATATTGGTATTCACTAGGTATCCAGAATTTGATTAATACCTTTTGATTTATAACTTCTATACGTCTGTGTAAGTTTGTTCCAAAGTAATGGAACAAAATAATGGAATCAGAGTACAATATAGTTCTAAATTTGGGGATCCATGCTGTACTTTGATTAATTGTACCTCAGAAGTTCAGCAAATAACTACCGTTAAAAATATTGACAGGGAGAACGTCCCCTTCACAAAGTCTGTCTATCTATGTGTTTGCAGTGTTTTAGGCAATACAAACATTCCTTCCTTTACCACTTTTATGCCTGGCCCTCCTACTGAATGAGGTTTCTTGTAAATAACCAAATACAAAACTCTCTATGAAGAATATATTCACTGGTGATATGCATATATCGACGAACTACTATATGATTTATTTGTGAATACACAAGCTACAGTGTCCATCTATCTTTGCTAAATTTTTTCTTTGCGGTGATTGACAGAAGTGACACTGTCATAAACTAACATTCTTTACATTTCTTGAATGACCCTTTACAGCACTGGACAGAAGTACATCTACACAGGATCTCACGATTCTTGCGTTTATATATATGACGTGGTATGTGTCAAAATCGCTACTCGTCGTTTGATTTATTTTAAATTGAAGTATCTCCTACTGTACTTCAATGCAATCATAAAGCTTGCATTAGAATGGTAGAATGATCCATTTTTCCTAGATGATGTCGGTTTTGCATTCGATAAGATAAAAGACGATAAATCCCTTCGCACACAAGCTAATGAAACTATGTTACCCGGATTCGGCAACAATTGGAATAGTTTGCATGTGCTTGGCCCAAAATGAAGTTTTGAGTGTGCATACCCATGTGGCCATGTCTGAGTGTCAATTGTCTCTTGTAGTGAAATAAAGAGTCCGGGTAACACAGACACATTATATGATATCAGAGGTTGAAATTGAACAAAATCTTTTTTATGCCATGCCAATGGCTGAAACCTGCTCAGGGATCAATTCTCAGTGCTTGTTAATCTAAAAGTGGTTTCCTTTCCTTTTCGTTCATTGATGCTTTCCAAATGGCAATCTTTCTGTTCAGGTGAGTGGATCTCAAGTTGCAAAACTCAAGCACCATAGATCAACTGTGAGAGATTGTAATTGGCACCCTTATTATCCAATGCTTGTTAGCACAAGTTGGGATGGGGATGTGGCCAAATGGGAGTTCCCTGGGAATGATGAAGCTCCAGCTCCTTTGATCGAGGAAAGATCCAGGGAAAGATACAGGGGAATTGTATGAGATATGTGATATATTCCTGGGCAAGGGAAAAGCTGAGCAACTAATAGGAGAAGCTTAATGCAGTTTCTACATCTCACTTGTATATGCGGTTTTTACGTCTAACTAAAAAAATGCTGGGAGTCACCTGTGTTCAATTTAATATGTTATGTCCATTTTCACAGTGAATTGTACATAATTAAGTACTTACAATAACTTGTGTAATCTATATACATCTTATACATGATAACTTCTCATTATACTGTAGTTTTTTCTTTCTTTCTTCGTAGTGCAAATATTTCAAGATGATAATTGTTTTTAACACTTTGTTCGTTATATTAGAAGGCTGTTCTTATTCTTCTTCCAAGTCTCCAGAACAAGCTGGGTCGGTCAAAGTTATCGCTAGTACGGAGTAGCTGCAATGTGACCTGAATATGGACCTTAAACTTGTAGGTTTTCAATTTTCCTCCAACAGCCTTCATTTTAGCCGAATGTCTTGAGGTCGAATTATTATGCATAAATGTGATTAATTGCTGCTTAAAATGTTTATGAAGACAGTCTGATACCATTCAGTTACGAGCTCTAGAGTTTCTTATGAAACAATATATACTCTAATAATTTCATTTTTGTTATTACATGGACCACAACATCATTCTCCTCTTATTGGTGCTGTGTCTGTGTTCATTAGTTATATATGCATAATCTAGCATTGGACAAGTAATTATTGTTTCTGCTTTTACCACTGCTTCCATTTTGTCCTCCAGATCTGAACTTGCATTGTACTACAATTCAACCTTTTGTTTTTCTCTTACAAACTGTGCCAGAAACAGACCCTACTTTATTCTTCATAATCATTAATAAATCATCTCCTTCAGTACATCTGCACCAACTATATAACTTGTGATATGATCTTGGGCTCATCTATAAATCATTGGGATCTTGTGGAAGGAAAAAATAAAGTTTTTGCTTTTATCTTTCTTCATTTCATTTGAAACCTGTGAAACTCAAGTAACCATGATTCCATGACACAAAAGTAGCCAGATGAAACCAGCTCTTCAAAAGGAAAAGTCACATGCTTATTCTATTTCAAGCAATCCAACTTAAATTGATTAATAAGTTTTCACAATTAGCCAACTTGCAAACCATAGCAGGTCATATGAGTATGCTTAAAAGCAAATTGTGTAGTACTAATGCAAAAACATATTTCATTTTTCACTACCTTAACTGACTAATGAATGTAGTAGCCTGATGGGCACTCAGTCACCCTTGGTAACATATCGATAACACGATCTCGCATGATTCGAGTTTCACTTCATATCAACGGAGGCAAATGTGCGCGTGAATATTTATTTATTTGTTATTAAACTTAACCAAATGTAGATGATCAATTTTTTTATATAATGCACAAGTGTACGTATCATAGGATACATGAATACTATGATTTTGATCTTAGGTAGGATTTTTTTGAAGGAGATGAAAGCACCAAAGCACATAGCCACATATTATGCAAGGATAAGGGTAAATAAATGCAGAATGTGGACAACTCCAAGAAGACCATGTCCAGCCTACAGAAGAGAGGTCATTTTCAGATATTCATTTCATTTATTTTCACCAGCGGCATTGCAGATACTTCTCTAACTACTCTCTGCACCCACCACTACAGGCACATATGAACATGCACATGGATTAAATGATGCAAAATACTGTATGCATGATTCATTTTGTCCCAAATTGAAGGACCAACTTCAATAATTCAGACTTTTAATACGAGATTAATGAGTCTTAATATTCCGTTCAAAGATGGGGCGCGGAAGAGTGAGATGTACGCTGATCTTACGACTACTCACACCAATGGAGAGATGGGTGGTTGATTAGAATTAAAAAGAATCCGGCTTTTGAGAAACTGAGAACATGTGCTAAGGCTGATTTCATATACAAATGGTCAGCAAGAACATAAGATAAGCATTTTGCTCCAAGAAAATCAAACTTAACTTTTGACTAATGTCTTAAACTACCAACTAAACATCATATAGAAACACTTTTTCAAGATAAAGAGGGAGATTTTAATACAAGAACCACATGATTAGGCAATCATATATACTCCAATTTGTTTACATTGATAGATACAGTAGTAACTACTTTAACTTTAACACATTAAACATCGAGTTGCATTAAAAGGTAACATTGAGTTGCATTAAAAGGAAGTCCCAAGCAGCAAGCAAGAAAACAGATCACAGATGTGGTCAATGACAAGAAAGCAAAAGAAAAGTGAAAATAAAATTAAAAATTCCTAATTAAAGTGTAATTATATTGTGGATATTTAGCACAGAAGATTTCTGATTCTAGATATGTAGCAATAGATGATAAATGGTTGGCCCCAAAGTGTGATTGTCCACCATCACTCACAGATTCATGGGAGCCTAAAAGCTAATACAACAAAATGTAGAGATGTACAATGAATAAAGCCATAATAACTATTTCCTTTCATAAAGATGTATGGACCTGTAATGTATGATCAATTGGTAACCTAACGAAATGGACACCTGCAATGCAATAATCTATCTGTGCATCTCTTTTGTATCTATGAGGTGGTGGAAGCTAACAAAATATTAGAGTAGAAAATACCATAACCATAGAACTAAAATATCATAGCATTATGGCAATAAATTGTCGATAAAAGTCCTAACTTAGTGACGAAAACTGAATTTGTAACTTGTAATGCCTTTTACATGTTGAAAACTTTAAGAAATTGGAATGATCCTCTGTTTAAGTCTGACTGGATAAAAATGTTCTCTTGTGTAATATAAAAATGTCCTTAAATTATGTAATCATGAATTACTTAATTTCTTCAAACATATCAAAGGAGTTGCTAACAATAATGTATGCATTACCTCCTAAATTTCAAAAAATGACAAAGCAACTCAAGTAACACTACATCACTGAACAGCACTCAATAAATATATTTAGCAATTCTTAAAAAAATCAATTTTTTTTTTCTGTATATACATACATCAATGCAATATTTATTTTCAGTCACTGAAAATGATCACAAAACTGAATCAAATAAGCATAACCTCTCACAAAAAATATATTAATTACTTCCTAATCCCTACCCCTTTGATTTATTCCACACAATGCACTGTCCAGTTGGCCTAGTATTTTGCTTCCCAGCTTTCAAAGGGCAAGGTGTCTGAACCGGAAGAACCATGCAATTATACTGCAAACATAATGAACTTCGAACCGGAATCTCATCCCTTGGATTAATAGCAATCCCTGTCAAATAATTATGCTGTAAATACAAAATTTGTATACTAGAATCTAACAACCGGTCCACCAATGTACCCGGAACTTGACCCATGAACCGGTTATTGTTAAGATAAAGAGTTTGAACCGTTGAGAATAAGGGTGATATTGGACCGGAAAACCGGTTAAAACTAAGATCTACGGTTTGGATCCGGACTTGACCATATGGCTGAACCGACCCGATAAATTGGTTTCTTTGCAAGTAAAGATTTGATAGTGGAAATGTGAACAAACAACCTGGAATGAAACCCGAAAATTGGTTCAAACTAAGATCCAAGTAGTTTAACCGGGTCATCCGAGATAAAACCCGATCAACCGGACCCGTAAATCGGTTCCAAGACAATGAAAGATATTGAAGAGAAGGAGGAAGATAATCCAACCCAATTGACCCGGTGAACTCATTATGCTTAAGATCAAGCCGGGTCAACAGTTTCGACCCGAACCGCGGAATTGACCCGGACAAATGATTATGACCAAGAATGACATTAGTCAATGCCGGCAAACTTCCGACCGACCAAGGTAAATTCCCGGAAAGCTGATTATAACTAAAATCAATAGTTCTCAACAAACGGAGCTCTCCAAGACTCGCCGGAATTTGACCGGAAATGAAATTCCGGCTAATTCCCAAGAACCTTAGCTTCTTCAACTGCGAAAAACTCGGAGGAATGCCACCATATATCCTCCCAGGAACAACAGTAAACTCCGCTAAATAAGTGAGTTTCCCAATGGCCGGATCAAGGCGGCCGGTAAGACCTGGCGACCCGGCACGTGGGTCGCCAAGATTTAAGGAAATGACCTTATCTTCCGCGCAATAAACGCCAGCAAAGTTGCATGGATCACCGGTGAAATCCCAAGAAGCAAAGTAACTAGAACCAGGCAAATCCTCTAGTGATTTTCTAATTGCTTGGAGTGCAAGAAAATCAATAGGGTCTAGCATGCTAAACACAAGTAAACTTTGTAGTAAAAAATATAACGTAAACATAAATATACGCTTGCCCATTGTAGTTTCTTGAATAATGTATACAAAACTCAAGAACCTAGTTGAATATATATAGCTTGAACATGTGTGTGTATGTAGAGATTTTCCGTGAAGAGGGAGCTGGGGTTCTCGTGAACAACCACCAGAAAGATGGAAGCTTTGGAAGAAAGCAATAAATTAAACAAATGGGGTTGATGAGAAATTGATGATTTTTTCCAAACTTGTTGAACAATATTTCTTGAATTTAGCTTTGGCCAAAAGATTCAATTGAGTATTGCTTCTGTTGCCGATACTAGTAAGCTACAAAACTGTACTTTCTTTTATTTTATTTGGGGCCTTATATATTTCAAATTGAAATATTAAATATATGAAATAAGATGAAGAATAAAAAATGCAAATATTATTATCAAATATTACGATACAAATTATAAGATTGAGGAAAAATCGAAACTGTGACCTTTACTACGAGAAACACCGGAACTTTGTATAAGCTTTCTATTGAAATTTAAAAATTAACTATCAAAACATTATACAAATAGAACCTTGTTAAATTAATACTCGATATCACGATAAATGAATATTTTTAATGTAAAATTTTGGCCCCAATATTTAACCTCAATTAATTAATAATCTATATAAATTAATAGAATTCGCCGATCCCAACAATATTAATTTATAGAGGTTTTACTGTACTCACTAGGTATAATTTTAGAATTACCATTTTTCCATGTTTACTAGTTGATAAAGCCGCGCTTCGCGGCGGCGTTAAAATATTTTTTAAAAAATTCAATACATTTATGTTATATTATAATATTAATATTAAATTTTAATAATTAAATAATCTTCTCTAATGAATCAATTTCTTGTTAAATACGATTCTTTCGATTGAGCCGCTCTCTCGTTAAAACCGAAATCTAAACTTTTTAACATATATTATAAAGACTTATATAATATTTTTTATCTATAAAATCGAACCGTAAAAATAAAAAAAAAATTATGACTTCAGTATCAAATTCTAATAGCTAATACAATCTTTTCTAGCGAGCCGTCTTCCCGTTAAATACTTTTCTAGCCGCTCTTATTTGAAACCGAAATTCTAACTTCATTATATAAAGAGAGTAAATTCCAATTTTTATATTCTTTAAACTTTCTAATATTTATGGAGTTTTAAAAGATGAAAATACATCTTATATTTTCTGTATATTATAGATATTCTTGTATTTATTTACAGTTTCCGCATTGGAATGTCTTTCTGTTATGTTAACATATTAAAAAAATTTAAAATACGAAGACTTTTCGTTACGGGAATAATATTACATTTATGGATATATTTTTGTAATGCAAGTATAATTAACTTGTATAAAAAAGTTAAAATAAAGGATTTCTAGGAAAAAAGATGTATAGTTTTAAAAAATCGTATAAGACGTCTCCACTGTCCTCGTATTCTACTTCCAATAAAATATTTTATTTTATGTATTAATTATATATTTAAACATCTTTTATACGGTCTTATCTAATGAACCGCTTTCTTGTTAAACACAGTTATTACTATTGATTAGCTCTCTCGTTAAGACCAAAAACCTAAATTTTACATATATTACTTGTATGATAATGTTTATCCATAAAAATCAAATCCTAAAAATAAAATAAAATTTATAACATCATATGATATTTTAATAGCTAGTACAATCTTTTATAGTGAGCCGTCTTCCCGTTATACACATTTCGAGCCGCTCTCGTTTGGGATCGAAATTCTAACTTCATTACATATTATTGATGATACTTATCTTACACAACAATTTTTTTCCTTGAAATCAAAACCTAAAAAATAGAGTGAATTCCAATTTATACTTTCTAGATTTTCTAAAATTTTTGGAGTTTTAGAAAATGAAAACACATCTTATTTTCTCTTTATATTATAGATACTCCTGTATATATTTAGGATTCCTGCATGAGATTGTTCTTTTACTCATTGTTCTTTTATTATGTTAACACATCAATTCTTTTCTTTTTAAATACGGTGACTTTTTTCATGACAATAGTATTGGATTTATGAATAAATTTTCCTAATATAAGTATAATTAACGTATATAAAAAATATATAATTTAAGAAGATCGTACTTTCTATAAAATATTTAATTATATGTCTGCTCTATATATTCAAACACCTATTCTAGTTCTAGTAGAACTTTTATTAATATATTTTTTCTATAAATTCAAACTCTTATTCTCTATATATTCGAACTCCTATTCTACTTTCAATAGAACTTTTAATCGTATGCCTTATAAATACTTATTATACTTCCAATAGAACTTCTAATCATAAGTCTTCCCTATAAATTCGAACTCTTATCCTTTATAAATTTGAACACCTATTCTATTTCTACTTCTAATATGCTAATTGATATTTTTATATTTATTAGTGTTTAAAATTCTAGAAAATTAGAAAAATCGATTGAGACAATATTAGAGCGCCACCTAAACTCCCGCTATCCACCTTTATATATATACTAGTTGACTAAGCCGCGCTTCGCGGCGGCCTTATAATATTTTTTTTTTAAAATTTAAAATATAAATTTGAGAAAGAAATCGAAAAAAAATATCTATAAATAAATTAATGAACACAGTATTGTACAAATTTTAATATAGATAGACAACTAAATAAACTATATACTTATTTTTTATGTCAATTTGGTATCATGTTTTATTAGGCCGACACCCGTTGTAATAACCGCGCGTCGTGGCGACCTTGAAATATTTTTAATTTTTTTCAAAATATAGTCTATTTAAGAAAGAAATCAAGAAGAAAATATCTAGAAATAAATTTGTGAACATAATATTGTACAAATTTTAATATATGTATATAGATATATGTAATATAGAAAACAAATTAAATTGTATACTTATTTTTTACGTCGATTATGTGTCACGTTTTCTTAGGTCGACACCCGTTGTAATAAATACATATAGATAAAAAAACAAATTTGATTGAATTAATTAAAAGAAGACGTTGGAATATTATGATCAAGAACAATGAGAAGTTAGTAAAGACAAATTAACAATTAAGAGTAAATAAATATAGAGGAAATTGTAAAAGTTCAGTGTCAAGTTTTTCAAGTTCTTTTACTTTGAGAAAGATTTTCTAATTCTTATTCATACGATCAGATGTTTCTATACCGAGATCATTAACAAAAGAAATACAAAAGTCAAAGCAAAGAACCACAAATGGTTACTAATTATCCATATTATAAATGAAATCATGACAAATCATAAATTTAAAAAATAAAAGGAAGAAAACAAATATTAAGTCGATAAATTCAAGCTTTAAAAACAACAACTAACATGAAAGTAATTAAACAGAAGCCATGTTCATTGAGAATAGAAAATAAGAATGGATAAAAAGGTAAAAAGAAAATAGAAGAAAATAAAAGTAAACAGAAGTAAAAAAAAATTACAAACATGATGATAAAATAGAATTAAAAAAAAAAATATTAAACAAAATATGGAGATGAGTAAACTACCGCATAAAAAGAAAAAACGAAGGATATGAATAAACAAAGTTGTTGATACTAACTTGCACCTAGCTAGTTTCTGGCTTCTGGCTTATGCATCAATTTTGACAAAATTCCTGAAAAATAGGTTGCAGAAATTTATTATTAAACCACATAACCTAAAAAACGTTTAGTCAGCATAACCAAAGCTACATCCAAATATACTGCACTACAACTTTTATCATGAAAGTAAGATCTACACTTTACACATATAAAGAGGCACTACATTGACACTCTACACATATGTTAGTTTCAAAACAAATTAAAGATGAAGCACACATCCTATGCTAACTCTGAGTCGTGTACCTATTAAGAAAATTGATCGCATGTACATTCAGGGTGGGTATCCCTTTATATAAATCGTAATTAATTGGTAATTAAATTCAGTTTAAATAAAGGTTTTGATCTTTTTTTTTTCAAAAAAGGGCCTAAAAAGGAAGTTTTGAAGATATTGAAGTTTCGATAATATAAATTTGACTTTTTCTTCCTTACAAATTTAAAAATATTTTCTATTTGAAAGATGTTAATGTTAATAATGTTAAAAAGAAAGTTTTGATTTCTTTTCTAAATAAAAAATATAATAAAGCCTAAAAAATGAAGTTTTGATTTTAATTATTCAAAATAAAGGAATTCTAGAAAAATAGATAAATATAAATCGAACGATTTATATTAAAAAAATTAAACACTTATTCTATACCAAAATAAAACATGTTAAAATTATTAAGCCTACAGGATTTTTTAGAATTATTTTTATCAAACACCTATTATATACCAAATTCATGCGCACACACATACAACAACACAACGTACTCAGTATATCCCGCATGAGCGGGGTCTGAGGGGGGTAGGATGTACGCAATCATGCCCCTACACAAAGGTAGAGAGATTGTTTCCGATTTTTTGACCCCCGGCAGGAGTCGAACCCGTGACCTCACAGTTCACGGATTGGGCACTAACCACTGTGCCAACTCAACCCCTTTTATATGCGCACACACATATATAGTACTATTCTAAACAAAAATAATTAAGAATATATAGATAAGATGTTAGCCAACCTTATTACGAACTTTGTATGCAAGCAAAGAACAAATCGTCTATGTGTTAGGTTTTGGATGATCATCAAATTTTTAACAAATTCTACCATCCTGTTCTTCTTCCTGACTTGACCTGAGCCTGCATTTAAAGATACACAAAAATATTAATTTTGGTTGGAAACATAATTAAATACAATATTCTGTCACCATAGAACTAAAAGTTGTCCGGAGAAAAGAGAAAGAAAAAAGATGCATGCTAACCAAGAGAGAAAAATTATTTATAGACTTTGTAGGAATGAACTCTCCTTTATAATATTCAAATTAGAGATAAAATCGTATTTGATGTCATTCCATAAATTTTAAAATATTTTCTATTTCGAATATATTAATAATTATTTTCTTCCCTAAATATTAGAATATTAAAAAAGGAAATTCAGTTTTTTATATTTAAATTAGGTAGCAGAAAATACATATTTGAATTAGAAGTAAGTTTTGGTAGCATAAAATACATATTTGATTTCGATTATTATATAATTATGATAATTAGAGGTTATATTTACCTTTTATACAATGGTTTATTTTATACAACGTCTTAAAAAAGGTTTTGACTTTCCTTATATACAATGGTTTATTTATGGTTTATTTTATACAAATTAAAAAAGGTTTTGACTTTCTTTTCTAAAAAATAGGTTAATACAACTTAAAAAAAGGTTTTGACTTTTTTTTCTAAAAAATAGGACTTAAAGATGGAAGTTTAATTTTAAATATTTAAAATTGAGGAGCTCTAAAAAAAGATAAATATGATTCGAGCGATTCTAGAGCTCCTATGGGTTTTCCTTTATATATATGTTTATGTTAATGTTTATATTAATGTTAAAAAAGGAAGTTTTAATTTATTTTCTAAAAAATAGGGGTTAAAGAAGGAAATTTTATTTTTCCCTACAAATTCGAGAACCTTTTTTTATTTCAAATATGTTTATGTTAATGTTTATATTAATATTAAAAAAGGAAGTTTTAATTTATTTTCTAAAAAATAGGGGTTAACGAAGGAAATATATATTTCTATCTATTATATATATAAAGAACAATAACATATATATTTATTTATCTATTATAGAGGGGTTAATGTTTTATTATATATTTTTATTATATATATATTATATATATTTATTATATATATAAAAAATAGGGGTTATTATATATTATATTATATATATAATAACGAAGGAAATAAATATTATATATCAATATATATATATAAAGGAGGATAACGGGAGTTTAGGTGGCGCTCTAATATCGTCTCAATCGATTTTTCTAATTTTCTAGAATTTTAAACACTAATAAATATAAAAATATCAATTAGCATATTAGAAGTAGAAATAGAATAGGTGTTCAAATTTATAAAGGATAAGAGTTCGAATTTATAGGGAAGACATATGATTAGAAGTTCTATTGGAAGTATAATAAGTATTTATAAGGCATACGATTAAAAGTCAATAGTCAATATATATATATAAAGGAGGATAGCGGGAGTTTAGGTGGCGCTCTAATATCGTCTCAATCGATTTTTCTAATTTTCTAGAATTTTAAACACTAACAAATATAAAAATATCAATTAGCATATTAGAAGTAGAATAGGTGTTCGAATTTATAAAGGAGAAGAGTTCGAATTTATAGGAAAGACATATGATTAGAAGTTCTATTGGAAGTATAATAAGTATTTATAAGGCATACGATTAAAAGTTCTATTGGAAGTAGAATAGGAGTTCGAATTTATAGAGAATAAGAGTTCGATTTTATAGAAAAAGTATATAAATAAAAGTTCTACTAGAACTAGAATAGGTGTTTGAATATATAGAGCAGACATATAATTAAATATTTTATAGAAAGTAAGATCTTATTAAATTATATATTTTTTTATATAAGTTAATTATACTTATATTAGGAAAATTTATTCATAAATCCAATATTATTGTCATGAAAAAAGTCACCGTATTCAAAAAGAAAAGAATTGATGTGTTTAAGTAATAAAAGAACAATGAGTAAAAGAACAATCTTATGCAGAAATCCTAAATAAATACAGGAGTATCTATAATATAAAGAGAAAATAAGATGTGTTTTCATTTTCTAAAACTCCAAAATTTTAGAAAATCTAGAGAAAGTATAAATTGGAATTCACTCTATTTTTTAGGTTTTGATTTTAAGGAAAAAAATTGTTGTGTAAGATAAGTATCATCAATAATATGTAATGAAGTTAGAATTTCGATCCCAAACGAGAGCTGCTCAAAACGTGTTTAACGGGAAGACGGCTCACTATAAAAGATCGTACTAGCTATTAAAATATCATATGATGTTATAAATTTTATTTTATTTTTGGGATTTGATTTTTATGGATAAACATTATCATATAAGTAATATATGTAAAACTTAGGTTTTTGGTCTTAACGAGAGAGCGAATCAATAGTAATAAATGTGTTTAACAAGAAAGCGGTTCATTAGATAAGACCGTATAAAAGATGTTTAAATATATAATTAATACATTAAATAAAATTTTTTATTGGAAGTAGAATACGAGGATGGTGGAGACATCTTATACGATTTTTTAAAACTATACATCTTTTTTCCTAGAAATCTTTTAGTTTAACTTTTTTATACAAGTTAATTATACTTGCATTACAAAAATATATCCATAAATGTAATATTATTCCCGTAACAAAAAGTCTTCGTATTTTAATTTTTTTTGATATGTTAACATAACAGAAAGACATTCCCATGCAGAAACTGTAAATAAATACAAGAATATCTATAATATACAAAAAATATAAGATGTGTTTTCATCTTTTAAAACTCCATAAATATTAGAAAGTTTAAAGAATATAAAAATTGGAACTTACTCTCTTTATATAATGAAGTTAGAATTTCGGTTTCAAATAAGAGCGGCTCGAAACGAATTTAACAGGAAGACGGCTCGCTAGAAAAGATTGTATTTGCTATTAGAATTTGATACTGAAGTCATAATTTTTTTATTTTTACGGTTCGATTTTATAGATAAAAAATATTATATAAGTTGTTAAAAAGTTGGGATTTCGATTTTAACGAGAGAGCGGCTCAATCGAAAGAATCGTATTTAACAAGAAATTGATTCATTAGAGAAGATTATTTAATTATTAAAATTTAATATTAATATTATAATATAACGTAAATGTATTGAATTTTTTTAAAAATATTGTAATGCCGCCGCGAAGCGCGGCTTTATCAACTAGTTATATATAAAGAAGAACAGGATGGTAGAATTTGTTATTTTATATTAGTTTTATTTTAGTTATTTAAAATAGAGGAGCTCTAGAAAAATAGATAAATATGAATCGAGCGATTCTAGAGCTCCACCAAACTCCTTGGGGTTTTCCTTTATATAGATAATAGATAGATAGATAGATAGATAGATATTGATAGATAGATATAAAAGAATATATATATATATATATAATGATTGAAAAAATGTGATATCGTACATCTAATTATGATAACAGAATAATGCAAAATTTATATTGAGAGGAAGGCAAGGCTATTTGCAGAACTGCGACCATCTATGATTTTAATGGAGCTGTGGATAAAACCTAAAATTTAAATAAAATTGATGTTTAAAATATTTTTAATTAAACGCGATTATAAATAAGTCTGAATAGATAACAAAATTGTCGTTATGTAAGAAATTTAAAATATTTATTCATAAATGAATATTCAAAAGTACTACGTACAAACATCTTTACAAATAGTGCAAAACGTCCATTACTTAGAAATTCGAATGGTGTATAATGGAAAAATCAAAGATTAACTTATTCGTCAATTTACCTCTGCTTCTAATATAATTTGCACATTGCCTTTGAAGATAATGTTTGCGGATGAAAATTATTTACCTACAAAAAAATTTAATAACACTGCAATAAAAAAATAAATTTAAATAAATACGTTAATGTTTAAAATTCATATATTTCGTTAACGAAATAAAAAAATCGAAAAAGAAGATTAACGCAATCCATAGATTTTGTTAATGAAATAAAAAAAATTGAAAAAGAGATTAATGCAAGAGATAAAAATGTAACAGAGAACTCGAAATAATAAGAATGAAATAATAAGAATGTTTCGCCCGTCTGGAAAAGATGTTAATCAATTTTTATATGTTCATAAGAATCTACAATTATATTAGATTACTAAGTAGGTGTTATATTTGAATACAACAATATGACAATTTGTCTCTGGCTTGCTTTCCGGTATGCACAGAAAATTAATATAAAACTCTCAGAAATAAGGCTGTTTAAATTCGAACTCACATTCTCTTTAAATTCGAACTCATATTATACTTCCAATAAAACCTTTAAACATATATCTTATAAATACTTATTTTATTTCCAATAGAACTTTTAATTAAATGTCTTCTCTATAAATTCGAATTCTTCTTTTCTATAAATCCGAACACCTGTTCTACTTCTAATATGTTTAATGATTATATTTATTAATGTTTAAAATTTAAAAATTCTAGAAAATTAGAAAAATAGATTAACTCCTATTCTACTTCCAATAGAACTTTTAATCGTATGCCTTATAAATACTTATTATACTTACAATAGAACTTCTAATCATATGTCTTCCTTATAAATTCGAACTCTTCTTCTTTATAAATTCGAACACCTATTCTACTTCTAATATGTTAATTGATATTTTTGTATTTATTAGTGTTTAAAATTCTAAAATTCTAGAAAATTAGAAAAATAGATTGAGACGATCTTAGAGCGCCACCTAAACTCTCGCTATCCTCCTTTATATATATATATATATATATATATATATATATATATATATATATATATATATATATATATATATATTAATTGATATATTCATGATTGATTTATGAACTAGTGTTCATTTTACACAGCAGAGTAGTTGGGATATTGAGACTACAGTTGTGTATGTGATGAGAACCACGTGACCTAAAACCAGCACGTGACCGGTATCAACTTCTAACCTGGCCTCGTATAATGCAATTTTAGTTCATTCCAAATTATAGCAAACTTGGGCTTTAGAAAATTATTAATATATTCTATAATTTTTTTTCTATTTTTCTGCTAAATTCTGTGAATTTTTGTGAGTAGAGTAGATTTGTAAGTTGTAATGTGGAAAATTTGTTCTTAATTAATTTGACCTTGTATTAAATTTGCTACTAAGGGTTAGCTCTACTCTAGATTAGTATCCAGGCGATCAGGCGGAATCAAATATGTATATTAGTAATCAAATTGTATAACTTGCCCACGAAATTACTAAACCCTAATTCCAAGGCTTCTCAAGCCTATGTAAAGGGACTAACCCCTCATTCTAAAAAAAAGCGTTTTTGGGCAGAACTCCATACGTCACTCACCACGTTTTAGGCTTAATCATCGAATAAGGATATACAAGCCACTACGTCACTACGCCACGAGGGCATATCAAGCCACGTAGACGGCTTGATTCTTGATATTCATATCAAGGTACGTAGGCAACTTGTTAGGACCGAGTTAGTCCCTGACAGCAACCACCATTAAAGCTCGAAGCTCGCACAAACCTTAGTAGTTAATATGCAATAAATATACCCTACTTTTTATTCCATAACAGTATTTAAAATAATGTGCTAAATAGTTTTATATTGTTAAAAAATTTCAATTCATGATTTTGATTGTACCTTATGATTTGCAATTGAGAGTTTGAGATATCAAAATATCTATTATAGTTTATAGACTCATATATTAATGTATTGTTTTTAAATTAAACAGTTATCATATTTTGAATAAAATTGTTAAATAATCACTGAATAACATCGACAATGCAACACTATAAAAAAATATTTTTCTATAGTCACGCCTAATAATGTAAACAAATCAGTGCAATGTGGTAAGGATTGATGCCTAGAATTCAGTAAGTCGTAAAATTATTGGAGTTCGCCACTGAATATTCTAATTGGAATTAACTCTGGGATAATCTGAACTGGGGATGATGGTAACCTAAATCGTTTTCTATTTTTTTGTTAGAATTTTTTTTGTTGATTTTATTGGACAATTAAATCACGAAACGTACGATACATATATATAATCGAAATAAAAAGATAATCTATCCAAGTGTAGTATGTCATATAATAAAAAGATATAAAATAGTACCTTAACCGAAATTGATATGATTTAGGCATGAGGAGAATTGATGCATACACTAATACACTTAGTTTATCAAAGTTGACTAGGTCTGATGGAGAATATGGAATTAGCGGCTTAAATTTCCCTTAATGTTTAAACTAATATAATAATTATATTTTTTAGTTTTTAAGAATTTTATTTTATATAAATTGTTTATTAGTTAATCGTTAAAATAAAAATTAGTAGTTATTATGTTTATTTAATTGATTTGAAAAAATAAAATCAACTGTTATTGAGTGTAACTTGAGTTGAGTTTAATCTTGGCTGAAACGTAGAATCTAGATCCAGTAGAGAAATATGTTACATTAACTTTAATTGGTCTAAAATTTAGTAGATTTTGATTGATGTTAAAATAATTCACAATTTGTGATTGGTTAACTAACATATTTACTAATTTTTTTATTAATTAATTGTGAATAAATATATTTTTGAGTCTTTAAAAAAATCGAGTCTTTGAAGATATGAATTTTATCCAAGCTATTTAAAATTTGATTCATATCCAATTCTGTAGTGTTGGCTTATATTCATTTATTATTTAATTTTAATAACAAATTATGAATAAATATATTTTTTAACTTTTAAAAAAATCAAAATTTTGAAGGTATAAATTTCATCCAAATTATTTAAAATTTGATTTCAAATCCGATTTTTTCAGTATGGTTGTTCTAATTAATGAAATAAATTAATAATATTATAATCACAGATAACTTACTCATACATTTTCCAGCTAAAATGTATATATTTTCTAACTAAAATATCTCATTTTCTCCTAAATAATAACTAACCAATTATCTATTTCAGCTATTATCTTTTCTAACTTTTTTTACTAAAATATATTTTTTTTCAAAAATATGGTCGTTCTAATTAATCTGATCTTGTAGTGTTGGCTTATAGGCATTTATTAATTAATTTTATTAAAAATTATTAATAAATATTTTTTTGAACTTTTAAAAAAATTAAAATTTTGAAGGTATGGATTTGATCCAAATTATTTAAAATCTGATTTCAAATCCAATTTTTTCAGATTTCTAGTTGTGTTAGATTATAATTTCTTAAAATCGATTAAAATTGTACAATATATATATTATGAAAATCAATTTATAATGTATTATAATATGATTGTGATTGACTTTATATTAAAAGAATGGTTGATTAATGAATGATTAATTATGAAATTTAATTGAAATATATAATAGTATATCTTGATTGATTTCAAATTAAAATTGTGATTTTCTAGTAAATATTTTTTATTTTAAAAATATGTATTTATGAATATGTTAATAAAATCATTATTGTATTTAAATTAGAAGTGTTAACTAAGCATGATTAAAGAGGTAGGTTGATACTGTAAATAAGGAAAACTTTTAATATAACATGATTGGTCTAAAATTTAAGAATTAGTTCTGATTGGTTCTAAAATAATTCCTAATTTTTGATTGGCTAACTGTACATTGGTAGACTCAAGTATTATAATAAAGGATATTAAAATATCTTAATACCCTAATTATAATTAAAAAAGCCTAACATGTAATTTGGGTATTCCAAAACACTTCATCTAAGTGCTTGTTTGGTTGACATGTAGATATCTAGGAAGTTAAAATACCTAGGAAGTTGCATTGTATAAAGTTGTTTGGTTAGCATTTAAAAGGGAAATTAAGTTCCCTGGAACTTCAAATACCCATAAATCATGGGAAGTTACTTACCTTGGTACCCCTTGGTAACTTGCACTTCCTTAGAGCATCTCCAAGAGTCTCTTACCTCACTCCTAAATATATTATAAACAATTAAGCTCTTAACAAGTTATTACATTGATTTGTGTGTCAACTCCAACAATACTCTCTATTATGGCTCTTTATTTTATATTTTATTCATATTTCAATTCCACTTGGACAAATAATCAATAGATGAGAGAGAAGAACCACTATTTTACTAATAAAATATTAAGTTAAGAGCTACTAGTTGCTCCTAAAATAGAGGAGAGAGAAGAAGCTCTTAACTTTTTAAAGAGCCTCTAAGAGTCTCTTGGAGCTTGATTTTTATTCTCTCTCCTCATTTTTTGAGTTAAGAGCTACAATAGAGAGCCTCTCGGAGATGCTCTTAGGAAGTTAAAACTCACTTTAATAACCAAACACAAATTTGAACTTACTAGGTATTATAATTTCCATAGTAATTTAAACGAATTAACTTCCTATTGTTAACCAAATAAGTAAGCGTTTTGATACCTCCCCAATATTGAAATTCAAATTTGAATTGAATTTAAACAAAACGTAATTGAATTCGAATTCGGGTTGAATCAATTGATTATTTAGTAATTGGATTCAAATCCGATCATAAGTCATAGTCTGTTGGCATCTGTTGCACTCACCCTTAGTTTGGGATTCTTATGCGGGTTACAAACTTGGGACTATTACTACTACTACTACCCAATACCCATGATATTTATGCAATTGACAATATCGGTACACAGTTGGCGATAGGATAGGGTTTTTTCCCTCAACATGGCAACGTTGTCAAACAATTATTTGCCTGAAGAACTTGTGAAAAATATACTCTCATGGTTACCCGTAAAATATGTGCTCCGATGCAAGTTGGTTTGCAAGCTATGGCTGTCCATTACTTTAAACCCTGATTTTGTTCCAACTCACCTCACCAATTCCCACAAAAGACCTTCAGTATTGACATCTGCTGAAGTATATGACCAGAAAGGTTCCTCTTATCATACTGTTTCTCTTATCTCGAATTCCTTTGAAGATTCTGTTAATGTTCCTATTCCCAAATCGTGTTCAGCTCCGGATCATAGTTCTAGTTCGTGTAATGGCCTTATGTGTCTAAGTGACAAACGTGGTATCGATATTTACCTCTGGAACCCGTCAACCAGGCAGGGCAAAAAAATCCCTTATCCTAATATCAAAGAAGGTGAGGTGCATTTAGTTTGCATTGGGTTTTATTTTGATTCTATCTCTAATGACTACAAAATTCTAAGGCTTGTATTTCTTACTCCCAATTATGGCACTGCATGGATGCGATTTACAGTACGCGTGGAGCTTTACTCCACAAAATCTGATTCTTGGATAGAGATTCAAGTTGATGAAGCAGATTTAGAATCTGTGATCTACTTTCGTTACAACGATATTACAAGTGGCCCTGTTATAAAAAGGATACTATATATGAATGGTAAAAGTGGGCCAATATCGTTCCAACTGAATAATCAGATTTTATAACCAGTTCCATTGCCTAGTAATTGTCGCCTTGATTCTGCGCTGCAGATTAAAAAGTGGGAGCCCAAAGTTTTCGATTTTGAAGGTTGTGTGGCTTTAATCTTGCAACATGATAATGATGAATCACTTAGTTTGTGGACATTAGATGATGATGAAGATGGCTCTGGCATTGTGTCTTGGACAAAGAAGTTCAATTTAGAAGCCAAAATTATGAAGAACTGGACATCCATATATTTCAGTGCTGGACAGCTTGTTGCTTGGGAAGATTATAAAAGAATCATCTTGTATGACTATAAAAGGAAAGAGGCCAAGACGCGTCTTCAACCTCAAAGCAGCTGCTATATTGATACATTTTATAGGTATACCGAGAGTCTTGTTTCTGTGAACGGGTTCGGTGAATTATGATTGAGTGGTATTAGCGATCTGGTCCTTGACAACAAGAAGCATGCAAGTAGTTTGTGTATGGTTTATTCAGTATACTGTTTCTGCCATTACTGTTCTGTTTTTAAAGATTTTACACTCTAGTAGAGCTGTAACTCTTGGTTGCTTCTTTTTTTTTTGCTACAACTTAAATGTCAATGTGCTTTCCTAAATCTTGCTTCATCTGGTTTGATTCCTTTCTCATTAGTCATCTTTATTTTAAATTGTTATTTAGCTTGAACTTGTTGATTCATTTACTGGTCTATTAACGGAATTGTTATTTGTTGATTAACAATAACCGAATCTACAAATTAAGCAAATTGATCATAAATCATAATCCTTTTTGAACTTGTTGATTCATTTACTGGTCTAAGGATTCTTATCTCATTTAAGTGTTGGGGTACAAGCCGAGCTTTATTCCACAAAGTCCGATTCTTGGAGAGAGATTCAAGTTGACAAAGGCGAAACAAGTTTTATGCTCAACATTCTTTGGATAACAGGTAGTCCTGTTATAAAAGGAGTATTATATCTTAACGGCTTTGAAGATGTGCTAATATCGTTCCAATTGAATAAAGAGATATTCAAACCAGTTACACTCCCTGGTATAAAGTTATGGAAACCGAAGTCCAAGGTATTTGAATTCGAAAGTCGTCTTGCTGTAATCTCAAAATGTTATAAAAACGGATCGTTACGTCTATGGACATTAAATGACGATGATGGTTGTGGCAACGTATCTTGGACAAAGAAGCTCAATTTAGAGCCCGATTTTAAGATGGATTGCACAGCTATGTATGGGGTTGGTGGACAACTTGTCACATCAGAGAATTATGGAAGAATTATCTCTTACGACTATGTAAAGAAAGAGACTAAGAAGTATCAACTTCCCACAGTGAGGTATGTGAGTCTTGCTCAACCAATTCTAAAGTATAACGAGAGCCTTGTTACTGTCAAGGGGTTCAAACCAATTAAATTAAGTGGTAAAAGCGATCTGGTTTAAGGCCAGAAAGAGTGGACAGGCAGTTTATCTATTTTCGTGTTTTTGTCATTATTATAGTGTTTAGGTACAGTTTGCGGTTTATGCTCAAAAGTTGCCATTGTTGATTGCTTCATTCTCCTTTACAACAAATTATCAATTTGTTTTCCTCAATCTTATTTTTGATCCCTTTCTTATCTATGGACTTTCTCAAATATTGTTAACCTTAAACTTGTAGACCTGCTCTCATATGTATAGTTTGAAATTGGGATCAAAGTTACTAATATGACACCGATAATAGATTCTAGGGCTTGATTCCATACAGTGGTTATTCTGTTGTGGGAGAGAAAATGGCTATCTTTTACTGCCAGCTTTGCCTAATGTAAGCATATGTTGCTCTTCTATTCTTGCATATTATAGGGGGGGAAAGTCCGTGAGAACAATCGTTGTGCATTTTCAAGAATTTGCACGATAATATTTACAAAAAGTGCAGACATGTACTCCATGTGCGAATAATTGTTCTTACTTGATCGTTAGACTATGCATATTAGAATGGGTTAAATGGCATTTTGGTCACTCAACTGCCTATAAACTTTCAATTGGGTCACCCAACTGAAAAAGTTTTCAATCAGGTCACTAAATACATTAAAACTTTTAATCGAATCACTAAACACATTAAAATTTTCATGACCGTTAAGTAATGTTGACTTTAGACGGGAGGTCGTCTATTTGTGCCACTTGAGCGCCAAATCACCTGCCAGATTATCTTGTTAACCCGCCCAAATAAACCCTATCCAGTTAACTTATAACCCACCCCCTTTCATTTTACATTACCAAAAAATTTCTAATTGAAACACTTAATTAGAGCTGAGAAGTTTTAAATCCAAAACCTAATTACAACTATGGTGAGAGCTCGATCGGGCATTGAGGTTCGTTTAACTGAGAAGAAGAAGAATAGCAAAGGTGATGGGTGGACGGAGTTGCGAAGGCAACGCGGTGGGTGGTGTTGAAAGAAGAGGCAGGGTGAAGGAAGGAGATGGAATGAAATGGAGAGGCTGCGATGCGAGGTGGGTTGGAAATTGAGTGAGAAAGGGAGGTGGGTGGAGGCGCCGGAAAATGAAGGAGAAGAGGCGGAGGGGATTGGGCGGCGCTGGCTGTTGGTCGGAGTAAAAAGGGAATGAGATGGGGTGAACGGAGTAGTGAGATGGTTGCAGGTGGCGAAGGAAAATGGGGTGGAGGAGGTCGACGAAGTGGGTTGAAGGTGGAGGAGATGCCTGCGAGGATTGGGCGGTGGCGGATTTGTAGCGGTGGGGGAAAGCAGGTGGACGGTGGTGTGGATTGGAGAAGTAGCAGCGGTGAAGAAGAACAGTGGTGCAAGTGAGATGAGTTTAAGGTGGGTGAAATGGTTGTGGCTGAAAAGGAGTTATGTTTGCCAACTGTACATACCAACTGGATAAAATCAGCCATATCAGCAAGCTGATTCAGCTTTCCGTCCATTTCTTAACGTCCGTTAAGGCCAGTGATTCGATTGAAAGTTTTAATGTGTTTAGTGACCTGATTGAAAGCTTTTTCAGTTGGATGACCCAATTGAAAGTTTATAGTCAGTTGAGTGACTAAAACATCATTTAACCCATATTAGAATCAATTAAACCACATAGAATCCGCGATGCCTATCCTTGTTATCAAGGAGAGTACCTCTCTTTTGTTGCTAGCTGTGTTCAAATTCATACCAAAGTTAATCTATATTATTCAAAAATGCATCACAACACGGTAGAATTTCAATAAAATACACACAACAAAGTTTACATTGTTGAATTATAACAAAACAAAGGAGAAAATTATGGTGATTATTGCTGGAGAGATGCTCATCAATTTGTAAAACACACAAGATTTTTCATATAGCTTCCATAGCCCCATTATATGTGGCCCTCTCGTAAATGAAGTATTGCAGGGTGTGTGATATACTAATGGACTGTTGTGGGGGAGGAAAGACTCTCTCAATTGCTTTCCTAACCTGACTTTACCTTAATAAGCTTGTTTCATGTTACATTGCTGATTAATAATTTGACTTGAGAAAATGGAGGAGCAGATTCTAATAAGCTTAAAAACAAGGAAACAGAGCAGCTCTATATCCACCATGAAGGTTCAAAGTTAAGCTGCATTTACAGTATCCTCTGATCCTAAATAATAGCTTCATTAATGAGTAACATTTTTGAATAGTAATACAAAAGTTACTAATAACATGACATCCAGGGGCGGAGGTACAGAAGGCCGAGAAGTAACGGCTGCTCACCCTGAAATTTGAGAAACTGCATTTTTTTTAACAACCAGCCCAGCAACCTACTGAACATAGTCCACACTGCATAAGGTTAGAGCAGATTCAAAGTTTGAAGACATGAATTAGACCTAATTTAGTTTTGTAACTATAATAATTTCAATCATTTACATAATATATTCGTGTAGATTAATAATTATTTATTTTTTTATAGAAATTTTTATCCTTTCTTTTCCTATTAGAAATTTTAATCCTTTTGATTTCATTAAACATGTCAAAAAGATTTTTTTTTAATTATATATTAAAAAAGTTGCCATAGAAAAATATAGAAGAAGATTAATTTAAATTTTACAATATGCCAAAAACAGTTTTAGAATTTATTTTTTTATCGAAATTTTTTTCGCTCACCCTCAATTCCCATCCTAGCTCCTCCACTGATGACACCCATATATATGTTATAGGGTGTGATCTAGGGATGGGAAAAAAATCCGAACCGACGGGTACTCGATCCGAAATCCGAAATTTTGGATAACCCGAACCCGATTTTTTTGGATTTGGATTTGGATATGATTTTTAGACCCGAAAATTTTTGGATTTGGATATTATCTATATCGATCCGAAACCCGATCCAAAACCCGAAAACCGATCCAAATCCGACCCGAACCCGATACCTGAAAAAAACCCGAATATATATATATATATATATATATATATATATATATATATATATATATATATATATATATATCTGTGTGTGTGTGTGTATATATCCTAAATTTAATTTAAAATTTATACACATCCAAGTATCCATGCTAACTATTTTTGTGATGATATTACCTAATTTTCTATTAATTTGATTTTTCTCTCTTTTTTAAGTAGTTTGTAGAATTACTTGATAAATTAAATAAAATTAGGAAAAAAAAAGTCAAATTTTGATTTTAAATTCATACACAGCCAAGTAGTCATACTAACTAATTTTGTGAAGAATTTTACCTTACTTCCACTAATTTTCTAATAATTTGATTTTCCATTCATTTTTAAGTAGTTTGTAAAATAAATTTAAAAATTAAATTAAAATAGGAAAAAAGCTAAAATTTGGATAAAAATTCATACACACCCAATTAGTCATGCTCACTATGAACATTACAAAACAACTAAAAATAGTAGTAGCAGTAGTAGTACTAGTACGGATGTTAGAAATTTTAAGTTTAGTGGTTGACTAGGGTTTAGGGTTTCTAGGGTTTTGATTTTCGATTTTTTTTAAAATATTTCTAAACGATCCAACTGTATGGATGTTAAGATCCATCTTTTTCAATGTTATTGCCAAAATTTCAGAAAAAAATAAATTTATTTGATTTTGTAATTTAACGGTCAACGACTCAACTAGTACTTTGACTAGTACCCCTAAACAAGGGTTCGTCCCTGATTCGTGTTTCGATTTTTTTCAAAATATTTATCGACGATCCAACTGTACGGATGTTAAAATCCATCCTTTTAAATGTTATTGGCAAAGTTTCAGGAAAAAATAAATTTATTTGATAGGTTAATTTAATGGTAAACTAGTACTTTGACTAGTACCCATTGAAAATTTAAAGAATTAATTATTAATTTATAAATTCAAAAATATTAAAATATAAGTTATATATATATATATATGTATGTATATTACATTATTTGTAATGCATAAAAATATAAAATATTAAAATATTAATGTATAAAATATTAAAAGTGTATAATGTATTATTTAATTTAAGAGCAAAAAGATTTAGAGTTTAATAATCAGAAAATGAAAATAGATTAGGGTACTTCAGTTCACTCGTGACTGTCGACAGTCGAGTAGTCAAAACTTTCAGATCTTCAAAACTTCGCCGCCGCTGCGACCGCGAGAGACTCCAGACAGCCGCGACTGACATACTAGGATTCAAAGGTCATCCCATCATACATATTCTTTGAAGAAGTCTTGTTTCTTTCTCTTTTTAATTGTCATCATCCTCAATAGTTTAATAATTTGAGTTGTTTCGATCTCGATTTTGAAATTGAATCTTTAATTAGATGTTCAATTAAACCTAGAATCTTTGATTAGTTATGTATAGATATCATATACATATGTTATTCTTTGATTCGTTTTCTATCTTTGTTTCGTATATAGTAATGATAATATATATAGTATTTTGATTCAGTTTTGATGGGCTATGAAATATCTTCAAGCTACTAAATTAATTATTAACTAGAATATTGATTAAGAACAAAGTATTTTATTATTTCATAATCCTTTAGAGGTTCTCTCTTTTTCATCAAGTTGCATCCCTTCCTCAAGTAAGGTGATACAAGAATATTTATAGGGGATCCTTTGTGGGTCCCCTTTCCTAACTACCCTTACTTGAGGAATGGGTTACCATTTATTTACAAGTCTGGGCTTCAAGGCCCATTAAGGAAAGTAAATACATTTGGGCCTAAATACAAACTTAGCCTAATTGGGCCTAATTGCCATCTATAATTATACATAATGTTCTAGCTAATATCCTTGGCCCAACATTTGTCCCCCCTAGTTTTTAGAAATATCTTTAGATTTGCTTTATATAATTTTTTAATTTTATTGGAGAGGATTTAATAATTTTTTTCTTTTATTTATGTGTGTATATTTTTTGCTATAAATATCTGAGATTGCAGTATTGTGTACTGCTTGTTTGGGGTGACGGTTCGTTTTCCGAGATTTTGCTTCCAAAGGTTTTTGCTTTTTCTCTCTACGCTTAAGGTAATTGTTTTTTATTTTATTTTCTCTTCTCTTTTTATTGCCGCTGTCTTTTCCCGTCGTACTTTTCCGATTAAAGTGACTGTGTCTTCGATAACTCTTGGTTCAGTCATGTCTGATTCCTTTTTATCTTCATCTTCTCGAGATGTTTACTCTAGGGATGTCGGTAAAGTACCGATTAAAGAAGAATCTGTTCATTCTTTCCCTAATTTAGATGATTTGGAGATTCCGGATAATACCTCTCTACACTCTTTCAGGTTTCTTGATGACCCCAAAGAGCAAATCTTTCCTAATCCTCCACCTCTAAGTCCCAACACTATCGCTTTGCGGGAAAAGATAGTTCGACGGGCGAAGGAGGTGGGTAAAGTTGAGTTTGTGGGTAATCCTAGCTTATCCTATACCAGTATATATGCTAAAAACCCCATTGATTGTAATTCTCTAAAGTCTTGGGTTGATTTGGATAATGGGTGGAAATGTGTAATTCCTAAACCTGAAGAGCAAGTTTGGTTTATGCCTGAATTCGGAATGCAGGGAATTCCGTTTGTATATTTCGATTATGGGTTGCGTCTTCCGATGCACCTTTTTCACCTCGCCATCTACGAAGCTCTAGGTTGTGGTATAGTGCAGTTGACTCCTAACTCTGTCGCGCAGGTGAGCGGTTTTATTGCTCGATGTGCTGAGTTAGGTCGTATTCCAACTTTACATCTGTTTTTTCCCATCTACGGGATCAAGCATTCTCGGGGTCAAGTTTATTTCGATAAGAGGTCGGGTAGGTCCAGGTTGGTTGATGTAAAATCTTCAAACTCTAGTTACCAAGGTAAGTTTTTATATTTTAATGGTCCCGACCTGGAGTTTGTCAAGCCGTGTGGGAGAATATCTCGAGAAGCCATTAAAAGGTTATCTAGCCTGGACAAGTATGATACTGAGTTTTTAGATAGGTTTCAAGGTCAAAGTCCCTTGTATGATTTTAGTCAATTGAGAAATCCCAAGTTCTTCGAGAAGCATAATCGTAAATTTCCATTCTTACCTTTTTCATTTCGTTTTTGCTCTTAATTTAATTGTCTTTTTTTTTAGTATTATTCTTCATCTGTTTAGTATGTATTTTTGTGAGCTCACTATTTTTATGTCTTATTCATGACAGTTGCTGGTGAATCTCTAAAGGCCATTTTTTTAAGCGGCTTACGAGAAGAAATGGATCGTGCCTTGGTATTGTTGGCGAAGCAATCCTCTGCTGCCAAAGTTACTGGTGGGAATTCAAGCTCAAAAATGGCAGGGGCAGTTTCGAAGCCATTAATTCCTATCAATGTGGAGGTTGATGGTGAGGGCAAGACTGAAAGTGAGTCCGTTGTTTCTAAGTCTACTGAAGATGTCAGTCTTCGTGATAAGAAGCATTCTCGGGAGCGTGATGGTTCTCGTGTTAAAAAGATGTGATGATTCTGGTCGAGTGGCTATTTCTAAAGATTCTATTGCTAACGAGAAGAATGATCTTCCTCCAATTTTCCAACCAGTGGATCCTATTTTTGCGGTACGAGTTGAGGTTTCTCCTAATCAGCGTTGGACGGCTGGTCCTAACGCTCTTGTCCAAGTATTCCAGGTTTTCGACCTTCCTCAAGATCTGACTTCCTATGTGGACATATCCCGAGCTGAAATCACAGAGCGATGTTTAACTTGTGGAGGCAGGGTATGTTACGTTTATATACGTTCTGTATCATATTTTATTCATTATTGACCTGTTGGTATTGTAAGTAATTATTACTCTTGTTTGTTTGTAGTTTCTGTCGGATTTGACCCATATTATTAATCCATACAAATCTGATGTCGATCTTCAAAGAAAGGACCTGATTGCTCGGGAGTTGTCTCTGGTTAAGTCGGAGAAGCTTGAGGCTGAGAAGCGAGCCGCAGAGGCTGAGAGAAGGGAGGTAGAGGCCGCAAAGAAAAGTTTCAATGACAAGACTAAGGGCCCATTTGTTTATGGGTGAATGATCCCTACTGAACTGGACGAGTCAAATTTCCTTATTTAGCTTGTTTGATTATAAAATCAACCACCTGGACGCTTCCTTTTCTTCTGGACAAGTCCTGGACGGGTAGATGTAAAAAAATTTTGCTGAACCATTCTTGAATTCATCGATCACATTTCTCCACTTTAATAATAAAGTACACAACAATCATTCGATTATTTTAATTGAAAGTTAAAATTTTAATATAATTAATAATATTAAAAGGATATAATTGTAATTATTAAAAAATTAAAAAATTATTCAGAAAAAAAAAAATTAAAAAAAATTATGAAACTATAATTTATTTATACCTAAAAATGCATGTCGAAAAGTACGTGGCCAATATTAATGGGATGCATTATACAAAAATTAATTTAATATCAAGCAATATCAATTATTTTAGTATCATTAAAAAATTTGAATGTACACAAACTAAATGGTACAATAACACTGTGAAGTTAATTAATTTAATATCATTATATTTAAAAGTTGTTAATTTTGTTGTTCAGAAAAATTTAAAATTAAATTAACAAACAATATCACCTGTTCAGCGTTCAGATTAATCATTCGTTCAGAATTTTAATTATTCAGAAATTTTTATTCAGATTTAACAAATGACCCCTAAGTTGATGGAAGAGCTTCGTGTATCAAAGGGTAAGGTGACCTCGTTGAGTGAGGAGCTTATAAAGATCAAGGGTACTGTTGACTTTGAGGGGAAAAGATGTGCTGATCTTGAAAAAGATTTAAGTCAAGCTCGAGATGAGTTGAAGAGTCTCAAAGATGCGAACGATGCTTTGAAGATTGAGGTCGAGAAGGGCGTGGCTGATGTGGCGAAGGCCCTCGGAGTTGGGTATGGTTATTGTTATGATCGTTTGAAGGCCGTCGGTGTTGACCTTACGGGCCACGCTTTTGAAGATTATTGTTCCGATCTGGCAAGACCATGCCTGAGGCGAGCTTAGCGGAGGGAAATCCAGAGTCTGCGTGAAGGCGGGGTATGCCTTGTTATGACATGTCTTTTTATGAATTTATCTCCTAAACTTTTTCATTTTCCAGGGTATGCCCTGAGTAATTGTTATCTTACTTTTTGTCCCCACTTGGTGTTGGGTATGAATTTGGGTTTTATGATAATTTTGATTTTCCTTTGTGATAGCTCGATAAGATTTTGTCTCCATGTGCGAAGAATTATTCGTAATATTCCAGATATCCTAGTTTTCCTTTTATGCCTGTTTAGTAGGATTAGCTATGTGATTTCCTGTATAGGACATGATTTACAACTTTTTTGTTGTTTTCTTCTTTTCGTGCTCGGTTTTATTTGTAACCCACAAAATTGTGGGATGTTATAAGGAGAAAATACTATTCTTTCTCCTTTTGTCTATTTATTTTGTATCTCTCTTCTAGTTATTGTTCTTTGTGAGTTTGAAAGTTTGAAGAGTTCAATGGTTTTGCTTTTTGCAGGAGAAAAGATGTATGGTTTGTAAAATGATTCCCTTGTATTCTTTTGGAAACATTTTAAGCTTTTAAGTTCTTCTAAACTTTTCTAATCGTAGGAGGAGAGACTGTTACTTCATGATTATTATCATTGCTTTGTAATGGCATTTGAAAATTTGGCTACAACTTCCCTTGCAAATAGGATAATAATTAGGTGAAGAGAGGCAGCGAGAAATGTGAGCAATTTTTATTAAATAACTTAAATGGAATCTGAATGAGGACCTCATATCAGCCCTTTTTCACTTAGAGATAATTTTTAGATGGAAAATAGAAGTTTGCCCCCAATTACAAGGAAATAACAAAGTTTAGTGATAAAACTTCTTGAGATGGACTCCATTCCAAACATTTTTGATCGGCTCGCCATTGAGATGCTCGAGCTCATAGGTACCCAGACCGACGATCTTCTTGATTTTGTATGGGCCTTCCCAAGGGGCCTTGAGTTTTTCTACCAAGGTCGGCTGCGACGCTGCTACTTCTCGAAGCACGAGGTCGTTGACCTGAAAATTTCTTGTTTTGACTTTTCTATCAAAGTACTTAGCTGTTTTGTTCTGATACTCAATTGAAGTTGTTTTGGCTTCGTCTCTTGTTTCTTCCACCAAGTCATTGTTCAAGCATAAACCTTCAATCGAGCTTTCGGGGTTAAAAATCTCAACTCGAGGTGATCCCAGGCTGACCTCGATGGGAAGTACCGCGTCCGTCCAATAAGCCATTTTAAAGGGCGTTTCTTCCGTGGAAGTGCAAGGAGTTGTTCGGTATGACCAAAGGACATTGGGAAGTTCGTCAACCCAACATCGGGGAATCTCTTCAATTCTTTTCTTTATCCCTTGCAGGATAGTACGATTAGTGACCTCGACTTGGCCATTGGCTTGGGGATATGCTACTGAGGACTTGATGTGTTTAATTTTTAGCTCGTTTAGTGCGTTTTCAAATTTTTCTCCCACGAACTGGGTCCCGTTGTCTGTAACAACGACTCGTGGGATCCCGAAGCGAAATACTATGTTTTCCATGAAGAATTCCACCATTTCTTTTTCTCTGATTCGTGCCAGGGGTTTGGCTTCGACCCATTTTGTTACGTAATCGATGGCGACTACGATGAACTGAGCTTGGCCTTTTGACTTGGGAAAGGGTCCGACTATGTCGATTCCCCATTGGAAAAATGGGCATGGAACCAATACGGGATTAAGTGCCGTCGTGGGTCGGTGACTGACGTTTCCATGTAGTTGGCATGGAGTACATTTTTTCACGAATTCTTCACAATCCTTTCTCAATGTTGGCCAGAAAAATCCCTGTCTGAGTATCTTTAAGGCAAGGTTTTTACCTCCCATCTGGTCTCCAAAAATTCCAGTATGAACTTCAATGATAGCGAGGTGAGCTTCCTCGGGACCGAGGCAACGGAGCAGGGGTTCGACCAGCGATCGTCTGTATAATTTAAAGTCTTTTATACAGTAATTTCTCGCCCTGTACATTAAGGATCTCGCTTCATTTTTTGTTTCTTGGAGTT
This sequence comes from Saposhnikovia divaricata, assembly GCA_036435485.1. Classification (NCBI taxonomy): domain Eukaryota; kingdom Viridiplantae; phylum Streptophyta; class Magnoliopsida; order Apiales; family Apiaceae; genus Saposhnikovia; species Saposhnikovia divaricata. The sequence goes on along the minus strand of CM071599.1, from coordinate 132,362,129 downwards.
TGTTTTCCAGTATGTACTCGAGGAACGGGGTCCGCCAATCGGGCTGAGATGAAATTTCTCCAACCACGAGGATATTGATCGTGGGTGTTTGTAATTCTTATACATAGATGGGCTCATTACATGTAGTGGACGATGACGAGGCGAGTTTTGATAGTGCATCGGCCCATTGGTTCTCAGTTCTGTCCACATTCGTTAAATTTCAAGAGGTGAAGTTTTTTAACATTGTTTTTGCTTTTTCCAAGTAAGCTTGCATTTTGTCATTGTGAGTTTTGAACTCACCACTAACCTGCTTCACCACGAGCTGGGAGTCGCTAAAGATATCGATGTCTTTTACCTCGAGCTCAGTTGCGAGGCTAAGCCCAGCGAGGAGAGCCTCGTATTCTGATTCATTGTTGGTTGCTTGAAAAGCGAACCGAATTGCTTGCTGAACGCGGAATCCATCGGGGCTTAAAAGAATTAACCCTACCCCACTCGTGTCTGCTGTCGAGGAGCCATCGACGTAGAGAGTCCATGGCTTTGTGGCCTCGTTGGTGATATCTCCCTTAGGAGCTCCAGATTTAGAAAATTGACATTCTACCACGAAGTCTGACAATACTTGTGCTTTCATTGCTGTTCTGGGATTGAACTCGATGTGGAATTGACTTAGCTCGATGGTCGAGGCGGCGAGGCGACCTGTCATGTCGGGTTTGTGCAGTATCCGTTTCAAGGGTTGATTTGTCATCACTTGTATTTCTCGACCTTGAAAATAGTGTCTTAGTTTTCGACTGGCGACAACGAGGGAATAGACCAACTTTTCTACCTGTGGATACCTTGTTTTCGCATCGCGTAGGGTGTGACTAATGTAGTACACGTGAGTTTCTTTCCCAGCCTCTTGTTTGACTAAGACGGTGGCCACTGTGAGGTCGCAAGCCGAGAGATAGACTCGTAAAGGCTCACCTGGTGATGCCCTGGTTAAGATCGGGGGCGAAGTGAGGAAATCTTTGAGTTCATGGAGACTCTTCTTACAGTCCTCATTCCATAGTAACTTCGACTATTTGGATGCGCCTTTGATGACCTGGAAGAAAGGAATACAGCGTTTTGAAGATTGGGGAATGAAACTTCGTAATGCTGCGATGCAGCCTGTGAGTGACTGAACCTCTTTCAGCGAGGTGGGGTCTTTCATGTCGAGAATGGCTTTGATTTGGCTAGGGTCGGCTTCGATGCCCCGTTGGATGAGGAGAAAGCCCAAGATCTTGCCCGAAGTTAAGCCAAAAGAGCATTTGGTCGGGTTTAATCTCATTTGATTTTTCCGTACATTTTCAAAGGTTTCTTTGAGGTCTGCGACATGGTCTTTTGCCTTTTTAGACTTTGCGATCATGTCATCCACATAAACTTGAAGATTACGCCCGATCTGCGAGGCGAAAATAGTGTCCATCATCTGTTGGAACGTTGCTCCGACATTAATGAGGCCGAAAGGCATGTTCTTATAGGCGAAGACCCCTCGGTGAGTGATGAAGGCCATTTTTTCCCAGTCGTTGATGTCCATTTTGATTTGATTATAGCCTGAAAAGGCATCCATGAAGGATAGGAGCTCGTGGCCCGATGTGGCATCGATGAGCTAGTCTATGTTTGGGAGTGGATAATGATCCTTGGGACATGCCCTGTTAAGGTCAGAGTAGTCTACGCACATACGCCATTTTCCATTACTTTTCTTCACTAAGACGGCGTTGGCGACCCATTTTGGGAACTGAACGGATTCGATGAACCCAGCCTCGAGAAGTCGATTGACCTCATCATCAATGACCTTGCATTTTTCTTCAGAGAAAACTCGTTTCTTTTGGCATACAGGCCTGACCTTTGGATCGATGTGAAGAGAATGTCGTACAATGACTTCGGGAATTCCGGGCATGTCCTTCGGGTCCCAGGTGAAAATGTCTTATATTATCTAACCAATTGAATTATATTCTGGCGGAGATCGGGGTCGAGATTCTTTCCAATCTTTGTGACCTTAGTTGGGTCGCCGACAATTACCTCGATCTCCTCCGTTTCTTCCATTGGCGTGCAGTTCGATTCGCTTGGGATCTCAATGAGGTCTCGAGGATCCATATCCACAACTTGATTGATGGAGTTGTCGTCAACTTGCTTATTTTTTGGGATTGCCATTGTTAAGTAACACTGTCGTGCTGCGGTCTGGTCGCCTACGGCCTCTCCCACCCCGAAATCAGTGGGGAATTTCATTTTCAAATGTGGAATAGACGTGATAGCCTTCAAGGCTGTTAAGGTCGTTCTTCCCAAAATGGCGTTGAAACTGGAGACCGCGTTTATGACATGAAATTTTACCATTTGCCAAGTCTGGCATGGTAGGGAGCCAAAGAGGACTGGGAGATTAATCGTTCCCACGACCTTTACCTCATTTCCAGTGAACCCATATAAGGGAATGTTCACGTTTTCCAATTTTCTATCCCCAATATTCATTCTAGAGAAAGCGTTGTGATATAGAATGTTGACGGAACTGCCATTGTCCACGAGGATCTTTTTAACGGTGTTGGTTCCCACTTTTGCCGTGATCACCAAGGCGTCCTGGTGAGGCTCGATTATCCCGGGGGAATAATCCTCATCCGAAAAGGAAATAACAAGAGTAGGATTAGGCCTTTGGCGTTTTTGTGGTTCTTGGTGAACACTAAATACCTCACGGGCATATAATTTCTTGGCATTATTGGAAGATCCCCCGGCGGCGTGACCTCCGATAATGACATCAATGACTCGATCTGGGTCGTGCTGGCGAGTTCGCTGGGAGTTCGTATCATTTTCAATGTAATGTACAAATTGTCCTTGTTTTATCTTCTCCTCAATGAGGGTGCCCAACTGGAAACAAGCTTTTGTAGTATGGCCATGATCCTCATGATACTCACAATGCTTTGAGCTCGGGGGTCTACCCGGCTTCATCGGCATCGGAGGTTGATAACCAGGTTCCGTTTTCATAATGGCGAGTGTGGTGGACTTGTCCACCGTCAATTTTGTGAACTCTTTTTCTGTTTTTTCTTGAGGTTTCCACGACCTGTCGGAGTGAAATGTTTTCTCTGATCGAGGACTTCTCCTATCTCGGGACTTCGAATGTGAGTCACATTCTTTTCTGTAATCTTATTTCGGGGACCTAAATCCAGAGTTTGAACTCCTCTCCCATTTTTGTGAATATTTTCTGGGTGATTGGATGCTTCCTACCGCCTCTTGTAATGTCATTCTATGTTCCACGATCTCGAAAGCAGCTTGGAGAGATCGTGGACTTTTCTCAAAGTATTCCTCCAATAGGGGGTCGTGCCTGTGTTTATCAATACCTGCAGCGAGGTAGTTGATGGCGAGCTCTTCCATGAGGTTAGGGATCTCTGTGACCTCAGCTCGAAAACGAAGCAAGAATTCTCGTAACGACTAGTTGGAGCGTTGCCTAACATTCATGAGTGAGGCTGTGATCTTTCCACCTTTGTAATTACTGGAGAATCTACCTTTAAACTTAGTTTTCAACAAGTCCCACGAATCTATGGACCTCGGGGGCAAGTTGTTATACCAACGTAAGGCGGTTCCTCTGAGACATGTGGAAAAGAATGGCATCGGGCGATTTCTGAGTGTCCACAAAACTTCATTCTCCCATAATAGGTGTTCAAAAATTGGCTGGGGTCTGTGGACCCATCAAACTGGTCGAGTGACGGGGTTTTCCAACTCCTGTTGATTCGTGCCTTTTCAATTCGCACAGCAAGAGGGCTTTCAGCCGGGACTTCAGAGTCAGCCTGGCTTCGAATAAACTTTTTGCACATCGCTACATCGTTTTGTAGTTGGGAAATCTCCTCCGACCTATACGAGTCGCTTGATTCACTTTGCCTTGGAGCTGTCCCCTGGGATCTTGTCTTCCTCCTCATGTGGGGGACTTGATACGTTCTACTAGACTCCGTCTCGTCCTCGTAACTTGCGTCATCATCAAACCCCTCGCTATTGTACCCGGGAGATCGATACTCAAAGGAACGAGCTGGTAGTGATGTTTGTTGTAACTCGAGTTGGAGGCGTCGTATTTCTCTTTGTTTTTCCAGCTTTAGCTGTAATTTCTTCCTCTGGACCTCGAGGGCCTTCAGCTCATCATCCGACTCATTAAAGTCTTCATCATTCTCCTGAACTCCTTCATCAGGGTTTTGTCTCCTCATTTTTTCAAGGTGAAGACGGGCATCACTCGTCAACACCTGTTTGCCCGAAGCTGTTGGAACCCTTGTACGGGTATCAACTCGAGATCTCTTTTTACTTTGCTCTGCGGCGGGGGACTCCTGAAAATCCTCCGCCATTTCATCATTTCTGTGATTGGAGAATAACCGTCTTGGCCGCAATGGATGTCTTACAATACCATCGTCCTCACGGAGGATTGTTCGTATTTCTTCCTCCGTGAGGCGTTGAACGACCGGCTCTCCGTCATCACTATCCATTTTCCGATGCAATCGTTGGTAAAAGAGCTGCTTCTAGCGTCAATTGATGGGCTATGAAATATCTTCAAGCTACTAAATTAATTATAAGCTAGAATATTGATTAAGAAAAAAGTATTTTATTATTTCATAACCCTTTAGAGGTTCTCTCTTTTTCATCAAGTTGCATCCCTTCCTCAAGTAAGGTGATACAAGAATATTTATAGGGGATCCTTTGCGGGTTCCCTTTCCTAACTAACCTTACTTGATGAATGGGTTACCATTTATTTACAATTCTGGGCTTTAAGGCCCATTAAGGAAAGTAAATACATTTAGGCCTAAATACATACTTAGCCTAATTGGGCCTAATTGCCATCTATAATTATACATAATGTTCTAGCTGATATCCTTGGCCCAACAAGTTTAATATAAAACTTAGAATCTGTGTTCGACTAATGATGCCATGGTTGAGCTTTTGTTGGAGAAGTTGGATACTTCTAAACTTATTGCAGGTGGTTGCTTATTCCATATGCGTTGTGCTGCCCATATTCTGAATTTGATTGTTAAAAACGGATTGGATGTGATGAAAGTTGGGCTCGAAAAAATTCGAGATTTCGTTGCTTATTGGACGGCAACCCCTAAGAGGGAAGAAAAATTTGAATTACATGTTATGCTAATCTTGAAGAAGTAAGAAATAATAAGAAAAGATGAGGCCTGAGGATGTAGCGCTGGCACCCAAAAGCCCACTTTAATTGAGATATATTAAACACAAGTGCCCTTTATCTGTTTACAGATATGGTAAGTAACATTCAGTCTTGTACGCCTGTACTAGTATACCTTAGGATGCAGTGCTACAGGTGATCACCACACCACCACGGGGAATCAGGGAGTACATTTAGAATGTAAATTCCTTAAAAAACATAAATATAGACTTAGTACTAACAAATATTCTGAATGAATTGAGTTGGTAAGTATAACAGCATGAAAGCATGAATTCCTTAAGGAATGTATTTACTTGAATTCCCAAGCTTATAGTATTTGTTGGAATGCTTATAGCTTTTGAATTTTGATTGTTTTGTTTGGTACTATCAAGAACCTGGTACTATTCGAATTACTTTCTGCCAGAGAAAATGAGGTTTAGTGAGATTTCAATGCCTTGTCCATATATTGAATGCATAATGGGGCCATTTTCTGATTCGATTTATCTTTAGTTTGCTATCATTTATATATTTTTTAAAAATGGATTAGTGTTGGTGCTTAAGTGCTTGTAATATTACAATTTACAGGCTTATCTGGAAACATGTTATGCAAGACTGCTGCTGATTGGAAGACCGGAAGTTCAGATATTTCATTGTTGTTGAGCTGACTATTAAATTAATGTAATTTGATTTTAACAATTTCATTGTTGTTGAATTGTTGTAATGTACTGCAAAGTCAGGATAATATTTGCTGAATTACTACTCTTAAAATTTAAATGTTAAATTGTTAAAATTTTCGGGTTTCGGGTATCAAATTTCGGGTTTCGGGTATTAAAATTCGGATATTCAAAAAATTCCGAGTATCGAGTATATCCGAATCCGATCCGAAATCCGTTAGATCGGATTTGGATATTAACTTTCGGGTATTTTTCGGGTTCGGATAAGGCAAAAATTTTCGGGTTTGGATATGGATATTCCAATATCCGAGCCTATCCGACCCGATTCCCATCCCTAGTGTGATCCCCACTAGTTAGTTGTGCGAGAGAAAATGGCTCTCTTTTATTGCCAGCATTGCGTTTTTTATGTTGGATTCGACGGGATCCAATCCATTTATTTATGGTCCATCGGGTATTATTGTTAATCTTTTAAATAAAGACTTGAGCCTAATGAATAATTAAATTTATTAATAGCACTTAATTTATATATTTAATTATTACATCTAATATCTATTTAGATATATTTATTTATAATGGCTTAAGTACCCAAGCCCATAATTTTGATGGACGGTTATGGGTTTAGCCCATTAAGGTTGGTCTCATTATTCCCTCTATATAATGAATCTTATGTGAAAAGAAAAAAGAAAAGATACACGTCTCATAATATTCAGAAAATACACACCCCATCCTTACGTATAGAGGAGAATAGCCCTCAAGTACTTGCGCTCTTCGGACTCTCTCAAAATCATTAATTACCTCTTTCGATTCAGGTACGATTCCGCTATTAATTATACTCATAGTCTTGATCAGGAGATTCATGTATATTATTATGTTGTATATATATATACATGATTTATTCTAACATTTTATACCTGTATGTAGATCGGGACGAGATGGGACGGGACGAGAGACTTGTGATAATATGTAGTGACAACAATTGTTCTGCATTTTTAAAAATTTACCGAACAATTTATACAAGAAGCACAAAAGTGCAGAACATGGTGGGAACAACTGCTCTCACATATTCTCTAATCAAAGTTAAAAAAATGCCAATTAAAACGACATAGATTATGCAATCCTAGTCTTGTGGGAAAGAGATGACTCTGTTTTGTTGCTATCCTTGTACATATATCCTTAAGGACCTTAACACGGGCTTATAAAACAATTTTTTTAATAACATAGTATAAACATGAATATGTGGGAGGAAGAAGTAAAATTACTAAAAAAACAAATTCTTGAATAATGCTATTACATATGATATGACATCTTCTTCTGGTACCGCTGATAAAACTAAACAATTTCGTAAGTGACTACAAATAAATAAATTATATAATTATAATACTAAATAATTTTTCATCTATGTAATTCTTATTTTTCAATGGGAGGCTGGCTTGGGGAACATGTGCAGACTGCAGTGTGTGTTAATTTTTTTGTAATAAAGACAATTTAATGCATGCTAGAGGTTCAAGGTTTAAAATATGAGTCATTTATATTAGGGTTTTTTTGATAAATAAATAGGAAAAAGTAAATTTTTGCACATTTACTTTTGTTAAGAATAGCTATTTGCAATTTTACTAACTAAGTTTCAAAATTGCAAAAATACTAACCCTAACCCTAGCCCCCCTCCCCCCTCTTTCTTTTTTCTTTGTACGCAGGCGGCGATTGTACTTTTTTTTTTTAAGGTGGGGTGCTATTTTGGTTTATTTGGGTTGCCAGGCCCCGCAGGGGCATATTCAACTGAATGAAATCACATTCAACTGAATTCAACTACATTCAACTTCTTCTTTTTTTAAGGTGGGGATATTTTTGTGGATTTGGTTTGCAAGGCCCCGCATGGGCATATTCAACTGAATGCAACCACATGCAACTAATTGCAACTAAATGCAACCACATGCAACTAAATTTCTGATTTTAAGTTCCATTTGTCATTTGTCTTTTTCGACCTCATTTTTGAACTATATATATATATATATATATATATATATATATATATATGGCCCCGCGGGGGCATATTCAACTAAATTTGCAACTGAATGCAACCACATGCAACTAAATTTCTGATTTCAAGTTCCATTTTTCAGTTGTCATTTTCGACCTCATTTTTTAACTCTACCTTAAAAAAAAGAAAGTTGAATGTGGTTGCATTTGGTTGTATATTGCCCCTGGCGGGGCCTTGCAACCCAAATCCACCAAAATCACCCCACCTAAAAAAAAAAAAAGTTGAATGTGGTTGCATTTGGTTGTATATTGCCCCTGGCGGGGCCTTGCAACCCAAATCCACCAAAATCACCCCACCTTAAAAAAAAAAAAAGTTGAATGTGGTTGCATTTGGTTGCATTCAGTTGAATATGCCCCTGCGGGGCCTTGCAACCAAAATTCACCAAATTGCATTCAGTTGAATATGCCCCTGAGTACACAGGCTGATGAACGCAGAAAGGATAAAGGGGAAAGGGGAAAGGGGGGAGGGTTAGGGTTAGGGTTTGGGTTGGTATTTTGCAATTTTGAAACTTAGGTTGGTAAAATTGCAATTAATTCAAGGAGATGGTATTTTTGCAAATAGAAACTTTAAATCTAGTATTTTTGGTAAATTTCCTTTATATTAATCATGATGATTGTAATCTTCAAGATATCCCCCTTTTTTTCCAAATTTAAAGCGAATTTCATTAATGCTTTTAAAGAGACTCAATCGGGACAAACACCAACTGATCATGCAACTAGCTTGAAAAACAAATAAACGAGCTAAATAGTTAGCCGTCTTGTTTCCGGATTACTTAACAAACTAAATACAAATATTAAAAATGAAGATAAGGGTTTCTCGAGCAATCCAACCTACATCACCCCTGAACATAGTAGCTTCACAATCATAAGGATTTTTCACACCCTTATTTAAAATCATGATTGCATTTTAAGGATTAGATTACATTTTTTCGTATTAATTTATTCAGGGTCTGAAAATCTCTAAAACACTATCAGCATACTGATAATTAAGAGCAAGTCCAATAATGTCCTTGTTGGTGCCCTATAAATATAATAAAATATAGTGTCTTAGTGATTTAAGTCATGATTTTTGTGTATCAATTCCAATAACATGCCTTATACTTGTGCATTATAAATTAAAATAATAATATATTTGAATTAGAATTGGAGGGAAGGGAAAAAAGAGAGGAGAGAGAAGTGTAGAAAATGAGGGAAGTTAATTTTTGATTGTTAAAAATGATTTAGGACAAGTATTGAGGTGCCTTAAAAAAAGGCATGAGATGGATGTCCTAGTGTTTTAAGGCACCACTAGGACATTGTTGGAGCACAAAAAGTGACTAAATGTCCTAAATATTGATTTAGGACATTGTTGGACTTGCTCTAACACTGTGTTCCCGAAAGAAAAGAAAGGAACAGAAAAAGAGTTATCTTCTTTTCTCTCTAGATCTTTCCAAAAATGAGAAGAAGATTTTGAAGATAAATATATAAGGATTTTCTTTCCAAATCTTTTATAATCTTTTCTTTTCTTTCAATAAATATCTTTTGGGAACAAGTTGTGGAAAGGGAAATGATATTTACAGTAATCCAGAGCAAACTTTTTATATCCTAAGCAATTTGTTGTGAAATGACAAAAATGTCCTTGTTTTTGTGAATGTATGGGAATAGATTTGGTTTAACATGAGAACATTTTTGTCATTATATTGCCCTGGATATAAAAAATTTGTCCTGGATATATCATTTTCTTTGAAGAAATCAAATCTTTAACTTTTTTTTTTATTTCAAAAAAAAGTTTGTGGAACACAGTGCAAGAATATTAACAATTAATGCTGTCTACAAACCTTTATGTACCTCAAGAAATTACATTCAGTATACTTTCATGCCGGTAATATCTCTACTCTGTTTTAGATCGGTTTGCAAGTTGTGGCTATCCATTATTTCAGATACCGATTTTATTCAAACTCACGTCACCAATTCTAAGAAAATACTTTCACTACTGACAACTGCCACCGCATTTGAAGAGAAGAACGGTGCATGGCATCACGCTATCAAGTATCACCCTTATCGACAGCAATTCTTTTCAAGATTCTGTTTGTCTTCGCGGGCCAGAAATTGTGTATACTACTACTTCATGTAATGGCCTGGTATGTCTTGTTGACATGTGTAGTGAGGTTATCCTCTGGAACCCTTCGACGAGAAAGTACAAAATTGTTCCATCCCCAAAGGTGCAGCCACTTGTACAGGCTCAATTTTCTGTTGGGTTTTATTTTGATTATATTTCTCATGAGTCATGACTACAAGGTTCTTAGGATTGTATATCAAGGGTCTTTGGAAGTAAGTGCACGTGTAGTGATTTATTCAACAAAACCTGATTCTTGGAGAGAGATTCAAGTTGATGAAGCATGCACAAGTTTTATGTACAACCTTTATGATCCAAGAATAAGATGTGGTCCTCTTATTAGAAGAGTGTTATATATGAATGGTAAAGATGTGCTAATATCCTTTCAATTGCGCAATGAGATGTTTAAACCAGTTACAATGCCTAATGATGCTCAGATAGGAGGAACAATGTCCAAGGTTTTCGATTTTGATGGTTGTGTTGCTTTGATCTTGCATTGCAAGAATGGTGAATCACTTAGTTTATGGAATCAAATGATGGTGACGATATGTGGCATAGTGTTTTGGACAAAAAAATTCAAGTTCAAGACGAGTTCTAAGATGAACGTCTGGACACCTATAATTTGGGTGATGGACAATTTGTATCCAAGGATTAAGCAGGAATCATCTTTTATGACCATAAAAAGAAAATGTTCAAGAAGTTCCAAGTTCCATATGGAATTTGTGTGGATGAACTTCACAGCTATAGCCTATAGGGAGAGCCTTGTTTTGGTCGAGGGGGCAAATTCAGAAATTGGGACTAAAAAGAAGAATTGGTTTTTGTCTTGGTTACTTGCATAGTTACTAAGGGTGTGAATTGTGATTCCTGTGGCCTGCCGGATCTCTCGTATTGTTAGCAACTAGTGTTGCCTGTCTTCGTCATGTACGCTGATTTGCTTTTTGCATGCTAAAAAATTTCAGACAGGTTGCTCAATATTTGAGATTGATATAACAAAGTATATTATTCAGGAGCCAGGACTGAAAATTGGAGCATATATAGCCAGACGACCATCATATTTGGCCATAAAAACAAACAAAATTAATAGGACATCTTAGCGTTTGGATACATTATCACGTTACATGAGATAGCATTGAGCTAAAATCTACATCTTAAATATGAATAAGAAAAAAACTATCTACAGCTGCAATTTGATATGAACGACTTCTGACATTGATAACTAAAAAATTAAATGAAGCTTCAAAAACTGTAAATATTCTACATCTTTGTACATTGAACTATCCCTACTCGAAGCTACAAAATACATCTAGCATCTTCATGCAACTTCAAAATCTGTTTTCAACTATCAATTCAGCAGCCGCGCCCATCGCACGACTGCCACTAACTCCGAGTAAAGCCAGATCTAGTTCTTCCTCGCCCCACTTCCTCAAGCCCTTGCTTAAACTCTTCAATATCTTTATGTCTACATCCAGCATCCATGCAGGAGCGCAACCAACTATCAGGCTTACAAACCCAGTAACATATGCTCTCCATGTTGCCCCACAACAACCAAGGGATATCTTCCCATCGAGTGCACTCGCTATAAATGCCAAGTGTTTCCCAAGAACATGTGGTCGCCGTTTAGGCGCAGTTATTGCCGAGCCTATACCCAATGCAAATGTTCCAGAAAGCATTGAGAAGTACGCAAGAGCATATCCTCTTAGCATTGCAAGTATTCCTCCTGATTCCCCTTTTTCACAAGCCGATTCATTTACTGATATAAACCACGTAGGCAAGTATTCTTTAATCAAAGAATGAACAAAACTTGCTCCACCTGTTACCCAAACTATTGAAGCTCCCAGTGAAGCTGCTAGCTTGACACGTGTCATTGCTGCAGCAAGAGAGACCTGATTGTATCTCATTCCGTACTTGGCCTTCTTCTGCTTCTCTAGTTTCTCTGTAGACAATCCACTAGTAGCGATATCTTTTACAGAATCCATAAGAAGAGTAACTATTTCTTTCGACATGAACATAACATTTCTGACAGATCGGTGCACACGCAAGTAGAGTATTCCAGGGGCAACCGGAGCTAGTCCACCAGATATATGAGAGCCAAAACCATGACCAAGAAGGGCTCCAACACCGCCACTATTTAATATGGGAGAGGAATTTAGCCCAAGAGTGGATCTGAAGCAGACCCTGAGAAGCTGAACTACAGCCTGGCTATCATGTTGGAACACGTTATTGGACGCGGAGAAAACAAGAAAGTCACTCCAACGCTTTACCTTTTGAACCCATAGAGATGATATGATGGGCATGCATGGCCACGGGCAACCAGCAGCAAGTGTATTCAAGGCAGGGCCAACCAGGTTTAGATAGCGATCAGTTTCCCTATCGAGTTTGTAGGTTATTGTGAGGCTTACAAGAGCAGCCAATGGTAAAGGCAGGGTGGCAGGAGCGCTCCCAACTACAAAAATTGAAGTTGTTAAAACTTGAACATTATTTACTATCCTTGACAGCTCTTTCTATTCACATACTAGCACATTGTATAGTTTTTAAGCAGTTTCATTTTAAACATTTTAAGGGTAACATAAAATAAATAGATCATCAGACAAATATATAGTTAATTACAACAATTAGTTGGGGTGTTACGTATGAGTCGTTCTAAAACCGAGTATCTCTGGTGTAACTTCAGTGGAGAGGCCAACGAAGAAGGGGTGGAGGTTAAGATTGAAGACCAGATCGTCCCACAGACGGATAAATTCAAGTATTTGGGTTCGATCATCCAGAAGGAAGGTGAGATTGAAGCCGATGTAACACATCGTATCAAGGCTGGGTGGCTTAGGTGGAGGGCAGCGTCAGGGGTAATGTGCGATAAGAAAGTCCCTTTAAAGTTGAAAGGAAAATTCTATAGAGCGGCTATCCGTCCGGCATTGTTGTATGGTTCCGAGTGCTGGGCGGAGAAGAAGGCTCTCGTTAGCAAGTTGGAAGGGGCAGAAATGAGGATGTTGCGGTGGTCTTGTGGGCGCACGTTGTTGGACAGAATTCCGAACTCGGTGTTTAGGAGCGAGCTTGAAGTGGCGCCTTTATCTGCGAAAATTAGGGAAGGAAGGTTGAGATGGTTCGGCCACGTTCGTAGGAGGCTGGCAGAGGCCCCAGTTAGGAGGGTCGAGAGTCTGGCGGTTGCTGGGGCGAGGAGGAGAGGCAGGCCGAGGAGGTCGTGGGAAGAGCAACTTCGGATGGATTTGAAGGCCTTAGACCTAAATGAGACCATGCTCGCGGATAGGTGTTCTTGGAGGCGGCGTATCAGAGTGGTGGATTCCCTTCTAGGAAGTGGCTCTGTTGTCGAGAGCCTCAGAGTTGCCTTGTCTCGGTTAGCGATTTTCTAGAAGTTCGGCGTTAGCGTTCTCACTGCTCGTTTGAGTGTCTTTTGTTTCCTGGTTTTGCAGTTGCAGGGACTTCCCGTGGGGTTAGAGCGCATCAAGCTAGGAGTTTCATAAAGCCTCGCAGACAGGTAGGTCCCATGTGGAGAACGCCATGGGCCGCAGGTATGGCATTGACCATCCCCGTATCTTTTTCCGCTGTATTTATCACACGTTATGTATGTTGTGCACTCAGCCGAGGGTCTTCACGGAAACAGCCTCCCCACTTAAAAAGTGGGGGTATGGTCTGCGTACAACCTACCCTCCCCAGACCCTGCTCTGAGCGGGATATACTGGGTATGTTTGGTTTGGTTTGGTTTTTAGTTGGGGTGTTACAAATAGTCAAAGATAATAAATTGAAAAAAATACGACGAATTCTAAACAAAATATTATTTAAGGATCGGAATGATTTTGGTAAATTGTTAAACAATGATATCCTAGTCTGAATTTCAGGAAGAAAAAAAAAAGGTACTCTTGGGAAATATGTAAGAATATGCATAATAAATATCTCTACAATGATGAAGGGAAATTTAGGTGAGGAAACCCGAACTTACTAAAAGAAGCTACTTTATTTCAAATTCTACTCTATTAAATAAAAATGGTACTTTCACCATTAAAATACAAGATGAGCCAACCCGTCACATCAACCTTCTGCTAATTGTCAATCAGATTTCATCAAATCCTAACCATTAGCAAAAGAAATCTTCTTAAAAATTCCTAAGTGAGCTTTCCTGTGACAAATCCATATTTTGAGGTTTCCGCTTGTGCTTTAGGGATAGAGAAATATTATGCTTAATCAAGAGGTGCAAAAGCTTTAGCGAAACTTTAGCACCAATTATTATAAAAATATGATACAAAGTAGAACAAACCTGCCCCAAGACTTGGTACATCTACACCAGTGTCGGCCAAAATTTTATGAATATGTTGCTCAATCATGGCTAAATTGGCAGCAGGGCTAGGCCAATCAGTTCCATTCATAGAGGCAGGTTTCCAGAGACCTCGAGTCACTTCAGCTGAAAAGTAACTTACAATGGTTGCCAAGGATGCAGGAAGAAAATCAGCAAGATCTTTGAGCCCTGAAATCAACAAAGTGTTCAAAACATATGTAGATAACTTTCAGCTTTATCATAAAAATGGTTTACTAATATTTTGACACGTAAAGCCTGGATATCCTCATATGACAAGAATTAAGGAGCATCACATTATGGAAAGAGTAAAACAGATAAATATTGCATGACCAAAACGATAAAATAAGCAGTTCTAACACTGAAAACAGAATCTGCCATTCAGATTAAACACGAGGTATGTTTTCATTCCAGAGAGCAGAAAGTTCAAAAATTGTAACAGAAATACAGGCCTCATTTCAAATTTTAACAGGGCTTGAATAGAATATAAACTTGAGAGATTTGATCGCCCTCAAGTCTCCAAAACATTTGTGGAACCTAACTGAATTTCCTCAGTGCTTCATCCTATTAAACTTACCATCATCAAAAGTTACCAAATTTTTAATTCAAAAAGAAAAACAGACTCAGTAGCACATTCATCTAACCTGTTGCCAGTTCTCGGGGTGACAATTTTCCATAGGCACATGCGGTCAAAGAAGCATCAAGCACAAATGGAACAGCTTCTAGAATATCCCAACCTGGTACCCTAATACGGAGAGAAATATCGTCAACTGCAGAACCAGATGAATTACTACTCCCAGAGGTTGTGGGAGTCATGGATTGACCACTTTTATTTACTTTTCTAAACATCATGTTCAGTAGCCCATCAAAAATCTGGTAAACAGGTGTCCCGGGTACAAGGCTAGACAGAGGTGATGCAATACATGCTTGATGCTGGCGGTACCAAAGTTTTAGCTTGGGAAAAGAATCCATAAAAATCGGTTCTGTAGATGGCATACTTGAAAGCCTTGACAATCTCTTGGTCGGCTCCTGGCGGAAATTCCCTACTGATGCTAATCGGGAGTTGCGTACGTGTAAGAGGTCTTCAGGAGTCATCTGGGTACCGACCAGAGCTTTGTCTGCCATCACATGCTCAAGAGGAGGCTGATAAAATCTCCACAATTTCAGAAGAAGAGTGAAGGCATTGGAGAACACAGCATGAGGCGTCAACTCTCCTGATTTCAGAGTCCAAGAAACACTCGGGGAGCAGGATCCAAAGAACTCACATAGGGGCATTAATGCACCAGCAAGTTCTGGAATCTGAAAAGGAGAGGGTAGTACATTAGCTATTGCTATACTTTCGTTAGAAAATGCATGTGAATCTTTTTTAGGGTGTCTTCTTTAAAGCATAGTACTGGTCATCACAACATAGCTTGAACAACTTTTCTTCCAGAAAAGTAAGGTGACAATGGCATAGATATTACAGGAACTTTAATACACTCAGGGACAAGAACTTAATAACATATAAAAAAGAACTTCATGTTTCAATTTATTATCTTATATAAGTACAGAATTTTATCATATTATGAGGGGGGGACTGAGTAGGATGCTTTCTCCCTAGAGAACAAATATAAATGCTTCAGCTGCATCGATCTTCTTGCCTAAAGAAGGAGAAATTCATTAATAACATTAAGAAATCATAAACAAAAATTTCAACCTACCAATCCATGTATGGAGAATATCTGAACACAATCAACAGTTGTCACTCCGAGAAAAATGACATTTAAATATGGAGCACACGGTATCAAGTAGCTTCCACCAGAACTCTCTGCAGGAACTGGAGGTGACAGCAGCCTTGTAATGAAAACAACGGTATGCTCCTACAAGCACGTAACTTAAACCATATTGAAAAATGCAAGGATCTAGACCTGATGAGTCAAATTTAAAAACAAAAAAAAAGTGTTACCTGTATATTCCAACCACGAGTAAGGGATGCTCCACAGAGAATTGTTGCTGCAGATATCTTTTCCTCGTCTGAACCATTGACCGCAATCTCGTATACTTTCTCTAATTCTAATAAGCTTTCATTAAATCCATGAGTTAAATTCAGTTGCCATACCGCTGGGTAATGTTACAAACATAGAGCATTTGATATACATGGACTCAGTAATTGGGATGGCCACATCCATAGATAGTGATGGACCCAGAGTTGGGTGGTCCAAAAATTATAATTGAACTCATAGAGAATTTTAAATTAGATTTCAAAATATTATTTTAATTGCAATATGATAATAGATGAATGAGGTTTTAATATTGAAAGGTAAAAAAACAGTCAAGGTTGTGTTGCTACAGAGTTAATGCGCATGAATTTAATGCACTTGGGCTAGTCCGTTACAGGTTCTAATCCTGCCTATCTATTCACTCATCAAAAAATTAATGACTAAATTGGGGGAGGGGGAGGGGGGGGGGGGGAGTGTAATTTAAAATTGGGGATCAAACCTGCATCAACTGTTAAATCAAACAAAAACATACCAACTGAGCTAGGCTGTATGTATTAGACAAAGGCATATATATACCTCAGACTTAAACCTTGGGGTGGAGGCCCACGACCCAGGCTGTATTTATTATTTTTATCGGTAAAATGTCATTACTGTTTACTTTAAATTACAATCTTAAGGACCTAAGAAAAGTGTGAGCCAATCCACTTTCAATATATTTACAAAATGTAATTGTTGCAACTCCCGTATTTAAACAAATATTTATAGAATTTTGATACGCCACAGATACACATATACATACTTTTGGAGTAGAAGCCATACTGGTAGGCTCAAATAATGTGATTTCACTAGAAAAATTATCATGTCTTGCTTAATAATACAAGTCCTACAAATATACTGTTCAAAATAGAAGTAAGCTCCAGTACCCTTTTCTCGAAAGTAAATAATATGTTCGAAGTGCATAAAAGAAAACACTAGTTAGCTACAGAAAGAGATCAAACCGAGAGGATTCAAACAATTATTAAGAATCAGAGTATTTATTTTATAATAAAAGAAAATCTCAATCTACCCAAATATATTCCACTGCTAATTTATTGAATAAATGTGTTAAAGTCTGATAAAATCAATCAGAGCAGAATATATCTGAACTCGGTCTACAGCAAACATTGAAAATTCACTTCATAGCTAACCTAGTATAATTACAATGTAATAAACCTATCCTTAATACTTTGCACATGACACAGGCAAAATTTTAATTGTGTTATTCATAATAGCACTGAACAACAACACAAGTAATTAATGGGAACAAGAATACATCTAAATACATTATGTAGGTAACTATTTATACGGCAAAGCCCTTTAAGTAGTAATCTTAAAGAAGTGTATAAGATTATTCAAGCTGAGAATACCTGGAAGCTGGAGTCTTAACCAAAGCACTTATTAGGGATGGAGTTAAAGGGGAGCCGTTCATTAATGATAACCAGCCAGGCATCTGACCAGTAACACTACGAGGTATCTGGTTGCTGCGTCCTTTGACATAGCCTGGCCATGTATATGCTGATGTGTCTAAAAGGTTCCTAGCTATACATGCCTCAACAATTAGATGACGCATGTTTCCAGCTGCAAAAGATAATAGATCGATGTGTACATATTGCTGTCAGATATTCGTCAAGACAAACATACAAAGAACAATTTAACTATTAATGTCACAGCACGTGTGCGATGTGATTGTATCTGTTAGTACATACATACGTTATATGTTGCATGCTTCTAAAAATATCTAGGCAAGTCTATGGCGGTTAGGGTACCTTTTAGTGAAATATCTAACAGTCAAAGGAATTGCTAGGATGTATCACATTATTATTTATATAGAAATTTATTAATTCATGTCATCAATTAACTACTGATACTGACAAACACAAGTCTCTATAACATAAACATACAAATGTTCATCAAACCTAAAGTTGGAGTCAGTTACATAATTTATTTAATTTTAATATGTTATATGCAAATATCCGATTATCCCCTCAATCTTTTCATGGCTTTTCTTGAAATTAACCATTTCCTCTATTTTTCTCAATTTTCACCCAAAAAAATCCTGATTGTTCGACCCTACAAAATGCAGAGAGCTAGTCCTTGCCTATTGCCTAGGCGTCAGCTATGCCAATATTCAGAACACTAATATACAGTAAAAAAAAAAAAAGCAAACTACCAAAATTTAATGTTCAAAATCCAACTTGGAAAATTCAAACAGTAGTGCTTACCCAAACAAAGTCCTAATGTGATGATGATCACGGACGAGGCTTAACAGGGGCCAGAAGTGGCCATGAGCCCCCCTAAAGTTGTCATAATATTGATAGTGTATATTAAAATTTTAAATAAATTTGTATTTATATGTTTATGTAAATATAATTTTTGGCCCCTACAGAATAAATTTTTTGGTCCCTATAGAATAAAATTTTTGGCTTTATAGACTAAAAATTTTGGTCCCCTAAACTTCCACTATTAATGTATTACTAAATAAACGTGCCAGACCGGGAGAATTTATTTAAATTATTTATTAATTTTATTATTTTGATTAATTCATATTTTAATATTAATAATATAATTAAAACCTTTGATTTATTTTTGTTACAGTTATAACTTTTTTTTATATAATTAATAACTGAATTTTGTTAAGTATTTTACTCAGTGAAATATTACCAGTGTTATTCAATAAAATATGAAAATATCTTTTATTTTTAATTTACAACATAACGAAACAATTACATCAACATCATTATATAATATAAAAACTAAATTCAGAAGATAATCAATACTTTAAAAAATTATAAAATTACAATTATAAAATTATAAAAAAAAACTACGTTATTTGTGCAACTCAGTAGGTTATAATAAAAGAATTGTAATTAAAATAAAATCCAAAATAGGGATGGAATCAAATTTGGTAACGAAATATCACTAAAACAGAATTTTTCCTAACTAATAAAGGTTATTTTATTTATGATATATTTAAGAATATTTTAATATAAAAAAAACACAACATACACAATCAATAATAAAAATAATGACTTTAATGTATTGACAAAAAAATTTTTGGCCCCCCTTGTGAATGTTTATTGGCTTCGTCCCTGATGATGATAATTCAACTTTTGTCATAATATTCAAAGGGAAGTATTATGAATCGATTGCATTAATTAGAAGAAAGTAGGTTTTTTTTTAAGAAAAAAAAAAAAGGATGTGTAAAAAACAGCTTGTAAGCTAGGCTAGTTAAAAAAAATTACCACAGTTGTATTCTCATATCATTTTCACAGTGGATTCTTGAATTACATATTATGCTTTTATCCGAGTTGGGGGTGTTCCACGCAAAATATTAGTATCCTCTTTATCTACTTCTTGCTCAACACTTCTATAAGAAGTTGAAGCAGAAAAAACTAAAAATGGACAAAAGAACTACAAGAACACAAGGTACATGTTGTCTTGTACACTAATCTCAACGTGGTGTATAACAAAGTTTAGAACATTCAGAAAACTCACCGCAGCTGACTGGCATGTCAGACAAAGTTACACCATCGAGGTACCCACTACCAACTGTTAGACCTGAAAGAAACATCATTGCTTTTGCAGCAGCTTGATTTGCAACTGAACTCACTGATCCTGGTGGAGTAAGCAAGCCTTCATAATCACCCAATTGTTGCACACTGGAAACCAAGTCATTCCGAAGTTCTCCACGAGCTTGTTTCTCTTTCTTTTTATTTGTAAAACAGTGGTCAGCTTCATGAATTGCAGAATTCTCCTCTTCCTCAATAATATTAATAATAGCCAGTGGAGTTATCGACAACAACAAGCATAAGCATGTGTCTAGTCGAGGAACTGGACCCTCACTCGGGTCTCTTTCCTTAAACAACAAGAAGATAAAGGCGAGAATGTCAATACAAGTAATAATAGTGCTAGTAAAAAAAGAATAAAAGAATTATAATTTATCTACAAACGTATATAATACTAGCCATTAACTCTTAACATATGTACTAGGAGGTTGTTAATGCACATAGTCATATAAGTATTTTCTGCAGTTTCAATATACTTTATTGGACGATATCCATAGTATCTAATTTGAAGGCACTGATTTGTTTATAGTACCTTTACTGCTGCTAGGTAAAACTCATAACTAAAAAGTTAGACCTCGAAATTGTGAGGTTTAATTTCTGGATCAGCTCACGAAGAATGCCAGGCAGGAGAAATTGCATTATGTCCTATGACCGATTTTTGTGATGAATATATCATAGTCTTAAATTCATTTTGTTCTTTTAAATCAATCACACAATAGCATTTCTTCTAGTTTTGCCTGATTCTAGAGAATACGAAAAGAACCAGGAGCCTACCCTTTGCACAAGACGTAAAGCTGCTACCCATAGACCAAGAAAAGCATCCTGCCACGTGGTCTGATTAACTGCCTTAAGAGCCTTCACCAAACCTGCAGCAATATAGTAATCCGGTCATATTTTTTAGAATATATATAGCATCAATATACCTGTGTTGTGTTGATATGAATATAACTATTAATATTTAATAAATTAGAAACTCTCGCATTGTAATTGGTCAATAGATAGTCTCTGTGTAGGACATGGTATATATGATGAAAAGATTAAGTCTCTCGTTGAGTATCTTGATTAACAAAAAAGATAGAATCTCAATCCACGAAGAAATTGGACAGAGGTTTTTTACTTGCAACTGTAAAGAATATAACGTACCAATAAGAGTCTCAGTGGCACTTG
Source organism: Saposhnikovia divaricata (assembly GCA_036435485.1). Classification (NCBI taxonomy): domain Eukaryota; kingdom Viridiplantae; phylum Streptophyta; class Magnoliopsida; order Apiales; family Apiaceae; genus Saposhnikovia; species Saposhnikovia divaricata. The sequence goes on along the minus strand of CM071599.1, from coordinate 132,341,150 downwards.
TAGCCAGAACTTGTGACCCATCCATAGTATCTTCTAGAAATACATCTATGGGAAGCCAAAGTGCAGAATGTGTAGCTCCGTGACACTGTGCAGAAGAAGATATAAGCGAACCAGAAGCCATTACAGCATGAAATTGTTGATGTGAACTTCTGTTACACTCCTGGGAGAAAACTCTATGTGCATCAGATGTCAGTTGCAAAAGAGCATCGGCCGTAATGTTTTTAGAAATTCTCAATGCTGATGAGTTAGCTGCAAGTATTTGCAAGCCCTCTATGAAAGATTCCCAACTAGCCGGCCTAAGAGAGAATTTTATTCAGTTAAAATAAGTAATCCAAGTACTTCAAAAATCTACTAATATTTAATGAATTTAATCATGTCAACAGTCGCACTCTGTTGCCAAGTTGTTGAGATCAGAATGGCTACAATAATAATATAAACTTAAAAGCAACAGAAAATTCATGAGAAAGATAGTCATCTTACATGTTCCGGCGTGCCAAGTAAAGTATCCTGGAAGTAACTTTATCACAGAAAAATTCTACAGTTACTTCTATAGCCAATAACGTATTCATTTTGTGCAATCCCTCATGACGTTCTGCTGTCTTTTCATCAAAGCAATTATCATCGTCTATTTCCATATCTTGTGACTTAATTGGCCACTTATAATTATTCCTAGGTGCAAGTTCTAGCAATCCTTCATCATCCAGTGAGGCATCAATTAACTGCCATACAATTGAAAAGACAAATTCAACTACGAGAATCCCAGGCTCACATGCTTCAAGGCCAAAACTCTTGGAAAGCTGAAGAACATCATCAACAGATTCCATGATCCTGCAATAGCATTGACCAATTAATGAAAAGCTGTGATCGCATTTACTAATGCCCATAAATTAAGTTTGCTCAATTCAGCTTTTAGCTTTCAACATCTTACTTGCTTATGACTTTAGATTCATTTTTCCTTAATTAACGAAAATAGTAATGGATATTGATAAAAGTAAAAAATCAAATATAAATATGTAAATACATACAGACAAAACTCATCAGGTATAACATAATTATAAAATGTTATTTTCTTCATACCGTTACAACTCTTCCAGTGCTTGTTTTACTTATCAAAAAAATAGATCTATATTTTATGCTTGTCTAGATCATATAATGTAGTCCAAGTTAAACATGTTGCCATGTATGGATTGAAAACGTAGATGATTTATACTATGATGCTATATCACTGCTTAAGACTCTAGTCAATACATTATATCATCCAGTTTAGAACATTAACATAAGTTATACTAGAAACCTATTGCACCAATTTACAACTCCATTGAGTCGAGATACCACACTGAAACCACTGATTGCTTAAAAACGGATTTTATTTGCGTATATTAAATTCATATTTTTAGAATATAATGCAGTAAAATCTGAAAATCATGTAAGTGTCCTTGCTATCAAATAAATATTCACTAATCAGTGCTCATTTATATCAAGTTGGCTAAACACTAACAAAACACAGCCTAATGCTCAGCATTTTTCATTTAGTTATATTAAACACTTGTTACACCATCCCGATTCCAGAATTATTTTCCTAATTTGTTGAGAAATGCAAAATCATATTCATAACTGATTAGAAACCTTCTATATCTGCTATCATAATGCAAACTCATGCATTATTACATTTAAATGACAAAAAATCATAATTCTGAAACAAAACTTTTCCATGTGATTCTAGGAAGGCTTTGATGCAATCATATATACAAGGATAAAGTAATAATCAGTACTCTTGTGACTCCGAGATAAAAGACATATAATGGTTGAATGCTTGTATAAGAGAAAGAAGTCATACTTTTGATAGTGTTGACCATTAATTTGAGATGACAAAGAAAATGCATGTCTTTTAAGAAGTTCCATATAAATCCTGTACGCAGCAGGTTGCCTCCTTCGACATGGAACTACCCTGCAGTAGAAAAGGGAGAATAGACATCATTAACAACTTAAAAAGTTAAAAGGTTAAAATACAATGTTAAATGCAATGCCATCATTGACGAGAGCCTGAGTTAGCAACCAAGAAGAGAATCAAGTACCACTGAAAATGAGATGATAGAATGCTAAAAGTTATAGAACTCAAATGATAGAAACAATGGTTGTTTAACACCTCTAAATAGTAATTTTTTTCATGATAAGTAAATCTCATTAAAAAAAAAATTATTTGACATACACGGTAAGTACATTCCTAAATTGTAACAAGAATGTCTCTGGCATCAGGAAAAAAAATTAACAAATGTCTTGGATTTAATAGCTTAATATTTCGCTGAAAACTATCACTCCTAGTTTCCCACAAAATAAAACACTATGCACAAAAAGGACCGTCCGTGTTCATTTTCCTACTCATGTATATACACATATAAAAAGTGCAGTAGTAAGGCCAATAAATTAGCTCAAGCTAATTACTAACTCCAGCCACCGAACAAATGTCCATCTTTTATAAAAATCCATCAAGAATCAAGCAACAGACTCATGTACACACACACACACACACTACATGGCCTACAGACACGGTCAAACAAAACACACAAACAATTTTTTACTGAAATTCCCACAGACAGGCACACACATTATACAGTCTATACACACAGTAATCAAAATCTACACACGCATACACACACACTCTACATGCATACACATAGATAGTGTACATGAAATAAACAAAAAAGATACAATTTTTAACACATACCTAACAGAAAGAAGTGCAAGAACAAGCATTGGAGGCAAAATCTTCATAGTCAAAGCCATTTCAAGAAATTTCCAAGTAATGGGCACACTATTTTCCCAACAAATATAATCAACAATCAACTTAGCAGCTTCAGTTGAAGGCAAAGAAACACCAGCTGATGAAAGACTTGAAGATAACTGAACAGCCCAAGTCAATGGGTCAGTAACTCTATGTTGAGCCAATTTTGTAAGCTCAATTACACTGTCCCATATAGTTTCTTGCTTAGAATTCATCACCATAGCTACCCAAAGTTGAAAAAGATACAATCTTTCATATAATCAAGAACCAAGAATATATGTATGTATATATGTTCAATTTGTTTGAAATCTTGTGGGGTTTTAAAGGGGTGAAAAGGGTGTGCGTTGCAGTCACTTTCTTGGTGATTGAGTTGATAAAGATTCAATCTCTATATAATCAAGAACTTAAAAACAAGAATTAGTGTGTGTTGTGTCTGTAATTTTTTATTTGTGGGTTATTTTAAAGGGGGGAAAGAGGGTACATTTGCAGTGACTTTTTGGCTTTTGCTGCAAAGAAAGGGCTTTAGTTTTTGATTAATTGACTGGAAAAGTACTGTAGAGGTGAGGACTTCGTGTTTTACAGTTTTCTTGATTTTCACGTGTTTTGTGTTTTGTGGGCCTTCGTAAGCCTCGAGGAGAGAAAGGTGGATCCTGTGTAACTATTTGGGCATCGGTTTTTGGGCCTGAAAAAATATCTCTTTATCCGACAAAATAATTACAAGTTATTTAGCAAAATAATAATAATAATTACAAGTTCATGAAATTGTTGCAACTTTTTTTTTTGCTAAATAAAATTTACAACTTTAAGTAGACAAATTCGAGTTTGAGGTGTTTCGTTAAAGAATTGAATTTAGGCTCTGTTTGGTATTGTTTTTAAAAATTGTTGTGTTGTTATGTTAAAAAAAGTGCTTGTGAAAAAGTACTGTTGTAAAAATCTGAAGACTGTTTGATAATATTTTTGATATGTGCATATTTTGATGTAAAAATATAATAAAAATAATTTTTTTGGTGAGATTTGATATTGAAATCACCAATTGCTTTCCGCAAAAGCTGAAAAATAGTTTTTTTAAAAGTTGAAAAGCAACTTTATTCAAAAGCACGGGGGACCTGCTTTCTTTAAAAACAACTTTTCGGCCAAAAACACTTTTAAAAAAAGCGCTTTTAAATTTTACCAAACACTTTTTCAAAATAAAAACTGCTGCAACAGCAATGCCAACCACACCTTTAAATTAAATGTTTTCGTATAACACAAGTTCTAAAAGAAGGTGTATTTAATTTAACATATTAAAAAATAATTAACAAACTTTTAAAACTACTGTTATTTTTGATTTTATGTAAATTTTAGCAGAATTGATGATAAATTATATAAGTTGATCTAGAATTTGATGATAATAAAATAATGATTTGGTTGTATTTCAAAGAATATATAAAATACTAATAAATTCATCAATATCCAAGAAAAAATCCCAGAATTTTTGGAAAATCACCCATTAAAATTTTTGATTAAATAGCATTAAATTTTAAAGTATTTTCTTAAAAATTTTGATAAATATTCAATTAAATTTAAAAAAAATAAAAATTATTGATTGAATATCTTAGACTTCATTAGATTATCTAAAATTCAAACCTAGAATTTTAAAATCTACGGAAAAAATGATTGAATACACAACAAACTTCTTTAATTTAAAAATCTATCTATATATCTATACTATACTATTATAAGCGAAACATGATTTATTTGATTGTCGGTTTGGTACACTTTTTTTGGTATACTCAATAACAATCGTTGGATTTTGAGACAGATTAGTGAGAACCGTTGGATCTAATACTAAAAGAATATTAGTTTTCTAATAATTAAAAAAAAAATATTGGTTAAGTTCGAATCCCACCAACAACATATATTTATTAAACATATATATTATGTTAAAAACTATTCTTAAGAGTTTAAGATTCTATTCCCGTAACTTAGCAAAAAAAAAAAGATTCTATTCCCGTCAATATCATATTATAATAAAAAAATTATTATTTATTTTTAATAAAGTATTATTTATAGACTAATTCGCACTTTGCATCCCATAGCTTTCGTCCAATCTCAGTTAAGGTTCTGTACTTTTAACTTTAACAGTTTGCACCCTAAACTTAGGAAACGCTGTCAATCAGCATCCCTTAACGTTAAATCAGACGTTAACATTAATTTTTAGAGGGGTATTTTCGATAATGAATGTAAATTTCAGTTTGCATCCCAGAATTTTGCTCGAATCTCACTTTAGATCTATAATTAATATTTTTTTTATTTTTATAATGATTACCATTATATTTTCTTTGTAATTTACATTATCAAAAAATAATCTACTTATATTGTTCTTTATGTTGACTTTAAAATTGAACCATTAATTAATTTGAGTTAGGTTATATAAAGTTTTGACGCATAAACTTTATAATTCTAGCTATATGTTGTGCTCTAAAAATTCGATTTACAAAATTAAAAGTTTTGGTGTCAATTTTTTTAACAGTTTTTAACAAACGTTAATGAATTCACCTCTTATTTTTTTTATTATTGTAGTTTGATGGCTAAAATATTTGTTGTTTGCACAAAAAATAATAGATATTTTAATATAAAAGAGTTATTTTGTGTAAAAAAATAATAGTTGAGCCATCAAAGTACAATAATTTAAAAGAAAAATTGAATTCATTAACGTCCGTTAAAAAAATTTTACGAAATGAAATCATTTATTAAAAAAAAAAAATAATTTAGTACATAAAAGATCAACAATTATAAAAGAGTCATTTTTGTGCAAAAAAATAGTAATTTAGGTCATCAAACTGCAGTTAAGACTTGTAAAATCATCACTAAATAAAATATTATTTTGTGAGTTTCGCGTGAGCTGTAAAATTTTGTAAATCGGACTTTTAAAGCGCAAGATATAGCTAGAATAATAAGTTTGTGCGTCAAAACTTTATATAACCTAGCTCAAATTAATTAATGGTCCAATTTTAAAATTTCAACATCAATATTAAGAACAATATAAGTAGATTATTTTTTGATAATGTGAATTACAAAGAAAATCTAATAGTAATCATTATAAAAATAAAAAAAAAATATTAATTATAGATCTAAAGTGAGATTTGAGCAAAATTCTGGGATGCAAACTGAAATATATATTCATTACCGAAAATACCCCTCTGAAAATTAACGTTAACGTCTGATTTAATATTAAGGGATGCTGATTGAAAGTGTTTCATAAATTTAGGGTGCAAACTGTTAAAGTTAAAAGTACAGAACCTTAACTGAGATTGGGCGAAAGTTATGGGATGCAAAGTGCGAATTAGTCTTATACATTTATATTATCTTATAAACTACTCCAAAAAATTTCCGTCAATAACATGTTATAGTTAAAAATTAAAACACTATCATTTAAAATACTATCAAAAATGTATTATGATATTTTATTATCATAAATAATTTTTTTCTACTATTTAAAAAATATATACGAAAATATGGGTAATAAAATAAAAAATATTAAAAAAAACATTCGTGCATCACACGAGTTATAAATTATATAGTTAAAAATTACATAAAATCTGAAAAACACTTACAATATAAAAAATTTTGTATAAAAATCGAAAAAATGTCTACATGATTAGATAAATTTCACTCTTTCAACTAAATAAAAGTTAAAAAAAACTACTTTTATGTAATATTTTTATATATACGTATGTATTTTAAAGTAATAATTAAAATAAATAATTTGAATAATATTTATATTCCTGACATTTATAAAGTTAAAAAATTATTTTAATAATAAAAACATATATACAATTTAATATTTTAACAATAAAAAATATTAAGCATTTTACAAGCAACCGTGCATCGCACGGGGAGTAGGCTAGTATATATATATATATATATATATATATATATATATATATATATATATATATATATATATATATATATATATATGGAAACTGGTCACCAGCCATAGTTGGATATTTTAATATATCCAACCAACCCATCTTATACCATTAAAACGTCTAGTCAACGGTCAGGATGAACAAGAGTTACGCTATATAATATAGCGTATACGCTCTATAATAGAGCGTAATACGCTATATAATATAGCGTACCAAATATTCCCATTTAACCCTTAATCTGTTCCGCTCTATTATATGTCTTAGCCGAGAACTACACCAATTTCAGCTCAAACAGCCCTTCATGTTTTGAAATATCATTTCGAGTTTATACCCAATCTTAAATCATTTGGAGATATATTTTACACCATCACAAACTTAATCTACACCAATCTATACCTATTTCTACTTTACCAATCTTAGTTTATTTGTCAAATCTTACCCAAATTTGAAGATTTTAAAGATTGGGCTTGGAGTACCAATCCCAAATTAAGATTTTTGAAGATTGAGCTTGGAATTTAAGGTTAGCTCTCTATTTAACCCATGGCTTCTTTCATTTTTTCAAAGTTAAAATCTCCTAATAAGACACCTAGTAAGATTGAGATTGAGGTAGAAAATGAAGATGTTAACGAAAGTCCACACACACCTAAAATAATAGATCTTAATAATAATGATAATGAAGATGTTAAGAATGATGAAGGTGATGGTGATGTTGTTGATGATGGTGATGATGTTGAAGATGTTGAGAATGGTGTTTCTTTGGATGATTTGAATGATGTTTGCCCATGTGTTGGTCAATTATTCGATAGTTTAGATGAAGCGGAGAGGTTCTATAGAGATTATGGTAGGCGTATTGGTTTTGAAGTAATAATTAGAACTACACATAAACGTTCAAAAAATAACAAGATTTGTTTGCGTTTGTATATATGTCGAAAGGGTGGGAGATTAGCCTCAAAATCTTTGGATGATGAAGATGAAGTTCCGAAAAAAAGAGAAATAGAGATTCTCTTGGCCAACAATCTTTGAATGTAATGGGTGAGCTTACGGGAAGCTTAGAGAATATTGGATTTACTAGTCAAGACATTCAAGAATGTTTTGCGTGATATTAGACATCATGTATTTGATTCGAGTGATGCCAAAGAAGGTTTGACATTACTCCAAGAATTGAAATGTAATAGTTTTGGGGAATTTTTCTATCGAGTAGATGTTGATGAGGATAATTGGGTGCGTTTCATGTTGTGGGTTGATCCAAGATCATTAAATGCATATAAAAATTTTGGAGACGTGGTAGTATTTGACTCCACATACCGCACAAATAGGTATAGTATGCCATTTGTACCTATTACGGGGGTGAACCACCACTACCAATCCATATTGTTTGGTTTTGCACTAATAAGGGATGAGAAAGAAAGTTCTTATATATGGGTTTTGAAGAATTGGTTGGAAGCTATAGGAAACAACCCTCCAATCTCCATCATCACCGATCAAGACATTGCACTTGGAAATGCAATTGCCGAAGTTTTACCAAACACGAACCATCTTTATTGTACTTGGCATATAAGTACCAAATTCGGGGAGAAGTTATCCGATTTGTACGCATATGAACCACATTTCAAAGAAGATTTCAACTTATGTTTGTACAAGTCAATGACGATTGAACAATTTGAAGATAGGTGGAATGATTTGGTTGAAAAATATAACTTGGTTGATCATGGTTTGTTGCAAGAAATGTATTCCGTTCGACATAAGTGGGTTCGTGTGTACACTAAACTTCATTTCACTACCGGGATAACCACTACCTCGAGAAGTGAGTCAATGAATGAATTTTTTGACGAGTATGTAAATGCTAGAACCGGTTTGAAAGAGTTTATAGAGAATTCACAAAAAGCTTTGGAGAAACAATATCTTCGTGAGAAAGAAGCGGACTATGAAACAAAGGAAAAGGAAAGGTCAAGAATAACATCCTCCTCATTGGAGAATCATGCGGCATCTATTTATACAAAGGAAATGTTTAGACGTTTTCAACACGAACTTAAACAAAGTGGAGCCTATGTTGTGAATGAGAGAGATTCCATGAGTACTATGCTATTTAAGGTGTACGAATCATATAAGACCACGGTGGCGGAGGAAAATAGAAAAGTGTATCAAATAACCGTGACCAATGATATGATAAATTGTATTTCTCGGAAATTTGACAGTTCGGGAATGATTTGTCGTCATGTTATTCGATACTTGAATATGATGCAATGGACGGAGATCCCTAACTATTTAATTAACTTGAGATGGACAATTGGAGCAAATAAAATTGTCGGGTCTATATCGTATAAACGTCCTATCATTGGCAATATTCTTCAATCACAACCCGCCCGATATACAACTTTGTGCAAAGCCTTTCAAGATTTAGCGGCTCGTGGAAGTTTTTCGATTCCAAGATTTAAATATGTCATGGGATTGATTGAAAAAGAGGTGGAAGTTGTGGAAATTTTTCCTATAGAGAAGCCTTCTGCGAAAAAAAACTCCATCATGTGAGGATGAACGTGAAGGTGAAGATTTTGATGGATTTGAAGATTTTGAAAATTTGGAAGACCCTATAATTTCCACCACTAAAGGTCGCAAGAGGGAAAGAGTGAAGAGTGGCATTGAAATGTCCAACTCAAAAAAACCAAGGAAATGTAATTGTTGCAAAGAACTTGATGCTAAACATGATTCACGAAATTGTCCAAAAAAATTAGGAGAGTCGATTCCCGAAAAGTCCAACTCAAAAAAACCAAGGAAATGTAATTCATGATTTTACTTTTGATTTTGTTGATTTGGTTAGCAATTTTTGTTGCTTTTGATTTTACTTTTGAGTGAATTTGGTATTAATTTTGTTGATTTGGTTAGCAATTTTCAATTTGGAATTTGGTGCTTTTGATTTTAGTAGAAATTTGGTGCTTGAATTTGGTATAGGGAAAAAAAAAAGCCGAGCAAAAAAAAAATCTGTAATTACGCTCTATAATAGAGCGTAAGTGTTGAAAAACAGGGCGCTTCCCCTATTTTTTTAACACTTACGCTATATTATAAAGCGTAAGTACAGGGCTCTTCAGCGCGTTTCCCCTATTTTTTTAACCCTTACGCTATATTATAGAGCGTAAGTACAGGGCTCTTTTGCCCTGTTTCCCCTGTTTTTGCAACACCCCCTGTATAGTATTCCAAACAATCTCTAAAAACATTTCAAACACAATCTCTAAAAACAATCCCTAAAAATTTTAACATTTGAAACACAATCTCTAAAAACAATCTATAAAAATTTCAACAATTCAAAATCAATTCAACAATCTATAAAAATCTCTAACTTACAATTCAAAATCAAACAAACTAGTAACTTACAATTTCAAAAACAAACTAGTAACTTACAATCTCTAAAATTTCCAAAAACAAACTAGTAACCTACAATCCCGCTAGTCTACAATCGTGGGAATACAAAGACAAATGCCGAGCTTCGTTTTTATGGAGCTTCCAACCAATTCGGAATGTTTCAATCACATCTTCATCCCATTGGACACCACACCAAGCTTGGGTATTGCAAGTCAATATACAATCTATATACTTCATAACAAAAACTCCGCAATCCATACCATTGGTTCGCCTAGGTCGTTCATAGACGTTTTCAACATCAGGGAATACGACATGTTCAAATTTTGTAGGATCCAACCGATGCAACATGAGAAGGACCAATTTTTCCTATGAAACAAACATGAATTGTCTTAGTAATGTATCAAACAAACATGGACTACTAGAAATTAAAAAAAAGGAAGATAAAATATATCACAATGTAGAACTCCGTCTTGTATAGCTCTTTTAATTTCGTGTGCTTAGTATCGTCCCTTAGAGGAGCAAACAAAGATACTCTAAAAGTGGTCATTGACCACAAGAATAGTATCCAATGACCGCCCGTTGCAACCGACATGATAATATAGTCGAAATTGGTTACCATTTCCCCCCTTCCTTTATGCCATATGCTCTAAAGTCTGTATCAATGGCCGTCCATTCACTAGCTTTCCTTTTTGCGGGATTCTTCTTTATAGGTTTGCAATGATGAGCCCCCATTACTTGGAAGAACCACGGAGACATGAAGTAATATTTGACGGCCACAACTTGATGACCAAAGAGGGTTCTTTCTCTTTTTTCAAGCAATACACTATAGCAATCGACTATAGTATCCTCCACTTCATTGCCCGGTTTCAAAGAAATAATCGCTTTTGCACTACAATTACGCGGAAGATTAATAGGCTTATCACATTCCCACCAATTTTCATTCAACCAATCCACTTTATTTATCTTGATCGGCTTTATAAGGGATCATTTATCAAATTGAGCACTAGGACCAACCAAGTCCCTTGGATTTGTTAATAAACCCTAAAATGAACATAGTGAACAAATGAGTTATTAATGACATAATAATTGACAAAGTGGCATTGTGAAATTACAAATAAGAAATTATACCTCAACTGGAGCCTCTTCCACTTCGAAGTGTGCACTAGGATCATCGTCGAATTGAGTAGGATTAAGAATTGGAGCACTATGACCAGCAATAAAAATTTCCTGAGTATCATAAGGATGGTCATAGCGTTCATACCCCTCGAAATACTTGCCTTTCTTTTAGGCAAACAACTCTTGAAATCGGGCCTTTCATAAGTCGGTCCATATGTCTCGAGCATTAATTCATCAAATTTATTCACGAAGTTTGGCAATATTTCCTCATGAAAAATCCCAGGCATATCATAAGAGCAAAGCCTACTCATATCTCGCGCGGTACATATGATCTACAATACATATGAAACAAGGACAAAGTATAAATATAAATACAAGAATATTCAACGAAACTATCTCAAATAACATACTCCATGTTATAAAAAATACGTACCAAGTCCATTGCCTTGGGATTATCGAACTTGTCTTTCGGTTGTTAGAATATTTTCGGATCCTTGGTTGGTTTTGAAGGCGGCAAAATCTTTAATTTGGTAACATTATAGTACCAATCCATATACTCCTCTAGAGATATGGCATTCAAAGGTGGTCCCAAAATACCAATACCATTATTCACAAATTCATTCCAAACAACTACATATCGAGCAAAATTGAGATAATGTTGATATACAAAAGAATGTTCAGATCTCACCCTCAACGTTGACATATCATCCGGTGGCGGCGGCGGAATGCTTAATGGAAAACCAAACTGTCTTCCCACCCTTTCCGGAAGTTGATGTTCAACATCTTCAAAAAACACAAGGGGCACATGAGCTAAACTGGCTATAAGGGCCCACTGAAATTGAAGATCAAAAGACCGATAGAAGCGAGCATATGGCCTCCACTTAACCCATTGTGCATCAAAGTTATTGAACATCCCGCGATATGCATCAATATTGTGATGGACATTGAAGTACTTAGATTTTCCTGGGCCAACGGGAGCAACCGCCCATGCCAAAGCCCTAGGCCATATATACTCGGTTTGAGATGCTAGCATAGGTTGTCCCGGGCGCAACCTCTCACGTACCCAAAGTATCAATATTGTCAAGCATCCCGAAATGGACTTGCAATCCTTATGACTTGCCTCAAATAAATTCCTATATAGATAGGCAAGTGCTGCTACACCCCAAGCATACCCAAAAATTTTAGAAGTATCAATCAACAAGGGAATTAATCTTGGATGAGAAACATTGTTTTGATTTTGTGGGAAACAATATCGCCCCACACAAATAAAACACATACCCCCGTGTATATATTTCTAGAAGCTCCCGATCCTCCTTGTTCGGGCATTTGCGATATCTCTCCCTCAAAAAATTTAATTTCACACCACCTCTCTCCAAAGCATTCTCCCTTTCCTCAAATGAGAGTGTCGGATCCGGCCAATCACGTAACCAAAGATTTTTTACGTTAATTGTGTCACTCAAAGTTACCGCCTCTCCAACAACCGGAAGGCCCGTCAACATGTACACATCTTCAAGTGTCACCGTCATCTCCCCGAAAGTAAAGTGGAATGTGTTGGTTTCCGACCTCCAACGCTCCACTAATGACGTAATTAAAAACACATCATTTTGCATAACGGCTCTTGGGTTGGTAAACATTCCGAAACCCCAATGTTGTAAAAGATGAATTTGATAAGGCTCTAATTCCCATTGATTAAGCAACGAGGTACTTTGACGGATTGTAAGTTTATCTCGATGATCACCAACCCATATTCTACTACTTATATGGTTATCTTGGTTGGCAAGTAGAGAAGGATCAACCGGACCGCAAAAATCTTCCATCTAAAATCCAATACATATAAAAAACTTTAATGCATACAAAAAAAAATCCAAACTACACAAACCCAAACTTAATCCACAATTCAAACTTTAATCCAATAAATTTTAATCCTAATAATTCGAAAATTATCCACAAATTCGAACCCTAATCGAAAATTATCCACAAATTCGAACCCTAATTCGAAAATTATACACAAATTTGAACCCTAATTCGAAAATTATCCACAAATTCGAACCCTAATTCGAAAATTATACACAAATTCGAACCCTAATTCGAAAAATTATCAACAAATTCGAACCCTAATTCAAAAATTATCCACAAATTCGAACCTTAATTCGACCCTATTCGAAAATTATATACATACATGCATACATGTACACAAATCTACAATTAGATGATTTTGGTGATATATACATACATACATACATGTACACAAATCTACACACATCTTAACAATTAGATGACATATAGATACGAGAAATAGACACGAAATTACTCACTTTATATGAATAAATAATGAAATTGATGATGATTTACTACCGATTCCGATGGATTTGCGATTTCCGGTGGTTTGTGGATGATTTACTAAATTAATATTTTGTAAAATAATGTATATGCAACCACAATACGCTATATTATGTTTTGTGTAAAATAAACCCGATTTTGTCAAAAAAACCGTTTACGCTATATAGTATAACGTATTACGCAATATTATATAACGTAATTTTAAACCGGCACGTGACAGCACGTGGCAGATTTAGGGATAAAAAGGTAAAAAGGCTTACGCTGTATAATATAGCGTACTACGCTATATAATATAGCGTATACTTTTAAATCTCAACTGTCCATATCTTTAGTGGATGGTTATAGATGGGTTGGATCAATATTCAAAAATATCCAACTGTGGCTGTAGAAAAGGACCCTATATATATATATATATATATATATATATATATATATATATATATATATATATTGTTAGGTTAGGGGCTACACAATTAACGAGATTCAAACAAACAAATAAAAAAAAGCACACACACAAATATATTTGACGCGGAAAACCCACGTCCCAAACTCGTATTATTAATCTTAACAATATCAATAATACATCAATCACTCGGTGTATCACTCACACAATACTCAAGCCAAACAATACTCAAGTATATTGTGACGCCCCCGATCCCGGGATGACATCAGAAACCCGACCCGGGGACGCCAAACAAACCAAACGTTATAATACATTCTTGCACAAACCTTAATTTAAGTAATAACCAAAAGTAGTTACAACATGATCAAGTCTTACGATAAAGGTTACAACATATTACACGCTTCTAAATAACTTCGACATAGATCTATTACAAAAGCATTCTTCTTAGATTCCTATACACTTCTTATCCAACTTCGATAGTTACTTCATCACAGTCTTATCTTTTCCCGAACCTCCTTCTCCAAAATTCTTCCCTGTGGACGTTAGTGACATAAAAGGGTGAGCTCATAGAGCCCAGCAAGCAAATATCATACTATTTAACTGAGGTTTACACAACAAGTAATTTTTCACATAAGTTAAAAATGAGTATTCAAACATGATAAATTCACAAGTTCTACTAGTGGGGATCCCGGCCAGCTAAACAATTGGTTTAGCTTTACTTTCGATTTGGAAGCTTCATCATCAATTCACAATATCAATGTAAGAATACTCAATTTCAACAACAAATCAAACGTTCATCGATATTTCAAAACAATTTTATAAAGCAGTATAGTACGGTATATACTTACAGTAAACTGCTTCTACTCTTAACTTCTTTTCCTTTTCGGATATGTCCCAATATCATCAAATTCGTCTCCAAAAACTACCCAAAAATTACACTAACATTATTAACACATTATCTCTAATATTCCTAATTACTAAATCATTAAATTAAACAAATATTAAATCAAAATAAATAGAATAGAAAGTCTGAAGACTTACAAGTTGTAAGCTTTTACTCCTACTTTCCTAATTCATACACTAACAACATATTTATATATGGAAAGGGGAATAAGTTCCATTTCTACTCGATGTGGTACAAATCCCAGGAAGCTTGAAAAATAATAAGTACTTCGGCTATGCTAAAAACTGAACTGCAACCCGCACTAAGCCCCCGATTAAGCATGTCCACAACCAATCATTTTAGTATATCCAAGTGAAGCTCTGCAATATGTACACTCTCATCTCTCTTTTTGTTATCGATGTGGTATAAAAAGAAGTTAGGAAAAGTAATAAAACATAATTCATGTCTTGCTAAATATGCCACCCATTTAGAGTATCCATAATTTGTAACTTGTAGGCATCACTGACTTCCTTCCCCATATTATCCTTCTTAACACACTAAGGTTCAGCTCTTCTACATATACTCTCTTATTTTCCCTCGAGTTATCAATGTGGTACTAGGCTATTTTTAGTTCTCATATATTCGCTGATTATCCCACGTCGAAAGCTTTATGGCAAAGTAATCTCCCACACACTATATAAACCTAACTTGTTTGAAGTGGAGAAATATGTTTCATTCCTTTTGGTCCCATCTTGAGGGGTTCTAATGTGGACCTCTTCCAAGTTTTATAAGTTTAAAAGAATTATCACTTTAAAGCAAAAAAAAATGGAGTTTAAAACCTTCCTTGACTTCACCTAGGAGTTGGATATCTTAAATTTGAACTAGTAAAATCTACATCTCGGTTATGGTTGCCATGGTTGCCAATGATCAGCAATAACTTAAGTTTTGTCCCATTAAACCATTAAAGGTTATGGCTTACAAGTGCTAAAGGTTTTGCAATATAACTATATTGTCCCACATCGAGACTTTTATAGCTATTGATCTTATTAACCTCTATATATGCATAACTTGTTTAGAGATTACCCAAGTGCTTTAACTTGTTCAGTTAGCATACTACTAAGGTTCTATACAATAAGCATGGATTCCTTTCTAATTAACGAAAGTATGATGCTTTTCCTTTTGTACCAACATAAGTTATAGTTCAAAACTTAAAATCAAGCTAATTGCCAATTCTCTTAAGCGTTGAGGTATGAGTTGAGTGCATTCCAGCTTATATTTACTTCGTCCCACATCGAGAGGTTTTAGGAAGAAATTTCTTTTGAAGTCTATATATATCAAGTTGAGTGGTTTACTATACTGAGTTAACTAAACACCTTGGTTTTGACTAACGTTTCTGTTTGCCCAAAGTAATCCATATAAATTAGTTAACCATTGAAATTTCATGGTTCTAATTTGAGCTGACATAACATAGTTTAAAAATAAGAGACCTGAACAAGTTTTGAGTGCTACTAAAAATAACCATGGGTTTCTTCCAATCTTAAAAGAATTCGGGCCAAAAGCTCATAATATTTATCCCACATCGAAATGTTGAAATACACCCTCCTATATGCTTCTATAAAACCTAAGTTGAATGGTGTAATTTCCTAACTTTTCTTTGGCTTAGACCCGATATTCTTGGGGCTTCCCTTTCACCCAACACAAACAAAAGTTTAAAAAAAAATATTGAATTTTATATGGACGATGGAAACCTAAATATGAAACTTCAAAAATGGATATGCAAAATGCATGGACTTGCTCCTCCTACTTACCTGAAAGTGTGACTTGTCTAAAAGTGAAATTTTGTTTTGTCCCACATCGACCAGGTAGAGACTCTATCTATCTCATTTATCTTATAAAAGGGCTCACACACAATGGGAAATAACACCACTAAGTAGTGTATGTGGTATTATTACTACTACTATGTATAGCCACATCGAGAGAATTAAAGAGCCAAGCTCCTCAAAGTTTTATATAACCACTTAACTTGTCAAGTTGAGATTTTAAGTTGCATAATGTAACATGGCCTTTGCGGCTTAATGGTAGTTCAAAATTTCTCCCATTCCCCTTTTTGGGCCTCGAAGTATCTGCTCGGCCCATTTTCCTCGGCCCATACCTTAGTCAAATCTTATGGGAGCTCGATTTATCGAGCAAACCAATGAAGGAAATGAGTAAACATGTTTTAGCTAGAAATTTTTATTAAACAATAGGATGCATATTTGCGAAAACAATACAAACACATAAAATTACAATAATTTATATCATTCAAATAAAACTAAGTTGGGATATTACATATATATCAAAACATAATATGACTATGTTTATATAGCCACCCAAAACTTAGCTACCAAGACTTGCCATACTTGTTCTACAAGTCTTACCATACTTGTTATACAAGCCTTCCAATTCTTGGCACCTAGTTACCTAACTTTGTGAATAAGACATACCATATATAATAATTTTGTATCCATACAATTATTACCTTACCCATATATGACTTATATCACCAATACCCATACTACCGTATTGGGTTTAGGCCCACAATCTTCCCCTTCAACCCAATACGGTTCCATGCACAACCGATTTAACGGTCACCATCAAGACATCGACGTCCATCCGCCAATGCCTCCCCTCGAACAATAACCTCTCCTTCTAGCACAAAAAGATTTCTTTTGTCCTTCCATCCTTTGAGTATCTCTAAATCCCTTTTAGTGACCTCCAAAATACCGTTCTTCATCATAATAGTATATCCCAAATCAACTAATTTACCCAATGAAATTAGATTTCGATTTAACTCCGGTACGTACCTCACTTGAGTTAACTTTCGAACACGACCATTGTGAAGTTTCATCATTACCTCACCAATACCAGCAACCTTTACCCTTTTACCGTTTGGTAAAGCGACCATCTTTCCATCACACTTCTTGTAGGACGAGAACCACTCCCTCCTAGCACATATGTGATGAGAACATCCCGAGTCAAGCACCCATTCTTTTTTCGATCTCTTATCTTCTTGTACCAAAAGAGCATCACCTTCCACAAGCGAAACACTACCCCCTCCTCGAGTTTTCTTCCACTCCTTCAAGTCTTCTCTTGCCTTTGGACAGCAGGATTGTATATGACCCAATTCATCACAATAAAAGCACTTGATATTAGGGTTATGTTTCTTACCGGACTTCTTTTTCTTGTCACGTGCATCCACCACGAGTGCACTTCCATCAGATGCGTCACTCGATCCTTGCTTCATCAATCTTTCGGACTCCAGAAGAACAACAATAGTCTCATCCAAAGCTAACTCCGTATTCCCAACCAATAAAGAAGTAATCACAGTACTATACTTCTTTCGTAGAGACACAAGTAGAAGAACAGCTTTGTCCTCATCCTTCAATTTTTCATCCAAATTATTCAGCTGGTTGATCAGGCCATTAAAACGATTCAGATGATCTCTCAAATCTCCATCTTCCTCTATCTTGAGCCCGAACAAATCTTTCTTGAGGAACAACTTATTTGCCAATGACTTTGAGTGATACGTCTTCGTCAACTTCTCCCACAATTTTTTAGGGTTATCCTCCTCAAGAACATCATACTTGATTTCCGGTGCAAGGGCCAACCGGATTGTCGATGCTGCATGTAACTTCATATCTGCCCACTTTGTATCTTCCACATCAGCAGGCTTCTTGTCTTCAAGAGTTGCATACAACCCTCGTTGAATCAACAGATCTTTCACCGTGCTCTGCCACAAGGTAAAACTGTTTCTTCCATTAAACAATTCAATCTCGAATCCCCCGACCTTATCCATCACGAACCTCGAACCTCGGCTCTAGATACCAATTGTTAGGTTAGGGGTTACACAATTAACGAGATTCAAACAAACAAATAAAACAAAGCACACACACAAATATATTTGACGCGGAAAACCCACGTCCCAAACTCGTATTATTAATCTTAACAATATCAATAATACATCAATCACTCGGTGTATCACTCACACAATACTCAAGCCAAACAATACTCAAGTATATATCAAAACATAATATGACTATGTTTATATAGCCACCCAAAACTTAGCTACCAAGACTTGCCATACTTGTTCTACAAGTCTTACCATACTTGTTATACAAGCCTTCCAATTCTTGGCACCTAATTACCTAACTTTGTGAATAAGACATACCATATATAATAATTGTGTATCCATACAATTATTACCTTACCCATATATGACTTATATCACCAATACTCATACTACCGTATTGGGTTTAAGCCCAACATATATATATATATATATATATATATATATATATATATATTTAGATTAATAGATAATTGCTCCATGAAAAACACCCTTATATAAAGAACAATAAAGAACACCATAGAATCTTATATAAAATCGCATTTAGATTATAATTTTCACATCAATAATAATTTTTTATGAATAAAAATAGAATCTAACAAAAAATTAAGATCAAACATAAGACGATTACACATAATGTATTGTTACAAAAATATATATAAGATTCTATAGTGAATTCTATGTAACATTGATTTTTAAATTTAAATAAGATTCTACGTTAGATTCGATATGTTAAGCTTAAATGTTGTTAAAATTTGTGATTCTTAACATAAAAAATCAATTTTCATGATAAATAAAGTATTACGATAGTGTTTTTTATTGTTTTTTTATATAAGAGAAAAAGGATGATCTCAGGGAACTTTTCCTGAGATATTCATAAAATACACTTTAAATTTAATTGGGCCCGCGGGGCTAATAAAAATTTCTGTTTTTACTAAAATGTCCATACCATATTTGTATATAAATTACATGTATCTCAGGAAATTTACCTGAGACCCCAATCTCTTCATATAATGTGTTCTTTCTACAGTGCAATTCTATATATATACACACTCACACGTTTTAAACCCTGAGATACCGTTACATCAAGAGGTGAGAGTTAGCAAATTTATCTGGATCAACTCTCAGCTATATAAATTTTAGCAAAAAAAAAAAAGTTCAGTTTGAAATTCTGTAATGTCGTGATCAAAACGTACAAATTGCTTTGGCTCTTGTGCACCGTACAAATTGCTTTAGCTCTTGTGCACCCTGGGAGTCTAGGACTTCGTGGAACTTGTTTTGTTTAGCCCGGATGCCTTCAAGTTGTTCATTGTTGTTTTCTACAAACGACGTCATGTCTGTCGTTTAAAAAAAACTAGTGACTAATCTCTCGGAGACTTGGTTGCCATTGCAGGTTCAGGGCGAGTTCGACAAGATATTCTGAAGCTTATAATTTCTCTGATGCCTTAAATTTATAATTTCTGTTAAACTGCGTAGCAATTTATCATTCTCAAGGTGCATTCTGTTTTTAGCGGATTCAAAGTACTTATTTAGTTTAATCATTTTCAAATACAATCCTTACGATTTCTCGATAGGAATGTGAAGATCTTCCACGGGGTTGAGCGCGGATGGAACGTGGGGTGTGGAGATGAAAACAAGATGCACGGCAGAAGTGCTGAAGGAACCTATGAAGACAAAAGTGGCCTGGTTAATATAGACTATCATTGCGACTGGAAATTTTTCACAGGAAATTTCAGAAAAAGTTGGGCTTCTTTTACTTTTTGAAGGGAAAAAAAACAGTGTGCTTGCCCCAGTAGCATTATTGAGATGAACAACAGTTACAGTATGCTATGTAACTAATCATCTTTCCATCACTTCTATTAAGCACACAATTTGGTTCACTTGCAATATACTGTAAATCTAAGATATCACTTTTCCACCTTTCCAGCATATTTTAAGAGCTATCAGCTGCTTGATTAGTTTGGGTCAAGTGGCAGACCAATAGCCTAAAATTATGTGGTACGAAGCAGATGCAATCTAAAACTGAAATGAACTCAAAGAAGCAGCCCGGATTAGATATAATTATCCACTTCGGATCGATAGAAAAATAAAAGAAACTGGCCCTGCTTAAATAAATGTTTACTCATCGTATGGATAAAAAACCACAGCTACAAGCCATCAAAAAGCACATTAATATTGAGGTACCAGCATTAACCTCAGCCGCCACGAGCTTCCCTTCGTGTGGCATCATGTAGCAGGTCAATGTCCACTCCTTCAGGTGGTAGCTGGACATACCTTACGACAGATCCTCGAATGAAACAGTTCCGCACTGAAAGCTGCCAGTTGCAAAAGGTACAAGTTAGCTAATTAAACAAACAGCATAATTGTAAGATAAAGAAATATAGCTGCATGATAAATAAGATAATATAGTAAACATACTAAGGACACCAAAATATGATTGCAAGTCCCAAACACTTGTACAAATATTTTATAAGCTAAGAATCACAAGGTAAAATATTTAGAATTCAAAAACAAGGGAGGACAACTTGGATACCTGAGGTGGTTTTTTTTTCTTACAATTTATTGGTATTATGTATTTGACATTATGTTAAGAATTAGGTGACGTCGTCATCCAAAGAGTAATCAATCATACTTGGGGGCAGACAATAGACTAAAGAACAGAAAAATAGGCACAAATTTCTACATCTTTATTATTAATTTCGAATGAGAAGTGACTCTTTAGAAAGTAGAGTGCATCCAATGGATAATGAAACTGGAATATGAATTTCTTTCGGAAACTTAAGTTTCATATGCAGTTGAAAATGAACCGTGTTGCTAGTGAGAAGCTTGAGCGAACAATTGGACTGTGTCAGATTTTATAAACCACGGCCAAGCCATTTTTTATGTTCGCTACTGCTGCCTATCTGAGTTCAAACTGCCCGGCGCCCGCTAGCTGGACACCTTATTAAAGCTCAACCAAGTACAAAATATTGACCTCAAGCTATCAGACTACTATATATTGACTATTTAGACGTGCCAAAATAGTCAGATCTTTTATTTTAAGGAATGTTTAGATAGTACTTTCACATTGCACAAAGCCATTAAGCTATTTCCAGGATAAGATCTAATTTATTTGCAAGTTGCAACTCTTCCTTATCCACCCTCACATTCAAGCTTTGTTTAAAGGTAAAATGTTTTACTCATAGCTATATATAGGTATTCAACTCTATCACTACTTCAAAAAAAAAAAAATCAAAATATTATGGGGTGTTTGGTTCATGGTTAATGATTATGGGAATCGGAATCTCAGTCACGTGTGTTTGTGTTTAGACTGTGGTTGTTGGGAATGGGAACTTTATTCCCATTAGATGAGTAAATCATTCCTTGCTAAACCCTTGGGATACCATATCATTCCCATTCCCATGAACAATCCAAAAACCCCTTATAAATTTCAACCTAAGTTTTTAGGAATATAAATAAAAAATATAAACCATTATATCACTCATACACGCCATTCTACAAGAAGCCGAGTTACATACATATATAGATCAATTTCTAATGCAAACCATTTTTAACTACAAATTTCATTAACCTGCAACACCCACTATATAAATTTCATTCAAGATACAAATAAGATACAACAAAATCTGCCGCAACATAATCTACAATACCTAATCATACTACCACTCACTAGAAGTACAGATAAGCTTCACTTCATCTGTAGTTCCTAGGCTAAATCATTTGAAATTAAACACACACTACTATCCACAACTGAAAAAAAATTGATTTATTTTGATCGTAGTTTGTAGTTTGTAAGCTAAATCAGCTAGTATTAAACAGAGATCCATATATTATGACCTATACACAGATTTTTATAGATAACATAACATAAACCCAAAGAAATCAAACAAAAAAAAAAACTTAGCTTTATTTCAAAAACTAACCAAAAAACTATTATCTTTTCATAATTCGACCATCCGAAACATTATAACAAAGTAAACAAACCCACTTCATAAAAACCAAACCCCAAAAACCAAAACAAACACCTAACTTTTTTTTCAAGGAAATTAAGAAAAAATTGAAAGCATCCCTTGAATTGCACTTCCTAGGCTAAGTTACTTTGTATACGAACACAACCCACGAACATAAACCCAAAAAATTCAGACACAAAAAACTAGCATTCTTTCATAAACCAACCAAAAAGCTAGCATATTTCCGAAACCAACCAAAAAGCTACAATCTTTTCGAAAACCCGTCATCTGAAACAACAAAACAAACAACTCAATTCACAAAAACAAAAACCCATCAAAACAAAACAAACCCCTAAATTATTTCAAGAAAATCAACACAAAACAAAGCTTACCATGTGAGGGTACTTATCTTGATCAACAACCCTAGTATTCTCAAGCTTGATGTTCAAATACTGATCAACTGAATGAAGGGTCCCTCTAATTGCTAAATCATTCTTCAATTCTACTGTCACTTCACGACCCACTAAATCTTTAAAGTATGAAAAGAACAACTGCAATTCACAATAACAAAACCAAGATTATGTATGTATAGGAAAAGATAGAGATAGATTGTGTATGTATAGATTGTATAGAATTGTTATTACCATTGTTGCTTGGATGCAAGCTCTTTCACTTGTTGGTTCTTTGCAGCTTGTAAGTTGAAAGTAGCTGGTTGGTTTGAGTTTTAGGAGTTGAGAACGCCCTTTTATGTACCTGATTTAAGTTTTTTTTTTCTTTTTTCTTTTTGGACAAACTCCTGAAATATCGTATAATTGGTTGGTTAGTTAAAATCTTTCTAAAAAACTTATTCGCACTTCTAAGAAAACAAATTAAAATATATATTATAATTTATTAAAAAAGATAAAACACATAATTTACATAAATACATACTTTATGATTTATACTTCAACTGAAATTCAACTACATGCTCTTTCAATTATATTTTTAATATAATTTTTTTAATTTGTTATTTTTAGGAAGGTGTTAACAATTTTTTTGGAAGCCGCTAACCAACCAATCTGTACAAAACACGGGCTAGTATCTATTATTATTATTATTAATTAATTAATATATTAATTATTTGATTTAATAGAAAATTTTAATTTATTTTTATTAATTATAATAATAATTTTAAATTTATATATGTTTCATACTTAATTTCATGACATAAATAAATATCATTTAACGTTAGTTTTAAATTTATTGTTAAATATTTTAAAATTCAATAGATATTTTTAAAATTTATTTATTGTTACCTAGAATAATAGAAGAAAGAATCGTATAAATAAGTTTGTGCGGGTGATGATTCTAATCAAGATAAAATTGAAAACATTTATAATTCTATAAAACATGTGGTTTTTTGTTTTTAAAAAATTACATACTCTCTCCATTCCATTTATGTTTGATGAAACAAATTAAGGGTTAAATATGTTAAGTTTTTCTAAATATATAAACAATTGAGAGTAAGTATGACAATTTTTACTTGATTATTAAATACATTTTAAAATTTTATTGTTTATTATATAGTTTTAGATTGTCTTTACTTTGTTGATTTATAATTTTTTGTAAATTTGTTAATAAATATGTGATTTAATTTCAAATATAATTGAAAGAGTATGTAATAATTAAAGAGTTTGTTATTAAGTTAAATATGTAGTTTATTTTTTGCAAAATAAATTTTATATGCATTTTAATTTACTTTTTATTTTTTGGAAAGTGTTATTATACTTTTTGGGAAGGTGTTAACCGACCGACCGATCAACCGATTATACCCTGTTTCGCTTATAATAGTATAGTATAGATAGATTTGTAAATTTGTTAATAAATATGTGATTTTATTTCAAATATAATTGAAAGAGCATGTAATAATTAAAGAGTTTGTTATTAAGTTAAATATGTAGTTTATTTTTTGCAAAATAAATTTTATATGCATTTTAATTTATTTTTTATTTTTTGGAAAGTGTTATTATACTTTTTGGGAAGGTGTTGACCGACCGACCAACCAATTATAGTATGGTATAGATTTTATTTCAAATATAATTGAAAGAGTATGTAATAATTAAAGAGTTTGTTATTAAGTTAAATATGTAATTTATGTTTTGCAAAATAAATTTTATATGCATTTTAATTTATTTTTTATTTTTTGGAAAGTATTATTATATTTTTTGGGAAGGTGTTAACCGACCGACCGACCAACCAATTATACCATGTTTCGCTTATAATAGTATAGTATAGATTTGTTAATAAATATTTGATTTTATTTCAAATATAATTGAAAGAGCATGTAATAATTAAAGAGTTTGTTATTAAGTTAAATATGTAGTTTATTTTTTGCAAAATAAATTTTATATGCATTTTAATTTATTTTTTATTTTTTGGAAAGTGTTATTATACTTTTTGGGAAGGTGTTGACCGACCGACCAACCAATTATACCCTGTTTCGCTTATAATAGTATGGTATAGATTTTATTTCAAATATAATTGAAAGAGTATGTAATAATTAAAGAGTTTGTTATTAAGTTAAATATGTAATTTATTTTTTTGCAAAATAAATTTTATATGCATTTTAATTTATTTTTTATTTTTTGGAAAGTATTATTATACTTTTTGGGAAGGTGTTAACCGACCGACCTACCAACCAATTATACCCTGTTTCGCTTATAATAGTATAGTATAGATATATGCTACTTTATAATTAAATTACTAGCTTATAACCCGTGCGAAGCACGGGCTTCTTTTGATAGGTTATAAAATTTATTTAACATTATAATTATGTTTTTATATAATCCTTATTTTTAATAATTTTTTAATTTTAATTTAATATAAATTTATATAATGATATGCATGGTTTAAAATTTATTTTGTAAAATTCTAAATTAAAAATGTCGTTGACGGGTTCGAACTTTGAATTTTTAGTAAATTAATTTAATCATATAATATATCTTATTATTAGATCTAACGATTCTTATTTATTACTAAAAAATAATGATTTGAATATATGGTGAGATATTTTGGGGTGTATATTAGTGATGGCAAGATTAATTTTGAATTAAAAAGTAACATATTTTAATTACAAAAATTACTACTAAAAATAATTACGGAAAGATATGGTGTGATATTTTGGATATATATTAATTATAGTAATATTAGTTTTAAATTAAATGGTAAAGTGTTTTAATTAGAAGTAAAATCTTTAGAAAAAATGGGTAATTGAGTTGTTGGAGCAGAAAAAAGAGTCCAAGTAGAAGTTCAATGTGGATGAAGGAATTTTAATCGAAATATAATTATGTTAACATGAGTAATTAGTTTTTTGAGTTGTTTTTGTAATTTAATTATTTATACTTACACTTTAATGATATATATGGTGTTGCAAAAGAAGAGAAAAGCCGAAGAAACTTGTGTATTGAATTGATGAAGATGGTGTAAATTAGGTTGAGAAGAATAGAGTTCTTCGTGAAGGCAACAGAGGTTTTAAGTTTAGCTGTATTAGTAATGGTGTAAATATAAAATACTATTGTGTCTTTAGGACTATAGCCAATAACGGATTAAAATTGATTTATTTTATATTTAAAATTAATTAAAAATTAAATTAACCAAACCGAAAACCAAAATAAATAGGATAACCAAACCGAAAACCAAAACTTTCAATGTTTCGGCTTTAATATAATAGTATAGATTCGATAAAGCCGCACTTCGCTGCGGTGTTAGATTATTTTTTAAAAAATTAAATATATATTTACGTTATATTATATTATCAATACTAAATTTTAATAGTTACATAATCTTTTTTAATGAATCGATTTCTTGTTAAATGCGATTCTTTTGACTGAACCGCTCTCTCGTTAAGACTGAAATCCCAACTTTAACATATATTATAAAAACTTATATAATAATTTTTATCCATAAAAATCGAACCCTACAAATAAAAAAAATTATGACATCATCAAATTCTAATAGCTAATACAATATCTTCTAGCGAGCCGTCTTCTCATTAAACACGTTTCGAGCCGCTCTTATTTGAAACCGAAATTATAGTTTCATTACATATTATTGATGATACTTATCTTATAAAATAACTTTTTTTTCTTAAAAATTAAAAATGATTTCCAATTTTTACATTCTTTAAACTTTCTAATATTCATGAAGTTTTAAAATATAAAAATACATCTTATATATTCTGTATATTATAGATATTCCTGTATTTATTTACAGCTTCTGCATGGGAATGTCTTTCTGTTATGTTAACACATCATTTTTTAATACGAAGACTTTTCGTTACGGGAAGAATATTGAATATATGGATATATTTTTCTAATGCAAGTATAATTAACTTGTATAAAGGATTTCTAGAAAAAAAAACTACTCTATCCGTCCCATCCATTTCTTTACAAAAAATTTTCACTGCTTGACACACATTTTAAGGTGTATATTTTAAGACCAAAGCCCTAACTTTTATATATATTACTTGTATAACAATGTTTATCCATAAAATTCGAATCCTAAAAATAAAATAAAATTTATAACATCAATATCAAATTCTAATAGCTAATATAATCTTTTATAGTGGACCGTCTTCCCGTTAAACACGTTTTGAGCCGCTCTCATTTGGGATCGAAATTCCAACTTTATTACATATTATTAATGATATTATCTTATACAACTACTTTATTCTAAAAAATCAAATCTAAAAATGGAGTGAATTCTGATGTTCTTTCTCTAATTAAACTTTTTAAAATTTATGAAGTTTTAAAAAATGAAAATATGCATTATTTTTCTTTATATTATAGATACTCCTGTATTTATTAATTAGGATTCCCGCATGAGAATGTTTTTTTATTATGTTAACACATTAATTCTTTTCTTTTTAAATACGAAGACCTTTTTTTTATGAGAATAGTATTGGATTTATGAATAAATTTTCCTAATAGAAGTATAATTAACTTATATAAAAATATATATAATTTAGAAGATCGTAAAAGATGTCACCACCGTCATTGTATTCTACTTCCAATAAAATATTTAATTATTTGTCTCCTCCATATATTCAAACACATGTTCTACTTCCAATAGAACTTTAATTATTTGTTTTTTTTTCTATAAATTCGAACTCATATTCTACTTTCATTATAACTTTTAATTATATGCATTATAAATACCTATTTTACTTCTAATAAAACTTCTAATTATATGTCTTGCCTATAAGTTCAAACTCTTCTCCTTTATAAATTCGAACACCTATTCTTATTTTAATACGTTAAAATATATTTTTATATTTATTAGAGTTTAAAATCCTAAAATTCTAAAAAATTAGAAAATTAGATTGAGAACATCTAAGAATCGCCGCAAAGCACGGGCTACTTTCAAATATTTTTAAAACTAGTTGATAAAGCCGCGCTTCGCGGCGGCGTTACAATATTTTTAAAAAAATTCAATACATTTACGTTATATTATAATATTAATATTAAATTTTAATAATTGAATAATCTTCTTTAATGAATCAATTTCTTGTTAAATACGATTCTTTCGATTGAGCCACTCTCTCGTTAAAACCGAAATCCCAACTTTTTAACATATATTATAAAGACTGCATGAGATTGTTCTCTTACTCATTGTTCTTTTATTATGTTAACACATCAATTCTTTTCTTTTTAAATACGGTGACTTTTTTCATGACAATAGTATTTGATTTATGAATAAATTTTCCTAATATAAGTATAATTAACTTATATAAAAAAGAGAAAAAGGCAATTTGGCTGGCTATCTTTTTTGTTTTTGGCACTTGGATGGCTGAGAATAATTTTTGACATTTTGTCTGGCTGTAATAAAATTTTTAAGCACTTGAGGGGCTTGACATTTGGTATGAGGGGCTGTAATAAATTTTTTTACATTTTGTCTGGCTGCAATAAAATTTTTGACATTTTGTCTGGCTGTAATAAATTTTTTGACATTTTGTCTGGTTGTTAAAACATGAATTACCGAAAATATTCAAGTTTTTGGGTTAAATCCTAACGGCACTTGACGGAAGCCCCTCAAGTGCTTAAAAATTTTATTACAGCCAGACAAAATGTCAAAAATTATTCTCAGCCATCCAAGTGCCAAAAACAAAAAAGATAGCCAGCCAAATTGCCTTTTTCTCTATAAAAAATATATAATTTAAGAAGATCGTACTTTCTATAAAATATTTAATTATATGTCTGCTCTATATATTCAAACACCTATTCTAGTTCTAGTAGAACTTTTATTTATATATTTTTTCTATAAATTCAAACTCTTATTCTCTATAAATTCGAACTCCTATTATGCTTCCAATAGAACTTTTAATCGTATGCTTTATAAATACTTATTATACTTCCAATAGAACTTATAATCATATGTCTTCCCTATAAATTCGAACCCTTCTCCTTTATAAATTCGAACACATATTCTAATTCTAATATGCTAATTGATATTTTCATATTTATTAGTGTTTAAAATTCTAGAAAATTAGAAAAATCGATTGAGACGATATTAGAGCGCCACCTAAACTCCCGCTAATCGTATGCTTTATAAATACTTATTATACTTCCAATAGAACTTCTAATCATATGTCTTCCCTATAAATTCGAACCATTCTCCTTTATAAATTCGAACACCTATTCTACTTCTAATATGCTAATTGATATTTTCATATTTATTAGTGTTTAAAATTCTAGAAAATTAGAAAAATCGACTGAGACGATATTAGAGCGCCACCTAAACTCCCGCTATCCTCATTTATATATATATATTGATTATATGATTAAATAAAATAGAATATAATATTTATTATGGAGATTAATTACTTTGTAATATTAATTAAGAAAATTATTAGTAATAATAAGAGTTATTTAATAAATGACATGTATTGTTTACAATTAATAATATAAAATCTTAATGTAAATTTGTTGTTAACGGGATTTGAACCTTGGATTTTTAGAAGAGGAGTTTAAATAGAGAATATTTCTAAATCTAATGATTATCATCTATTTATTAAATATTTAATTGTTAGTATTCTTTTAACGGTTAAATTATTGAACCAAACTATTAACAATTATACACATGTTTGTTTATTATAGATTAGTATATATATATAGGGTCCTACTCTACTACAAACTAAAATTAACTACAAACTACAAACTAAACACTAATTCAATATTTCATGCTAATCTAATGATCAAACTAGGGGTACCCCAATACAAAAAGTGTTTAAAATAATTGGCTCCATTCAGCCAAAAAAAAAAAAAAATTGCTGTTCACGTGATGACGTGGCAGTGGGTTTCACTGGTTAACGGTGCTTCGCACCTTCTTGTACGGCGCTTCGCGCCTTTATCATTATAAAGTTGTAAGGAATGACAATCAATGGTAAAGGTAATAGACGATTGACGGGTGTGTCGAGGGCCTGCGGCCCTCATGACTACCTAATCATCCGTTTACTGTCTTAAATGCTTCGCATTTCCACGGCAAGTTTTTTTTTTTTTTTTTGGTGGATAGAGCCAATTATTTTAAGCATTTTTTGTGAAGGTATCCTTGGCGGGAACCTCAGAATAAATGAAATATAATTAATCAAGTGTTAGTTTGTAGTTTGTATTTAAGGATTGGTTTGTATTTGAGCAAAAGCCAATATATATATATATATATATATATATATATATATATATATATATATATATATATATTATTTTCGTATGTTTGCATACTAATAATCTGGAGGTATATATCTTGTACGGGAAAAATAAAATTAAATAAATTCCTACTTGATTAAATCATATGATATATTCTTTAAATAAATCCCTACTTGATTAAATCATATGATATATTCTGGTACCGTTTTCTCACGGTACATCAAAACAGTCATCAATCTATACTCTATACTCTGTCTCATCCCATCATCCACGGTTTGTACTACGGCAAGCAATATGTCAAAGGAAAGTATATAAAGAAACAAAGTAATTTATACAATTATAAATATTTAGTAAGTCGACTATACCATTTTAAGATAAATCAAATGCCGACTCCACCATTTAAGAAATCTGTAAAATCAAAACTGATGAACCTGTAAATTGAAAACTTAAAGTAAGCAGGGATTGTAAATACAAACAGGTAACATCAATGCATTTACCGACAACACGAACAGAAATATATTAAACAAAAAATAAGTTAGATTAGTTTATATAGACGCGACATGTTTTTTACTTATCCAAGTTTTTTCCCGTATGAATTTGAATACTTATTTTACTTTTAATAGAACTTAAATTATATGTTAAATTTAAACATTATATGTCAACATCTATTATACTTCCAATATAACTTACAATTATATGTTTTTTATAAATTCGAATATCTATTTTACTTTTAATATAATAAATAATATTTTAATTAAACTAAAACCAAGAAAACGGCAGTTAGAATCTCAAATCTTCCCCGTCCATAGTTGAATGGACTATTTGCTGGCAACCGGGAAATATGTAAAAGATAAAGAATATTGTTCCTAAGATTGCCTCATTAAATTTTATGATATACTTTCCTTAAAATCAAGTCGAGTTTTAAATGTGTTGCTAATCTAATTGCTAATTATATATAATTAACTAGCATTTCACCCGTGTTACGCACCGAAAGCATAATTTTAAAATTTTAAAATAGTTACAAAAATATATAGTGTATCAAAAAATAAATTATTTTGTTATATTTTATTTTGAGAATAACGAACTCGATATGCATCTCAAGTAACTTTCCTCAAATTATGTGTAATTGTGTGAACGCATGTTAAAAGATTTTGAAAAATTATGTATATAAAAAAAAGATTAATATCAAAACACATTCATTTGATATATGATAAAATTTCCCAGAGATATATATCAATTTTCTTATTCCCTTTTGTTTTTTTTCCAAGTAATTTAACGACATTTTATGCTTTTTTTTACAAAAATTTCGGTTCAATATAATCATGTTTTGAGGATCAAGCGTAGAGAACAATTAAAACATAATTATTAATAGAAAAATAAATCAAATACATATTTTTCATTTTATAAATGCAATTAAAATGAAATTGAGCAACTTTTTTGGAGTAATTCTAGAGTTCCCAAAAAAATTTCCAAAAAAAAATCATTGGATAAAATTTATTATTTAATTAATATAAACATTTTATTTTAATCATTATTAATAAAAAAGATAATTTTATTAAAATTTAAGTATAAAATTATCGTCAATTTATACCAATTGCATTGATATTATCAAACAATTATCATGACATTCACATCCCCGCTCAAATATTCTAAGACCCTTTTTTATTGTTTTTTCTTAATTTTATTTTTCATTTGACTTCTCTTATTTTTTAGAATATTTCAACCAAGTTCATAAGTTTTTTATCCATATTTTAAGTTTTGTTATTTTGAAAATTTGGTATATTTAAATGTGCAGTACAATGGATTTCTATAATTTTTAGGGTGAGTGCCCAAAATGCCCAATTTTCAATCTTCATGGCCCTCTCTACCCCATTCCAAAAAAACGGCCCAAAATACCCCATAGGTACGCTACTTCGTGCTGCAAAACAGCTATTGCGCCGTTTCGTCATGCGCATCACCCCCTGTTTCGGCATTTCATCCCCCGCATTAGGCCTGACGCGGCACACCAGACAGCAAAATAGAGCATATGCGCTACAATCTAAAAAAAATGAAAAAACAGATGCGCTACCCGAAATTCAGTATTAGGGGGGTAGGTGAGGGCCATGCATCTTGGATTTGGTCCATTTTGGGCATTATCTCTAATTTTTATTATATTAATATTCAAAATATTTGCATGGGTCACGATTAATTTTTTGAATATATATTAAAATTTATAAACAATTATTTCTAACGACCGTTATAAATCATTAGATTGTCTCTTAAAAAAGGTTGCATGTTTCAGCGATATGAGAAATAATCATTACTGTGCAAGATCCATTAACGAACATAATTATGATAAAGGAAAACTTTCATCTAATCTAGTTTCCTATGTGTTTGTTCCATATCATTTTTACAAATTTTATGTACTTTTATTAGTGAATTGATTTTTTATAGAAAAATAAACATTATCAATTAACCAAACAAATTCAATATATCCTGTTCTTTGAGTAAGATATGACTCTTAGAGTTTATGGTGATTGCCATCAACTTGTTTTTAATGACAACTTAAAATGTGTATATTCAGTTTGGGAGTTTGTATGTTGAATTTTTTATTATTTTCCATTAGATAATGGTATATTAAATATTAGTTTTTTAACCCATAAATATGGAATGAAATTTCAGTCGATTTGATGGTACCAGATCCGAACCCCAAATTTTTGGATATACCAAACCCGAATTTTTGGATTTAGGTTTGGATATAAATTTTTCCCGAAATAGTTTTGATTTTCATTTGAATTTAAGTTGTACCAAACCGATATCCTATCCGAAATTCGAAACCCGATACGTAAATAATATAATATTATATTTTGAAATTATTTTATGTAATATTTTAGATGTAAGACATATTATTTTATTTATTTTTATTCTAATATTTCATTAGAAATAGTCAATACTAATTTTGTAATTAGAACTTCTATTTCTCAATCTCAAATTTTATTGATATATTTAAGATGTAATTTTTTTTACTTTACATAAAATTTTCATTTCTGTGTATAAAAAGAATTATTTTTTAAACATATTTTAAATTATACTTAATATGTTAGTTCGTATAATATGTTATATTGTTTGCGTTTAGCAATTATTTTAATTTTGACTACATTATTACTAATTTCAGATACAAAAAAAATGCAAATCTAATTCGAAATCCGACGAATTTGGTTTTAGATATTTAGTTTTGGATTTGGATTTATTTTTAAAACCCAAAAATATTTGGATGTGTGTTTGGATTTTACAAATTTTGGATCAAATCCAACCCGTTATCAACCAAATGCGTAAAATAAGACATTTGAAAATGAGTATCGCCTATCTGTTTTCTATTTGACTAACATGTTAAAATAGAAAACTGTACATGAAACTAAAATCAAATGTGTAATATATAAACACGTAATCATATTATATATAGGGATTCATGTGCCTGAGGATGACCTCAGGGTTCTACCTGAGGTTAAAAGGTTTTCAATACAAGTTTAAGGATATTTAGGTAAATTATTTGAGAAAAAAATGATATTTACAAAAATGCCCCTGCGGGGCCACTTAATTTATAATCTATTTATGTTATAACCTCATGATAGATCCCTGAGGACAACCTCAGGCCCATTTTTCTCTTATTATATATGTGTCCTTGTAATTTAATTATCGGGTTAAAAAACATGAAATTCATTTTTCATTTAACAGTGAGTATATTTTTCCGACATATATTAAAATAAAGCGCTTACGTAGATCTGAAAAAT
The DNA here is from genome assembly GCA_036435485.1 of Saposhnikovia divaricata. Lineage (NCBI taxonomy): Eukaryota > Viridiplantae > Streptophyta > Magnoliopsida > Apiales > Apiaceae > Saposhnikovia > Saposhnikovia divaricata. The sequence continues at coordinate 132,307,073 of CM071599.1, read as the reverse complement.
CGCATGTGTTGTGTACATTCATGCCATGTATCTTTGGGGTCTTGCATGAAAATGACATGAAATTCTTTTATGTACCCATGATTTGAATACAAAATGCTACACCCTCCGTCCCTTTGAATTCTTAACATTTGGGATAAAGGGTTCGACACGAATTTCAAGATTTCTATAAAGTATAGTTTCATTAATTATTTTAAATTATTTTTTCTTTTGAATAAAAATTTAATGTTAAAACTTTAATTTTTTAAAAAAATTAAAAAAAAGTAAGTTATTGAATTATACTTTATATACACCTTAAAATGCGTATCGAGTCTTATATCTGAAATGTTAAGAATTCAATAGGATGGAGGGAGGACTAAACTACACAATTTTTTTTGTACACGAAACGAAAATAATATGCGAAAAGAAAATATATGACAATTACATGTAATGTTACTCTCTGCCCATGTTATCTAAGTATGTTACAAAATATGACAACATTGAGATGTTACAAAATAAAACTAAGAGTAGAGTACATCAAAATGAAGCCCTCTTTTTTTTAAAAAATAAATTTATTCATTGTTAATTAATATCTCTGTTTGATTAGAATCTATCTACCAAGTTATTATAATTTTTACCTTTATTTAAGGTTTTGTTGATATTAAAAATAAATATTATTAACCAACCAAGTAAATTCGATATGTCTGCTCTTATATTAGAATATAAGAATTGAATACAATTATTTGAATTTAAGAATACAAAATTAAATGGGGCACCTTTTATTAGAAACAATATATAATATTAAACTATCTAGTTATCAATAATATTGATTTTAAACGTTTGCTATAGCCGTTTCTCTCTCTTTTTCTCTCCTAAAAAATATTAAACTAAAGTTTAGGGGTTGACATCTACATTTGGGTTGATGATAAGCTCATTTTTATTATTTTCCCTGATTTTTCTTTGTTTTTTAATAAATTTATCTCTTTATTAAGAGTCTAGTACCACATTGATGGGTTTTATCTACTGATATTAGGGGTGTTCGCGGTGCGGGCGGTGCGGTTTTTTCCTCAAACCGCAAACCAAACCGCGCATGCGGTTTGAACAAATTTCCAAACCGCAACCGCACCACGTAACACAAAAACCGCGAAAACCGCACCACGAAAAAGCGGTGCGGTGCGGTTTGTGCAGTTTAAAATTAATTATATTAGTTATTATATAAAATAAATATTTTTTTTGATAATGTACATTGTTTGTTCATCTAGTTAATCTTAAGCCAATCATATCAGTCTATAATTAAAAATAAAAACATGCATGTAATCCATAATACTAAATTTGTAATAATAAAGTTAGATTTTTGTATAAAATGAAAGTCAATAAAGGATGAATTAATATATATATAATGTAATAAATACGTCACTGTGAGGTATTAACCTAATTAACTTTTTAGTATTATTAATAAGTTTGGACTGAACATGTTAATTTAAATGGACTGATCGCTAATAGACTTATAAAATATATAAAATAGATATAATATATGTTTATATATATATAAATATATTTTATTAAATATTGCGGTGCGGTGCGGTTTGAACCGCGTGACTGAAATTCGAAACCGCAACCCGCACCGCACCGCGCGGTTTGTCAAAATTTTAAACCGCAACCGCACCACGAAAAATAAAAACCACGCTTCGCGGTGCGGTGTGGTGCGGTGCGGGCGGTTTTTGCGGTTTTTGCGGTTTGATGAACACCCCTAACTGATATATTGGATTTTGTACTTTCTCCTTGTGAATGATAACTCCAATTTCTTTTTCTTGATTTTACTTTATTTTTCAATAAATACATCTCTTTATTGAGAGTCTAGTATCCCGTTAGTGGATTTTGTCTATCCATATATTGGATTTTGTTCTTTTTCTTTTGCGAGTAGGTTCCTTTATTTTGGCATCTGAGATCTTAGATCTACATGATTTTGTTATATTGGTTCATTTGGATAATATAGAATCGCAATTATAGTTAGTTGTTTGAATACGTTCTCACAAATCACATATGTATTTCCCTCACGATTAGAATAAATTGTTGGATTATTTCGTAGAAAGACTATACATTTCAATGATATAAGCGAGTGATGTACCACAATTTAAGATTTAATCAACAATTGTAGTTTGGATTAAGGAAACCTTGTTACCTTGATATGATCTATTTTAATATGTGTTTGAAGATGTATGATTTTTTATTGATAAATTATTTACCTATAAAAAATATTGATTTAGAAAAAAATTTGAATAATTATTTGTGTAAATGACATATGCCCTTTTGTTGATAAATTAATAACTTATCAAAAAAATAATGATTTATTAGATTTTTTTGCGTTGAGTTGAAAAATTTTCTATGAAAATATTCATTAACAATAATTGATTCTGTAATAAATTTTATTTTTTGGATTGATAATTTATACACCAAGTAATGTCTAATACTATTTGAGAGTGTACTCAGTATCTTGAATACTTCAAATATATCGTCAAGTCAATTTATTCGTCCCATTAAGTTTTGCATAAATAAAATATACCGATAAGTAAAATGTTAATGATAATTGGTTTAAAATTCAATTTTTAATATTTTAATTGGTTGAATTTTGCTTTTTTTTTAATAACCGATTAATTTAAAAGTTTGTATAACTTAAATTTTGAAGGTGTGTTTAGAATAGTATAGTAACTATTTTTTAATTTTTAAAATATTAAATTGAATAAGAGTAGATTTATTCAAATTTGTTTGCACATTAAGATTGTAGATCGAGTGTTTGAGATATAAAAATATTATATTTTATAATATAGATAAATAGACCCATGCATTAAAATAATATGTTTGTATTAAAAATAATTAATAAATACGCAATTTTGAAAAATGGCTTCATACATAGAGAGTGGCGCAAAGAACAGATGTGCTAATATATAATAATATAATTGTGATTGATTTTTATAATTAATTTAATTTTACTGGTAAATTCTAATTGGCTCTTATATATTTTTATGAAAATTACTTCGTAATATATAATAATGCAATTATAATTAATTGTAAAACAAAAGAGTGAAAAATTCATATTGCAAAAATCGCTTAATATTATATATATTTTTAATCCTAATTGATTTTAATTTAAAATATTAATTTATTATTAATATATGTTGACATTAAAAAAATATGTAAATGTTAAATGAAACCATTACTATATTTAAATTAGAATTGTTAACTAATCATGGGTAGTATAATATGATGAGAATGATAAATAAGAAAATTTTTAATATAATATGATTGTTCAAAATTTTAGGAATGAACTCTGATTGTTCCTAAAATAATTTATAATTTTATGATTGATTAACTGCATTGTGGCATTGTGTTTGTGTCTGTAAAATTAAAAAGAGGAAATTTTGTGATCATCAAGATTACTAATTATGGTAATATTTGTTTTTCTTGATTAATTTATTATAAATATTTCTTGAAATTAAAAAGGTATGTAATATATGATTTAAGATTTAATCAACAATTGTAGTTTGGATTAAGGAAACCTTGTTACCTTGATATGATCTATTTTAATATGTGTTTGAAGATGTATGATTTTTTATTGATAAATTATTTACCTATAAAAAATATTGATTTAGAAAAAAAATTTGAATAATTATTTGTGTAGATGACATATGCCCTTTTGTTGATAAATTAATAACTTATCAAAAAAATAATGATTTATTAGATTTTTTTGAGTTGAGTTGAAAAATTTTCTATGAAAATATTCATTAACAATAATTGATTCTGTAATAAATTTTATTTTTTGGATTGATAATTTATACACCAAGTAATGTCTAATACTATTTGAGAGTGTACTCAGTATCTTGAATACTTCAAATATATCGTCAAGTCAATTTATTCGTCCCATTAAGTTTTGCATAAATAAAATATACCGATAAGTAAAATGTTAATGATAATTGGTTTAAAATTCAATTTTTAATATTTTAATTGGTTGAATTTTGCTTTTTTTTTTAATAACCGATTAATTTAAAAGTTTGTATAACTTAAATTTTGAAGGTGTGTTTAGAATAGTATAGTAACTATTTTTTAATTTTTAAAATATTAAATTGAATAAGAGTAGATTTATTCAAATTTGTTTGCACCTTAAGATTGTAGATCGAGTGTTTGAGATATAAAAATATTATATTTTATAATATAGATAAATAGACCCAAGCATTAAAATAATATGTTTGTATTAAAAATAATTAATAAATACGCAATTTTGAAAAATGGCTTCATACATAGAGAGTGGCGCAAAGAACAGATGTGCTAATATATAATAATATAATTGTGATTGATTTTTAAAATTAATTTAATTTTACTGGTAAATTCTAATTGGCTCTTATATATTTTTATGAAAATTACTTCGTAATATATAATAATGCAATTATAATTAATTGTAAAACAAAAGAGTGAAAAATTCATATTGCAAAAATCGCTTAATATTATATATATTTTTAATTCTAATTGATTTTAATTTAAAATATTAATTTATTATTAATATTTGTTGACATTAAAAAAATATGTAAATGTTAAATGAAACCATTACTATATTTAAATTAGAATTGTTAACTAATCATGGGTAGTATAATATGATGAGAATGATAAATAAGAAAATTTTTAATATAATATGATTGTTCAAAATTTTAGGAATGAACTCTGATTGTTCCTAAAATAATTTATAATTTTATGATTGATTAACTGCATTGTGGCATTGTGTTTGTGTCTGTAAAATTAAAAAGAGGAAATTTTGTGATCATCAAGATTACTAATTATGGTAATATTTGTTTTTCTTGATTAATTTATTATAAATATTTCTTGAAATTAAAAAGGTATGTAATATATGATTTAAGATTTAATCAACAATTGTAGTTTGGATTAAGGAAACCTTGTTACCTTGATATGATCTATTTTAATATGTGTTTGAAGATGTATGATTTTTTATTGATAAATTATTTACCTATAAAAAATATTGATTTAGAAAAAAATTTGAATAATTATTTGTGTAGATGACATATGCCCTTTTGTTGATAAATTAATAACTTATCAAAAAAATAATGATTTATTAGATTTTTTTGCGTTGAGTTGACAAATTTTCTATGAAAATATTCATTAACAATAATTGATTCTGTAATAAATTTTATTTTTTGGATTGATAATTTATACACCAAATAATGTCTAATACTATTTGAGAGTGTACTCAGTATCTTGAATACTTCAAATATATCGTCAAGTCAATTTATTCGTCCCATTAAGTTTTGCATAAATAAAATATACCGATAAGTAAAATGTTAATGATAATTGGTTTAAAATTCAATTTTTAATATTTTAATTGGTTGAATTTTGCTTTTTTTTAATAACCGATTAATTTAAAAGTTTGTATAACTTAAATTTTGAAGGTGTGTTTAGAATAGTATAGTAACTATTTTTTAATTTTTAAAATATTAAATTGAATAAGAGTAGATTTATTCAAATTTGTTTGCACCTTATGATTGTAGATCGAGTGTTTGAGATATAAAAATATTATATTTTATAATATAGATAAATAGACCCATGCATTAAAATAATATGTTTGTATTAAAAATAATTAATAAATACGCAATTTTGAAAAATGGCTTCATACATAGAGAGTGGCGCAAAGAACAGATGTGCTAATATATAATAATATAATTGTGATTGATTTTTATAATTAATTTAATTTTACTGGTAAATTCTAATTGGCTCTTATATATTTTTATGAAAATTACTTCGTAATATATAATAATGCAATTATAATTAATTGTAAAACAAAAGAGTGAAAAATTCATATTGCAAAAATCGCTTAATATTATATATATTTTTAATCCTAATTGATTTTAATTTAAAATATTAATTTATTACTAATATTTGTTGACATTAAAAAAATATGTAAATGTTAAATGAAGCCATTACTATATTTAAATTAGAATTGTTAACTAATCATGGGTAGTATAATATGATGAGAATGATAAATAAGGAAATTTTTAATATAATATGATTGTTCAAAATTTTAGGAATGAACTATGATTGTTCCTAAAATAATTTATAATTTTATGATTGATTAACTGCATTGTGGCATTGTGTTTGTGTCTGTAAAATTAAAAAGAGGAAATTTTGTGATCATCAAGATTACTAATTATGGTAATATTTGTTTTTCATGATTAATTTATTATAAATATTTCTTGAAATTAAAAAGGTATGTAATATATGATTTAAGATTTAATCAACAATTGTAGTTTGGATTAAGGAAACCTTGTTACCTTGATATGATCTATTTTAATATGTGTTTGAAGATGTATGATTTTTTATTGATAAATTATTTACCTATAAAAAATATTGATTTAGGAAAAAATTTGAATAATTATTTGTGTAGATGACATATGCCCTTTTGTTGATAAATTAATAACTTATCAAAAAAATAATGATTTATTAGATTTTTTTGCGTTGAGTTGACAAATTTTCTATTAAAATATTCATTAACAATAATTGATTCTGTAATAAATTTTATTTTTTGGATTGATAATTTATACACCAAATAATGTCTAATACTATTTGAGAGTGTACTCAGTATCTTGAATACTTCAAATATATCGTCAAGTCAATTTATTCGTCCCATTAAGTTTTGCATAAATAAAATATACCGATAAGTAAAATGTTAATGATAATTGGTTTAAAATTCAATTTTTAATATTTCAATTGGTTGAATTTTGTTTTTTTTAATAACCGATTAATTTAAAAGTTTGTATAACTTAAATTTTGAAGGTGTGTTTAGAATAGTATAGTAACTATTTTTTAATTTTTAAAATATTAAATTGAATAAGAGTAGATTTATTCAAATTTGTTTGCACCTTATGATTGTAGATCGAGTGTTTGAGATATAAAAATATTATATTTTATAATATAGATAAATAGACCCATGCATTAAAATAATATGTTTGTATTAAAAATAATTAATAAATACGCAATTTTGAAAAATGGCTTCATACATAGAGAGTGGCGCAAAGAACAGATGTGCTAATATATAATAATATAATTGTGATTGATTTTTATAATTAATTTAATTTTACTGGTAAATTCTAATTGGCTCTTATATATTTTTATGAAAATTACTTCGTAATATATAATAATGCAATTATAATTAATTGTAAAACAAAAGAGTGAAAAATTCATATTGCAAAAATCGCTTAATATTATATATTTTTTTAATCCTAATTGATTTTAATTTAAAATATTAATTTATTATTAATATTTGTTGACATTAAAAAAATATGTAAATGTTAAATGAAGCCATTACTATTTTTAAATTAGAATTGTTAACTAATCATGGGTAGTATAATATGATGAGAATGATAAATAAGGAAATTTTTAATATAATATGATTGTTCAAAATTTTAGGAATGAACTCTGATTGTTCCTAAAATAATTTATAATTTTATGATTGATTAACTGCATTGTGGCATTGTGTTTGTGTCTGTAAAATTAAAAAGAGGAAATTTTGTGATCATCAAGATTACTAATTATGGTAATATTTGTTTTTCTTGATTAATTTATTATAAATATTTCTTGAAATTAAAAAGGTATGTAATATATGATTTAAGATTTAATCAACAATTGTAGTTTGGATTAAGGAAACCTTGTTACCTTGATATGATCTATTTTAATATGTGTTTGAAGATGTATGATTTTTTATTGATAAATTATTTACCTATAAAAAATATTGATTTAGAAAAAAATTTGAATAATTATTTGTGTAGATGACATATGCCCTTTTGTTGATAAATTAATAACTTATCAAAAAAATAATGATTTATTAGATTTTTTTGCGTTGAGTTGACAAATTTTCTATGAAAATATTCATTAACAATAATTGATTCTGTAATAAATTTTATTTTTTGAATTGATAATTTATACACCAAATAATGTCTAATACTATTTGAGAGTGTACTCAGTATCTTGAATACTTCAAATATATCGTCAAGTCAATTTATTCGTCCCATTAAGTTTTGCATAAATAAAATATACCGATAAGTAAAATGTTAATGATAATTGGTTTAAAATTCAATTTTTAATATTTCAATTGGTTGAATTTTGTTTTTTTTTAATAACCGATTAATTTAAAAGTTTGTATAACTTAAATTTTGAAGGTGTGTTTAGAATAGTATAGTAACTATTTTTTAATTTTTAAAATATTAAATTGAATAAGAGTAGATTTATTCAAATTTGTTTGCACCTTATGATTGTAGATCGAGTGTTTGAGATATAAAAATATTATATTTTATAATATAGATAAGTAGACCCATGCATTAAAATAATATGTTTGTATTAAAAATAATTAACAAATACGCAATTTTGAAAAATGGCTTCATACATAGAGAGTGGCGCAAAGAACAGATGTGCTAATATATAATAATATAATTGTGATTGATTTTTATAATTAATTTAATTTTACTGGTAAATTCTAATTGGATCTTATATATTTTTATGAAAATTACTTCATAATATATAATAATGCAATTATAATTAATTGTAAAACAAAAGAGTGAAAAATTCATATTGCAAAAATCGCTTAATATTATATATTTTTTTAATCCTAATTGATTTTAATTTAAAATATTAATTTATTATTAATATTTGTTGACATTAAAAAAATATGTAAATGTTAAATGAAGCCATTACAATATTTAAATTAGAATTGTTAACTAATCATGGGTAGTATAATATGATGAGAATGATAAATAAGGAAATTTTTAATATAATATGATTGTTCAAAATTTTAGGAATGAACTATGATTGTTCCTAAAATAATTTATAATTTTATGATTGATTAACTGCATTGTGGCATTGTGTTTGTGTCTGTAAAATTAAAAAGAGGAAATTTTGTGATCATCAAGATTACTAATTATGGTAATATTTGTTTTTCTTCATTAATTTATTATAAATATTTCTTGAAATTAAAAAGGTATGTAATATATGATTTAAGATTTAATCAACAATTGTAGTTTGGATTAAGGAAACCTTGTTATTTTAATATGTGTTTGAAGATGTATGATTTTTTATTGATAAATTATTTACCTATAAAAAATATTGATTTAGAAAAAAGTTTGAATAATTATTTGTGTAGATGACATATGCCCTTTTGTTGATAAATTAATAACTTATCAAAAAAATAATGATTTATTAGATTTTTTGCGTTGAGTTGACAAATTTTCTATGAAAATATTCATTAACAATAATTGATTCTGTAATAAATTTTATTTTTTGGATTGATAATTTATACACCAAATAATGTCTAATACTATTTGAGAGTGTACTCAGTATCTTGAATACTTCAAATATATCGTCAAGTCAATTTATTCGTCCCATTAAGTTTTGCATAAATAAAATATACCGATAAGTAAAATGTTAATGATAATTGGTTTAAAATTCAATTTTTAATATTTTAATTGGTTGAATTTTGCTTTTTTTTTAATAACCGATTAATTTAAAAGTTTGTATAACTTAAATTTTGAAGGTGTGTTTAGAATAGTATAGCAACTATTTTTTAATTTTTAAAATATTAAATTGAATAAGAGTAGATTTATTCAAATTTGTTTGCACCTTATGATTGTAGATCGAGTGTTTGAGATATAAAAATATTAAATAATTAATAAATACGCAATTTTGAAAAATGGCTTCATACATAGAGAGTGGCGCAAAGAACAGATGTGCTAATATATAATAATATAATTGTGATTGATTTTTATAATTAATTTAATTTTACTGGTAAATTCTAATTGGCTCTTATATATTTTTATGAAAATTACTTCGTAATATATAATAATGCAATTATAATTAATTGTAAAACAAAAGAGTGAAAAATTCATATTGCAAAAATCGCTTAATATTATATATATTTTTAATCCTAATTGATTTTAATTTAAAATATTAATTTATTACTAATATTTGTTGACATTAAAAAAATATGTAAATGTTAAATGAAGCCATTACTATATTTAAATTAGAATTGTTAACTAATCATGGGTAGTATAATATGATGAGAATGATAAATAAGGAAATTTTTAATATAATATGATTGTTCAAAATTTTAGGAATGAACTCTGATTGTTCCTAAAATAATTTATAATTTTATGATTGATTAACTGCATTGTGGCATTGTGTTTGTGTCTGTAAAATTAAAAAGAGGAAATTTTGTGATCATCAAGATTACTAATTATGGTAATATTTGTTTTTCATGATTAATTTATTATAAATATTTCTTGAAATTAAAAAGGTATGTAATATATGATTTAAGATTTAATCAACAATTGTAGTTTGGATTAAGGAAACCTTGTTACATTGATATGATCTATTTTAATATGTGTTTGAAGATGTATGATTTTTTATTGATAAATTATTTACCTATAAAAAATATTGATTTAGGAAAATATTTGAATAATTATTTGTGTAGATGACATATGCCCTTTTGTTGATAAATTAATAACTTATCAAAAAAATAATGATTTATTAGATTTTTTTGCGTTGAGTTGACAAATTTTCTATGAAAATATTCATTAACAATAATTGATTCTGTAATAAATTTTATTTTTTGGATTGATAATTTATACACCAAATAATGTCTAATACTATTTGAGAGTGTACTCAGTATCTTGAATACTTCAAATATATCGTCAAGTCAATTTATTCGTCCCCTTAAGTTTTGCATAAATAAAATATACCGATAAGTAAAATGTTAATGATAATTGGTTTAAAATTCAATTTTTAATATTTCAATTGGTTGAATTTTGTTTTTTTAATAACCGATTAATTTAAAAGTTTGTATAACTTAAATTTTGAAGGTGTGTTTAGAATAGTATAGTAACTATTTTTTAATTTTTAAAATATTAAATTGAATAAGAGTAGATTTATTCAAATTTGTTTGCACCTTATGATTGTAGATCGAGTGTTTGAGATATAAAAATATTATATTTTATAATATAGATAAATAGACCCATGCATTAAAATAATATGTTTGTATTAAAAATAATTAATAAATACGCAATTTTGAAAAATGGCTTCATACATAGAGAGTGGCGCAAAGAACAGATGTGCTAATATATAATAATATAATTGTGATTGATTTTTATAATTAATTTAATTTTACTGGTAAATTCTAATTGGCTCTTATATATTTTTATGAAAATTACTTCGTAATATATAATAATGCAATTATAATTAATTGTAAAACAAAAGAGTGAAAAATTCATATTGCAAAAATCGCTTAATATTATATATATTTTTAATCCTAATTGATTTTAATTTAAAATATTAATTTATTATTAATATTTGTTGACATTAAAAAATATGTAAATGTTAAATGAAGCCATTACTATTTTTAAATTAGAATTGTTAACTAATCATGGGTAGTATAATTTGATGAGAATGATAAATAAGGAAATTTTTAATATAATATGATTGTTCAAAATTTTAGGAATGAACTCTGATTGTTCCTAAAATAATTTATAATTTTATGATTGATTAACTGCATTGTGGCATTGTGTTTGTGTCTGTAAAATTAAAAAGAGGAAATTTTGTGATCATCAAGATTACTAATTATGGTAATATTTGTTTTTCTTGATTAATTTATTATAAATATTTCTTGAAATTAAAAAGGTATGTAATATATGATTTAAGATTTAATCAACAATTGTAGTTTGGATTAAGGAAACCTTGTTACCTTGATATGATCTATTTTAATATGTGTTTGAAGATGTATGATTTTTTATTGATAAATTATTTACCTATAAAAAATATTGATTTAGAAAAAAATTTGAATAATTATTTGTGTAGATGACATATGCCCTTTTGTTGATAAATTAATAACTTATCAAAAAAATAATGATTTATTAGATTTTTTTGCGTTGAGTTGACAAATTTTCTATGAAAATATTCATTAACAATAATTGATTCTGTAATAAATTTTATTTTTTGAATTGATAATTTATACACCAAATAATGTCTAATACTATTTGAGAGTGTACTCAGTATCTTGAATACTTCAAATATATCGTCAAGTCAATTTATTCGTCCCATTAAGTTTTGCATAAATAAAATATACCGATAAGTAAAATGTTAATGATAATTGGTTTAAAATTCAATTTTTAATATTTCAATTGGTTGAATTTTGTTTTTTTTTAATAACCGATTAATTTAAAAGTTTGTATAACTTAAATTTTGAAGGTGTGTTTAGAATAGTATAGTAACTATTTTTTAATTTTTAAAATATTAAATTGAATAAGAGTAGATTTATTCAAATTTGTTTGCACCTTATGATTGTAGATCGAGTGTTTGAGATATAAAAATATTATATTTTATAATATAGATAAGTAGACCCATGCATTAAAATAATATGTTTGTATTAAAAATAATTAATAAATACGCAATTTTGAAAAATGGCTTCATACATAGAGAGTGGCGCAAAGAACAGATGTGCTAATATATAATAATATAATTGTGATTGATTTTTATAATTAATTTAATTTTACTGGTAAATTCTAATTGGATCTTATATATTTTTATGAAAATTACTTCATAATATATAATAATGCAATTATAATTAATTGTAAAACAAAAGAGTGAAAAATTCATATTGCAAAAATCGCTTAATATTATATATTTTTTTAATTCTAATTGATTTTAATTTAAAATATTAATTTATTATTAATATTTGTTGACATTAAAAAAATATGTAAATGTTAAATGAAGCCATTACTATATTTAAATTAGAATTGTTAACTAATCATGGGTAGTATAATATGATGAGAATGATAAATAAGGAAATTTTTAATATAATATGATTGTTCAAAATTTTAGGAATGAACTATGATTGTTCCTAAAATAATTTATAATTTTATGATTGATTAACTGCATTGTGGCATTGTGTTTGTGTCTGTAAAATTAAAAAGAGGAAATTTTGTGATCATCAAGATTACTAATTATGGTAATATTTGTTTTTCTTGATTAATTTATTATAAATATTTCTTGAAATTAAAAAGGTATGTAATATATGATTTAAGATTTAATCAACAATTGTAGTTTGGATTAAGGAAACCTTGTTACCTTGATATGATCTATTTTAATATGTGTTTGAAGATGTATGATTTTTTATTGATAAATTATTTACCTATAAAAAATATTGATTTAGAAAAAAGTTTGAATAATTATTTGTGTAGATGACATATGCCCTTTTGTTGATAAATTAATAACTTATCAAAAAAATAATGATTTATTAGATTTTTTGCGTTGAGTTGACAAATTTTCTATGAATATTCATTAACAATAATTGATTCTGTAATAAATTTTATTTTTTGGATTGATAATTTATACACCAAATAATGTCTAATACTATTTGAGAGTGTACTCAGTATCTTGAATACTTCAAATATATCGTCAAGTCAATTTATTCGTCCCATTAAGTTTTGCATAAATAAAATATACCGATAAGTAAAATGTTAATGATAATTGGTTTAAAATTCAATTTTTAATATTTTAATTGGTTGAATTTTGCTTTTTTTTTAATAACCGATTAATTTAAAAGTTTGTATAACTTAAATTTTGAAGGTGTGTTTAGAATAGTATAGCAACTATTTTTTAATTTTTAAAATATTAAATTGAATAAGAGTAGATTTATTCAAATTTGTTTGCACCTTATGATTGTAGATCGAGTGTTTGAGATATAAAAATATTAAATAATTAATAAATACGCAATTTTGAAAAATGGCTTCATACATAGAGAGTGGCGCAAAGAACAGATGTGCTAATATATAATAATATAATTGTGATTGATTTTTATAATTAATTTAATTTTACTGGTAAATTCTAATTGGCTCTTATATATTTTTATGAAAATTACTTCGTAATATATAATAATGCAATTATAATTAATTGTAAAACAAAAGAGTGAAAAATTCATATTGCAAAAATCGCTTAATATTATATATATTTTTAATCCTAATTGATTTTAATTTAAAATATTAATTTATTACTAATATTTGTTGACATTAAAAAAATATGTAAATGTTAAATGAAGCCATTACTATATTTAAATTAGAATTGTTAACTAATCATGGGTAGTATAATATGATGAGAATGATAAATAAGGAAATTTTTAATATAATATGATTGTTCAAAATTTTAGGAATGAACTCTGATTGTTCCTAAAATAATTTATAATTTTATGATTGATTAACTGCATTGTGGCATTGTGTTTGTGTCTGTAAAATTAAAAAGAGGAAATTTTGTGATCATCAAGATTACTAATTATGGTAATATTTGTTTTTCATGATTAATTTATTATAAATATTTCTTGAAATTAAAAAGGTATGTAATATATGATTTAAGATTTAATCAACAATTGTAGTTTGGATTAAGGAAACCTTGTTACATTGATATGATCTATTTTAATATGTGTTTGAAGATGTATGATTTTTTATTGATAAATTATTTACCTATAAAAAATATTGATTTAGGAAAATATTTGAATAATTATTTGTGTAGATGACATATGCCCTTTTGTTGATAAATTAATAACTTATCAAAAAAATAATGATTTATTAGATTTTTTTGCGTTGAGTTGACAAATTTTCTATGAAAATATTCATTAACAATAATTGATTCTGTAATAAATTTTATTTTTTGGATTGATAATTTATACACCAAATAATGTCTAATACTATTTGAGAGTGTACTCAGTATCTTGAATACTTCAAATATATCGTCAAGTCAATTTATTCGTCCCCTTAAGTTTTGCATAAATAAAATATACCGATAAGTAAAATGTTAATGATAATTGGTTTAAAATTCAATTTTTAATATTTCAATTGGTTGAATTTTGTTTTTTTAATAACCGATTAATTTAAAAGTTTGTATAACTTAAATTTTGAAGGTGTGTTTAGAATAGTATAGTAACTATTTTTTAATTTTTAAAATATTAAATTGAATAAGAGTAGATTTATTCAAATTTGTTTGCACCTTATGATTGTAGATCGAGTGTTTGAGATATAAAAATATTATATTTTATAATATAGATAAATAGACCCATGCATTAAAATAATATGTTTGTATTAAAAATAATTAATAAATACGCAATTTTGAAAAATGGCTTCATACATAGAGAGTGGCGCAAAGAACAGATGTGCTAATATATAATAATATAATTGTGATTGATTTTTATAATTAATTTAATTTTACTGGTAAATTCTAATTGGCTCTTATATATTTTTATGAAAATTACTTCGTAATATATAATAATGCAATTATAATTAATTGTAAAACAAAAGAGTGAAAAATTCATATTGCAAAAATCGCTTAATATTATATATATTTTTAATCCTAATTGATTTTAATTTAAAATATTAATTTATTATTAATATTTGTTGACATTAAAAAATATGTAAATGTTAAATGAAGCCATTACTATTTTTAAATTAGAATTGTTAACTAATCATGGGTAGTATAATTTGATGAGAATGATAAATAAGGAAATTTTTAATATAATATGATTGTTCAAAATTTTAGGAATGAACTCTGATTGTTCCTAAAATAATTTATAATTTTATGATTGATTAACTGCATTGTGGCATTGTGTTTGTGTCTGTAAAATTAAAAAGAGGAAATTTTGTGATCATCAAGATTACTAATTATGGTAATATTTGTTTTTCTTGATTAATTTATTATAAATATTTCTTGAAATTAAAAAGGTATGTAATATATGATTTAAGATTTAATCAACAATTGTAGTTTGGATTAAGGAAACCTTGTTACCTTGATATGATCTATTTTAATATGTGTTTGAAGATGTATGATTTTTTATTGATAAATTATTTACCTATAAAAAATATTGATTTAGAAAAAAATTTGAATAATTATTTGTGTAGATGACATATGCCCTTTTGTTGATAAATTAATAACTTATCAAAAAAATAATGATTTATTAGATTTTTTTGCGTTGAGTTGACAAATTTTCTATGAAAATATTCATTAACAATAATTGATTCTGTAATAAATTTTATTTTTTGAATTGATAATTTATACACCAAATAATGTCTAATACTATTTGAGAGTGTACTCAGTATCTTGAATACTTCAAATATATCGTCAAGTCAATTTATTCGTCCCATTAAGTTTTGCATAAATAAAATATACCGATAAGTAAAATGTTAATGATAATTGGTTTAAAATTCAATTTTTAATATTTCAATTGGTTGAATTTTGTTTTTTTTTAATAACCGATTAATTTAAAAGTTTGTATAACTTAAATTTTGAAGGTGTGTTTAGAATAGTATAGTAACTATTTTTTAATTTTTAAAATATTAAATTGAATAAGAGTAGATTTATTCAAATTTGTTTGCACCTTATGATTGTAGATCGAGTGTTTGAGATATAAAAATATTATATTTTATAATATAGATAAGTAGACCCATGCATTAAAATAA
The DNA here is from genome assembly GCA_036435485.1 of Saposhnikovia divaricata. Classification (NCBI taxonomy): domain Eukaryota; kingdom Viridiplantae; phylum Streptophyta; class Magnoliopsida; order Apiales; family Apiaceae; genus Saposhnikovia; species Saposhnikovia divaricata. The sequence goes on along the minus strand of CM071599.1, from coordinate 132,290,556 downwards.
TATGTTTGTATTAAAAATAATTAATAAATACGCAATTTTGAAAAATGGCTTCATACATAGAGAGTGGCGCAAAGAACAGATGTGCTAATATATAATAATATAATTGTGATTGATTTTTATAATTAATTTAATTTTACTGGTAAATTCTAATTGGATCTTATATATTTTTATGAAAATTACTTCATAATATATAATAATGCAATTATAATTAATTGTAAAACAAAAGAGTGAAAAATTCATATTGCAAAAATCGCTTAATATTATATATTTTTTTAATTCTAATTGATTTTAATTTAAAATATTAATTTATTATTAATATTTGTTGACATTAAAAAAATATGTAAATGTTAAATGAAGCCATTACTATATTTAAATTAGAATTGTTAACTAATCATGGGTAGTATAATATGATGAGAATGATAAATAAGGAAATTTTTAATATAATATGATTGTTCAAAATTTTAGGAATGAACTATGATTGTTCCTAAAATAATTTATAATTTTATGATTGATTAACTGCATTGTGGCATTGTGTTTGTGTCTGTAAAATTAAAAAGAGGAAATTTTGTGATCATCAAGATTACTAATTATGGTAATATTTGTTTTTCTTGATTAATTTATTATAAATATTTCTTGAAATTAAAAAGGTATGTAATATATGATTTAAGATTTAATCAACAATTGTAGTTTGGATTAAGGAAACCTTGTTACCTTGATATGATCTATTTTAATATGTGTTTGAAGATGTATGATTTTTTATTGATAAATTATTTACCTATAAAAAATATTGATTTAGAAAAAAGTTTGAATAATTATTTGTGTAGATGACATATGCCCTTTTGTTGATAAATTAATAACTTATCAAAAAAATAATGATTTATTAGATTTTTTGCGTTGAGTTGACAAATTTTCTATGAATATTCATTAACAATAATTGATTCTGTAATAAATTTTATTTTTTGGATTGATAATTTATACACCAAATAATGTCTAATACTATTTGAGAGTGTACTCAGTATCTTGAATACTTCAAATATATCGTCAAGTCAATTTATTCGTCCCATTAAGTTTTGCATAAATAAAATATACCGATAAGTAAAATGTTAATGATAATTGGTTTAAAATTCAATTTTTAATATTTTAATTGGTTGAATTTTGCTTTTTTTTTAATAACCGATTAATTTAAAAGTTTGTATAACTTAAATTTTGAAGGTGTGTTTAGAATAGTATAGCAACTATTTTTTAATTTTTAAAATATTAAATTGAATAAGAGTAGATTTATTCAAATTTGTTTGCACCTTATGATTGTAGATCGAGTGTTTGAGATATAAAAATATTAAATAATTAATAAATACGCAATTTTGAAAAATGGCTTCATACATAGAGAGTGGCGCAAAGAACAGATGTGCTAATATATAATAATATAATTGTGATTGATTTTTATAATTAATTTAATTTTACTGGTAAATTCTAATTGGCTCTTATATATTTTTATGAAAATTACTTCGTAATATATAATAATGCAATTATAATTAATTGTAAAACAAAAGAGTGAAAAATTCATATTGCAAAAATCGCTTAATATTATATATATTTTTAATCCTAATTGATTTTAATTTAAAATATTAATTTATTACTAATATTTGTTGACATTAAAAAAATATGTAAATGTTAAATGAAGCCATTACTATATTTAAATTAGAATTGTTAACTAATCATGGGTAGTATAATATGATGAGAATGATAAATAAGGAAATTTTTAATATAATATGATTGTTCAAAATTTTAGGAATGAACTATGATTGTTCCTAAAATAATTTATAATTTTATGATTGATTAACTGCATTGTGGCATTGTGTTTGTGTCTGTAAAATTAAAAAGAGGAAATTTTGTGATCATCAAGATTACTAATTATGGTAATATTTGTTTTTCATGATTAATTTATTATAAATATTTCTTGAAATTAAAAAGGTATGTAATATATGATTTGATAGTGTTATTTGAGTCATCTCAAAAAAAGTGTGCCGTGCCTGAGATAATCTCAGAAAAACTATTCTGTAAAAGATAAGGCCCAATGCGTATAATCGAATAACATGTGATAGGCATGTGATATCAATCCAAGAGTATTTACTCATGATGCCAACAACAAACTCTAAAATTAATAACATTGAGATTAAAGAAAATAATGCAGACCCTCTATAATTAATAACGTTGAGATTAAAGAAAATAAAGCAGATCCTCTAAAATTAATAACGTTTTTTTATACAGGGGTTTGTTATTCTTATGTCATTTGGTTTATAAATTCTACTTCTAATAGGTTGAAAAAGTTAATTCGAATTCTACATCTTTATAATTTGGATGTCTTTTTTAATTGGAATATGTTATATTAAAGTTTCATTAATGCATAAATTATGAACCTCTAAGAAAATTAGCAAAATGAATTCCGCCTTATAAATACATATATTACTTCTAATAAAACTTCTAATTATATGTCTCCCTTATAAATTTGAATTATTCTCATCTATAAATTCGAACACCTATTCTACTTCTAATATGTTAACAGATATTTTTATAATTATTAGTGTTTAAAATCCTAAATTTTTAAAAAATTAGAAAAATAGATTGAGACGATCTTAGAGTGTCACCAAAACTCCCGCATAATTATGAACCTCCTCTAAGAAAATTAGAAAAATGAATTCCGCCTTATAAATACATATACTACTTCTAATAGAACTTCTAATTGTATGTCTTCCTTATAAATTTGAATTATTCTGATCTATAAATTCGAACACCTATTCTACTTCTAATATGTTAAAAGATATTTTTATAGTTATTAGTGTTTAAAATCCTAAATTTTTAGAAAATTAGAAAAATAGATTGAGACGATCTTAGAGCGTCACCAAAACTCCAGCGTATCCTCCTTTATATATATATATTGATGATGCTCGTAACATGTCAATGTTTAATATGTAAAATATAACTAAAAGATTATTTATTCATGATGTATATATAATTAAAAATAAATAAATTTCAATGTGATAATCTCTTTGAACGAATGTTCAACGGGTCGGATCAACCTAAATCCATATTCGAATCCGTTAAGATTTTTCAGACTCTGATCAGATCGGATCAGAAGTCGAATATTTTTAGGTCGATCCATATCCGATCCGTTCGGATTCGGGTTATAGGATAAGAGGTCCGATTCGTTTAACAAATTTTTTTTAAATTTTTTTTTTATTTTTTCAATCTATAAAATAGTTTTTTTTAAAAAAAAATTGAAGAAGTAAAAATGAAATTATGAAATAAGCATTGACAAATCCAAATTTATATTTCAATGTAATATTATTTATATAAAATGTATATATTATATATGTTATATATACATTATATATATTACATAAGTATATAAATATACAATAAATATAATATTTTTGAATTGGATCGTTATCGGATCGGATCATACAAAATTCATATTCGTTCGTTATCAGATCGGACCCTTATCGGATCGGATCACTAACAAATCAAATTTTTTCGGAAGGATCATACCTACGAATTTAGCTACGAATCAGATCGAATCGGGTTGGATATCCGATTCATTGATAGACCTAACTGAGTTATGATCATATAAGAATTTACGTTAGTAGTGACTGCTTGATCATCCACAATTGACTTGTGCTTTTTGACCCAGATTAAGAGATATGCATAAGATATAGTTAACACATAAATCACAGTATCTATCTTTTGAATCTAAATAATTTATTTCTACTCTAGAATAAAAAGATGCTTCATAACTACATACTGTTCGAAATATTCTCAAAACTGATATCTAACATAGTGGTAAAAGATCTCAATTTTAAATTAGAGATGAGGGGTTTAATTTTCATTAGCAACAATTTTTTTTATCATTAATATAATATATGAGGGGTAATTTAGTAATTTCATGATAAATAAATTGTCTCATGATGTATTAATGATGAGTTTTTATAATATATTCAAAATTAATGTCTAGCATAGTCGTAAGAAATCCCCCCTTCTAAGTTAGAGGTAAAAGATTCAATCCTTATTCGGAACAACTTTTTTATCATTAATATAATATATGGGGTTGTCTCGCGATATATTAATAATGAGTTTTATGATATATTCAAAATTGATGTCTAGCATAGTGGTAATGAATCTACCTTCTAAGTTAGAGGTCAAGTGGTCAATTCTTATTAGAATCAATTTTTTATCATTAATACAATACTAACTTAAACCCGTGCGATGCACGGATTTCTTTTAATATTATATGACTTTTTTTTATTAATTTGAATTAATTTTTTTAAAATATGAATTTTGGAGGCTTAAATTTTTAAATGAGATGATTTGATAATAATCATATAAACGTTATCCGTGATAATTCTAGGAAATGAGGAATTTTTGTTAAAAAATATTGAAAAGATGATAAATTTTAGTTGAAAAAGGTAATCGGTTAATTATAAGTAATTATAAAATTATTATTTAATTTTAAGAAATATAATGCCCGTGATTTAATTGGAAAAAGAGAGATCTTAGTTAGAAAAAATTAAAAATGAAACATATTTTAGGTGAAAAAGGTAATTGATTAGTTTATAGTAATTACAATTTAATTATGTTATTTTACTAAATAAAACTGCTCGTAATGTTTTTAGAAAATGAGAAATTAATGTTGCCCGTGATATTTTTAGAAAAATAGGGATTTTAGTTAGAAAATATAGAAAAGATAATACGTTTCAGCTGAAAAAGTAAACTGGTTAATTATTAACATTATGATATTGTTATTTTATTTTATTAAATAGAACCACCCGTGATCTAATTGAAAAAGAGAGATTTTAGTTAGAGGAAATAAAAAAGGTAATGTGAAAATTAAAAAGTTGACATGTTTTAGGTGAAAAGGTAATTGATTAGTTTATAATAATTATAATTTAATTTATGTTATTTCACTAAATTAAATTAATCGTAGTGCCTTTAGAAAGTGAAAAATTAATATTGTTCGTGATATTTCTAGAAAAAAGGAATTTTAATTATGAAATATGGAAAAGATGATACGTTTTAACTGAAAAAAGTAATCGGTAATTATTAGTATTATAATATTACTATTTTATTTTATTAAATAGAACCACTCGTGATATAATTGGAAAAAGAGATATTTTAGTTACAGAAAAGAGAAAAGGTAACGTGTTTTGGTTGAAAAGGGTAATTGATTAGTTAATAGTAATTATAATTATAATATAATTATGTTGTTTTATTAAACAAAATTGCTTGTAGTGTTTCTAAGAAAGGAGAAATTTTAGTTAGATAAAATATAAAAGATATTGTGTTTTACCTGAAAAAGGAAATTAATTAGTTACTGAAAAAAGAAATTGATTATTTAGTGAAAAAATAGGAAAGGTAATATGTTTAACCTGAAAAGAAAATTGATTAGTTATTAAGAGGGATTTTATATGTAATTAAGTAGGGGTAAATAAGTAAAATCAATAGGTACCGTACCAACCAAACTTTTTATGTTTCGGCTTTTATATAAAAGTATAGATATGGGGGTTGTCTCGCGATATGTTAATAATGAGTTTTATAATATATACAAAACTCATGTCTAGCATAGCGGTAAAAACTCTCACCTTCATGCTAGAGGTTAATGGTTTGAATCTCACTAGGAACAATTTCTTTATTATTAGTATAATATAGGAAGGGTAAATCAGTAATTTTATATTGAATAAATTGTCTCACCAAACCCCTTGTTGGGCTATTAATAATATAATAATAGATATATATAATATATTTTGACATGTGGGAACTTATTGTAATTTAACATACATGTGAACACACATACATTTGTACTTTTTTTTAAAGAAAGTTTGTACTATCTTTTTTGTGTTGGTTTATATTTATTTTAAGGGCATTATATTAAAATTTATTTTTGATTTTAGTTTTCTAAATTAAAATATTTTATTTAATTAGCGTTTGTTTTGTAGATTATATTTTGTTGAATTTTGGTGTTATTTCCAATTATGCAATGTTTCTTATTACTTTTTTAATATCTTGTTTTACCATATATATTCTAACATTTCCAAGGACATTTATTACTCTAACATTTATATCGCAGTAAATTAAGACATAATAAATTAAAGTAGAATAATCCATAGAACATAATCATCAAATAACAAAATAGTCTTTCCTAGAAGCACAATTACATTGTCTCTAGGGCACTATCACTATCATCTACTATCTTTTATATTTTTTTGTTGGTTTATATTTGTTTTAAGTGCATTATATTCAAGTTTATTGTTGATTTTAGTTTTCTAAATTCAGGATTTTTTTTTTGAATTAGCGTTTGTTTTGAAGATTATATTTTGTTGAATTTTGGTGTCATTTCCAATTATGACATGTTTTTTGAGTACTTTTTTAATATCTTGTTTTACCATATATATTCTTTTAAAAAAAATCTTTTGTAATTAAATGTAAATTCTTGTTTTTTAAAAAATTATTTTTAAAATTGAAATTATGCTGGTATGCTTTGTTTACTTGTTTATTATATATAAAGAATGAATTTTTGACTTATTTTTAATTATGATTTTTTGCTATTTTATCTTTGTTTGTTAATTGTGTTTAAGTTTTGTGATACCGTATAACTTGACTCCTTAAGCCAATTTTATGTAGGATATTATATAGGATATAATATTTACTTTATATATATATATATATATATATATATAGGATATTATATAGGATATAATATTTACTTTTTAATCTCTGACGACCAAACGACGACCACCTAAACCTTCTTACGCTAATTATATGTAGGATATAATTGTTGAGTATGAAATACACACACAAGAAAATACAGCGGGGGGTGAATGTATTTTCAAACTTTTCTTTGAATATGAATCTTAAGAACGTTTGTTTGATGATTTGAATCTGTTTGATGTTTGTGTAGCTAAGTGTGTGTTTGTGCTTAACAAGATAAGTATGCGGAAATAAGAAATACAAGAACACAGTACTTACTTTAATCTAATATGGTATTAGATAAAGATTTGCTACAACCTGTGAATACAAATGTTAGTATTCTCAGCTGCATTTTTCTCAGAGAGATGTTCTAAGTTGTTATGAGAAAACTCAATAATGCTTCTTAAAACTCTCTCTTACTGCTAGAGAAGTGAGGTTGTACACTTATAGAACATGTGTACACTATACTTACTACAAATGATAGAACAGACAAATCTACTTTATAACTTATCTATCCCTATTTCGGAATACGTCCAGGCAGCATGTAATTTTGACTTTCTTTAACCTGCCCAGATCCACTTCTTTAGCAGCTTGTCTCCTGTAACAACTCTCTGAGCTTCTTTGTAGACTTTCTAAAAACACTTTACAGTACTGTGGTCCTGAAAGTGTTTTGGCTTGTTGCAGACTTCTGACTTGTACAGCTTCAGTATTTTGTCTTCAAGAATCCATTCGAGAAATGGTTAAGTGATTGATTCGAGAACTAGGATTGTCTTACTAGATAACACTCAGTTCTTGAATAATGTATAATTAAGATGTCGAACCACTTCTTGAAATAGCTGTATCTTCAGGAATCCTTGAGTTATCGAATAGAGCATTTGACTTGTCAAATTCCCTGAGATGTCGAATAGCTTCTTAAGTCCTTGAGATATCGAATGAGACTTTGTAGACTCTTTGAGAACTCGAATGTTACTTTGACTTGTTGACTTCTTGAGTTCTCGAACAGTATCTTTTGAGATATCAAATCCCTGACCTCGACTTCTCGTATAAATCAAAATACTTCTCGAATTAGTACTTAGGCAAATTTTCAATCTTCAAAATCCAACTGTGTTTATTTTGACAGCCTTGTTCTTCAAGCTTGAGGCATGATCTCTGGATCTTCTTTCAAGCATTATTTCATGACTTCATTTACAGTTACACAGATAGAATTTTGATGCCTATTACATGTACTAATACAAGTAGAAACTATAAAACTAGAGGTTCCCTTAGATAAGGGGTCATGTAAGTAATGCAAAGCATTACAAACGATTAGGCTTGTTATTAGGTGAGTACAGGCATGCCTCTATGACTAACAATATCCCACAAATTGTGAGTAAGACCCTTAGTCACAATTTCATGTCTGATAACAAGCCTAACATACATAAAGATAAAACTTTGAACAGTACAAGTATGAAATGATTGCCAGTATGGATATAATTACAAAGAGAGTATTCTTACAGACTATGAAGAAATACTATCCATTTGCCCTTGATTTCATCACCTGTGCTTTGGCTTGTAGATCATCATATTCCTTCTTTTTCCTTTCTTCATCCTTCCTTGCATTTTCATCCACAGCTTTTATGATGGCTGCCATAGCATCAAGTTCTTCAAGCAGAATTGAATCCTTAAAATCTTTAAGTATTTGATTCAGCAAGTTTGCAGGGTAATGATTGACCAGGTTCATCCTGATATTGACATTATCTCCATTTCTCGTCCTATACTTCACAACATAGGGATTGAACTGAACTCTGCACAACCCTTTAGCCCTTAACTCTTCTACTTTGGCTTCAAGTGCATCACGCTCCTCCTCTCTTTTCCTCCATTTCTTCATGCACTCCCTTCTCACTTCCTCTTCATGATCTTTCTTCATCTTTAAGAAATCTATGAGTTCCAGCTTCCAAACCTTCTCCACTTTGTCTTCACTATTCAGTAATACAATTATTCTTTCAATGTCATATAGTTTGCCCCAGTGTTGACACATTCCTTGTTTGAACTTCATCTCTCTACCATCTGAATATTTGAACTCCAAGTAGTCATCCACAATTGCTACATGATAGATTCTTCGAGCTCTTAGAAATGCCAATTGATCTTCATCATAATCTTCATCAAGAGGTGGCAAATCTAGCCCGGAATAATTGTGAGTGCCTGGGATGAGGGTGTCTTCACCTTTCTTGCCTTTCTGGCTGCATGCTTGAATCTTGTCTTTTTCATCTCCTTACAGGAGAGGAATTTGTAGCCTTTATGGTTGGACCATTGTAGTACACCATTAGCAGTTTACTTGTTGAGACATACAAGTGGTTTCTTGAGTTGGGATTCCTTTGTCAGAGATGGCTTGACAGTTTCAGAAGCCATATGTATAGATTTTGTTAAGTCATCACTAACTGCATCCACCCTAGACATAGAGCCTTGTGTTGTGGTGGAAATACTGCTAGTGATGCTTTGAGCTTGCTGTCTTCCACTCTTTTTCTCGTACACTTTCTCACTTCCTTTATCATCATCACCTTTCTTTCCTTTACCACTTCTCTTCCTCTTTTCTTCATTATCCTTATTTCTCCTTTGAGATCTATCCTTGCTGCCACCCTGATCTTGATCATCTCCATCTCTCCTTCCTGACTTGTCTATTCTATAATCAGGTTGAACATGTGACTGTGAATTGATGAACTTAATCAGAATATCGAGAGCTGACTTCTCAGTTTCTGACTTTCCTCTTCTTGAATGTAAGACACTAGCCAAATACTTGATTGTAGACATGTTGTTCGGATTAAGGTGGAGACCAAATCTGAAGGAGATAATGCCTGTAGCTCCTTCATATAGAATGCAGTGAGGCTGAGGAATTACATGAGGTAATTATGACTTCATACAACTTGTAAGATTCTCATGGAGTTTGATGTTGTCCTCTAACCCATTTGATTCTATCTTCTTGATGAATGTTGCAATTTCAGAGCAAGATAGAACTTGTAATGTAACATCCCTGTCATAATATATATGATTAATTAAACTAAATGATATTGTTGATGACTAATACGATTCATAAGGCTTAAAATTCGTTAAAATATTATTAATGTACGAAGAAAATGAATAGTAACCCAGAGGATAAATAGTGATTTTGGGGTGAAATTATTATTTGAGATTATGATAGAGGATATTATATGAGGGACTTTAATCTTCTACGATATTTGAGGATTAGACTCCTAAGATTTTATTAAGGAATTTAGAACGTTTTATAGTAGATGGTTGAACTTCTGAGATTTTATAAAATCAACCGTAAGTCGGAAAAATGCAAATGAATACTCTATACGAAGGTATGGATGAGAATAGATTAAGAAATTATGAGGAGTATTTATTGAGGAACATATTTTGAAGAGCTATTTTAAAATTCATAGAAAAGTGAATAGAAATTGTTAGCTTCCTAGATAAGCCAAGGTTAGAAAGGTAAAATACATGCTAAGCTAATGGATAAAATCAAAAACAACTCATCTTATCCTCATTGCTAGCAAAAGTGCCAAATATGGAAGGAAAACAAGGAAGCCATGGATGAAAATTTTTTACTAGCTTTACTACTTCTCTAAAAATTCTCAAATAAATATATATTACATATAAGATATATATACACACACTTATAAAAGGTTAGTTCAAGGAGAAGGAAGATAGAACACAAGATTTTGCAAGGGTTTCAAGAGAGTTTTTACAAGGAAAACAAAGCTAGTTTAGGGGTATAACATTCTATCCTTAAATCTTTGTATTTATTTGAGTTTTGTGTATTTTTATGAAGGTTTATAATCTGGTAATTTGGATATACTAAGCTTCAGATGATTTTACTTGTTTGATTGATGAAATGGGTAGAGAAGAGGGTGAATAAGGTGGATTGGAGAGGTGTGATTTTGACTAGATTTTACGGACGCTGGAAGGCTGTCCGAGGGACTGCTGCGAACAGTAATTCGGAGGGATTGGGTGTTATGTTTTTGTTAATGTTTTTACATGGTAACGTTCTACTCGGAGTCTAGTTTGCGTAGCCATAAACGGTGAGTCGATTGGATTAACGAGCTAGGAGATATGACCATTTGAATATAGGTTGTCCATAACCTACGAATTTGCTTAAACACTGAACTTTGGAGAATTATTTCACCTAGCTAAACACCTTAATTCGAATTGAAATTTTGAGGAATGATAGAAAAATAAGTATAGAAGATCTCAGAGGTGGATTCATGTTAAAATAATAATTCTATGATTTATGGTGAATTTTTGAGTATGGCTGACCAGTGAGGGAAATGCCCTGTGTTTGGACTGTCTTGACAGATTTTTGTACCAACTTTGAGAGAGCATTTGACCTAGCTATACTAATCCTTTTAATCTGAAAATTTGAGGATAGAAAGGTCTTATGTTAGAGATTAAAATGGAAAGGTTTCGTGCGAAAATGTTAAGTTTTGGAATTATGAAAAGTGTCGGAACATAGGGGTTTAATAAGGATTTCTTAAGAAATAAAATTGAGGAACTATTTTGGGATGAGATTTCGGACAAGTTAGGAACCCCATTCCGGATAAGTTAAAGAACGAAATTTTTAGATATATGTGTAAACTATGTTCATACCAAATATGATAATTATCAGACAGTTAATGATCATGAGAGTAAATAAGCCGTAGAGAGAAAGATTAACATAATTCCTTAATAAACATATTTTCTTAAATAAAATATATGCATCATATATAAAGCAAATTATGGATTGTGGTAACTAATTAGAGTTTATATGTATCTAGATTCTCAGAAAGGGGTTCAGTACCAAAACCAAGGTAGTACACGCTAGAAGAGGAAGCAAGCTAAGGTAAACATTAATCTATGTTTACTTTACATTTCACTATGTGTTATATGTGAAAGGTGATAATTGCTATGTGAATAGATTATCTGAAGTATAATTCTATGTGATGTATGAAATATGTGAATACATGGTGATAGGGTTATGAACATGAATTTTGTCATTATGTGATAAATGTGGATTGCATGATAGTATACTATGCATGTAAGTGAATACATGGAAGGAAGTAAGACTTGGGATTTAGGTGGTATATTGTGCATATAGATTCACATAAATAAAGGCGTTGTGACTGTCAATTACTTTAGGGATTATTGGCCTAGCTAGCCGGGGAAAAAGAAATATAGGGATCCCGGGAAATAAAGTCGACTATAAATAACAAGAGCCCTTGGGGCCGGGAAAATAATGTAAGTCCTCGAGACTATAAATATGGGATCCCAAGAAAAGCTAAAGTTAAATTGATCAGTCACAACAAAGAATTAAACCAATTAAAGGAAAGTCAAGTCACATGTATGGGTTGCATATATTCATTCTTAGTATGATTACTTGATGAGTTGATGCATTATATGATGATTTGAAGAGCATGTATTGGGATTTACTTGTTAAATGTGAATATCTGTTAAATGATAGAGATTATTGTTTCACTGAGCTTGCGACTCATAAAACTCGATAAATATGTTTCAGGGTTTCTATATAATGGAAGTTGTTAGATCTAGAGTTGAAGGTATCCTAGCAGGTTTTTGAGGATCGACTTGTAATTATTTCAGACTGTAGTTTTATCAGCAGCCTATTATTCTCGATAGCTATGTTTAAATCTTTTGGGGACGATGTTGTGTAATATTTCGGATAATATTCGTATTGTATAATTATGACCAAGGTTTCAGTATTTCCGCTTTGTAATGAGGACTTTGGTTTGTAATATATTTTTATTCGAGACATTTTATTTTAATTGGTCACTAAGATTATATAATGGTGATTATTCGATATTAAGTTATTAATTAGGGGGGAGGACGCGACATGTAAGGCTTCAATGTGGATGTGAAAGAGAAATTTGGCAGTGTGGACTAGGACTTCTCTATCTTCAGTGGTGATGAGGGCATAAGGATTGTTTTGAACAACTTGCCTTCTCTCTACAGTGACCAAAAATATGTCTTGGACCGGGAGCTTGAGATAGTCAAAGTAGTGGAAGTTGCTTTTTTTTCTCAGATTTTGTAGATGCTTCAAGAAGGCTATGTCATGATACAATTTTGAATTGGCAGCTTTTTGACATACCTCATGAGAAAGAACATCTTTGAATTCTGATGGTTCAACTTGAGAAGAATGTCTAGCAATGTCAGGCACTTGAAATTCATATTCTTGAGGAGGTGGTTGAGGTTGAGATTGGTTTACTTCTGGAACCTTGGCCACTTCTACTACAGCCACTTGCTTTAGCTTGGCCCCTTCATCTGCAGCCACTGCTGCTTTCTTCAACTTCAACTCACCCTCCTTGGCTACTGTTATTCCCAGATTACACACTTGTATAATTGTAGAAGGGGGGGGGGTTGAATACAATTCTTGATATTTATAAATTCCTGATAAGAACTTCAGAAATCTATAAGAAGATAATTGCTGTATAAAGATTAATGCACAAACACATATAAAATCAGGTGGTTAAATGCACCACCTGAACCTTTTATTTGAAGAAAACTCTGTGATACAAATGTACACAGCTGCTGTTTTACAACTCTTTGCTTTCTAAGGATATTCTAGAAAACCTTAAGTAAATGTATCTGTTTTCTTAGCATCTAAAGAGTTGCTACACTTGGTTATATATCCCAAGTTTACAAGTACTACAGGAATAAGATAATACTAATCTAATTCAAGTTGACTTGCTACTTCACTCCAAATACACATGTAGCCGAAGGTTGTCCTTGTGAACAGACATGTCCCCTGCACCTTTCTTATTTTCATAGTGTAAACGGAATGCTTCTTTCTTCTGTGTTTCCAAAGTATGGCTACCATACTGCTTTTTGTATCTACTATCAACCCATGTGATCTGTCAGTCAAACCTGTCTTTATCAACTGCTAATCCCCAGCTTAGCATAGAAGAAAGTGTTAATGATTATCCGTTGACATTGTACACTATCATCCGTTGATAATAGATTGAGCTGTATCCGTTGATATTGTAGATTTGAGCTGTATCCGTTGATAGAGTTCTGTCTTCATCCGTTGATACACTTTCACTTAAACAGAATTACATAACATAGCTTATTTACAATTGGCTACCCTATTCTGCCTATCCATTGATGGTCAACATGACTGTGGATAAAAACACTATCAATTGATAACATAGAGATACTGCAGTATGCTACAAAACCTCATCCGTTGATGAGCTACCTATCAACGGATAGAGTTATAAATCCTCATCCGTTGACAGCTACAATACTTATACAATTTGATTGTTTGTGGAGTTATCATCAAGTACAACATATTCCTAACAATCTCCCCCAATTTATACTTGATGGAAATAAAGCATAAATTCAGGACCTTGATGATAACAAAACAATCCTAAAGATATATATAGAACAATGCAAAAATTGTATTAAGCTACAAAAATTAAAAACAGAAAGTTTGAGAAATTTACAGAGAAGTGCTCCTCTAGACTGAGCAGATTAAAACTGTTTCTTCTCTCTGGTTGGCATCACCCTTGATTTTCCTTCTTTGGCAGAGTTGGACTCAATCTGCATTTGGAGTTGCCTATAGAAGGCATCTTCTTCAACAACTTTTGGATTTAGCTTTTGTTGTAATATCTCAGGTATTGAGAACTAGCCTTTGATAGTTGGTCTTCTAACCTGAAGAATCTCCTGTTTCCATCTTCATCCCTGAACTCCAACATCCAGAATGGTTGAATGTGGATTTTCTGTCCATTTAGTCTTGATGGTGAGTTCCATTCTCTCCTTATCTGTTCTATTCTGTCTAGTATCTCCCCTTTGGCTATCTTGGAGAACCCTGTGTATCTCTTAATTGCAGAGAACACCTTGGTTAAAGTCAGATAATTTTCTCCAAGAACCCTCTGTAGTGACCATGTCCTTTCCTTTCCTCCCTTGTATACAAAGACTAATCTCTCAGGCAAATGCTTGTATTTGTCAATTCCTCTTACTTCTAACAATTCATCCAGATACAGATTCATGCCAGAGTATTCTTCAATATCTGACTGATAGATAAAATCATCCTTGTTTTCGAAGATTGGCTACTTGACAATAGCAGGCACCCTAGCAACTTGAATTGGTTTCTTTGAAGGTTGCTTCCTTGGTATCCTTTTCTTCTGTTTAGGCTTCTGTTGAGGCTTCAGTAAGAATGAAGGAACCTCAATGGAGTCAAGATTCATTGGTTCCTCTTTAGGTATTATAGGGTCATCATGGAAATTCACAGCTGGGTTAATTACTTGTGCAGAAATAGATATTGATGAGCCAGTAGTTTCCTTACTTACATTTTCCGGAGAGACAGGCCTCTTTGCCTTTGTTTTCACTCTCCTCTTGGGTTTAGATTTGGGGACTTCCTCAGGTTCCCTCATTTCATCCTCTACCTCATCCAATAACTCCTGAGCTAGCCTGGCTTGCTTCTCATCTGAGTTTTCATATTGATTTTCTTCACTTGGATGAGCTTCCCTGAGAAGTCTAGAGGTCTCCTTTCTTTTTGCTTCAACAAATCTACGATGGCTGTTGGATATATTTAAGACTTTTCCATTCCTTATGATTACAACCATCCATTCTCTTACACTCCTATTGGCATTTTCCTTGAACTCCTTAATTTTCTTTCCCATTAGCTTCCCTTCATCATCCTTGGGAAATGAAAAGTCCAATTGTAACTTGTTCTTCCCATTTGCTTTAGGTGGAGAGTAAGCTCTTGTTTTTATGCAGGGTTCAAATTCTTTGACAAAGGAAGGTTCAGCATCATAAAATGTAGGAGCCACAATCTCTGGAGTGAGCACCTTCAGAATTGTACTTGATATTGTTGGAGCAGAAGACTGAGTAGAGAACAGAATTGATACAATTGATTCATTGATCATTCTCTCTGTCCTCATAATTCTTTTATTTGCCTCCTTGTTAATCTTTTCTAAGGCTTCTATTCTGGCTTGCCTTTCACCATCTGAGATTTCTGATAGATTCTGAATCTTAGGCAAAACCATTTGTTTCTTCACAGGGGAAGCCTTTATAGAAAAATCTATTGGATTGACCACAATAGTTGGCTGTTGCTCCCCCTCAATTTGTGCTATCTTGCTACTGGCAGCTTGAAATTGACTAGTAGTAGCTGCAACCTCTTCTATTCTTGTTTCCTTTACTCCCCCTTTTTGTTAGCATCAAGGGCTGGAGGTGAGGCTGTAAGTAGCCTTTCCAGTAGCTCAGTCTGTTTTGTTTGGTTGACAATGATTTTCTTCATTTGAGATTCCATACTATCCACTCTGGATGAAAGATGCTGAACAGACTTGGCCAGGATATCTTCTTTTAACAGTTTGCTAGTCAGCACCTTCTGAGTGGTAGTAGGGGCTAGTGCCTCAATCTTGGCATCTAGTTGTACTTTCATTTCTCTGATGGCAGTTTGAACCTCCTCTTGTTGTGTTCTTTGAACAACCATTTGCATCTTGTGAAGTTTCAGGAAGGCCATTATATGCTGAAGGACAGCCTTCCTCTGTGGATCTGCATTCTGGTGGTCAGCCATAGCAGTTTGATATTGCTTCATAATTTCCACATTGAAGTCACCAACCACAGTGGCAGTAGAAAATAGCCATTCTGGAGTATCCTCCATATTGACTTCTTCATCATTGTCTGTGCTATCTCTGTCATCATTGCCAAACTCTTCACTTTTAGCTTCTGAAGGCAGAGCTGTTAAAGCTTCATTTGCTCTTTGTAGAGATTGTGAGGTGTGCACTAGGTGCACTGCCTCCTCTGCCTACACATTGCCCTATTGTGCCATGACTTGATAGGCAGAAACAGGATGAGTAAAGGTTTCAGGATCCAAAAATATGGAGTCAATGATTGACTGATATTCTTGTTGAAATTCCATCTCTTTAGAAGCTTCATTAACCTCCATTAACTCACTTGCAATGGCTGGATCTTCCTGCCTTATTTCTCCTGTAGTCCCTTCTCTTCTCTCCTCTCATCTCTCTTTTCTTGCATCAGGGGCTCCCCTGGCTCACACCTCTCACACCCTCACCTTCACTTACTAAGGTGGAACTCTCTTGCTCTCCTTTTGCCTGACCTGAAGAAATGGTCAGCCTCTCATTATTTACCTCTCCTTTTGCCTGCTCACAAAGCAACCTCTCACTCCCTTCCCTCACTCCTAAAAGTGTTTCAACTACTGAGAACTCCTCCACACTTGACACAGGAATGTCAGATATAGCAGTGGTAGAGTGAGTTATCAACGGATAAGGGATATCCGTTGATGGAGTAGTTATAGCTGTCAACGGATGGCTAGACATAGGCGCATCCGTTGATAACTCACTTGTCAACGGATGAAGGATATCCGTTGATGAAGGAAAGATAGTATCCGTTGAAGTGAAAACCAATACTGAATCCGTGGAGATTGATTTTAAAGATGAGGCCACAGATTTTGTTGTGAATTCAGGAATGGAAGATTGATGTCCCAACAAATTATCTAAAAGATGATGACCACCAATTGCAGAGTGGGGCTTCTCCAAGAATCTTAAAGATGGAGAATCAGGAATTGATGTAGATATCATATCCACATCCAGAGATGGAGTTGGTGATGGTGGATTGTAATGTGTATCGATTTGAAGGTTATGAATAGGGGGCTGTGATTCCACATTTGCTGGAGCCACATCAAACTGACTTTGAGAAGGTACAGTTTGCTGTACTGTGTGTGCACCCTGTGATTCCCCTATGGTTTTAGATTTTACTCTTCTTTCATAGGTTTTTGAGAGAGGGCTAGTTGTGTCTCTGACCCTTTTGTGCAGTGTTCCTTGTGGGGAACTTGATTTAGTAGTCACACCCTGTTGAGAGGATGTAACTAAGGCTTGGCTATTTGGTGCACTCTCCTCACCTATCTTATTCTTAGGGCTTGCACCCTGTCCCTCACCACTCACTACCACCTTCACACTCCCCTCAAGAGTTTTGGTAGGTTTTACAACAAGTGTCTTTCGAGAGACACTTGAGGTTTGCTTTTTAGATTGTGGTCTTGGAACTCTGGATTTGGTCACCTTGGTAGGAGCCTGTTTGGTCACAACTACAGACTCCATTGTGACACTAGAAGGCAAAGAAATTTGGGGGTTAGAGATAGGAGTTTCAAGGTTAGAAACAGTTACCTGAACAATTGGTAGATTACCAATTGTACTCCTGCATTTGAGTTCATTCGAATTAAATCACTTAAGACTCTATTCTCCTGAACAAAACATGGGAACTTGCTATCCGGGTTAGCAATGGATAGCTTATTCTCAGATACATGCAATGCTAAGAGCATCAAAAATCTGGCAAAATAGATATTCTTGCTCCTAGTTTCCTTTTTACCTAATTTTGCTGCTATCTCATACATGACTAGTGTGCCAAAGTTATGAAATTTATCAGTCAGAAGCATACACATCATAACTAGCATGGAATGGGTAACAACATCAAAATTACTGATTTTGCCTGAAAAAGTTTTAATGAAGGCATCACAAAAATAACTCCATTCTTTAACCATTCCTTTCCTAGCAATTTTCCCTAAATTCTCAGTACTAAGGGCATAATTTATGGAATTAAGCATGGCAACAATTTCAGCATCACTGGGTACTTTCGGACAGTTATTCTCAGGCAATTTTAAACAAGCAGTTATCACATCAGAATTAACTACATAGTTTTTACCCTTTAAGGAAAAAGCAATTGTACCGTCTGTGCCATTGTACTCAGCAGATGCCCACACCTCTTCAATTACCTCGTGGATTAGAGGAGTGGTGGCAGTCATAGCATACGACAGTTTACATTTCTTCACAAAATTCATCAAGGTGTGATAAGCTTCTGGGGCATTCACTGTATCAACATAGGCCGCCAAGTTGTTCTTCTCATAGGTGAACCCAGTGGAAGACATCATCTAAACAATAGGCGCCACTGAAGTGTTTGAACTTTTGTTGCAGAGAGTTTTAGTGAAGAAGATGCAGTTTACTTATGAGAATCTTGAAAGTGGATAAAAGTGAGATGTGAGAGCACAAGACAGCCTTTTATATTTTTCAAGAGTTGAAAATGAAATAATTAAAAGTAATTACCCATTGGTCAAAAGTAATTGTCAGTTAATAAAAGAAAATAAATACAGTCATGCCTATATATACACGTTTACCAACGGCTATATATAAAAGAAAATATGTATATCAACGAATATAAAATGAACGGTTGAGAAACAGTTTATCCGTCGATGATGTGGACAACCTATTATCCGTTGATATACGAAAATCTAGGGATGTGTTTATACTACCAACGGGTAAAAGGATATCCGTTGATAAGATAATTTTGCCTTAGACAAAATTTCTGCAGAAAATTTTTCTGAGAGTTTTTAATTCTCAAGTAAATCAAAACACATTTCTAGATGCAATGCAGTAAGATCAAATATCACTAGGAATTATGACAAATTAAGCATACCTAGTTCACCTACCAATCTTGTGAATGTGGATTCATCAAGAGGCTTGGTGAAGATATCTGCAAGCTGCATTTCACTTGGCACAAAGTGCATTTCTACTGTACCATTCATCACATGTTCTCTAATGAAGTGGTATTTGATGTCAATATGCTTGGTTCTCGAATGTTGCACTGGATTCCCTGTGATGGCAATAGCACTTGTGTTGTCACAGAAAATTGGAATCTTCTCAACTTTTAGACCATAGTCAATAAGTTGATTTTTCATCCATAGAATCTGTGCACAACAACTTCCAGCAGCAATGTACTCAGCTTCAACTGTAGAAGTGGAGACTGAGTTCTGTTTCTTACTGAACCAAGAAACAAGCCTGCTTCCTAGAAATTGACAGGAGCCTGTAGTACTTTTACTATCAATTCTGCAACCTGCATAATCTGCATCTGAGTAGCCAGTTAGATCAAAACCAGATTCTCTTGGGTACCAAATGCCAAGGTTTGGTGTTCCCTTGAGATACCTGAAAATTGTCTTAATAGCTATCAAGTGAGACTCTCTAGGGTCAGCTTGAAATCTAGCACAAAGACAAGTAGAAAACATTATATCAGGTCTACTAGCTGTTAGGTAGAGAAGTGAACCTACCATGCCTCTATAGCTTGAGATGTCCACAGACTTTTCCTTAGTATTCAACTCAAGCTTAGTTGCAGTGGCCATAGGTGTTTTTGCAGAGGTACAATCCATTAAGTCAAATTTCTTTAAAAGATCATAAATATATTTTGTTTGACTTATGAAAATGCCCTCATTAACTTGCTTTACTTGTAAACCAAGAAAGTAAGGAAAAAAAAATTCACCCATCATGCTCATTTCATACCTACTTTGCATAAGTTTGGCAAACCTTTTGCAAAGCTTCTCATCTGTAGACCCAAAAATAATATCATCTACATAGATTTGAACAAGTATTGAAGAGCCATTGATATTCCTATGAAATAAGATTTTATATATTGTACCTCTAGTGAAGTGATTCTCCAAAAGAAATTGAGATAAAGTGTCATACCAGGCTCTTGGTGTTTGCTTCAAACCATAAAGTGCTTTCATGAGAAGATATACATATTCTGGAAATTCTGGATCTTCAAAGCCAGGAGGTTGATGGACATAGACCTCTTCTTCCAGTTTCCCATTTAGAAAGGCACTTTTGACATCCATCTGATATACCTTGAAATTGGCATGTGCTGCATAGGCTAGGAAGATTCTGATTGCCTCAAGTCTTGCCACTGGAGCAAAAGTTTCATCAAAATCTATCCCTCTTCTTGAGAATAGCCCTTTGCCACTAATCTAGCTTTATTCCTCACAATTATGCCATTTTCATCTATCTTATTCTTGAGAACCCATTTAGTACCTATGACACTTCTATCATCAGGTTTAGGCACAAGCTTCGAGACTTTATTTCTTTCAAATTGGTTTAGCTCTTCTTGCATTGCTAAGACCCAATCTGGATCTAGAAGGGTATCTTCCACTTTCTTAGGTTCCTCTTGATACAGGAAGCTACTGTATAGGCATTCTGCTTGAGTTGCCCTCCTAGTTTGGACTCTTGAATTTGATTCACCAATGATTAACTCAAATGGATGATCTCTAGTCCATTTTCTTGCAGGTTGAAGGTTTGATCTTGATGAGGTTGCTTCATTTTCATGAGCATGATCATGTTGATTTAGCATTGAATTTTGACCCTGAGAAACTCCCCCTGAGTTTGTTGTCCTTGCAGAATTATGAAGTTGACTGTCAACGGATGCATCATTTTGCCTGTCGACGGATGCTTGAGAATTTCTGTCAACGGATGCATCTCTAATATTGTCAATGGATGCTCCAGAATGACTGTCAACGGATGCTTCAATATGACTGTCAACAGATGCTTCATTTCTAGTGTGAGCATCACTTCTAGTTGGGCCAACAATTCTTGGTGAATTTTCATGGTCATGATCTTCATTTTCGTCATCATCATCATTGTACATTCTTCCTTCTACCTCATTCTCAAATTTCAACTTTTCATGGGAGCCTCCATCATTTAGACCTAGAATCTTTTGATCATCAAACACAACATGTACAGATTCCATAACAATGTTGGTTCTTAGATTGTAGACTTTATAGGCTTTCCCTGCTGCATATCCAACAAAAATAGCTTCATCTGCCTTTGCTTCAAATTTGCCCAAGTTATCTCCATGATTCCTTAGTACAAAACACTTACATCCAAAAACATGAAGAAAAGCTAAAGTTGGTTTCTTGTTGGTTAACAACTGATAAGGAGTCATTCCACTAGCTTGATTGACCAAGGAAATATTCTGAGTGAAGCATGCAGTGTTGACAGCTTCAGCCCAGAAATATGTTGGTAATCTTGATTCAATTAACATTGTTCTAGCTGCTTCAATGAGAGTTCTGTTTTTCCTTTCAACAACTCCATTTTGTTGAGGTGTTCTGGCAGCAGAAAACTCATGGACAATTCCATTCTCTTCACAGAAGATCTTCATTGTGGAATTTTTGAATTCAGTGCCATTGTCACTCCTGATTCTTTTTACTTTGTCTTCAGAACCATTGTTTAGTATTTTGAGGTAATTGATGATGATTTCACTTGCACAATCCTTGGAGTGCAGGAAGAAGGTCCATGTAAACTTAGAAAAATCATCTACAATCACCAGATAGTATTTCTTCTTTGAAATAGACATGACATTTACTGGACCAAATAAGTCCATATGCAGCAATTGAAGTGGCTTAACAATGGATGACTCTGTCTTACTCTTGAAGGATGATTTCTTCTGTTTCCCTAATTGGCAGGCATCACACAGTCCATCTTTGATAAATTCTAATTGAGGGATTCCTCTAGCAAGATCCTTTCTCACCAAGTCATTCATAACTTTAAAATTCAAATGTGATAGTTTCTTATGCCATAGCCAACTCTCATCCTTACTTGCTTTGCTGAAGGGACAAGTAATGGATTCTGAGCATGCTGAATTGAAGTCAGCTATGTAAACATTTCCTTTTCTAAAACCTGTCAATACCACATTATTGTCTTCCTTGGCAGAAACAACACAGGCTTCTTTTGTGAACCTTACTTCATAGTCTTTGTCACAAATCTGACTGATACTCAGCAAATTGTGCTTCAAACCTTCAACTAAGGCCACTTCTTCAACGATGACATTGTCTTTTGAAATCAAGCCATATCCCTTAGTATATCCTTTGCTGTCATCTCCAAAGGTAATTCTAGGGCCAGCTCCTTCCTTGAACTTTGTGAGCAGGGTTGAATCTCCTGTCATGTGCCTAGAGCATCCACTGTCTAGGTACCATAGATTCCTCCTGTTTCCCTACACACATCCAAAAGCAAATCAAGTTGATTTTGGTACCCAAGCTTCCTTGGGTCCTTTCTTGTTAGCCTTTGACTTTACAATCTTGGCATTCTTCACCTTAGATGTAGATGCCTGATTGATGGGGTTTGACAAATGCTCATTTGCATGGATATTTGATGCATGCATTTGTGGAAAATTGGCATACATATTATTCATGTTAGGAATGTTCCATGACATTTGTGGCATATTCACAGATTGAAAATAAGGATTAGACACATATGGCATGCTCACATATGGATTTGAAAAACTAGCATTTTGATACAAACCAGGCATTGCAGGCATACATGGTATAGTTTGAGGTACATGAACAGGATCATTGTTAACAATCTTGCAATTAGAAGATAGGTGATTGACACTATTACAATTACTACAAGTTTTCCTAGGAGCAAACTTGTCAGGAGAATAATTGTTTTTCTTGTTGATGCCTATCTTACCATTTCTGTTCTTTTTCTTTTTACCCTTAATTTCTACCTTTTCATTATCTGATTTACCAACAGCCTTTTTGTTATGTAAATCACCTGCCTTAGCCTTCCCACTAGATTTGGTTTGGCTACTCTCACCAGTAACAAAGTTCTTGTTGACTGGACCATACTTAATGATAAGTGCATATTTTTGCATATTTTATTTACCTATTTATTGCTTGAACTCGTGTTTTAATAAATTATTTTGTTGCATTTCAGGTAAATCGTAAATAAATAAAGAAATGACAAAATAAATAAATAAAGTGCAAGGAAGGGAAAAAGGAGGAAGAAAAAGGACCAAAAATGAAAGAAGGAAAAGAATTAGGAGCTTGGAGCAAAAGGAATATTTCAAGACAAGTGGAAGGTGGAGATCATCCCAACACATTAGAAAAGTGTATGGCCAAGATCAACTCTTCAAAGTTTAAGGGGGAAGGAAACAAATAGATGGTTAGGATTCCACCACCACCACACAACCCAAATGTATGGTGGGGATTTACCCAAAACCCCCTTAACCCTAATTCCTATCCTATAAATACCCCCTCCCCCCCTTGTATTTAGTAACTTAGATTTTAGGATAGTTTTATTTTCTTGTATTTTCTTAGTTTCAAATCTTGTAAACACTCCTATTATAATTAATGAAATTTTATTTTCTTTAATTTCTTGCCTTGTTCTTTCGTTATTGTTGCCTTGTTTCGTTATTTTCGTAAATCCCGTTGCTAACCACTTGGGGTTGAAAGTAACGAAACTTTAATTTCTTGTTCTTAGTTTTAATTCGTAATTTTGCCCCTTTAAATATCAATTTTATTGTGGGCCATTTAATTTTAAATTATCGTCTTAGTGTAATTTTAAATTTGTAGTTTATTTTCTTTATCTTGCATTTAATAAAAAAAAAAATTAGTTTCATAATCAGTTTTTACAATTTGTACTGCCCTTTTTATTTTGTTAATTCACAGCAATAGCACCCCTCACCTATTTCTCTCTTTTTGATTAAAGCACAATCACAAACACCATTCCCTAGTTTTCTTGTTGATTTCTTACCTTTTCACTCCCGTAAACACGAAATCTTCCCGGTTCCTCCCGTTTTTCTTTCACTTTGAAACCACCATCAAATTGCCCACCTTCTTTTCCTAATCTTTAACCTCTTTTTACTTCTCTTTTTATCTATTTCAATTGTCGAATGTTATTATTGGCTGAGTTGACTCAGCATTGTCGAGTCTGGTTTGTTTGTTGGTTGAGTCAAATTGCCGAGTCGAAATCCAATTCTCTGTTCCCGCGTCTTTGTTGCTGTGTGGGTTGTTGTTTACTGCGTTTCTGAGTTTCGATCTTGTAATGAGTTTTTTTTTGTTGCTTCTTTAATTTGAGTTTGGTTTTCGAGTTTGGTTAGACTGAGTCAGTGTTGAGTTTGATTAGACCGAGTCATCGAATTCCTGCGAATTATGTTTTGAAAATTTTCTGCCGATTTAGTATGTTAAATTTACTGGTGGTTTACTGTGCTTGTTCAATTCGTTGTTGCCCAGCAGGAATATGATATGTTAAACTGTGTTGTCTTGTCGTTTTTCCGAATTAATGTGTGAGTCTTTTGAGTCGTTTTTGCTGCTGAATTCTTTGCTGCGATTTCCGTTGGTTGTCTTCGTTCGAATTTCTTGTGAGTTCAAGTCGAGTCGCCATTTATTGAATCGAGTTTCTTGTTTTACTAGTCGAGTTTTGTTGAGTTTTGTAATCAGTTTTGTAAAGTTCTGAATGACTTTGCCGAGTTGTGATGTAATTCTGAATTTGTCAATTCGAAATCTGGGATGCTGAGTAGTGTTTTGTTCGTAGTGTTTGGCAGTACTGAGTTTGACTCGGTCGGTTTGTTGATTGCATTTACCAAGTGAGAATTTTGCTAAATCTTCGTTCTCTGGTTATGGCCAAGTCGTGCTTTTTTATTTTTAATCTATTCCCGAATTGTGTCTGTACCCAATTTCTGTGTTGTGCTGAGATTCGACTTGTGTTGGTTTGATTTGTGTTCGAGTGATTGAGATAATTTTTATTTTTATTTTTATTTTCATTATTTTTTTTTCTTTCTTATGTTTTGTTCGAATAAATGGTTCAAATTCGTTAAAATTTTCTGAAAATACATTTTAAATTAGTTAAAAAAAAAGAAAGAATTTTAGAATAAATCTAGTTTTAATTTTTAGAATAATTTTTTAGATTAATTTTAGAATAAATAATTTAGTTTTAATAGAATTAAATTTTTCTGTTAGTAATTAAGTAGTATAAAATCCAAAATTTTCTCAAAACCCAATTTGTTCTAATTCGATTAAATTAAAAATTAAGGAATGCGAAAATATTAGTCTCCGAGGAACGAATCAATAAATTTTACAACGAAACGAATTGTGCACTTGCGATTCAAATGTCTTTATTTTTAGCACAACAAGTTTTTGGCGCCGCTGCCGGGGACTAATTATTTTTCGCGCCTTAATTTTTAATTTTTTGAGTTAGTTTTATTTCTTGTCTTATTTTTTTATTTCGTTCTTTTTAGGAAAGCTTGAGATTTCGGAACTCTTCTCAACGAAGCGTGGAAAAATTGGAATTTATGGAAAGCAAGCTTCGGTAACCGTATCTCACTCTATTCGTTTTTTTAGAAAAATACAAAAAAATCAAAAAATTCAAAAATCACAAAAAAATTGAAAATACAAAAATCCAAAAAATTAGTTGTAAATACATAATTGTTGCATCATGCATTTAATCACTTAGGGCACATCATCTAGATTTTTTTTATTTTCTTGTTTTTAATTTTTCGTACCTATAATTGTGGTGATCGCTGGAGGACCCCAAGGTACGTTAAATTCTTTCTTTTCTTTAGTTAGAACACGTAGTTTAAAGCATCCATAAATGTTTATAGTTTTTTTATACCTCTTTGTTTGTTGCATCATTTTGTAAATAAACATTAAGGGCAAAACCTCTACAAGATAAGGGAAGGGATTTCATCACTCTTTCCTTAGCCCAAAAACAATTTAATCCCTCATTTTGCATACCTAGCCTTTAATAAAATTAATTAGACATTTGCCCCTAGGAATTTCGCGCTCAATTAGGAAGGTGCTTAAGAAACGAAGTAATCTTTAATTATTCCTACTTTTTGGTGTCTAGGAAAGCGAAAGCTGACCTGGCCAATTAAGGTTTGGTGTCTAGGTTGGTGTTTAGCCTCTTGGCAATGCTTGCACCTACCTGGCCAAGCCGGTTCGAATAATTATTGATTTACCTAGTTTTTGGTAGCCCTTACGGTTAGGAGCAAGGTCTAGTTACTTTATTAGGGAACCCTAGGTTTAGGATTTTTCTTTTAATTTTACACCATTTCTTTTTGTGTGTCTTAATTTATCGCACTTATTTGCTACGTGTTTCCTTACATGGTTTATGCGAACTATTTGGATTAGGGATAATTCTTCTAGACTAGTGAGATCGTTTGAGAGTTCTTCCTCTTCTGATTCCGAGTCTATAGATAATTCCGAACCATTAGTAAACATGGCCTTGTCTCTTAAGGACCGTTGCTACCCCACCCGTTCCGCTCAACCTTCGTGCATCACTCTTCCTCCCGTAAATGGTAATAATTTCGAGATCAAAGCTCACCACATTAGCATGTTACCTAAGTTTACCGGGAGTGATGGTGAGGATCCGTATATTTTCCTTCATGAATTCGAGGAGGTTTGTGCTCTACAAAAACTCCAACAATTGACCGAAGACTCCATTAGGCTTAGACTTATCAACTTCGCCTTGAAAGAAAATGCAAAAAAATGGTTGTATAGTCTACCCGTTAATTCTATTTCAACGTGGGAGGGATTTGTGATAATTTTTCTTAAAAAATATTTTCCAAACCATAAGACTACAAGGATTACAAACGAAATAAATCAATTTCATCAAAAGGAAAATGAGTCTTTTTGGAAATATTTTGATCGTTTTAAAAATCTTTTATCACAATGCCCCCATCACGGAATAGAAAAATGGAGGCTTTGCAAGATTGTTTATGAGGCCTTAGATAGTCCAACAACCGCGTTGTTAGAGTCTATGTGCCAAGGAAAATTTATGGAGAAAAATGAAGACGAAGGGTGGGAGTTTTTCGAGGAATTAGCCGAGAAGACTATGTTGTGGGAGTCTACTAGGGAACCTCACAAGTCCAACGAGTCATCTAGTTCTTCTAGGGGTCTACATTCAATTGGAAACAATATTGCAACCGATGCCAAGCTAGCCACCCTTAATAGGAGACTCGAAGCTCTAGAAACTCATAGTAGTCCCCCACCCATGTCTATGTACCCAAATTTTAATTCTTCGAACTTTGAGTCTCAACCTTGTCCCGATTTTGAGCAAGTGAACGCAATGTTCCAACCGAGACCTCGGAATGACCCGTTCGCACCAACTTACAATCCCGGGTGGAAGAACCACCCTAATTTCTCTTGGAACCAAGGCCAAAAGTTCCAATCTCCACCATCTTTTCAAAAGCCGAACTATCCGAACCAAGTTCCTTTCTCAAACACGACTCAAAATCACATTCCTTATCAAAATCAAGCACCCGCCCACCCACTCGGCTTTCATGAGTCGGATAAGAGAATTAACTCCTTGGAAAAGACTCTCGATGCACTTCTAAAATCAACGACTAATTTGGCTCAATCTCAACAGACCTTCATGCAAACCATGACTCAAGATAGGCAAATTTTAAATGCTAGTACTCAAGCCATATCTAAGTTAGAGGTTCAAGTAAGCCAGTTAGCCAACGCCATTTGTGAACGAGAGAAGAACAAACTTCCAAGTCAAACCGAGGTAAACCCTAAATTTCCAATCAATCAAAGACCTCCTCACAATGTGAACGCGGTCATTTCCTTAAGGTCCGGTAAGCAAGTTGAAAATCATGTCGGTGACAAGTCTCCCGAAGAAGACGAATCGAATTCTAAACCAAACGCTAATCTTGAACCCGAGAGTTCTAAGGAACAAGGATCAACGAGTGGGACAAAACCCGTCCCCGAAGAACCTAATGAACGAGTCTTTAAGCCAAAAGCTCCTTACCCCCAACGACTCATTTCTCCTAAACAAACGACCCAAATGGACAAGATCTTAGAAGTTTTTAAGCAAGTCAAAGTCAACATTCCCCTTTTAGACGCGATTCAACAAATTCCTTCGTATGCGAAATGTCTAAAAGATTTGTGCACACATAAGCGAACTACTCACGTCCCTAAGAAAGCCTTCTTGACATCCCAAGTGAGCTCAATTCTTTCAAACCAAATTCCCGTGAAATATAAGGACCCCGGTTGTCCTACAATTTCATGTGTCATAGGCAATACCTTCGTGGACAAGGCATTACTCGACTTAGGCGCTAGTGTGAACTTGCTTCCATTTTCGGTCTATCAAGCCCTAGGTTTAGGAGAGCTTCAAAGAACAAATGTTACACTTCAATTAGCCGATCGTTCTGTCAAGGTTCCTAAAGGGATTATTGAAGACGTGCTAATTAAAGTAGGTGACTTTTTCTTTCCCGTTGATTTTGTCGTCCTAGAAACCGAACCGGTCAAGAACCCTAAGAATCAGATTCCTATCATTCTAGGAAGGCCATTTCTAGCCACCTCCAATGCTTTGATTAATTGTTGAAATGGATTAATGAAACTAACATTTGGGAACATGACCATTGACCTCAATATTTTTCACATAGGGAAACAACCCGATGATCTCTATGATCAACCTATGGATGTCAATTTAATTGATGATATAGTTGATCAAGAATTCATCAACCCTAATGATGCTCTTGATTTTTGTTTAAAATACTTTGGTCAAGATTGGGATGATTCTGTATATACAAATGAGGTCAATGCAATGTTAGATTCCACCATTCCTACAAATAACCAAGCATGTGAACCACCTCCTTTGCCAATTTTCGAAACTAGTGAACCCGTTGAGTCAAAGCCACCCGATTTAGAACTCAAACCTCTTCCCGACACTCTTAAGTACGCTTTTTTAGGTCGTAACGAGTCTCTTCCCGTTATCATTGCCTCTAATTTAACCAAGTCACAAGAGGATGAGCTTGTAAATGTGCTTAGAGAACATAAGGAAGCCATAGGTTGGAGTATCTCGGATATTAAAGGAATTAGTCCGGCCATTGTCCAACATCGGATTCACTTAGTTGATGATGCCAAACCAGTTCGTGAGCCACAAAGGCGGTTGAACCCTACCATGATGGAAGTCGTTAGGAAGGAAATTCTTAAGTGTCTCGATAATGGAATCATTTATCCCATTTCTGATAGCTCTTGGGTTAGCCCGATTCAGGTAGTACCTAAAAAGTCGGGTATTACCGTGGTGACTAACGAGAACAATGAGCAAGTTCCTACTCGTGTCCAATCCGGTTGGAGGGTGTGCATAGACTATAGGAAACTCAACGATGCCACTAGAAAAGACCACTTTCCTTTGCCATTCATAGATCAAATGTTAGAAAGGTTAGCGGGTCATGCCTACTACTGTTTCCTAGATGGTTATTCCGGTTATTTTCAAATTCCTATAGCTCCCGAAGACCAAGAGAAAACCACTTTCACATGTCCCTTTGGAACCTTTGCTTATCGTCGCTTAGCTTTCGGTTTAACCACTGCCCCGACCACCTTCCAAAGGTGCATGATGAGCATCTTTTCTGACATGGTAGGTGAATTCCTAGAGATTTTCATAGATGACTTCTCCATCTTTGGTTCGTCTTTTCATCAATGCCTAAATCATCTTGAGTTAGTCTTAAAGAGATGTAAAGAAACCAACCTCATTCTTAATTGGGAAAAATGTCATTTCATGGTTAAAGAAGGAATCGTTCTTGGTCATAGAATTTCTGAAAAGGGGATCGAAGTAGATAAATCCAAAGTTGACCTCATTGCCAATCAACCCCCACCAACATCGGTCAAAGGAATTCGTTCCTTTTTAGGACATGCGGGTTTTTATAGGCGTTTCATTAAAGATTTTAGCGAAAAGGCTAGACCCTTGACCACCCTTCTTGGTAAAGATGTTAAATTCGAGTTCAATAAAGATTGTTTACAATCTTTTGAACACCTTAAGAAAGAGTTGACCTCGGCCCCAATTATCAAGTCCCCCGATTGGAGTCAACCTTTCGAGTTAATGTGTGATGCATCTGATTACGCATTAGGAGCGGTATTAGGACAACGAATCAATAAGATACCTCATGTCATATACTACGCTAGTAAGACCTTGAACGATGCGCAACTCAATTATTCAACCACCGAGAAGGAGCTTCTAGCCGTAGTCTTTGCCCTCGAAAAGTTTAGGTCGTATCTTATTGGTTCGAAAATCATTTTTTACACCGATCATTTCGCCCTTCGATATCTCTTCTCTAAGAAAGACTCTAAGGCCCAATTGATTAGGTGGATCTTGTTGCTCCAAGAGTTTGACCTAGAAATTAGGGATAAGAATGGTTCCGAAAATGTCGTTGCCGATCACCTTTCTCGCTTAGTAGTGGAGTCCACCATTGACTTGCCTTTGAATGAATCTTTTCCCGACGAACATCTCTTTTCTATCTCTACTCCTCCTTGGTTCGCCGACATTGTCAATTACCTTGCAACCGGTGACATTCCCTCTCATTGGTCCACACAAGATAAATCGAATTTTTTCTCTCAAGTCAAACATTTCTTTTGGGACGACCCATATCTCTTTAAATATTGTCCCGATCAAATCATTCGGAGGTGCGTCCCAAACCATGAGTTTCGAAGTATCCTTTCCTTTTGTCATGATCAAGCTTGTGGAGGTCATTTTAGTGCTAAGAAAACAGCAGCTAAAATCCTCCAAAGCGGTTTTTATTGGCCTAGTTTGTTCAAGGATGCTGCAGAATTCTGTGCCGCTTGTAGTAGGTGTCAACACTTAGGAAAGATCACTAGAAGAAATATGATGCCAATGAGTCCCATCTTAATCATTGAGATTTTTGATGTGTGGGGGATAGACTTTATGGGTCCCTTTCCTAGCTCTTTCGGTAACCTCTACATTCTCTTAGCGGTTGATTATGTGTCTAAGTGGGTAGAAGCCATACCGACTAAGTCCAATGATAACAAGGTCGTTCTTAAATTCTTAAAAGAGAATATCTTTTCTCGATTTGGCACACCTAGGGCTATCATTAATGACCAAGGTACGCACTTTAAGAATCGTCAATTTGAGTCCCTTTTGAAAAAGTACTCAATTACTCATAGGTTGGCTACCCCTTATCATCCTCAAACTAGTGGTCAAGTTGAAGTCTCGAATAGGCAAATCAAACAAATCTTAGAAAAGACTGTCAACTCGAATAGGAAGGGTTGGTCAATCAAACTGATAGATGCCTTATGGGCCTATCGAACCGCTTTTAAGACTGTTTTGGGCATGTCCCCTTACAGAATTGTGTTTGGCAAAGCCTGTCACTTGCCCGTTGAACTAGAGCATAGGGCCTTGTGGGCCATAAAAGATTTGAACTTTGACTTACCAACCGCCGGTAGTCATAGGAAATTGCAATTGTCAGAACTAGAGGAATTAAGAAATGAGGCCTATGAAAATGCCAAAATCTATAAAGAAAGAACAAAACTTTTTCATGATAAATCCATTTTGAGAAAATCTTTTTCTCCGGGTCAAAAAGTTCTTTTGTACAATTCTAGGCTTCATTTATTCCCCGGGAAATTGAGATCTAGGTGGGAAGGTCCTTACATTGTTAGGACCGTTTTTCCTCACGGTGCTGTTGAAATTGAAAATCCTAAAAATGGTGATGTATTTAAAGTTAATGGACAAAGACTCAAACCATTTTTAGAGCTGCCATTTGATCCCGAGGATGAGGTCACCCACCTCATCGACCCGTGATTCATGTAAGTTTCTTTCAGTAGGTAAATTCTCTCCTTCATCTCTTGTCAGGTATTATCTCCTCATTCTCATTTACTCATCTCTCTTGCATTTGCATACATTGAGGACAATGCATGATTTAGGTATGGGGGAGGGTTTTTAGTGTAAATAGTAAAAATTGAAAAATCCAAAAAAATTAAGAAATGAAAAAGATCAAAAAGAGTTATTTTCGTATTCTAGTCTCGTTAATTGTTTGCTAGTTGCTTGATGCACCCTTGCATGCTATGATAATCTTATGATCCATTAGCTTTTGTTTGAGAAGTGATTTGCTAAAGTTCTTGTTCACACACTTACACTAGCAAGGTGAAGCTAGTAGACTTATTTGAATTGTGCATGAAATTAGAAGGACATGATTAGGTGTAAGATGATTTGGTCTTCATGCTTTGAGTACAAGTAGGTGCATTGAGGATACCTTTACTTGAGATTGATTATGTTTTACCACACCAAGTGAGTTTTGATCCTATATGCACATCTTTTGCATTCATATTCGTTTGCTTGAGTGTCCACTTGTCAATTGCATCGCTAGCACTTGTTTGAGTTCCTTCTTGAAATACATGACATTAATTGATGATAAAATGATAAAGGCACTTAGGAATAACCTATATTTCCAAAATATCCACACCATTCTTATGTGATCAATTAGTTAACCCTTTGAGCCTAATCATTTTCTTTCGGTGACACACCACATTACTCGCCTAAGACCTTTTTCTTGTTTAGCCTTACGTATTCTTGATCCCATTTTGTCAAAGGCTAGTAGGAACTTAAGGGAGCAATAAGGTGTGTGAAATAGGGTTTACTATTGTTCATAACTTTTGAGGAAATATTTGTTGTTACCTTGATAGTCGATTTTCAAAATTAAATCTAAAGGAGGATTATTGTTACATTTATCATTTTCCTTTATATATATAAAAAAAAAAAGAAAAAAAAAAGAAAAAGAAAATGAAAAAATTTACATATGAGAGCATACTTATGTTTTTGTAATCCTCCTTCATTCGACTATTCAAGGCTTTTTGTTGAAAATGAAAATAAATTGTGTGGGGAGGAAGTTTGGTGTTGTGCATGATATTCATGGTGACTACTAGCTTTTGACACTTCACCTTATTTTGGCCTTTCTTGACATACCTTGTCCCTAGCCCCATTACAACCCTAATAAAGACCTTTTGATTGTCATTATTAATGTATGTTGTGATTTAAGTTGGGATGATACCAAGTGTCAAGCATGCATTTGATTTTGTTGGAATTGAGTGATACACTTACCCTTGTTCTTGAGTGAATATTCTTTTGTGAGTGAAATGTGAGGTATTGCTTGTTTTTCATATGAGATCTCAAGTTTTGACTCTAAGGTGTGCCCTTGTAAACTTAGCATGGTTACCAATAATTTTTGTACTTGACATGAACTTGTGATCACTCTTGCATGGTTCTTTGAGTAGACTATGTGAATCCTTGCACTTTCCACACCAAGACTTTGCAACTTCATTTTGATTCTTAAGTTGATGTATCATGAGAGGACATGTATGTGTGGTGTGCATTGTCATGTGATCTTTTATATAAGCTAGATGGATTTTGTGGGTACATTCACTATAGGCCCTCACGAGACCTCACTCGTCCACTAGGGCTGCCTAGGGGTTTAAAGGGCTTGTTGCATATGCCAAATGCAACCGTCACACCTACGAAAAGGAGTATAGGACTTTTTATCTAGATTTTCTTTTTGTTTTTACTCGAGGACGAGCAAAAGATAGGTATGGGGGCATTTGATAAGTGCATATTTTTGCATATTTTATTTACCTATTTATTGCTTGAACTCGTGTTTTAATAAATTATTTTGTTGCATTTCAGGTAAATCGTAAATAAATAAAGAAATGACAAAATAAATAATAAAGTGCAAGGAAGGGAAAAAGAAGGAAGAAAAAGGACCAAAAATGAAAGAAGGAAAAGAATTAGGAGCTTGGAGCAAAAGGAATATTTCAAGACAAGTGGAAGGTGGAGATCATCCCAACACATTAGAAAAGTGTATGACCAAGATCAACTCTTCAAAGCTTAAGGGGGAAGGAAACAAATAGATGGTTAGGATTCCACCACCACCACACAACCCAAATGTATGGTGGGGATTTACCCAAAACCCCCTTAACCCTAATTCCTATCCTATAAATACCCCCTCCCCCCCTTGTATTTAGTAACTTAGATTTTAGGATAGTTTTATTTTCTTGTATTTTCTTAGTTTCAAATCTTGTAAACACTCCTATTATAATTAATGAAATTTTATTTTCTTTAATTTCTTGCCTTGTTCTTTCGTTATTGTTGCCTTGTTTCGTTATTTTCGTAAATCCCGTTGCTAACCACTTGGGGTTGAAAGTAACGAGACTTTAATTTCTTGTTCTTAGTTTTAATTCGTAATTTTGCCCCTTTAAATATCAATTTTATTGTGGGCCATTTAATTTTAAATTATCGTCTTAGTGTAATTTTAAATTTGTAGTTTATTTTCTTTATCTTGCATTTAATAAAATAAAATAAAAAAAAAATTAGTTTCATAATCAGTTTTTACAATTTGTACTGCCCTTTTTATTTTGTTAATTCACAGCAATAGCACCCCTCACCTATTTCTCTCTTTTTGATTAAAGCACAATCACAAACACCATTCCCTAGTTTTCTTGTTGATTTCTCACCTTTTCACTCCCGTAAACACGAAATCTTCCCGGTTCCTCCCGTTTTTCTTTCACTTTGAAACCACCATCAAATTGCCCACCTTCTTTTCCTAATCTTTAACCTCTTTTTACTTCTCTTTTTATCTATTTCAATTGTCGAATGTTATTATTGGCTGAGTTGACTCAGCATTGTCGAGTCTGGTTTGTTTGTTGGTTGAGTCAAATTGCCGAGTCGAAATCCAATTCTCTGTTCCCGCGTCTTTGTTGCTGTGTGGGTTGTTGTTTACTGCGTTTCTGAGTTTCGATCTTGTAATGAGTTTTTTTTTGTTGCTTCTTTAATTTGAGTTTGGTTTTCGAGTTTGGTTAGACTGAGTCAGTGTTGAGTTTGATTAGACCGAGTCATCGAATTCCTGCGAATTTCTTACTAACAAACTTTTTGTTAGTCGACGGATACCTCTCATCCGTTGATGGTTCATCTGTCAGCGGATGATCACTTTCCGCTGATTCACAAATAGTCTCTAGATCCTCAAGGCAAGGTTCTAGCTCCTTTTTCTTTTGAGTCCAGGTCTCCTTCACAAATGATTCTATTCCCTGGACTTCTATTATGTTTTGTGAAATATTCCTACAGCTTTGAAATTTAGCAGTTATCCCTTGTTCTTTTTCAAGCTGGTCTTTTAAAATCAGTTCTCTTTTTAACACAGCTTCAAGTTCACTTTTAGCATTATTGCAATCAACTCTCATTTTCTCAAATTCTAGAAATTGAACTTCTAGAGCAGCATTTCTATCACTTAAAAATAGATTAGTCTCTTTAATCCTATTGTTCTCTTTAGTAAGTGATTTAAGAGTAACACTCAAGTGATATAGTTCAGTAGACATTTCATCTATAACACTATTGCATTCTTCTTTGGTGAGCTCAGAGAGATTAGTAGAAAATACCTGATTGCTAGCTGAACTTGCTTCCTGCTCTCCAGAATCAGCCATCAATGCAAGATTGACATACTCAACATCATCATCAGAATGATTTCCATCAGCAGCCCAGTCATACTCTTGGGTCATGAATGCCTTTCCTTTCTGCCTGAGAAGATCAAAATATTTCTTCTTGTAGTCAACAGCTTCAGTTGGCTTTCCCTTGTTCTCAGATCTGGGCTTCCTGCATTCACTTATCATGTGACCAGCAATTCCACAATTGTAGCATTTAATTTTGGATTTATCCACAAAGTTACTTGTGGAATAATCCTTGTTAAATGGCTTGGCCACCCTAGAGTTTCCCTTGAATTTCAGCTTAGAGAATCTCCTAGACAGAAAGGCTAAGTGCCCATCTATCTCATCCAATTCATCCTGCTGAAGGACATTCAATTCTTCAGACACTTTTTCCTTGCTCATGCTTGATTCTGCTCTACCTTTACAAACCTCCCTGTTTGGTGTAGAACAAGTAGCTTCTGTTCTTTTCTTCTCCTTCTGCTCTAAGTTGGCAACAAGTGCAACTGACCCACTTTTCTTTTGGGACTTCTCAATCTCTTCATCCTGCTCCATTTCCAGCTCATATGTCTTTAAAGTTCTATAGAGCCTTTCAAGAGTAAATGTCTTGTACTCTTGAGTGTTTCTTAGAGAAACAGTCATTGGCTTCCACTCTTTAGGCAATGATCTCAGAAATTTGAGATTAGAATCTTTAACTTGATAGATTCTTCCATACAGTTTCAAGCCATTTAGTAGCTTTTGAAATCTACTAAATGTATCATTCATTGTTTCTCCACTCTTGAAATGGAAGTGTTCATACTGTTGGATTAGTAGTTGCATCTTGTTTTCCCTCACCTGTTCTGTTCCTTCACAAAGGGTTTGAACAGTGTCCCATACTTCCTTGGAGGTAGTACAGCTGATAACATTGTCAACCATGTCTGTTTCTAGACCATTGAACAGTATATTCATGGTCTTTTTGTCTTTGTGGACTTCTGCCATATCTTCAAGACTCCATTCAGAAACAGGTTTGGGAATGAGAGTGTCAGGCGCATCTTCAGCAAGGCCAACTCTTGTTGCAGTCTTCATCGGAACATATGGACCCTTGTCAATGCAATCCACAAAACCCTCATCAATGGACAAGAGATGTAGACGCATTTTTACTTTCCAGTGAAAGTAATTCTCTCTATCAAGAACTGGTATTTTTACTCCATAATCCTTCTTAGACATGTTGGAAGTTTGTTGATCTTTAAACTTCAAATATGTTAGAAGCTTGCTCTGATACCAATTGTTATTCCCAGATTACACACTTGTATAACTGTAGAAGGGGGGTCGAATACAATTCTTGATATTTATAAATTCCTGATAAGAACTTCAGAAATCTATAAGAAGATAATTGCTGTATAAAGATTAATGCACAAACACATATAAAATCAGGTGGTTAAATGCACCACCTGAACCTTTTATTTGAAGAAAACTCTGTGATACAAATGTACATAGCTGCTGTTTTACAACTCTTTGCTTTCTAAGGATATTCAAGAAAACCTTAAGTAAATGTATCTATTTTCTTAGCATCTAAAGAGTTGCTACACTTGGTTATATATCCCAAGTTTACAAGTACTACAGGAATAAGATAATACTAATCTAATTTAAGTTGACTTGCTACTTCACTCCAAATACACATGTAGCCGAAGGTTGTCCTTGTGAACAGACATGTCCCCTGCACCTTTCTTGTTTTCATAGTGTAAACGGAATGCTTCTTTCTTCTGTGTTTCCAAAGTATGGCTGCCATACTGCTTTTTGTATCTACTATCAACCCATGTGATCTGTCAGTCAAACCTTTCTTTATCAACTGCTAATCCCCAGCTTAGCATAGAAGAAAGTGTTAATGATTATCCGTTGACATTGTACACTGTCATCCGTTGATAATAGATTGAGCTGTATCCGTTGATATTGTAGATTTGAGCTGTATCCGTTGATAGAGTTCTGTCTTCATCCGTTGATACACTTTCACTTAAACAGAATTACATAGCATAGCTTATTTACAATTGGCTACCCTATTCTGCCTATCCATTGATGGTCAACATGACTGTGGATAAAAACACTATCAACCGATAGCATAGAGATACTGCAGTATGCTACAAAACCTCATCCATTGATGAGCTACCTGTCAACGGATAGAGTTATAAATCCTCATCCGTTGATAGCTACAATACTTATACAATTTGATTGTTTGTGAAGTTATCATCAAGTACAACATATTCCTAACAGCTACTTGCTTTTGTTTCACAGGTTGCCTGATTTTGAATTCGGAGATTTTAAGACCTAGATCACTTTTACTTGAATCACTCTTCTCCCCTTTTGATTTTGAATTCACTTTCTTCTCCCCCTTAGGCTTGTTCTCAGGCACAGGTGTCTTTGATGGAGCCCTTGGGCTTGAAGAGGAGGTTGGAGGTTTGACAAGATGTGAATCTTCTGGTTGAGAGAGACCCATATGCTTCATCATTGCAGACAACATCTATTGTTGATTAAGAAGAACATCAGTTGTTGTGGTAACCTAAGTGTCCAGCTTTTCATTGAGAAGATTAATAGATTTCTGTAGCTCAGAATTTTGCTGTTTGAGAGAATGCACTTCCTTTTCCAAATTATCCACCTTTGTGAACAATTCTGTAGCTTTGAATCCAGTAAGTGATTGTTCTTTGAGTCTTTCTACCTCAAACTTTGTCATGCCATGAATAGGAACATCAGTCACCAGCTTATCTCCATACTGATTTGAAAAGAGAACTTAGATTTGTGCATTAGCATCGATTGTATGTTCTCGGAGTCTGTCCATCTGAGATGTGATATTTGTGATGGAAGCTTGTACCAGAGGGAGTCTATCATCCAGTTTAGTACAGGTGGCTTTGCACTCTTTGATATTTCTGAAAACAGAATTCATAGAGGAAAATTCTTTGGTGAACTGAGTCTGAAGCTCTCTTACTACCTTTGTTGTTTCTTTGCACACTTCCTCAATTCCAGATTGAACTTATTTGCCTAGGTAGTGAGCAGTCTTTAAGCTTCCTTTGCAAGCATCATTGACAGCCTCATATACTTCAGTACGGGTAAGAGATCTGGCATTGGACCCTAATGAAGTGATATACTCCTCCCTTAAATACTGAAGGGCTTCACTTAGAGAGACACTACCATACCCTTGCAACCAGGCATCAATATTACCATCTCTCTCAGCCTCATCTGCTATTTTCTCTTGCTGTTACTCAACATCTTCCTTGTGAAAGAGAAGAATAGCTTCATAGTCGGCATTAGGCATGTCTGCTGCTAGAAGATTCTGAACAATCTTAGTGAACTCAGGAATCTGATCCACAATTAAGCTTTGAAGTGCTTCAATCGTCAATTTTTGTGGAGCAGACCTTGATCCTAAAGCACTGTCATGTTGCACAGGCTTCAGCCATTCTGACATAAAGTGAGAGCTAGAACTAGGCAAGCTAGATTCCTCAATTACAGATGTAACTTCTGTAACCGGATGGAATGACTCTACTACTGTTGTGTCCACTGAAGTGGGATGAGTTACAACAGTAGTTGACACAGGCACAGATTCTCTAAAAACTAGTGAAGCCTCTATGGTTTTGATGGTGTCATTAGAATATGCCCCAGCATGCATTCCCTCACCATCTAAATGTAGGTCCTGGGTGGTGAGCAAAGTTTCTTGCACTAAGTCACTTGAATCCATTGGCTCACCAAGAGAAGGAAGTTCTTGGTGATCAATGCCTTGCTCCTCAATTACTTGAGTTGAAGGCTACAAAGAAATTTCTACTATAGTTTCTGGAAGAGAAGTGTCTTGTAGAATTGATTTTGGCAACTCCCCCTGAGAAATAGGAGGGGTTTCAATTTTGATGTGCTCTCCACTCAGTATTGTGCCAGCCTTATCACTCCCATGTACGGACTCTTTACATGATTGTGCATCGGGGAGAATGCTTGATTCTATAGATGCACCCTGTTGAGAGGGCACATCTAGTGAGCTGTTTGCCCCTGATTTTACAACTTCGGTCATTTGTGTGACTGAAGAGGTGGTTTTCTTGGAGTTTTTCTTCTTTTGCCTTAGTAGGGGTGACTCTGGTTCCTCACTTTCTAATCATACCTCAGCATTCAGTGCTAC
Organism: Saposhnikovia divaricata; assembly: GCA_036435485.1. Lineage (NCBI taxonomy): Eukaryota > Viridiplantae > Streptophyta > Magnoliopsida > Apiales > Apiaceae > Saposhnikovia > Saposhnikovia divaricata. The sequence continues at coordinate 132,250,924 of CM071599.1, read as the reverse complement.
TTCTGATAACATGTTCAATCTAGTGTATTTTCTCTTCTTCTTCTTCTTATTACTAACGTTACCCTGTTGAGAGGATGATGTAGTTGGCTCAGTGTTTGGGAGAGTGTTTGGTTTAGAGGGTTGATAGCAGGCCATGAGTTAGAAGTTTGTACTACTTGCTTGGGCGCTGCTAACTCAAATTTTGAAGCACATGTTAGCTTGTTGTGAGGGTAGGACTTAAAGATTTCTGTCATATGAGGCGTAATCTCAAGTCTTACATTCACAGCATTCCTTGTATCCAAATTTCGAAAAATGAGTTTGGACATAGTGTTCACACAAAATCACGCAAGCGTACGTGGTCACAAGTAATATAGATATAAGTCAAGTTCGTTCCCACAGAGATCTGGTTTAGGTCTCAACTCAGTTAATGCACCTATGCAACAATGTTTAGTTTTTATTCACTGCTAAGACAATTCACAAAATTGGGTTTTTATTAACTAAAATTAACTAAGAAGCAAAAGAATAAACTAAGAATTAATTAACTAACGAGAATTTAAATCGAATTACTTATGCGAGAGAAAACATGGGATCCTAACTTCATTAAATACTTTGCTTAGATCTGACGCCTTTAATCACTATATGCAATGGTTATGATACCTGATCGGACAACACGAAACAAGTATAGGCTACCTCTCAGTATACGAATACCAAACTACTCATACATCCACAAAAGAGATAGAAGATGGGTAGACACCAATTATGTTTAGACCCTATATCTCTATAAGATTTGAAAACATAACGGTTTAAGCACAAGTTATCCATAACGATCACATAGGGCAATGTAAAATAGTTCAAGTTACACTACGAATCATGTTGGTAAACAATCATGAACCTATGCTAGCATGGCAAGTTCTAAATCTCAAGATCCACTCTCGCTTCACAAGAGATTAACAGATTAGATGTTAGCTACGCACCTAACAATTAAGCATAACCATACGAGGATATCAATATACATCACACACAGATCTTTAAAGCATCAAAATACTAAAGCTCCATAAATAAATCCGTTAGAATCCCATGACAACGATTAGTTCATAATCGAACTGTTCATCATCATGGGATCAAGTGAAAACATGATAATAAAACAAAGTCTGAATAATAATAAAACTAGAGTAATAGAGTTAAGAAAATAAATCCCAAAAACATCCAAGAGTTTCGCCTTAATAGAAGAATACAAAAGAAAAGTAGATCTTAGAACTCCGTTGCTTGTCACGAGCGTTGGAATCCTTCTTCAATTATGTTTCTTCATCTCTCGGCTCTCTCTATGTGTTATGGAGGTTAAAAGTCCGTTCTCGGAAGTCATGAGGTGTTTATATAGGCCATAACATTCTTCTCCAACAAGAAATCCCAAAAAAAACCAATTCAGAGTCAAACTAGAATTCTGCCAGCGATTTCCCGCACCCCCGCGCACCTTACTCGCGTGCCCGCGCACTCCAGGTTGTCTCCGCACACACCCGCGCGGCTCTGCTAGGTGCCCGCGCGCTCTGCTTCTGCCGAGTGCTGTTTTCTGCTGCTAATTCTCGTTTTTTCTCTGTTTGCCTTAGTTCCTCTTGCATGCTGCCATTCCATTCTTCCCTAACTCCAATCCACTATAAGATATGCCATTTGTAACTTCCATCCTTTAGATAGTAACCCTGGACAAACATGCTAAAATGAATCAAAACTACCACATACTTGAGGCGAAGTTAATCAATTTAAGTCGAAACGAAGCGATCCAAGTGGATATGAAATCCACTTATCATATAAATTTAGGATAGGCTATGTTATTTTTATCTAACCCATGCAATTCATTCAAGGTTTTATCTACATAATTGAGTGCAGATTGAATAAAGCGAGGGAAAAAGATATCCTTACCTCTCTGAGATGAGTCCTTACCAAGCCTTCCATACAGCTCTCGCATTATCAGCAGCCCAACATTGATTTTCCTATCATAGGCCAGAGAGTACACTATCTGTTGTACAGGGCCACTGATTTGGTCGAAACAGGACTTTCTGGCAGGGAAAACTTGCAAAATTGTTGCAAATACGAAACTCCATTCTTTCCTCAAATACTTCATGTTCAAGTGCCCAAGATTGATATCGGTTGAGTATCTGATGAATGAGAAGAAGTCCTTCAGTTCATCATCTTTGGCCAAAGGATTATATGACTCTTGTTTAAGTCCCACTGCCTTGTTCATATCTTCAGTTGTGATTGTGATTCGCTTTTTTTGAATCGTGCAGTAGATAGTATAGGTCTCTGTAGCGTTCTTCAGGGCATTCACTTCAACAGTCGCAGAATCCCAAAATTGCTCTAGCATGTCTAGATATAGAACTGGGTTAGCAGTTAGAGCAGTCTTGATGTATGATTCATTCAGCCACTTCACGAAACACTTATAATTGGCATTGGGTGCTTCGACATCGCTGGAGATGGCGACGAAATTGGTGTTGAACTGTTTGTATGCCATTTGTATAGACTAGAAGGAAGAGAAGTTGAATGTTTGAAGAAGAAATTTGGCTTTCAATGGTTAAGGTTTTTGTTTTTCAGAGGAGTGGGGGCTTAAGAAATCGATTGAAATGAGTAGAGCAGTTGTGAAGATGTATAAAAAGGGATACTTGAATTTTCAATTAGATACATGTTTTGTATCGACAAGTCAGGTATTCGAGAAGTGAAAAACAACTGTTCGATATGTCAAATATGGCATATTCGATAACTCAAGCAGGTAGAAACTGACAGCTGGCAGTTTATTCAATGTAAAATTGAATAATTAATGTTTTATGAGCGAGTTTAGCGTGTCAGACAAAAGTCAAAAGTGGTCTGACACTCAGCGAGGATTCAGCCTTTTCAAATTATTCGAGAACTCAAGAAATACCATTCGAGAACTCAGTGTTAGAGAACTCAATTATAGTATTCGAGAAGTCAAGAATGCCTCTGTTCGATAACTCTTAGAGACTTTATTCGAGAACTCGAGAGTACTCTAAAGAGACTTGTTAGAGAAGTCGAGCATTGACATAAAAAGAATCATTAGATAAGTCTGTCTAATTGAAATATTCTTTTTACTCATAAAATTCAATTTTCACCATCTTTCTAAAATTCACCAGAAGTATTCAATGAAGAATACTCTAACAAATTAAATAGTGATTTTCTCAAAATTTCATATAAATTTCAAGTTAGCAGAATATGATTTTTCAACATATGCAACAGATTTGAAATATGTATAAATTATACTTCAGCCAACACTTACTTAAAAAATATTGAGCATTTAGATAAAGTAAGTGTTTACTGCTGCAACAATTTTTGTTGACATTTTCACTTAGCCAGATTCTGAAGAATTCAGCATTCCAATCTCACTAACCAACCTAGTGAAGGTGGCTTCATCAAATGGCTTAGTGAATATATCAGCTAATTGTTTATCTGTGGGAACATAGTGCAACTCAATGGTTCCATTAGTTGCATGTTCCCTGATAAAATGATATCTAATGTCAATGTGCTTTGTTCTAAATGATTGACAGGATTTGCAACTATAGAGATTGCACTTGTGTTGTCACACATGATGGGAATCCTTTCCAACACAAGTCCATAATCCCTAAGTTGGTTTCTAATCCAAAGCACTTGAGCACAACAACTTCCAGCAGCTAATCAGCTATGTATTCAGCCTCCACTATAGAAGTTGACACAGATTGTTGTTTCTTGCTGTACCAAGAGACTAACCTTTGTCCAAGGAACTGGTAGCTTCCTGAGGTGCTTTTCTTATCCACTCTACATTCAGCATAATCAGCATCAGAATAAACAACCAGATTGAACCTTGTGTCCTTAGGATACCATAAACCCAAGTTTGAAGTGCCCTTTAGATATCTAAAGATCCTTTGATAGCAATCATTCGTGATTCCTTTGGATTTGACTGAAACCTTGCACATAGAAATGTAGCAAACATGATGTCTGGCCTACTTACAGTTAGATAGAGTAGAGAACCAACCATGCCTCTGTAGACTGTGATATCTACCTTCTTGCCTTTAGCATCCTCATCCAATTTAGTGGCAGTGGTCATGGGTGTCTTTGCAGGTGAGCTATCTTCCAAATCAAACTTCTTCAATAAATCTTTGATGTACTTGGTTTGACTGATAAAGATACCATCCTTTCTTTGACTAACTTGTAATCCAAGAAAGAATGTCAACTCTCCCATCATGCTCATCTCATATTTGCTTTGCATGAGCATAGAGAATTTTTCGCATAGCTTCTCATTTGTAGAGCTAAATATGATATCATCCACATAGATCTGAACTAGGATAATATCATATCATGTTTCTTGTAAAATAATGTCTTGTCCAATGTGCCTCTAATGAATTGGTTTTCAAGTAGGAATTGTGATAGAGTGTCATACCATGCCCTTGGAGCCTGCTTAAGTCCATACAATGCCTTAAGCAATCTGTAGACAAAGTCTGGGAAATGTGGATCCTCAAAGCCAGGTGGTTGTTGCACATATACTTCTTCTTCCAACTCTCCATTCAGAAATGCACTCTTGACATCCATTCGATAGACTTTAAAATTTGAATATGTAGCAAATGCCAAGAAAATTCTGATGGCTTCCAATCTAGCAACAGGGGCAAAAGTCTCATCATAATCTATGTCTTCCTGTTGAGAGTATCCTTTTGCAACCAACCTTGCTTTGTTCCTTATAATCACACCATCTTCATCCATCTTATTTTTCAGAACCCACTTTGTTCCAACTATGGTTTTGTTCTTTGATGCAGGCACAAGCTCCCATACTTTGTTTCTTTCAAATTGATTTAGCTCCTCTTGCATGGCAATAATCCAATCTAGATCTAACTGTGCATCATCAAGTTTCTTAGGCTCAACTTGAGATAGAAAACAACCATAGAGACACTCATTTTGAGTTGCTCTCCTTGTTCTCACTTCTGCATTTGGATCTCCAATAATTTGCTCTGCAATATGTGATCTATCCCATTTTCTTGTATGCTCAGGTTGATTCCTTAAATGGGATGTTGCTTCATCATCCAAGTTATGATCAAGTTCATTTCCTTCCCCTGTGAAGGTGCTTTCATTCACAGGTGTGTCTTGGATGCTTGTATTTTCACTGTTGATTGGCACAAATTCTTCTCTTGTCTCATCATTCACTGGAGTTTGTTGAGCTGTAACTTCAACTTCAGTTTCAATCTCTTCATCAGAATCATCCAAATTTTCAAATCTTAGAGGATCTCTATCTTCATCATTGGCTTCTTCTAGACCAGGTAGTTTACTGTCATCAAATGTAACATCTGTACTTTCCATAACTTTCTTCTGACTGATGACATAGACTTTATAAGCAGTTCTCTCCATAGAATAGCCAAGAAAAATTCCTTCAAATGCTTTTGCATCAAACTTTCCAACATATTCAGAATTATCCTTCAACACAAAGCATTTGCTTCCAAAAGCATGAACATGCTTAAGAGTAGGCTTCTTTCCAGTCATCAAGTTGTAAGGTGTCTTTCCAATGTTTTTGTTGATGAGAGTTCTGTTTTGAATATAGCATGCAGTGCTCACAGCCTCAGCCCAAAAACATGTAGGCATCTTTGCATCAAGCAACATTGTTCTAGTAGCCTCAATTAGAGTTCTATTCTTTCTCTTAATGACTCCATTTTGTTGTGGAGTTCGAGGAGCTGAGAATTGTTGTGAAATACCATTCTCTTTGCAGAATGCCTCAAGGATGGCATTTCTGAACTCTGTTCCATTGTCACTTCTCAATGCAATCACACTTGCATTGTTGACCATTGCTTCTTTATCAACTTTCTTCATGTGCACAATGATTACTTATGGAGCCTCATCCTTTGATGCTAGAAATTCCACCCATTTATACCTTGTAAAGTCATCAACCATTACTAAGGCATACTTCTTTCTTGCAAGTGACATAATGTTGACAGGCCCAAACAGATCCATATGAATTAGTTGTAGGGGCTTGGTTATTGATGTCATTGTCTTTGACTTGTGGCTTGACCTTTTCATCTTTCCCTTTTGAAAAGCCTCACACACTCCTTCTTGACAGAATTCAAGTGTGGGCATGCCTCTCACTAACTCTCTTTTGACTAAAGAGTTAATGGCTTTAAAGTTCAAGTGTGATAACTTTTTATGCCACAGCCAACAGTCTTCATTTGATGCCTTTGAGTAGAAGCAACAAATTTTATTCTTGCTTGCAGAATCCATATTAGCTACAAACAGGCTTCCTTTCCTTACTCCAGATAGAGCAAGTTCACCCGTCTTCTTTCGAGCAATCAAACATTCATCATTGTCAAAATCCACTTTGAAACCCCTATCAATAAACTGACCAACACTCAGTAGATTATGCTTGAGCCCTCTGACCAGTGCTACATCTTCAATAATGACATTACTAACTTTCAGTTTGCCATATCCCAATGTGTTACCAATGCTGTCATCTCCAAAGGTAACCATAGGGCTAGCCTTTTCTTCATACTGTGATAGCAGGGCCATATCACCAGTCATGTGGTTTGAGCATCCACTGTCCAACACCCAAATGACTTTCTTTTCTTTCTCTTTGCCCTGAGAGTCTGATGAAGATGTTTCTTCCTTGGAATTGGCCATCAAGGCATAGTTACAGAATTCTTGCTCTTCTTCATCACTGTCAGTATCATCCCAACACTTCCCTTCAGCTATGTAGGCCTTGCCTGGTGTTTGCTTTCTCAGAAGGGCCTCATACTTAGCTTCAAGCTCAAGAAACTCCTCATCCTTCTTTTTAGGCTTCTTGCATTCACTAACAAAATGCCCTAGGTCATTGCATCTATAACATCTCAAAGATGACCTATCCACATAGCCAGTTTTGAATTTATTCTTGTTAGGCTTCACAGGTGCCTTACTCTTGTTGAATGAATGCTTTTGAGGTCTAGGTTTGAAAGGTTGCTTTTTCTTGAATATGATATTTGGGAATTTTCTGGCCATGAAAGCATATGAAGTATTTTTCATAGCATCTAACTCCTCAAGAGTGTAAAACTCATCTTCTTCCTTCTCCTCAACAGTCTCAGGCACCTCAACTTCAGGTTCATCATCCATTATTTCTTCTATCCTTAGCTGACTTGTAGATGCTTCAAGGTCTTGAATAGATTTGTTGACAATTAAGGCACATGATGTATTGACCATTCTTCCTTGGTTGGCTTGGATAGCCCTCTTCTGAAGTAGCTCAAGCTCATGAGTCTTCAATACACCATAGAGCACGTCATATGTAACTCTGCTCAGATCTCTTTCTCTTAGAGAAATGACCCTCTGCTCTAGGTGGTTGGGTGAAGAGGGTAGAAACTTCATATTCAGTTCCTTGGTATTGTAGACTTTTCCATTCATATGTAGCTCAGTCACCAGCTTGTGAAATCTCTCAAAAATTTCAGTAATGCTTTTTTTAGGCCGAGCCATGAAAGCTTCATACTGAGCGACCAGTATTTGTTTTCTGTTTTCTCTAACTTCCTCTATCCCTTCACACAGAATTCCAATGTGATCCCACATCTCTTTTGCTGTTGTACATGAAGCTATGTTGGCAACATTGACATCTCCATTGAATCTATGATCAGCAGCATGAGATGGGTGTCAAGAGCAACCTTCTCTTTTTCTGTGTCTGTCCATTTAGATGGTTCTTTGGGAACATAGGTTCTTGGAATGGTTATTGTTCCAACAGTTGACTCAACAATTTCTTGTTGTGGAACAAATGGACCATTCTTGAGAATCTCAGGGTATAGAGGGTTAGCCTCTTTGATGAACAACATCATCTTGATCTTCCAGAGGTTGTAGTTGTCTTTATCAAACTTAGGGACCTTCACCGTTCCTGTAGTCTTTGGTGTATTCATGATCTTTTCCTGTTTTGACTAACAGCCTGCTCTGATACCACTTGTTGAGTATGAAATACACACATAAGAAAATACAGAGGGGGGTGAATGTATTTTCAAACTTTTCCTTGAATATGAATCTTAAGAACGTTTGTTTGATGGTTTGAATCTGTTTGATGTTTTTGTAGCTAAGTGTGTGTTTTTGTTTAATAAGATAAGTATGCGGAAATAAGAAACACAAGAACACAGTACTTACTTTAATCTAATATGGTATTAGATAAAGATTTGCTACAACCTGTGAATACAAATGTTAGTATTCTCAGCTGCGTTTTTCTCACAGAGATGTTCTACGTTGTTATGAGAAAACTCAATAATGCTTCTTAAAACTCTCTCTTACTGCTAGAGAAGTAAGGTTGTACACTTATAGAACAAGTGTACACTCTACTTACTACAAATGATAGAACAGACAAATCTACTTTCTAACTTGTCTATCCCTATTTCGGAATACGTCCAGGTAGCATGTAATTTGACTTTCTTTAAGCTGCCCAGATCCACTTCTTTAGCAGCTTGTCTCCTGTAACAACTCTCTGAGCTTCTTTATAGACTTTCCAAAAACACTTTACAGTACTGTGGTCCTGAAAGTGTTTTGGCTTATTGCAGACTTCTGACTTGTACAGCTTCAGTATTTTGTCTTCAAGAATCCATTCGAGAAATGGTTAAGTGATTGATTCGAGAACTAGGATTGGCTTCCTAGATAACTCTCAGTTCTCGAATAATGTATAATTAAGATGTCGAACCACTTTTCGAAATAGCTGTTTCTTCAGGAATCCTTGAGTTGTCGAATAGAGCATTTGACTTGTCGAATTCATTGAGATGTCGAATAGCTTCTTAAGTCCTTGAGATATCGAATGAGACTTTGTAGACTCTTTAGAACTTGAATGATACTTTGACTTGTTGACTTCTTGAGTTCTCGAACAGTGTCTTTTGAGATATCAAATCCCTGACCTCGACTTCTCGAAAGATCAAAATACTTCTGGAATTAGTAGTTAGGCAAATATTCAATCTTCAAAATCCAACTGTGTTTATTTTGACAACCTTGTTCTTCAAGCTTGAGGCATGATCTCTGGATCTTCTTTAAAGCGTTATTTCATGACTTCATTTACAGTTAAACAAAACTGTTTAATATTGATTATTAAACACATAACTGTTTCTTTTCTTACGTTATCTCTGGATCTTCTTTAAAGTGTTATTTTGACAGCCTTGTTCTTCAAGCTTGAGGCATGATCTCTGGATCTCTTGAAATACAAGTAGAAACTCTACAACTAGAGGTTCCCTTAGATAAGGGGTCATGTAAGTAATGCAAAGCATTACAAACTATTAGGCTTGTTATTAGGTGAGTACAGGAATGCCTCTGTGACTAACAATAATATCAATGCATTGTTATTATTTTATAAATATTTTTATTTGTATTGTTTTTTGCAAAAGCTTTTTAATGTTATTTTTAATTATATTTTCTACATTAAATAATAATAAAATCTATACTATGTTACAATGGCCAAAGCATTAAAAGTTTGATATCGGTCGATCGATCGGTACGATCATAGAAACTATAAGTCAACCCTCTATTCATCATTACCACACTCAATTAGACACCTACCTACCAATCAGAATCAGCTCGTTCTAAGGGATCATGAACAATGCATGCCATGAAATGCAACTAACATGAACTCACATGGTATACGAAAACAAAATAACAGAATGTCCTATATGAAACAAACATAATTAATACGAACATATTTGCATAAATTACTACTATTATGCAAACATGATATCTATATGAACACAATGACTCACAATCACAAATAACTACATATACACTACTTATCCCCCAAACCACCACCAAACTTAAAAGATTCAATGTCCGCATTGAATTGAAGGTAATACGAAGGATAGTAGAAAACATACCTAATTGTTGAAACACGTGGGTTGCCTCCCACGAAGCGCTTGTTTAACGTCAATAGCTTGACGTTACTTCCTCAACTCATGGTGGTTTCAAAAGAACAACTGAACCGTCCTCAACAGAAAGACCATTCATACGAACGTTGACATCTTGTTTGTTGCTTTCCACAAAACTCTTCCGTCAGTCTTCAACCTGATTTTACTACCCAACGGCCTAATCTTCTTCTTTTTCTTCTTCACACCTCTAAGGTGCTTCTCCGACTCGAACGGTTGAACAAAACTTTTTTCTTCCTTATCATCGGTTTTCCACCTTCGCAACACGTTATCATGCCCCTCTTCAAAAATCACTAGCTCATTATTCAAAAGGACATACCTCAAATGTGGTGGAAGTTTCCCAAGCTTTACATTCGAGAGATCTCGAATTGAAGAACTGTCAATGAAATCACTGATGTGATGCTTTAGCACGTGTGTGTCCGACTTTTCACTCAATAACTGATCAAACTTCTTTCTCTGACCCGTATCAACTAATTCCACACTGCAACACTCTTTCTCCTCTGTCGGAAATTTCATGGCCTTGAAGACATCAAAGGTGTGATCTTGCACCCTCATTGTAAGCTCTCCTTTTTGCACATCGATCAAAGTATGACCCGTAGCTAAAAACGGCCTTCCCTAAATTATGGGAATCTTCTTGTCTTCTTCAAAATCTAGAATCATAAAATTGGCAGGAAATATGAGCTTATCAACTTTCACTAAGACATCCTCCACTATACCCCTCGGATAAGTGATAGATCGATCAGCCAACTGCAAAGATATATTGGTTGGCTTTGGCTCCGGCAGACCAAGTTGCTTGAAAACAGATAAAGGCATGAGATTGATGCTAGCTCCCAAGTCACACAAGCACTTCTCAAAAGATAGATTACCAATCGTGCATGGAATAGTAAAGCTACCCGGATCCTTTAGCTTCGGAGGCAATTTCTACTGCAGAACAGCACTGCATTCTTCCGTTAGAGCAACGATCTCTAATTCCTCGAGCTTCAACTTACGAGAGAGAATACCTTTCATGAACTTGGCATAGCTCGGCATTTGTTCAAGAGCTTCCGCAAAAGGAATATTGATCTGCAACTTCTTGAACACCTCTAAGAACTTAGCAAACTTCTTATCCAAATTCTGCTTCTGGAGTCTTCTAGGATATGGAGGAGGAGGATAGATCTGAGTATTCTTTGTAGACTGCTCCGGAGAAGCTTTAACAGGTTCCTTGCTCTTCTCTACTTCACCAGCTAGCTCATCAGCTACTAAGTCAGATTTCTCAATTTCAGGCACTGCAGATTTTTCCACTTGCTGATTCTAAACATCTTCATCTTCCTTAGCTGCTGATTTAGGATCCCTCGTGACTTTTCCAGATCTCAAAGTAACTACATTGACCTGTTCTTTGCTTTCCCTTCTGCCTGGATTAGCCTCCGTATCACTAGGCAGAGTTCCTTGTGGCCTATTAAGTAAAGCACTTGCAAGCTGTCCCATCTAGTTCTCCAAGGTCTTTTGAGAAACTGACAGGCTTTTAATCATCATCCTCAACTCATCCATTTCTGATTTTTCATTAGAAGATTGCCCCACATGAGCCTGGGGCTGTTGCTGCTGAAATCCCGGAGGTTGATATGGTGGCCTTGGAGCATATGGCTGTTGATAGCCCTGATTGAATGGCTTCGCTCCATACTGCTGATAAGGCTATTGTTGTTGAGCACCTTGATTATTGATCCAACTGAAATTGGAATGATTCCTGTTATTCGGATGATAAGTAGCTGGAACTGGTGCCGCAGGTCTCTGGAAATTACTCACGAACTGTGATGATTCAGAAGAGATAGCACATTGATTTGTCTCATGTGAGCCCGCACATAGCTCAGAAACACTAGCCACCTGCTGAACTCCATAATTTGCAAGAGAATCCACCTTCATAGTCAAAGCCTTCAACTGAGCTGCAATGGCTGTAGCCGCATCAACTTCAAGAACACCCGCTACCTTGCCTTGAGAAAGCCTCTTGGTTGGATTTTGATATTCATTAGCAGCCATCGTCTCAATAAGATCATAAGCTTCATCATAGCTCTTAGCCCATAGAGCTTCTCTTGATGCTGCATCTAGCAAAGGTCTAGACTGAGCTCCCAGACCATTATAGAACCCATTGATCACCATCCAGTCAGGCATTCCATGATGTGGACACCTACGAAGCATCTCCTTGTATCGCTCCCATGCTTCACACAAAGATTCTCCAGATTGCTGCTGAAATTGAGTTAGCTGGTTCCTTATTGCTGCAGTTTTTGCCATAGGGAAGAATTTAGTAAGAAATTTCTGAGCAAGATCCTCCCATGTAGTAATGGAACCGGCTGGTAAAGAGTGTAACCAGCCCTTAGCCTTATCCCTCAGAGAGAATGGGAAAAGCCTCAATTTGATCGCATCATCCGGCACACCATTAAACTTGAAAGTGTCGCAGATCTCAATGAAGTCCCTGATATGCATGTTAGGATCCTCTGTAGGAGCACCCCCAAACTGAACTGAGTTCTGCACCATCTGAATCGTGCCCGGCTTGATTTCGAAAGTATTAGCTGCAAAAGCTGGCCTGACAATGCTAGACAGAATGTCATTGATCTTAGGCTGAGAATAATCCTTCAAAGCCTTAGCTGCTGCTGGTAAATCAACCATCTCTTTTTGAAAGGCATATGATATAGCCTATTTGTATTTCGAGGATACAACTCAACTTAAACAAGAATGTAATAGTAAATAGTATTTGTACTGTCACAGGGATCTCAAATGAATAATTGTCAAGAGAAAGAAGACAAAGTAAATCTACCGTTTTGAGTGACAAGAGGTTCCTACAGTGGCAGAATACAGATTATAAAGGTTTTAAAAAGAGTGAAGAAAAGGAAGACATGAACCACAACTTTAAAGTCAATATATGAAGAACAGTCATTGCGGTTAGTAACTCATGAACCAGACCGTGCATCGAGTGTCAACATTAAACAGTGGTTATTCGTCATTAACTTCAGTGGTTCAAGCTATCAAGACCGGTAAAAGAGAAAATCATTGTGCAAGCAACAGAAGTGTTAAATTCATTAACCACAATGATTTTACTATCAAGTGGACAGGCTACGAGGAAAAAGAATTATCATAAAGAAATTCTAAGTGATGTATTCTTAATGCTGAAACCCCGGTTAGAATTGTTGTTTTTTTTGCTAATCAAAAGGAGTCCGGTTTCAGATCCTCAAGAGACCGTAGCTTACACCTGGACGGGTTATGAGAAAATAGAATTATCACAAAAGTATGGAAAGTGATATATTCTTAAAGCTGGAATCCCGGTTGGAATTGATATATTTTTTGTTAAGCGAAAGGAGTCCAGTTCCAGACCGTCAGGTAACCGCAGCTTAGAGATTAAAGATTTATTTATATTAATAAATATTTTATTTAATTAGAAAATTATATTTATAAATATCTAATAATATTAGATATTTATTTTTATAATTTCTGAATTAAATTAATTATTTATTAATTAAAGATTATAAATTGTGCGAGTTAAAAAACTCTTCCACCGAGCCTAAATTAGGACAAAACAAAAAGGTTGCAGGTTGATTGTTTTTTAAAGTGAATTGGAAACAACTTTTTAAAAAAATGGGTGTCGACTTGTTTGTTTAATAAAGGCAAAAGAATGAAATGGAACTGGTCATGCAGTACCCACATGTTCCTGTCGGCTGGTTTTGTTACTTGCCTTAGCCGCGCGTGGCGTGCACGTGCTGGAGAGAAAAGCTACCTACAACAGCTAGTGCGTGTTCCTCACCACCCCTTCCTGCGAGTGGGCTTCTTAGCAAAAGCTAATTCAGAATTGTTTTCTACCGAGTGTTTATTTATTCAACAAGACAATTTCAATTGTCTTGCCGATTGTCTTGGTGAAAAAGATTGTCTTGCCGATTGTATTGCCTATTGTCTTGGCAGTACAAATTTATTGTCTTGGTGGTTCTGATTGTCTTGCCGATTGTCTTGGCAATACAAAATATTTTATAAAAGAGGCAGAAGCAATCAGACAGGAAAAAGAGACGACACAACTTCACATTCTTCACAATTTTCTCTCCAGAGCTGGAAAGAGAAAGACCAAGAGAAATAGTTCTGTTCTTCAAATAAATTCTTGTAAATTATTTCTGAGCTGTATCGTTAAATCTGAACCGATAGAAATTGTTTACTTGTAACGTTGGAACTATCTAGCGAGTTTTTACTCCTAGAACTTATCTCTCGAATTGCTTTTAGCATTCGATCTTTTTATTACAAATATAGAAAAGTTCATGTCGAATTTTCTATAGAATTTGTAATAATTAGTTGGTCATCAAACCATTGTAATTTGTACCCGTGTATTTAGACACACCTCATCAAGTTAATATAAATTTTATATTTAACTTGAATATCGGTATTCGTTTTATTCCGCATCAATTTGTTCTTGATTTAATATTTTAAGAAAAGAGGAAATTCGATTAAACGACATAGTTTGTATTCAACCCCCCTTCTACAAACTATTTTGGACCTAACAATTGGCATCAGAGCCTTTTGATTGACGCACAAATCAAGATCCGTATTTTTGTGGTCCTCCAATTGGATTTCGAATTTGTTGACCCATACAGAAATTAAATCAGGTATTAGACCAAAAAGTCAACTCCTCTTATTTTCAAATTTTTTAACCTTCAAAAAATTCAATACTTGAGATTTTTGAACTTTAAATAATTTGAACTTATTTTTGGATTCTTTAACTTTCAAAATTTTCAATTTTGAGATTTTTGAATTTTAAATAATCTAAATTTAGTTTCGAATTCTTTAACCTTTAAAAATTCTCAATTTATGATATTTTTGATTTTTAAACAACATGAGTTTATTTTCAATTGTTAATTAAATTGAATTTATTCTCAAATTGTTTAACCTTCAAAAATTTTCATTTTATGATATTTTTGATTGTTAAGTAATCTTAACTTATATTCGTTTTTTTTAATTTTTGAAATGATTAATTCTTGGAAATTTAGATTTTTAAATAACTTGAATTTATTTTCAAATTGTTTAATTCTCAAAATTTTTAATTCTTGATACTTTCGAATTTTAATTAACTTGAAGTTATTTTCGGATTCTTTAACTCTCAAAAATTATCATTTCTTGAGATTTTTTGATTCTTAATTAATTTGACTATAATTTCGAATTTTAATTAATTTGAATTTACTTTCAGATTTTTTATTTCTCAAAAATTTTCGAGTCCTTGAAGTTTTTGAATTTTAAATATTTTGAATTTATTCTAAGCCAATAGTTCTAAGAAGGTTGTTAGTTGAAGATTCCTCCGAATTGTCAAAGATGATTTGAATCTTTTGAAGAAAATGCATTTTTCAATGAAATTAATTTCTACCTACTGAAGAAAAATTTGTGGAAGCTCTTCAAAGTTATATCCATAGAATTCACTGGTTTTTCAGAAGCAGGAATGGAAGAGGTTTTAGTGGATAGAATTTTTCTCGAAGATTTGAATTAACTCTATTGATTCTGTGATATACAAACACTTAGTGGATTGTACCAAGAAATATCTTTCAAGGAATCAACAGAGATTTTAGAAAAGTGGAATCAAGGAGGTTTGAGAATGAACTAGACAGTTAGACATCTCAGTCAGGAATTAATGATGGAACCTCATAACATACATGAAGGGTTACTAATTTAGAAAGAGTACAAATGTTTAATCCAGGAATTAGGCCTATCTATTCCGAAGGAGAAACTCTTCAGGATACAGTTCAAGAGGTGGCTACAAGACTGAGTTGGTGGAAAGAACAAAACATGATAGTTGCAGTTATGAAAATTTTTATGTGATAAGTAACTATCAAGGTGTGCAACATGGTACAGAATTCTGACAGACAAGGATGAATAGGGATTCATTAAATGAGATGAAACAGAAGCATCAGTGCAGAACTTATCTTGCTGAAGAAAAGAGTTGGGATGGATCAGATGATGATGAGAAGAGCATAATTAATATCTTGCCTTCATAGCAATCTCTGAAGATGATTCACCTCACATGTCGCAGGTATCAATTCTTCGAACTAGTGTAATATGTAATTCTCAGAAATTCAAAGCATGTTAAGATCTTAGTTTTTAATTGTTATATCTTTGGTTAGAAGATCTTATTATGTGTATGAATATTTGTTGAATTTAATTAATTGCAATAGTGAGTTAGAAGTGTTCCTTAGACAATATCTCTCAATTCTTAAATGATATATGTCAAGCATATATGACCTCTGCTTAAGCTAGTTTAAGGATCCCCAGTAGAACAAAATTTGCTTATTCATTCTGAATTGTTTGTTAAGGTTTAAAAAGTTTAAAATATGGAATAATTACCTAGGGTGTCAGTAGAACATCAAGTCATTTGTAAAACTGACTTAGGTAATAGAGATTATATAATATAATATAACAATAGGAATGGATTGGATAGAATTAGTGATTAATTGTTAATTCTTCTATTCCATGCATGTTTAGAAAATTATTGAATATCTGTAAATCTACTTGCTACCTGCTACACAAGTGTACATAGGTTAAAATAGATAGTACTGAATTTTCTAAAATGCATAACATGCCTAATTTGCATAATTCTTATCTACAATGTTTTAATGCTGAATGTATGCAATGTATTCTTATTATCATGCCTGCTTATTTCAAATGTCATAAATGCATTTCCTAGTATTTGCATTGATCATAGAAAAAGCATGTTTAAGAATAACAATAAGGTACAGACTGCTAGTCCTCCTTATGTAAGGAAGGAACCATTATTCTCCTTGCTCAGTGAATATTTTGTCAATGACATTAAAAAGGAGAATGGTCAGTCAAAGATAAGAATGAGCATGTTAAGGTTAAAACTGTTGTTAACTCTAATAAAAGAGAAATATCTAATCCATCTGGACCCAATTAAACTGTAAGAACCCAGATTTTTGGGTAGAATTAAAACTTTTTATTATGTATTGACGTAAGAATGAATAGGGGTTACAACTAGAATGTAATACTGGTTTTAATGAATGAATAATGAAAGGATATATATTCCAAGGTTATATGGCCTGAAGGATGCTATTGGGTGATAACTAAGGTTAGAATAATCTATCTCCTAGAAAGTTAAGATAAGATTCCCTAGAGAGAAATAGATACCCTCATGTCATCCAAATCAATATCTATTATAAGCCCAGCGGTTCCGTAAAAAGGTTAAGGAACACTCGAGGGTGAACCAGGTTCATTTTCCCAACTATAGGAATTAAATAAAAATAAGTGATGAATAGTGATTTTGTAAGTTGGAAAACTTTTCACGCCACCCTATGTACGGGACGTGTTATGGATGTTTCGAAGTCATATTAGTAATACGCGGAGGAAATAAGTGAATGCAGAAACGATCGGAATTCAGAAATTCCAAATTCTTTTTCGGTACAATATTTGACCGAACCGTAAAGAGCCTATCAATACGATCAAGACAAGAGTATTATAATGTTAAGGATTCAAGGATTTTATTTATTAAGTATGATTTGAGGATTTAGAATGAAAACCTTTGAGTTAGAATAACAAGTGTTCTAGAAATCGCTAGAACTTTATAACAAGATTAAGCGATCAAGCAAACGCGAAAGAAATTACGGATTAAATACGTAACGAGAAAAAAAAAAAAAAACCCTACTTGATCAGCTGGGGTTATATATAAGAATATTTGGTGGAAATGAAATGAAGAAAAGAAATGAAAAAGGAAGTAATGAGGTGGATGGACAAGAAGAAAACAACAAGGCTTCACATCATCAATTTTTCTAACACACCATAAACCTTTGACACTTGTATTAAGAGGAGTATTAGCAGCTATACCCACTTATACATATCACAAATATCATTTGACAACTAGCCAAGCAAGAGGAAAAAAGAGAAAAAGAAGCAAATGTTGGTGTATACTGAAAATATTTATTTGAAGTATTTACATTTATTTCTGGCCGGTTTAATTGAGAATCATTTAAATGTTTACATGTTGTCTAAATATTATATATTGTGAATAATCTAGTATCAAATGGGATACAGAATATTAGATTATTAAATACGGTTTATATAATATAATAAGGTTCACAGCACAGGTGGAGCTAGACAATCCACTGGAATGGCTGTAGTATTATTTAGATTAGTTTATATTGACTAATAAATAATACTAGTATACTTTGTGTATATTGAACAGGATCAAATTTAGAATTGTTCCCTTATACTGATTAAGAAGGTGAACTAAGATTCTATGTTATTATTAATGCTTAGGTTCTTAATCCGGAAATAATAATTGACACGTATATATTGTTTACATGCTTTGATTTATATATGAAATAATTCTTTTGATTTATTTCATTATATTTTGGGTGATGAAATAATATATATGGTGGGATATTATTTATTGAAGGAATCCATGTCCTGATAATATTCGGGTTAATGATGTCCCCTTGAAAGCTCAAAAAGATTTAATTATGTGAAACCCTGCAGGTGGATTTATTCCGGCATAATTAAATAAAGGTTGAGTGGATAATCAAGGATAAAAGATATTAATTAAATGAATTATCAGTAATTTATTTAATTAATGGACATGCGATATTTTAAACATGGGGAATTTAATAAGCAAATAATATTGGAACCGAATTAATTAATTAAATTACGGTATTAGGAAAGGTAGTGCAAATATTAATTCTTTAGTGGATTGAATTAATATTTAATTACATTGGGCTAGGCTCAAGATGTAATTAGAAGGCCCAACCTAATTATCCATGATCCCTATTGTAGCCTATATATATTCCTATTCTCTTCTTGCTGGGGGCTGGTCGAAAAAATTGGTAGCCACCCAGGAGCAAGAAGAGAGGTTAACTTGAGAAGACGAAGGCCACACTTCGCTCAAGGGAATTTGGGAATACAATAGAAGAGCGTGGAATCAACCGTTAACAAGGTGACTTTTCTATTCGTACTCGTTAATTTATTGTATCGAAATTTGCAGTGCCAAGATCTGATTGTCCCAACAATTGGTATCAAGAGCCTGGTTCATTGGTTCTGCGAATTTTGATACGATGTCCATGTCGTAATTATATATGCATGTGTATAGTGGTGTGCTTGGATAATAATCTTTTGCAGGTTGTTTAGTATCCACTATTATGGCCATGTAATTTTAATTATGTGTTTGGATCCCACGTGGTTTAATCGTGGTTATTTTGTTTGGTTTCCACGTGGTTTATCGTGGTTGTAAAACACGAGGGTTGATCGTGTTAGAATAGATTTACAAAATTAGTTTTGTATTAGATCTATTTTTTTGTAATTGTTTGTTGGATTTTATTAAGATCCGGATATTTTGTAAAAATTACGTGCGATCGGAAATCGAAACGGAGACAAAAAGTTGTCCGCTGCGTAGCTGTTGGTTCGTATTATTACTACAGAACAGTGGCTGTTGGAAAGTTGAAGAGAACTGAATTCGGAGCAGCAGAAAATTACCAGGGTACTAAATCGAAACGGAGACAAAAAGTTGTCCGCTGCGTAGCTGTTGGTTCGTATTATTACTACAGAACAGTGGCTGTTGGAAAGTTGAAGAGAACTGAATTCGGAGCAGCAGAAAATTACCAGGGTACTGTAGCAGTACTGTAGCAAACCGGGTACTGTAGCAAACCGGTACTGTAGCAAGCCGGTACTGTAGCAAGCCGGTACTGTAGCAAATCGGGCACTGTAGCAACCCGGGTACTGTAGCAACCGGGTACTGTAGCAGTACCCTGGTAATTTTCTGCTGCTCCGAATTCAGTTCTCTTCAACTTTCCAACAGCCACTGTTCTGTAGTAATAATACGAACCAACAGCTACGCAGCGGACAACTTTTTGTCTAATTATTATGTGTGTTGTTAATTATGTGTGTAATTTTAATTGCATGTTTAACATAATTAGGACGACATGGACATTAATTTTATTTATTGCTTTAATTTTATGATGCATGCTGCTATGTTATGTGTTCTTTGTATTGTTATTTTTATAACATGTAGACCTCGAAAAAATAACATAGGGCGATGCATCTAGATAAAATTCCTCAATTTTAAATAAAAATTCTAAGTGGGTGAGGGAATTAATTAGGAATTAAATCCCATGGTCTCCATTATTGTTTGTATGTAATTTAACACCGAGACGAATATAAATTATATACATGCCACCCATCGTGGCGTATGATTTATGGTGTCAGGTAGTGTTATGGATATTACTAGAACAAACTTCCTAAATAAATTACGAATATTGAAAGGTATATATGTCACCCAACGTGGCGTACCAAGTTTCATAGAATTCAATTAATTAGAAGGGTGCCAATGATTGAATATAGATTTTCAATATAGAGAGAAAGGATGATTCTGTCTAGAAAGGGTTCTTAAGTGATGCCTCTTGACAATGCTCCCCCCGATCTGGGAATTATCCTATTATCGATTATTGATTTGAAATATTTAATGGTGGTATCCGGTCTTTTTAGTAATTTAAGATTAAATAATGGTATACACTTAGCTATGAAAAATAATATATAGTCCACCCTAACGTGGCGTATTATTTAGTAATAGGACCGAAGTAATATTTAAACGAATTTAAGTGGTATATATGTCACCCATCGTGGCGTACCAGATACTTATGGTGTTTAAATATTAGTGCATTAATTTTAATTAATTGTTAGAGGAAACCAATAGGATTTAAGATTTATGCAACTATCTGATTATGTGTTACATGTATGATTCTCAGGATTAGATCACTATGGGCTTTAATCCACTATTCACCATACTTAAGGATAACAAACTTACTGGACCGAACTATATTGAATGGAAACGTAATTTGGACATAGTGTTGACTGCTGAGGAGTACAAATTTTGTACTTATGAACCCAAGCCAGACCAGCCTGCTGAAGATGCTCCTGAAAGTGAGAAGGAGTATTATAAGCGGTGGATTAAGGCTGATGAGATGTCGCGATGTTACATTCTGGCAGCAATGTCGGGTGTTTTGCAGCATCAGCATCAGGCTATGCCCACTGCTTCAGATATGCTCTTTAATCTCAAGGAACTTTTTGGAGAACAGAATAGGGCTGCTAGGCAAGTAGCAATGAAGGCTTTAATGAACACTCAGATGGTTGAAGGAACACCTGTAAGGGATCATGTTCTCAGAATGATGTCTCATCTGAATGAGATGGAGATCCTTGGTGCTGATATTGATGGGGAAACCCAGATCGATATCATCCTTATGAGCTTGCCCAAAAGTTTTGAGCAGTTCCGCTTGAATTACACCATGAACAAAAGGATGTATAGTCTCGCGGAACTTCTGACAGAACTTCAGGCAGCTGAAGGACTCTTTAAGCAGAATGTTCAAGTGAATGTGGCCGAGAAAGCTTCTTCATCTAAGCCGAAAGGTAAGAAGAAGAAAAAGACTCAGACACAGAAAGCTGGAAAGATTGCTAATGCAGTGGGAGTTCAAGGTGGTGTGAAAAAGCCTACGGGCAAGTGCTTCAGGTGCAAGCAGTCAGGTCATTGGAAATAGGATTGTCCTCTTCCTAAGAAGACAAACAATACTGGTATGTCTCTTTCTCTAGTTACAGAAACATATATAGCGGCTATATCTACGAGCACTTGGTGTGTAGATACAGGAGCCACTGACCATGTTTGTAACTCTATGCAGGGGTTCCAGCAATCCAGAATGCTTAGAGATGGCGAGATATATGTGTTCATGGGAGATGCTACGAAAGTAGCAGTAGTTGCAGTTGGAATAATTACATTGTCTTTTGGCGATGATAGGATTTTGGTTTTGAACAATTGTCTTTATGTACCTTCGTTTAGAAGGAATTTAATTTCGGTTTCTAAACTTGCCATGGATGGTTATAATGTTTGTTTGGATCGTAATGTTTCTATTATGATGAATAAACGAGTTATATGTTCTGGTACATTGCAAGACAATTTATATATTATTAATCCTATCCAACCAATGCTGCAACATAAGGAAACTAATAACATTCTTTCTAGCTCAAATAAAAGAAAGAAACCTTCTGAATTGAACCAAACATATCTTTGGCACTTAAGATTAGGTCATATTAACTTGAGGAGGATTCAAAGACTGGTAGTAGATGGGCCATTAGGCTCGTTGGCAGTGGAGCCATTTCCAATTTGTGAATCCTGCTTGGAAGGTAAGATGACTAATAGGCCTTTTAAAGCAAAGGGGAATAGAGCTAAAGAAGTGTTAGAATTAGTTCATACTGATTTATGTGGACCTATGAGTATCCAAGCAAGAGGAGGTTATGAGTATTTTGTCACTTTCATTGACGATTATTCTAGATATGGGTACATTTATTTGTTGCGCCGTAAGTCTGAGTGCTTTGAAAAATTCAAAGAGTACAAAGCAAGTGCGGAGAAGCGACATCTTGGAAAATGTATCAAGTCACTACGATCAGATCGTGGTGGCGAATACTTGCTTGGAGAATTTAGGGAATATTTATCAGAAAATGGGATTGCATCCCAGTTGTCTGCACCTGGCACACCTCAGCAGAATGGTGTAGCAGAGAGAAGGAATCGGACTCTTTCAGAGAGTGTTAGATCGATGATGAGTTATTCAGATTTACCCAAGTCGTTCTGGGGATATGCTATAGAAACAGCGGCTTACCTTCTAAACTTGGTACCTTCTAAGTCGGTTCCCAAGACTCCAATAGAATTGTGGACTGGTAGCAAACCAAGTCTAAGACATATTCGGATTTGGGGTTGTCCAACACATGTGCTGAACAAGAACGCGACCAAGTTAGAATCTCGTACAGAAGTAAGGCTGTTTGTAGGCTATCCCATGGGAACGAAAGGTTATTCATTTTATAGTCCTAGGGATCGAGATATCATTGTTAGCACCAATGCTAGATTTTTAGAAGAAGACTATATAATGAAACACAAACCCATGAGTAGTATCGTTTTAGAGGAACTAGTGGGAGGGACAGATAATCCCCAAGTGCCAATAGTACAAGTAGATCAACCACAAGAAAATGCACAACCTGTCACTAATACCACACCGGTGCTTCGTCGTAGTGGGAGGGTTGTTCAACAACCTGAAAGATTCATGTTTTTGGGAGAGTCCTCGGACTTGGTCTCTGGTGAACATGATGAGGATCCCAGGACATACGAAGAAACAATTCTAGATAAAGATGCAGATCTTTGGCAAAAGGCAATGGAATCTGAGATGGAATCTATGTATTCTAATCAAGTTTGGGAGCTCGTGGAACCACCCAAAGGTGTAAAACCCATTGGATGTATGTGGATCTACAAGAAGAAAAGAGGATCTGACAAAAAGGTGAAAGCCTGGAAAGCACGACTTGTTGCGAAAGGGTATACTCAGAAAGAAGGGATCGATTATGAGGAAACTTTTTCGCCGGTTGTTATGCTTAAGGAAGGCCAAGAGCATCTTGTTTGTAAGCTTAAGAGGTCTATTTATGGACTAAAACAAGCTTCTAGGGACTGGAATATTCGTTTTGATCAGGCAGTCCAGTCATATGGATTTGATCAAAGTCCAAGCGAATCATGTGTGTATAAGAGAAGTGGGGGTAATGCAGTGGTTTTTCTAGTATTGTATGTAGATGACATTTTACTCATTGGAAACAATGTTAAGATGTTGTCATCAATAAAGGCATGGTTGTTCAAACAATTTGAAATGAAGGACTTAGGTGAAGCGGCATACTTCCTTGGGATCAAAGTAATAAGGGATCGCAAGAAAAGGGTGTTGGCTTTATCTCAAGAGCCCTACATTGATGAAGTATTAGCTCGTTTTAACATGCAGAACTCTAAGAAAGGTTTTCTACCTTTTAAGCATGGAGTGGCTCTATCCAAGGAGCAGTGTCCTTCGACACCTAAGGATATAGAGAGCATGAAAGCAGTTCCTTATGCTTCGGCATGTGGAAGCTTAATGTATGCTATGTTATGTACGAGGCCTGACATCTGCTTTGCTGTAGGCATGGTTAGTAGATATCAGTCGAACCCAGGTCAGGAACATTGGAGTGCAGTAAAAACTATACTCAAGTACCTGAGAAGGACTAAGGAGTATTTGTTAATTTACAAGGCCTCAGATTTGTTTCCTATAGGGTATACCGATTCAGATTTCCAGAAAGATAGGAGTCAGATATTTGGTTATAAAGTAGTTTTGTGAGTAATAGTGGATTAAATAAACACTGATATACTCATAGAATATTTTGAGTATAAGTGGGAGATTGTTGGTGTATACTGAAAATATTTATTTGAAGTATTTACATTTATTTCTGGCCGGTTTAATTGAGAATCATTTAAATGTTTACATGTTGTCTAAATATTATATATTGTGAATAATCTAGTATCAAATGGGATACAGAATATTAGATTATTAAATACGGTTTATATAATATAATAAGGTTCACAGCACAGGTGGAGCTAGACAATCCACTGGAATGGCTGTAGTATTATTTAGATTAGTTTATATTGACTAATAAATAATACTAGTATACTTTGTGTATATTGAACAGGATCAAATTTAGAATTGTTCCCTTATACTGATTAAGAAGGTGAACTAAGATTCTATGTTATTATTAATGCTTAGGTTCTTAATCCGGAAATAATAATTGACACGTATATATTGTTTACATGCTTTGATTTATATATGAAATAATTCTTTTGATTTATTTCATTATATTTTGGGTGATGAAATAATATATATGGTGGGATATTATTTATTGAAGGAATCCATGTCCTGATAATATTCGGGTTAATGATGTCCCCTTGAAAGCTCAAAAAGATTTAATTATGTGAAACCCTGCAGGTGGATTTATTCCGGCATAATTAAATAAAGGTTGAGTGGATAATCAAGGATAAAAGATATTAATTAAATGAATTATCAGTAATTTATTTAATTAATGGACATGCGATATTTTAAACATGGGGAATTTAATAAGCAAATAATATTGGAACCGAATTAATTAATTAAATTACGGTATTAGGAAAGGTAGTGCAAATATTAATTCTTTAGTGGATTGAATTAATATTTAATTACATTGGGCTAGGCTCAAGATGTAATTAGAAGGCCCAACCTAATTATCCATGATCCCTATTGTAGCCTATATATATTCCTATTCTCTTCTTGCTGGGGGCTGGTCGAAAAAATTGGTAGCCACCCAGGAGCAAGAAGAGAGGTTAACTTGAGAAGACGAAGGCCACACTTCGCTCAAGGGAATTTGGGAATACAATAGAAGAGCGTGGAATCAACCGTTAACAAGGTGACTTTTCTATTCGTACTCGTTAATTTATTGTATCGAAATTTGCAGTGCCAAGATCTGATTGTCCCAACAGCAAATACCACCTCTCCCCCATTTTTTCCAGCAGTTGCATTTTCCAGGGCAGGGGTCTTTGCCATTTTTTTTCACCTAGATCTACTCATCTAAAAATCATGAAAAAATTCATGGAGCTTCTACACATCAAGGTGAAGTTGGGGATTTAATTTCATAATTTTTGAAGATCGTTTGGATGGGTAAATAAATTCGAGAAGTTCACTGTTTTTCCCCCAAAACCAAGGCACTTCGAATTTTGGAGTTTTAAGATTTCAAAATCCACCTTCCAACCATTGTTTGATCTCCAAATTTTTATGGTGAGTCCTATATTTCATAAAAATGATCTCCTAGAAATCTTAGCTTCAAACTCCATGTTTTCCATTTTCAAATAAATCCTCAAAGATGAGGGTGAATAGTGTTTTCAAGAAACTAACTTTGATTTCTTGGTTTCTTTGGATGATTTAAGCTTTGTTAAAGCCATACAAGGACTATATAAGGGTTATTATAGCTTGTACACTCTCCAAGGAAGGTATAATTCTTAAGAACCCAAGATCTTACTTTGAGTTTTATATATGTTCTTGATGGTTTTAGATTAGTTAAGATTATGGTGTTGTTATATGCATAAAAGCATGATTATGTAGTTAGTAGTGATGATTTAAGAGTTTTGATGATTATGATGGTTAATTGAAACCTTCTTGGACTGGTTAAGATGAAAACCATGTATAGTATGCCCGGTGTGGCTTGGATTGATTGTTATGAATTTTAGAACGTTCGATTTATAGCCGTCGTAATGCCGAATTTTCGTTAGACTATTAAACACCGAGCATCACAGTAGCTATAACTCACTGTACAGCTTCATTTTCTGCCATGATAGGATAGATTATGTTTCAAGCTTCGTTTTGATATAAAGATCGCATGAAACGGACTTACGGTTTAGGATTTATGACCAAATTACTAAAAGTAGTTCGAATCCGTAAACGAAAGTTCGTAACTGTAATTGAACCCTCGTAAACTATGTAACGTCATGGCGAATCTTGGTAAATAAATACTAGAGGTAAAAAGGAAGGCGTGAAAGAAAACTGTATGTCAAAAAGATCATTTTTCGATTTATTAAAAATGTTCGAGTCGAGGTTAAACGCGAACGAACCCCTAAAAGACGACTCTTTTATAACTTCGGTAAAACACTTAGAAAACGGACGATAAAACTCGGAGTATAGTATTGGCTCGTAACGATCGACTTTAGAACTCATATGACTTAAGTATGTCCCAAGTATAAGTACAATGACATGTCGTATTAACGAACGGATGTCGGGTCGGATCAGTGATAAAAGTAATCCACAAAAAGGGGTATAACGAGATAACTCAAGAACGTGTTTCGAATTAAGTATAACTTAACTTTTAATATGTTAAGTGATTAATCCCGAATGCCTTGGCTATTTATAGATCACCAAGCTGAACCGGGACCCGCTACCACTACCCCTTACCGTACTCGACTACCAGGCAAGTTTCAATTCCCTTCTTTTAGGCTGTTGTTGTGATTGAATAAATATATATATATATATATGCTGATATACATATGCCATTGCATGCATGCCTACTTTCAAGTTGAAGTGATATACTTGTTCCCTGAATGTTATTGTTGGCTTATAAGCTAGATAGTTATATATCAGTTATAAGCCGATTATTGTAAGACCCTCATAGAAGGGCGTATACATCTTATTAATCAAAAATAGACCGGGAGTCAATATTCCTTGATATATCGAGATTACCTCGGAGGAAAATATTTAAGTAAATATTTTCTATTATTTGGGCGACGAATATTATTTGAATATTCGTTCGAGACTAATTATTTTAACGATCCTTACTTCAAATAATTATTTGAATTTAACTATTCAACGAATAATACTTCTCAATATTCATTCAGAGTCGAATTGATTATCGACTATTATTTCGAATATTCTTCTAAAGATGAGACTGTTAGATGAATATTATTTGGATATTCTTTTAGATTATTATTTTATTAAATAAATATTACTTTCGAATATTCATTTAAGATATTAAATACTTGATGAATATTATTTTAATATTCATCTGAAGCTTGATTTAATTATCGAATATTATCTCGAATATTCCTTAAGGCTTGGATTACTAAATGAATATTACTTGATATTCATTTAAGATATTATTCATTCAATGAATATTACTTTTGAATATTCATTTAAATTTCCTAATTAATTATGATTATTACCTTAAATATTCTTTTCAGGTCTTATTAATTAATGAATATTGTTTTGAATATTCATTTAAATATTTATTTATTTAATAAATATTCCCCTGATATCTCTTCAGGGATTATTTTGAGAAATACTCTGATTAAAGATATTCTTTCATATTCCCAAATATTCTGTAAAATATTTTAATTCAATAAATATTCTCTGAATATTTATTCCATACTTAGAATAACCTCGATAAGGTTTATCTTCTTCGATTATTACAGAAAATATTTCAAAGTCATATTATTATTAATCTTATATCAAGAAAGGTTCCCAGACATCATTCATCTTTGAGTCTATCTTCTTAATAATAAGGGAAGCTTACTTGGAAAAATGTTATTTATCTTGTCGACTTCCCGGTCATAAAGTATTCCCTTCACTCGCAACTCGGGTGCTGTTGACTTATTAAGTCGTTGCTTACCTTCTCATCTTTCGAGGGGTAAGATTACTGGAACAAGTTGATATCCGTTACAAAGTAATAGCTTGGGAGTTATTGGTAAATTTTCCTTTCCAACTAGATACGACTACTTTGTGGACTGTGGAGTCTTATCAACAAGTATTATACTTGGGGAAAGGGGGACGAACGTTACATTCAGAATCATGAATTCTATTTGAACTAGGAGTCGTGTAAGAGGCCGAGTAGCGCCGGTCCATCCCCTTTGGCCCAACCGTTGGCCGGGGAGAGCTAGTAAGGCGGTACACAAGTAAAGCCGTCAGTTCTTCCTTCTACCGGTAGTAAATCTAAATTGAGCTGTACGATCTCGACTGATCATCAAGATTGGAACAGCGGGCGCGGTGAATACTCCATCATTGGTTCATCATCCAAATTTATTTATTTCCTGCAACATGATTACTGTTGGCAGAGTTGGAAAAGGGTCATAACTGGAATTGCAACCTTTTCTTGCAAGTTCCTCTTCTTAATAACAATAAGAATATCTCGCTTACTTTGATGTAGCAGATATTTCTACAAACAAATACTTTAAGTTACCTTGTAACTTCATCGTTCATATTATACTGGCATCATTTCTGTAAAGGCATGGCATATGGTTTGAAAGATACTTTTGAACTGTTATACATTATCGTTCAGTTATATATTATTGTTGGTGGGCTATTGCTCACCCTTGCTTTATTATTATATCACAACAACAGCTAGACCAGATGACTCGCACAAGGCGCACTCGACGCGGGCGAGGACGATGAGACTACCAGAGCTGAAGAAGAAGCTATTGGTAGGGTATATTTATTCTTTCAGTACCAAGAATATGGTCTAGTATGCCTTATGTAAATGGATGGCAAAGAGTATGTATTTATATTGAAATTCTTTTGGATTGTAAGAACTCATAATGTGATTAATAAAATTTGAGTGTTACTCTGATTTCATCTCTGGGACTATAACGGGTGTGTTTTATATTATTGTGTTGGGTTATAGAGACGTAATTTATTTTATGTTAAGGAAAGTTCAAGTGTTGTGGACAGAATTGGAAACCGTAACCACCGGATCCCGGACCCCGGATCTGGGGGTGTTACAGAAGTGGTATCAGAGCATACGTTATAAACCCCAGAGATGAGGCGACGTTAAAACAATAAATTCACTAAGATAATAAGAACTCTTGCCAAGTTCATAGTCGGACTACTTAATGTAGTGATGACCTATAAAACCCTTATGGGAACTATTAAGTATCATGATAGTAACTTAGCTCGATATCGCATCGACAAGTAAGGCAACAGACCTTGAGGCATACGAGTAGCAACGCGATGATGATTTATTATATGCTGAAGATCAGCAGGTAAATTCCATAGAGTACCCTACTAGAGACCCGGAAGAGGTTCCAGCAGATAAGTAAAATCCTGTTAGGATGAGGAGCTTACCCATGGGTAATGAGGGTCGCAGCCAGAATGACTGTGATGATTAAGATATGGTGCTCAGAAAAGTGAGTATAAAGAACCGAGATATTATTAAGAGATCTGAAGATGCATGTTGAATTCATAGCCGGGCTACCAGATGTAGTACCAGCAAGAATGAAGGATTGGAAGAATTACTTGAGATCTTATACGGAAATAGATGAGAATCCTTAGAGATTTTCATCTTAACAAAGAAAGAGCTAGAGGGGTGTATGATTATTAAAGACATCAGTTTAGGGCGAGGATCAGAGTCCCTAGGAATAGTTGAGAAGGAGGCAGTAAGTGCCATATCATTTGATAAATAAATTAGTATGAATATGGTCAGTAATAATTCGCCATGAGAAGGCAGGTATCGTAGGTTGTAAATTATGGAACCAAATTGAGGTTAATAAGGTGGTTTTATTAAGGAAAATGTTCATTTTATGAATGAATCATTTAGAAAGTAAAGACATTGGGAAGTGATAGCATGATTGGGTAAAGTATATAAGGAAGTAGTAAGCAAGACAATGATCTCAGAACCTACCGGAAGATAAGACCAGTGAGTCAAGATGAACTCGTAATGAGACTACTGCCAGAGACTGAGTATAGAGTTAATTCAACTCAGTTAAATGATGAACCAGAAACGTTAGATGCATGTGATTCAGAGGAATATTAAATTCCTTCTTCTCTTTGAATGGATTATAGTAGTTACCTTAAGTTTACTCCGACACGGAATTATAATAGATCAAGTAATACGATCAGCAGTTAAAGAGAAAAATGTGAGAAAATCTTCCTGGAGCTAAAAGGTGAAATTGGTAATGACCAAGAGCTGGCATTGCTTAATGGAAAAAGGAGACTTTGTGCTTCCAATGACGCTTCGCATAAAGGGTTAGGTAGACTAACATTTGGTAATATTGAATATCAGGACGTATAGATATCAGGACGTTGTGACAAGTTTCAGTTTAAAACTGTTGATTCCATTCTAAGGGATGTATATAATTGGTTCCTCTCCAGGGGTTAAATTTCCAACCCGATGACGATTATTTCGTTAATTATGACTGCTTACGGTTCTACCTACTAGGAGGTTCATAGAACTATTCTTCAGGTTTCGGAACTGGTCTCCTTAGTGTTACCAGTCGATGGGTAGATTGATCAAAATTTCCCTGAGTCTGGAAAGGAATTCGGTGAATTTTGGCAAACCTTGTCTTTCTGATTATCAGAGAATGTCATGGAAGAGAGTAAAAATTGGAGCAAACCCTGTGATTTGGGTAAGGATGCTGTAAAATGGGTTAGTAAACGGACCCTGAGCATTACAATCGACGGTAGTGATAAAATGATGAAGTGAGATTGGACGAAAATAGGAAATGTAAGTAAGAAACTAGCCGGACTGAGAAATTCCAGGATTGACTTAAATGAAAAGGCTGTTGTGCCAGGAAT
Organism: Saposhnikovia divaricata; assembly: GCA_036435485.1. NCBI lineage: Eukaryota > Viridiplantae > Streptophyta > Magnoliopsida > Apiales > Apiaceae > Saposhnikovia > Saposhnikovia divaricata. Next base: position 132,220,188 of record CM071599.1, on the reverse strand, counting down.
GGTAAGCTTGTGTGGCACGCAGGATTGATAAGAATAGTTGAAAAGATAAAAGTGGAGGAAAGGTGACCGGAGACGGTGCCGAGTAGTCGATTAAGACTTATATGGAGTGAAGTTTTGGAAAGGTAGAAAGGTATCAAAGAAGAAGGCACTATGCCGGTAATTGCTAGAAAAGTAATGCTATTAGCCAACCCCTAAAATCATATATTTTTATTTTAGTGTGGCCAGATGAGGCCAAGTCACAACGGACTATAAAGTGACTAGACCAGCAATGAAAAGACAAAGCAGGGTTGCTTCTAAGTAAGCACCGACTGCAAGGGCTTCTGATATAAAGGAAATATTAATGAGATTGTAGGAGTCTTCTACTAAACCCTTTACAACCCATGTTTTGATGGGGAATTTACTAGACCTTTTTGGGATGGGGTAACCCGTACTAAAGTGACTCATGTGTATATGGTTGTCCAAGATTACGAGTAAAATGGAAGTATAATGACTTGAGATGTATGATGTTAGGGTGTCATGAATACCATGAATATATTATGACTAAGGAAAGTAAACAACGAAGGTTTATGAAGAGAGTATAGAAATGGTCAGAGATCGATCAGTATGCTGTAGAAATTTTGTCTAAGGCAAGTACCTTTGAGAAGAACGATGAGTACTAAAAGATTCACGTTGAACTCGACCAATATCTTCCAAAACATCCTTGCTACCATTACCAAGTTCTGTAAGAGAGCAGATAGGCATACATTGCCTTTTGGAAGGCCCAATAGGTTGATAACTATCTGAAAGAAGAGGGTGGCATTAAGTTACCAATCGATTATCAAATGAGAATGATTGAAAAGACACCCTTATTTGGGATACATGATCTGATTGCCAAATATAGGATGCAAGAATTCCTTGGCAGTTGAATTAAGGATAGGATATCCATAAATTAAGACAAACCCTTGGGAATGCACAAGGGATGGCATTAACCCTAATAACGACATTATGAATTCAGATGATATGGGTTGGACTTGCTAAGGCAACAATGACCGGTAAGGATCATTAAAAAGAGAGTTCTGGAAAGAACATAGACAGAATTATTAAAGTATTGATCAATGACGTTTTGATATACCCTGTACCCAGAAAATACAGGAGGAATGATGAGGATGACCTAAGAAACCTTACAAGGAAAAAAAGGTAATATTCCGAACTTCAAAATGGAAGTTTGGTAAGGAATGTATGACATAGTAACAATAATGCCAGATGAGGCATATATGAAACCCTGAGGAAGTATGGATTGAACCTATAAAGGTTGGGATTATCCTAAGATAAGGAAAGAACTAAGAAAAGAAGTATCCTAAGTAGGATTGGGAATAAACGTGATAAAGTTCCCACGGGTAGGTGGAAGCAATGACTTATGGAAAAAGACTGATAGATATATTTTTCTCCTTCAGCAGAGCTTAAGGGAGAATGCTTTCACCCAACAGTGATGGGAATGGGGTAGAAAAGTTTGAGTTGGAATGTATCCAGAAAACATGGATTACAAGGAATTATTATTATCAGGAAAGGCCAATGAGGTGGCCGACAGTCTAAGCATGGAAGAATAATTACAATGTTCATACCGAAGAAACAAAATGATATTTGGACAGGACCTTGAAGGTCATATCGAAGTGGAGGAATTTACATTCCTTCTGATGAATGTGCAAGAATCGACGGTAATAATAGTTTAAGTAAAGATTCGATTCCCTATGGGTCTTAAGCATATTACGTACCTTCGAAGGTTCCGTTTTGAGGCAAACCAGGACCATGGTACAAAAAATTGATGAAGTAAACCGTTAAGTTTCCAGTCTTTTATGGAAGATGCATAAGTGATAGTTTCATCAACCGGACCTAGCTGCGATGCTTGAAACTCTTCTGCAATTCTATCTGCTTCATGTTATATCTACATCAAGTTCAGGAAGTGTTCCTTATGGATAAGGAATAATGATTACTTTGTCTCCCTAAGGGATTTGAAACCCGTAGGGTTAACTATTAACGCACTACGTAAACAACAAGCGATGGTGATTCTTCTAAGAAAGGAGATGACAACGTAAAGATAAAGAAAGTGCTGCTATTGATAAGCTAAATGGCATGTTGATGAATGACAAGCAAGTTTGTGTTAGTGTACTTCTGCACAAACAAGATAGAGAATATGAGGTTGATAATTCGTGATGCTAAACGTATTCCCGTAGAAAGAATTAATGAGACTTGGAGGGAAGGGCGGTTGGGCCCGAGACTTATTGGGCCACCTGAGAGTTTAAAGTGTTCGGGCGGCGGTATTCGAGCCAGCCTTACCCCCAAAATTATAGCACGGTCATAACGGGTTTTCATGTGGCCAGGCTACGTCAGTAAAATGCAGATGTTCAACAGATGATAGGAGTACGAGCATGTAGATATACGACCTGGTCTGACTTACGAAAGACAACCTGTGGAAAACCACGGTTAGAAAAGAACAAGTGATGAGAAACACGGTTGGCAGAAGTAGATTATATGAATCTAAGTTAAAGGAATCGGGCCAGATTCATTTCGGAAAGTTTAAATTGAAATAACGTGATGATTATAGAATAATGTGACGGAATACCGATAAAGAGGTGCCAAGTGCAAAAGATGTCTCAATAAAGAGATGAAGGTGAAAGTAAATAACCGAAGTAAATAAGAATCAAATAATAAGAAGGATGTGATTGATAAAGAAAAGACTGGGAAAGCAACTATGGAATGAGAAGCAAGGAATGTTATGAATGGGTTTTCTAATGAATTCTCAGGATGACAACCGGATAGTGTCAATATTATAGTTATGAAAAAGCTAGTAACATGATATGGGATGTCAGTAATAATGATGTCAAGAGAGAAATCTAAGATTTAACCTGAAAGGTTGAAGGATTTCCCGAATGTGAGTATCGCTAAGATTGAACAAGAGTATTTGTCCATAGAATAATGGACAAAGCAGCAAGATATGTTGACACGTGAGATTGCGATCAAATAGTGTTGGATATAATTATGATTAATTTCTTCTTTGATAAACCTTTATAGTTCAGAGGTAAATTCTGAGTATGATATTCTACAATCATGAAAGCTTTCTATAATCCTTTAGAACTCTTTTCTCTTCTTCTCTCTTATTCATCTTCTTTATGAATTGAGAAGAACAACCCTTTTAGGAGGGGAGGTACTGCTACGTGACTATCTGTCTATGTGATAGAAGTCTAAGTGGAATGCCATGACTTGTTTAATTGCTTGTCAAGTACTAAAGGCTGGCCCCCTTCTGTACTAACTATGCAATATAACAAATGTTCAATTGATCATAGTGATCTCTCAATAAATCTTTCCACTTCTCTATATTGATCGAGATTGCGAAGATTAAAGCGATTAGGAATTGCAAAATTACGAGTGAGGTTATCTCCGGACTTCGTAGCGCGTTAGTGATACCGAAGTCACTGCACGTACCAATAAGGTTAATAGTATAAGAACGGACAAGAGCGTATACCGGATGATGTGTTGTGCGAAAGTATCAAAGAATTGGTAGAACGGATAAGGGTGTATTGTAACACCAGTATGAGATGCTTTAGAAAGATTGGAGTGTGTAAGGATCGACCAGAGAATTGGAAAGTGAAATAACCAACAAATACCCAATTGTCTTCTACCTGATTCCGGGACGGAATCCTTTTAAGGAGGGGAGACTGTAAGAACCCAGATTTTTGGGTAGAATTAAAACTTTTTATTATGTATTGACGTAAGAATGAATAGGGGTTACAACTAGAATGTAATACTGGTTTTAATGAATGAATAATGAAAGGATATATATTCCAAGGTTATATGGCCTGAAGGATGCTATTGGGTGATAACTAAGGTTAGAATAATCTATCTCCTAGAAAGTTAAGATAAGATTCCCTAGAGAGAAATAGATACCCTCATGTCATCCAAATCAATATCTATTATAAGCCCAGCGGTTCCGTAAAAAGGTTAAGGAACACTCGAGGGTGAACCAGGTTCATTTTCCCAACTATAGGAATTAAATAAAAATAAGTGATGAATAGTGATTTTGTAAGTTGGAAAACTTTTCACGCCACCCTATGTACGGGACGTGTTATGGATGTTTCGAAGTCATATTAGTAATACGCGGAGGAAATAAGTGAATGCAGAAACGATCGGAATTCAGAAATTCCAAATTCTTTTTCGGTACAATATTTGACCGAACCGTAAAGAGCCTATCAATACGATCAAGACAAGAGTATTATAATGTTAAGGATTCAAGGATTTTATTTATTAAGTATGATTTGAGGATTTAGAATGAAAACCTTTGAGTTAGAATAACAAGTGTTCTAGAAATCGCTAGAACTTTATAACAAGATTAAGCGATCAAGCAAACGCGAAAGAAATTACGGATTAAATACGTAACGAGAAAAAAAAAAAAAAAACCCTACTTGATCAGCTGGGGTTATATATAAGAATATTTGGTGGAAATGAAATGAAGAAAAGAAATGAAAAAGGAAGTAATGAGGTGGATGGACAAGAAGAAAACAACAAGGCTTCACATCATCAATTTTTCTAACACACCATAAACCTTTGACACTTGTATTAAGAGGAGTATTAGCAGCTATACCCACTTATACATATCACAAATATCATTTGACAACTATCCAAGCAAGAGGAAAAGAGAGAAAAAGAAGCAAATACCACCTCTCCCCCATTTTTTCCAGCAGTTGCATTTTCCAGGGCAGGGGTCTTTGCCATTTTTTTTCACCTAGATCTACTCATCTAAAAATCATGAAACAATTCATGGAGCTTCTACACATCAAGGTGAAGTTGGGGATTTAATTTCATAATTTTTGAAGATCGTTTGGATGGGTAAATAAATTCGAGAAGTTCACTGTTTTTCCCCCAAAACCAAGGCACTTCGAATTTTGGAGTTTTAAGATTTCAAAATCCACCTTCCAACCATTGTTTGATCTCCAAATTTTTATGGTGAGTCCTATATTTCATAAAAATGATCTCCTAGAAATCTTAGCTTCAAAATCCATGTTTTCCATTTTCAAATAAATCCTCAAAGATGAGGGTGAATAGTGTTTTCAAGAAACTAACTTTGATTTCTTGGTTTCTTTGGATGATTTAAGCTTTGTTAAAGCCATACAAGGACTATATAAGGGTTATTATAGCTTTTACACTCTCCAAGGAAGGTATAATTCTTAAGAACCCAAGATCTTACTTTGAGTTTTATATATGTTCTTGATGGTTTTAGATTAGTTAAGATTATGGTGTTGTTATATGCATAAAAGCATGATTATGTAGTTAGTAGTGATGATTTAAGAGTTTTGATGATTATGATGGTTAATTGAAACCTTCTTGGACTGGTTAAGATGAAAACCATGTATAGTATGCCCGGTGTGGCTTGGATTGATTGTTATGAATTTTAGAAAGTTCGATTTATAGCCGTCGTAATGCCGAATTTTCGTTAGACTATTAAACACCGAGCATCACAGTAGCTATAACTCACTGTACAGCTTCATTTTCTGCCATGATAGGATAGATTATGTTTCAAGCTTCGTTTTTATATAAAGATCGCATGAAACGGACTTACGGTTTAGGATTTATGACCAAATTACTAAAAGTAGTTCGAATCCGTAAACGAAAGTTCGTAACTGTAATTGAACCCTCGTAAACTATGTAACGTCATGGCGAATCTTGGTAAATAAATACTAGAGGTAAAAAGGAAGGCGTGAAAGAAAACCGTATGTCAAAAAGATCATTTTTCGATTTATTAAAAATGTTCGAGTCGAGGTTAAACGCGAACGAACCCCTAAAAGACGACTCTTTTATAACTTCGGTAAAACACTTAGAAAACGGACGATAAAACTCGGAGTATAGTATTGGCTCGTAACGATCGACTTTAGAACTCATATGACTTAAGTATGTCCCAAGTATAAGTACAATGACATGTCGTATTAACGAACGGATGTCGGGTCGGATCAGTGATAAAAGTAATCCACAAAAAGGGGTATAACGAGATAACTCAAGAACGTGTTTCGAATTAAGTATAACTTAACTTTTAATATGTTAAGTGATTAATCCCGAATGCCTTGGCTATTTATAGATCACCAAGCTGAACCGGGACCCGCTACCACTACCCCTTACCGTACTCGACTACCAGGCAAGTTTCAATTCCCTTCTTTTAGGCTGTTGTTGTGATTGAATAAATATATATATATATATATGCTGATATACATATGCCATTGCATGCATGCCTACTTTCAAGTTGAAGTGATATACTTGTTCCCTGAATGTTATTGTTGGCTTATAAGCTAGATAGTTATATATCAGTTATAAGCCGATTATTGTAAGACCCTCATAGAAGGGCGTATACATCTTATTAATCAAAAATAGACCGGGAGTCAATATTCCTTGATATATCGAGATTACCTCGGAGGAAAATATTTAAGTAAATATTTTCTATTATTTGGGCGACGAATATTATTTGAATATTCGTTCGAGACTAATTATTTTAACGATCCTTACTTCAAATAATTATTTGAATTTAACTATTCAACGAATAATACTTCTCAATATTCATTCAGAGTCGAATTGATTATCGACTATTATTTCGAATATTCTTCTAAAGATGAGACTGTTAGATGAATATTATTTGGATATTCTTTTAGATTATTATTTTATTAAATAAATATTACTTTCGAATATTCATTTAAGATATTAAATACTTGATGAATATTATTTTAATATTCATCTGAAGCTTGATTTAATTATCGAATATTATCTCGAATATTCCTTAAGGCTTGGATTACTAAATGAATATTACTTGATATTCATTTAAGATATTATTCATTCAATGAATATTACTTTTGAATATTCATTTAAATTTCCTAATTAATTATGATTATTACCTTAAATATTCTTTTCAGGTCTTATTAATTAATGAATATTGTTTTGAATATTCATTTAAATATTTATTTATTCAATAAATATTCCCCTGATAACTCTTCAGGGATTATTTTGAGAAATACTCTGATTAAAGATATTCTTTCATATTCCCAAATATTCTGTAAAATATTTTAATTCAATAAATATTCTCTGAATATTTATTTCATACTTAGAATAACCTCGATAAGGTTTATCTTCTTCGATTATTACAGAAAATATTTCAAAGTCATATTATTATTAATCTTATATCAAGAAAGGTTCCCAGACATCATTCATCTTTGAGTCTATCTTCTTAATAATAAGGGAACCTTACTTGGAAAAATGTTATTTATCTTGTCGACTTCCCGGTCATAAAGTATTCCCTTCACTCGCAACTCGGGTGCTATTGACTTATTAAGTCGTTGCTTACCTTCTCATCTTTCGAGGGGTAAGATTACTGGAACAAGTTGATATCCGTTACCAAGTAATAGCTTGAGAGTTATTGGTAAATTTTCCTTTCCAACTAGATACGACTACTTTGTGGACTGTGGAGTCTTATCAACAAGTATTATACTTGGGGAAAGGGGGACGAACGTTACATTCAGAATCATGAATTCTATTTGAACTAGGAGTCGTGTAAGAGGCCGAGTAGCGCCGGTCCATCCCCTTTGGCCCAACCGTTGGCCGGGGAGAGCTAGTAAGGCGGTACACAAGTAAAGCCGTCAGTTCTTCCTTCTACCGGTAGTAAATCTAAATTGAGCTGTACGATCTCGACTGATCATCAAGATTGGAACAGCGGGCGCGGTGAATACTCCATCATTGGTTCATCATCCAAATTTATTTATTTCCTGCAACATGATTACTGTTGGCAGAGTTGGAAAAGGGTCATAACTGGAATTGCAACCTTTTCTTGCAAGTTCCTCTTCTTAATAACAATAAGAATATCTCGCTTACTTTGATGTAGCAGATATTTCTACAAACAAATACTTTAAGTTACCTTGTAACTTCATCGTTCATATTATACTGGCATCATTTCCGTAAAGGCATGGCATATGGTTTGAAAGATACTTTTGAACTGTTATACATTATCGTTCAGTTATATATTATTGTTGGTGGGCTATTGCTCACCCTTGCTTTATTATTATATCACAACAACAGCTAGACCAGATGACTCGCACAAGGCGCACTCGACGCGGGCGAGGACGATGAGACTACCAGAGCTGAAGAAGAAGCTATTGGTAGGGTATATTTATTCTTTCAGTACCAAGAATATGGTCTAGTATGCCTTATGTAAATGGATGGCAAAGAGTATGTATTTATATTGAAATTCTTTTGGATTGTAAGAACTCATAATGTGATTAATAAAATTTGAGTGTTACTCTGATTTCATCTCTGGGACTATAACGGGTGTGTTTTATATTATTGTGTTGGGTTATAGAGACGTAATTTATTTTATGTTAAGGAAAGTTCAAGTGTTGTGGACAGAATTGGAAACCGTAACCACCGGATCCCGGACCCCGGATCTGGGGGTGTTACATAAACAATTTGGGTACCAAGAACTTTTTATCCATTTGTGAATGTAGGGCTTAACAGGTTAATCGATTATGCATTATTATTGATTTATTCAAAGCATATCATCGAAGAAAGAACCCTGCTATCAAATGTGAATGTGAAGACAGGCCAAGTGGTTTATCCCTTGGAGACAACAGCAAGGGTATGACCTAGGGTCAAGGCTATTCAATAGCTAAGGAATGTTGTCAGTAATAAAGCATCTTTTATAAGATGAAGAGCCTACTGTTTGAGGATTAAGGAAAGAGAACTTATCTGTAGCTGACATGGAATCTAAGTCAAAGGTGAAGTAAACAAGGTCAAATCTAAAGCTTCATCAGACAAGAGTTCAGCTATGACATAAGGAGCTCTCTCACCTGAATGTCATATCAAGAGATTCTTTCCTGGAAATCGAATCAGTAAAGGAGACTACCTCATCTGGAATTAAAGTAAAATAAAATTATGAGGCATGTCATAAAGAGAAGTCAAAGAAGCATCACACAGAAGTTCTACATCAATGAAAAATATACCTTAGTGATGATGACTGATGACTTCTCTCAAGAAACAAGTTGTTGTTCAGACAATCTGAAGACAAGACACCACTGATGGTGATTGATCACATTTAGAAGAGTGTCAGGAAGCAAAACTGACTATGACAACTTGGAGACCAGATTACAGGACCTATCAATTAGTGTTCTGGATGATTTCTGCACCTTCAAGAGTATTAATGCTGAAGCTGTCAATAGTTTGCTACTGACATGATCGAACCCTGATCAGTAAGAAATATAGGAAGACCCCACAAGTATGAAGGAAATTGTTTTGCAATGTTAAATGAAAGTGAGCATCCTAGTAATCAGCTAATGCTCAAGAGGTTAATTTCCTTGGTTACTCAGTGGAGTCAACAGCCTACAGGGTGATTGTTATTAATCAATAGAAGGTGATTGAAAGTCTTAGTGATGTTCAATAACCTCTAGCTCCCAGCTGTCAATGGTGATGGTGATTCAGATCCAAGCAATGTCAAACATGGAGAATCTTCATGTAAACCCAGCAGCAGCTTAGGGGGAGCAACAGAAGGATCAATTAGTCAACTCAACACCACACTAAAAGTCAATGGATACTATGAGAACATGTCTGCCAAGACAAAGAATGTTGACTCAATTAATTCTTTATCCTAGTTCTTAGTGTTTCTAATGGTGGAAGTAAAAGACTAGCAGAGCTTCAAGTACTAATGATTATTTCTTTAGTTTTCTTTTAGAAGAAACTAAGAAAGCTACAAAAGCTCTGAAAGATTCAGATTGAGTGATTTCAATGCAAGATGATCTCAATCACTACAAAAGGCAGATTGAAGGGAAGCTGGTATCCAGACCAAACAACAAGGCTGTATTTGGTATAAGGATAACCAGAAGTTTAACTGGATGTCAAGGCATTGTTATGAGGGACAAGGCCAAACTGGGTGCAAGGTTACAAGCTGATAAGAAAGTATATCTAACAAGAAGCACCAGTGACAAGACTTGAGGATATCAGGCACTTGTTGTACATTCATAATCATAATGGACATCTGGACCTACTGAATCTGGATGCTAGAGGAATGTGAACAAGTGCACTCCTAGTTGGTGAGATAATTGAAAATCTCTACAGGTTAGTATGAACTGGTATCATCACTCAAGCAAGCATGGAATGTTGGTTTCGATCGCATACACGCAGCGAAAACAGTAAATAAAATCGAAACCAAGCCCCGGATCCATGTATAATATATCGATAATATGGTAGATAGAACGATTACCTTAACGAAGCTTTACGTACAAAGAACGATGGAGATGCAAGCCTCCCACGAATATTGAGTGCTCCTCTTCGAAGCCTCCTCTACGGTATCCACACGAACACTCCAAGAACGATTCTTGTTCGGAAGGGAGGTACTAGCCTCCAATGAAATTATAAGATCTAGTTTTAGGGTTGTGGTTTTTTGGGATGCGGCTCTACTGATTTTCACGTACAAAATCCTTTACCCCATATCTTTATATATAGGATAGTGTAAAGCCAAAAAACCCTTGCCAAAAACCTAGCCCAAATATTATTTAATTAAATAATAAAATCTAATTCTATTATTCAAATAAATAATTAAGTCAAACTTAATTATTAAAATCATATCTCATATATCTTTGTATTTTATTATAGCTTAATTAAGTCACACTTAATTAATAAAATACAACTTATCATTAATTAATTTAAATTCATAATTTAAATTAATTCTTCCTATAAAATGTTCTATGTGTGTGACCCTGTAGGTTATTATTTATTTTGGCAATAATTTTATTCTCCAATAAAATTATAAACAATGAGCTGTATCTAGTAATACATCATTGCTACCCAATTAAATAATAATTAAATCGTGATTCGATAAACCTTTTGTGATTAATGTTCCCGTGTAATATAATCCCTTTAACCAAATATTATAGATTAAACTCGAGGCATGTTTATTGTCATCCTCTTCATAATTTAATCCGGGTTTACTTGATCCATGAGTAGACTATTAATAACAAATCATTATTTGAGCACGGCCATGCATTTTATAGTCTCACTCAATCAAGAGGCCAATAATATCTCTCCTAATAATAGGAGGGTTAAATCCTTTATCTATCATTCATATTTCTCATACGATTCACAATATACCCGATGTCCACTTTTATCATTACCCGGTCAAAGGTAACTTTTAATGTAGTCAAAGTATATTATCCTCGTATAGAAATATAATGATCTCAAGTCAAAGGATCATTACACCATTATCACTGTGAGTCTTTCTTATGACTTAATTAACATGAAGAATCTCACGGTGGGTCTGTCCAGTACCATGTACCCTACATGTACCTATGTATTGACTTTAGTATCTCCATACTTATAACCAATGAGATGTGGTTATCAGTCAAAAACATACTAGTCTATTTATGTATTATTATTGTCCTGTATAATGATACTCGACTAGGGACCTTTAAGAATATGATATTATATAATCTCAAATTCAAGTTGTAAACTTAAACTATATAATGTGTATCATTATTCTAAGGACATTTATTATGCTAACAAATATCGCAGTAATTCGAGTCATAATAAATACATTTATTTAATAATCAAATGACATAAGGTTTATTTAAAAGAACCAATGTATTGCCTCTAGGGCACCTACACTAATAATCTCCCACTTGCACTAGAGCCAATCACCCATGTATCTAATACCCATGGAACTAGTATGACCTTCGTGCTTCTGCTGCGACAAAGCCTTGGTCAGTGGGTCCGCAACATTATCATTGGTATGCACTTTACATATATGTATATATCCTCTCTCGTTTATCTTTCGAAGAAGATGATATCTTCTAAGTATATGCTTTGCCTTGGAATGGGACCTTGGTTCCTTAGCCTGCGCAATGGCTCCATTATTATCGCAATACAGATCAACTGGATCTGCGATCGACGGAACCACACCAAGTCCGGTAATAAATTTCCGAATCCAAACAGCCTCTTTGGCTGCTTCACTGGCGGCAATATACTCAGCTTCCATTGTAGAATCAGCTACTGTCTCTTGCTTCGAACTTTTCCAGCTTACAGCACCTCCATTTAGACAAAACACGAATCCAGACTGGGACACAGAATCGTCCCTATCTGTCTGGAAACTAGCATCAGTGTAACCTTTTACGACCAGCTTCTCATCTCCTCCGTATATCAAGAACGAATCTTTAGTCCGTTTAAGGTACTTAAGAATATTCTTGACAGCTGTCCAGTGACCCTCACCTGGATTAGACTGGTACCTGCTCGTCATACTTAAAGCATACGAGACATCAGGACGAGTACATATCATTGCATACATTATAGAACCAATTGCCGAAGCATATGGTACTTTACTCATACGGTCCTTATCATCTGATGATTTAGGACAGTTTTCCTTTGAGATCACTATCCCATGAGACACCGGGACAAAGCCCCTCTTTGCCTCTTGCATTCCAAAACGATGCAATACTTTGTCAATGTATGTACTTTGACTTAGGTCGATTAATCTTTTAGATCTATCCCTATAAATCCTGATCCCTAAGATATAGGTAGCATCGCCTAAGTCTTTCATCGAGAAACTTTTTCCCAACCAAGTCTTCACAGCTTGTAGAGAAGGAATGTCATTCCCTATTAGTAATATGTCATCCACATATAATACTAGGAATGCCACATGGCTCCCACTAACCTTCTTGTAAACACACGGCTCATCCTCATTTTGTTTGAAGCCAAACTCTTTTACTGTTTCATCAAAACGGATGTTCCACCTCCTTGAGGCCTGCTTCAATCCATAAATAGATCGTAGCAACTTACAAACCATTCTAGCAAACTTTGGATCGACAAAACCCTCAGGTTGTGTCATGTACACATCCTCTTCTAAGCTTCCATTTAAGAAAGCAGTCTTGACATCCATTTGCCAGATTTCATAGTCATAATAAGCCGCTATCGCAAGCAAAATCCTTATGGACTTGACCATAGCTACCGGTGAGAAAGTTTCATCATAGTCAATACCATGAATTTGCTTGAAACCTTTCGCCACCAATCTTGCTTTGTAGGTCTGTAAATTTCCATCCATGTCAGTTTTCTTCTTGAAAACCCACTTGCACTCTATGGGTTTAACCCCATCAGGTGGTGCAACCAAAGTCCATACTTTGTTTTCATACATGGAATCCATCTCAGATTTCATGGCTTCCAGCCATCTCTCAGAATCTGGACTATTCATAGCATCCTTGTAGGTGAGAGGCTCATCATTATCTACAAGCATCACATCGCCACCTTGAGTCAGGAGAAATCCATAATATCTCTCTGGCTCATGGCGAATCCTACTTGATCTACGAACAACCTGTGTTTCTTGAGCATTATCGTTATTCTGCTCTTGTTCCACCTCAGGTTCAATGCTATTTTGTGGTTCTCGATCTTCATCGAGATCTATAGTCCTCCCACTGTTTCTTTTGGAAACAAAATCTCTTTCCATGAAAACAGCATCTCGAGCAATGAACACTTTCTGCTCAGAAGGACTATAAAAATAATACGCCTTTGTTTCTTTAGGGTATCCCACAAAATTGCACTCTTCGGATTTAGGTCCAAGCTTGTCAGATACTTGACGTTTTACAAACGCCTTGCATCCCCAAACTTTCATAAAGTTCATGCTTGACCGTTTCTCCTCCCATATCTCATATGGAGTCTTTTGAACCTTTTTAGTTGGAACACGGTTAAGTGTGAAAGCTGCTGTTTCTAAAGCATAGCCCCAGAAACTTATTGGAAGATCTGCATGACTCATCATCGATCGTACCATGTCTAACAGGGTGCGATTTCTCCTCTCTGAAACTCCATTCCATTGAGGTGTACCTGGCGGAGTGAGTTGTGATACAATACCACACTCTTTTAAATACTCTTTAAATTCGGTGCTTAAGTATTCACCCCCACGATCGGATCGTAAGATCTTAATACTTGCACCTCCGCCTATTTGCTTCTCTACTTCAGCCTTGTATTCTTTGAATTTTTCAAAAGAATCGGATTTGTTCTTCATAAGATATACATATCCATATCTACTGAAGTCATCAGTAAATGTTATGAAGTAGTAGTAGGCTCCTCTAGCCATCACACGCATTGGGCCACATACATCACTATGTATTAGCTCCAAACGTTCAGTGGCCCTTTGACCCTTACCAGTAAAAGGGGCTTTAGTCATCTTACCAAGCAAACAAGATTCGCATTTTTCGTATGATTCAAAATCAAACTTATCCAAGTATCCATCTTTATGTAATTTGGAAATGCGTTTCTCATTTATATGGCCTAGACGACAATGCCAGAGGTATGTTTGATTTGAGTCATTTACTTTAAGTCGTTTGTTTTCTATGTTACAGATAGGATTATCCAAATCAAGAACATATAAACCATTAAATAAACGCGCAACACCATAGGTTAAATCATTCAAAGCAAAAGAGCAACTGTTGTTCTTTATTGTAAACGAAAAACCTTTCTTGTCCAAACAAGAAACAGAAATAATGTTTCTGCGAATCGCAGGCACGTAATAACAGTCATTTAGTTCTAAAACAAGCCCAGAGGGCAAAGATAAATAATAAGTTCCTACGGCTAAAGCAGCAACTCTTGCTCCATTGCCTACTCGTAGGTCCACTTCTCCCTTAGCCAAAGTCCTACTTCTCTGCAGTTCCTGCACATTTATACAAATGTGAGAAGCACATCCAGTATCCAATACCCAAGATGTAGAAATAGACAGATTGACTTCTATAACATAAATACCTGATCCAGAAATCTGAACACCCTTCAATTTCTTCAGATCCTCCAAGTAAGTATGACAGTTTCTCTTCCAGTGACCAGGCTTGTGACAATAGTGACAATCACCTTTGTCAGCCTTTGCGACATCTCCCTTCGGCTTTTTAGCCTTTTTGAAAGAGGGCTTAGAAGGACCAAGATCTTTCGGTGTTACCTTTTTCTTGCCCTTCCATTTCCCCTTTCCCTTAGCACCTTTCTTGCCCACCATCATTATGGGAGCCTTCTCAGGTGCCTTGACCATATTAGCTTCAGTGGTCCTCAGCATGGCCAACAATTCCATAGGAGTCTTATCTTGCTCAACCATATTGAAAGTCATTATGAACTGAGCATAGTCGCTGTTCAAAGATTGCAAGATTATATCGACTTGAGCCTCTTGCTGAAGCGGGAAACCCAAACGAGCAAGGTAATCACAATACCCAATCATCTTTAGAACATGTGGTCCGACTGGTCCATTGCCCTGCTTACACGAGAAGAGTGCTTTGCTTGTGTTGAACTTTTCAACACGAGCCTGTGATTGAAACATCGTTGAAAGATGTTCAAACATAGTATAAGCATTCATATCAAAATGCTGCTTCTGGAACTCAGCATCCATAGTAGCAAGCATAAGACAAGCCACATCAGTTGCATCATCAATATGCTTCTGATAAGCATTTCGTTGAGCAGCAGTGGCATTGTTAGCAGGGGCTGCCGGTGGAGGAATATCAATCACATAAGATTTCTTTTCCTGCATGAGAACAATTCTCAAATTCCTAGACCAGTCAAGGAAGTTCGATCCTGTCAGCTTGTCCTTCTCAAGGACTGATCGCACAGAGAAAGTGTTGTTTGTATTTTGTGCCATTTGTTTTCTACAATGATAAAATGCATAAGATAAGTTAGATTGTTACATTAATTATGTTCAAGTGATTATGACATATTCATAATATATCTCCCACTATTTTTATCAAATTAATAGCCCTTACTATTAAATCGGAAAGAATATCCCATAAATCTTTCTAGTGAGCCAAGATCCATATTTCGTCATATCCTAAGTCAACCACTGGTAGTCCTTAAAACATGATTATTTAGGTAGACAACAGTTGTCAATTATATCATATATAATTCTTGGATAGTTTGGTGAACAACAATTGTTCTTGTCTATCTAATAGATTTTGAACCAAACTCTATGCTTCTAAGTTCATAATAATTGAATATAACCGTTTATTTTTTCACCTTATTATGACGACTCAGTTAAGTTAAACCCAATGATACAACGGTCGAATATAACCGCTTATATTCGTCACATCTCACCACGATGGACAGGAGTCCCCTGCCACTGGCAGTCATTCCCCTTATCGATCTAGGATTCAATGAGTGTTCATTCATTAGAAAGCATCCGATAAAAGAACTTAATATTTTGTTAAGGGGTTTTGTATTAAAACGACCATGATCCCATCATAAAGAGATTCCCAATTTTTCCTTGAATTAAATACTTAAAATCAATATTCATCAATAGTTTGATTTCCAAGTTGTTGGAGGAGTCACAAGTGGCATCACTTAATACCCAACTTCCTTACAGGTAAAACCCGTTTTTGACAAAATCTCCCCATATCTAAATAATTGAAAATTCGTATTTAATTCCGTGTTTCATAAACACAGAAATCTCATGATCGTTTGTTTATTTTAAAATCTCGATCGTTACAGATTTTATCTTGTTTAGCATGGCAAGCATGGTATGGGTGACGTATCTAATACATGCATACATCATTAATCTAATTAAAACATGCATACATTTGCTACTCTACACATGCATCATATGTAAAGTGCATCACATAAATTAATATGCTATGGTTATGGCCCAATCCTATGCGATTTTTCCAAGCTAATGGAAAAATCAAGGTCAATCTATGGTGGTAAAAACTAATTATTACAAAATCTCTTGCTTCGCTTCCAAAGCTGCCTTGATTGCCTCCAAGCATCTCTTGAAACAAATTACAAAAGAACTCGAGTTGCATTCGAGATAAAATAATTACAAAAAGAAAAACGACATGCAAGTCGTATTTAATTATTACAAACCATAAATTAAAATTAATAAAATAAATTGAAAACTAGGTCTTGGGGCCATAACCATGCATCATGCTCACATAGCAATTAAAAGCATCACATATTGTATAATCACAATTTTATACAACTTAAATTAAATATGATCAAATCATAAATAATAAAATTAACGCACTTTAATTAAAAAATTAATCTAGTAATCAAAATTACTAATTAATAAAATTTTGCATACTCCAAGTTAAACATTAACATTTGAAATTTAACCTAGCATGCAAAACCTAGCAGATTTTTTTTTAATAAGAAAAATAGCAGATACGCATCTACAGTATGCGCATATGACCTATTCTGATATTTCTATAAGAAACGCATTCCGCGTATGCGTTTCTGGCCCAAACCCTAGCAGATGCGCATACTCAGTATGCGCATCACCTGTACATGCGATTTTCTGCAGATTTTCTGAAAACCCAGTTCGATCGTATTCATCATTATGATCTCGATTTTGATTCTAAACTGATTATTCAGACCTTACGATTACTAAGGAGCACAAACACAATCATATATCATTGATTCAAGAACGTTTTAAAATCTCAACATAGAATATAGTATATATATATAAACACGTATGTATATATACGTATGCATGAACTACCAGTCTGATAATCTAAGTCGACTGCAACTGGTTTTAGATGTTAGTATTACGTTTTAATCTCATTAAGACAGAACAGATCACTTAACGCATCAAAACCAGTAGAAAACGCAGAATGCAAGCATACAGTAGGGTTCACGGGGAAAAAAAATCAGAACTGGTAAGCTTTATAACAGATCGTATACATCAAAAATAACCAGATTATCATATTATACAAGCAGCTCTGATACCATTGTTGGTTTCGATCGAATACACGCAGCGAAAACAGTAAATAAAATCGAAACCAAGCCCCGGATCCATGTATAATATATCGATAATATGGTAGATAGAACGATTACCTTAACGAAGCTTTACGTACAAAGAACGATGGAGATGCAAGCCTCCCACGAATATTGAGTGCTCCTCTTCGAAGCCTCCTCTACGGTATCCACACGAACACTCCAAGAACGATTCTTGTTCGGAAGGGAGGTACTAGCCTCCAATGAAATTATAAGATCTAGTTTTAGAGTTTTGGTTTTTTGGGATGTGGCTCTACTGATTTTCACGTACAAAATCCTTTACCCCATATCTTTATATATAGGATAGTGTAAAGCCAAAAAACCCTTGCCAAAAACCTAGCCCAAATATGATTTAATTAAATAATAAAATCTAATTCTATTATTCAAATAAATAATTAAGTCAAACTTAATTATTAAAATCATATCTCATATATCTTTGTATTTTATTATAGCTTAATTAAGTCACACTTAATTAATAAAATACAACTTATCATTAATTAATTTAAATTCATAATTTAAATTAATTCTTCCTATAAAATGTTCTATGTGTGTGACCCTGTAGGTTATTATTTATTTTGGCAATAATTTTATTCTCCAATAAAATTATAAACAATGAGCTGTATCTAGTAATACATCATTGCTACCCAATTAAATAATAATTAAATCGTGATTCGATAAACCTTTTGTGATTAATGTTCCCGTGTAATATAATCCCTTTAACCAAATATTATAGATTAAACTCGAGGCATGTTTATTGTCATCGTCTTCATAATTTAATCCGGGTTTACTTGATCCATGAGTAGACTATTAATAACAAATCATTATTTGAGCACGGCCATGCATTTTATAGTCTCACTCAATCAAGAGGCCAATAATATCTCTCCTAATAATAGGAGGGTTAAATCCTTTATCTATCATTCATATTTCTCATACGATTCACAATATACCCGATGTCCACTTTTATCATTACCCGGTCAAAGGTAACTTTTAATGTAGTCAAAGTATATTATCCTCGTATAGAAATATAATGATCTCAAGTCAAAGGATCATTACACCATTATCACTGTGAGTCTTTCTTATGACTTAATTAACATGAAGAATCTCACGGTGGGTCTGTCCAGTACCATGTACCCTACATGTACCTATGTATTGACTTTAGTATCTCCATACTTATAACCAATGAGATGTGGTTATCAGTCAAAAACATACTAGTCTATTTATGTATTATTATTGTCCTGTATAATGATACTCGACTAGGGACCTTTAAGAATATGATATTATATAATCTCAAATTCAAGTTGTAAACTTAAACTATATAATGTGTATCATTATTCTAAGGACATTTATTATGCTAACAAATATCGCAGTAATTCGAGTCATAATAAATACATTTATTTAATAATCAAATGACATAAGGTTTATTTAAAAGAACCAATGTATTGCCTCTAGGGCACCTACACTAACATGGAAGACATGGTATGACACCCTACCTATAATTTAATATTTGGTATCAATCTTTACAAGTTGGTATCTTTTAACAATTGGTGTCACATTTATAGAACTCTCTACATCTTTAGGCACAAACATAAATGATATATATGTGCAATGATATCTTGATTATATTATATGTTGGTCTACTAACTATAAATTGGGATCAAGATATTTGCTGTTTTGATGTTGGTAAAGTTGCAATTCTTTTAATTTACTTCAGTAAGCCAAAAGAATGATGACAATAAAAGTAAGTCAAGGATCTTTTGTTTCTATTCAGAAGATTCTAGACCTGTCAAGACTACATGCCAACACACCACTATAGCTGGCTTTTGACATATTAGTTTGGACCTAACAAGTTGGTAATCAAAAATCTTAAGATGGACCCAAATCCAAGGAAATGGTACCCTAGAGATATTTGACCCAATAAGTTCAGGATATACTAATTAGGACCTAATCAGGCTATAGAGGAATCATCAGCTCATTATCTTATTCAATTGATAATAGATCACTTACACATATTTTATTCTTAATATGCAAATGTGCAAGGCCCCAAGTGGATCCTAGAGAATCTATTCTTGTAATTATTACACTTGATTTTCAGATGTCTTAAGTTGGACCCAAATCTGCGGAGATGGTACCCTAGAGACATCAGTTCTGACATGTTTTGCAGCATAGAGACAGATCAAATGAGTTGTACGAAAGCAGGAGAACACAAGGAATCAAATTCATCTCCAACAACTCTGTGAAACACTCAAGGACTAAGCAACTTGCATAAGGTATCAATTATTTCGAGAGCATGTCTTTAATTAAAATTAACTTGCAGACATGTTTTCTAAATCACTTGATGAAATTAATTTTTCAAGATTGGTTTGTAAACTTGGGATTTTATTAATGTTATATGATTTGTAAATCCCATCTGTTAAGTAATTCTTAATTAAGCTCACAAGTATTCAATTGTCTGTATCGAAAGGACTTGTGAACTTATTTACATCCAGACCTCACGCTGAGAATTATCTGTTGAATGATTGCCATATGTATAATTGCAATATATTTTAGTGGTGATTATTTCAGGATAATAAAATACTTAAATGCTAAAATCTAAATCATAGAGATTTAGTATTTATTTATTTAATTATTTGCTTTGATTAATATGAGTTATAGAATCTAAAGCAATTCAATTTAGTATTTGCTCTGTACCTCATATTTATTAAAATAAATAAACAACATAACTAATTTGGACCTATCTGTCTTGGTCTTCAATCAGTTATGGGATGTTAATTCTAGTGAACTTTAATATCCCATTTTCAGAAATTCACTATAATTAATATCATGGCTCTAACAATTGGTTGTATTGAAGTTTTGACTTATATCAGTTAATGATATTTAGTTAGAATTCTATTTACTAACTAATTGTGAGATATATTGGTATGTGTGAAATTACTTAGAACTCCTCTAAGTAATCATTGTTATATCTTTTACAATTCACTCATATTACTATGCATAGTATGAAAATTCTCTAAGTAGAACTATGGATATTGAAATATCTAAAGTGACCATTGTTCAATTACTTGGAATAATTTTTATGCTTATTTTCAAGCTTCTAATCACTTTGATAATAAATGTTATATACTATGGATCAAGGTGTATAGGACTTAGAATATCATTTCTAAGATTGTAGACAAGACAGCTTTGGTAATCGAGTCTTATTTATAGAACCAAGGTTGTCTACCAGTAAACAGTTGTTAGGAGTTAACAATTGTTATTATCGAGGAGTTGCCTTGAAGTCATAAGTTTAAAATGTTATATCTTAAGAGCTTGTGTATTTCTTGTCAACTAGTTCCTCGTACTTATGAATATCAGTGAATGATGTTTTTAAGTAGTTAGATACTAATATTCATTCTATCAATTGGTACTCAATGTAACAATTCAATCTTCACTAAATTGAATTTATCTTACAATAGATTGAATTTATCAAACAATTGGTATCATTGAATATATAGTTTTTAGCAGTGATTATTTATATCCTAGTTAAATTATGACGTGAAGCAATTCAATGGTTTATTTGCTCATAATTTAATTTTGGTAAAGTAATCATAAACACAATTACTTGCATTTTAAAGTATTTGATAAATACAAGCAGTTGGTATCAAATAGTAAAAAATTTGTTTGCTGACAATTGCTAGTTGTTCTGATACTTTATTGCAAACTAATTGTGATGTATATATTATCTCTGATGATATTACTTAGGATTTATTCTGAGTAAACGTGTCTTATCTACAAATCATTAGTGTTAGTATAAATTAAGGTGTTCAACTTTCTAAGTAAGTGAGACTTAAAGTTACATTCGGTCTCCTATCATATTTTGAAGTGGTGAAGATTTTTCAAAATTAAATTCTCTAATTCTGGTTATACACCACTTTATACATATGATAGTTCTTAGAATATTTTACATCCATCAGTCAATTACTTAGTTTATGTTGTACTAAGTAATGAAGTGCCAAAGGAGAGACATTGGTTATCTGTACTTATGTACTTGGTAATCTTTGTTACCTAAACGACATCAAGTGCTTGTATGAGTCTTTTCACTAACTTTTGTGTTAAAGTTCTCTATACATAATAAGCACTTAAAGAAAATCTTTCTTTCTAAATTACTGTAAAGTCAAGAGTTTGTGTCTTTTTAAAATTAAAACGACCTAGTTTTCATTAAAAGACATGATAATACATTGATTTATGCATAAATACAAACTCTTGCACATTAAAAGTTTTTAAAAGAAAAACTCAATTTTTTTTCTACAGTTGTGATTGCTTATATTGTAAAACTTTTTGAAGTCACAATTGTACATCATTTCTCTCATTGGATATAATGCATAAGTTTTCACACAATGTTATGGTATGATGTAAATGCATTCTATCTCTATATTGCTCTATTGCTATGTGATGCAGGTTCAGCTCCTAGTGGAAGTTTTCTCACATTGTAAGTCATGAGGTTGTAAACCCAACAACTTCTATCCGGACTATAAATCCAAATCTAAACACATCCTAACTTACCCCCTGAAGTGGAAGTAACCTATTAGACTAAAGGTCAATAAGGGAGTAAATGTACTTGATGCAGCAAATAAGGATGTGAGGGATAGTAAACCCACAGCTCTACCTCTCAAGAAGAATAGATGTATATAACTTGAGGTATCTGTAAGCTCACCTGCATTCTCCCAAAAGGATGCAGAGCTGAAAATGGCACTAAAACAGTCTCTGGATTCATTATCTTAAAATGATGAGTTTATTGAAATTCGCCTGTCGGCCAGGGCATCTGTTGATAAGTCACTACCTCATACACAATTCTAAAATACTTTCTATGCACAAAGTGAGATTGCACACACTAAGGACGAATTGACGGAAACAACTAATACTTCGACCATTTTACGGTTAGGATTATAAGTTGAAGGTTCCTCAAAGAACCAAGAGTCTTCACAGACCTCGAGAGAAGGTATTGATCTCAATGCAAAATTCAACAAGATCATTATCTAACTCCCTAGAGGGAACATCTCTGGATCCTGCGGGTATCGGATCCGACATAGGTACGGATCGGCAACTTGTTAACTATGATTCAGATTTACCTGATGAGTTTAACAAGGTGATGTCTTCATAGACATTAGATGGAAACATGATTTTAATTCTAAGTTTTGATTTCATTATTTACCTTATCAGAATTCAAATCTGAAACCCACAAAAAGGGAAAATTTTTATCAACTTGTAGATTATGACTCAGATTCGTCTGACGAGTCTAACGAGGATCGGGGATTTGCGAAACCCCATTGCACCACCAGTGACCTCTCTAGAAGGGGCTATGGTGAATTTTCCTTGCAGGTACACATGGATGTTGGAGCTATGAGAGATAAGAGTGATACACTAGTGAGCATGAGTGTAAACACTTGAGAGTTGAGAGATGAGATCACTCATTTTAAGTGATATGAGTGGAGAGATGAGCTAAACACTTGTGAGGTACACGAAACAGAAGCACACACTCACAGTGAGGAAGAAAGATAAACACCAAATCTCATTCCCTATTCCCAAACAAAGTTTACTTACAAGATTTGGGAGATACAAGGAAATTGTCGGAAGATTTGGTTGTCAGGATGATCAATAGTGAGGCCATTCTATAATATCTAAAGGGCAAAGTTTATCAGTCTACATACTTCTATTCTGGAATTCTTCATGAAAATCCTTCAACACAAGCAATGCTTCTTTTCTTTATTACAGCAGTCAATGTTAGATGTATGAAGAATCTGTTGTACTAAAAGTAAGAGGTGAGTTATAATTGAAAATATGGTATCATCTAATTTACATTTGGATGTTTGCTATAATTGAATGCTTGGAGGATTACTCAACTAAGGGGGAGAGATATAAGAGATATAATTGAAGAAGATAGATATACTCAAAGATTGCCTTAGTAAGAGATACTTAACTAAGGGGGAGAGTATAAGCTTACCTTAGTAAGGGGGAGATTTTCTATCTAAGGGGGAGAGATATGAAAAAGGGATATACCTTAGAAAGGGGGAGTATTCACCGTTATAAGGAGGTAACATGTCACCTTAAGTAGGGAGACATGAGGAAGGAGAGAAGTATAAAACGACAAAAAAGAATTCTTCAGTATGTGGTTGAAAAGTCATATTCTTTACCACTGAAGAATTCCCAAGTATCTGCTGATAATGTTCAATATTAGATGTAAAGGATTATCAGGCAGATATGTCAAGAAATGAAGATGAGTTACTTAATGAAGATCAGTTCATTGCCAGAGGAACAATCATCTATCATTTCATCTACTGAGATTCTGGAAATGTTATATCTAAACCAGAAATATTTTTTATGTATTATTTACTAGAGTTCTTTAATGTTTTATCTTCTTTGTTTGTAGTTGAGTTATCCTCCAGGTATTTGCTTGTTATTGTCTAACAAACAAATAGGGGGAGATTGAAAGGCATATGATATAGCCTATTTGTATTTCGAGGATACAACTCAACTCAAACAAGAATGTAATAGTAAATAGTATATGTACTGTCACAGGGATCTCAAATGCATAATTGTCAAGAGAAAGAAGACAAAGTAAATCTACCGTTTTGAGTGACAAGAGGTTCCTACAGTGGCAGAATACAGATTATAAAGGTTTGAAAAAGAGTGAAGAAAAGGAAGACATGAACCACAACTTTAAAGTCAATATATGAAGAACAGTCATTGCGGTTAGTCACTCATGAACCAGACCGTGCATTGAGTGTCAACATTAAACAGTGGTTATTCGTCATTAACTTCAGTGGTTCAAGCTATCAAGACCGGTAAAAGAGAAAATCATTGTGCAAGCAACAGAAGTGTTAAATTCATTAACCACAATGATTTTACTATCAAGTGGACAGGCTACGAGGAAAAAGAATTATCATAAAGAAATTCTAAGTGATATATTCTTAATGCTGAAACCCCGGTTAGAATTGTTGTATTTTTTGCTAATCAAAAGGAGTCCGGTTTCAGATCCTCAAGAGACCGTAGCTTACACCTGGACGAGTTATGAGAAAATAGAATTATCACAAAAGTATGGAAAGTGATATATTCTTAAAGCTGGAATCCCGGTTGGAATTAATATATTTTTTGTTAAACAAAAGGAGTCCAGTTCCAGACCGTCAGGTAACCGCAGTTTAGAGTTTAAAGATTTATTTATATTAATAAATATTTTATTTAATTAGAAAATTATATTTATAAATATCTAATAATATTAGATATTTATTTTTATAATTTCTGAATTAAATTAATTATTTATTAATTAAAGATTATAAATTGTGCGAGTTAAAAAGCTTTTCCACGGAGCCTAAATTAGGACAAAACAAAAAGGTGGCAGGTTGATTGTTTTTTAAAGTGAATTGGAAACAACTTTTTAAAAAAATGGGTGTCGACTTGTTTGTTTAATAAAGGAAAAAGAATGAAATGGAACTGGTCATGCAGTACCCACATGTTCCTGTCGGCTGGTTTTGTTACTTGCCTTAGCCGCGCGTGGCGTGCACGCGCTGGAGAGAAAAGCTATAACAGCTAGTGCGTGTTCCTCACCACCCCTTCCTGCGAGTGGGCTTCTCAACAAAAGCTAATTCAGAATTGTTTTCTACCGAGTGTTTATTTATTCAAAAGACAATTTCAATTGTCTTGCCGATTGTCTTGGTGAAAAAGATTGTCTTGCCGATTGTATTGCCTATTGTCTTGGCAGTACAAATTTATTGTCTTGGTGGTTCTGATTGTCTTGCCGATTGTCTTGGCAATACAAAATATTTTATAAAAGAGGCAGAAGCAATCAGATAGGAAAAAGAGATGACACAACTTCACATTTTCAAAATTTTCTCTCCAGAGCTGGAAAGAGAAAGACCAAGAGAAATAGTTCTGTTCTTCAAATAAATTCCTGTAAATTATTTCTGAGCTGTATCGTTAAATCTGAACCGATAGAAATTGTTTACTTGTAACGTTGGAACTATCTAGCGAGTTTTTACTCCTAGAACTTATCTCTCGAATTGCTTTTAGCATTCGATCTTTTTATTACAAATATAGAAAAGTTCATGTCGAATTTTCTATAGAATTTGTAATAATTAGTTGGTCATCAAACCATTGTAATTTGTACCCGTGTATTTAGACACACCCCATCAAGTTAATATAAATTTTATATTTAACTTGAATATCGGTATTCGTTTTATTCCGCATCAATTTGTTCTTGATTTAATATTTTAAGAAAAGAGCAAATTCGATTAAACGACATAGTTTGTATTCAACCCCCCTTCTACAAACTATTTTGGACCTAACACTTTTGCTGCTGCAAGTTCTTCTTCTGCCAGTTTACGAGTTTGCAAACGTGTTCGCATACACGTTCAAGTACCTGAAACACCAAGAAACAAACAAACTAAGTAAGAAAATCTGAGTCAGTGAACGCTAACGATCACTGATGACAAGCACATAAACTAAATTAAACACCGATGATCCCTGGCAGCGGCGCCAAAAACTTGTTTACACAATATCACGCAAGTATACGTGGTCACAAGTAATATAGATAAAATCGAGTTCGTTCCGCAGAGATCTGGTATAGGTTTTAATTCAGTAGATGTACTTATGCAACAGTGTATGGTTATAACTCACTGCTAAGACAAATCACGAATTGGGGTTTGAATTATCTAAATTAAACTAAAAGCAAATATTAAACTAAGAATTAAATTAACTAATGAGAATTGAAATCGAATTACTTATAAGAGAATAAACATGGGATCCTAACTTCATTAAATACTTCCCTTAGATCTGACGCCTTTAATCTCTATATGCAATGGTTTTGATATCTGATCGGATAACACGAAACAAGTATACGCTACCTGTCAACATACGCATACCAAACTAAACATACATCCACAAAAGAGATCGAAGATGAATAGACACCAATTATGCTTAGACCCTATATGTCTATAGAATTTGAAAACATAACGGTTGAAGAACAAGTTATCCACAAAGATCACACAGGGCAGTATAAGTATTTTCATCTCACACCACGAATCATATTGATAAACAATTATGAACCTATGCTAGCATGGCAAGTTCTAAATCTCAAGATCCACTTTCACTTCACAAGAGATTAACAATTCAATTTAGATGTTAGCTACGCATCTAAAAGCATTAAGATTAACCATACGAGGATATCAATTACACACCACACACAGATCTTTAAAGCATCAAGATACTAAGTTCCATAAATAAATCCGTTAGAATCCCATGACAACGATTAGCTCATAATTGAACCGTTCATCGTCATGGGATTTGATGAAGACATGATAATAAACAAGATGTGAAAGAAAAACGTATTATATTAATAAACAAGAGTTTAGAAAACAAATCTAGATCCAAGTAGCGCCTAAGAAAAGAATACAAAAGATGAAGTCGATTGAGATTCGTTGCTTGTCACGAGCGTTGAATCCTTTTCTTCTTTTCTCCCTTGCAATCTATGTTATGATATGTAATTCTATGTAATGATATGATTTTACAATGATATAATGTGTTTAAATAGGCCCTAGAAGTCTTGTCCAACAAGAAATAGCCTAAAAATACAATTTAATTCGAAACAGAAAAGAATTTCTAGACTTTTTAGGAGTATTTTTTGAGCTGGAAGATTACTCTCGAGGCCGCATCCTGGGATCTGAGGCCGCGGCCTCAAGTCCATTCTGCCGGGGTGTTTTGTTGCTCGTTTCTTCGTTTTCGCTCCGTTTCGTCTCATTCCTTTTGCGTAAATTGCCGTTCTTCCATTCCATAGACTTAAAATCTTCATACTATCACAGGAATCAACTCCATTCTTCATTCCAAACTCAATTTAAACTCCAAGATCAACGAAGAACGTACATCCCAACCGATAATTACAATCCTGCACATCTACACAAAATACATCAAAAATACAACAAACTTGAGACCAAGTGAATCAATTTAAGCCGATATGGAATGCTCCAAGTGGATATAAAATCCACTTATCAACGATACCTATTGTTTTTACCTAATTACCCTTACTTAATTATTGATAATTATTATTTAATTACCTTTATTTAATTTTTTAGAAGAGTTAATAATAATCAATTTCCTTTTTTAAGTAGAACACGTTCCTCCCTTAGTTCAAATTGTATACATTGGGGGATGGGGGCGTGACATGCATTTAAAACTCCTAAAAAGTATAGTTCCATAATTTATTTTTAATTTTTTTATTCTAAATAAATAATATTTAAATTTTTATTCAAAAAAAAATTAAAATAAGTTATGGAACCATACTTTATAGGAGCATTAAAATGCGTGCTAAGCAGTGAAAGATTTGTAAAATGCATGCCAAGCAGTGAAAAATTTGTATAGAAATGAGTGGGATGGAGGGAGTACCATTTATGTTTTTTTTGTAATAAATCAATTTCCTTTTTCAGGTAAAACACATTATTTTATTATATATTTACTTCGTCCCTATTTGTTGTAATTTCTGTTCTAGTCCATCATTCTAATTAATAAAATTAAATAATAATATTATAATTATCAGTAACTAATTAATTTCCTTTTTCAGGTAAAATATGTTGACTTTTTTATTTTTCAAAAATTAATCAATTTCCTTTTTCAGGTAAAACACATTATCTTTTATATTTTATATAGCTAAAATTTCTCCTTTCTCTAAAAATGATATGGACAATTCAATTTTAAAAAATAAAATAATTATATTATAATATTTATAACTAACAGCTAAACACGTTACCTTTTCTACTCCTATTCCTTTTCAATAATATCACGGGTAGTTTTATTTAAAGTAAAAATAATAATATTATAATAACTACTCAATATGTCCCTCTCCTTTTTTTAGAGTTTTATTTTCACTGGTTGGCACGCATTTTAAGTTGTATATAAAGTATAGTATCATAACTTATTTTTAAAATTTTCTTTGTTTTGAATAAAAATTTAAACATTAAATTTTTATTTAGATGAAAAAAATTAAAATAATTTATGAAAATATACTTTATATAAGTATAAAATGTGTGTCACCCTTTGTCCCAAATGTAAAGAACCTAGTGGGACAGAGGCAGTAATGACCAACCAATTACCTTTTTCAGATAAAATGTATCAAATTTCTTTTATTTTCAAACAAAAATTTTTTCTAAAAATATTGTGAGGAAAATTTGCATAATTATAACAACTTACCTTTTTAAGCTAAAACGTATCATATTTACAATATTTTTAAACTAAAATCCATTTTTTTAAAAAAAGAATATCGCGGATAACATGTGCATAAATAATATCAAATAATATCATTTCAAGATTTTAGTCAACCAAATTCATGTCTTAAAAGTTTCAATTTAAATTGAAAATAATATATATATATATATATATATATATATAATATTTAAGAAAATCCATACATCGCACGGGTTTTAAGCTAGTATTTAGTAAAAATTATTTATTTATAATAATAATTGATGAATTTATTGATATATATTTCATTGGTTTGAATTGTATAGATTTAGTTTTAATTTAATTGTTCATGAAATTTTACAGCGGTAGTATTGCGTCTACATTTTTTGCAAAATAATAATATGATGAAACAGAAATATTGTTTTTTCAATAAAGTTGTTGTAATACCCAACTAAAATTTTGATTATTAAATTGTTATATGTTAGATTTCATATTTTAGATTTAAAACATTTCGTTGGAATGGGCCTGTACAATATTTTATTAATTTTATTAAGCCCATGTGCAAATGACACAGGAGTTGTAAAATTTACATGAAATCGATGTTGAATTAATAAGAGTAATTCAAGACAAACAATCTGCAATGTCTGTAAGGCTAGTTAACTTCTAGGAGAGTTTTAAGTCATTTATATAAAGAAATGTTTTTCTAAGTCCAAGAAAACCTACACTATTGTTTATTTAAATTTTGATACTAATAGGTTATTATATCATCTCAAATACTCCTCGATGTGGGCTATGTGAACGCAAGTGAAATTTATAAGCTTAAAAGGGCTATGTGAATGCAAGTAAGATTTATAAGTTTAAAAGGTCTTTACACTTGAAGGAGGGATAATGGAGTTTTTTTGAATTCTTACTTCCCACTTGCTTAACTTTTAAAATATTACGAACTTCAACTAGCTTCAAAGCTGGGCTTAATAAGATATTATGGAATTTAGGAGTTTTAATTATAACCCAACTCAATTCCTATTATAAGACAAGTATGGCCCTTGCTAAAAAATTGTTTGTTCTAACTTTGTTTATACGGAGGAATGAAATTCATTTGCTCCACATCTTACCGATGTGGGACAAAGTGAGGTAGGAAAAATATATAACTAGGCTTCCACCACTACTTCCAAATATGTTAAAATGTTAAAAATTATCTTTTCATACTTGCTCGAGTTTCACTTTCAAATATTGGAGTTTTACTTCCAAAGGTGAAACTCAAAGTGTAACACCCCCAGATCCGGGGTCAGGGATCGGGTCGTTACGGTCTCATAACTCATACATAATACTTGACTTGAGTCCAAAATCAATAAGTAGCATGCTATGACCCCACAATAATATCCACTCACACACGCACAATTATAGTCCCAGAGATGAAATTGAAATAAGTCTTACATAAAAGGGTTTACGAATAAAAGTTATTACAATCCAAAAGGATAACATCATAAGTTTAAAAGTTTTTCCGTTGATTACATTAATTATACATATAGTTAAACAGGAAACAAAAGCTGTCTAACTATGCTACCTCAGCAATGGCGGCTAGTATCTCAGCGGGGAGTCCGGTGGGTCGGGTAACCCGCTTGCGCCGAGTGCGCCTGACGCAAGCCATCTGTCCTAGCTGTTGTTCTGACATGATAAATAAGTAAGGGTGAGCAATAGCCCACTAATAATAATATAACAGGACAGTGATAGTATATAACAGTTCGAAATATCATTATTTCCATATGCCATGCATTAACGAAGTTAGTGCCAGTACAATATAAAGGATGAAGTTACCGGGTAACTTAAAGTATTTATTTTATGGAAATATCTGCTAAGTTAAAATAAGCAAGATATTATCATTTATCATATAAAGAGGAACTTACAAGGAAAATATTGCAATTCCAGTTATTAACATTTTTCGAAGTCCTACAACCTGAAAGAAGTCTCTTCGATACGTGTTGCGGAAGACACTGTCAACCTGAAAGAAGTCTCTTCGATACATTTTGCAGGGAATTCCCAATTTGGGAGATGAACCAATACTGGAGTTATCACGCGCCAGCTGTCCCACTCCCTGATGATCAGTCGGGGATGGTACAGCCCAATATAGTTTACTACCGGTAGAAGGAAGAACTGACGGCTCCACTTGCCGATTGCCTTTAATAGTAACTCCCTGGCCAATGGTTAGGCCTTGTGATGGACCGCGCGACTCGGCCTCTTACACACGACTCCTAGTTCGAATAAATCCACAGCATTGAAACGTAGAGTTTGTTCTCCCTTCCCCAAGTGAAATACTTGTTGATAAGACTCCACAAAGTAGTCGTATCTAGTTGGAAAGGAAAATTCACAACTTAATGGATACCAACTTATTCCAACAAACTTACCCCTCGAATGATGAGAAGGTACACGCAGACTTAATGAGTCCATATCAACCAAGTTGCGAGTGAAAAGGATAAATTATGACCGGGAAGTCAACAAGATAAATAACCTTTCTCAAGTAAGGTTCCCGTATAATTTAAGAGATAGATTCGAGTGAAGAATGGAATCTTGAGGACCTTTCTTAATATAATATTAATCGTATGACTCCGAATAATTTTCAGAATGATCGAAGGTCGAAGATAATATTTGAAGAAGAATAAACATCATTGAAGTTGTTTCCAAGTATTGAATAAATATTTATAGAATATTTATTGAGTCGGAAGTATTTAATGAATGAAAGAATATTTTTAATCAGAGTATTTCTCAAAATAATCCCTGAAGGAATATGAAGAAAATATTTATTGAATAAATAATTACTTAAATGAATATTAAAAATAATATTCATTTAATAAATAATTTTGAAAGGAATGTTTGGAATAATATTCGTTAAGTAAATAAGACTTCAAATTAATATTCCAAAAATAATATTCATTTAATAATTAATAATTTAAATGAATATCCAAGCGATATTCATTTAATAAATCAAACTTTAAATGAATATTCAAGAATAATATTCACTTAATACATGATGTTCTAAATGAATATCCGAATGATATTTATTTAATAATAGAAGATTTTACAGAAATATTTGAAATAATATTCGATAAATGGTTCGTCTTTAGATGAACATTGAAGGATAAGGTTTATCGGATGAATAACGTTCAAATAAGTATTAGAAGTAACATTCGATAACTAATTAATCTCAGACGAATATTCAACTAATTATTCGTCGACCAAAGAATGGAAAATATTTACTTAAATATTTTCCTCCGAAAGTAATCTCGATATATCAAGAAATACCGACTCCCGGTCTATATTCAACAAATAGGATTCATATGCCCTTCTCTAAGGGTCTTAACAACATCCGGCTTATAATCGATATATTATTTATCTACTTATAAGCTAAAGAACAATCAGGGAACAAGTATATCAATATGACTTGAAAGTAGGCATGCTTGCTATGGCATATGTATAACAGAAAGCATATATATTCACAACAACAGCCTAAAAAGGGAAAGTTGAAACTTGCCTGGTAATCGAGTACGAGTAGGGGTAGTGGTAGGGTATCCCGGGTCAGCTCGGCGATCTATAAATAGTCAAGAGATCCGAGATTAATCGCTTAACACTTTTTAAAAAGGTTAAGTATCAACTTAAGTCGAAACATGTTTTCGAATTATCTCGTTATACCCCTTTTTAGTGTAACTCTTTTTATTACTGATACGATTCGACATTTTTTCGTCATTAAGACATGTCATCGTACTCACACATAGTGTATACTTAAGTCGTATAAGTTCCAAGGTCGATCGATTACGAACCAAGATTATATCCTGAGTTTTATCGCTCGTTTTCTAAGTTACAACCAAAGTTATACTTTTAAGGGGTTCGTTCGCGTTTAACCTAGATTCAAACATTTTTATAAAATCGAAAAACGATCCGATTCACATGAGGTTTTCTCTCACACCTTACTTTTTACCTCTATTATTTAATTACCAAGATTCACCACTGACTTATGTATTTTACGAGGGTTCAATTTTAGTTGCGAATTCTCATTTACGGTTTCGAACTACTTTTAGTATACCGGCCATAACTCCTAAACCGTAAGTCCGTTTCACCCGTTCTTTATATCAAAATGAAGCTTGGAACATTATCTATCCTATCATGGCAGATTAAAAAGCTAGGCAGTGAGTTCATCTACTGTCCAAGTCGTTTTTCTTAAGGTTACCGAAATTTTGGCATTACGACGGCTATAAATCGAATATCTACCAATTTCAAACCTTCCCATAAACATGGTATCCACTCCAAACAACATATATATGATTTATACCCATGAACTGAGGCCAAGCAATGCCTTTCCGTTCATCTAACTATTTTTAACATTTATCCAAAACTTAATCATAATCATGCTTATAATCATGCTTATATCTTTCTAACAACATAACTAACTTATATAACTCAAGAACATACATAAAACTTCAAAGTAGATCTAGGGTTTCAAGGGCCTTATACCTTCTGGAGAGTGTTTACTAGCCTCACTAAGCTTTGTATGATCCTTAGGAGTGCTTAAGCTTGCTAGATCAATCAAAAGAAATCAAGAAAACAAAGTTAGATCTTGAAGAACACTATTCATGCTCCTCTTGAATGATTTATTTGAAAATGGAAACAAAGGAATTTGGGCTTGAAATTTCTAGGAGATTAGTTTCTTGAATTATAGGACTCACCTTAAAAATTACAAGATCAATTGATGGTTGGAAGTTGGACTTCCTTCTTAGAATTAAGCAAAGGCCGAATGGTATGTTTGGAGGGGGGAGAGAGTATTTTGCTATTCTTTTGTGTTGGTTGCTTGGAATAATGCATAAAGTGACTTTTGATAGATAATATCTCATCCAAGTGGTGTTAGTGGAGTGTGATGCAATGGATGATGATTTTATAAGACAAGTGTTATGTTTTGGATGGTGGAAGGCTAAGTAATGGTTGGTTTTTCTAAGTACTACTCCAATCTCCAAGTATGCTAGTTACTTTGAGCCACTTGGTTGCTAGATATTTTACTTTAATAGCACATGCATGAATCTAGCCTCCCTGCTTGTTTCTTTGTTCGTTTATTGCTTAATTTGCTAATCGTTCGAGGGAATAACTCATTCGTTTCTAGTTAGGGTTTTACCGGGAATCTTCGTAATATTTCTATAATCATTCTTACTTCTTTTCTACTAACTTTCAAATTTATATTCCTTGAATCCCTTCGTTAAATCCTTAAGTCTATCATTGTCCAGGGAACTCTCGGAGAAAATAAAAGTGCGGTTTTTCAGAATCCGACAGCTTTTACATACACTTATTTTCCCCCTAGATCACTAATACGAACTCGGAAATCCGTTCCGAATACTTCTATATAGTGTCGTCTCATAATATTCTCTTTTCCACCAAAAACACTATTCATTCTTTATTCTTTACTTATTCTCTTAGGGTTGAACAATTGTCCGTATTCTCTTTCGATCGTTCCTTAACCTTTTTACGGAACCACTGGATTAATCGTTATCGATCTGGATGACATGAGAATATTCTCCTGCTTGGAATTGCCATATCTTATTCCCCTAGGAGATAGATTATTCTTACCTAAGTTGTCAGCCATTAGCATCCTTCAAGACGCTTAAATAATAAAGTCGAATTCCATTCATTCATTCAGAATATCAACTATTACATCATAGCCGTAACCACTATTCATTCTTACATCATTAAATAAATAAAAGTTTTAATTCTACCCAAAATCTGGGTTCTTACAGTCTCCCCTCCTTAAAAGGATTCCGTCCCGGAATCAGTTTGAAAACAAATGGGGGTACTTCTCTTGCATTGTGCTTTCAAGCTCCCAGGTTGATTCTTCTACATTGTGGTTCTGCCACAAAACTCTGACTAGCTGAATGACCTTGTTTCGGAGCACTTGTTCTTTCCGGTCTATGATTTCCACAGGTTGCTCTACATAGGTCAAGTCTGGTTGCATGTCCACTTGCTCATACTCTACAATGTGCTTGGCATCCGGATTATACTTCCTCAGCATCTAAACATGGAACACATTGTGCACCTGCTGTAGATTTAAGGGCAATGCCAGTTCATAAGCTAGTTCCCCAATCCGTCTTAAGATCTCAAATGGTCCAATGTATCTGGGACTCAGCTTTCCTTTCTTTCCAAATCTCATTAAACCTTTCCAAGGTGACACTTTTAAGAACACTAGGTCTCCTACTTCGTATTCTTTGCCTTTCCGAGCTAAGTCGGCATATTTCTTTTGTCGATCCTGGGCTGCTACCAACCGTCCTCTAATTAGATCTACTTCATCTTTAGTTCGTTGGACCACTTCGGGTCCTAGCATCTTTCACTCTCCAACTTCATCCCAATACAAGGGAGATCGACATTTCCTTCCATCTCATAAGGTGGCATTCCTATACTTGAATGGAAACTGTTATTGTAGGAAAACTCGATCAATGGCAAGTGATCATCCCAATTTCCTTTGAAGTCTATCGCGCAGACTCTCAACATATCCTCTAGCGTTTGGATGGTCCTTTCACTTTGCCCATCTGTCTGGGGGTGGTAGGCTGTGCTCATGTTCAGCCGGGTCCCTACACATTCTTGAAAACTTCTCCAAAACCTGGAGTTAAATCTAGGATCTCGATCGGATACTATTGCGACTGGGACTCCATGTCGCGCCACTATCTCTTTTAAGTAGATATCCACTAGTCTGTCGACCGTGTACCTTTCGTTGATCGGGAGAAAGTGAGCTGACTTCGTCAGTCGATCTACAATTACCCATAAGGCGTCATGATTAGCCTTGGTCCTTGGTAAACCTACTACGAAATCCATGGCTATGTGTTCCCATTTCCATTCTGGAATCTCTAAGGGGTATAGAAGTCCGCTGGGCTTCTGGTGCTCTGCTTTCACTCGCTGGCAGGTCAAGCATCTGCTTACCCACTCTGCTACTTCCTTTTTCAAATTGGGCCACCAGTAATACTCCTTCAAATCCCTATACATTTTGGTACTACCGGGGTGCACCGAGTATCTTTAGTTATGTGCCTCGTTTAAAATCTCATCCTTGAGTTCCTGAACGTTTGGGATCCATATCCTGTACGTGTACCTCATGATCCCTTCCTTGTCTCTTTCACACTTAATTTCTTCCCCGATCATTATCTCTTCCGTGGAGTTCTCTTCTTACTCCATTATCCGTTCTTGGCACAGTCTAATCTTTTTTAACAATGGAGGTTGGATTCTAATTTCCATCAACTTTTCTTGGCCCTCTTCGGGTAACTTAATCTCAATTTCCAACTTCTCAAAATCTTTCACTAACTCTTCCTCTGAAGTTATCATCTTGAGCTTCTCTTTCCTACTAAGGGCATCAGCCACCACATTGGCTTTGCCCGGGTGATAACGAATTTCACAATCGTAATCCTTGATTAACTCTAACCATCTCCTCTGGCGCATGTTAAGCTCTTTCTGAGTGAAAATGTACTTGAGGCTCTTATGGTCAGTGTAAATCTCGCACTTTTCCCCATACAAGTAGTGTCTCCAAATCTTTAAAGTGAAGACTATGGCTGCTAGTTCTAGATAATGCGTGGGATATCTGACCTCATAATCCTTCAATTGCCTAGATGCATACGCTATTACCTTGCCGTGCTGCATAAGCACGCATCCCAATCCTTTATGTGAAGCATCACTGTAAATCACGAAATCTACTTTTCCATCCGGTAATGCCAGCACTGGGGCTGTCACCAACCTCTTCTTTAACTCTTGGAAACTCTTCTCGCATTTTTCAGTCCATTCAAATTTCTCAGTTTTACGGGTAAGTCGAGTTAATGGAGCTGCGATTTTCGTAAAATCTTGGACAAATCTTCTGTAATATCCGGCCAGTCCGATGAAACTCCTCACCTCGGTTGGAGTAGTTGGCCGTTCCCAGTTTAAAACTGCTTCTATCTTGGAGGGGTCAACCAACACTCCTTCTCTATTGATCACAGTGGCGAATCTAGCCGAAAAAATCTTCCCAGCGGAATAATCTTGGCTGCGTGGTTATTCCGCGCAGAGCGCGAAATTTTTTTTTTATGCAAAAATGTAGCCCATCTTGGTTGCATGGTTATTCCGCGCGGAGCGCAACAAAATTTTTTTTTTATGTAAAAATGTAGCCGGCAGGATTAGAATCTTAGCTTCCTTGGTGTGAATAAATGGTCTAAACCAACTTGGCTAGATAATTTTATAGACAAATATTTTGTATGTAGTAGTAATATATAGATAATGGACAAAGAAGTTAGCATTAGTAGTAAAAAATAATACATTTTGTTCTCTTTGGGAGTCGAATACGGGTCTCCCCGCTTGCAAACAATAAATAAGCTGGCTGAGCTACCAGAATATTCAGTAAGAAAGGTAAACTATGTTGCTTATATCGCTACCCAGCAGAAAAATGAAATTTCCTCCCAGCGAAATTTTTTTTTTCCTCTTGGTCTGCAAAAAAACTACCCAGCGGAGGCCGGGCCTGCTTACCTTAACATTCGCCCCTGATTGATCACGTGCCCTAAGAATTGCACTTCATTTTTCCAAAACTCACACTTGGAGAACTTGGCATATAACCGCTCCTTCCTGAGTATTTCTAAAGTTATCCTTAAATGTTCAGCGTGTTCTGCCTCTGTCTTTGAGTAGATGAGAATATCATCAATGAAGTCTATCACGAATTTGTCCAAATATTCTTTGAACACTCTATTCATTAAGTCCATTATAGCTGCTGGAGCGTTGGTCAATCCAAACGACATCACCAAGAACTCATAATGTCCATATCTAGTACAGAATGCAGTCTTCGGGATATCTTCAGGTTTAATCTTCAGTTGGTGATATCCCGTTCTCAGGTCAATCTTAGAGAAGTATTCAGCGCCTCTTAGCTGGTCAAACAAATCGTCTATCCTGGGTAGTGGATACTTATTCTTTATGGTTAGCTTGTTCAACTCTCTGTAGTCGATGTATAACCTCATACTCCCATCCTTTTTCTTAACGAAGAACACTGGTGCGCGCCAAGGCGACACACTGGGCCTTATCATGCCCTTATCCAACAATTCCTGTAACTGTTTAGCTAGCTCCTTCATTTCTACTGGGGCTAATCGGTACGGGGCCTTCGAAACCGGCGCCGTCCCCGGGGCTAACTCGATGGCAAACTCAATTAACCTATCAGGTGGTAGTCCGGGAAGATCTTGTGGGAACACGTCCTCGAACTCATTAAATACCGGAATGTCTTGCAATCTTGGCGCTTCCTTCTGAGTGTCTATAACGTAAGCTAAATAAGCCTCGTTCCCTTTTCGTAATAA
Organism: Saposhnikovia divaricata; assembly: GCA_036435485.1. Classification (NCBI taxonomy): domain Eukaryota; kingdom Viridiplantae; phylum Streptophyta; class Magnoliopsida; order Apiales; family Apiaceae; genus Saposhnikovia; species Saposhnikovia divaricata. The sequence continues at coordinate 132,181,906 of CM071599.1, read as the reverse complement.
TCTCTTGGTTTGCGCCATGGTCAAAATTTTCTGGGTCTGTCGTATCCCCTTAAACACTATTTCTTTCTTCCCTGGGGTTTTCAACTTAACCTTTTTCCCTTTACAATCTATCTGCGCATTATTGCGAGACAACCAATCCATACCCAAAATGACATCAAATTCCCCTAGCTTAAAAGGAATTAAATCAACATAGAAGGATCGTCCTCCTATTTCTAGTTTACAATCGGGGTGAATTCGATTAACCGGTACGATTTCCTGATTAGCTATCTCTACTTGTAAGGAATCTCTTAGTTGTTGGGTTTTAAGTTTCAATTTATGCGCAAAATCTCTAGATATAAAAGACTTAGTTGCTCCTGAATCAAATAAGACATTTGCACTGACTGAATTGAGAGAAAATGTACCTGCTATCACATCCGTGTCCCTCACGGCATCTTGTACTGACATATTAAAAGTCCTAGCAGTTGGTGGCCTATTTCAAGCAGCCCTGCTCGCCCCTGATGCTGCAGGTTTGTTCACTAGGCAATCCTTCCTCATGTGCCCTTGCCGTCCACACTGAAAACAAGTGATGCTTTTGTTGGTACTAAGGACAACCGCAGTGCAGGTGTTAGAGTAGTGGCCCACTCGTCCACACTTATAACAGGTTGGCTGCTTCTGGTTGCACACTCCGGGATGTCTTTTCCCACACGTTGCACATGCTGGCAAGGGAGGTCTAGACTGATGGGGACGGGACACTCCTGTATGCTGGCCGTCCTGGCTCACACTCATGCTCACAGGTGGTTTGAATCCCATACCCCTGCTAGGTAGAGAGACTGCTCCTCGATTAAACTTGTTCGGGGGCTTTCCTCCTACGGACCCTCCGCCCATACTGACGTGTTTTCTCTTTAATCCCCCATTCTCTTTCTCTCTCTGCATCTGATCACTTCCAGCTTCCACAATGGTGGCCTTTTGCACCAAGGTGGCATAATCCGTAATTTCTAAAACCGCCACTCTATTCTGGATCCACTGTTTCAACCTTTGTTGAAACCTGTTAGCTTTCTTTTCTTCGGTATCCACAAATTCTGGCACAAATCTTGACAGCTCAGTAAATTTGGCCTCATAGCTCAGTAAATTTGGCCTCTTAGTCAGCCACTAACATATTGTTCTGTTTCAGTTCCAAAAACTTAAGTTCCATCTGAGTTTTCATGAACTTCGGGAAGTACTTCTCCATGAATAATTGTTTAAACCTTTCCCAGGTTACGACAGCATCAGTCTCAATGTTCTTTTTGGCCTCTCACTAATAATTGGCCTCTCCCTTTAGTAGGTAAGTAGCAAAAACAGTCTTCTGAGCCTCATTGATACTCAGAATCTCGACAGATTTTTCCATTTCCTTGATCCAGGCCCTCGCCTCAACGGGGTTCAACAGGGTTAGCCGATCCATGGAACTCTGGGGGCTTAAGGGACTTAAAGGCCCTAAAGGAATTTGCCACCGAAGTGTTGTTTCCTGGTGGTGGTTGGGGGTATTGGTTCAAATTTTGGCTAAGTAGATCCATAAACTGGCCCTTGGGGTCTCTGCCCTGGTTCTCCCCTTCCTGTTCCACTTCAGTTTTTCAACCCTCTATTTCCCCTTCAAAGTCTTCAGAGTACATGGGTTCATCCTCTGCTCCATACTGGGAATCTTCTTGCTCATTATAGTCCTGATCTTGTTCTTCATTATATTCATGGTTATCCTCATGTTGGTTATGACTCTCTTGGTCAGTAAATTCACGGGGGTTAGCCCTAGTACCCATTATTCTTGGAGGCATTTTACTGACAATTTGGACAATTATACATTAGGTTCACTTACCTGATTTAAAGGATTTTTCCTTGCATAATTCATTACATGATTGGATTTAGGATCCCACAGTTTTATATCTCATGGCAACTTAATCGAAAGCTGTACATATGCTAATAAACTCATGATCGCATCCCAACAAAATTGAAATAACTGAAAGGGAAACAAATATATACCAGATACCGAAAAGGTACAACATCTGAGTTACAACGATAGTTTAAAGTACAACCATCCTAACAACAACAACAAGTCAAAAGTGAAATACGCTGTCTATCTGTCTAGTCTGCAAAAAGGAAAAATAAGTACAATGAACCCATCCCTACAAAAGCCGGCACTACTACGTCCGTACATGACTAGACAACTAGACTACTACATCACTACATCTGAAATCAGCCGCCACGACGAAACATCATCCGAACCCTCCCCATGGCGATGCGGAAAATCTCCTCGGCATCTGCTCTGGCTACCATACCATGCCCATCAGTAGGCAACTGTCGCACCCTCACCCGAGCCCTCAGCTCGATGCGGGTCACAGCCCTATACCCAACCCTATCACTGATAGTCCTCCGACCCTGTAACCTCATCCGGGCGGCTTTCTCCGCGACTAGCTCCCTCCTAGACTCTGCCAATCTGGCATCTGCCACTGACAACTCTCTATAAAGCCCGTTCACAATCAAGTTGTGAACACATACTGGAACTCCCCCTATCGGGACATGAGGTAGGGTGGATGGCTCAGCTGGAGCTGCAGTCTCTGTGTGCTGGGGCTCTGGGGTAAGCTCCTCAAACTCATCGGGAAATGGGCTCATAGGTAGTGGTGGTGGGGTAGGGGCTCTCTCAAAAGAGAGGGGTGGCACTCGTAGTCCGGAACTCCCTACTGCATCATCCACTAGCTCATCCTCATCTGCAGCCTGTCCAACAACAGCAGCCATGACCTGCTCAGTGGTCATATCAGTGTTCTCCTTCATGGTCCTAATCTTAGATACAACCCAAAAATCCTCATCTTCAGCAGCTAACTCAGCGTCCTGCCCTGTCTTGACCCCCTCCGGGTCCTCCTCCCCCTCAGTCTCAACAATATCAGTATCCGCATCAACCTGGACCTCCTCAGGGTCCTCCTCCTCAGGCTCAATAACATCAGTATCAATATCAACCTGGACCTCCTCAGGGTCCTCCTCCTCAGGCTCAGTATCCTCATCAGGCAAGTGCTCATAATACGGGTCCCTAGTCCGGAACATGTCCTCATCATGCTATCTCGCAGCTGCCTCCTGGGCAGACATGTCGCTCGCCTACACAAAACGAACTATGTTATTATCATGATACTTAAAAAGTTCCCGTAAGGGTTTTAGGAGAACCTGGCAAGGGTTCTTATTATATTAGTGAATTTATTATTATATAACGTCGTATCATCTCTTGGGATATATAACTCTCGCTCTGATACCATCTCTGTAACACCCCCAGATCCGGGGTCAGGGATCGGGTCGTTACGGTCTCATAACTCATACATAATACTTGACTTGAGTCCAAAATCAATAAGTAGCATGCTATGACCCCATAATAATATCCACTCACACACACACAGTTATAGTCCCAGAGATGAAATTGAAATAAGTCTTACATAAAAGGGTTTACGAATAAAAGTTATTACAATCCAAAAGGATAACATCATAAGTTTAAAAGTTTTGCCGTTGATTACAATAATTATACATATAGTTAAACAGGAAACAAAAGCTGTCTAACTATGCTACCTCAGCAATGGCGGCTAGCATCTCAGCGGGGAGTCCGGTGGGTCGGGTAACCCGCTTGCGCCAAGTGCGCCTGACGCGAGCCATCTATCCTAGCTGTTGTTGTGACATGATAAATAAGCAAGGGTGAGCAATAGCCCACCAATAATAATATAACAGGACAGTGATAATGTATAACAGTTCAAAATATCATTATTTCCATATGCCATGCATTAACGAAGTTAGTGCCAGTACAATATAAAGGATGAAGTTACCGGGTAACTTAAAGTATTTATTTTATGGAAATATCTGCTAAGTTAAAATAAGCAAGATATTATCATTTATCATAGAAAGAGGAACTTTCAAGGAAAATATTGTAATTCCAGTTATTAACATTTTTCGAAGTCCTACAACCTGAAAGAAGTCTCTTCGATACGTGTTGCGGAAGACACTGTCAACCTGAAAGAAGTCTCTTCGATACATGTTGCAGGGAATTCCCAATTTGGGAGATGAACCAATATTGGAGTTATCACGCGCCAGCTGTCCCACTCCCTAATGATCAGTCGGGGATGGAACAGCCCAATATAGTTTACTACCGGTAGAAGGAAGAACTGACGGCTCCACTTGTCGATTGCCTTTAATAATAACTCCCTGGCCAATGGTTAGGCCTTGTGATGGACCGCGCGACTCGGCCTCTTACACACGACTCCTAGTTCGAATAAATCCACAGCATTGAAACGTAGAGTTTGTTCTCCCTTCCCCAAGTGAAATACTTGTTGATAAGACTCCACAAAGTAGTTGTAATAACCCTAACTTCAGTAATGTTACAGTGGTCACATGAATAGTAAATTCCGAGGATTTAGAGAAATGGTATATAGGTACCCTATAATGGAAACATAAAATGAATAAACAGAAACCATATTAGTGTCGTACAATGGAAATAAGTGACTCGAAATGACGTTAGATTTCAGAAATTCCTGAAGCATGGATTTTGAGGATTTTGATTTCGAATAAGCTTCTATTGGATATTAAGGAGCATGGAAACATTATAAGAATTATATATTGAGGAATTAGTGAATTTAGATTTAACCTAGGGATTATTAAGTTAAGAAATACCAAAGGAAATTGGATTGTTAAATGGTTTCAAAACCCCTGAGATAATGAGGTACATTCGAAACGAACCACAATTAGACGAGTATGGAGATTAAACAACCAAGATTATAACATAACAAGGATATATACCACATTATTATTACCAAGAATGCTAGTAAATTACTTAGGAAAATCAAGAAAAAGATTAAAGGATGCATTGGATGACATCATGAGTGACATCATCATCCACTAACTTGTTTTAAGGGGTAGATTAGTCATTAAACCTTGTAAAATTCCACAAGCTTCTACAAGACACTAGGTTAAACAAGATTAAGATAAAATAAGAGCAAAAACCAAGAAAAAAATCTCTTCCCCAACCTCCTCATTACATTCGGCCATTGAAGAAAAGAAAAGAGAAAAGAGAAAAAAAAAAATCAAAACCAAAATCCTAGCTAGCATCAAGATTAAATCAAGGGAAAAATTATGGAGCTTCTTGGAGGATAGACTAAGACTAGCACAAAGATTCAAGGCCAACCATCATCATCTTCATAGGTAATAAATTCATGAAAGTTGCTTGATGAATAGTGATGAATAGTGGTTTCAAGAAACTAAATTGGTTTTTATGATTCCTTTAGTTGATTCAAGTTAATTCAAGGTTGTTCAAGGTGTGTCCAAGGATTATTAAGGATTATTAAGTGTTCTTCAAGCTTCAAAAAGGTATAACAACCCTTGCCCTTTTGTGTTTATGATGGATAATGTTATGTTTAGTGATTAAGTGGTATAAAGGTTATGTTTATGATGTTATAAGTGTTTGTAAGTGATTGAAGTTGATTTTGGAAGGAGTTTGGGATTGTAACCATGGCTGGTAATGAAGACCACATGGTGTAGGTGATGATTATTGTGTTTGATGATTGATTTTGGAGGAGTTTGATTTTGGAAAGTACGAAATTATAGCCGTTATAATGCCCGATTTTCGTTAGGATATAAATTGCCCTGTTTTGGACCCCCTGCATCCGTATGATACCCTACTGTCCAGGTCCCTAATTAACTATGAAATGATAGAGCTTAGTTCATAGATCGTTTTGATATAAGGTGCGTTAAAATCTGATGAACGGTTTAGGAGAAAAGTCAGTTTTAGTGAAAGCGGTTCAGAAACCGAGAAACTGTAAATGTATCAAACTTGAGGTTACAATTACCATACTTTAACATTGATAAAAGTCACGAAATTTTGGGATATGGTAGTAGTGTGGTCAAAGAACTATTTCCAGTTGACCTTACGTTAAAATTCGAAATCCATATTTTCTGAGAATTTTTACAGTTAAGTGTGGTCGTTAAGGAAAATGGTGAAAACCCCTGAAACTTCGACTTAGGTTATAAATGGTTAAGTTCTTGAACCTTTGGGGTAATAAGAATACTTTAAATATATATTAAAGTTTCAAAAGGTAATGTTATACAAGAGTGTAGTGAGTAAGAGATGTGGTTCTAACGACGGTCCTTTTGTGTTTATAGAAACTCCGGAAGAGGGACGAGCCATATCGTCAGGATATCGAAACCGAGGCAAGATTTCTTCTATCCCTATTTGTAAAACTACTTATCTTCATAAAGAAACTTGATTTTGTGAGATATATATGTGATGCTATTATTACTATATTATGAAGAAATTGTCCTTCTTGAGTATTAATATTGAAAAGAAAGATATCTGAAGATGTATATGAATATGGATATGAGTATAAGATGTATATGAATATGAATGAGAGTATGAGATGGATATGTATAAAGATGATTATGCATGAATTGAACATGCCTTATGATTAAGAGAATAAGAGAGAATGGTATCAGTTGTTATCGAGGGTTATATGGTTATAATATTATATTAAAAATGTTCTTATTGAGTATCAGTGGTTTAATAAACATTATTTGATTAACATTCATTACTCTTAAAATAGATGGAATATTTTACGAATATAAAAGTATATTTGATTTCTGAATTTGAAAGAGAGGTCTGAATCATAATCAAAGCCTTATGATATATATATATATTTTATAGAAGTAATGTGTGAGAATGGAAATGATATGAGAGAATGATATGTGAAAACGAAAGTGAGAAAATGGAAATGTGGAATGATATTTTAAAAAAGAGAATAACGATGTGATAAAAAGGGGGATTGCAACAGACTTGCGTAAGTGGCTGTGTCAGGGCTGTGTGCGACACAGTCCAGCATTTATTATTTTTATTACGGCACGAAGATGCCAAGGGAGGATGTTAGCAGGTGGCCTTCCTCCAGGGATGATTTTCATTCCTTCTACCGGTAGTAAAAAGAGAGCAGGTACGATTAGGCGACTGATCATCGTCCTAACGTATCAGGCGACAGCAGATATCCCCAATGTTTTTGAAAAGAAAGTGTAGACAATGGTTTTCAGATTTCTATACTGAAAACAGAATAATGATATGAGATGATGGTATTATGGATACAGATGAAGAAAAACTGATATTATATTATTTCAGATTTCTATACTGAAACAGAATAATGATATGAGATGATGGTATTATGGATACAGATGAAGAAAAACTGATATTATATTATTTCAGATTTCTATACTGAAACAGAATAATGATATGAGATGATGGTATTATGGATACAGATGAAGAAAAACTGATATTATATTAATATAGATTACTTTCTTATAATAGTGAGTGGATGATGTATTATTAAATAAGTGCTTTACTCTCCCTTAAGGATTTTAATTGTTTCTTGCTATTACATATGCATAGACATATATGTATACTTGTTCACATTTTAAATTTTAGTTACAGAATGATCTTGCTGAGCTATTATAGCTCACTCTTGCTACTTATGTATATAGCAGCTAGGTCCCATGCCGATACTACGTACCACACCCCGCAAGAGGGTAAGGGAAAGGCGACCTTTTGAGCGAGTGCTGGCGACCATCCCCGAGGTAGTGACAAGCGACGGGGCTTAGTATACTTATGTGAATTAAGTGTGTAAGTTGTAATAAACTTTAGTTGTTGAAGTGCTTCCTGTAGAAGCTTTGTTCAACAATGTACTTAGTAAATTCTGGGCTTGTAATAACTGCTAACTTTAAAACTTTTAAATATTGTGGTTGTTGTTCTATGGGCATATGACTGGTGTGTGTGTGTATTAGTGTGGGGTCAACTGCCTATTTATTTATTTATTTATTAAAAAAAAAAAAAGAACTACAGAGATATTGATATTGATCGGAAATTGGACTTTGACGGCCCGGATCCTTGACCCCGGATCCCGGGGCGTCACAGATGGTATCAGAGCTAAGAGTCATATGCTCATAAACAAAAGTGATAATAATAAATGTATCAGTTATAATATAAATTGTGAACTTCCATCAAGTTCAGGGGTGGTATATCGCAGGTAGTATTTACTTTAAGCATATATTATAATTTATTAGACTGTTACTAATAGAATTTTATGTTTTATTATAGGGAGCGGAGATGGTTGAGCCGAGTCAGGACCCCCAGTGGCTAGGGAGGTCAGAGCAGGAGCTATTAGATCTTCAGCTGGCCGGGGTAGAGGTCCCCGAGTATGCAGTTGAGGACCTCAGGGAGAGACGCCGGGCGGCGGCTAGAGAGCGATTAGAGAGAGATGAGGCAGAGGAGCAGAGACGGAGAGATGCTGTGGCCCTAGTGCCATATATGGGTAGACCTTCTACAGGATCTGACGAGGCAGGTCCTTCCAGAGTGAGATCGGAGATCCCAGAGGAGGAGAGGCCACTGCGTAAGAGGCCTAGGTTGTCAGTTATACCTGAGGAGCCGATTGAGTGGAGGGATATTCAGATGATTCCCACTCCTGTCCGACCCATCCCGGTGCCGTCACCAGTTCCATCCCCACTACCTAGTCCTGACCCTATAGATGATCCTTTTGAGCAGTTTACCCCTCCAGGGCATTTTGGTTTCTTTGAGGAGGAGGAGGATCCTTCAGAGGATGCTGAGACAGAGTCGGTTCCTCCATCCCCACCCTTTGCACCACCACCACCTCCACCTGTGGATGCACCTCCCCTAGCTGTACCCCCTCAGGAGGCACCCTTACCGGCGGGTGACTCACTTTCAGCTACCTTATTGACCGAGTACTTTGCTCTTCAGGGACAGTTGGAGGAGTCCCGCAGGACTATAGACACCCTTCTACAGAGGTTGGAGAGAGGGAGAGGAGGGGTTATCCCGGATGGGATATCTCTGGGGATGATCAGTATTGAGCTACGAGCATTGGGAGATCTTAGGAGGTTGTTGGGTGATAGGGGAGACCCGGCGTGGAGGGCCCAGATAGTTGATACGGTTACTACCATGGTGGTCCAGATACGGGATGTTGTCAGGGCAGGGGTGTGAGCCGGGATAGTAGTTGTCACTAATCAGACTAGTCATCTTGCTGATGTCATTTTGGGGATTAGTTTAGTTGTCCACTGTTTTAATCCCAGTCTGATTAGAGGACAGTTAGTAGTACTTTTGGTGATATCGGATTAGTATGTACGACTATGTTTTGGGTTTCGAACCTTGTATTAGATGATGTATATTATTAGCAGTAAAAGATGTTGTAACCAAATTGTAAAATATTTATGTACATTAATGAAGTTTGTGCATTTCTATCTAAATTTTTGCTGTATATTTTTGTATAATAAATGTTGAGACTCAGAAATATCGATATATAAAAGGTGATTGACTTAATGAAAAGGCTATCGTGTTAAGGGCGATACACTTACCTACTAAAATTATGGTATAACTAGATGTAAATCGCATGATAAAGATATTGTGATATGCAAATGAGTTAATTAATGATATAATGATGTATATGGTAACCCAAATTCGGGTAATTAATAAGGACTATTGTTATGTACAGAACTATGCCGCCTAGACGTGACAGTAGAGCGAATGCAAGGGAAAATGAGAGAGACGAAAGAAGTCGAAATATCGAAGGTACTAGACTGAACGAAAATGCTCATAATGAAGAAAATCATGAAGAAGGAGAAGAGGAATCAACTGGCCAACAAAGGAATCCGGGAGGTGATCCCTTTGCCCAATTCATGGACTTATTAAGGCAGAATTTAGCAAATCCACAGAATCCTCAACCACCACCTGTTCTCCCCAATCAGGCAGCTAGTTCCTTTCGTGCCTTTAAGTCATTAAAGCCCCCAGAATTCGAGGGAACCACTAACCCAGTAGTAGCCAGGGCATGGCTAAAAGAAATGGAGAAAGCTTTCGAAATACTGAGGATAGAGGAAGATCAGAAAACAGTTTTTGCAGCCTACCTCCTAAAGGGAGAGGCAAATTACTGGTGGGAAGCTAGGAAGAACCTAGAGGAAGCGGGAGTGATAACCTGGGAGCGTTTCACTAGGGTGTTCCTAGAAAAGTATTCTCCTAGGTATCTAGAAAACCAAATGGAATTAAAGTTTCTGGAGTTAAAACAGGATAACCTAACAGTGGCAGAGTATGAAAATAAATTCTCAGAACTGTCGAGGTTTGTTCCCGAGTTTGTGCGTACTGAAGAACAACGTGCAAAAAGGTTTCAACAAGGGTTAAAACCCTGGTTACGAACGAGAGTGGCCCCATTTGAGTTAACTGATTATGCTGCAGTGGTTCAAAAGGCATCAATTATAGAGGCCGAGAGTGAGCAAGCTCAAATAGGTCGAGAGAATAAGAAAAGAAGATTTGAGGGCCCAAAAGGAGGTTCAAGTGAGGGAAGCTACTTTAACAAAGGAGGTAAAGGACAAAAATCTCAATTTGTGGGAAAATCGGGGGGTAACAAGACTACTAGTGTGACGGTGAGTCAAGGTGGAAAATCTTCGGGAACATTTCAGTCCAATCAATCACGACCACCATTACCAGATTGTGAGACGTGTGGTAAAAAGCATATAGGAGTCTGTAGAGTGCTGGGAATAACTTGTTTTAAGTGTGGACAAAAAGGACACTACTTTAACCAGTGCCCATCAACTGATGCAAACCCTAGAAGAGATGTTAAGTGTTACCAGTGTGGGAAACTAGGACACTTTGCTAGAGATTGCCGTTCAGGTGGGTCATACGCATCAGGACAGAGTGGGGCTGCTTCAAATAGGCCTACTGCTAGAGTGTACAACATGACCTTAGGGGAAGCGTTGACAAAACCAGATGCGGATACAGGTACTTGCTTTTTCGATTTAAATTTTGTGTGTAAGTCTTTGGTTAAGGATCGACTTAATCAATTAATGGAATAAATAAGTTAATAAAATAGATAAGGAAAATCAGTATCTGTTAAGGGCTAGGAAACGTTATGAAAAGAAAAGTAGGAGTGTTTTGGGAAAACACAAACTTGTGGATACGAACAGGAAATATATATTATAGGTAGTATTTTCTTACAATTGTTTTAAAGAATATTATTAGAGCTTATTTTCTGGAAAATTTTACAGAGAGGAGCTATAGGAATATTGAGGAATTAATATTTATGTCATGATAGAGATCAGAAGATGGTCAAACCATAAGTGAGATACACTACCATTCAGAAAAGGTCAATGTAGTGGCAAATATCTTCGTCAAAAGAGGAAGGAGAGACGAGATAATCTGGAATGACTTGAAACAGGAGAAGATTGGTGAGGAAAAGACAGTAAAAGGACTGCTATTGATAAACTAAATGGCATGTTGATGAATGACAAGAAGTTATGTTAGTATATTTCTGCGCAAACAAGATAGATATATTATAGAAGGAAAAAGGATAAAGGAAATAGTGTGGAAGTTAGAAGGTGTGAAGGAGAAAGATACTTATGGACATTTCCAACATGATTCCGGGACGGAATCCTTTTAAGGGGGGAAGGATGTAATAACCCTAACTTCAGTAATGTTACAGTGGTCACATGAATAGTAAATTCCGAGGATTTAGAGAAATGGTATATAGGTACCCTATAATGGAAACATAAAATGAATAAACAGAAACCATATTAGTGTCGTACAATGGAAATAAGTGACTCGAAATGACGTTAGATTTCAGAAATTCCTGAAGCATGGATTTTGAGGATTTTGATTTCGAATAAGCTTCTATTGGATATTAAGGAGCATGGAAACATTATAAGAATTATATATTGAGGAATTAGTGAATTTAGATTTAACCTAGGGATTATTAAGTTAAGAAATACCAAAGGAAATTGGATTGTTAAATGGTTTCAAAACCCCTGAGATAATGAGGTACATTCGAAACGAACCACAATTAGACGAGTATGGAGATTAAACAACCAAGATTATAACATAACAAGGATATATACCACATTATTATTACCAAGAATGCTAGTAAATTACTTAGGAAAATCAAGAAAAAGATTAAAGGATGCATTGGATGACATCATGAGTGACATCATCATCCACTAACTTGTTTTAAGGGGTAGATTAGTCATTAAACCTTGTAAAATTCCACAAGCTTCTACAAGACACTAGGTTAAACAAGATTAAGATAAAATAAGAGCAAAAACCAAGAAAAAAATCTCTTCCCCAACCTCCTCATTACATTCGGCCATTGAAGAAAAGAAAAGAGAAAAGAGAAAAAAAAAAATCAAAACCAAAATCCTAGCTAGCATCAAGATTAAATCAAGGGAAAAATTATGGAGCTTCTTGGAGGATAGACTAAGACTAGCACAAAGATTCAAGGCCAACCATCATCATCTTCATAGGTAATAAATTCATGAAAGTTGCTTGATGAATAGTGATGAATAGTGGTTTCAAGAAACTAAATTGGTTTTTATGATTCCTTTAGTTGATTCAAGTTAATTCAAGGTTGTTCAAGGTGTGTCCAAGGATTATTAAGGATTATTAAGTGTTCTTCAAGCTTCAAAAAGGTATAACAACCCTTGCCCTTTTGTGTTTATGATGGATAATGTTATGTTTAGTGATTAAGTGGTATAAAGGTTATGTTTATGATGTTATAAGTGTTTGTAAGTGATTGAAGTTGATTTTGGAAGGAGTTTGGGATTGTAACCATGGCTGGTAATGAAGACCACATGGTGTAGGTGATGATTATTGTGTTTGATGATTGATTTTGGAGGAGTTTGATTTTGGAAAGTACGAAATTATAGCCGTTATAATGCCCGATTTTCGTTAGGATATAAATTGCCCTGTTTTGGACCCCCTGCATCCGTATGATACCCTACTGTCCAGGTCCCTAATTAACTATGAAATGATAGAGCTTAGTTCATAGATCGTTTTGATATAAGGTGCGTTAAAATCTGATGAACGGTTTAGGAGAAAAGTCAGTTTTAGTGAAAGCGGTTCAGAAACCGAGAAACTGTAAATGTATCAAACTTGAGGTTACAATTACCATACTTTAACATTGATAAAAGTCACGAAATTTTGGGATATGGTAGTAGTGTGGTCAAAGAACTATTTCCAGTTGACCTTACGTTAAAATTCGAAATCCATATTTTCTGAGAATTTTTACAGTTAAGTGTGGTCGTTAAGGAAAATGGTGAAAACCCCTGAAACTTCGACTTAGGTTATAAATGGTTAAGTTCTTGAACCTTTGGGGTAATAAGAATACTTTAAATATATATTAAAGTTTCAAAAGGTAATGTTATACAAGAGTGTAGTGAGTAAGAGATGTGGTTCTAACGACGGTCCTTTTGTGTTTATAGAAACTCCGGAAGAGGGACGAGCCATATCGTCAGGATATCGAAACCGAGGCAAGATTTCTTCTATCCCTATTTGTAAAACTACTTATCTTCATAAAGAAACTTGATTTTGTGAGATATATATGTGATGCTATTATTACTATATTATGAAGAAATTGTCCTTCTTGAGTATTAATATTGAAAAGAAAGATATCTGAAGATGTATATGAATATGGATATGAGTATAAGATGTATATGAATATGAATGAGAGTATGATGGATATGTATAAAGATGATTATGCATGAATTGAACATGCCTTATGATTAAGAGAATAAGAGAGAATGGTATCAGTTGTTATCGAGGGTTATATGGTTATAATATTATATTAAAAATGTTCTTATTGAGTATCAGTGGTTTAATAAACATTATTTGATTAACATTCATTACTCTTAAAATAGATGGAATATTTTACGAATATAAAAGTATATTTGATTTCTGAATTTGAAAGAGAGGTCTGAATCATAATCAAAGCCTTATGATATATATATATATATTTTATAGAAGTAATGTGTGAGAATGGAAATGATATGAGAGAATGATATGTGAAAACGAAAGTGAGAAAATGGAAATGTGGAATGATATTTTAAAAAAGAGAATAACGATGTGATAAAAAGGGGGATTGCAACAGACTTGCGTAAGTGGCTGTGTCAGGGCTGTGTGCGACACAGTCCAGCATTTATTATTTTTATTACGGCACGAAGATGCCAAGGGAGGATGTTAGCAGGTGGCCTTCCTCCAGGGATGATTTTCATTCCTTCTACCGGTAGTAAAAAGAGAGCAGGTACGATTAGGCGACTGATCATCGTCCTAACGTATCAGGCGACAGCAGATATCCCCAATGTTTTTGAAAAGAAAGTGTAGACAATGGTTTTCAGATTTCTATACTGAAAACAGAATAATGATATGAGATGATGGTATTATGGATACAGATGAAGAAAAACTGATATTATATTATTTCAGATTTCTATACTGAAACAGAATAATGATATGAGATGATGGTATTATGGATACAGATGAAGAAAAACTGATATTATATTATTTCAGATTTCTATACTGAAACAGAATAATGATATGAGATGATGGTATTATGGATACAAATGAAGAAAAACTGATATTATATTAATATAGATTACTTTCTTATAATAGTGAGTGGATGATGTATTATTAAATAAGTGCTTTACTCTCCCTTAAGGATTTTAATTGTTTCTTGCTATTACATATGCATAGACATATATGTATACTTGTTCACATTTTAAATTTTAGTTACAGAATGATCTTGCTGAGCTATTATAGCTCACTCTTGCTACTTATGTATATAGCAGCTAGGTCCCATGCCGATACTACGTACCACACCCCGCAAGAGGGTAAGGGAAAGGCGACCTTTTGAGCGAGTGCTGGCGACCATCCCCGAGGTAGTGACAAGCGACGGGGCTTAGTATACTTATGTGAATTAAGTGTGTAAGTTGTAATAAACTTTAGTTGTTGAAGTGCTTCCTGTAGAAGCTTTGTTCAACAATGTACTTAGTAAATTCTGGGCTTGTAATAACTGCTAACTTTAAAACTTTTAAATATTGTGGTTGTTGTTCTATGGGCATATGACTGGTGTGTGTGTGTATTAGTGTGGGGTCAACTGCCTATTTATTTATTTATTTTTAAAAAAAAAAAAAAAGAACTACAGAGATATTGATATTGATCGGAAATTGGACTTTGACGGCCCGGATCCTTGACCCCGGATCCCGGGGCGTCACAGTAGTCGTATCTAGTTGGAAAGGAAAATTCACCAACATTTCCCAAGCTTTTGCTTGTTAATGGATATCAACTTATTCCAACAAACTTACCCCTCGAATGATGAGAAGGTACACACAGACTTAATGAGTCCATAGCAACCAAGTTACGAGTGAAAAGGATAAATTATGACCGGGAAGTCAACAAGATAAATAACCTTTCTCAAGTAAGGTTCCCTTATAATTTAAGAGATAGATTCGAGTGAAGAATGGAATCTTGAGGACCTTTCTTAATATAATATTAATCGTATGACTCCAAAGAATTTTCAGAATGATCGAAGGTCGAAGATAATATTTGAAGAAGAATAAACATCATTGAAGTTGTTTCCAAGTATTGAATAAATATTTATAGAATATTTATTGAGTCGGAAGTATTTAATGAATGAAAGAATATTTTTAATCAGAGTATTTCTCAAAATAATCCCTGAAGGAATATGAAGAAAATATTTATTGAATAAATAATTACTTAAATGAATATTAAAAATAATATTCATTTAATAAATAATTTTGAAAGGAATGTTTGGAATAATATTCGTTAAGTAAATAAGACTTCAAATTAATATTCCAAAAATAATATTCATTTAATAATTAATAATTTAAATGAATATCCAAGTGATATTCATTTAATAAATCAAACTTTAAATGAATATTCAAGAATTATATTCACTTAATACATGATGTTCTAAATGAATATCCGAATGATATTTATTTAATAATCGAAGATTTTACAGAAATATTTGAAATAATATTCAATATTCGTCTTTAGATGAACATTGAAGGATAAGGTTTATCGGATGAATAACGTTCAAATAAGTATTAGAAGTAACATTCGATAACTAATTAATCTCAGACAAATATTCAACTAATTATTCGTCGACCAAAGAATGGGAAATATTTACTTAAATATTTTCCTCCGAAAGTAATTTCGATATATCAAGAAATACTGACTCCCGGTCTATATTCAACAAATAGGATTCATATGCCCTTCTCTAAGGGTCTTAACAACATCCGGCTTATAATCGATATATTATCTATCTACTTATAAGCCAAAGAACAATCAGGGAACAAGTATATCAATATGACTTGAAAGTAGGCATGCATGCTATGGCATATGTATAACAAAAAGCATATATATTCACAACAACAGCCTAAAAAGGGAAAGTTGAAACTTGCCTGGTAATCGAGTACGAGTAGGGGTAGTGGTAGGGTATCCCGGGTCAGCTCGGCGATCTTTAAATAGTCAAGAGATCCGAGATTAATCGCTTAACACTTTTTAAAAAGGTTAAGTATCAACTTAAGTCGAAACAAGTTTTCGAATTATCTCGTTATACCCCTTTTTAGTGTAACTCTTTTTATTACCGATACGATTCGACATTTGTTCGTCATTAAGACATGTCATCGTACTCACACTTAGTGTATACTTAAGTCGTATAAGTTCCAAGGTCGATCGATTACGAACCAAGATTATATCCCGAGTTTTATCGCTCGTTTTCTAAGTTATAACCAAAGTTATACTTTTAAGGGGTTCGTTCACGTTTAACCTAGATTCAAACATTTTTATAAAATTGAAAAACGATCCGATTCATATGAGGTTTTCTCTCACACCTTCCTTTTTACCCCTATTATTTAATTACCAAGATTCGCCACTGACTTACATATTTTACGAGGGTTTGAAAGGCATATGATGTAGCCTATTTGTATTTCGAGGATACAACTCAACTTAAACAAGATTGTATTAGTAAATAGTATATAGACTGTCACAAGGAATCTCAGATTGTATTATCTGTCAGAAGAAAAAGATCAAGGTCAATCTACAGACTTGAAGAATTACTACATTGAAAGAAGTTCAGTCATTTGATCAAGCCTCAGTGAAGTATTCATTAAAGAAGTGGATTCGTTTATAGTGACAGAGATTTCAACAGTGACAGAGACAGTACAGAAGAATTAATAGAGAGAGAAGAAAAGAAAAGGAACCAGATTTTAAAGTCAATATATGAAGAACAGTCATTGCGGTTAGTCACTCATGAACCAGACAGTACATCGAGTGTCAACATTAAACAGTGGTTGTTTATTATTAACTTCAGTGGTTCAAGCTGTCAAGACTGGTATGTTAAGAGAAGAAAGGAACCAAATCATAAAGTCAAAAATAAAGAAAAGCCGTTGGAGTTAGTCGCTCATGAACCAGATCGTGCATCGAGCGTCAACGAAAATCCGGTGGTAATTCTTTATTACTTTCAGTGGTTCAAGAAAAAGATTTGAGCTGTCAAAAGATTTATATTAATTCTCTTTTAATTAATATAATTATGTAATTGATTTAATTTAATAAATTAATTCATTCCGAATTAATTTATTTATTAAATTAATTATCATGTTAATTAATTTTGAATTAATATATTAATCTATTAGATTTAATTAATTAGTTTATTAATTAATTAATCATTATTCGTTTAAATGATTAATTGATTAATCAAGTTAATTAAATTAAATACAATAGATAAAGAAAAGAAAAATCAAAAGAAAAGAAAAAGAAAAAAAATAAAAAAAAAGGAAGTTGCAGATCGTTTTTAGTCGACAAAACAATAAGAAGAGGAGACAGCAACTGGACATGCATGCGAATGAATCAAAAGAAAAACAGATACGAGCATGTTCCTGTCGGCAGCACAAACGCGCCAGGACGCGCGTGTCTTACACGCACCAGAAAGAAAACAAGCAAAGCCTGCGCGTGCTTTGCACTCTTGCCTCCTGCGACTGGCGTTCAGATGACAGCAATTCCGAATCTTTTGTTTTAAAATCAAAGACACAGCTATAGTAGGTAATACCGAGTTTTTTATTAGGTCATACCGACCTTTTATTTAAGTCATAACGAGCGTTATGCAAGTCATATTGATTTATTCTAAGTCATTTCAAGGAGATTTATGTCAGTTTATGTCATACCAATCAGCCTCAATATATCTATTAAGTCATACAGAAGGTTCAATATGACCTGTTAAGTCATACCGACAGATTCAAGAGGCAGCAGCTGATTTTGTTTAAATACAAAGTGAAGACACAACAGGAAAAAAAACAAGAACATATCAGAAAAATCCCAGCAGCTCCATTTTCTCTCCCAAGCTCAAGAACAAATTAATTTCTGTAAAATCAAGTTCATCTCTCTTGTAATATTTTATCCGGTGGAACTTGTTTATTTATTGTTCTTGTACTACTAGCGAATTAAGTTTCCTAGTTCTAATCTTGATTTTTATTAACTAAATTTAGAAAAGTTCATGTTGAATTTTCTAAATTAGTTTTTATCAACTTGATTAAATTCTGTACTGAAATTGTAACACCCATCAAGTTAATATATTTTTATATTCAACTTGAAATTTGTTTCAATTTATTCCGCTCAAATTTGTCAAAATATAAATTAAATTTATCCGGACAAATTTCGATAAAACAGTATAGATTGTATTCAACCCCCCCTTCTACAATCTTATCGGACCTAACAATTGGTATCAGAGCTTATTGATTGATACACAAATCAAGATCCTATTTTTATTCAGTCAAAAATCCATTTCGAATTTTTAACTCACTTAAAAATTCATCATGTCTTCAAAAGTCCTTGTTAAGATTCCTATCTTTAATAAAGATAATTATGATATGTGGAAAAATAAAATGGATCTATTTCTTGATGTTACAAATTCTAAATATTTGGGTGTTCTGAAAAATGGACCTAAAATTCCTATGGTCATTGAACAAAAAGTTGTTACTGATGGAGTTGTTACAACACCTGCTAGAACCCATGAAAAAGACCCAGTGTCTTATACTCCTGATGAAAAAGAGGATGCAGGACTAGACAAAAATTTGAGACTCATACTATTAGATTCCCTAGATGTTGTGATGTTCAGTCATGTGATGAATTGTAAAACTGCAAAGCACATGTGGGAAACTATTGAGACTATTAATGATGGAACTGATGAAGTCAGGGAAAACAGACTTCAAATTTTAATCTCTGAGTATGAACACTTTAGAGCTGGCCCTAATGAAGGCATTCAGGAAGTGTTTGAAAGGTATAACAAAATAATCAACAACATGCAAATCCATGGCAAGCAATATACACAAAAGGAGATTAACATGAAGTTTCTACTGACCATGCCTACTCACCTAGAACATAGGATAACTGCCATTAGAGAAGCCAGAGACATGAATCAAATTACTCTTGAAAGGCTCTTCGGCATTTTGAAAACCTATGAGTTGGAACAAGTTCAACAGAAAGATCTTCATGGTGAAGGTAGGGTTCCAAGTTCTTCTACAGCTCTAGTGGTTGAGACTCCAAAGGAAGTGGAAGCTAAGATTGTTCAACCTTACAGCTCTGAAGAGGAAGTGATTGTAGCAGAGTATGGGAAGACAGCTACAAGTCAGGGTTGTAGAGAATTTTATTCATCAGAGGAGCTGGAGCAGTTGGAGGATCAATCAATGGCACTGGTTGTAAGACAGTTTAATCATTTCAGATTTAGAAGAAATCCTAATTTCAGACTCAGGTCTACTGAGAACAGATTCCAGCAAGGAGGTTCATCCTCAAGTAGCACAAGGGTTAGCTACGAGACTGGAATGGTAGACAGAAGCAAGATCAGGTGCTTCAACTGTAATGAAATGGGACATTGTGCAACTGAGTGTCATCGACGTGAACAAGATAAAAGCTGGGATGAGACAGACAGTGAAGATGAAGAAGTTGGAAATTTTGCGCTGGTGGTAAATGCTGATACATCAACTCCTTATAGTACTCCGGTAATTCTTACTGACACTGAGTTGATTCGTAGTCTTTATAATTCCTTAGATAATGCACAAACTGATTATAGAAGACTAGATCTGCTAAGCACTAAACTTGGCAATGAAGTGTCAGAATTGAAAAAGGTGCATATTAATCAAGATCAACAAAGAGATGAAATAACAATGCTTCATAAAAAGGAGAAAGCTATTCTAGAAGTTGTAGGCAAACAAATGGCTAGAATTACTGAACTTGAAACACAGGTCAGGGCTTGTTATAATTCTGTTAAAGTTTCCAAAGAGTTTTTAACAATCAAGTTGTAGAACGAACAACAGGTATAGGGTATGGCTACAATGAAGCTGTTGGATCATTGGGCATAAATTCCTCTAACCCTGTTAGTGCTAAAGAAAGGGGATTACCACATGTACTCAAGAATGTTAAAGAACCTCTATTTAAAGAATCTGATGCTGGACCACCAGATATTCTTTCTATGGTTATCCACGAAGAAATGAGAAATGAGGACAGTGCAAATGGCACAGTCGTTGTTAAGGATAAATCTGTCAAGAACGCTAATCCAAAGAATGTTTCATCCAAGAAAGATGTTACAATCTTTGTTAAGGCTAAATCTGTTGAGGACACTAATCCAGAAAATGTTTCATCCAAGAAAGATGTACCTAAAGTGCCAGACAAGGTTGTTGAAACAACTAGTTCTTCTAATACTAGATTAGGTGGTAACAAGTTGAAGCAGAACAATAACATGTCTAAAGTGAGTACCATGCCTATCATTGATTCTAATCATAAAGCATGTGGTGTTGTCAACTGTATGTCTTGTGCTTTTAATGTGATGTCTGCTTACTTTAATGGTAATCATGCATGTGATAATAAGACTGCTCCTCGACAACATATGAACAGGAATAATGTTAGATCAAAGACTGCTAGTCCTCCTTATGTTAGGAAAGAGACATTTGTACCAAAGCCTAAACAAAGTTTTACTAAGGCTATTTACAAAGTCAAATGTCCAGTCAATGATATTGTTACTAAACAAACATGGATACCTAAACTGAAACAAAAGATTGTCAAATCTGTTTATAGGGTAAAATGTTTATTGACTAATGGTAAAATTGGTATGAAGATTAAAAATGTTGTTTCGCCTAACAAAGGCCAATACTTCAAGTATTCCGGACCCAATCAAATTTGGGTCCCAAAAAGGGTTTAACTGTTTTGGCATTGCAGGGTGTGTAACAGGTACATAGTGTTATGTGGTTTCTGGACAGTGGATGTTCAAGGCATATGACCGAAGATAGAGCCCTGCTATCAAGAGTGGTGACGGTATCTGGCCAAGTGGTTTATCCCTTGGAGACAACAGCAAGGGTATGACCTAGGGTCAAGGCTATTCAATAGCTAAGGAATGTTGTCAGTAATAAAGAATCTTTTACAAGATGAAGAGCCTACTGTTCGAGGATTAAGGAAAGAGAACTTATCTGTAGCTGACATGAAATCTCAGTCAAAGGTGAAGTCAACAAGGTCAAATCTAAAGCTTCATCAGACAGGAGTTCAGCTATGACATAAGGAGCTCTCTCACCTGAATGTCAAATCAAGAGATTCTTTCCTGAAAATTGAATCAGCAAAGGAGACTGCCTCATCTGAAATTAAAGTAAAATGAAATTACGAGGCATGTCATAAAGGGAAGTCAAAGAAGCATCACACAGAAGTTCTACATCAAAGTAAAATATATTTTAGTAGTGATGACTGATGACTTCTCTCAACAAACAAGTTGTTGTTCAAATAATCTGAAGGCAAGACACCACTGATGGTTATTGATCATATCTAGAAGAGTGTCAGGAAGCAAAATTGACTATGACAACTTGGAGACCAGATTACAGGACCTATCAATTAGTGTTCTGGATGATTTCTGCACCTTCAAGAGTATTAATGCTAAAGCAGTCAATAGTTTGCTACTGACATGATTAAACCTTGATCCGTAAGAATTTTAGGAAGACCCCAAAAGTATGAAGGAAATTTTTTTTTGCAATGATAAATGAAAGTGAGCATCCTAGTAATCAGCTAATGCTCAAGAGGTTAATTTCCTTGGTTACTCAGTGGAGTCAATAGCCTACAGGGTGATTGTTATTAATCAACAGAAGGTGATTGAAAGTCTTAGTGACGTTCATCGACTTCTAGCTCCCAGCTGTCAATGGTAATGATGATTCAGATCCAAGCAATGTCAAACATGGAGAATCTTCATGTAAACCCAACAGCAGCTTAGGGGGAGCAACAGAAGGATCAACTAGTCAACTCAACACCACACTGAAAGTCAAAGGATACTATGAGAACATGTCTGCCAATACAAAGAATATTGACTCAATTAATTCTTTGTCCTAGTTCTTAGTGTTTCTAATTGTGGAAGTAAAAGACTAGCAGAGCTTCAAGTACTAATGATTATTTCTTTAGTTTTCTTTTAGAAGAAACTAAGAAAGCTACAAAAGCTCTGAAAGATTCAGATTGAGTGATTGCAATGCAAGATGATCTCAATCACTACAAAAGGCAGATTGAAGGGAAGCTGGTATCCAGACCAAACAACAAGGTTGTATTTGGTATAAGGATAACCAGAAGTCTACCTGGATGATGTCAAGGCATTGTTATGAGGGACAAAGCCAAACTGGATGCTAGGTTACAATTTGATCAAACAGTATATTTGACAAGAAGCACCAGTGACAAGAGTTGAGGATATCAGGCACCTGCTGCACATTCAAGATTATAATGGACATCTAGACCTACTGAATCTGGATGCTAGAGGAATGTGAACAAGTGCACTCCTGGTTGGTGAGATAATTGAAGATCTCTACAGGTTAGTATAAACTGGTATCATCACTCAAGCAAGCATGGAAGACATGGTATGACACCCTAACTATAATTTAATATTCGGTATCAATCTTTAACAGTTGGTATCTTTTAATAATTGGTGTCATATTCATAGAACTCTCTACATATTTAGGCACAAACATAAATGATATATATATGTGCAATGATATCTTGATTATATTATATGTTGGTCTACTAGCTATAAATTGGTATCAAGATATTTGCTGTTTTGATGTTGGTAAAGTTGAAATTCTTTTGATTTGCTTTAGTAAGCCAAAAGAATGATGACAATAAAAGTAAGTCAAGGATCTTTTGTTTCTATTCAGAAGATTCTAGACCTGTTAAGACTACCTACCAACAAACCACTGTAGCTGGCTTTTGACCTGTTAGTTTGGATCTAACAAGTTGGTAATCAAAAATCTTAAGATGGACCCGAATCTGAGGAAATGGTACTCTAGAGATATTTGACCCAACAAGTTCAGGATCTACTAATTAGGACCTAATCAGGCTATAGAGGAATCATCAGCTCATTATCTTATTCAATTGCTAATAGATCACTTACACACATATTTTATTCTCAATTATGCAAATGTGCATGGTCCCAAGTGGATTCTTGAGAATCTATTCTTATAGTTATTACACTTGATTTTCAGATGTCTTAAGTTGGACCCAAATCTACGGAGATGGTACCTTAGAGACATCAGTTCTGACATGTTTTGCTACATAGAGACAGATCAAATGAGTTGTACGAAAGCAGGAGAACACAAGGAATCAATTTCATCTCCAACAACTCTGTGAAACACTCAAGGACTAAGCAACTTGCATAAGGTATCAATTCTTTTGAGAGCATGTTTTTTATTAAGATTAACTTGCAGACATGTTTACTAAATCGCTTGATGAAATTAATTTTTCAAGATTGGTTTGTAAACTTGGGATTTTATTAATGCTATATGATTGTAAATCCCATCTGTTAAGTAATTCTTAAGTAAGCTCACAAGTTTTCAATTGTCTGTATTGAAAGGACTTGTGAACTTATTTACATCCAGACCTCACGCTGAGAATTATCTATTGAATGATTGCCATGTGTATAATTGCAATATATTTTACTGGTGATTATTTAAGGATAATTTAAATACTTAAATGCTAAAATCTAACTCATAGAGATTTAGTATTTAATTATTTAATTATTTATTTTGATTTATATGGGTTACGGACTTGAAGCAATTCAATTTAGTATTTGCTCTGTACCTTATATTTATTAAAATAAATAAACAACATAACTAATTTGGACCTAATCTGTATTGGTCTTCAATTAGTTGTGAGATGTTAATTCTAGTGAATTTTATCAATGCTCCATTTTCAGAAATTCACTATAATTAATATCATGGTTCTAACAAGAACAAATTTCGATAAATTGGTTGTATTGAAATTTTAACTTATATCAGTTAATGATATTTAGTTAGAATTCTATTTACTAACTAATTGTGAGATATATTGATATGTGTGAAATTACTTAGAATTCCTCTAAGTAATCATTGTTATATCTTTTACAATTCACTCATATTGTTATACATGGTATAAAAATTCTCTAAGTAGAACTATGGATATTGAAATATCTAAAGTTACCATAGTTCAATTACTTTGAATAATTTTTATGCTTACTTGCAAACTTCAAATCACTTTGATAATAAATGTTTTATACTATGGATCAAGGTGTATTGGACTTAGAATATTATTTCTAGGATTGCAGACAAGACAGTCTTGGTAATCAAGTTTTATTTTTAGAACCAAGATTGTCTACCAACAAACAGTTGTTAGGAGTTAACAATTGTTGTTATCGAGGAGTTGTCTTGAAGTCATAAGTTTAAAATGTTAATGATGATAATTATCCAAGTGATAGTGGTAGAAACAATTTTGTTATTGGCGATACCAATGTCACTGGAAAATAATCATCAAGTCATTTTGGCAACAACTCGAGGGAAGTAAACAAAGGATTCACTAGTCAAACACAACATCACAATGAAGAACAAGGCGATTCATCAAGATCCAACCTTCTTAAACAGTCTGTTTGGAATAGAGCTGATCATTGGTGATCCAGATGTTGGAGTAAGAACAAAAAGGGCCTCTCAGAATCAAGGTATAGAATCTAAGGAATCTGAGAAAGCAATTGTGAATCTGGAACAACAAGAAACGTGGAAGTTGGTGCCAAGGTTTGAGCGCTAAGTAACTGGTATGACATTCTTTTCGAATTCTATCTTGTCATCTTTCTAAAAAGAATTGTCATAATCATTCTAATGTTTTAATCCATGTTTCTTTATTTTAGAATAATAATTTTCTCTAAAAATATTTTTCTCTAATTCTCTAGTTAGAATTTTTGAGGAAGCTATTTTTATTGAAAATTTCATTATTTTAAAATAGCTGCCATATTTATGATAGTTTATTAAATCATATTTTCTCTCTAAATAATTTTCTAGTAGAAAGTTGTTTTGTCAGAAAATATATGAATTTGCTAACCTATTATAAATACTCTTGTATATACTTAATGTTTTTTTTTTGTACATGTATTGTAATTTTTAAATGTTAATCTTATTTAACATGTTTTGTAGTGTTTGTATTTTTATTTTAGTCGTATGTTCGTTTATAGTTTAAGCTATGTAAATTATTAATTTATGTATAGTTTTACTATTTTTATTTGTTTCTATACTAATTCGAATTTGAATTTTTCTTTTCTTATAGTTTTTATTTTGTATAATTATTATGTATATTATTTCTCATTTTTGTATATTCTTTTTCATGTGTATATAAATAGTTTGTATAGTTTTTACAGTTTAGTCACTATACTTTCAAAACTTACAAGTAGGTCACTGTACTTGGTTCTTTTGTTATTCTTCTTATTAACACACACAAAACCTGCAGTTTAAGTATAAATCTTTGTTTTGTGATTGCTGTTAACAGATCTTCGTGTTAAGGACTTAACAATTGACCAATGTTGGTATCAAATTGGTATGTGTCTATACAATTGGTTAGGAACTAATGTTTGATTTTCAGGATCCAACAATTGGAAGACAAGACCTATCAAGTGCTAACAATTTCTAATAGTTGGTATCTATCTTACAGGACCTAAAGCATGATAAAATAGTTTTGTTTGTATTGGTTTAAACATTAACATACATTGATTCGATTAATATTTATTAATTGGATTTTTGCCTATGTTCTTGTTTTGTAAAACCAGCTCAGGATCTTTATCTTCCTAACTCAAAATATCTTTCTACAGCTGTGATTGCTTACATTGTAAATCTTTTGAAATCACAACTGTATATCATTTCTCTTAAGATAAATGCAATATTTTCTCAGAAAACTTTTCATTGTTAAAAATGCATTCTATCTCTATGTTGCTCATATTCTGTGATGCAGGTTCATCTACATGAAATTTTGTATTCTCACATGTTTAGTTATAAGGTTGTAAACCCAACAACTTTTGTCCCAGACTACAATCAAACTCAAACACATTCTATTTTACCCCCTAAATGGAAGTAATCTATCAGACTAGAGGTCACCAGGGAGTAACTGCACTTGATGCAGCAAACAAGGATGTGTGGGATATTCAGTTGGAGAGTCACTACCTTATACACTATCCAAAATATTTCATATGCACAAAGTGAGATTGCACACACCAAGGATGAATTGACGGAAACCTGTAATCCAACCATTTTACGGTTATGATTATAAGTTAAAGGTTCTTTAATGAATCAAGAGTCTTCACAGACCTCAAGAGAAGGTATTGATCTCAAATGCAAAATTCAACAAGATCATTATCTAACTCCCTAGAGGGAACATCTCTGGATCATGCGGGTTGTGAACTATGATTCAGATTTTATCTGATGAGTTTAACAAGATGATGTCTTCACAGACATTAGAAGGGAACCTTGATCTCAATGCTAAATTTATAGATCATTGTTTACCTTCTCAGAATTCAAATCTGAAAACCCTAAAAAGGGAAAATTAGCAACTTGTAGATTATGACTCAGATTCGTCTGACGAGTCCAACGAGGATTTGGGATTTGCGAACTCCCATTGCACCACCACTGACCTCTCTTGAAGGGGCTAGGGTGATTTTTCTTTGCAGGTACACTAAAGGATGCTGGAGCAATGAGTGATACACTAGTGAGCAAGAGTGTAAACACAGAGAGAAGTGAGACACTCAATACAAATGAGTGGAGAGATGAGTGAAACACTTGTGACGTACACTAAACACTATCACACACTCATAGTGAGGAAGAAAATGAAACTTCCTTTCTAACAAAGCTTTATCAATTGATTTCAATGTACTCTAACGATTGGTATAAATTGGTAACAATTTGGTATCAACTACTTTGTCAATTAGTTGAATGGAGGATTCCTCAACTAAGGGGGAGAGATATATTGAAAAAGATATATTCAAGCTTAAAGCTTACCTTAGTAGGATATACTCAACTAAGGGGGAGAAATATGGGGTACAAGTAAAAGAAGAGTGAGTTAGAAAGGGGGAGCATTAAAGACTGTGCTTAGAATGAGAAGCAAGTCTAGTAACTAAGGGGGAGCCTTAGATGATGAAGCAAAAGAACTTTCATTTGTTATGAAAGTGGAGATAAAAGGAGAATTACATCACAACACTATTCTATTAGTCTTTCAATGTACTATGTATAAAGGCTAAGTGGAAGAGTAGTAAATTCACCAGAAGTTATAGAAATGGTATTGATTCACCATTGTCTATATAGTAGGAACATCTATTTTTCTTTAGTGAGAAAAGCTGTGTCAGAAATGGGAAGTGATTATAAATAAAGAAATGCTGATAATCACCAATGTAAGATGTGAAGGATTATCAGGCAGAGATATGAAGAATCAGAAATGAAGATGAGTTATCTATTGAAGATCAATTCAGTGCTAGAGGAACAATCATCTATCATTTCATCAACTGAAGATTCTGGAATTGTTAAATCTAAACCAGAGAATTTTTTTTATTATTTACTTAATTCTTAAAAGTTTTATCTTTTTCTTGTTTAAGTGAGGTAGTTGAGTTATCCTCTAGGTATTTGCTTGTTATTGTCTAACAAACAAATAGGGGGAGATTGAAAGGCATATGATGTAGCCTATTTGTATTTAGAGGATACAACTCAACTTAAACAAGATTGTATTAGTAAATAGTATATAGACTATCACAAGGAATCTCAGATTGTATTATCTGTTAGAAGAAAAAGATCAAGGTCAAT
The DNA here is from genome assembly GCA_036435485.1 of Saposhnikovia divaricata. Classification (NCBI taxonomy): domain Eukaryota; kingdom Viridiplantae; phylum Streptophyta; class Magnoliopsida; order Apiales; family Apiaceae; genus Saposhnikovia; species Saposhnikovia divaricata. The sequence goes on along the minus strand of CM071599.1, from coordinate 132,153,979 downwards.
CTACAGACTTGAAGAATTACTACATTGAAAGAAGTTCAGTCATTTGATCAAGCCCCAGTGAAGTATTCATTAAAGAAGTGGATTCGTTTATAGTGACAGAGATTTCGACAGTGACAGAGACAGTACAGAAGAATTAATAGAGAGAGAAGAAAAGAAAAGGAACCAGATTTTAAAGTCAATATATGAAGAACAGTCATTGCGATTAGTCACTCATGAACCAGACAGTACATCGAGTGTCAACATTAAACAGTGGTTGTTTATTATTAACTTCAGTGGTTCAAGCTGTCAAGACTGGTATGTTAAGAGAAGAAAGGAACCAAATCATAAAGTCAAAAATAAAGAAAAGCCGTTGGAGTTAGTCGCTCATGAACCAGATCGTGCATTGAGCGTCAACGAAAATCCGGTGGTAATTCTTTATTACTTTCAGTGGTTCAAGAAAAAGATTTGAGCTGTCAAAAGATTTATATTAATTCTCTTTTAATTAATATAATTATGTAATTGATTTAATTTAATAAATTAATTCCTTCCAAATTAATTTATTTATTAAATTAATTATCATGTTAATTAATTTTGAATTAATATATTAATGTATTATATTTAATTAATTAGTTTATTAATTAATTAATCATTATTCGTTTAAATGATTAATTGATTAATCAATTAATTAAATTAAATACAATAGATAAATAAAAAAAATCAAAAGAAAAGAAAAAGAAACAAAATAAAAAAAAGGAAGTTGCAGATTGTTTTTAGTCGACAAAACAATAAGAAGAGGAGACAGCAACTGGACATGCATGCGAATGAATCAAAAGAAAAACAGATAAAAGCAAGTTCCTGTCGGCAGCACAAACGCGCCAGGACGCGCATGTCTTACACGCGCCAGAAAGAAAACAAGCAAAGCCTGCGCGTGCTTTGCACTCTTGCCTCCTGCGACTGGCGTTCAGATGACAGCAATTCAGAATCTTTTGTTTTAAAATCAAAGACACAGCTATAGTAGGTCATACCGAGTTTTTTATTAGGTCATACCGACCTTTTATTTAAGTCATAACGAGCGTTATGCAAGTCATATTGATTTATTCTAAGTCATTTCAAGGAGATTTATGTCAGTTTATGTCATACCAATCAGCCTCAATATATCTATTAAGTCATACAGAAGGTTCAATATGACCTGTTAAGTCATACCGACAGATTCAAGAGGCAGCAGCTGATTTTGTTTAAATACAAAGTGAAGACACAGCAGGCAAAAAAACAAGAACATATCAGAAAAATCCCAGCAGCTCCATTTTCTCTCCCAAGCTCAAGAACAAATTAATTTCTGTAAAATCAAGTTCATCTCTCTTGTAATATTTTATCCGGTGGAACTTGTTTATTTATTGTTCTTGTACTACTAGCGAATTAAGTTTCCTAGTTCTAATCTTGATTTTTATTAACTAAATTTAGAAAAGTTCATGTTGAATTTTCTAAATTAGTTTTTATCAACTTGATTAAATTCTGTACTGAAATTGTAACACCCATCAAGTTAATATATTTTTATATTCAACTTGAAATTTGTTTCAATTTATTCCGCTCAAATTTGTCAAAATATAAATTAAATTTATCCGGACAAATTTCGATAAAACAGTATAGATTGTATTCAACCCCCCTTCTACAATCTTATCGGACCTAACAGGGTTCAATTTTAGTTGCGAATTCTCGTTTACGGTTTCGAACTACTTTTAGTATACCGGCCATAACTCCTAAACCGTAAGTCCGTTTCACCCGTTCTTTATATCAAAACAAATCTTGGAACATTATCTATCCTATCATGGCAGATTACAAAGCTAGGCAGTGAGTTACATCTACTGTCCAAGTCATTTTTCTTAAGGTTACCGAAATTTCGGCATTACGACGGCTATAAATCTAATATCTACCAATTTCAAACGTTCCCATAAACATGGTATCCACTCCAAACAACATATACGTGATTTATACCCATGAACTGAGGCCAAGCAATGCCTTTCCATTCATCTAACTATTTTTAACATTTATCCAAAACTTAATCATAATCATGCTTATAATCATGCTTATATCTTACTAACAACATAACTAACTTATATAACTCAAGAACATACATAAAACTTCAAAGTAGATCTAGGGTTTCAAGGGCCTTATACCTTCTTGAGAGTGTTTACTAGCCTCACTAAGCTTTGTATGATCCTTAGGAGTGCTTAAGCTTGCTAGATCAATCAAAAGAAATCAAGAAAACAAAGTTAGATCTTGAAGAACACTATTCATGCTCCTCTTGAATGATTTATTTGAAAATGGAAACAAAGGAATTTAGGCTTGAAATTTCTAGGAGATTAGTTTCTTGAATTATAGGACTCACCTTAAAAATTACAAGATCAATTGATGGTTGGAAGTTGGATTTCCTTCTTGGAATTAAGCAAAGGCCGAATGGTATGTTTGGAGGGGGGAGAGAGTGTTTTGCTATTCTTTTGTGTTGGTTGCTTGGAATAATGCATAAAGTGACTTTTGATAGATAATATCTCATCCAAGTGGTGTTAGTGGAGTGTGATGCAATGGATGATGATTTTATAAGACAAGTGTTATGTTTTGGATGGTGGAAGGCTAAGTAATGGTTGGTTTTTCTAAGTACTACTTCAATCTCCAAGTATGCTAGTTACTTTGAGCCACTTGGTTGCTAGATATTTTACCTTAGTAGCACATGCATGAATCTAGCCTCTCTGCTTGTTTCTTTGTTCGTTTATTGCTTAATTCGTTAATCGTTCGAGGGAATAACTCATTCGTTTCTAGTTAGGGTTTTACCGGGAATCTTCGTAATATTTCTATAATCATTCTTACTTCTTTTCTACTAACTTTCAAATTTATATTCCTTGAATCCCTTCGTTAAATCCTTAAGTCTATCAGTGTCCAGGGAACTCTCGGAGAAAATAAAAGTGCGGTTTTTCAGAATCCGACAGCTTTTACATACACTTATTTTCCCCCTAGATCACTAATACGAACTCGGAAATCCGTTCCGAATACTTCTATATAGTGTCGTCTCATAATATTCTCTTTTCCACCAAAAACACTATTCATTCTTTATTCTTTACTTATTCTCTTAGGGTTGTACAATTGTCCGTATTCTCTTTCGATCGTTCCTTAACCTTTTTACGGAACCACTGGATTAATCGTTATCGATCTGGATGACATGAGAATATTCTCCTGCTTGGAATTGCCATATCTTATTCCCCTAGGAGATAGATTATTCTTACCTAAGTTGTCAACCATTAGCATTCTTCAAGACACTTAAATAATAAAGTCGAATTCCATTCATTCATTCAGAATATCAACTATTACATCGTAGCCGTAACCACTATTCATTCTTACATCATTAAATAAATAAAAGTTTTAATTCTACCCAAAATCTGGGTTCTTACACAAAGTCTAACATCCAATTATTTTATTGGTTAAAGTCAAGGCGCCAAGTGTAGAAAAAGGGACCAAGGAGGTAATGAATTTTAAATATGTACTTAACAAAAAATTTCCAACCTATCGATTGTATTGATCCTAAGGAAGTAGGATGTAAAGATCTTTTGAGTAAGATGAAAGTGTGAGCATAGTGGTTACATTTCCCAAGTGAGTTTATATAACATATGGAAGAACTTTGTTCTCAATTCTTATCAATGTGGGATTAATGAATGTTAACTCGAATAACTTGTAGAAGGGGGGGTTGAATACAAGTTATATAATCGTGTCTGATTTTTGCTTGATTAGATGAACAAGAACAAACGAATGAATCAAACTTTGTTTGTATTAAAATAAATCAAATACAAACTCTACCAAAGGTGTACAATACATTTAGCAGCTGCTGACAATACAAATCTCTCTCTCTCTCTCTGTTTGTTTCGAACTATCGAATACAAACCTTATACAGAGCTTCACACGATATGCACTCTAAAATTCACAATTCGCTCTTTTTACAATAATATAGAGAGAGTATTTATAATGCTACCTATCAACTAATAACAGAATTATAATCTATCTATGACAATGTTCTGCCGTCCAGTTGATAGTTTCCATCAATAGAGAATTCGTTTCCTTCACGATATCTTCTTGCTTGTTTTTCAAAACAACGATCCTGTTTTATAGCACTTGCCAGTTTCTGTAGCATCCATAATGACATCATCAGTAACACGACTGATATCAGGATTTCCCATTGCATTAGGATCTGATCATCCCATCAGTATTTGATCAGGATCTGACTTGCTGTATCAAGATATGCTCTTAGTTCCTGAAATGTAGTCTCTGACGCACTATTCCTGACTAACCTCCACAGATTACTGTCTAACAAATATATCCTATACAAAGTGCTAAATCCTTTATAAGATCAGGATATACAAGAAGTATTAGCAAAATTCTATTCTCAACATCACAACTTATGAATTATTCCTAACAATCTCCCCCTATTTATGCTTTAGAATGTGAAGCATAAATCTAAGTTGTGGATGTCAAAACATATAACAATACAACCAGAATAGAATTTATGAATTTATGATCATGAAGTTAAGTACCTCCTTCTTCAGATGTAGACATGTATCTAGTAGTTAGAAGAAAGAATTCAACTATTTGATGCTTCTTTTCCTTTACCACTTCCATGATGAAATTTACCAACTCTGTCACCCTTAATTCTGCTCCCAGTCTGTTTATCTCCCCCAGTCTGTTGTTGTTGTTGTTGTTGTTTCTGAATTGTCTTTATCTCCCCCTTTTTGACATCAGCAACATTAATTCCAAGAGATTCAGTAACTGAACAAATGAGATTCATCAGAACTGCTTGATTATTCATAATAGTGACTTGGTTTTCTTCAAGAATTTGAAGTCTCGATTGAATATCACATTGAGATTTCTGAATGTTTCGAAGAATTTCAGAATTGACTTCAATGTTGGAAGTGCTTGTTGTATCTTCAGATTCAGATGCAGAAAGAACCTTATCTTCAAGTCTTGTAGAAGAAGTTGCCTGTATAGAATGATATTCAAGTAATAATACTTGAGTAGAAGTACAAACATCTTCATCTTTCTGATCTGGAGCTGAAGTATGATCATCCAGTCCTTCACCAGTATTCTGTGTACCAACATCTACATAACCTGACTCCTCCTTAGATTGATCAGATACTGTTGATGTCTCAATTCTAGCTGATATTGGAAGTACATACAAAGAAATACTAGGATCATTAGAAATATCTTCTGGTACTGGTTGAGTAGAAGTTTGTCTTAGCCTTTCACCTCTTCTGTTGATGATTCATGCAAGCCTTTCTTTCTGTTTCTGAGCTTTAACTTGTGGCTTTACATTGTGATGTGCTAAGTCATGCTTCTCATACATCTTGATAAAAGAATAAGTACCAGCATCCATACCAAGATTTTCAGACCAAGATTCAGGAAAAACCTAATCCCAGAAATCAAACGATGGTGATTTCCTAACTTTCTCTCCCTCACTATGGAGTTGATCATCCATACCCTCATTCTCACTTTGACTATCTAAAGTCAACACTCTTTCTACCTCTCCTTTTGCCTGGTCAGGAGCCAGCCTCTTTTGTGGATCTATGTCCATCTTTTCAAGTGTATCACTCAAATTTGGATAAGTGCTCTCATGACCTACAGAAAAATAGGGGTTAGAAGAAGTTTTTATACCTGAACTCACATGGAGAGAGGGTTCCTCATATGGCATGGGGCTTGAGGTTTTCTCCAAGGAGTGAGCTGCTATAGTCTCTGAACCCTTACAAACATCTACTTTCTTTCCAGAAACTACAGGCTCCAGTATACCACTTTCAGGTTTTACACCAGACTCTGATGTCTTCAGTAATACTTCATTAGACACCATAGCTAGTATGTCACCTTCTTTAAGTGTTGGTTTCTGAGACACACCTTCAAGGTGGATAGACTCTGAAAGAACAATATTGGTTTGATCTTCAGAAAAATCAATCAAAGTCATTCCTCCCATATCATAGGGTTTCTCACTTGCAATTTCAGTCATCACAGAAGACCTTTCAGTATCATCAATCACAGTTCCTGAGTCATCCAACCTCTGACTAGATGGTTCTTGTGTTGCAGTGACTGTGATATGATCTATTCGACTATTCACCACTGGTGCAATAGTATCTTCTGTTGACTGCTTCCCTCTATCAACTACCTCCTCTTGTTCACCTTGAGCTGAAGCAACTTCAACAATGACATCCTTGTCAAATAGATATGCATGAAGTGATTGAAGTGCAACATGCTTAGGAAGTCCAAATTTCTTGTGTAATTCCTTTCTGACTGATACACAGAAGTACGTCTTCATTAAATCAAGTCTTTGATGTAACAGTCCATATTCTTCAGGAAATGAAAGTTTAGGAACTCTTTGAGTTAGAAAATCTAGAACAGGTCTGGAAAGCTTCACTTGTAGAGAAATAAGTTCCATAGCCAGTCTGTATGTCAATGTAGTTTCCCATGAAGAATCAAGATCCAGATCTCTCTTGTCAGATACTGACTTGGATATAGCCTTATTTGTAGAGACCTGCATAATGTTGTTGGACTAGACACTGTGTGTGTAGGTGACAAATGAATCTTTCTCCTTGTTCTCCTAGTATAGTGAGCAACAGATTTGTCTTGAGAAGACTCAAGAGGTGTAGACACAAAAGTGATCTTGGGATGAGATCCTTTTTCAATAGACACAGTCTTTTGAGAGACAGTATCCAGTAACTGTTTTCCCTTTTTAAGAACTACAGCCTTTTGGGAGACTGCAGCCTGGCTGTGACTAGATGTTCCATCTCTTTGTCCTAGCTTAGAAAGTTGAATTGCAGCCTTCAATTCTACTCTCTCAGCAAGAGATATATTATCATCATCTTCACTAGAACTACTACTTGAAATGACAAATCTTCTCTTCCTTACAACTGATGTCTTTTTAGAAACACCAGAGGTTGGCTTCTTTGAAACAATAGGCTGTGGATCAAAATTTTGTTCTAGACTTGTTTCAGAGACTATAAAGTTTTTGGCTACTTGGGTAGACACAGGGGGGTTATCCTCCAATTGAGATTCCTGAGTCATTTCACCACCAAAGAAAGAAGAATTATAGATAGTAGGAAGATGAGTTCTTAGAAGTACCTGAACATGATTTGGATAGTGTAATGCAAGTATTTCATCTAGATTCTTTTCACTGTCCTTCTTTGTAATGTCAGAGAAAATTCTGTTTTGCTGTACATAAGAAGAAACACAATATTCTCTACCACATCTAGATTCAACATCAGGAATGAAATGGTTAATAAACAGTTGCATGAATCTGTGATAATAAACCATATTCCTGTCATGATCTCTTGACCCAAGTTTAATACACATCTGATTTAAGATAATGTGTCCAAAATTAATTACTCTGTTATAAAGCAAGCCATATGCAATATGTGATGTAACAGCAGTAATTTGTTGAAAAGAACTACATTTACCAGTAAAACATTTAGCAATTTGATCAAAGAAGAAAGACCATTCTTTCCTAAGAAAAGATCTATTTAACTGGCTCATGTTATCTAGAGGTCCATCATAACCTAATTTAGATAACATAGTTCTCACATCATCATCAGATGGTACATTCTCAAAATTCGTACTAACAGGTAAGCGAAGTACTGAATTAACAACAGATTCAGTAAGATCAAATGAGTCTTGTCCTAAGTGTAGAACAATCTTACCTGATTGACTCTGAGTAGAGTCAATTACCTTAGCATTCTCCCAAGCTTGTGAAACAGCTACTTGATTAATTTGTGGAGATGCTATCAAGGCATAGCTTAATGGTCCTTTCACCATAAAGTCCATTATCGGGTGAAAATCAGTTGACATCCCTTCCTTGTTGGTGATAGCTACAACATGATTGTTCATCATAAAATCAAAGTCACCAAACTTGAAAGCTACTGATTTGAGTAGTCTTCTTTGAGTTGCCATTTTGATCTGAAGAGAACTTAAGAAATCTTTGAAATTGATTAGTGATTTTGAGAACTCGAGAGTGTTTTTTCTTTAGAGAATGAAATTAGAGAAAGCAATTACACGATTAGAGTGTCAAAATATTTATATTTCAAAAATCCTTCAGACCTATTATCCCATGTTGACACGTAGGTTGACAGGTGTCAGTCCCTGAAAAATGCAGTTACCTACGACTTTTGGAAAATAAAATCCAAAAATAATTTCAAGTAAATAAGTCAAGGTAAAATCAAGATAAAAAATCAATACTGATCAGCTTCCTTTTCCTGATGTGATCTTCTCATCAGGATAATCACACGATTCAATGTGATTTCTGAATAAAAAGAATTACTAATCCTGATGTGAACACACTTGTATTCCTGATCAATATCATCCTGATTCCAGAGACTAAATGAAGTTTCCACATGGCATTTTCTTTTACCTATAAAAGAAATAAATAAACTCTGAACAAAATCAATTGGTTAAATTCATTCAATATTTCTTGAAAATACAAGAAATATAGTCACACATAATTATGACTGTCTGCATTGATATTTCCCAAATGACTGTTCAGCTTCTCATGTCTTTCTATAAAAGAAACCGGCGTCTTATGCCATTCTCCAAAACCTTTTCATTCTTTTCTCTTTCCATCATGACTTCCAACCCAAATCTTCATATGAACCCTAGCTTTTGGTTCATTACCACAGAGAAGTTGTTTACTCTTGATGATCAGGAGCAAGTAAACTATCTCTTAGAAAAGATGACTTTTCTCATTGACTCAGATATGGTTGGTCTTAACCCATATAATTTCCACGAATCTCCTCTAAAACATCTACCAGTTGGATACAATCCTCCTCTAATCTCTTCACACCTTGAGGATGAAGAATTTGGTGAAGAGTCTGAGGTTGATCTTGATGGAGATGCTATTCATCTTCTTCAATAAGCATGAAGATGAGTCAGCTGCTTTCATTCAAGTCGCCCAGACAAGAAATCCAATCTTGAGATGCTCCTTGTCCTGAAGTCGATCGTTGAGGATTGAAGCAGTAACAGCTTTAGACAAGAATAGAATTATCAATAGTAGTTAGACAAAAAGAAGAATTGTATTTCATTTTCATATATGTAATATTTTTGATTAATGAAAATACAAGTTTTCTTAATATCTACTTGTCTATCGTTGTTTATTGACTGACATGAATTATGATATAAATTATCAGTATGCATGTAATAAAACTTGCTAACATAGACTTAACAAAACTCAGAATTGAACCACTAAATAACATGAACTTCAGAATTTGAAACAGTAAGACACACAAATTTCACAATCCTGATGTCAATACTGATGACGTCAGCATACTGATAGCAATCCTGATCCTGATGTTTTATTAATAAGTCTATCATACTGAAATTTATCAAGATAAAATGTTACAGCTTAAGCATTTAACAATCAAGTATAGATCCTGACAAAATATCAAGTCTATAAGCTGAAACAACATACCTTGCTACTTATGCAGATGTTAAAGGTCTAAAAATTTAACATTCCTAACTCACTAACCAATCTAATGAATGTAGCCTCATCAAGTGGTTTAGTTAGAATATCTGCAAGCTGTTTGTCAATAGGAACAAAATGAAGTTCCACAGTACCATTTTCAATATGTTCTCTAATAAAATGATACCTGACATCAATGTGCTTAGTCCTTGAGTGTTGAACTGTATTTTCTGCAATTTTGATAGCACTAGTATTATCACAAAACATAGGAATATTACTAAGTGTCATACCATAATCCATCAACTGATTTCTTATCCAAAGGAGTTGAGCACAACAACTGCCTGCTGTAATGTATTCAGCTTCTGCAGTTGAGGTTGAAACTGATTGCTGCTTCTTGCTTGCCCAAGAAATCAATCTATTTCCCAAGAATTGACATGTACCTGTAGTGCTTTTCCTGTCCATTTTACACCCTGCATAATCAGAGTTTGAATAGCCAATTAGAGAGAAATCAGATTCTCTTGGATACCACAAACCAAGATTTGGAGTTCCCTTGAGATATCTAAAAATTCTCTTCACAATAATTAAATGAGATTCCTTAGGATCACTTTGGAATCTAGCATATAAACAGGTAGAAAACATTATATCTGGTCTACTTGCAGTTAAGTACAACAATGAACCTATCATGCCTCTATAGCTAGTGTTATCAACACTCTTTCCCTTAGAATCAGAATCTAGCTTAGTGGTTGTTGCCATGGGTGTCTTTGCAATTGCACAATTTTGAAAGTCAAACCTTTTTAAAAGATCTTTGATATATTTTGATTGATTAATGAACATACCAGTCTCATTCTGTTTGACCTGCAAGCCTAAAAAGTAATTTAGTTCACCCATCATGCTCATATGATACTTAGACTGCATAAGCTTGCTAAACTTAGCACATAGCTTTTCATTAGTAGAACCAAATATAATATCATCAACATAAACTTGAACTAAAAGCAAATCACCTTTTACCTTTCTAAAGAATAGAGTTTTTTCAATTGTACCTCTTGTGAAGCCATTTTCAAGAAGAAATTTAGACAAAGTCTCATACCATGCTCTTGGTGCCTGCTTTAGTCCATAGAGTGCCTTGTCAAGTTTGTAGACATGATTTGGAAACTTTAGATCAACAAAACCAGGTGGTTGTTCCACATACACTTCCTCATCAAGCTTGCCATTAAGAAAAGCACTCTTTACATCCATCTGGTATACCTTGAATTTTGAATGAGCAGCAAATGCAAGAAACATTCTGATTGCTTCCAATCTTGCCACAGGTGCAAAGGTTTTATCATAGTCAATTCCTTCTTCCTGAGAATAACCCTTGGCCACCAATCTTGATTTGTTTCTTACAATCATACCAGATTCATCTAGCTTGTTTCTGAAAACCCATTTAGCACCAACAATAGATCTATCTTTAGGTCTTGGTACTAGTTTCCAAACTTTGTTCCTCTCAAACTCATTCAATTCTTCCTGCATTGCTATTACCCAATCAGGATCCTGTAAGGCTTCTTCAACCTTCTTAGGTTCATTCTTTGAGAGAAAACAACTGTACAAGCATTCATTTTGAATTGATCTTCTAGTTCGAATACCACTATTTGGATCACCAATTATCAAATCCTCAGTATGATCCCTTGTCCATTTTCTAACAGGTGGTAGATTGCTCCTGCTAGACTCTCCCCCTAAGTTAGTGGTATTTCTTGTAGAAGAGTGTTCATTTCCTTCAAAAGCTCCCCCTTGATCAGTAGAATCAGTGGATTCAATACTGCTGCTAGTTTCTGATCTTCCTTCATTAGACTCTGAAGGATCAGTTCCTGATGAAGTAGACTCTGAAAGACTAGTCTGATCCTGACCAGTACTGTGTTCTCCTTGATTGAATTGCTCCCCCTCAACAGTAGCATTCCTTTGAGGAGCAATAGAGATTTCCTCTGGAGAACCTTCATCATCACTGGAGAGAATCTCAGAATACTTAAGATTTTCAAATTCCAGATTGTCATGGCTTTCATCAGTTTGCAAAATTCCAAACTTCTTATTATCAAATGCAACATGAATTGATTCCATAACAATGTGAGTTCTGAGATTGTATACTTTGAAGGCCTTTGATGCTGAATATCCTAGAAAGATTGCTTCATCCGATTTGGCTTCAAATTTTCCAAGTTGTTCTGGATGAACTTTTAGGACATAGCATTTACATCCAAAGATGTGAAAGTATTTCACACTTGGTTTCTTTCCTTTGATCATCTCATAGGGACTCTTACCATGAGCATTTACCAAGGTACAGTTTTGAGTGAAACATGTAGTGTTTATAGCTTCTACCCAGAAATAGGTTGGAAGCTTTGCATCTGCAAGCATGGTTCTTGCTGCCTCTATGAGAGTTCTGTTCTTTCTTTCTACTACACCATTCTGGTGAGGTGTTCCAGGTGCAGAAAACTATTGAGTAATTCCTTTGTCTGCACAATACTCCTCCATTGTAGAATTCTTAAATTCTGTACCATTATCACTTCTGGGCACTTTGACCTTGTACTCAGAGCTATTTTGAATATTCTTGACAAGTTCAATGATTTGCTGATGAGCTTCATCCTTGTTGTGTAGAAAGAATACCCATGTGAACCTTGTGTAATCATCCACTATAACTAGAGCAAATCATTTCTTGTTGATAGACATAATGTTTACTAGACCAAATAAATCAAGATGCAGCATGTGAAATGGCTCAGTAATTGAATTTTCTGTCTTGCTCTTGAAAGTGGTTCTTCTTTGTTTTCCAAGCTGACAAGCATCACAAAGTCCATTTTGTACATAATTTGCCTGAGGTAGGCCTCTCACCAGATAGTGCTTAACAAGTTGATTAAGCTTCTTGAAGTTGAGATGTGAGAGCTTCTTGTGCCAGTTCCAGCTTTCATCATTTGATGCCTTGCTGTAAAGACATCTGACAGTTCCTTTAGATGTGTCACTCAAGCTGGCTTCATATATGTTACCATGTCTCTGACCAGTCAAAACAATGTCTCCATTCTTCATATTCAAGATTTTGCATCCTTTACTGTCAAAGATTGAATGGTAACCCTTATCACCCAGTTGACTTATGCTTAAAAGTGTGTGTTTCAAGCCTTCAACCAGTGCTACGTTTTCTATGATGACATTCCCCAAAATAATTGAGCCATATCCCAGAGTTTCTCCTTTGTTACCATCTCCAAAGGATATTACTGGGCCAGCTTTCCTCTCAAACTTTGTAAGCAGGGACTTCTTTCCAGTCATATGTCCAGAGCATCCACTGTCCAAGATAATTGAATGCTTCTTTCCAGTGCCCTGCAAACAAAAAGTAGCTAGTTAGAATTTTTTAGGACCCAACTTTGATTGGATCCTTTCTTACTAACTTTTGAACCAACAGGCTTTGAAGATTTTGCTTTTAATTTACCTATTGCAGAGTCAACCTTAGACTTTGATTTCACAAACTGTTTGTGACTAGGAGTTTCAGATTTCAGAGAATAATAGTCATAATACAGTTCATGATATTCCTTACACATATAAATGGAATGAAGTAAACTACCACAATGATAACAGGGTTCTTGTGGCTGGTATTGAATTCTCTGAGTCTTGGGAATCTGGACTCAGTTTTCCAAGAAGGTTTTTGATTGTAGTCTAGGGCCAAATGATTATGATTTCCACATTTATAGCATTTCTTCCTAGGTGCATCAGGTACATTCTTGTAATTATTCTCTTTATTGATAGCTTCTTTTCCATTCCTATTTCTTCTGATCTTGCTAGACTCTGAAATACTTTCTAGTCTCTGTTTCAACTGAGACTTAGACAGAAAACCTATGTTGACATTCTTAGGTTTTCTAACACTCTTTCATCTGAACTGCTATTGTTAATTCTTTTGTGCACAACTGGGGTACCTTTAGAATCAATAAATTTAACATGTTTAGGTTCAGAAACTATCTTCTTACCTTCAGACTTAGATGTGCTAGCTTCAATTTTACTATTATCATTGACAATAGCTACGGTATCTTCTTGCCTAGCCTTATCAAAACCTAAACCATTAACTTTACCAAGAATTTGATTTTCAATAATTTCTTGAGTCTTTTTACCAGAATTGTTAATGGTTTTAATCACATCTCTCTCTTCCTTAGTTCTTTTCTGACATTGTCATAAGCCTCAAGAATAACACCATAATCATGCTTAGCTTTATCAAAACTTAACCTATATTCTTCCATTTGAATTAACTCAGATTCAAGAAAATTATTTCTACTAACTAATTCATCATTCTTAGCCTTAAGTTCATCTTTTTCACTAGCAAGAATTTTGAAATTAGTCATAAGATTTTTAAACTCAACATGAATAGATCTAATATCATCAGAATCTAAGCTATCAAATGAATCAAGAGAGTGAAGTGATACCTTAACAGAAGATGAAGAAGTTTTCTTTGGAGATCTAGGCTTGTCTGAAGCACTTGCCATCAATGCAATGTTGTCATAATCCAATTCATCTTCAGAATCACTGGAGTCTGCCCAATCCTTCTGTGTGACCATGAGTGCATTACCCTTCCCTGAATAGCAAAGTGTCCAAGCTCACTGTAGTTAAAGCACTTGATTTTTGCCTTATCAAGCTTAATAATTGTACTTTTGCCTTTGTCACTCTTCTTCTCCTCTTTCTTCTGAAAAGAGCCTTTGCTAAATCTTCTCCTGTTGAATCTTCCTTTCTTGAAAGCTTTAGCAATCATAGCAAAGAGTTCTTGCATCTCTGATTCAGAATCATTGTCTTCAGAGTCTATATCTATAGTCTTTGACTCAGAATTTTCTTTGCTCTTCTTCTTCCTCAAGTCTCTTTTAGTAGATTCAGACTTTTCTTCTGGAAGCTTCTTTGATTCAGATTGAGCAGTGAGTGCAACAGTTTTCATCTTTCCTTCACTCCTGCTCTTTTTCTGCTGCCTGTCAAGTTCATAAGCTCTCAATTTTCCATAAACTGCTTCTAATGATATTTCATCCAAATCATTAGCTTCCTCAATTGCAGATATCTTCTCATTATAGAAATCAGGGAGAGCTTTCATGAACTTCGTATTCATATCCTCCAAGTCATAATATTTACCTTGCATGGCCATCTCATTGATGAGTTTAGTAAATCTATCAAAGGTGTCAGTAAGTGACTCACCAGACTTGGATTCAAAGTACTCATATTGTTGTATGAGAAGTGTCCTCATATTCTTCCTGACAGGTTTTGTTCCTTCACAGTGAACCTTTAGATTGTCCCATATCTCCTTAGCAGTCTTACAAGAGAGAACATAGTTAGTGAGAACAGAATCAAGACTGTTGAATAGTATGTTTCTCACTTTAGCATCCTTAAGAACGTTCTTGTAACAGCCCCAAATCCGGGGTCTGGGATTTAGAGTAGTCACGATCCATTTACTCCTTGTCTTACCTGTATTACTCATACTGTACATATTTCAATGGCTTATGACCCCACAATATATATCTCTCTCTCTCACACACAGGTTAGAGTCTAAAAAACGATACTATACAATAACTGCGGAATAAACAACTTTTATTACAATACCCAATTGTCTTACAAAATCTGTTATTGAAATAATATATAGGAAATGGTACAATTCCAACTCTGACTTCTGATGATTACAATCTTCTCCTACCATTCATATCTATACATAATTTAAATGCAGCCAGTTGCAGCCTGATCCGACTGGTTCGTACTACTCTTCGGGAACACTGGTGCCCATGACATCCTGCTTCACTGCTCTATAATATATATAAAACAATAGCAAGAGTGAGAAAATAGCTCAGCAAGGTAATGAAAACATGGCATAACTCTGCCTATGACTTAACCCAGACTAAGGCGGGTATAAGACAATAATTGTCAAAATATCTCTTTACCGAAAGTATTTCCTTATCGGAATATTTTCCAAAAACAGTACTATTATAGTACTTCAAGTATCATTTTCATAATATCTCTGTAAACTTTGGATATTCATACTATGAACAAAGTTCTAGTATAATATATAAGATGAAGTTACAAGGTAATTCAATATAATCTTTCTGTAAAATAACTGCTATATAAAATATAAGCAGAATATCCACATATAACTTAAAAGATGAAGTTATAAGGTGCTTCAATATCAACAACCTCCTTTTCACAACTCATGTTATGTAAGGCATCAACAGAGTCATAAAATATAAGATAAAGATGAAGTTACAAGGTAACTCAAAATATAATTGTTCTGTGGAAATATCTGCTATGTCAAAGATAAGCAAGATATTATCAATTTTCATAATAGAGGAACTTGCAGGAAGAATATTGCAATTCCAGTTCAAACACTTTTCAACCCTGCCAACAATGATAATGTTGCAGATAATTTCCCAATTTGGAAGATGAACTAATACTGGAGTATTCACCGCGCCCGCTATTCCATCTACGATGATCAGTCGTAGCATGTATAGCTCAAATTGAGTTTTACTACCGGTAGAAGGAAGAACTGACGGATTTACTTGTCTACCGCCCTGCTAGATCTCCCCGGCCAACGGTTGGGCCAATGGGATGGACCGGCGCTACTCGGCCTCTTACACGACTCCTAGTTCGAATAACATCCGTGAATCTGGAACGTAAAGATCCTCCTCCTTTCCCCAAGTATAATACTTGTTGATAAGACTCCACAAAGTAGTCGTATCTAGTTGGAAAGGAAAATTCACCAATATTTCCCAAGCTGATGCTTGTTAATGGATATAAGCTTGTTCCATCAGTCTTACCCCTCGAGTGTTGAGGAGGTAACCAAAAAGACTTAAATTAATGTTTGAAAAGAATCAAGATGTGAGTCAAAAGGTAGTTTAACAAGTATATGACCGGGCAGTCAAATAAATAACAACTCTCAGGTGAGGTCCCCTTATATGTTTTTGGAAGTTTGAGCGAGTATTTAAATCTTCTTATAAGATAGATTTAAATGAAAATAGAGTTTTGGGAACCTCCCCTTGATAAAATAGTCATAAAAGACTCCGAAATATTTTACATAATATCTGAAGGTGAAAGATAATCTTTAAATAATATAAGTCATTATAAAATGAATTTAGAAGAATTTAAATAAATATTCCAAGAATATTTATTAAATCAATAATAAGTCATGAATATTAATAAGTCATAATATTGCTCGTAAGTAATCCTCGAATGAATATATAGGAATATTTACTAAATAGATCTCTTCTTAAATGGATATTTAAAAATAATATTCATTTAATAAATAATATTCTAAATGAATATCCAAATAATATTCTTTTAGTAATCAAAACTGTAAAGGAATATTCGAAATAATATTCTCTAAGTAAGTAGAACTTCAAATGAATATTTAAAAATAATATTCATCAAGTACATAAAATCTTAAATGAATATTTGGAAGTAATATCCATTTAATAAATAAAAATTCCAATGAATATCAAAGTAATTATTCATTAAATGACAAAACTCTAAATGAATATTCGAAACTAATATTCATTTAAATAATTAAAGCTCAAATGAATATTAAAATAATATTCAGTAAATAAATAAACTCGAATGAATATTCAAAATAATATTCATATAGTATTTCTAGATTGAGATAATGCTCAAATAACATTCCTCGAATAATTTCCAAGTAATTAATACTTTATGGAAATATAAATAATGTTCATGAATAACAATCCTCAAAATTAATACTAATCTGCCGCTGGAATCCCTCCGGGTTTCCACGACTATCTCTATATCTCAAAATATCGACTCCCGGTCTATATTTAAAGAATGAATATCATATGCCCTTCACTAAGGGTCTTAACAAAATAATCCGGCTTATAACTGATAATTCATATCTAGTCTATAAGCCAACATCAATTCAGGGAACAAGTATTATAGTATAACTTGAAAGTAGGCATGCATGCTATGGCATATGTATAACAACAATCATATATATTATCACAACAACAGTTCCAAGGTATTGGAAACTTGCCTGATGCTCGAGAAGTGGTAGGGCTCGTGACAATGTCAAACAATCTAGACAAAGTCAAAAGAAAACGTACGATTAATCCCCTAGATGATTCACTTATAATTCAATGCTTAAACACGTAAGCAATACACAACGAAGGCGTTACTAGCTCGCTTTAGGCTCGTACTATGTCCATGTCAATCGACAAATACTTAAGTCGAAGATTTGTTTTAGAATTCGGATCTCATTCGCCCGTTTCACTAAGCGGTTTACAAAGTTATAATCGAGTGCTCCTTTAAGGGGTTCCTTCGCACTTAACCTTGATTCAAATATTTTTATAAAATCCAAAAATAATCTTTTTGACACGAGGTCTTCTCTCATATATTTATTATGACCTCTAGTATTTAATTACAAAGATTCGTAACCGAATTTATCACTTTAAAGGGGTTCAATTGAAGTTACGAATTCATACGTACGTTTACGAACTGCTTTTACAGATTTTACCATAACGCCTAAGCCGTAAGTCAAAATGCTACGATTCTTGCGCCAAAACGATCTATGACTCGAGATCTTCGAATACATGTCATATACTCAATAAGTTCAGAAGGTTAAATCTACTGTTATGAATGGTTTTTAAGGGTCAAAGAAATTTCGCCATTACGACGGCTATAACTCGGATATTTCCAAAATTAAAATCCTCCAAATAATCATCCAATCCACCACCAACACTCATGGACACTATTCATTGTCTCCCTCACTGTCTAAACAGGTATTGGAGCTGTGCAACATATTTTAACATCTAACAAAACTCTTACGTAGCTCTAGTGCTCTAGATATGCATATAACTCAAAAAAACTCATCCAAAAATCCATTAAAACTCATGATTCAACAAAGGGGTTTCAAAGATTATACCTTGTTTTGAAGTTCAAGGATGATAATAAGGCCTCACAACTCTTGATCATTGCTTAGAACATTATTTGGAAGCCATAGAATCAAGAAAGCAAAACATGAAAATCAAAAGTTACTATTCATCATCAATCTTGTAAAAATCATATAAAATCAAAAACTAAGAGTTTGGTTCTAAACTTTTTACCACACCTTCTACTCTTCAAGGGCTTTCTGTTGAGCTATAGAACACAAGAATCCAACCATGGGAGCTAGGGTTTTGAGCCCCATCTTGCTACTGTTCAGAACCTGGACAGTTTTGGTCCTCCAACTTTAAGCATGGATTTGACTAGGCTATACTACTTGGATTTAGATGAAATTTGGAACGAATCTTGCCCATGGAGTGGAGAAGCTATGGTTAAAATTTGGTGATTTTATCATGGATAGAAATGGAGATATGAATTTTTTTCTTAAGCTTGGTTCTGCTGGGCAGTTTTTGGAGAAATGAGTTTTTGCTTGCTTTTTTCCTTTATTCACCCTTTTGATCATAATATCTAGATATTATTGGATGTGTGTGGCTGGTGGCTCACCTTGGGGCTTGTGCAAAGGGTCTTGGAGAAGCTTGGTAGATATTTGTTTTGTTTCTTGTTTGATTTAAGTGATTTAAATCACTTAACTCCTAAATTGTTTTGATTTAATCCTTGATTAAATAATTTAATCCACTTGATATAATTCTCTTGATGATCATATAGGATATTTAATCTTGTCACAATCTTGATCCTTAATTCCTGATTCGTTCGCTTAATTGTTTAATCTCGTTATAACGTTTTAGTGGTTTCTAGAACGCTTGTTTCACTGTCTCAGTGGTTTTCGTTCTAATTTCTAAAATCAAATATAATAAAATTCCAAAATATTAACTCTTCAATTTCTCAAATTGAATATCTCATTTCTCGAATATAATAATATATAATTCACTGCTCGGTCAAATATTACACCAAAAATTAAAATAGGAATTTTTGAATTCCGATCGTCTCTGCATTCACTTATTTCCTCCGCGTATTACTAATATGACTTCGAAACATCCATATCACGTCCCGTACATAGGTTGGCGTGAAAAGTTTTCCAACTTACAAAATCACTATTCATCCACCAAATTACTATGCACGTACAGGAAACACTATGCACGTACGGGAAACACTATGCACGTATGGGAAACACTATGCACGTACTCATTTCCCTTCAAGGATCCATTAGCTCCTTCCTGGACGGTAGATTATTCTTATCTAGGTCCTCAACCATCGAATTACTCTATTCTGACAATATACCAATGCATCAGGATCATTGTCCAAAGCAATATCCATTCATTACAATCATTGTTCTTTGAAACCACCATTCATTAGTGCTCTTTAACCACAATAAGAAAAGTTTTAATTCTACCCAAAATTCGGGTTATTACAGTTCGCCTTTTCCTTGTCTGTCCATTCAGATTTAGGCTTCTCTGCTGTATGTTCTGGAACAACTTTTCCTTCGACAGTTGCTTGAGGAACAAGCCTTGTTGGAACAAAAGGCCCATCTCTGATTCTGTCAAGATAATCAGGATCTGTTGCTTCCAGGTGATGCAACATCTTCACTTCCCATAGAGTATATTCGTTTCTCTTGAGCATAGGGATCTTAGTATTACCATCCTTATAACCAGACATGATTGCAGATCTTTATGATTATTCGAAATCAACCTTCTCGATACCAATTGTTAACTCGAATAACTTGTAGAAGGGGGGGTTGAATACAAGTTATATAATCGTGTCTGATTTTTGCTTGATTAGATGAACAAGAACAAACGAATGAATCAAACTTTGTTTGTATTAAAATAAATCAAATACAAACTCTACCAAAGGTGTACAATACCTTTAGCAGCTGCTGACAATACAAATCTCTCTCTCTCTCTCTCTCTCTCTCTCTCTCTCTCTCTATTTGTTTCGAACTATCGAATACAAACCTTATACAGAGCTTTACACGATATGCACTCTAAAATTCACAATTCGCTCTTTTTACAATAATATAGAGAGAGTATTTATAATGCTACCTATCAACTAATAACAGAATTATAATCTATCTATGACAATGTTCTGCCGTCCAGTTGATAGTTTCCATCAATAGAGAATTCGTTTCCTTCACGATATCTTCTTGCTTGTTTTTCAAAACAACGATCCTGTTTTATAGCACTTGCCAGTTTCTGTAGCATCCATAATGACATCATCAGTAACACGACCGATATCAGGATTTCCCATTGCATCAGGATCTGATCATCCCATCAGTATTTGATCAGGATCTGACTTGCTGTATCAGGATATGCTCTTAGTTCCTGAAATGTAGTCTCTGACGCACTATTCCTGACTAATCTCCACAGATTACTATCTAACACATATATCCTATACAAAGTGCTAAATCCTTTATAAGATTAGGATATACAAGAAGTATTAGCAAAATTCTATTCTCAACATCACAACTTATGAATTATTCCTACCAATGAAGTTATATGAGAAAATAGAACTACGTCATCCCACATCGATCATAGGAAGTCTAATAACTATGAACATATAGTAGAACTTAACCATTAATTCAAAAATCAAACAGCACTTGGTATGTGGGCAGTTATCGGAGTTTTGGAGATTTGTCTCCTTCCATAGGATAGGAGAGAATGGTTGAGTTTTATTTTTCCCTTTTCCTTCCTATTTGTACCACATCGAACAACAACGAGAATGTGTCCCTGCTTTTCCATATTTGCTTTTCCATATATATATGACCCTAGTATCTTTATCTAAATAATTATATGAAGGGACGAGCTTAAAAACTACAATAGTTGATATCTCTCTACACTTTCTTTTGTTTTATTCATTAATGATTAATTTAATTTAATTATTATTTGATATTTGATTTAGTAAAATAAGAAATATAAATTTAAGGTTTATGGGAATGAAACCATGTAAATAATGTCGTAAGAATTCCGAATGATAATTCTAGGATAACACTTGTGGACGTGAAACTGAATATTGAGACCCAAGTTGAGATCCAAAATGAATAAGAAGCGGTGTAAGGTAAGTATATATTGTTTTATTTTAAACGTAATATTTTTTTTGAACGTACATGTATCGATTTTGTTTTAAATCAGTTGAAACATATTGAATGTGGTTGAGCTACATTACCTATGTATACGTAAGTAAATTATTGTTATGATTTTTATTGACGGTGATGATACTCATTGATCGGGTATTATCCAACTTGACGGTTGTTCAGCCCTGAAATGATTTGTGTACGTAAATAGCTAACATTGTTCGTCAGCTATGATATGATGAGATTATTGTAGTAAGCCAGTCGATGCAGACTAGTAATGGAATAAAGATATTTTTGTGATTGCTGGCTATTATTTCGGCTAGCAGCTATGTTGTTGAGGTGGCTAGCCAATTGTTCTGGCTAGTAGTTATGTTAGAATTAAGAATAAGATAATTTAAGTTGAATGACAATTATTCGACTGATATGAACAACCTATTTTGTGGGGTATTGATAATAAAGATAGGTAATAGTTAAGACAGATGGCTTAAAGTGCGTCTGGAAATACGGATGGATTCATTTCGTGGTTACAAAGATTACCGAAAGGTAATAAAAGGCAGATGATCAAATTGCATTTGGAAATGATAAGGTTATGAGACCTTATAAGGTCGCTCAGTCAAACAAAAATTCCTTTATGTTAAAATTTTACAAGTTTTCTCTTTTAAAAATTATTACCACTTTATGATCTGATCAATGTTCTCTATCTTTCGACGTTTATTACATTGGTAAGGATTTTTGAACTACTTTATCAAAAATTCAAGAAAAATTTTTGTTATAATCTGCGATATATGCTTGTTGGGCTTCATTGCTCATTGGTGCCATTTCCAGGTGTTATCGGTACAAATTTCAAGTTAATTGTTCGAACTTTAAAATCATCGGGATATGATGATAAAATATGAAAAAGATATATCCGAATAATTTCTCACTAAATATGATTATTTTTTTAAGGATTGAGAATAGACTATTGTTAAAAAAAAATAGTACCAATAGTCATTAATTTGCTCATCATTTATTTTTAAATTCTCTTACATGCTATAAAACATTATTAGTGTAATATTTTATTTGCTAAGTTACTTTTTTGTATCATTTATTGACCAACTAAATCTATTTGATCCTCATCGTACTTTCTCATTCTATTTTTGTTTGCACATTGATAGCTGTGAGACTGTGCGATAAACATTTACAATCTAACGTAGTAATTTTTATATAGAATTTACAGTAGGGACAAGTACAACAACCATCCCTAGTTCCCACCCCCTATAACACCTTTTAACATACACCCCATTTGCCTATAAATAAAGTCCCCCCAAACACATAACATACACTCACTCATACAAAACACAATACTAATATTATTTCAAAGAATGTCGCAGCAACAAGTTGAGATTCAGGCTCGCGACCGAGGAAAAGTGCAGCTTGCTGGTGGTGATAGACAGAATCCTGAGCTTCTTGTAGTGGGTCTACCTCCCGTTCAAATCATTTCAATTAGAACAGTTGGTGGGGGTCCAGAACCTCTAACTCTAGCCTACGGTTGGACTGCGAGGACAGTGGAGCCATATGTAAGATTTCAAGTTTAAATACACATACATTTATATGTACACAGTTGTATATATTCAACACTAATTTACATGTTCTTAAAAATGTGTAGGTTAACGGGATTGAACTCTTGTTGATGGTCATTATTGTTTTAACAACAACCATGTCGGTTAAGAGCATGGCCAAACCTAAAGAAAGGTTTAGTTCTGTTCATTTACAAAATGTTAGTTTCAAAGAGTGCAAAAAAAAATTTGTTAAGATTGTATTCAACCCCCCTTCTAAAATCTTAGGTTGTATTGTTGAGAAACAACAATTGGTATCAGAGCAAGCTTCTAACATACAAGAAGTTTAAAGATCAAAAACAATATCAATCATGATAAGAAAGGATTCAGGGGTCAAGATACCAGTTCTTGACAAAGAAAATTACTTTCACTAAAAAGTAAAGATGCATCTTCATCTAATGTCCATCTATAAAAATATGGCTTAAATATCAAAGTGGTCACTCAAATAAAGTCCATATATCACTTTACTTACCGATTTCAGCAGAATATCATTTGAATCACTAAAATCATGATAAATATCAAATAGATAACTCTAATTATGTGTTCGAAAAATAAAAGTTATCTTTTGCTGATTTTGAACATTTTTCTTGAATGTTACCACAACCAACTGAAAAGTTCTTAAATTTTAGTATTTCAAATAATATATTTTGAATTTAAAAAGTTTATTTACAACTTATTTTTAAATAAAACAACGAAAATAACCATAAATTAAAAATGAATAGTAAATGAATTTTCAAAAATCTAAATATATTATCGAAAATAGTATAATTTAATGACTTTTAATTTTGTTGCAGTAGCATTCAAAAAAAAAGGGTAGAATCAACCAAAAATTAGTTTTATTTTTCGAACACATATTTAAAGTTATATTTTTGATATTTATTATGAATTTATTAATTCAAATATACCACATTGAGATCAGTGAGTAAAGTTATATATGTGTTTCACTTCAGCAACAACTTTGATATTTAACCTATAAAAATATAGATCTTATATTTTTAAACAAAAGAAAAAAATTGAGAAAATATAATTTACAAGTATCTCAACCGATCGTATTGAAATGCGTGAAAAAATTAGAGGATTATATAAAATGGGACGGAGATAGTATATTTTATTTATACATTTAATGTCTAACAAAATTCTGTCATTTGGACAACTATGTAATGTTTTACAAAATTCTATCATCTGTACAACTGTCGCTGGGATGCCCTTGGCTCTCGCCGTATTTCACTGTGAACTTTTATTTCTTCAACGTATATAGTAAAATGCAGACTGTAAAATAAGAAAGTAGCCCAACCGTTATACTAATTGTTTGTATAGTTTATTGTTGACTAATCTGCTATTTGATTCTAGCTAGCTAGCTAGTTGTAAAAATCTTTTGTGTCCTAAATTTTTAGCTCGAACAAGATTCTAGTAGTCTCTTTCGCGGGGTATGCCCCTAAAAGTGTAATTGTTTTTTCCTTTTAATTTTATTCATCAATTAGAAAAAAAGACTGTAAATTAAGAAAGAAAAGCGAATTATATAACAAAGTATAGCAAACATTAGTGAAATAGTCGGAAAGACCCTCACTCAAGTCAATTATTCCAGGAAAACGGACTATTTGGCAAAAAAAATAAGAGCAAGGGGATGTATCACTATACAAAATTAGGTCTTTATGACGTTTACCTGACATTAAGAGGGACAAGTATCGTGCTTGTTTCGTTTCTGATGCTATATAGAAATTCACATACATGATGTGCATTTTTCTTTCTTCAACATATATAGTAAAATGCAGACTGTAAATTAAGAAAGGAAAGCGAATTTATAACAAAGAATGGTAATTGTTAGTGAAATATGCGGAAAGACCCTCATTCAAGTTACATATACAAGTCTCAAAATACGTTATACTATCTCCACTATCTACAAATAATGTTATGCCAAATAAATTATATGACACCCCTATGTATTAAGTTTCTAAATACTCATGGTGTTTGACCAATACAAAGTTATCTCTATGTTTGTATTTTCGAGTGGTGCAATATTTGTTACAAAAAACAACCTTCTTGTCCCGTACCACTTACCAGTGTGCTCCCCCACACCCAACCTTTCCCTGCAGGCCTCAACCTCACCCTCCTTCTTTTTAAGATTGAATTTACCATCCTACCCTAGACCCTTTAACCAAAACCATTGGCCTATATTATTCTCACATTTTATTTTTCAATGAGATGTGAGAATATTATTTTATAAAAATTCTAACGCTCAAATTTTTTCGTAACTTGTTGAAGCATGATTAGCATTGCCCATTGATACCATTTCTATGTGTTATCGTTACAAATTTCAAGTTAATTATTCGAATTTTAAAATCAACGGAATATGATAGTAAAATATGTAAAAAAAATATATGAATAATTTCTCACTAAATATGAAAATTGTTTTTTTAAGGATTGGGGTTATTGTTAAAAAAATAGTACAAATAGTAACTAATTTGCCCATGTAATAACCATGAATTTTCGAATTAATTTTCCTACTCGATATTTAAATTTTATTTAAGAACGATGCATTATTATATTTTAATTAGCGTTTGTTTTTAAAAAAAAAAAAGATTTTGAAATTTTATATATTCGTTTTATATTTAGTTATTCATATTTATTATTGTCTACTAAAATTAGGAAAATAGAATTTTTATGTTTATCGTTATTTTGGGTCGAATTTATTTTTGGGAACGATATTAGAGTCTCGTTTTAACTAGCCGGGGGCAACAAAATTATTGATGAGACAGCATTTCATAAAAAACGGGGAACTTTCTTTTCTTAGCCCACGTTTGTTGATCTCTTAGCCCCATGTTTTTGACTTTTATTCTTTTTAAATTATGTAAACAGAACACAAAACAATGTCTTTTATTGATTACAAACCGAGTATATACCATAGCCTATACTTACTTTTTATTCTCTGCAAAAGAAAAGAAAACCGGCAGGTAGTTGTTTTTTTTCTTTCTTCTGTGATTTGTTTTGTTCAAATACAATCTTGGTTCTATAATTTTTTTTATATATACATTGTTCCGATTGTGTTCAGTGTTGTAAGGATTTGATTTTTGTGTGAATTGGTTTAAGGAGATGGGAAAACACATGAGTGTGTATTGTGTTACTGGGTTATGTTTTGGTTGGCCGGAGAAGTTGTTTTGGACGGTGTTGGTTGGCCGGAGTTGAGGGGGAGACAGAGAAGGCGAGAGGTTGACAGAGATTGGGAGACGACGAGAGATCGTGAGAGACAGGGAGATTGAGTGAATTGTTGGGTTGTGTTGTGCAACCGGAAAAGAAGAAAAAACAGGGAGGAGGGAGAGATTCGGGAGAGACAGTGAAGTCGAGGGAGAAGGGAGAACGAAGAAGAGAGAGAGAGAGAGAGAGAGGGAGAGAGAGGGAGAGAGAGAGAGAGAACAGAGAGAGAGAGAGAGAGAGAGAGACGGAGAGCGAGAGAGAAAGGGAGACGGAATAACAGGGGAGGGGGAAGGTGCACGCCGGCGGTGGAGGCGCGTGGGCCCACGCGCCGCTGCGATGTCGAATTTCTGTACTGATTAATAAATGGGATAATAAAATAAAAATATATATATATAATATATATATATATATACATATATATATATATATATATATATATATATTAGAGTTAATAATAATAATATAGAGTTAATAACAATATGAATAAAAAGAGATTAAATATTCTTTTTAAAATTAGTTTTAATAATTAAGATATTAGTTTAAAATTTTGAGAAATAAAGAGATATTATTAATAAAAGAGGTTAAATATTTTTAAAATTTGGTTTTAATAATTGAGATAATATTATGAGAATAAATCGAGTTTAATAAAATGGTGATAGATTTATTAATTAAATATTTTGTGACGTAAATTAGAGATTTATTGTTTCGTTAATAAAAGAGTGAATATTAATGAATAATAGCGTAAAATATGGTTTTTATTTAAAAAAGGGTTAATTTCTGATTTTTAGACGGAAATTAGAGATTTAATAATTTGTCGATAAAAAAAATGAGTATTTGTGAATAAATAGGATTAAAATACGATATGATTTTAGGGGATTTATAATTATCGTTTCCGGATTATTTAATTAACCGGACCGAGTTAGATTATTTTAGAGATTAAAATCGGAGTATTATTTAATTATTTACGAGATTAAAAAGAGGGTATTACCGTTAATTTCCGTAACCCTTTTTCGTTTTAAGACGGATTTACGGATAATTAATAGGATTTATTTTCGAGATTTAATCCCTGAGTTTGAAGAGAGATTTATTTATCCGGGAATTATTTTCCGTTAATTATCGTATAGATTTTCGAGAGATATTTTATTTAAATATTAAATTAGCGGTTGAGAAGTATTCTATTTTTGACGAAGCGCTTACGTATTTCTGGTTGCCATTTTTAGAGAATAATTCACGAGCCGTAGACCGAAGCCGAGTTCACGGGTAGAGTACAAATTTTATCTACACTTATTTGCACTCCGAGATCGAGGCAAGTTCATTCCTACCCTAACTCTTAGAGATTTGAATTTCTGTTCGTATTATTTCATTCCTTATCTAATTTCGAGCTGTCAATTATGAGATTTAATTATCCTTTTGAGTATTATTTTCTCGTTGCGATATTTTGTTACTGTTAAAATTAGTTTATTTGTGAATTATATCCCTTATAAGCGTGGAATTAATTTCGTTGCTATCGGGTCGATCTCATTAATTCGAGACGACTATTATTATGATTCAGTGAAACTATTCTCATTTATTCGAGATAGTTAAATTTATTCCTTTCAGTCGAATTTATTGTACAAATTCGACAATAATTATTGATTATCTTTTAGTTGGTTCGTCTCTCGAATCAATAAATAAGAGTTATAAAAATTAGGATCGTTAGAGTTTTACTCGTTGATCAAGTGAAAAATATTCTGTTTAACGTTCATCAATTATGGGTATTATAAATATTCGAGGAGTACTATTTGTACAGTACAACTCCAAATTATTTCATTTTAAGACTATCCTCAATATTTCGAGATGGTTGACTTTATTGTCGAGGGTTGGCATCTTGTTCGTGTCAACCAATAAAATATTATTATTGAGAATTTACCTCAGTCCATTGATCGGATTGGTGGAACAATTGAGTCGGGCTGGCAGTCCGCCAGATTTGTAATTGTTTTCATGGAAGAATTATTTCGAGTTATCTGTTCATCAAATATTCGGGAATTCTGTATTCTACTGGTCAAATTTTGGGAAAGAGGCCCATTTTAGAGAAAGAGAGACTTGTGTACCGTTATGCGGACACGAGATATATTGGCACTATGATGCCAGGGTTTAATTAATAATCCCTATGATGCTAGCATTCATACTTTTATATTATATTGTTGATAGCGCATTGTAGCCGTGATCGGGCGAAGTGCGATATCATTGGAGGACGGTATTCCCGGTCGGATAGTTGATCGCCCCACCGAGATACCGAGAGGTGGAAGACCAGTTTATTCTTAAATCATGAGTCAACAGAGTTATATCAATCGAGTCTTTCGAGAATTCTATTTTCGAGATGAGTATTGAGTTATTCGAGTATTCTGCTTTCAAGATGAGTACTGAGTCAAAATCCAGATTTGTGATATTCTATTTATTTTGGGAAATCTTATTATATTTATATACCGAGTAAGAAGAGAACTTGCTGAGCACTGTAGTTGCTCATTCTTGCTTTACAACATTTTTATTCAGCTATCAAGAGGGAAAAAGGCGAGACGTCCAACCAGGGATCCAAGGGAAAGGAGAAAGGTCCAGGCTATGCTGACGAGAACTAGAATGTCTAGCTGGAATCTTTATCTACCTACTTCTGTAAACATATGTAAAATATTATCCCGAGATGTATGATGTCGTATGATAACAATGTGTGAGACTGATCTTGGATTTGCGGAGTGGGACACTTATGCTCCGTTGTATTATATATTTTGCTGTATTACTGTGTAACTTGTGCTACAGGATATTGAGACAATGTGACAACCCGGGTCTCCGGTCAGGGTGGATCTGGGGGCGTCACAAAGTTGGTATCAGAGCATTAGTTATATTTTTAGGAATCGTAAGAGCCTTGGAGTATAACCCGATGCGAGAATTTAGAGATATAATGCGAACCTAGAACTATAACGTGACGTGAGAATTTAGAGATATGATACGATGTTGAGATTTTGGCACTAAGCGCCTTACGCCTTTATAGATATTTATAGGCATATCTAGTCGATTGAAACCTGACCGAGATTTTTCGTACTCTTGTAGATGTCTACTTCTAGACCAGCTGATTTTCGTTCTACCCGAGATAGACTTTCTACACCTTATTCACATGGACCCCTAGTTCCCAATTAATTTAAGATAGGATGCCTAATTTCCCATTATAAATGAGATCGGATGATTCCTTACGGAGTTTCCACATTTTGTAAATGTTGTCAATACCTTTACCGGAGTCTACGAGTGTCACTTTTATTCGAAAATCGATAGTCGATCCTAAGAACTTATGGTGTACTAGGAAATCGTTCCTTAAGTAACTTCCTTAACAATGATTATCAGTGATTTTTATCATTCGAATTTACTCAGGCAATATCTATCCTATTTGAAAAGACCTATATTGTTCAAAGGTTCATTTACAGAGCGTCATGTACTTCTCTAAATATAAAACTCTTTCATATCCCTTCCTATATCTGTCACCCTTTGTGATACTGAGATGAACAACCCTACTTATACAGGGGAAGACTGTCTGTCTCTGTGATAGAAGTCTGGTGGGACGCCACCATTTGTACTGTTGTTTGTTAATTAGAGTACTAAAGGCTGGCCACCTTGTGTACTATGACGGTTGTCCTAATGATACATGCAACAAAACAAATGTTCGATGATCATAATGATCTCTCAGCTAATCCTTTCATAAAAGATTCTCACCATCAAGAACTGAGTGTGCACATGTGTTGTTTAACATCTATTCCTTATGAGTTATCTCTATTCAATGTTCTTATGGATCCTATAATGATTGGGGCCTAAGAATTCTAAAAGTGGTATACGAAAATTTGAAAGTGATGAAACTTCTCTTCCAGAAATGGAAATTTCAACAACTCAAGTCGGAGTGACAATTTCTAAATAGAAATAGACCTGATGCCCAGCCTATTGGGTAGTAACCTTTATTATCTCTACTAGTCTAGTATGTTGGTTAGATACTTTTACGATGTACTTATTATCAGCGACCGGTTGTATTCAGTACCATGACCTGGACTTTACCAGTATGGAACCTTATCAGTATTATATTGTGATCTGCTATAGTACCGTTGTCTCATTTTTTTTATTATAGATCTGTGTTATATTAGAACAGCATGTTAGAATAATTTCCATATTACCCCTGAATTAGTTAACAATTTCTTTTCCGATACTACGACTTAAAAAGAATTTTCGAGAACCAGAGATTTATGATGATTGAATTTTTGAGAACCGCCAGTTAAGTTGAGATTAATCTTCACGAGTATCTAAAATCTTTTTATATCGAGAAATAAGAGTAACTGCTTATAAAGAGACAAGAGAGAGTCGTGATTTTGAGTATTGTGAGGAACCATAAATTTTGACCGAGTAGATATTTATGAATACCAATTTTAATTGTGCCAGCAATGGTGTTTGAGAATTGCATATCCGAAATATAACGTACCTTATTGTTTTCGCTCTTATAGAAAAAGATGCCACCAAAGAGAAGAAGACCCGCAAGAAATCCTCGTCCTCAACCCGAGGTGAATCCAGAGAATGAGGTTCCACCTCAGAACCAAGTTCCAAACCCGGAACCACAACTCGCTCGAGATCCCAACCAAGAAAATAACCCGATGAGTCTACTTATGAACTTTCTTATTCAGCATACCCAGAACCCTCAGCCTCAGCTATACCAAAATGTAGGAGGGAATCCACCTCCAGCTCAACTGACCCAAACTACTGTGAGTTTCAAATCATTCAAATCCTTGAGTCCACCTGAGTTTAAAGGTACCACTAACCCAGTGGAAGCTAGAATCTGGTTACGTGAAATAGAGAAGACCTTTGAGATCGTAGGGGTAGAAGAAGAGAAGAAAACCATCTTTGCAGCTTATATGTTGAAAGGTGAAGCTAATTATTGGTGGGAAGCGAAGAGAGCCATGGAAGGTGATATGATTATACCGTGGGCTAGATTTACAATGTTGTTTCTAGAGAGGTATTTCCCCAAATATCTGGAGAACCAGATGGAGATAAAGTTTTTAGAGCTCAAGCAAGGAACGATGACTGTTGCAGACTACGAGGCCAAGTTTACAGAACTCTCGAGGTTTGTACCCTATCATGTAGACACTGAAGAGAAGAGAGCAAAACGCTTTCAACAAGGATTGAAACCATGGATACAAAATCGCGTTGCAGTATTTGAGATCACCAATTATGCAACTTTAGTTCAAAAAGCGGCGATAGGGAAAGTGGAAGTGAACTATACCCGAAAGATGGAAATAAGTGGAAGTTTCAGAGCAGTGGAAGTAACTTTGCGAGGAGATTTGATAATCGGAGTGATAAGAAACCGTTTGTGAAAAGGGAAGATAAGAGTGCTGATACAAGAAAGTTTGGAAACTTTGACACCAGAGGAAGCAATCAGAGGATCAGACAGCCACAGACAGTTAATGTGATGCAAGGAAGACCACCTTTGCCAGAATGCAAGACATGTGGGAAGAAACACCCCGGACCCTGTCATCTAGCGACCGTGAATTGTTATAACTGTGGACAGAAGGGTCATTATGCTTCTAGTTGCAAGGATAAATCTGTCACTTGCTTCAACTGTGGAAGGAAAGGTCACGTGTCCCGAGACTGCCGATATCCTGCGAAGGAAAATCCGGTGCCTCGACTCACAGCACCTCCCAGCAACAAGCCAACCGCGAGAACCTTCAACATGACAGTAAGAGATGCCATTGATAACGGCAATGTGATTGCAGGTACGCTTCTAGTAAATTCTGAGGATGCGTGTGTTCTAGTTGATTCTGGAGCTACCAAATCTTTTATTTCTGATAACTTCATGAATAAGTTGAATCTTGAGTCTGTGCCCTTAGAGGGAATTCTGAATATAGAAGTAGCTAATCAGGAGGTTATACCGGTGAACCGATTGTGTCCGGATTGTTCCATAGAGATACATGGGCAACGTTTTGATGCAGACCTCATTCCTTTTAAGTTAGGGGAATTTGACGTAATCCTAGGGATGGATTGGTTATCACGTTATGATGCTCTAATAGATTGTCGCCGTAAGAAGGTCAGCTTAATTGGACCTAACGGTATAAGTATTTTGTTTCGCGGACGGAAACCGACTAAGGATTTCCTGTCTATAATTCAAGCTAAAAGATTACTTCGGCAAGGATGTCAAGCCTATCTAGCTTATGTGATAGATACCGAGAAGCAGACCCCTATGATCGAGGAGGTCCCTGTAGTTAACCAGTTTAGAGACGTTTTTCCCGACGAGTTACCTGGAATTCCACCAGATCGAGAGATAGAGTTTACGATTGATCTAGAACCAGGAACCGTACCAATCTCAAAGGCGCCGTATAGAATGGCACCAATAGAAATGAAGGAATTGGCAACACAGCTGCAAGACTTACTTGACAAAGGTGTAATTAAACCAAGTGTATCCTCATGGGGAGCTCCAGTATTGTTCGTGAAGAAGAAGGACGGAACTATGCGATTATGTATTGATTACCGTGAACTGAACAAGATGACTATCAAGAATAGGTACCCTCTACCTCGGATCGACGATTTGTTTGACCAACTTAAGGGAGCTATATATTTTTCGAAGATCGATTTGAGATCCGGCTATCATCAACTAAAGATTAAGCCTGAGGATATTCTTAAGACTGCCTTTAGGACCCGATATGGACATTACGAGTTCCTAGTCATATCTTTTGGATTGACGAATGCGCCAGCTACTTTTATGGATTTAATGAATCGTGTGTTCAAGAGGTACTTGGATAAGTTCGTAATTGTATTTATTGGTGACATCTTGATATACTCGAAGTCTCCTGAGGAACATGCTGAACACCTCCGTTTGGTTTTGGAAGCATTGAGAAAGGAAAAGTTATATGCAAAGTTTTCAAAGTGTGAATTTTGGTTGAAGGAAGTTCAATTTTTGGGACACATTGTGAGCGGCGAAGGGATTTCTGTAGACCCCGCAAAGATAGAAGCCGTAGCAAATTGGGAGAGACCCAAGACTCCAACAGAGGTTAGAAGTTTTCTTGGATTGGCCGGATACTATCGTAGATTTGTGAAGGATTTCTCAAAGATAGCTACGCCACTGACTCGACTTACCAGGAAGAGTGAAAAGTTTGAATGGACCCCCAAATGCGAAGTCAGCTTTCAGGAATTGAAGAAGAGATTGACTACTGCCCCAGTGTTGACCTTACCTGATGAGAAAGGCGATTTCGTAATTTTCAGCGACGCCTCTCACAAGGGTTTAGGATGTGTTTTGATGCAACACGGAAAAGTAATAGCTTATGCCTCTCGACAACTGAAGGAGTATGAGTCCCGTTACCCTACTCACGATTTAGAACTTGCTGCTATTGTTTTTGCCCTCAAGATATGGAGACATTACCTCTATGGAGAGAAATGTGAGATTTACACGGATCACAAGAGCTTAAAGTATTTATTCACGCAGAAGGAATTAAACATGAGACAGAGAAGATGGTTAGAACTGATCAAAGATTATGATTGTTCGATAAATTACCACCCAGGGAAGGCTAATGTCGTAGCTGATGCTTTAAGTAGAAAGGAAAGACTCAACCTGTTGACAACCTCAGAAGAATTAGCCAGAGAATTTGAGAAAATGGAATTAGAGATCAGGGTCCCAGTCCAAAACAATGAAAGAGTATACAGTATTCAGTTTCAACCAGAGTTGCTCGAGAAGATTCGCCGTTGTCAGGAACAAGTAATGGAAGAAAGAAGATCAGAGTTGACTGGAGAAGAAGTTTTAAGTTCAAAAGATGATAAGGGAATTAAGCGATTTGCATCGAGAATATGGATTCCTAATGTTACGGAGTTAAGGGATGAAATTATGAGTGAAGCGCATAACTCGAGATATTCCATTCATCCAGGGAGCACGAAAATGTATCAAGACATCAAGCAAAACTATTGGTGGCCTAACATGAAGAGAGAGATTGCAGAATGGGTAAGCAAGTGCTTGACCTGTCAGAAAGTGAAAGCCGAACATCAACGACCAAGTGGACTTTTACAACCCTTAGAGATACCTGAGTGGAAATGGGAACATATTACCATGGATTTTGTCGTAGGATTGCCTCGAACTAGAGCCAGTCACGATGCTATTTGGGTTAATGTCGACCGACTCTGTTAGTCACAGAGGCATGCCTGAATACATCTAATAACAAGCCCAAGTGGTTTGTAATGCTATGCATTACCTACATGACCTCTTAACTGAGGGAACCTCTAGTTGTAGAGTTTCTACTTGTTTGTACTATGTAATAGGCATCAAATTCTATCTGTGTAACTGTACCTACTAAGTCAAGAATAAAGCTTGAAAGAAGTTCTAAGGTTCATGCCTCAAGCAAGGAAATGAAGACTGTCAAATAATCACAGTTGGGATTTGAAGAATTGAAGAAATGAAGAAATTGCCTAAGTACTAATTCGAGAAGTACATTTGTCTATTCGAGAAGTCTAGCATTCGAGAAGTATGGAGTTCGATATCTCAGAAGACACTATTCGATATCTCTCAATATGCTATTCGATATCTCAGGGATTCGATATGTCAAAATGCTCTATTCGATATCTCAGGGATTCGATATGTCAAAATGCTCTATTCGATATCTAAGGGATTCGATATGTCAAAATGCTCTATTCGATATCTCAAGGAGTCCCAGAGAAAAGAGCTATTCGAGAAGTGATTCGATATGTCAAGATAACACTATTCGAGAACTCAGAGTTATCGATCAAGTCAACTCCAGTTCTCGAATCACTCACTTAGTCACTTCTCGAATACATTCTTGAGGACAAAATACTGAAGAATTGTACAAGTCAGAAACCTGCAACAAGCCAGGATACTTTATTTGACTCTGTCCTATAAAGCATGCTGGAAAGCCTACAAAGAAGCTTGGAGAGATAAGACAAGGGACAAGGAGCTGAAGAAGTGGATCTAAACAGGCTTTTCAAAGTCAAATCTGTAGCCGTTTGGACTCTTACTAAAATGAGATAGACAGACTGGAAAGTGCTTTTGTTTTACCTACCTCATTTGTAGCAAGTGGGTGTATCCATGTCTATAAGGATACAGCCTTACTTCCTTAGCTGTTAAGATTTTGAAGTTTCTCAAAAATACCCAGAAAATATCTCTCTGAGAAAAACGAAGCTGAGAATACTATCATTTGTATTCACAGATTGTAGCAAAATCTTTATCTAATAAAATATTAGATTAAAGTGATATTGTGTTGTGTTTGTCTTTAATTATCCGCATCTTCATATCTCACACATTGATCACTTATCTTGCTGCAAAGATTCAAGAACGAAGAAAAATTCAAGAATCCATTCACCCCCCCTCTGTATTCTTTTACTGTATTCAATACTCAACAAGTGGTATCAGAGCAGGCTGTTTAATCTAAACAGAAAACGATCATGAGTTCGAATACACCAAAGACTACAGGTACGGTAAAGGTCCCTAAGTTCGACAAAGAGAATTACAACCTCTGGAAAATAAAAATGCTGTTGTTCATCAAAGCTGCCAATCCTCTCTACCCTGACATTCTCAAGAATGGTCCATTCATACCACAACAAGAAGTTGCTGAATCCACAGTGGGCGCAGTAGTCATTCCTAGATCATACGTTCCAAAAGAGCCATCCAAATGGACGGACTCAGAGAAGGAAAAGATTGCCCTAGACAGCCACCTCATGTTGTTAATCATAGACTCCATGGATATGTCGATGTTTGCCAACATAGCATCATGCAGATCAGCCAAGGACATGTGGAATCACATCGAGGTGTTATGTGAAGGGACAGAGGAGGTAAGAGAAAATAAGAAACAGATACTGGTCACACAGTATGAGGCGTTCATGGCACAGCCCAAGGAAAGTATCACTGATATGTTTGAAAGATTTCACAAGCTGGTGACTGAGCTCCAAATTAATAGGAAGGTTTACAGCACTAAGGAATTAAATATGAAGTTTCTACTATCGTCACCAAACCATCTAGAGCAAAGGGTCATATCTCTAAGAGAAAGAGATTTGAACAAAGTCACGTATGATGTGCTCTATGGGGTTTTAAAGACACACGAGCTTGAGTTGCTTCAAAAGAGGGCTATCCAAGCTAACCAAGGCAGAATGATAAACACATCCTGTGCCTTGATTGTCAACAAATCTATTCAAGACCTGGAAGCATCTGCAAGTCAGCTGAGAATAGAAGAGATAGTAGATGATGAAGAAACTGAGGAAGTAGTGACTGAACCTGCTGATGACAAGGAAGAAGATGAGTTCTACACTCTTGAAGAGCTGGATGGCATGGAAAATACATCATATGCTTTCATGGCTAGAAAATTCCCAAACATCAGATTCAAGAGGAATCAGCCCTTCAAGCCTAGACCTCAAAATCATTCATTCAACAAGAGCAAGGCACCTATGAAAACAAACAAGAACAGATTCAAAACCAGCTATGTGGATAGGTCGTCTGTAAGATGTTATAGATGCAATGACCTAGGGCATTTTGCCAGTGAATGCAAGAAGCCTAAAAAGAAGGATAAGGAGTTTCTTGAGCTTGAAGCTAAGTATGAGGCCCTTCTAAAGAAGCAGACACCAGGTAAGGCTTACATAGCTGAAGGGAAGTGTTGGGATGATTCTGACAGTGATGGGGAAGAACAAGAATTCTGCAACTATGCCTTGATGGCCAATTCCAAGGAAGAACCATCTGCATCAGACTCACAGGTACCATCTCTCACTACCATAGACATGTCTGTTTCTGAATATAAATCTTTGGTTGAACAACTATCCGTTGAGATGTTTAACATTCATACTAGTATGACTGCTGCTAATGAAGAGATTGCTAAACTGTCTACTAGGAATGAATTGTTAAATAAGAGAAATGAGGAACTAGAGCTAACTACTGTGCAAATAGAAAATCTTAAACAAGAGATTGAGTATCTAAAGAATAAAGTTCTATGTGCTAGTCAAGTTGAGAAAGCTCTTAGGGATGAGTTAGCTGAAAATGAATTTAAGTTGAAGACATTTAAGAATTCCTCTAGTCTATTGCAGTCTTATCATGAGAAAAATCTAGCTAGACCTAAGGCTGCCATTGGACTTGATTATGACACTCTTAAACAGAGGAAAGGCTATGCAGTCATTGAAGATGACATTGTTGTTCAAGAGGAGGTGCCTCAGGTTTTGAAAAAGACTGAGAATCCAATATTTAAAACACCAACACTTGAGATTGATGAGGATGCCTTACTCATCAAGCAAATGTTGGAGGATGAAGATGAGGCACAATCAAATGAACAACAAGCATCCTCTGAGAGTAAGAATGTCAAAACCAAAGCCAAGGAGCCAGTAGGAGGTAGACCTAGACTTGAGAAATCTGTAAATTTTGTTTCAGCTGGAAATTATGAGACTAAGAAGAAAGTGACTAATAAGAGACCAAACAGGAATGGCAAATTAGGGATTAACAAAGATAACAACTATGCTTATGTGCCAAATGCCCCTAGGAAAGTTTGTCAAAACTGTTTTAGCTCTAATCATTTGACTCATGCTTGCAAGAAACCATCTGGTAGTGTTGCTAAACCATTCTATGATTGCTCTGTGCCTTTAAGACATAGAGACTCTCCTTTCTGTGATAAACTTGATTGTATGCCATGTAACATGAATGTGATAACTAGTTGTTTTAATTTGAGAAGACAATTCATGGAGGGCTGTATCAATCATAATGTTCACACACACTACACAAGGACAAAGTCTTCAAGTCCTCCTAAAGTTAGGAAGGTACCTCTGTCACCTAAGTCTAAGAACCCTGATTCTAAGACTCCCAACAGTGACAAGAAGACCAACATCAAGAAAACTGATAAGCATGCTGATTTTGATAAAACTGTCACTAAGTCACATGGACCCAAACTCGTTTGGGTACCAAAGGAGAAGTAATACTTTTGTGTTTGCAGGGCAAAGAAAGTAAAAAGAAGGTCATGTGGATTTTGGACAGTGGATGCTCAAATCATATGACTGGTGATATGGCCCTGCTATCACAGTATGAGGAAAAGGCTGGCCCAATGGTTGCTTTTGGAGATGACAGCATTGGCAACACACTGGGATATGGCAAGTTGGAAATTGGAAATGTCATCATTGAGAATGTAGCACTGGTTAAGGGGCTCAAGCATAATCTACTGAGTGTTGGTCAATTCACTGACAGAGGCTTCAAAGTGAACTTTGACAAAGATGAATGTTTGATCACCCACAAGAAGACTGGTGATTTTGCTCTGTCTGGAGTAAGGAAAGGAAGCCTGTTTGTAGCCAATATGGACTCTGCAAGCAAGGACACAATTTGTTGCTTTTACTCAAAAGCATCAAATGAAGACAGTTGGCTGTGGCACAAGAAGCTATCACACCTGAACTTCAAAGCCATTAATTCCCTAGTCAAAAGGGAGTTAGTGAGAGGCATGCCCACACTTGAATTCTGTCAAGAAGGAGTGTGTGAGGCATGTCAAAAGGGAAAAATGAAAAGATCAAGCCACAAGTCAAAAACAGTGACATCTATAACCAAGCCCCTGCAACTGATTCATATGGATTTGTTTGGGCCTGTCAATATTATGTCACTAGGAAGGAAGAAGTATGCTCTAGTGATGGTTGATGATTTTACAAGGTATACATGGGTAGAATTTCTGGCATCAAAGGATGAGGCTCCACAAGTAATCATTGAGCACATAAAGAAAGTTGACAAAGAAGCAAAGGCCATAAATGCAAGTGTGATTGCATTAAGAAGTGATAATGGGACAGAATTCAGAAATGCCATGCTTGGAGCATTCTGCAAAGAAAATGGTATTTCTCAACAATTCTCAGCTCCAAGGACCCCACAACAAAATGGAGTTGTTGAGAGAAAGAATAGGACTCTGATAGAGGCTGCTAGAACAATGCTACTTGATGCAAGAATGCCTACATGTTTTTGGGCTGAGGCTGTGAGCACTGCATGCTACATTCAAAACAGAACCCTCATCAACAAAAACACTGGAAAGACACCTTACAACTTGATGACTGGAAAGAAGCCTACTCTAAAGTATGTTCATACTTTTGGAAGCAAGTGCTTTGTGCTAAAAGATAATTCAGAATATGTTGGAAAATTTGATGCAAAGGCATTTGAAGGAATCTTTCTTGGCTATTCTATGGAAAGAATTGCATACAAAGTTTATGTCATTTGTCAAAAGAAAGTAATGGAGAGCACAGATGTAACATTTGATGACAGCAAACTACCTGGATTAGAAGAAGCCAATGATGAAGATAAAGATCCCTTGAAGTTTGACAATCTAGATGATTCTGATGAGGAGATTGAAAGTGAATCTGAACTCATAATCCAACAAACTCAAGTGAATGAAGAACCTGTGTCAACCAACAATGAAGAAACAAGCGTCCAAGATACACCTGTGAGGAGCGACAACTTCACAGGGGGAGGAAATGTAGATGATCATGATCTAAATGATGAAGCAACATCAAGGATGAGAAATCAATCTGAACATACAAGGAAATGGGATAGATCACACACTGCAGATCAGATAATTGGAAATCCAAATGCAGGAGTAAGGACAAGGAGAGCAACTATAAATGAATGTCTCTATGGCTGCTTTCTATCCCAAGTTGAGCCTAAGAAACTTGATGATGCATTGTTGGATCCTGACTGGATAATTGCT
Source organism: Saposhnikovia divaricata (assembly GCA_036435485.1). Lineage (NCBI taxonomy): Eukaryota > Viridiplantae > Streptophyta > Magnoliopsida > Apiales > Apiaceae > Saposhnikovia > Saposhnikovia divaricata. The sequence continues at coordinate 132,114,079 of CM071599.1, read as the reverse complement.
ATGCAAGAGGAGCTAAATCAATTTGAAAGGAGCAAAGTATGGGAACTAGTGCCTGCACCAAAGGATAGAACCGTTGTTGGAACTAAATGGGTTCTAAGGAATAAGATGGATGAAAATGGTGTAGTCATAAGAAACAAAGCAAGGTTGGTTGCAAAAGGATACTCTCAACAGGAAGGTATTGACTATGATGAGACCTTTGCCCCTGTTGCTAGACTAGAAGCCATCAGAATTTTCTTGGCATTTGCTGCACATTCTAATTTCAAGGTCTATCAAATGGATGTCAAGAGTGCATTCCTGAATGGGGAGTTGGAAGAAGAAGTATATGTGCAACAACCACCTGGCTTTGAGGATCCACAGTTTCCCCACTTTGTCTACAGATTACTTAAAGCATTGTATGGACTCAAGCAAGCTCCTAGGGCATGGTATGACACACTATCACAATTTCTACTGGAGAATCAATTCACTAGAGGCACACTGGACAAGACACTGTTCTACAAGAAACATGGTGATGATATTATCCTAGTTCAAATCTATGTGGATGATATCATATTTGGCTCTACAAATGAGAAGCTGTGTGAAAAATTCTCTAAGCTCATGCAAAGCAGATATGAGATGAGTATGATGGGAGAATTAACATTCTTTCTTGGACTGCAAGTTAGTCAAAGGAAGGATGGCATTTTTATAAGTCAAACCAAATACATTAAAGATTTACTGAAGAAATTTGATTTGGAAGAATGTTCACCTGCAAAGACACCCATGGCCACTGCCACCAAGTTAGATGATGACGCTAAGGGCAAAAAGGTAGATATCTCAATCTACAGAGGCATGGTTGGTTCTCTACTCTACCTCACTGCTAGTAGGCCAGATATCATGTTTGCTACATGCTTATGTGCAAGGTTTCAATCAAACCCAAAGGAATCACACATGATAGCAATAAAAAGGATCTTCAAATATCTGAAAGGCACACCAAACTTGGGGTTATGGTATCCTAAGGACACAGGGTTCAATCTGGTTGGTTATTCTGATGCTGATTATGCTGGATGCAGAGTGGATAGGAAAAGCACATCAGGTAGCTGCCAGTTTCTTGGACAAAGGTTAGTCTCTTGGTACAGCAAGAAACAACAATCTGTGTCAACTTCCACAGCTGAAGCTGAATACATAGCTGCTGGAAGTTGCTGTGCTCAAGTGCTTTGGATTAGAAACCAACTTAGAGATTATGGACTTGTGTTGGAAAGAATTCCTATCATGTGTGACAACACAAGTGCAATCTCTATAGTTGCCAATCCTGTCAATCATTCTAGGACAAAGCACATTGACATCAGATATCATTTCATTAGAGAACATGCAACTAATGGAACCATTGAGTTGCATTATGTTCCCACAGAGAAACAACTAGCTGACATATTCACTAAGCCATTAGATGAAGCCACCTTCACAAGGTTGGTTAGTGAGATTGGAATGCTGAATTCTTCAAATTCTGGCTGAGTGAATATATCAACTAGATTGTTGTAGCAGTAAATACTTACCTTATCAAATGCTCAATATTTTTAAAGTAAGTATTGGCTGGAGTATGATGTATAAATATTCCAATGCTGCACATGTTGAAAATCATACTTATGTAGCTTGAAATTTCTGTAAAAATTTTGAGTAAACCACTATTTAATTTGGTAGAATATTCGTCAATGAATATTTCTAGTAAATTTTAAAGGATAGTGGAAATTGAATTTTATGAGTGAAAAGTACAGTTCGATAAGTCAGACTTCTCGAATGGTTCATTGTTATGTCTTGGCTCGAGTTCTCGAATAGGCCTATCTAGAACCCTCTTGAGTTCTCGAATAGTGTCTTTTAGAGAAATCGAATAACACACTTTGAGTTCTCGAATAGAGTATTTTAGTTCTCTAATGATAGAGTTCTCGAATACTGCATTTGAGTTATCGAATCATTTGAAAAGGCTGATTTTTCGCTGACACTTAATCGCTTTTTGGATTTATATTCAAACCTTCATTTCACTCATAAAAATATATTCTTAACTTTGAATTATTTTCTGAGTTAAATCACTGCCAGCTGTGAGTTAAAAACTGCCTGAGATATCGAATAAGCCTTTCTTGACTTCTCGAATAGTTGTTTCATACTTCTCGAATGACTTGTCGCTACAGAACACTTATCTATCGACAACTCAAGACATTCATATATATATATACAACTTCACAACTATTCAATTCATTTCGTTCGATTTCTCAAGCACCTCAACTCCTGAAACCTCTGAAAAACCCTAACTGCGAATTTCTTCTTCAATCCTAATTCTCTTCTCTTCTCTACCCAAATGGCAAACACTCAACTCACCATACCATCCCAAACTAATTTCATCGCAATCTCCAGTGATGTGGAAGCACCGAATGCCAATTTCAAGTGCTTTGTTCGGTGGTTGTCTGAATCATACATCAAGAGTGCGCTCTCAGCCAACCCAACTCTGTACATAGATCTATTGGAACAATTCTGGAGGACTGCTACTGTGGAGGTCATCGCTCTTGAGAATGCTATCACCTCTTATATTGTTCACTGCAAGATTCAAGGAGAGGATATCACTATCACCACTGCAGACATGAATCAAGCCTTGAATATGCAGCAAGAGACGTATGATGCTCTGGCCTCCAATGATGAGTTGGAAGGATTCTTTGACTTCATCAACTACTCTGATACTATCAGGCTGGGAAAGTTGAATAGGAAGTTCTTGAGGAAAGAATGGAGCTTTGTATTTGCTACACTCCTTCAAGTATTCACTGCACGGAAATCAAGCTTTGATCAGATTAGTACACCCGTGCAGCAGCTTGCCTATGCCTTGGCTCATGGGAGAAAGATAGATGTTGGACTTCTCATCCTACAGGAACTCTATGGGAGACTTGGTCAGACCACAGCCAAGAGAGGTAATGAAATTTTCTTTCCTCGCTTTATTCAATCAGTGCTTAACTTTAAAAATGCTTCTTTGATTGAATTGCCTGGAGTAGATAAGAGTAAAATAGGCTATCCTAGGTCCATGACCAAACTCATTTTTGGTAATTTGGAGACTAGGAATGATGTGGATGTAAGACTTAGCATAACTCCCCACATGGAGGGTTTGTTTAGGTCTTACCCCCACAACATGCCAATATTTGATTCAAAATCACAGTTAGCACAGCCTAAGCAAGGAGAACAAAGTGCTAACCCAAGGCCTGCTAACCAACCCCCTCAGCCAAACACTCTATCCAGCAAAGAGCCAACTGCATCATCCTCTCAAAAGGGTGATGTTAGTAAAAAGAAGAGAAAACAGGTTGCTTCTGAACCCTTAGAAATCTTAACTGAAGCAGCCTTGGCTGTAGAACTAGGGTTAGAAAGTGAGAAACCTGAGTCACCTATCATAAGCCTAAAGAAGAAGAAGAAGTCTAAAACCACCTCTTCAGTCACTCAAATGGCTGAAGTTGTAAAATCAGGGGCACACAGCTCACTAGATGTATCCTCTCAACAGGATGCATCTATAGAATCAAGCATCCTCCCCAATGCACCTATCTGTAAAGAGTCAGCACAAGGGAGTGATAAGGCTGGCACAACACTGAGTGGAGAGCACATCATAACTGAAACTCCCTCTATTTCTCAGGGGGAGTTGCCAAAATCTTGTCTACAACACACTTCTCTTTCAGAATCTACCACTCATATTTCTTTGAAGCCTGCAACTCAAGCAATTGAGGAGCAAGGCATTGATCATCAAGAATTCTTTTCCTTTGATGAGCCAATGAATTCAAGTGACTTGGTGCATGACACCTTGCTCACCACCCAGGTACCACATTTGGATGGTCAGGGAATGCATGCTGGGGCATATCCTAATGACACCATCACAAACACAGAGGATTCACTAGTTCTTACTAGAGACTCTGTGCCTGTGTCAACTACTGTTGTAACTCATCCCACTTCTGTGGAGACAACAGTAGTAGAGTCTGTTCATCCGGTTGCAGAAGTTGCATCTGTAACTGAGGAGCCTAGCAAGCCTAGCTCTAGCTCTAACTTTTTGTCTCAATGGCTGAAGCCTGTGCAACATGACAGTGCTTCAGGATCAGGGTCTGTTCCACCACAATTGACGGTTGAAGCACTTCAAAGCTTAGTTGTGGATCAGATCCCTGAGTTCACAAAAATTGCTCAGCACCTTCTCACTGCAAACATGCCCAATCCAGACTATGAAGCTATTCTCCTATGTCACAAAGAGGATGTAGAGCTACAGAAGGAGAAGATCATAGATGAAACTGAGAGAGATGGGAATATCGATGCTTGGCTGCAAGGAACCAATTCAATCCCTCTCTCAGAAGGTCTCCAGTATCTTAGAGAAGAGTACATCACTTCACTAGGGTCCAATGCCAAATCTCTCAACCCTACTGATGTGTTTGAAGCAGTGAATGACAGCTATAAAGGCATTCTCAAGGCTGCACACTATCTTGGTAAAGGCTTAAAGACAGAAATTAATGAAGTGTGTTCAGCTACAACCAAGGAGGTGCATGAGATCAAGAGGACTTTTGATGCTAAATTCCCTCAATTGGAGACTGTTCTCAAGGACATTCGAACCTGCAATGCTACTTGCACCAGGATGGACAATGGTTTGGCTATTCTCAAGGATGCTGTCACAGGTCTGGGGCACAAATTTCAATCCTTATCAGATCAGACAACTGATGCCAATGCCATGCTCAGGACCCTCTTTGCAAATCAATATGGAGACAAGCTGGTCACTGAGGTTCCTGTGCATGAGATGTCAAGGTTCGAAGTGCAGAGACTAAAGGATCAATCCCTATCTGGTTTTAAGGCCAATGAACTCTTCATTAAAGTGGATACTCTTGAAAAGGAGGTAGTCTCTCTCCACAAGTCCAATGCTCATCTTACAGACACTATGACAACTCTGACTGAGCAGTTGAACACTCAAGCCACCACCACAGCTGATGTTCTTCTGCATCAACAATCAATGTTGTCTGCAATGATGAAGCACATGGGTCTCCCTCTACCTGATGAATCTTCAACTCCAAAGGTGCCTCCTACAGTCCCTGTGTCTGTCAACAAGCCTAAGGGGGAGAAGAGGATATCAAAGAACTCAAATCCAAAGGGGGAGAGACCACTAGAAAAGGGCATCAAGATCACTGAGGGTGGCCATCAGAGAACTTTGAAATCTACTACTCATGTGCCTGGAAAAGGAAAGGACAAAGTTGATGAGCCTCCCACTTCTCTGCCAGTTGTCACTCTACCAACTGTGCACATCACTACTCCTGATGGTCAAAGGCAGTCTATCACAACCACAGTGGTTGCAGGGAGTATGCCATCTGACAAGCCTCGAATCTCAATATCTAAGAGTGCCAAGCCAGTAGAAGTGAAGGTGGTCACTGAGGCCAAGCTACAAGAAATTGCAAACTCAAATGTCTATCATGATGATGCATTCTTGGAGTTTCTGAAAGTCTCTAGAGAACAGGCTGGTGATGCTCTGCTATATCATGAGAGTTTGAAGAGTCAGATTGACTGTCTCACTGTAGTACCAAGGAGGCTTAATGATCTATGGCTCAAGGAGATATTGATGGTAGGAAAGAACAAGATATGGCACTTAACCATCAATACTCTACAGAGTCTAAAGCACTCAGAAGTGAATGTGCTCCTTGGACTAATTGAGAAGGGAAATGAGAACAACAAGAGTCTTCATGATGAATTGAGGAATGGTCAACCTTCAAGGCTACCTGAAGTTTTCACAGATCCTAGAACTATTATCTACCAGGCTGGAACAAGAATTGAAGATATCAAGCAGCTGGTCATTCCTAAGCATCTAACTCCTCAAAATAAAAATCTCATCATAGCCATCATTGAGAAACTGATCAAGAAGAAGGGATCAAGAACAGCAGAAGAATTAGAAGCTATATCTTATCTCAGGTCATATATTGCAACTGGCATTGTATCTGAGACTGCTAAGTTCAACCCAAGCAAAGATCAAGACAAGGATGAAGATAAAAGTGATGGAAGGAGAAGACATCACAGGAGTAATAAGGGTGATGAAGACAAGAAGAAGAAGAAGGATGATGAGAAGAAGAAGAATGATGATGATCAAGGTAAAGGCTCTGAGAGGAAAAGTGGAAGACAGCAAGCCTCAGGCATTGCTGACAGTAACCTCACCACAACACAAGACTCTAAGTCTAGGGTGAATGCTGCCAGTAGTGACCTTTCAAAATTTGCATCTATGGCTTCTGCAACTGTCTTGCCACCTCAAGAAGAGAAGAAGATTCAAGTCAAGAAACCATCTGTATGTTTCAAAAAGCAAACTGCTAATGGAATACTACAATGGTCTACAAACAAAGGTCACATACTGCTGCCAAGTAATCATGTAAAAAGAATCAAGTTCAAGCAAGCTGCAAGGAAATCAAAGCCAACCACATCAAAAACCCTGACAATCTATCCAGGCCTAAAACTCCAACCTCTAGATGAAGATTATGATGTAGACCAACTGCAATTTTTGCAAGCTCAAAGAATCTATCATGTTGCCATTGTTGATAATTGCCTTGAGATTAAATATTCTGATGGAAGGGAGGAGAAATTCAAACAAGGAGGATGTCAACACTGGGGCAAGCTATATGACATAGAGAGAATCATTGCACTGTTGAGCTCAGAAGATAAAATGGAGAGAGTATGGAAACTGGAGCTAATTGATTTTGTGAAAATGAAGAGAGATCATGAGGAAAAAGTCAGAAAAGAGTGTTTTGAGAAATGGCTGGCAAGGGAGAGAGAAATTGAGAGACTGGAAAGTGAAGCAGAAAAGCTGAGGAAAAAGGGTTTGTGTAGAGTTCAGTTCAACCCCTACATGGTAAAGTATAGGAGGAGGAATGGAAATCAAGTCAACATCAGAATGAATCTACTCAACCACTATCCTGCAAATATTCTGGAACCAGTACTTGAAGATTTCAAAGACTCAATTTTGCTTGAAGAATTGGATGCTATGGCAGAAATAATAAAAGCTATGGATGAGAATACAAGGAAGGAGAAAGAAAGAAGAGAGAAAGAATATGATGAATTTCAAGCCAAAGCTATGGAAAGGGAATCAAAAGACAATGGCTAGTTCTTCATCATAGGCTGTAAGATTACTCACTCTGTAGTTCTATCCAAATTGCTAATGGAAATTCATACCTGTACTGTCAAGTTTTATCTTTATGTATGATAGGCTTGTTATCAGACATGAAATTGTGACTAAGGGTCTTACTCACAATTTGGGGGAGATTGTTAGTCACAGAGGCATGCCTGAATACATCTAATAACAAGCCCAAGTGGTTTGTAATGCTATGCATTACCTACATGACCTCTTAACTGAGGGAACCTCTAGTTGTAGAGTTTCTACTTGTTTGTACTATGTAATAGGCATCAAATTCTATCTGTGTAACTGTACCTACTAAGTCAAGAATAAAGCTTGAAAGAAGTTCTAAGGTTCATGCCTCAAGCAAGGAAATGAAGACTGTCAAATAATCACAGTTGGGATTTGAAGAATTGAAGAAATGAAGAAATTGCCTAAGTACTAATTCGAGAAGTACATTTGTCTATTCGAGAAGTCTAGCATTCGAGAAGTATGGAGTTCGATATCTCAGAAGACACTATTCGATATCTCTCAATATGCTATTCGATATCTCAGGGATTCGATATGTCAAAATGCTCTATTCGATATCTCAGGGATTCGATATGTCAAAATGCTCTATTCGATATCTCAGGGATTCGATATGTCAAAATGCTCTATTCGATATCTCAAGGAGTCCCAGAGAAAAGAGCTATTCGAGAAGTGATTCGATATGTCAAGATAACACTATTCGAGAACTCAGAGTTATCGATCAAGTCAACTCCAGTTCTCGAATCACTCACTTAGTCACTTCTCGAATACATTCTTGAGGACAAAATACTGAAGAATTGTACAAGTCAGAAACCTGCAACAAGCCAGGATACTTTATTTGACTCTGTCCTATAAAGCATGCTGGAAAGCCTACAAAGAAGCTTGGAGAGATAAGACAAGGGACAAGGAGCTGAAGAAGTGGATCTAAACAGGCTTTTCAAAGTCAAATCTGTAGCCGTTTGGACTCTTACTAAAATGAGATAGACAGACTGGAAAGTGCTTTTGTTTTACCTACCTCATTTGTAGCAAGTGGGTGTATCCATGTCTATAAGGATACAGCCTTACTTCCTTAGCTGTTAAGATTTTGAAGTTTCTCAAAAATACCAAGAAAATATCTCTCTGAGAAAAACGAAGCTGAGAATACTATCATTTGTATTCACAGATTGTAGCAAAATCTTTATCTAATAAAATATTAGATTAAAGTGATATTGTGTTGTGTTTGTCTTTAATTATCCGCATCTTCATATCTCACACACTCATCACTTATCTTGCTGCAAAGATTCAAGAACGAAGAAAAATTCAAGAATCCATTCACCCCCCCCCCTCTGTATTCTTTTACTGTATTCAATACTCAACAGACTCACTAAATCTGCGCATTTCCTACCAATTAGTGATAAGTATTCCGTTGAGAGATTGGTGAACATATACCTAAAGGAGATTGTAGTTCGTCACGGAGTACTTGTTTCAATTGTATCTGATAGAGATGCCCGTTTTACTTCACGATTTTGGAAAAGTTTTCAAGAATGTCTTGGCACGAAGTTAAATCTGAGCACTGCATATCATCTACAGATCGACGAATAAAGTGAAAGGACAATATTTAAACCTCGGAAAAGCACGGGAGCAACCTCATTTCTTTCCTCTTCGTAATATTAAGATTTTGTGCACTTGATTTCAAAGAAAGTTGGGATGATCATTTGCCCCTAATTGAGTTTTCTTACAATAATAGTTATCACTCCAGCATAGGTATGGCACCATATGAGGCATTCGAAGTGGAAGGTAAAGCGATACTGAAAATTTCACCTTGGAAGGGAAATATGAGATTTAGAAAGAAAAGCAAGTTGAGTCCCAGATATATAGGACCTTTTTAGATTCTTAAGAAGATAGGACCACTAGCTTATCAGTTGGCCCTGCCTCCAGACCATCAGCATATTCACGATGTGTTTCATGTTTCTGCGTTAAGAGAATACCATTCTGATTTCAGACATGTTATAACCCACGAGCCAGTGGAGATTCGTCCCGATTTGACATACGAAGAAAAGCCAGTGGAGATCCTAGATTACAAAGTGCAAGAGTTAAGAACTAAGAAAGTAAATTTAGTGAAAGTACTTTGGAGAAACTACCAAGTTGAGGAAGCCACGTGGGAATTAGAAAACGAAATGCGGAATAAATACATGAATTGTTTAGTGCATAGTTTTGATTCCGAGGACGGAATCCTATAAGGGGGGAAGACTGTAATAACCATGAATTTTCGAATTAAATTTCCTACTCGATATTTAAATTTTATTTAAGAACGATGCATTATTATATTTTAATTAGCGTTTGTTTTTTTAAAAAAAAAAGATTTTGAAATTTTATATATTCGTTTTATATTTAGTTATTCATATTTATTATTGTCTACTAAAATTAAGAAAATAGAATTTTTATGTTTATCGTTATTTTGGGTCGAATTTATTTTTTGGAACGATATTAGAGTCTCGTTTTAACTAGTCGGGGGCAACAAAATTATTGATGAGACAGCATTTCATAAAAAACGGGGAACTTTCTTTTCTTAGCCCACGTTTGTTGATCTCTTAGCCCCATGTTTTTGACTTTTATTCTTTTTAAATTATGTAAACAGAACACAAAACAATGTCTTTTATTGATTACAAACCGAGTATATACCATAGCCTATACTTACTTTTTATTCTCTGCAAAAGAAAAGAAAACCGGCAGGTAGTTGTTTTTTTTCTTTCTTCTATGATTTGTTTTGTTCAAATACAATCTTGGTTCTATAATTTTTTTTATATATACATTGTTCCGATTGTGTTCAGTGTTGTAAGGATTTGATTTTTGTGTGAATTGGTTTAAGGAGATGGGAAAACACATGAGTGTGTATTGTGTTACTGGGTTATGTTTTGGTTGGCCGGAGAAGTTGTTTTGGACGGTGTTGGTTGGCCGGAGTTGAGGGGGAGACAGAGAAGACGAGAGGTTGACAGAGATTGGGAGACGACGAGAGATCGTGAGAGACAGGGAGATTGAGTGAATTGTTGGGTTGTGTTGTGCAACCGGAAAAGAAGAAAAAACAGGGAGGAGGGAGAGATTCGGGAGAGACAGTGAAGGCGAGGGAGAAGGGAGAACGAAGAAGAGAGAGAGAGAGAGAGAGAGAGAGAGAGAGAGAGAGAACAGAGAGAGAGAGAGAGAGAGAGAGAGAGAGAGAGACGGAGAGCGAGAGAGAAAGGGAGACGGAATAACAGGGGAGGGGGGAGGTGCACGGCGGCGGTGGAGGCGCGTGGGCCCCATGCGCCGCTGCGATGTCGAATTTCTGTACTGATTAATAAATGGGATAATAAAATAAAAATATATATATATATATAATATATATATATATATATATATATATATATATTAGAGTTAATAATAATAATATAGAGTTAATAACAATATGAATAAAAAGAGATTAAATATTCTTTTTAAAATTAGTTTTAATAATTAAGATATTAGTTTAAAATTTTGAGAAATAAAGAGATATTATTAATAAAAGAGGTTAAATATTTTTAAAATTTGGTTTTAATAATTGAGATAATATTATGAGAATAAATCGAGTTTAATAAAATGGTGATAGATTTATTAATTAAATATTTTGTGACGTAAATTAGAGATTTATTGTTTCGTTAATAAAAGAGTGAATATTAATGAATAATAGCGTAAAATATGGTTTTTATTTAAAAAAGGGTTAATTTCTGATTTTTAGACGGAAATTAGAGATTTAATAATTTGTCGATAAAAAAATGAGTATTTGTGAATAAATAGGATTAAAATACGATATGATTTTAGGGGATTTATAATTATCGTTTCCGGATTATTTAATTAACCGGACCGAGTTAGATTATTTTAGAGATTAAAATCGGAGTATTATTTAATTATTTACGAGATTAAAAAGAGGGTATTAACGTTAATTTCCGTAACCCTTTTTCGTTTTAAGACGGATTTACGGATAATTAATAGGATTTATTTTCGAGATTTAATCCCTGAGTTTGAAGAGAGATTTATTTATCCGGGAATTATTTTCCGTTAATTATCGTATAGATTTTCGAGAGATATTTTATTTAAATATTAAATTAGCGGTTGAGAAGTATTCTATTTTTGACGAAGCGCTTACGTATTTCTGGTTGCCATTTTTAGAGAATAATTCACGAGCCGTAGACCGAAGCCGAGTTCACGGGTAGAGTACAAATTTTATCTACACTTATTTGCACTCCGAAATCGAGGCAAGTTCATTCCTACCCTAACTCTTAGAGATTTGAATTTCTGTTCGTATTATTTCATTCCTTATCTAATTTCGAGCTGTCAATTATGAGATTTAATTATCCTTTTGAGTATTATTTTCTCGTTGCGATATTTTGTTACTGTTAAAATTAGTTTATTTGTGAATTATATCCCTTATAAGCGTGGAATTAATTTCGTTGCTATCGGGTCGATCTCATTAATTCGAGACGACTATTATTATGATTCAGTGAAACTATTCTCATTTATTCGAGATAGTTAAATTTATTCCTTTCAGTCGAATTTATTGTACAAATTCGACAATAATTATTGATTATCTTTTAGTTGGTTCGTCTCTCGAATCAATAAATAAGAGTTATAAAAATTAGGATCGTTAGAGTTTTACTCGTTGATCAAGTGAAAAATATTCTGTTTAACGTTCATCAATTATGGGTATTATAAATATTCGAGGAGTACTATTTGTACAGTACAACTCCAAATTATTTCATTTTAAGACTATCCTCAATATTTCGAGATGGTTGACTTTATTGTCGAGGGTTGGCATCTTGTTCGTGTCAACCAATAAAATATTATTATTGAGAATTTACCTCAGTCCATTGATCGGATTGGTGGAACAATTGAGTCGGGCTGGCAGTCCGCCAGATTTGTAATTGTTTTCATGGAAGAATTATTTCGAGTTATCTGTTCATCAAATATTCGGGAATTCTGTATTCTACTGGTCAAATTTTGGGAAAGAGGCCCATTTTAGAGAAAGAGAGACTTGTGTACCGTTATGCGGACACGAGATATATTGGCACTATGATGCCAGGGTTTAATTAATAATCCCTATGATGCTAGCATTCATACTTTTATATTATATTGTTGATAGCGTATTGTAGTCGTGATCGGGCGAAGTGCGATATCATTGGAGGACGGTATTCCCGGTCGGATAGTTGATCGCCCCACCGAGATACCGAGAGGTGGAAGACCAGTTTATTCTTAAATCATGAGTCAACAGAGTTATATCAATCGAGTCTTTCGAGAATTCTATTTTCGAGATGAGTATTGAGTTATTCGAGTATTCTGCTTTCAAGATGAGTACTGAGTCAAAATCCAGATTTGTGATATTCTATTTATTTTGGGAAATCTTATTATATTTATATACCGAGTAAGAAGAGAACTTGCTGAGCACTGTAGTTGCTCATTCTTGCTTTACAACATTTTTATTCAGCTATCAAGAGGGAAAAAGGCGAGACGTCCAACCAGGGATCCAAGGGAAAGGAGAAAGGTCCAGGCTATGCTGACGAGAACTAGAATGTCTAGCTGGAATCTTTATCTACCTACTTCTGTAAACATATGTAAAATATTATCCCGAGATGTATGATGTCGTATGATAACAATGTGTGAGACTGATCTTGGATTTGCGGAGTGGGACACTTATGCTCCGTTGTATTATATATTTTGCTGTATTACTGTGTAACTTGTGCTACAGGATATTGAGACAATGTGACAACCCGGGTCTCCGGTCAGGGTGGATCTGGGGGCGTCACAGCCCATCATTTATTTTTAAATTCTCTTACATGCTATAAAACATTACTAGCGTAAAAGCCCGTGCAAGGCACAGGCACTAAACTAATTCTCGTCTAAAATGTATACATATATTGAGATAATTTTGTAATTAAAACCATGATAAAAGATAAGATTTTGATTTTATCTCATATTTTTATAATTACTTTGTAAAATAACATACCAATTTCTTGAATCAAATATTTTATAATATGATTAGATTTCTTAAATTCTGGATAAATGTCAATATGATAATTTTCGCATGAATACTTATAATTGCTAAATTATTAATTAGTTTTCAATGACGTGAAATGAACTTCATCAAATTGAACATTTGAGTATAACATAAATAATGATTTTAGTAAAGTCGTCCATGTATAATATAGCCATATGTAAACTCATTTGAATTTGTTGTAAAAAATTGATCGTATATGTAAGACTATACTTTGAGACATATTACAAAATCTCGTAATATTGAGTAAAAGTCATCCTTGTGGTTGTCTCGATCAATTTTTTGTAACATATATATTTATACATTTTAAACTCAAATGTTAAGTTTTAGTTTAATATTTATTACACAATATCGAAGTTCTATTAATAATTGGGTAAACTGAAACATGTTTTATATTATAAATTCAAATTATTTTTTTAACTCAACTTCAAATTTTTCCAATTTTTTTTAAATCTATGTAAAATATGATTAAACGACCTTAATGACCCGTACATCTATATGAAATCTAAAATTAAATTTTTTTTGATTTCATTGTATACTGATCTAAGTATATGTTATAATTTAACCGTATGTATTATATTGATCAATTTACTATATTATGTCAAAATTCATATGTATCATACTTTGTAGTCGAGTGATCATGTTTTTAACAAAATTTCATTTAGTTTTTTTAGATGTTTAAATTTTTATGTTTTTGACCAATCATGCATTTAAATCATTAAAAGTCAAAATAGTTGGTTAACCAAAACCTTCTAATATAACTCAAATGTTTAACATTTTATATACCTAAAAGTTATTTGATGCAATTATTAATTATGTACGATTTGATAACTAAAATTCACATATTTCTTAAAACCAAATCTTATTTTTTTCTTAATAATTTAATATCTACATGGAATCGAATGTTAATAAATTCTTTTTTTGGACTCGGTTACATTTATGTATAATCTAAAATTTTATTTTTTTATATCAATCATTTAGAATGACAAAAGAGAATTGTAGGATATGCTCAATCGATTTATTATTATTATTTATAATTTTATGTTATCCAGTATTTTAGAAATAATATAAATCAACATTTCATTTACTCAAAATTAAAAATATAGAAAAGGATGAGACACGAAGAGAAGATGTGGTTTATCTTATTTGATTTTTAAATAAAACTCAAAACTAAGTGTAGCACAGTTGGTTATGTCATAAGTTTGATAAGTGAAGGTTAGTGGTTTAATATATAAGTAATATATTCCTGTTATATAAATGACACTTTTTAGGAAGGAACGAAGTAGGTGAAGGATCTAATCCACCTGGTAAGGGAAAAGAGAAAGCGACTTAGAAAAAGAAAATGTTTCTTAGAGGAACTATATGTAAAGTGTGTAAAAGATGTTTTTGGTAATAGCATGGTGTATGTATAATTGCAAGAGTAGAACTGTATCTTTTGTCAGTACTTTTTTATAAAATCTTTCATGACGATCCCGGGTTAAAACTTTTTGTCTTGATGACGTAATTGTATATGTAAAGTTGCATTTTTTTCGTTTATTTGTGTTTGTTTTTTAATATAAATTTAAGAAATGCCTTTAGTGGAAAATTTATAAGTAAATGTTTTATGTTACAGTATTTATTATACATGATATACTTGAAACATGTTGTTACATAATCACCACGTTTATCTATCTTTTTTATTAGGTAACTTAACATCTTTTTTATATTTAAATAGTTTATAAATTTTTGTTTTGGGATTTTAGGTTGGTTTTTTTAATTTATTTACTATACGAATCTATTTCTTTTTCAAAACACGTAAAACATAAATGTAAGTTTTTTTATATACTCATCTAAATATTATTTTTTTTAAAGAAATTTTATGCGATATTTGTTTGTTTTGTAAATTAGATTCAAAAGATTAGTTTAACATATTTTTTTTGGGGTGGTATTTTTTTTTTATTTTCTTAAATTTTATATGATATACTTAAACCATGTTGGTACCATATTGATATTAGTATTTTTTTATTATTTTGTAATTTAACATACGTGGTAATCAAAGAATATTTTAGAGTTTTTTGGTATTATTTTTTTTACATGTATTTAACATACGTAGTTATCTAAGAATTATTTAAAACAATTTGTTATTATTTTTTACATGTGTGGGTTTTTATCCTTAGGTGTTTTTGAACTTTTTTTTTAAAATATATATGGTATTAATATTTTTTTCATTTGTTTGAAATTTGATATTTTTGTTTATATATTTTTATTTATTTTTGGGATATTTATGTGAAAACATGTTATACTAATCATTTTTTATTGTACTTTTTTTATTTTTTTCTGTTAGTTTTTATTATTTTATATGCATTATTTTAGAGTTTTTCTGCATTTTAGTTTTTTAAATTTTTTTTGTCTTTTAAAATTATTGTTTGTTTTGTAGGTCATATTTTGTTGAATCCTGTGTCATTTTCAAACATCACATGTTTTTTTATTTCATTTTTAATGTTAGAAATGTTTGTACTTTTTCTTTAAAAGAATTGTGTTTGTATTTATTTATTCTAAATTATATTATAGTTTGTTGTGAATTTTATTTTTCTAAAATTATTTTATTTGTTTTCCTGTCAACAAAAATGAAAAAATTCGTTTGCTTCTTTTTTTTAAATAAAATTATTGTTTGCTTTGTAGATTATATTTTGTTGATATTTGGTATCATTTCCAAGCATCAAATTTTTTTTTTCAATATCTTGATATGCCATGTATTATTTTTAGATATTTTTGTTTGGCTTGTAAATAAATGTTAAATTTTTTTAAAAGATTTTTCTGTTGAAAATCTTATGGTATGCTTTATTTAAGTAGTTTGTTTTATATATTATTGAATGTAATTTGTGATTTATCTATATTAATTGTTTCTACAATTTGTTTTTGTTTTTTAAATGAAGGAAATACTGTGATTTTATTAATATTTTAATCAATCAAACATTTTTAATGAGTCAAGTAAACATTCCAACTATAAACAATATAAAACAATAATTTTTATGAAGTAAAACCATAATACAATCATATATGAAGAAAATACATTTTTATTTAATGGGTGTAGTTTGAAATTAGTGTATTAGCTATCATACCATCAAAATCCCCTTACCCAATTATATATAGGGTATAATTGGATTTTTTTCATTAGCTAGGGAATTATAAATTGTATATTTAATAGAATTTTATGCTTTGCTAAGGAAAATAAATCAAAAAATTACTAAATATATCACATTTTTCCTCATTTTTATTTTTTTTGTAAATATAAGTTTTTTTGGATTTTGTTGCATTTATACGGTCTTTTGAAATTAGAAGTTTCTAATTTAGAAAAATACGATCATCTCAAATGGTACATTGTGTTTTACGCTTTTACTTACCTTATTATTCTTCCCTATTTTCCGATCCTTCTCCTTCATATTTTCATGGTCCTTCTTTCTTCTTAATTATTTGTTCAATTTTTGGTTTACAAAATCAATTCAAACAACTCAAAACTTACCACAATCAATTTGTGTGTACATATAGATAGAGGAAACGAATTACGAGAATACTTTGATGATAAATAGATCGATTAGAGTTAAACTCGAAGGTTATTTCATGATTAACAAATAAGAGTTGACAATAATTGAAGTTGATTTTGGTTACTCTTGGTTGCTTCGGATTTATTTATTAAAAAAATTAAAATTTTATCTAAAATATGTATACATGATTGCGGAGAGATAACGGTTATTTTTCAGGTTGATTTTGGTTATTTTGGTGTTTTGTAGGTCATGAAAAAGTTGTAATAGGTGGATTTTAGTTATTTTTGGTGGATTGTGAAGAATTTAAAATTGATTTAAGTTGATTTTGGTTGTTTTATTCAGTTGAGTTACATTAATTGAATTGTATTGTGCAATGAGTTGCAACTTCGTATACGATTAATGCAATTTACTATTGAAACAAATACGTTTTAATTATTTTAAAATTGCATTTGCGGTTAGGTTGGGCTGCATTTAGTTGATATGTGTTGTTTATTAAGTTACATCTGATTAAGGAGCGATTAATTTGTATTATACACCTCGTTATGTAATTAAATACAATTTCGACTATTTTTAAAATTAAAGTTTCATAGCAATTGATTTTGGTTGATTGGAATCGCAAACATGGTTGTAAAGTTGCAAATCGTATTTTTTGTAAAAAAATATATTTAAAAATCATATTTCTGCAAGCGTAAACGAAAAGTGACGTATTTTTACAAATTTTTTTTAAAAAAAAAACCATATTTTTGTAAAAAAAAAAAAACTCTAAATAGAGAATTGGGGAGTTTCTCGGATTTTTTTTGAGGATTTGGACAATTTTTATAATTTTATAGTAAAAATATAATTTTTCAATGATATAATAATTAAAATGTGAAATATCGTATTTATATTTATATTTATATTTCTATTTTTTTTAATTTTTTCAATCTTAAAAACCTTTTATATCAATTTTTTATAATTATTACATATCTATCTATCTATACTATATTATAATATCTGAAATTAACCTTAAATCTGTAACAATTATCTACACATTGTCTCCAAAATGAGTGAGAGTTTTGTCTTGTTCATGTGACAAGTTTGTTTATAAGTCTATTCTGTCGTTAGTTCTTTAAGTAATGGAGCATTCAAAATCAAAACTGGAGGAGCTGTATTCAAGGTTATCATTGGATGATGAGGGGGAAGGTGGGGGTAGTAATTGGAAAAGTGAATGGACAAGGAAATAAATAAAGTTTCAAGAAGAAGGTTTATAACGGAGAAGAAGGTGAATTTTGGGGCTATGCAAAATGTGATGGCGGATTTGTGGAGGCCAAAGGAGGGAGTCGAGATTCATAATTTAGGGGGAGATAGATATTCATTTGTTTTCTATCATAGTATGGATCTGAAGAAAGTGTTGGAAGGAGGACCATGGGCTTTTGAACAGAATGCATTGGTATATAGAAGAATGATGGAAACAGAGGACCCACAAGAGATACAACTGAATGATATGGACATATGGGTGCAGGTTTATGACATTCCAAGGGGTTTTGTTTCGGAGAAGGTGCTGGAAAGCGTGGGAAACTTTATAGGTGAATATGTGAAAATGGATCCCGAGAACTTTAATGGGGGATGGAAGCAGTTTGTTCGAATAATAGTAAAAATGAATGTTCAGAAACCATTGAAGCGAAGGATGAAAATTAAAAGAGAAGGTGGAGAATGGAGCTGGATAAATTTCAAATATGAGCGATTGAGTTCTTTCTGTTTTGTTTGTGGGATATTAGGCCATACGAAGCGAGATTGTGAAGTGGTTTATGCACATCCGAATAAGGAAGTTGATAGAGCTTATGGTTCGTGGTTGAGAGCACAAAATAGAGTGTCGAAGCAGAGTGTAGGGTCAAAGTGGCCGAGGAACGGGGCTGGTAATGGTGGTAGAACAGGGTATGGCGGTGAAAATGGGGCACCGACGGCGAGAGGTGCAGAGGAGAAAAATAAGGCTAAATTTGTGGAGAATGAGGGAGTGTTGCGAGAAGTTAGGAGTGATGATAGGTTGGTTGTGGTAAAAGTGAGAGATTAGGGGGATGGGATAATGGAGAATGACAGGCGGGTTAATTCAAATTTGAATGACATGGAGGATAAGGAAAGTGAGGAGGAAATTTTGGGGAATGAATTAAAAAGAAAAAGAGTTAATGTAGAAAATAAAAGTAACGAGAGTGGGCATATGAATATGCAAATGGATGGGCCAGTAGTGAGTGATGGGCTGAATATGGTGGTAAGAGGGAATGATATGGATCTAAAAAACTTGTTAGCGGCGGGTTCTGTTCCACAGGCCCGCCTAGGATTATGAGTCTCCTTGCGTGGAATTGTCGTGGGCTGGCCAACCCACGGGCAATTCGGTTTCTAAAGGAAACCATCAACCAGGTCCGGCCTAGTATTGTTTTTTTGTCAGAAATTTTAGTTAAAAAGAATAAAGTAGAGAAAGTGTGTAAAGCTCTTCATTTTACAAATTGTTTCGTGGTGGAACCTCAAGGGCATGGAGGGGGGCTTGCGCTGCTATGGAAGAATGAAGGGGGTGGAAATAAAAGGTAGTTGCAATCATTATATTGATTTTGAAGTATACTGTGAGCAAATAGGGAGGTGGAGATATACGGGTTTTTACGAGTGTCCGGAGAGAAGTAGACGTAGAGAATCGTGGGATCTCATACGAGGTTTAGCAGACATGTCGCCTATGCTTTGGTGTATAATCGGGGATTTTAATGATATGATGTTTGGTTTTGAGAAGCAAAGGGGACATGCTCAACCAAGGGGATTGTTAGAGGGGTTTACGGAAGTAGTGAATGATAGTGGTTTGATGGATTTAGGGTTTAAGGGAAGTGAGTTTACTTGGGAGAGATCTAGGGGGAGGTTTGACTGGGTGAGGGAAAGGTTGGATAGGGGGTTTGCAAATTATGAATGAAAGCGGATGTTCCCGTTGGCTGAGGTGCACATAATGGAGGTGTCTACGTCGGATCATATGCCGTTGATTTTACAGTTGAAAAGAATGGTGTATGTGCCTAAGAGGAAAAGGTTTTGCTTTGAAAATATGTGGATTCAGGAGATAGATTGTTATAATATTATACGGGATAGTTGGAATGTTGAAAATGCTAGGAATATTCTGGAAAAGATGCAATATTGTAGTATGAAGTTGGAAGAGTGGGGTAGGGGAAAGGTGAAAGAGATGCAAATAAAATGAAGAAGTGTCGAGGTGAAATGCGGAAGTATAGGTCTAGGCGAGATGCAGATGGAGTTCAAAGATATGATAAGTCACGGGATGAATTCTTAAAGTTACTAGAGCAGCAGGAAGTGTTTTGGAAACAAAGGGCGAAACAATTTTGGTTAAGAGAGGGGGATCAAAACACCCATTTTTTCCATACTTATGCCTCGGGTAGAAAGCGAAATAATCAGCTGAGAGGTTTGATGGATAAGCATGATGAATGGAAAGAAAATGAAGAAGATATTCAAGGTATCATTGTAGATTATTTCACTGATTTGTTTAAAAGGTCGGAAGAATTGGATGGGTTGACAGATCAGGAGAGATTGAAACAGGTGACTGAAGAGCAAAATGAAATGCTGAAAGTATAAATAACGGAGGAAGAAGTCAAATTGGCAGTTTTCTCTATGTATCCAGAAAAATCACCAGGAGTAGATGGATTAAATCCAACGTTTTTTCAGACATATTGGGGTGTAGTAGTAGGCGACGTGGTGGAGTTTTGTAGAGATTTTTTTAGTACAGGGACATTGCTGGAGGGGATTAATAGAACTTTAGTGTGTCTTATTCCGAAAACTAAACAGCCAAAGAAAATGACGGACTTGAGGCCTATTTCGTTATGTAATGTCTTGATGAGGATATTGTCCAAGATTTTTGCAAACAGGTTAAAGGAAATATTGCCAGGAATAATTTTGGAAAAGGAAAGTGCGTTCGTCGAGGGAAGGCTACTTACTGACAATGCATTAGTAGCATTCGAGTTAAATCATTATATTAAGAGGAGGAGGCAGGGGAAGAATGGAGTTGATGGGCTAAAGGTTGATATATCTAAAGCATATGACAGATTAGAATGGGGTTTTATAGAGGATATGTTAAAAAGATTTGGTTTTAAGAATATGTGGATTGATAGAATAATGGCATGTGTAAGAACGGTGTCTTACAATTTTTTACAGAATGAGGTGGAGTTTGGGGAGGTGAAGCCGGAGAGAGGGATTAGACAGGGGGATCCCATATCCCCGTATTTATATATTCTCTGTGCGGAAGGGTTTAGTTCGATTATGAGGAGACATGAAGATTGTGGGCTAATCCATGGGTGTCACACTTATTGTATGCAGATGACTGCTATCTATTTTTTCGAGCAACGGAGGCGGAAGCTAGAGTAATCAAGAATGTTATAATGAGGTACAAGAGGATATCAGGGCAGGCTATTAACTTGGTAAGTCGAGTATAATATCCAGTCCAAATTCGAAAGGAGATATAAGGAGTAGAGTGTGTGATATTCTTGGTATTGAAGAGGTGATGGAACCAGGGAAATATTTAGGAATTCCAATGAGGGTGGGGAAGAATAAGAATGAGACTTTTAATTTCATAAGGGATAGGGTGAGTCAGAAATTGCAAGGCTGGGGGCATAAACAAGTTTCAATGGCAGGTAAGCTTACGTTATTAAAAAGTGCAGCTCAATCATTGCCTAACTTCTGGATGAGTCTGTTTTTGATACCGAAGGAGATTATTAACAGTATTCAAAGGCAAATGAATTGTTATTGGTGAGGTAATGGAGGGAGTAATAGGGGAATTAAATGGTTGGCGTGGGAAAAGATGTGTAAGCATAAGGGAAGTGGGGGATTAAGTTTCAGGGAGTTAGAGAAGTTTAATTTGGCGATGTTGGTGAAACAATCGTGGCGCCTAATAAATAATGAGAATTCTCTAGTGACTAGTATATTGAAGGCAAGGTATTACCCGGATTCTGAGTTCATGGATGCTCAGCTAGGCAATAACCCTAGCTACATGTGGAGAAGTATTTTGGCCTCGCAAGAGGTGATAAGGCAGGGGTGTAGAAGGAGAATAGGAAATGGAGAAAGTACAAGAGTGTGGAAGGTGCCATGGTTACCTAGTATAGAAAATGGTTTCTTAACTACAGATATGCCAGTAGAACTTGAAGAAATTGTGGTTAAGGGTTTGATGAGGACTGATGCTAGAGGATGGGATAATGAGGTGGTAAGGGATATTTGTAATGAGCGTGATGCAGAGTTATACAAAGAATTCCTATTCCTATGGTTGATAAGCAAGATTCGTGGTATTGGATGTTTGAAGAAACAGGAGTATTTACAGTAAGGAGCTGCTATAGGAGGCTTCAAGGTTAGAGTATAGATGCATATGAGAAGATTTGGAAAAATATATGGTCTTTGAAATTACCAGGGAAAGTAATAAATTTTATCTGGAGAGCATGTCAGGATTGTATTCCAACGAAGGTGATGC
This sequence comes from Saposhnikovia divaricata, assembly GCA_036435485.1. NCBI lineage: Eukaryota > Viridiplantae > Streptophyta > Magnoliopsida > Apiales > Apiaceae > Saposhnikovia > Saposhnikovia divaricata. The sequence goes on along the minus strand of CM071599.1, from coordinate 132,091,904 downwards.
TTGTGTCTAGGAAAGTTGAAGTCGATTTGCAGTGTCCATGGTGTAGAGCAGATAGAGAAGATCTGGTACACGTAATTTTTAATTGTGTGTTTGCTAGAGGAGTATGGGAGGAAAGTAACATGGGTAGACTGGTTCAAGTGGACCAGCAAGAGAGTTTTCGTGAGGTATTTCATAGAATAGTGAGTAATGGTACAAGAGAACAGGTTGCTATGATATCGATGTTGGCGTGGAATATTTGGAACAGAAGGAATTGCTGGGTGTGGGATAAGATAAATAAGTCAGTGTTCGGGGTAAAGGCTACTGCAATAAGCATGCTGAGTGAATGGAGGAGAGCCCAGAATGAGAGAACGAGAGTTGTACCAGGAGCTCAAATGACAGTGAGAAGATGGAGGAAGCCAGAGCAGGGATGGGTAAAAGTGAATGTGGATGCGGCTACCTTTGCAGAAACAAACGAGGTTGGGGTTGGAGCAGTAATTAGAGATGAGCATGGCAGTTTTCTGAGAGCAAGGTGCAGAAGGGTGAGTTTAAATATGGATCCAAATGAGGCAGAAGCGCTGAGCTTAAAAGAGGCGTTATCCTGGGTGAAAGAGCTTGGATATGATAAGTGTGTGTTTGAGACGGATGCAAAGAACTTAGCTGATGCGTGTAAAGGGAGAGGTGGACGGTCTTTCTTTCATACTATCGTTGAAGATTGTGTGGAAATTTGTAAGCACTATGATAGTGTGCTAATTAATTTTATCCATAGATTTGCGAATGAGGTATGTTAGCTAGAGCGACACATTCTATGTCAGAAGTGGTTGAGTGGGTTGATGTACCTCCGGAGTTTGTTTCGGAGACTATTTTGTTTGAGTCATTTTAATGGAATGCAAGTGTGTATTTTCAAAAAAAAAAATATTATAATATCTGAAATATTGAAAGTTTGGTTGGTCGGTGGTCGGTACGGTATTTTATGTTTTTATCTAATTACCCTTACTCAATTTTTTATACCAATTACTTAATTACCTTTACATAATAATTTGTAATAGGTACGGTACTTTGTATTTTTACCTAATACCCATACTCATTTTTTTACCCATTATTTAATTATCCTTACTTAATAATTTATAGTATTACTTATTTATTTTTACTTAATTATTTATATTTACCAATAACTGATCAGTTTCCTTTTTAATGTAAAACATGTTACCTTCAATAACTAATTAATTTTCTTTTTATATTTAATTAATGATAATTAATCGAGTACCATTTTTAGCTAAAACGTTATATCTTTCATATATTTTCTAAGTATAATCCCTCATTTATTTAATTATTTATATTTAGTAATAACTGATCAATTCCTTTTTTCATGTAAAACATATTAAGTTTAATAACTAATCAAATTTTTTTTATTTTTTTTACTTATTAATAATTAATCGAGTATCTTTTTATCTAAAACGTAACATCTTTTCTAAATGAGATCCCTCATTTTTTTAGAAATGTCACGCCCAATATATTTGTAATTATTATCAAATCATGTAATTTAAAAATTTAAATACAAAATTCATGTCTTAAAAAATTTAATTTAAATTAAAAAAACACTTAATTACCATTACTTAATAATCTATAGTATTATTTATTTATATAAATATTTATATTTATTAATAACTAATGAATTTTTTTTTCATGTAAAACATGTTACCTTTAATAAATTTTCAATTTCCTTTTCATTTTTAATTACTAATCCGAGTACTTTTTTTAAACTAAAACACATTATCTTTTCTTTATATTTATTAATAACTAATCAATTTTCTTTTTCAGATAAAACATGTTACCTTTAATAACTAATCAATTTCATATTTATATTTAATTACTAATAATTAACCTAGTACCTTTTTTATTTAAAATGTATCATATTTTCTATATTTTCTTCTAAAATATCTCATTTTTAGAAATATAGTGGGTAATATATATGTAATTATTATCAAATCATATAACTTAAAAATTTAAATATATAAAATTCATGTTTTAAAAATTTTAATGTAATTAAAAAAAATCCATATAATAATATGACACGGTTTTAAGCTAATAAATTTAATGTACCAAATAGATACAATTCCTCGTTGAGGATTTATCTCTTATCATTTCAATTTTTGAATTCAATTTTAGGTCATGTCAGAAATTTTTTGAGAACTTATAATTGTTTTGTAAATAATTTATGAAAAGATTAAAATTAATAAAGAAAAAACATCATTAAGTGACAAATGACAATTGACGTTGTGCATTGTGGTATGCCATTCTAGACACTTCCATTCCATCCAAAGCCATCTCTTATTCCATTCCATTGACCATTGAGCTTCAATGCCCTTGGATTCATGACCTTGAATCCTCAACTATTGTTTGTGTGTATCTATACATTTGGGTGGTAGATATATCATTTAGATATGGTTCAACTTTCTTTGTTTGCCTTTCACTCTCAACAGAGCATGCCCCAACTTCTTCAGCTGCTGGTAATATACATATGAGTCTTATTATGTTTCTTTCATGATATATTAAATTCTCTTCCATTCTTGATTTGATTATGTACTGAATTGATAAAGTTTGTAACTTTTGGAGTTCTTGATAGAATTTTGTCAATTCTTGATTGATTTTGTACTGGGAGTTGAATAAAGTATGCAACTTTTGAGTTCTTGGTGTAGTTATGGTTCATTTTTACTGGAATTGAGCTCAATTTTCTTGATTTAAGTGGACTTGTTTATTGATTAGATTATGCTGATCAAGATTCTTAATTTATTGTGATTTTTAGTGGCTTGCCTGCCTGCTTTTAGAAATGAAGTATGTAAAAAAAACACTTTTTTTGGGGATTATAGGTAATGTTGAGGGTGGGGGTGCTTACATTTATACTTCCATACTTTAAGAAGATTTTGTTACTGTTTTTTGTGTCGTTCAAGCTGGAGGATTTTGCGGAAACAACCCCTCTACTGCTCTCAACTATTAGAAGTAGAGGTAAAAGTTTGCGTGCACTACCAGTCCATTCTTAGTGAGCAAGATACATAGAGGGTGCTTGGTTTGTTTAAATACTATTTACGAAGATTAAACATTTTGTTGTAACATTTCATTTTAAACAACGAGGTCTAGTTCTTGGGGGGGGGGGAGGTGTTTGGTACGTGGTATATTTTTCAATTTATTGGAGTTTGTAAGTACACATGGGAAGGGTAAGAATTTGAACCAATGACTTGTCACGAGGGAGGTAATAGCCTTTGCCACTAGGATATCCATAAATCATTTTTTTGTTAGGCTTTTGCCATTAAACGGTGAGGATCCTGGTATGCTTTTTAGAAGCTAGTATTAAATCTATTAATTGTCCCTTCATATTAGTTAATGCACTTTAGCTCTTGTTGTTTCCCTTTTTATTATACATAGATATGTGCCTATCCAAGCTTCTACATTTGGTTCTGGTATAGTCGTTGTATACTAATGTCAAAAGAATCTATTGTTCATTACTAACTAATGTAAATTATTGCAGGAGTGCGAGCCTTTTTTACTTGGACCTGGATCAAGTCAACATGTGAGAAAACCAGCCTTGCTTGCTATGCCACCCCAGGACATGCGCCAAATTCAGCCATGGAAACAACCTACAAGTGGGTCTTGGAAGAGTAACCAATATGACTCAACTATTGGGAGACATGTTTTAAGTAATGTACAAGGTGTACTTCACTGTAGAAACTAGCTTTCATGTATTAGTGTTGCAACTACTGCTCAAGGATAAAGATCACAGCGTCTATTTCAAAATCCGAGACACATCCGAAACAACTCTTCACGAGAACTTTCAAATAGATCACTAACTTTGGTTAGAAAGATAAATGTAATATTATCCTAGTATTCGTTATTCATGGAAAATGAATGATATTCTAGACATTATATGAACAAACAAAAAGAATATTGTATTACAAAAATAATAAATATATAATTAGAGTGAGCAAGTTACAGAAGTATTGAAATTTGGTCCCATATTCTATTGCTTTAAGTTTTGCAATCTAGGTAAATGTAGCTCTGGTGCCAAATTAACTTTAAATGCCATATTTTTTTGTTGCAGATGCTCGTCTAGACTCTATTCATTTTAGCACTGGAATTGCTAGACAGTGCAAAAGACATAGAGAAATCTTAGAGTTTCTTAGGTATGTATCAAGTGAAGTGGAAAGAGGTGGACTGGATACGTCCCTACTTACCGACTTGATGGGTCTTGAAGTAACAGCAGATGAAATGTTACGGCAGCAACTCGCACCTAAATATGGATTCTATTTCCAGGATGCTAATTGTCAGCCAACTCTACTTTTTACAAGCAGCGAGATTAATTCAGTGAAGCCTCAAATGGATATGGTTGGGGATTTGGATTACAATTCGGACCTTATGCTCTACTTTGATGGTCAAGTTGCTGGTGGTCGTCAGATTGAGACAATGGACATACATTCCATTATTGCGGAGCTTAATCTGTCAAATAACTCAATGAAATGGAGAAACCGGTCGATGTTGGTTCCACAGTTTGAATGGTACTTCGTGAACTAATACTTCTTTAATTTTACTAGAAATCTACTTTGAAAGAAACATATGCAGTAATGTTCTCAGAGTTGCTTCTCGAATAAGGGAGTGTAACTCCTCATTATCAGGGTCACTAATTTCAAGGCATTCTCTTTTATTTCCCACCCTGCTGCATTTTTATTATGGGAAAATAATCAGTCCTGTCACATGCATACCGTGTATTTAATTTAGAAAACCCAGAGAGTTTACAACGAGGGAGAGAGGATGAAAAGTAACTGTCACAATGAGGGAATTTTTCTCTTCATTGCAAGATCTTTTTACTATTGTAGAAGATATTGATGTTATAGAATCAGACTGTGTCAAAGAAAGATCTCAGTGTAATTTTTCTTGCTTAAAATCCTTCTAACCATCCCACCAACAGGAGTGTACAGAGTGTTTATTTTGTTAGAAGAGCACAGAAGAATCAGGGCTGTGAAAAGCCAACATAATCTACCGCATCTCTGGAATGAGCCAAGCTAGAGCTCTTAACCGTATTCTAATAAGCCTAGCTGTAGCTTTATTATTTACGGGCAGAAAATCTAGTTCAGACTTTGCTGGAAAATGAACTCCAATTAACCTTGAACCGACTGAGCCTAGTATTGAGCTAAACAAGAAATGGTTCATTCCCAGTCAGGATCAAATCATGAAACTCAAATTCTTAGTGAAGAAGGTTGATTTGATCTGATGCATGGATTCAGTTGTAGGTCGTTTTAAAATGGTGATGAAGGCCAAATGAAACCAAGTGGTTTCTGCTTCATGTTTAGCGTTTGGTAGCTTGAGACTTAACTATATTCACTGCTTTTTAGCAGTATACATTAGGTGTTGTGTTTGCGCATGTTTTACACCAAAAAAAGCATACTAGATTGTGTGTTGCATCAGGAGTTGTATTTTCCTTTTGGACAACCATAAAGGAACTGGAACATAAATTTTATGTTTGATTCTTGATTGCATCAGCCCCTTATAAATTATAATGTGCAATACCCATGCAGGTCAAAAAGCAGTGAAGAAATCCATGGATCTCTGAATGTTGAAACCACAAATGTTGTTCCTCTGAAAAGGTAATCCATTGAAGCATATCATATCGGTAATTTGTAAATATGTATCTGTTTGAGATCTTGATTAGTTGTCTATTTTATATAATTCTTTTACTGTTTATTTAAATAATTAATGTAATTTAAGAAAATGGACTATTAGGTTCTGAACTCGAAGGGTTCTGAACTATGAAAATCTGCAGTACTATTTTATATGTCAACAGAAATGGTGAGGAGAAGGTTATATTGCTTTGTACACACTAATTCTGGTGATATGTCCATGTAGTGATGGAGAATAGAGTGCTATGAGAGTATTACAAACGGACTTACTTTTATGTTCTCTTAAGTCCGTGCTATGTAGTTTTTTGAATCCTACAAATGGATTTTAAAAAAGGCGTTCCTTGATAATTTTTGCTTTAATATTTTGCTGAGGATAGTAATACCTTCTCTTATATCTACCCTTGCTCGCAGTCCTAGGAAAACCAGGCTCCGGTCATTGCCGAAGAAGAAGGGCAATCAGAAAGCAGGCCAAAAGATGGAGCTTCACAGAAAGAGCTATTTTCATTCATTTGAGACACTTTTGTCTATAATATTTGACAACAGACGGCATGCAAAAACAGCTATACTTGAGCTGAAGAGATCGAGTCCCGAGTTGACTCCACTCCTGACCCAGTTCTCCGCCACCATAGCCGGGACAGGCATTGCTCTTATCTTCTCAGTTTTGTATAAAGTAGCAAGTGGTAGGGTCCCTTTTTGTACATCAAGACTACTAAATACAGGTTTGGGGCTCGGCTTTGTGTGGCTTTCTTGGGCAGTGAATAGAGTGAGGGACACAATAAGTCATATCAGCAGAAACTCAAGGAAGTTGGCAGAAGAAGATATGTTAAGGAATCTGGATACAAGTGTAAAACAAGTTTACTACAGAGCTGCTACATTAATGGTTCTCGTTGTGGCAAGACTTGCATGAGGTCAAGTTAATAATACAAGGATTTGTCGAGATGACCGGACTTTCAAAGAAGATGTGCATATTAGGGAGAGATGATTACATCCTGAGGTGACATGAGGAGTTGGTTGAGATGGATAGGTAAAGGATATTAGTCAAGCTAAATGTGACATGATCCCTCACCATAGATGTCTTGCAGGATACAGTCTGTAATTTAGTTCGCGATAATCTTTTTTATTATGATTTCAGACCATCAGTTTGGAGAGCTATATCTGGAAATCTTCCAAATTATGTAAAACTGCTTGATATATAATTTCTGTGTTTGTTTAAGAGAGAGAATATGTAATTGGTACTTCATCAATCCAAATATAAAAAAAAAAAAGATAATAAAAATTAAAGTCCTTTTTTTTAGAAATACCTAATTTCAGAAACTTTTTTGCAAAAATATTGTGTTTTTAAAATTAGTATGCAAAAATATAGATCTTCATAATTTTTTTTGTAAAAATACGGTTTGCAACTTTGCAACCTTCTATGAGTCTCTACCTTTTTGCGTATGGCATCGTCATCCCTTTGGTAGCATCCATACGGCTCAATAGATAATTTAATAAGCCAATGATTTTTTTCCGTGTTTCAGAATACGGTTAACCAACATGTTAACTAATCGATTACGATAATTTGGATTGGATTTTGCAGTTTTTTCTTCTGCAATACCTCAACGTGATATGAGCGTGAGTGACATGAGCGTGAAGGGGGTTCAATTATCCGTTTTATTTTTTTATAAAGGCTAAAATCACTTATTTTGGCTTTTTTTACTCTATATTGTAGGGTGGATCACGAAAAATATGAAAGATCTCCCACCAAACCGTACATACGACTTTCATTGAATACGACGCTTATTTGCAACTGACATTAATCAAAATCAATCAAAAATGAAATTTTAAAAATTAAGTAATTAAAATCAATTTTAATTGAATAATAAGGTTGCACTGATTTTGGTTGCATAATCATACTACTTCTTTTCCATTTATTTTATTTTAGAGTGAAATATAGGAAAAAGTATAATTTTTTTTAATTTCTAATTACTTGTTTTTGTTCTTAAAAAAACTCAAAAACATGAATATGAGTGTAAAGAATACATTGGATTCCAATCCATTTATCTTCTATACTATATTATAATAAGCGAAAGGGGGTATAATTTGTAGTTGGTTACCCCCGTATTTTTGGTTATCCCCTTATTTTTGGTTATCCTCATTCACAACCGTTAGATCTTCAATTCAAATAGATCATGACCGTTAGATACAACAATACTAAAAGTTGAAGGTCTAAGGTTCGAATCCCGCCAACAACATTTTAATATAAAATTAATACTAGATTATGTTATATAGAAAGGTTGAAGGTTCGATTCCCACCAATAGCATATTAATTTAGATTTAATATTAAACTAAAAATAATGTTTAAAATATTATATATATTAAACTATAAACAAATTTAAAAAAAAATAAAAATCACCCGTGCTTTGCACGGGCTATAAGCTAGTATTATATAAAAGTTGAAACATTAAAAGTTTTGGTACCTATTTTTTTGGTACGTCGTGAATTTACTTATTTACCCTTCATTATAAAGAAAAATATATATGATATCTATGTTATTAAAACACCTAAAATAAATATTAACATAATATAATTAATGGGGCCATTGTTCTATGGAGAACCAACTTACGAGGAGAACCGTGGAGAACCACTAATTTCTGATTCTATGACAGAACTAAAGTTCAATTTTTTTGGTTCCATAAAAAAAAATCAGATTTTTTTGGTTCTACAAAAAAAACTGATTTTTTTGGTTCTACAAAAAAAAACGTACCAAATGCTGACGTGGCAGTGCCACGTCACTTGCCACGCCATCAATGCTGACGTGGCAGTGCCACGTGGATGTGATGATGTGGTAGTGCCATGTCAGCCATGTCAGCACTGCTGACATGGCAGCGATGACGTGGTGGCGTCAGATTTTTTTTTTTTTTGAAAAATTTTGGTTCTACTACAGAATCAGAAAAAATAAGGTGGTTCTCTACGGTTCTCCACGTAAGATGGTTCTCTATAGAATGCTACTCTAATTAATGGTAATTAGTCGATTGCCTTTTTCACTTTACTTTTAGTTGAAGATATTACCTTTTATAAAGACCTAAAAACATCAATCGTATCATATCTTCTAATCATTAATATTTTCTTTCAAATTAAAACATGTTACCTTTTTGATTTAAAACTAATTTTACAATCATTAATATATACCGAAAATAAATATCGCATCATATTTTGGCACGGTCATCCAAATTATTAAAATAAATAATGAAATAATATAATGAATGATAATTAGTTGATTACCTTTTTAATTAAAAAATGTTTACTTTTAATTGATGATATCTTACTTTTTATAAAAACCTAAAATATCATATATTTCAATCAATAATATTTTTCTTCAAATTAAAGCACGTTAAATTTTAATTTAAAACATAATCTTGCAATAACTAACATATACCCACAAATATCACACTATATCTTCTAATCACTTACAGAATATAATAGAAATCATTATACTACGAATAATGATTGTTAGATTTTTAGTTAAAAATCAGAATCGTTAGATCTAATGATTAGATAATGTATGGTTAAATTAATTTACTAATATGTATACCGGAAAATATCACACCACATTTTCCAGTTATTAATAAAATATATTAAAAATTCGTATACGTTGTTTATAATAAGGAAATATTAGTATAATCCGTAAACATGAATATATTAAATTATATTAAATTAAAATTAAAAATAATGATTATGTAAAAACATAATTGTAATATTAAATAAAAATTAATGGTAATTAATCGATTGCCTTTTTCACATTTACTTTTAGTTAAAAATATTACCTATTATAAAGACCTAGAAACATCAATCGTATTATGTCTTCTAATCATTAATATTTCCTTTCGAATTAAAACCACATTACCTTTTTGATTTAAAACAAGTCTTACAATCATTAATATATACCCAAAAATATCACACCATATTTTTTAATTATTAATAAAATATATGAAAAATGTATATACGATGTTTATAATAAGGAAACATTAGTATTGTTACGACCAGTTTTCTTCCGGACCTCGTCTCGGTCGGACCTGCAGAAGAAGAATGCGAGGGTTGGACCCCCGATTCACCTCCGGTGTGAGAATAAGTTAGTCGGTTTGGTAAGGTAATTAGAACGTAGAGAATCTGTGTATTATGTGTGAGATTATGAATGAATGAGTGATTGAACCTTAGTAAATCTTATTCTCCTTGCTTCTGTCAGTTACTGAAGGATGGGTTGTCATGGGAGAACGTGTCCTAAGACGTGCAACCATAAGACCGTTATCAGGGACAAGTTCGACTATCATGGGCTTCCTTCAGGTTTATGGTAATGGGCCTTCGGTCCAATCCGTTAAGATGATGGGCCTTCGGTCCAGTCCATTGAGATGACTGACCTCCAACATGTCCCTGGACTTCGTTCGGAGTTATCCTCAGGACGGAGGCCAAAGCCTAGGCCCATCTTCGGAGTATTATCTTCACACGTCTTCTTCGGATAAGGATGGCGATGGACAAGGTCGAGACGTCTCCTGGGAAGTCGTGTCCCTTTATGATTGACAACTGTCTACTCTCGAGATACGCGCCTCAATCCCAACCGTTGAATTCGAAAAGGTTTTGTCCAAACGTCGCTTCTCTTTACTTAAACCCATAAAACCATTTCATTATCACTTCTTGTCTTCACGATTCTATTACACTCTCAGAGCAAATCTCCTTCTACAAATGCGTTTTAATAACAACAATAATTGGAACCGTCGCATCATCTCCGGCATCTCCTATTCCTCAAATCCCAGTGGAAGTTCACCTTTAAGAATTCTATCCTCAGGAATCGGATCTTATCTTTCATTGGCAAAATAGTAAGTTCTTACTCCCTTTTCTTTTGGATTATCTGTGTACTTGTAGCATTTCCACTCTCGTTTCTCCATTGTTGTAGTCCTGCATTTCATGCGTACATGTATGTATCTGTATGTATATGCATAAAACTACCTGTACTTCTTAATCGAAAGATACGCATGCCTGTGACGCTTGTTGCTTTTAGTTTCGCTATTTCACGTTTGTATAACCTTTTCCTCGGATTTGCCTTTCCCTCAAGAGCTTCCTTCGGACCGTCCTTACCCCTCACTTGTAGCTTTTAGGCTCTATTTTAATTTACTTCACCCTAGGCTGTAGGATGTCCCCGACCGATCCTGGCCCGCTGTACTCGGCCTTTTCTTTCCTTTTCTCTTTTAATCTCTTCTTTGTTCCATCCAAGTACAAGGCTAACGCCTCTCCATTTCCGAATGCAGGAACATGGATCGGTCAATTGAAGGTGTAGGTCCTTCGAAATCTTCTTCTCCGTTTAGTAACATTGAGCTATATCCAGCCGCAAACCTTCGGTCAAAGCTGACCGAAGATGATATTGGGGTTTTTTTCAAGTGATTATGTCGTAGAGAAACATACATGGTTCTTTTTCGTTCCTAGGAAGAGGGATAGAATCTGGAACAACCCCGAAGTCCCGGCAGCTTGTGGAGGAGGCTTAGCCACGGGTATATCTGAAGCAGCGTTTAAATGCGGCTTTTGGTTGCCTATGTTGCCTCTTCTCAAGAAATTGCTGAAGCAGGTAGGAATTGCCATAGGGCAGCTAGATCCGAATAGCTTCTTCCACATAAACGCCTTCCAGGCCCGTTGTTTAGCGAGGAAAATGACCCCGAGGTCAACCTTGTTCCGGCATCATTACGAGTTTCGTAAGAACCCGAAGAGCCCTGGCTACTTTACCATCGACCTTCGGAACGGTAGGGCCGACTGGGCTCAAACAAACTCCAACAACAAGGGGCCACGACAAGTGGGTTTTTGTTTCTGGTCCACGAATGGAGAAATTCGGTGTCTGGCATGAAGTAGACCCATCGAGACTGAAATATCCGGAGCTCTTGGAGGCGGACAAACACGACTATCGCCTTCTTTGCGAGCTGGAGATGGATAGGGTCCCTTTAACAGACAGTCGGGATAACGACTGGTTAATCGACCTTTGGGGTAGTGGTAATATACCTCTATTTTTATCTTGTTAATTTTGCCTTCCTTTATTGCATTCATATATCCTGTAACACACATACGTGTTTGACAGTCCTTTTTATGTGCAGTGTCTTTTCACCAAGAAATTGTGGAACGCAAATGGAAGAAGACGGTCGAAGCCGCTGCTGCTGCTCTTACTGCTGCTAGTGCTTCTGCTCAGGTGACCGATGCCACGGAAGATTTAGTTCCTGATCAAGGGGAAAAGAGTGTGGTCGCCACACTACCTGCAACTTCTCCTCCACGCGAGTTGGAGCAAGTGAATGTTCCTCTGACCGACCCTAGGAAAAGGGTTTGTGGAAACGAGATGGAACTAAAGGTGTATGCTCCTCAGTGGGGAGTCTTGGAGAGCGATAGGATGATTTCTCCAGCTCCAGCCCCTTCTAAGGACGTGGGTCCCAATCTTTGCAGGGGTCTTATTCTTCTCGCCGACCGACCATTATTCGATCAGGTGAATGACATTGGGGCCTGTACTGAAATGTTGGCCCTTCTGTCCATGGTGAGTTCCCCTCTTTCGTATTAGATATTTACTCACCTTCCGCATGTAACATTTTTCCTTGTTTATCTTCAAGGAGTCTCTTGGGTCGCTGTAGTTACCGAACGGGTCGAGGGCATACAGGGCTGATTGAATGGGGTGGCTGCGCTGGAGACCAGGGTGGTCAAGGCTGAGGAAGATTTGAAGAAGTCTTCAGTAGAGCTGGAAAGGGTGACCGGCCAAGCTACGGCCCTGGCGACCGAGCGGGATCTTTTGAAGCAGAAGCTGGAGGAGGCAGACACTTTGAAGAAGCGCGTTGAATGGAGGAATCAACAGCTTAAATCTTCGAGGAAGAGCATCCGAAAGCTGAGGAAGACTCTCGACCTCACCGAAGAGAGATGCTATCAGATGGGATATGATGGTGTCGTGCTGAAGGCTCATTTTCTTGGTTTCGATTACACTCAGTTGATTGATACCGATGTTGGCATGTCAGATCCAGTCAGTCGGGAACAATATGACCAGCTCCCGGTGGTCTCTTCGGGTGAAGAAGAAGAGGCTCTTTCAGACTAGTTTCCTTGCATTTTTAATCTTTCTATTCTGGCGGCCTTCGTGCCTTGTAATATTTAATATTTGCCTTCGGGCTTTACATTTGTACCTTCGGGCTTATGAAGTATTATCGCCTTCGGGCTTCGCTTGAAATTTATTTTAATTTTATGCCTCTTCTGTATTTCTTTACCTTGGCATAATTTTTGTTCGTCCTTATGCATCTTCGGCTTTAATTTGCCTTAGCAAGATTCTTGTATTTTATGCTTCTTCGGTATTATTTTATCTTGGCATAAATCTTGTTTACTTTTATGCGTCTTCGGCTCTTTTCTGCCTTAGCATAATTTTTGTTTCTTTCATGCATCTTCGGCTTTGGCCTAGCATGTTATGCATTTTTGGTCATAACCTAGCTGCCCCCCAGTATTTAAGGGGTTTTGTAAATGATTAAGGTCCCATTCGGTCGGTGAAAATTATTTCCCCTCGGCTTAATTAATGTCAAAGTAACTTAAATACTAGGACAATTATAAGGAACCATATTTTATTCGGTCGGCCCCTAATATGGGTCCGTTTAGTCTCGGTGTACTTAATACTAAAACAAGTAAAAAGGCGCATGTTTTATTCAGTCAGCCTCAAACATTGGTCTATTTAGCTTAGTTTCATGTACTTAACCATTTGGTTTTCATTGTACTTATCTAGTGACAAGTAATGTAAAAATGAAGCGAACAACCTTTCATTAATCATGCGAAAACTCGTACATAGTTCCAGATTACAGATTGATGCTTACTTAGGGAATTAAAAATCAACTTGTATGAAGCAAAATGTTGAATTAAAAAGCTAGAAAATGCATCCAGTAAGATTACTGATAAAAACGACGAAGACGAGCGGCATGCCAGGTGATCTTAATTGGGCTGCCGTCCGGATGAGCTAATTTGTAGGTGCTCGGCCGAACCACTTCGATCACCACATAGGGACCTTCCCAGTTGGGCATAAGTTTTCCTTGTTTACCCGACATTGAAGTAGCCAATTCGCGAAGTACTAAGTCCCCAACTTGAAACGATCGCTTTTTCACGCCTGAATCATAATATTGTGCCGCTTAAAGCTCGTACCTTAAATTTCTTTGATGAGCTGCTTCCCTTTTCTCCTCCAGTAAGTCAACCTTCGCCCATAGTCCAAACTCGTTCGTCTCCACATTAAACACCTGTGTTCGATAGGACTCCAAACCGACTTCAACTGGTGGAAGAGCATCTGTTCCAAAAGCTAACTTGAATGGTGTTTCCCCGATCGAGGATCTTGCTATCGTTCGGTATGCCCAAAGAACCCAAGGTAACTCTTCGGCCCAAAGTCCTTTAGCTTCTCCCAGCCTTTTCTTGATCCCATCGAAAAAAATTTTGTTGGCCGCTTCGATTGCCCCATTTCCCTGAGGATGCCCGACTAAACTAAATTTCTGTTGAATTCCGAACTGGGCCAAAAACTTCCGGAACTTCCTTCCAATGAACTGAGTTCCATTATCTAATACACATACCATAGGAATACCAAACCTTAAGATTACCTGCTCCAACATAAATTTTACTGCTGCTTCTTCGGTAATGGCTGAAAGGGGTCTGGCTTCTATCCACTTGGTCATGTAGTCGATCGCCACAATGCAGTACTTAGCTTGTTTAGTACTGGTAGGCAAGATCCCTACGATGTCAACTACCCACATAGCAAATGGAATAGGGCTAAGGACTGAAGACATCTCTTCGGGAGGTTGCTTCGGGATTATACTTAATAGCTGGCACTGTTTGCACTTCTTAGCGTACTCAGTTGCATCTTCTTTCATTTTCGGCCAGAAAAACCCTTGCCTAAGAATCTTGAAGGCTAAGGATCTTCCTGCCAAATGTTCTCCACAAATCCCCTCATGAACTATTTCGAGGGCCAGCTGTTGTTCTTCTTTGTCCAAGCATCGAAGAAGTGGTTGAGTTGTTGATCTTCTGAACAAACGACCCCCAACCAAAGTGTAACTTGCCGATCGATGCTTCACCTTTTGTGCCTTCTTTAGGTCCAGCGGCAAAGTTCCCTTCTCCAAGAATGCCCTGATTGGGGTCATCCAATTGACCCCTTGATAAATTTCCATACACTGCTTTTTGTCTATCGAAGGTGTTTTTACTTCGGTCAGATAGATCACCCACTGATATTTTGGGTTTCTACCGAAGCTAGCCTTAATAGAGCATCTGCCCAACTGTTGTTCTCTCTCGCTACTTGATTCAACTAAAAAGATTCAAATATTAAGGATTGTTCGCGTACCTTAAGGGCGTAGGCCCTTGTTAGGGGATCTTTTTGTCCGTACTCCCCTGTAAACTGCTTCACTACCAACATTGAGTCACTGAACGCCCTGAGGTGCTTAACTTCCAAATTTTTGCCATGTGATAAGTGGATTTTATATGCACTTGGATCACTTCAATTCGGCTTAAATTGATTGACTTGGTCTCAAGTTTGTTGTAGTTTTAATGTGTTTTATTTAAGTGTGCAGGTTTGCAAGAATGTCAATTAGGGTTGATGTTTTCGTCAATTTTGGAGTTAAATTCGAGCTTAAGAATGAAGAGTGGAGTCATGTTGTGAGTTACCATGAAGATTTCAAGGCTAGAGAATTGAAGACGGAAGCATTTGCAAAAAGACCGGAAGGAAAAGACGAAGAAACGAAGAAACGGAGCAGAAAATTGCAAAACAGCCGAAGGCTGCGCGCAGGCTGCACCTGTGGCGCACAGGCAGCGCGTGAGGCAGGAGGATGAGGCGCAGGCTGCGCCTGGGGCTGCTGAAAAATTCCAGTTTTGCCCTTTTTCGAATTCTAGTTGAATTTTAGGCAGTTTCTTGCACCTAAATTGAATTCTAATTGTATTATAAGGT
This sequence comes from Saposhnikovia divaricata, assembly GCA_036435485.1. NCBI lineage: Eukaryota > Viridiplantae > Streptophyta > Magnoliopsida > Apiales > Apiaceae > Saposhnikovia > Saposhnikovia divaricata. The sequence continues at coordinate 132,076,319 of CM071599.1, read as the reverse complement.
ATTTTCTTGCTGGACAAGACTTCTAGAGCCTATTTAAACACATCCTATCATTGTAATTTATATCAATTACATAGCACAACATAGATTTGCAAGGGAGAAAAGGGGAGAAGGATTCAACGCTCGTGACAAGCAACGGATCTCGATCTAATTCGTCTTTTGTATTCTTTTCTTAGGCGATATTCTGGATTCTAGATTTGTTTTCTCAACTCTTTGTTTTAATAATATTCTTAATTTCATTCATATTTTGTTTCATACCATGTTTTCATCAAATCCCATGGTGACGAACGGTTCGATTATGAACTAACACTACACCATAAATAAGCTACTGCAACATATAAACAATGTTGCAATAGCATCAAAATATGTTGCAGTTGCTCAAGAAATGGCAAATGCAACATAAATTCCATGTTGCTTTTTTCGATGTTGCATTAGGGGTCTAAGGTAACATAATGTATCTATACCGCAACATCAAAAAATATGTTACAATAGCATGCTACTGCAACATGTAATCATCCTATAGAAACACAAAATATATGTTGCCTAAGATGTTAAGATTGAATAAAAAAATGGGACCCACCGCAGGTCCACCTGGGACCCACAGCGAGGCCCACGTGGGACCCACTAGGTGGCCCACTGTTGGTTAATTGTAAGTTGCGACACTTTTTGTGCTAATGCAACTTGTTTCATTTATTCATTTATAATTTTCTAGCCCGCCCTCTTGTCTTGGCTCTGTTGTGAGGTTTTAGTAAAAAAAAAATGTTTTTCTTTTTCTTCAATAATCATTTATTGAAATTTTTTCATATTTATAAAAATAAAATTCATACTTATTTGATAAAATTTATATATTTGTAAAGTTGTCTACATTAATTTTATCAAATAAAATATGATCATATATGATATGATAAATTATTTAAAATTTATAACATTTTTCCCAAAAATTAAAATTAGTTTATTATAAATATTAAAATTACTTAAATATTTAAATATATATAATTATTCCTTAATCTGGTCAATCTTTAAAAAAAATTAATCCAATTATATTAATTATTTAATTAGTTTCAAAATCTAAACAAAATTAAAGTAATATGTTAATTAAAATAGATTTTTTTAAATACCCCTCCTTGTCTACTGCAACATATTGGTATGGCTACGGTAACATCACAAAACTTGTTACCGTGAAGAGGCTATAGCAACATACTGGTATGGCTACGGTAACATTACATGACTTGTTACCGTAGAGGGGCTATTGCAACATATTGGTTTGCTATGGTAACATAATATGATTGTGTTACCGTAGAGGTAAAATGACATGGCAAATGCAACATATTTTTGCAACACTTATGATCATACTATTGCGATAGACCATCTATGGCGTAGTGTAATCGTTGTCATGGGATTCTAACGGATTTATCTATGTAGCTTAGTAGTGTGAATGCTTTCAAGATCTGTGTGTGATGAATTCTTGATATCCTTGTATGGTCAATCTTAATGCTTTTAGATGCGTAGCTAACATCTAAATTGAATTGTTAATCTCTTGTGAAGTGAAAGTGGATCTTGAGATTTAGAACTTGCCATGCTAGCATAGGTTCATAATTGGTTATCAATATGATTCGTAGTATAAGATGAAAATACTTATATTGCCCTATGTGATCAATATGAGTAACTTGTTCTTCAACCTTTATGTTTTCAAATTCTATAGACATATAGGGTCTAAGCATAATTGGTGTCTATTCATCTTCTATCTCTTTTGTGGATGTATGAGTAGTTTGGTATACGTATGCTGACAGGTAGCATGTACTTGTTTCGTGTTATTCGATCAGTTATCAAAATCATCACATGCATTGATTAAAGGCATCAACTCTAAGCGAAGTAGTTAATGATGTTAGAGTCCCATATTTATTCTCATATAAGAAGTTCAGTTTTAAATCTCAGCAGTTAATTAATTCTTAATTTGATAAATTGCATCTTAGTTTAGTTTAGGTAATTAAAACTCCAATTTGTTACTTGTCTTAGCAGTGAGTTATAACCATACATTGTTGAATAGGTACATTAACTTAATAGAAACTCAACCAGATCTCTATGGAACGAAATTAATCTATATTACTTGTGACCACGTATACTTGCGTGATATTGTGTTAACAAGTTATTGGCGCCGCTGCCGGAGATCATCGGTGTTTTGTTTTTAGTTTATGTGCTTGTCATCAGTGGTCGTTAGCGTTTACTGACTCGGATTTTCTTACTTAGTTTGTTGTTTCTTGGTGTTTCAGGTACTTGAACGTGTATGCGAACACGTTTTCAAACTCGTAAACTGGCAGAAGAAGAACCTGCAGCAGTAAAAGAGATGGCAGATTTACCAGCAGCAGCAAAGGCTTTGAAGGATTATTCTCAGCCTAAGATCAATGACATTCAGTCTAGCATTGTCAGACCAGCTATTGCAGCAAATACTTTCAAAATCAAGCCTAGCACGATTCAGATGGTGCAGAATTTAGTTCAGTTTGGGGGTGCTCCTACGGAGGATCCTAACATGCACATCAGGGATTTCATTGAGATTTGTGACACTTTCAAGTTCAATGGTGTGTCGGATGATGCTATCAAATTGAGGCTTTTCCCATTCTCCCTTAGGGATAAGGCTAAGGGCTGGTTGCATTCTTTACCAGCCGGTTCCATTACTACTTGGGAGGATCTTGCTCAGAAGTTTCTCACTAAATTCTTCCCCATGGCTAAGACAGCAGCAATCAAGAATGCGCTCACTCAATTTGCACAGCAATCTGGAGAGTCTTTGTGTGAAGCTTGGGAACGCTACAAGGAGATGCTTCGAAAGTGTCCTCATCATGGAATGCCTGACTGGATGGTAATTAATGGTTTCTACAATGGGTTGGGAGCACAGTCTAGACCTTTACTAGACGCAGCATCAGGCGGAGCTCTATGGGCTAAGAGCTATGATGAAGCTTATGATCTAATCGAGACGATGGCTGCTAATGAATATCAAAATCCAACTCAGAGACTTTCTCAAGGCAAGGTAGCAGGAATTCTTGAAGTTGATGCAGCGACAGCTATTGCAGCTCAGCTGAAGGCTTTAACTATGAAGGTGGATTCTCTTACCAATTATGGAGTGCAGCAGGTTGCAAGTGTTTGCGAGCTATGTGCGGGGGCACATGACACGAATCAATGTGCTATCTCTTCTGAATCAGCACAGTTCGTGAGTAATTTCCAGAGACCTGCTGCACCAGTTCCAGCCACTTCATCCGAGCAATCGAAATCATCCGAATTTCAACTGGAGCAACAATCAAGGGGCTCAACAACCACAGCAGCCTTATCAACAATTTGGAGCTCAGCCATACAATTCTTCAGGTTTTCAACAGCAAGGACAACAATATCATCAGCAGTATGCTCTAAGGCAACCATTCCAACCTCCAGGTTTTCAGCAACAACCTCAGGCTAATGCAGGGCAATCTTCTAATGAAAAATCAGAATTGGATGAGTTGAGGTTGATGGTTAAAATCCAGACAGTTTATGTCAAGACCTTGGAGAACCAGATGGGGCAGCTTGCAAGTGCTTTATTGTATAGGCAGCAAGGAACTCTTCCAAGTGATACAGAGCCTAATCCAGGCAAGAGGAAAGTCAAGGAACAGGTCAATGCAGTTACTTTGAGATCTGGAAAAGTCACGAGGGATCAAAAATCAGTAGCTGAGGAAGACGAAGAAATCAAGAAACAGCAGGTGGAGGCTTCTGTAGATAAAGAAAAGGCAAATTCTGAATTGGCAGCTGATCAGTTGGATGGCGAAGCGGAAAAAGGCAAAACCTTTGCTGAAACATCTACTCCAAAGCAGTCTACAGAGAGCAATCAGATCTATCCACCCCCTCAATTCCCAAAAAGACTTCAAAAGCAAAATTCTGCTGAAAACTCTCCTCCGAAGCAGAAGTTGGTGAATCAGATCTATCCTCCTCCTCCATATCCTCAATGCTTGCAAAAACAAGATCAAGAAAAACAGTTTCAGAAGTTTATGAATGTCTTCAAGAAATTGTCCATTAACATTCCTTTTGTTGAAGCATTGGATCAGATGCCGAGATATGCAAAGTTCATGAAGGATATTTTGTCACGAAAGAGAAAGTTGGAATAATTTGAGACAGTGGCATTGACAGAGGAGTGCAGTGCGGTGTTGCAATAGAAATTGCCTCCTAAACTTAATGATCCAGGAAGTTTCACCATTCCATGCACTAATGGCAACTTATCTTTCAGTAAATGTTTATGTGATTTGGGAGCTAGCATAAATCTCATGCCTTTGTCAGTATTCAAGCAACTTGGTCTGCCTGATCCGAAACCTATCAACATCTCTTTGCAGTTGGCTGATAGGACGATCACTTATCCGAGGGGTATAGTAGAGGATGTCCTGGTGAAGGTTGATAAGCTCATATTTCCTGCCGATTTTGTGATTCTAAATTTCGAAGAAGACAAGAAGATTCCCATAATCTTGGGAAGGCCTTTTCTAGCTACGGGCCGTACTTTGATCGATGTGCAAAAAGGAGAGCTTACAATGAGGGTGCAAGATCAGAATGTCACCTTTAATGTGTTCAAGGCCATGAAATTTCCAACAGAGATTGAAGAGTGTTTCAGTGTGGACATGGTTGATACGGGTCAGAGAAAGAAGTTTGATCAGTTGTTGAGCGAAAAGTCGGACACGCACATGCTTAAGCATCACATCAGTGATTCCATTGATAGTTCTTCAATTCGAGATCTCTCGAATGTCAAGCTCGGAAAACTTCCATCCTATTTGAAGTATGTCCTTCTGAATGATGAGTTGGTGATTTTTAAAGTGTGTCAAGATAATGTGTTAAGAAGCTGGATCATGGATGATGAGGTAGAAGAGGGTTCTTATCAATCAACTGTGATGCATAAACACCTTAGAGGTGTGAAGAAGAAAAAGAAAAAATTGATTGGAGGAAGAGTCAAGGTGAAGTTTGATTTAGAAAGATGTAGGAAGATAGCAAGAAGGTTGTCAACCAATGGGTGAATGGTCCTTCTGATAAGGACAAGTCGAATGCGATCTTCGAGCCACCATGATTTGAATCATATTTGTCCGGCTAAATGATGTTAATGACAGCGCTTCATGGGAGGCAACCCATGTGGTTTCGATGAGTATGTATGTTTTACTATTCCTCGTATTTACTTCCATCCAATGTGGACATTGAATCTTTCAAGTTTGGGGGTGGTTTGGGGGATAAGTAGTGTATATATAGTTATTTGTGATTATGTGTCATTGTGTTCATATAGATGTCATATTTTGCATATTAATGTAGTTCATACATGTATGTTCGTGTTATCTATGTTTGTTTCATATAGGACATTCTGTTTTGATTTTTCGTATACCATGTGAGTCCATATTAGTTGCATTTCATGGCATGCATTTTTCATGATTCCTTAGAACGAGCTATTTTCGTTGGTAGGTCGATGTTGATTTGAGTGTGGTAATAATGAATAGAGGGTTGATTTATAGTCCCTAGGAATTGACTTGCATGCTTCGGAAACAAAACTTTTACACAGTCTCATCATTTGCTTTTGGGCTAGGTTGAGGTCATGCTTGTTTGGTTGTTTTAGATTTAATCACCTGATTATATTTAGAATTTTCATTATTCCCTTGATGGCATGCTTTTTTCATGATTCCTTAGAACGAGCTATTTTCGTTGGTAGATCGATGTTGATTTGAGTGTGGTAATAATGAATAGAGGGTTGATTTATAGTCCCTAGGAATTGACCTGCATGCTTCGGAAACAAAACTTTTACACAGCCTCATCGTTTGCTTTTGGGCTAGGTTGAGGTCATGCTTGTTTGGTTGTTTTAGATTTAATCACCTTATTATATTTAGAATTTTCGTTATTCCCTTGATGGCATAGAAGCACTTAAGTCTAAGTTTGGGGAAACCAGGAATTTCATGCTAGTTGTTAATAATGGCTAGGCGTCAAATGGCTAGTAGCCGGCTCATATTTTATGAGTAGTCTAGGGTTGGAATTGAGAATTCTCATTCCGGATTGCATATATATGAAAAAAAAGAAAGAAAAAGAAAAAAAAAGAAGAAAAAAAATAGTTGTTTAATTTGTTATATGCAAAATTAACCAGGGTGAGCTCTTTAATACTCGAGATATTAAGTTCGCGGGGACTTTGTGCCTAGTGACCTAAGGCTTTATGGTCTGGGATCCACTAACCTAACGCTCGCTACATGAGTATTATTGTATAAGCCTTTTGGGATCTCATCCATTGCACGGTTAAATAAGCATGCTTGTATATATTATTATGTGTCGTAGTTGTTAGTAATTAAGCATGGATTCTTGTCTACATTGGATAAGGATGGAGGTGTTTTTAGGTTATGAAGTGTTTACAGTCTATTCTATTTATAAACTTGTGATTGTCTTGGCGAAGGATGGGTATGATTTTGATCTAGTTTTGGGAGTATTTCTGATGAGCATTGCACACACGCACGTTTCTGTTCATGTATTGTTAGTATACGGGGACTTAGTCGAGCTCTTTTGGATTTAGTTGCATTCTTTGAGATATTTGCTTGCTAGTTGGTTTTGGTTAGTTTGAACGGGATCGTTGCATTTTCATACTAGTTGCATTCATGCATTGCATTGTTCTTGCATTGTTTAGATAGATGGATTTTGTGGGTACATTCGCTATAGGCCCTCACGAGACCTCACTCGTCCACTAGGGTTGCCTAGGGATTTAAAGGGCTTGTTGCATATGCCAAATGCAACCGTGATCACCTACGGAAGTGGTACTAGTTAGTTGCAAATAGTTTATTTGTTTATGCTTGAGGACAAGCATCGGTTTAAGTTTGGGGGTGTGATAAGTGGATTTTATATCCACTTGGATCGCTTCAATTCGGCATAAATTGATTGGCTTGGTCTCAAGTTTGTTGTAGTTTTGATGTGTTTTGTTTAAGTGTGCAGGTTTGCAAGAATGTCAATTAGGGTTGATGTTTCCGTTGATTTTGGAGTTCAATTCAAGCTTAAGAATGAAGAGTGGAGTCATGTTGTGAGTTACCATGAAGATTTCAAGGCTAGAGAATTGAAGACGGAAGCATTTGCAAAAAGAATGGAAGGAAAAGACGAAGAAATGAAGAAACAGAGCAGAAAATCGTAAAACAGTCGAAGGCTATGCGCAGGCAGCATGTGAGGCAGGAGGATGAGGCGCAGGCTACGCGCGCGATGCTGAAAAATTCCATTTTTGCCCTTTTTCGAATTCTAGTTGAATTTTAGGTAGTTTCCTGCACCTAAATTGAATTCTAATTGTATTATAAGGTATTTTCTTGTTGGGCAAAACTTCTAGAGCCTATTTAAACACATCCTATCATTGTAATTTATATCAATTACATAGCATAACATAGATTTGCAAGGGAGAAAAGGGGAGAAGGATTCAACGCTCGTGACAAGCAACGGATCTCGATCTACTTCATCTTTTGTATTCTTTTCTTAGGCGATATTCTGGATTCTAGATTTGTTTTCTCAACTCTTTGTTTTAATAATATTCTTATTTTCATTCATATTTTGTTTCATACCATGTTTTCATCAAATCCCATGGTGACGAACGGTTCGATTATGAACTAATCGTTGTCATGGGATTCTAACGGATTTATCTATGTAGCTTAGTAGTGTGAATGCTTTAAAGATCTGTGTGTGATGAATTCTTGATATCCTTGTATGGTCAATCTTAATTCTTTTAGATGCGTAGCTAACATCTAAATTGAATTGTTAATCTCTTGTGAAGTGAAAGTGGATCTTGAGATTTAGAACTTGTCATGCTAGCATAGGTTCATAATTGGTTATCAATATGATTCGTAGTATAAGATGAAAATACTTATATTGCCCTATGTGATCAATATGAGTAACTTGTTCTTCAACCTTTATGTTTTCAAATTCTATAGACATATAGGGTCTAAGCATAATTGGTGTCTATTCATCTTCTATCTCTTTTGTGGATGTATGAGTAGTTTGGTATACGTATGCTGACAGGTAGCGTGTACTTGTTTCGTGTTATTCGATCAGTTATCAAAATCATCACATGCATTGATTAAAGGCATCAACTCTAAGCGAAGTAGTTAATGAAGTTAGAGTCCCATATTTATTCTCATATAAGAAGTTCAGTTTTAAATCTCAGCAGTTAATTAATTCTTAATTTGATAAATTGCATCTTAGTTTAGTTTAGGTAATTAAAACTCCAATTTGTTACTTGTCTTAGCAGTGAGTTATAACCATACATTGTTGAATAGGTACATTAACTGAATACAAACTCAACCAGATCTCTGTGGAACGAACTTAATCTATATTACTTGTGACCACGTATACTTGCGTTATATTGTGTTAACACCAAGTCCAAACTTGCCAATAGGGCTTCGTACTCAGCTTCATTGTTCGTCAGAGGGAAGGTGAACCTGATAGCCTGACATATTTCAAATCCCTCTGGACTTGTTAGAATTAACCGTGCTCCACACTTTTCTTTGGCGACTTAACCGTCGACAAACAGCTTCCATTTTCCTTGTGCCTGAATCAACTACTCTTCGGGAGCCAAGTCCTTCGGTCCCGAGAATGAACATTCTACCATAAAATCCGCCAGTGCTTGGGCTTTGATTGAAGTTCTCGATGTATACTCCAAATCGTGTTCCCCTAGTTCGATCGCCCAAGCCACTACTCTGCCCAATGCTTCTGGCCTTTGCAAAATTTTCTTTAAAGGTTGGTCTGTTATTACTTTGACCGTTCTTCCTTGGAAATAGTGCCTTAATTTTCTGGCGGCCATTACCAATCCATAGGCGAACTTCTCTGCATTCGGATATCTAGTTCCTGCGTCCTTGAGAATATGAGAAACATAGAAGACTGGATGCTGATTCCACTCATGCTCTTTGACCAATACAGCTCCAAGTGTTCGGTCATTCACAGCTAAGTACAGCTGCAAAGTTTCTTTCGGGTCAGGCCTCATTAAGAGTGGGGATTTCAGTAAGTATTCCTTGACCTCTTCAAATGTTTTTTGACAGCTCGGCCCCCACTCAAAAGTTTTTGACCCCCGAAGTACTTCAAAAATTGGTAAGGCCTTTTCGGCTGACCTGGAAATGAACCTCCTCAAGGCTGCTAACCGTCCGGTCAGCTTCTGAATATCTCTGATTGTCTTCGGTGCTTCCATATCTACTACTGCTTTGATCTTTTCCGGATTTGCTTCTATCCCCCTTGCACTGACCATGTAACCCAGGAACTTCCCGCTGCTAACCCCGAACGTACACTTGTTCGGGTTGATCCTCATGTTATTCTTCCTTAGCATTTTGAAACATTCTTTCAAATCATCTGCATGGTCCTTGAAAAGGGATTTCACAATCATATCATCGACATAACACTCCATATTTCGTCCGATCTGGTTTTTGAAGACCCTGTTCACCATTTTCTGGAAGGTGGTCCCCGCGTTCTTTAGTCCGAAAGGCATCTTGATATAAGCATATGTGCCGTTCGGAGTGATGAATGCTGTCTTCAGAATGTCCTCGGCATTCATGGCGATTTGATGGTATCCGGAGAAAGCATCCAGAAAACTGAGTATTTGATGCCCCGAAGTTGCATCTATCAGTTGGTCGATGTTCGGCAGCGGGTAGTGGTCCTTTGGACAGTGCTTATTCAAGTCCGTGTAATCCACACACATTCTCCACTTGCCATTTGCTTTTTTGACCACCACCACGTTCGCTAACCAGTCGGGGTAGTCGATCTCTTCGATGAACTTCGCTTCTAGTAACTTTTCTACTTCAGCTTGAATAACTTTTTGCCTTTCCATTGCAAAAGTTCTTTTCTTCTGTTTTACTGGTTTAGCGTCGGGAGCCACGTTCAGACAGTGTTTGGCTACCGAAGGATCCAAACCCGGCATATCTTCGGGGCCTCAGGCGAACACGTCGTGGAATTCCCTAATGACTTTGATAACTTTTTCCTTTAACTCAGGCTCCATGTTCTTTCCAATTTGAATCATTTTCACAGACTGGCCTACATACAGCTCCACCTCTTCAGTCTCGGCCGCTGGTTCGGCAATCGGGCTAGACAGATCGGCCCCGAATTTCGCCAACTCTATGTTCATCAGTTGGTGACTGCCCCCAGCTTTATTCTCACTTCTTTTTCTTTTACCAGCTTCAGTCATTTCCACGTCCTTGTCTTTTTCCAGATCTTCTAACATAATGATACGGGCGGCCTTCTGGTCACCTCTCATCTCCCCGACTCCATGCTCGGTCGAAAATTTCAATTTCAGATGGGGGATGGAAGATACGGCCTGAAAAAGAGATAAAGCTGGCCTCCCCAAAATACTATTATACGGGCTGTCAACCCGAACCACATTAAACTTAGCTTCTTTGACAACCGTGTACGGTGCCTTCCCTAGCAGGACTGACAAGGTGATCGTTCCCTCAATCGGCACGGGCTGATTCCCGAAACCATATAGTGGTGCCTCATGGCATGGCTCCAGTTGCTCGCCCCCAAGATTCATCTTACAATATGTTCGGTGATATAGAATGTTAACCAAACTTCCTTCATCGACCAACACTTTCCAAATCTTGTTCTCCCCAATTACTGGGTTTATGACAAGTGGGTCTTCGTGCGGCCATATAACATCTTCATAGTCGTCCTCCGTGAAAGAGATCGGCAACGGCTGTTTGGATGTACTTGACTGGTAGAGGCTGTAGATTTGCTTGGCATACTTCTTTCGGGCTGTTTTGCTGTCCTGATCGAGTATGGTTCCTCCGGATATGGTTCTTACTTCACCTCTATATTTTTCTGACTCTTCTGCATCCCTGAAATCCCTCTTCTTTTCTTTTGCCTCGAGTTTATCCCTCAAATCTCCCACAAACTGGGTTAACTATCCACCTTTGATCATCTTCTCAATCAACTTCTTTAAGTGGTAGCACTCATCGGTATTATGTCCCTTATCCCGATGATAATCACAGTACTTATTTTCATTCCGCTTGTGCTCAGGGGTCTTCAGCCTGGCCGGTCGGACGAACCCAGGCTTACCCTTTATCTCATGGAGAATCTTCGAGATAGGTGTGTTAAGTGGTGTAAACACGGTACTATCTCTATCTCGCCTTCGATCGACCCCCTTATCGGGCCTTTTGTCATTCAGTCTACTTTTGACATCACCACGACCCCTTCGGTCATCCTTTCTGTCATCCCTTCTATCGTCCCTTCTACTATCATTCTTTTTACTCTCCTTATACCCCCCAATTGATTCCATTTTTCTCCTAATCGCTTCCCCCCTCAAATAAATATCATTTAAATTCTTAGGAGGTACATTGTAAAGAGAGGACCGAAGCTTTTTATCCTTAACGGGGTCAAGACCTGCGGCTAGGAATCTTGTTAATTTACTAAAATTTACTAAAATTTCAAGATTAAACCCCATCAACGACATATTTATTTTAAAATTTTATAATATAAATTTTAAACCATGTACATCATTAATTAAATTTATATTAAATCATTTAAATTAAAATCAAAATAAAATATTATAAATAATGATTTATATAAAAATATAATTATAATATAAAGTAAAATTTATTGCATATCAAAAGAATTCCGTACATCGCACGGGGTATAATAACACGAAAATATACCCGAAAATATTACACCATATTTTTCAATTATAAATAAAATATATTAAAAATTTGTATACGTTGTTTACGATAAGAAAACCTTAGTATAATCCATAAACATAGTGTATTAAATTAAAATTAACAAATTATATAATAACCGAAACATTAAAAATTTTGGTACTTACTTTTTTGTATATGTTTTTTGGTATTTCGTGAATTTAATTATTTACCCTTCATTATAAAGAAAAATATATACGATATCTGTACTATTAAAAAACTTAAAATAAATAATAACATAATATAATTAATGGTAATTAGTCGATTGTCTTTCACATTTACTTTTAATTGAAGATATTACCTTTTATAAATACCTAAAAACATCAATCATATAATATCTTCCAATCATATCATATCTAGCAATAATTAATATATACCCAAAAATATCACACCATATTTTTCAATCACTAACAAAATATAATAGAAATCCGTATACTACGAATAATGACCATTAAAATTTTAGTAAAAATTCAGAATCGTTAGATCTAATGATTAAATATATTATATGATTAAATTAATTTACTAAAATTTCAAGGTTCGAATTCTATCAACGACATATTTATTTTAAAATTTTATAATATAAGTTTTAAATCATGCATATCATTAATTAAATTTATATTAAATTATTAAAATTAAAATAAAATATTGTAAATAATAATTATATAAAAATATAATTATAACATAAAATAAAATTTATTACATATAAAAAAAATCGTTGCATTGCACGGATTATAAACTAGTATTATGTTATTTGCATTGTATGATTTTATTGGGTTTTATATCAAAGTGGCCACTCCGTTGGTCAAAAACTATCACTTAACCCACCGTTATCATCGGGATCTCATTTAAACCACTAAACTAAGAAAACATATCATTTGCCCCCTGTATATCACTTAGACCACCACAAATTGTATTATTTTTGTGAATGCAGGTGGGGCAAATGATATATTTTCTTAGTTTAGTGGTTTAAATGAGACCCCGATGAGAACGGTGGGTTAAGTGATAGTTTTTGACGAACGAAATGGCCACTTTGATATAAAACCCTTTTATTTAATTAGTATTCGATTTAATTAAACTCGAAAAAGAAGTTTCGGACTAGACGTGGTGTGCAGCCTGCGAAAGTGTCCAATTCAGTCAAATTTAACCAATCTTAAGTTAGGGTTGATGTACAGTCCGTAAATCTCTCCAGATCTCTCTCTCTCTCTCTCAGTCTCTCTCTGGCACTATGTCAGTATCATTCTGGGAAGCATCAGCATCAGATAATATAAAATTCGAAAGAGAGAGACATGTATATTACATGGAGATGATGTATCATCTACTGCCTTCTCATTATTCAGGCCAGGAGATTAATCGTCTCACTCTCGCTTACTTCGTCATCTCCGGTCTCGATCTTCTTAATGCTCTCGATCGCGTATGACCCTCTCTCCCTCTCTCTCTCAGTCCCTCTCTCTCCCAGTCCCTCTCTCCCTCTCTCTCTCAGTCCCTCTCTCCCCCGCTCCCTCCCTCTCTCTCTCTCTCTCTCTCTCTCTCTCTCTCTCTCTCTCTCTCTCTCTCTCTCTCTCTCTCTCTCTCTCTCTCTCTCTCTATCTATCCATCACTATACACATTTGTCGAATTGATGTTATTGCAATGTGGATACAGTAATGTTCAATAGATTAATGTATATGCATTTGTAGGTATTTATAACTTGTCTTAGATGCTTGTTTTATAGTCTAGTATTGTAGTTATATGTAATTCTGCTGTATTAGAGTGAGAGTATTGGTTCCGGTCGTGTAAGCCTCCCTTTCCCTTTCACCTTTGTTCAAATTTCAGTTGATGATGTTACAATCTCCATGAATAAATGTTCGATAGATTAATAAAAATGCATTGGTTTGTATGTATAGCTTGTTGTAGATGGTTGTTTGTTGTCTAGTGTTGTGGTTATATGTAATGCTGGTGTATTAGAGTCAGAGTACTTGTCTAGTTCAGAAAGATCTATGATGTATAATTTTTAGTTCTTAAACTAAACTAAACATACTCTGGGGGAGTTCGGATGGTTAATGGGATTGGGAATGGGGGTAAATATAAATGTAAATGATATGAAATCCCCAGGGGCATGGAGGGAATAAAATACCGACTTAGAAAGAGTAAGTTTCCCATTACATACTACCAAATTGCTAATCCAGGCACTGACACATGGGACTGAGGTTCATATTCTTGTTGACTGGACTCATTAACCATGAATGGAGATACAAAAGCATCCTAAAAATAGAGATACAAAAGATGACGGTTTCCAAAAAAAAAAGGAGAAACTGCATATATGACTGCAAAGACGAAAATTAGTATGTATATATACAATTGGCATAAATGCTAATTTAAGTGTACAACGTGGTGTATTTCTGTGCTAGTCGAGCTGGTGCAGAAGTATGTTGCAAGGATTTCAATCATGTTAGTTTTTGCTCTCTTTTTTTCAGATTGATAAAGAAGGGGTCATCAGTTGGGTTTTGTCCTTGCAAGCCCATCCAAGAAATGAAGCTGATCTGGATAGTGGTGTGCTCTCCTACTGTTATCAATTTTTTGTCCATTTTATCAATTTGTAAAATTGTTTATGGGCAATCTAAGTTCTCATGTTTGCTACTGCAGGTCAGTTCTTTGGGTTTCATGGTTCAAGAAGCTCTCAGTTTGAAATGAATAATGATGGGGTATGCTAAGTTATGCATTCAGTTTCCTATATGATCTCACACTTCTTATGATTAAGTAATTATGTGATGGAACTTGTACGAAGTATGATTATTGCTTGTTCCATCAGTTGACCTTTATTGAGACATTTATCTGTATGCTTGTAGGCCTTGATCCCCAATGGTAGTCACTTGGCAAGTACATACTGTGCTCTAGCCATTTTGAGGACTGTCGGCTATAATCTGACATCCATGGACTCAAGATCAATCTTGAAATCAATCAAGAATCTTCAGCAACCCAATGGAAGGTGATTTTGTGCTGTGATTTCAGAATATTGTACCTAAATATATTATGATTTCTAACATCCAATTTAAGACCACCCAATATAACTCAATTTAAACTCTAACGGGAGAGAGATGATTTTATGTCCTAAACTTTTGTAAATAATTCCGTGCAGACTATACTCTAGTATTTTGGAACATCACTTGTATATTCCCTTATACTAATTGACAAACTAGGAGTCCATTACTTCTGACCTACATTTGACATCTAATTTATCACTGGGGTCTTGGTTCCCCATTTAATTTATTGTTACTTCGAGAAAGACCATATGGTTCTAACGGTAGGTGTTTTGTTTGTCTATACTTTTTACTTTGAATTAATGCACCCCGTCATATTTATATAGTTTGTTTCTTGGTTCATTTAACCCATATAGATATTCTCCGCATTCTAGCATTCCCTTATAATGTTGTAAATATTATCACTTCATTGGACATGTCCTCTTTATGACATGAATCTCACACCCATACTATGGGACCTATAAATTACATGTGAAAACTTTGTGGATAACATATATGAAAGTTGATATGGATTAGTTACTGCACATTGATTTTTTTTCTCAGCCATCCTTCAGTTGCAAGTAACAATATGGCTACCAAGTCTAAGTTCTATGAGAGTAGTTTTCTCTCTGATCTATAATTATATATAATCCTCCTTTGCAGTTTTATGCCCACCCATATTGGTGCCGAGACAGATCTTCGTTTTGTTTATTGTGCGGGTAAGAAAATGATGATGCCTGTTTCTATTTTAATTAAATTTGCTCACACATGAATATTATATTATTACTATATATATATATTTTTTATTTTGTTGAAAGAAAACTCGTTGTACTTCATTTTTTCAGCGGCCATCTGTTTTATGCTGGAAAATTGGAGTGGCATGGATAGGGAGAAAGCCAAAGAATACATATTAAGTTGTCAGGTAATCTAATTGATTATAATAGTCTTTGCTTTCGTCTCTGGCTCTCTACCAACAGTATGTAAAAATGTACCTAGTTATATGCCAGCTGTGTTTTTTTTAAATTTTAATAAAAGCTGTATATCTTCTCACAGTAACTCTTGTGTTTGCAGTCATATGATGGTGGATTTGGGCTGGTTCCTAGTTCGGAATCCCATGGTGAGTGGATTCTTGTATTGCTGTTATATATTAATACTTCTAATATTGAATGAATCCAATTGGTGGTTTAACCTGTGTAGTCGTTTAACTAGATTATAAGGTATGTTTGATAGTGATATGTAACTTCTTCTGTGCTGGATATTATTATGATGAGCTATTGCTCATTTGTGAGTCACTTCTTGGTACTTATCAAGGAGTTCTTGAGTCTTGACCTCAAATTGGTGACCTGGGTTACTGTTAAAACTTTCACTGTACTCAATTTTCCGTTGCACTTGAAAGATGAATACTGAAAGTGTATAATAGAAATTGGAATATGCTCAGGTGATTCGGTGTAAAATGTAAGTTTGACAAAGTTTGTTATTAATGTGCCAAAATTGAAGGAAGATAGAAATAATAAAATCACCATTCATCAAATAACAACTTCAGTAGTGACGGCTTAGTTGCAGTACCGGTAATTTTGGGTTTCAGCTTCCATTAGGATCCAGGAGAGGTTTAATAATTCATGTTTCCCTAATCCTTACCTTAAAATAGAATGAAGTGAAACATATCTAGGACATGTAAGCTGTTTATGGGCAACTTTTGCAGAATAACTGTGCTGTTCCTTTAATATCTTTTAAAGTTGGTGATTATCATGTATGGGCACATTGTATGTACATAAGTAGTTGCGGCAGATTAGAACTTGATTGTAATTTGTCTAGAGACGTTTCACATTAACACATTGAATAGGCCAAACATATGCAGGAAATATTTCTTGCAATAAAGGAAAGTATATGTAATTTGTTTACAGGAATGCTTTGTAATAATGCTTTGTAATACTTACTGATGTACAGTGTACAGGTGGTGCAACTTACTGTGCTCTAGCTTCCCTCCTTCTGATGGGTTTTATTGAACACGATCTGATATCCAAAGGTGCATCATCCTCTTGCATTATTGATGTGCCACTACTTCTGGATTGGAGCTTACAGGTTTTAATTATATTTATCAAGGGAAAGATGTTACTATATGTCCAAGCTAGTATTGTGGATACAATACAAGTAATATATGCCTCTTAAGTTCTTATTTTAGGGTGTTGGTCACATTCCTAGTCTTATATTACACTCCACTTTCTCCACGTTTGTATTTCACTCACCCTTATGCGCTCAAGTGCAGAGGCAGGCATGTGACGGTGGGTTTCAGGGCAGGGCTAACAAGGATAGTGACACATGTTATGCTTTCTGGTAAGCAATGCACCTCACAAAATTTTAGTTGCTTGTTTGCAAGTCCTGACACATACTCGTGGCATGCATCTTCAGGGTTGGAGGAGTTCTGAAAATCTTAGGTGCCCATAAGCTCATTAATCAGAAAGCATCACGCGACTTTTTGTTAACTTGCCAGTCAGAGGTGCCTCTCTCTCTCTCTCTCTCTCTCTCTCTCTCTCTCTCTCTCTCTCTCTCTCTCTCTCTGATATATGTGTTTGTATGCATGTTCATTAATAATTTTTGATCAATTGAAAGAAAAAGATCGTAGTCTATAGAATAGATAGTACTATGTCTATGATCATCTAAGTTTGATATGAAAATTTAGTTCCAATTCCCTAGAGGCCCCTGTTCCAACGCCTAAGAGGCAGGGGGACGTACGTTGCTGATACCTGGGGGACAGGCCCCCACCAAATTCTTTTACCAGTATATATAATTAAAAACATTAGTTTATTGACCCCATTAAAAAAATAAATGCCCTCACTCAAAAATATACAACTCTTCTAGAAAAGGATAATTCTTGCTCAAAAAGTATTAGTAAGCAACAAAAGTTAACAACTTTTTTAAAAGATAAAGTTGCAAATATATGTCATGATAATAAAACTATAAGTGAAATCTTAATTAATAATAAATAAATTAGAAAGTAAAAATAGTTTACTTTTGTATACCGGTTATAGTTTGTTAAAACTACTGTTACAACTTATTTGCACAATAAGTGGTTATTGTTATTCCTTATATATATTAGTGAGAAGCTAAGGAGATGCTTTGACTTCATCGAAAATTAACAAGTTTTAATAAATCTAATAGTATATTATTTATGTTAAGTATCAAAATTGAAATTTATTCTTGTCAATAATTCACTTCCAAGTTTCAACGCCCTGGAGTCTGGAGAATTCTCTTTTTGCACATGCAACAAGGTACATGCACGGACGAAGACTGTGTAAAAGTTAATTTTACCATGGTTCAGTTGTCTAATAAATACAATTTATCTTTTGTGCTTGGTACTACTTTTTAGATTGTTTGTAGTTTCCATATATTGTATCAGGCAACTATAATCAAGTGAAGGTTATCAGTTGTGAATATGAAAATGAGTAATATTGACATTCAAAAGTCAGAGAGTCTATCTACATTCAAATGGGTTGTACTTGTAGTATTTGCTTATAGTGAGTAAAATCTCCTATAGTCCTTGAAACGGATATGCAAACGTGTATCCAAACTAATTGTTAAATATATACAAATAGCTCCATTGCAAGTTTTTAGGGTGCGTTCCTAAACGCAGTAAGCAACAATTACTCCCTGTATGCATTAAATGCTAGATATCTTATTAGATGCAGTTTAACTAATTAATTGGCATGCATATCAATCTTATTTAATAGCTTATCTACTTTTGTTGAATACAATTAATTTTTACTAAACGTAGTAATCAGTAGATAAATGCCCAGATAACTTATTTGATATAGTTTGATTAATTATTTGGCAATCATATTTACCTTATTTAATATCATATCTACCCTTTTTTGGCTAACATATATACCTTATTTAATATTGCCATTTTATTTATTAGTATGATAATATTTTAAGAGTAAATAATTAACTTTACTTAATAATTTTAATTATATTAGTTATGATTTTTAAATTTTAATTGTTTAATATTAAATTTAATAATTAAATACATATCCTTAGTGGCTATAATTTATTAGATAGGCGACGCCAATAAGTTTATTCAAATTTCGGGCTAATGATGCCTTTTGGAACATATAATGGCAAATATGTCAAAGTACCGGTTTGTATAGGTTTCATAGCAACTAATATCACATTATACATAATTAACTAAAATAAAATAATTTTTTTATAAATTTCCTCCTAAATTTTTGTAACTTCCCAAAGTAAATTCCAATTTTATAAATATTCTACGCACAATTGACTAAAATAAAAAGATATTGATTTTCTAAAGTATTCTAACGCTTCTTTCCACTAATAACTAATCTAATCCTTAATCCAATAACTTGTACGAAAAGAATTTAGAATTTTTCCAAATAAAATAAATATCTAATTAAAAAAATACTCTAATATTTAATGTATTATAATAAAATAAAAATAAATTTCTTACAAGCAATTTATTCGTAAAATTTAGTGGAAAAAAGTGTTAGATTATTTTACAAAATCAATATCTTTTAATTTTAGTTAACTGTATGTAGAATATTTATAAAATTGGAATTTACTTGGGGAGGTTATAAAAATTTTGGAGGAAAGTTATGAAAAATTGTTTTATTTTAGTTAATTATGTATAATGTGATATTAGTTGCTATGGACCGTATAGAAATGGGTACTTTGACATATTTGTCATTATATATTCCCGAAGGCATCATACTAAACTTATTGGCGTTGCATTTCTAAGAAATTATAGCCACTTAAGACATGTATTTAAAATCTTAAAATCTAAGATTAAACAATTAAAAATTGTTAACTACTAATATTAAAAAAATTATTAAGTAAAGTTAAATATTTGCTCTTAAAATATTATCATAGTCCTATTTCTAATAGATATATTAGCAATATTAAATTAGGTAGATCTGTTTAGCAAAAAAAAGGTAGATATGTTATTAAATAAGGCTAGATATGATTGCTAATTAATTAGTCAAACTTCGTCCAATAAGTTATCAGGGCATTTTATTTCCGATTACTGCCTGTTTCTAATAGATATATTAGCAATATTAAATTAGGTAGATCTGTTTAGCAAAAACAAAGTAGATATGTTATTAAATAAGGTAGATATGATTGCCAATTAAGTAGTCAAACTGCATCCAATAAGTTATCTGGGCATTTAATTACCGATTACTGTGTTTAGTAAAAATCTATACTATATAATAATAGCCGAAACATTAAAATTTTTTGTACCTATTTTTTGGTACTTCGTATTTTTACTAAATTACCCTTATATATTAATATGTTTTTACCTAAATACCCTTACTAAGCTAGTTTACAGTATTTAACACACGTAGATATGCTATTAAATAAGATAAATATGCATGTCAATTAATTAGTCAAACCGTATCTAATAAGATATTTGCCATTTAATGCGTACGGAGTAATTGCTGATTATTGTGTTTAGCCGTTTAGTAATAATTTCGTGCATTTAGGCTGCAACACCCAGTTTTTATTGCAATCCTACTCATGATGCTTCATTTAGAATATTTTGTCGTGTTCTAGATTCAGAGTTGAATCTTTTTCTCACTCTGAATGCTGTTCCTTTGCTAGTATGGTGGTTTCAGTAAATTCCCAAGCCAGCTGCCTGATCTGTATCACTCCTACTATGGCATCACTGCATTCAGTTTGCTAAATGAGCCTGGCTTGAACCCAATCTCTGTGGCACTAGGAATAGCTGGTGCAGATGGCGTTACACTTTGATGTTGTATTTAAAAAGGTATCAGTATGTTCATACCGACAAAGTACGAATCAAGTGCGAAAGAGTTGTTCACATTCCCATTCTTGTTCAATGTGTAACTTTAAATGCTGGAAATACATTATCTACTGCTGACTAACTGTATGAAGCTTCTGTTGTAAAATAGCGAAACGGGAAGAATAGTGATTCTTCCAAAAAATATCCTCATAACATTTTTTAATGGATATTCAAGATTCTCGTAATTTCTCAGTTAACTTTACAATTAAGACGTGTTGAGTAACTGTTTATTTGTATCTAGTATTGATTATTAAGAAGCTTTTACTTTCTCAACATAGGTCAGTCACTATTTTGGATATTGTCAGTGTTGAATCTCTAATGTCATCTTTTATAATTTGTTGCATACATGGAATCATGGATTTAGATATAGATTTTAACTATTCACATTAAAACAATCAAGGACTGAAACTACATGATGTGGCATAGAAATATGATTAATAGCATTGTATATTAGTAGGCATGTTGCAAGGTGACAAACAAATACTTAACTAATGGCCTGCATCTTGGTTATACTCCATACGTTTGTGGCGACAGCCTCGAGGGAGTTGTTGAACCACCAATCCTCGCGTGTCGTCTGGGTGGTGTTGGTGTACCAGCCCGGCACAACGGACAACTAGCGTGAGACTGTAGCCACATGTCAATGCACGAGACATGAAATGGATGCAAACATTCTGGTAACACCCGAACCAGTTCGCCATCCATGAACTCAGACAAGCAGACAGAACATGTGCCTCCATCTTGAGTTTTTGAAACCGAACTAATGTCTGGAGTATACTTGTACGAAGGAATGAGTTCCGCTATAGAATCCTCAAAACTACTTTGTGCTTCTCCAACATAAGTCACCGGCAACTGTGGCAGCTGCTGGCGTTCATCGGGCTCTTCATCGGTCCACCACCGTGATGTAACACAGTGATAGGCTAATAAAATGGCAGCTGCGCAGACGATGGCTACAATGGCCACCACTATAGGGGAGAGGCCAACAACATGAGTACTATGATCATTCATAACAAGAACCAAGTGAGAAAAATTGTGAAGTTAACATATAGACTGGTAAAGAATCATTATAAGTGGAATATTATGGGTAAAATGTCCACATTCATTTAACTAAAGCAGTCCGATTGTCTTATGTATTGGATATACTATTATAAATTTTGTTGACCAAATGCAAATGGTACAATATGAGATGTAAACATCTATAGCTAACTAACAAATGAAGCAAGACATAGGGTGGTGATATTATTATAGTACGCACCAACTTCCTACCCATACCAAAGTAATTAAACCCAGGATGATCGAGAAAATATTTGTTATTTCAATATCACCATGTATGTGGTGTAAGGCCTCTAAAAAATAATGGAGAAGAGATGTTTGATCTTCAGAGACCAACCGTTAGAGAAGAAAGAAATTGACAGATTATTATCAATACTTTAGTAATTTCACATATTTCTATTTATATTTAGGCATTTGGATAGAATTACATCATATCATCGATCTATTTAGGAAAAAGAAGGAAATATTTATGAAATGCCACCTAACACATATCGAAGAGGAACAACGTGTAAAAACAGAATTCCAACACAACAATTTCCATTAAAAATTACTAGAAATCATCATTGTTATAAAAATTCTCGATTCAGTTGATTAATGCTCGATTATGCACAGTCAATTTGATTTTAAAATTCCCGATTAATCTTTATTAATACTTCTTGATCGAAGTATTTACAATAAATTATTAGAATTAAAATAAAGTGTTAATCAAATATAAATTATTATATATTTTATGATATAATAAATACATATTATTTAATAAATAATTTTTAAAATTAGAATAATAAATACATCCAATTTTTACTCTGATTAATCCTTTCAATTTAACGGTTAATTCTTGCAAATGCTCTGTTCAATACCCGATTTCGGCAACTATGGATACCATACACATTATCTATGAGGAATTCAGGATGTACCGAAGTTTTAGCAAATTCAAATGGCCCACCAATAAAATGGGCCGGGTAAAATAAACTGTAGGCCCAACTTCCATCTAGACCCAACCAAATGAAACAAAAATTTAAAAGTTCAAAAATTTACCTCTAATAAATATGGGCCGGGAACACTGGACTACAGACCCAACTTCCATCCGGGCCCTATCAAGTTCAAAGTAAAGTAACCCGATCATAACATAAAGTAGATGGAGCTAAAGAAGATCTGTTTGTAGATAACTCTTTCGTGTCTCACCCCTAAACATATACATACACCTATACTTAATTACTTACAATCAAAAATATGTTTGTACATTTTTTAAAATTATTTAATAAATTATCAATATTAATATTCTCTTCTTCCTCTTCTGGGTTCAATTTGTTTTGATTCACCTTGTTTTCTACTCCAACTATCTTTTTAAAATTATCTATACACACACATATACATACAGATATTTACAGATATTGTATCTATATTTAGTAGTAGTTGTGATGATACCCTGGGGAGGAGTAAGCTGTTGTTTGAGTGCAGCTGCTCTTTATCTTCTTGGTAGAAGTAGTGGCAGGTAAATACATACACATATATGTATATATGTTTGTTTATATTGATTATGCATTCATTTTTATGTATTTTTGTATTCTGATTGCTGAATTCCTGACCCTTTTGGTTTGTTAGTGTGTGGTGATTATGTGATTTGGGGTTCTTGATTTTAGTTATACATTGTAAATTTATGATGTGTCTGTGCGTGTGTTTATTAAGGTTTGATTGTGTGTGTGTGTGTGTGTGTGTGTTGTGTATCTGTGTTTCCCAGTTGTCAGAATTTAGTTTTGCTTACGTGTTTATGAATTTGGGTTTTGATGGCGTAGGGATGCTGATGTTCTTAAGACGGTTACTCGTGTTAATCAATTAAAGGATTTAGGTATGCCTATGCTCCTTTCAAACTATGGCATCATTACATTATTTTCTTGCTTTGAAATGATGTGCGAAACTAACCCATATGCTCGGAAGATTTTTAAATGCTGTTTTAATTCATAGGGAAAGGGATTGCACTATCACCATTATACTTTCTTTTTTTCCTTTTTTTTGGTATGTTATGTATTTTTTAGAATTAGGGAAATAGAGGATTTGTACGAATGATCTTGGCATAGGGTAGGGATGAGGTTCTTCGGCTAGGCTATGCCTGAATTGT
Source organism: Saposhnikovia divaricata (assembly GCA_036435485.1). NCBI lineage: Eukaryota > Viridiplantae > Streptophyta > Magnoliopsida > Apiales > Apiaceae > Saposhnikovia > Saposhnikovia divaricata. The sequence continues at coordinate 132,052,691 of CM071599.1, read as the reverse complement.
CAACTATTTTTACTTATTTTATGTCAAGTTTCTTACTTTAGTCCTAAGTAATGCTTTATGCTTATAGTTTTCTAGCCGTAAGCTCGTAACCCTAGCCTCGTGGTAACTATTTGTCTGTCATCTATACAGTTTTTCATTTCATCTACCTAAAAATGTAGCTACAATAATTTTGGTTGCATTCTGATTGTCTTTCAGCTCAATTACTAGATACAGCATCCAAAGTGTTGCCTTTGGTTGTCACTATATCTGGAAGAGTTTGTTCAGATGCACCAATCAGTTGTGAGTATAGCGGCATGCGGGGTGTTATTGTCGAGGAGACGGTAAATAGTTTTTGTAATGGCAAATGTCACTCTTATTTATACTCCTTAGTCCTTCGAGGTTGTTTTCTAAACTCATTCTATACTATTCAGGCGGAGCAGCACTTCTTGAAACACAATGATGCTGGTTCCTGGATACAGGATTCTGCTATGATGTTATCCATGTGTAAAGAGGTCCCATGGTATCTGGTACGGAAAGGAATCAGTCTCTCACTTTATGTTATAGCTATGACATAGCAATTGTTGCTCTTTTTTAAATTTTGTTAACTAGTTATACTGATGTAGTGGTGTCTTACAATCTGAAATATTCAAATTAACTATCATACTACCCATGCTATACTTACTTTTTGGGTTCGGTAACATGAAGCTCATTATGTTAAACCATGCTTATGCTCATCTGTTTCAGGATGATGGAACTAGTCAAGTATTTGTGATTGGAGCCCGGGGTGCTTCTGGTTTAGCATTAACAGTTGGAAGTGAAGTTTTTGAAGAATCAGGGCGATCACTTGTAAGAGGAACACTAGATTATCTCCAGGGTCTCAAGGTTTAATATATCGTCTATATGCTAATATGTTTATCAATGTGTTGGAAAGGGCATTATATAATTTCAGCGAACTCAAATTATTATTTTTTCCTTTGCAGATGCTTGGAGTCAAAAGGACTGAACGAGTACTTCCTGTTGGCACTCCATTGACAGTTGTGGGTGAGGTATTGTGATAACTATTAAGTGGTGTATACCTATACTTAGTGTAATTTTGGAGCTTTTTCATTGTACAGTACAATATGATTAGGATATTTTAAGTTGGACTAAAGTTATAGACTCTTTTGCTAAGGAGTAGTTAGCCCAAGTTCAGTATATGTGCTGATGCCACCAGTTCTGCAAATCTTAATTCACTTTCTGTTCTTGTCAGCTTTAGGAGCAGTATATGTTCAGTATATCTGTGATTGACTTGGTTTCCTCCTATATATATGTGTGTGTGTGTGTGTGTGTGTGTTCCATTGGGGGTGCGGGAAGGTGGGGGGGGGGGGAAGGTTATGTTCGTGTCTAATCATTGTTTGTGTGAGGCTATCAGCTTTCTTATACTCTTTGAGTTAGGATTGCAGGGCTAGCAGATATAAAGACCTGTTTTCCCTCTTGTTAGTTGGACCTTGTGTGGACTATGGTCTATTCATCATCTTATTGTATACGCACTGGTTCCGATGCAAATGTGATAGTGTCTAATGGAAGGAGTCTCTGTATTACTTAGATTTTAAAAAATTCCTGTCTCAAGTGCTTTCTGAGGCAGTTGGACATGATGCCTTTAAAAAAATCTTTCCTTTCGGCCAAATATACATATATGTTGTAAGAACGATCCTATAAATCTGTAAAGATTAATTTGAGTTTGCTAGAGATTTTAAATCTGGTTGCACAGTAGGTTAAATTCTTTGCCAGTTGTAATAAACACTCTTCCATCCAGTATTCAAACACTCTTCCATCCAGTATTCTATCTTAAAGCTTCAAGCTAACTTGGGTTGCAAAGCAAATCTTCTAGCAAAGCAATCGGATAATAATTTAGTCCAATGATACTTTACTTTGTTCTGATGTTATCTTCTCTTATCTTTTATTTGAGACCATTGGTCTTGCTTTAACATATTTGTTAATATTTTTCAGGCCGTTAAAGATGACATAGGAACAATGCGAATTCAAAAACCCCACAAAGGCCCGTTTTATGTGTCTCCAAAACCTATAGATCAGCTCATAGCTAATCTTGGGAAATGGGCAAGGTTGTCCTCATCACCAAGTATTTACAGACAAGTTTGTAATGTTTTTTCTTACAGGTCCGATTTACTCAAGTTGTCCTTGCAGGTGGTATAAATATGCTTCTCTGGGGTTCCAGATATTTGGTATCTATCTGATTGCGAAACATGGTTTTCAATATGTCATGGAAAGGAAACGTCACTGGGAGATGCGGAAGAGGTAACATTGATCGTGATTGATGCATGCAGATCATATAGTGTGCATATTGCGTAGCATTACCTTTTAGTTTTATTTCTTACCACATGCAGTAATTTTAGATATGCTAAAAAGTGGACAAAAGAAACTGGGGGACAAAAACACCTTTCTCAGAGTAGTAAAAGAGAAAAAAGAAAGAGGACCCAAGAGTTTAAGGCATTTAAAGAAGTTGTCACCAAGTATACTTATTTGCTCTCATAGGGAAGATCAAAGGAGCAAGATTAGTAACTAACATTATACTTGATGCATCCTGTGTGGTAAATGCTATCATTGTCTTCCCTATAAAGGCAAAGATATATTCGTATAGATTCCAAATTGTTAAAATTGTGAAACTCAAACAAAGGCATGCTGCCGTTCATATCTACTGGGTCTTTCACCGATGACTGTCAGTTGAAGTAGAAGAAGGCATACGGTAATATATGCTACTGGGAAATGGTGTACAGTGACTAAAGTTTACCCCTTAAATAATTCTGAGTAAATCTTTTTTCGAGACATTTCAAAATGGTTCACATGATCACTTGTCATGAGTAAACATTTAGTAGTAGAAACCCTATCTACTAGCATTTCTTGCATTATGTTTCCTTAATTAAGATGAATGCACAGGGTTCTTGATGCTGCAGCCAAAAAGCAAGGGACAGATATCGAAGGTAACTTGTTATCTTTTACCTTTCAGTTTTGTGTTAAGTTGTCACTTTATATAAAGGTGCTTGTTATATTTTCCTGTTTTTCAGGGTCAAATGCTACTACTGAAGATGGATTGGATGGCACTAAGAAGGACCTATTGATGCCTGATTTGTGTGTGATCTGCTTAGAACAGAATTACAATTCAGTATTTGTCCCGTAAGCAAACAATATTCTTACTCTAGTTTACCAGAGTTATTATATTTCGTTCTTTGTGATCATTTGCAACTTTGTTTCTAATCATTATATGCTGTTGTCACGTGGATATCGTTTTCAGTCTACCTAGTTAGGTAAAGGTGTTTGCGGGGAGTCCCGGGTGCTAGAATAATTATATATATATATATATATATATATATATATATATATGTTATAATGAGTAAGAATAATTATATATATATATATATATATATATATATATATATATATATATATATATATATATATATATATATATATATATATATGTTATAATGAGTAAGAGTAGTTGGTCCAATTTTTTTTATATAGGCTTGTATATCTAGATGATTTCACAATTCCTATATGGTCGTATTTTGAACTATATCAGTCTATCTACTTGGGGTAAAATTGTAGACAATTTTGCCAATTGAAATGAGATCAATGGTATCATTTTATTCTTATCTTTGTTAAATCAACTTTTGCACTTTTATATTTTCCCTGCCCCGTCTTCTTCTCTCTTCCTGCCCCATCTTCCTCTCTGTGGGCCCCTTTCAATAGTTTGTTCATAGAGGTGCAATTAACTAACATTAATACAGCAAGGTTTGTGCTATTTACTCCAGATGAAAGGCACAAAACAAACCAAAAAAATAAGGAATATATATGAAGTATTTAGAAGTTTATGTGCCTTATCTTAGGAACACAACTTTTATTATGGTTCGATGTACTGCTAATTTATTTAGATTTTATGTTGAAACGATGTTTGTCCTGTTATGATTACAGGTGCGGCCACATGTGCTGCTGTACAGGTTGCGCTTCACATTTGACTAGCTGTCCACTTTGCCGGAAACGGATTGATCAAGTAGTGAAGACTTTCCGCCACTAGAAACTAACATGTTATCGTGGTAGGATCCACTAGAGGCCAGCAAATCATAATGTCAAGAGACCTGTTTTTGGTACTGCTTCTAAATCTTTGGTGCCAAAATTTCAGAGGCCCAAAGATCTCCTTTTCTATTTTTGGAACTGGCTCAATGATGTCTAGTTCCATTTTCACACTGGGTTTCACAATCTTCTCACCTCAGAATTTCAGTAGAAGTTACACTTTTTTAGCTGACTTGTTGCTTAAATATCGATAAAGCTTTTCAGACGATTTTTACACAGTAATTTACCGAAATTTCTTTCCAGTTGGTATGTATAAAGTTTCATTGGAAACTAGTATTGCAAGGCATTGTAGTCTATTGGCCTGTTTGGCATAGCTTAATTATACCGACTTATGACTTATTTTCGGGTAAAATTTTTATATTTTGATAATTTTTTTTATATAAATGTTTAATGTATCTTTGAGATTCAATAAGTTGCAAAAATAAGTTGGAAAATAAGTTGGAATGTTAGGAATCTCTAACTTTGTCTTAAAATAAGTTGACTTATTCTGGAAAAAAGTTCCCCCAAACATCCCCTATATTCTCAAGATACATGTAGATAGTAAAGTAAGTTTCATAATCTTGTTTTTGTGATAATACTTGTCTTCTAATATGATTAATTAATAAAAATATTTGAAACCAGGAGATTTCTGCATCTGTAGAGTATGGAATTTTGATGAGTTGGATTCATTTTTTTACAGGATATTCATATTGTATGTTAAAAGTCCGTTGAGACTTTTTTTTTATGGTTTGAGTTGGCATCCCTGAGGAGTTGAGTTTTAATTTGAAAGTAGATGTCTTTGAGTTGCTTGAATTATTCCGGATTTCTTTGATTTGAGATTATCATCATGTTGAATCCATGTATCTACTAGATACCTGTATCCTTGCTTTTTAGGCAGATACAGATGGATGAATCGGAGATACGAACCTACATTTAACAGAATCGATTATAAAGTTGAACTTGTAGAGAGAAATTGATAAATTCTTCTCTTTTTGAGCAAATCAGACGAGTGAGGTTGGGAAAATATTTAAACACAGGGTGAATATGTTCTAACAGTTTCCGGGAAAATTATATACAACTCCCCTCATTACCGTTTTCTTGAGCCAACTTATAAACAAGCTAGGGAAACCAGTGAAGTTTTTGTAGCCGTTTACTCTGAAACAAAGAGGGAATTGGTCAAGGTATATTAACTAGACACAGCACTATTAATCTGTCAGATCAAGGATTAGTCAGCTAATTGGTGATGCATGAGGATATTTCTTAATATTTTAATAATATCTTAAACCATATTTCAAAAAAAAAAAAAAAAATCTTAAACCCTTACTTATACTAAAACATACTCCCTCCAACCCAATTTGAATGACCCTCTGACTTTTTCACGCATTTCAATGCGCTCGGTTGAGATACTTACAAATAATATTTTTTCAATTTTTTTTGTTTTGTATAAAAATATAGATCCTTTCAATGCGCTCGGTTGAGATACTTGTAAATAATAATTTTTTTCCTATATTTTTATACAAAATAAAAAAAATGAAAAAATATTATAGGGAATTATAGAGAGATAGTTGAATTGAGATAAAATGTGATAGAAATGGCTTAATGTGTGTTAATTATAGGTAGCTCGCAACGTAAGAATGTGGCAGACACATTGTATAGTTCCGATACGGATAGTGTAAGTTCCACTTCCACATTGTGGTCCGATCCAGGGGCGGACCCAGCCCATGGCAGGGGTGGGTTGTAGCCCGGGGAAAAAAAATTGTCAAAATTTTATATGTAAAATTTTTATAAATTCTGATGACTCATGTAACATATAAATTTCACTACTGTCCAGCCTGGGTGAAAAAAGGAAAAGCCCTAGTTCATATTTTAGCAGCCCAACCGGATATCAAGCCCATGTAAGTAAGTGCAATCCATTTAGAGCATCTCCAAAGCTATTAGGTAAATTGGTTAGCTAAAATAATATATAATAATAATTAGCTATATTATAGATGATGAAAAAGTGATTTTGCTCCAATGTTGTTAGCTATATTTGTTAGCTATATTTCAAAAACAATATTTTACTATTATAATTATTGGAGGGAGATGAGTTGGATATGAAAAAAGTGTAAAATATTAATATAAAATTGGAGGGAGATGATGTGGCCATTTATAGATAATGGTAGTGGATCAACAAATATAGAAGACCAAGTGAGAATATCTAAAATTTTTATTGCTAACAGATTATGGTTGGAGAAGGTAATTATGTATATGGATTAGCTATATGAAGTGCCAACTAGGATTTAGCTAACAAGTTTGTTTGGGTTGGAGATGCTCTTAATAGGTGGTTGAGTAGTTCATACTTCATATACAATAGAAAAATAGAATTTAAAAATTTTAAAAACAGAAGTCCCCAATCAAAAGGACACAGTCTCTACTCTCCCTCTTCCCTCATTTGCCGCCTGGAAATACAATAAAATGTAAGTACCCCTTGCTAAGCTTAATTATTCAATCTATGAGCACCTATTTTTTTTACATCATTTAAATGTTTACTTAATTGTGTATTGAGTAAATTTTTGTAATTTTATATGTATAGTTTGTATGTATAGTTGAGTTTAGCACTTAGCAATTAGTTTAATTGGTTTCGTGGTGGCGCGTGCTGGGCAGAAAAATTTTTCACGCTGCGCGCGCCTTGGGTACCGACAAACTTAGCCCGGGTGGTGACCAAATCCTGGGTCCGCCCTTAGTCCGATCAAATGCTGGTATCTGGTGCTTTTGATTTGCAGCTTCAGAAGGATAGTAGTCTACTTGATTTGTAGGCTTTAGATGATTTATACGAAAAGAGGTACCTTTTTATTTCTCGACGACACTTGTATGATTACTGGTGATATATACTACTTGAAATTTGGATTACTAAAGCTGTGTTGCCTTTTGCTAATAAATATACAGGCCGACGACTAGAGAAAAGGCTTTGCTTTTGATCATAGAAGCTTTTAATAGCAAATTGCAGCATGAATTTGTCCAAAAGAAGTAAGCATTTTAATTGTTAAATTTACTTGCTTTATCATGTTTTACATGTTCTTTGATTTGATATCTTTGCTCAAATGGAAGATTGTTTTTATTTCGTAGTTGTGTTTGTATTTAATACGTTTTTAAGTTGACAAACTTTGGAATAGAGGTTTATGACAAAGCTAAGTGTTGTCTACTGGCGGTGGAAGCGTATGTAGGTCAAGTAAACTTGCAATAGTCTGTACTAGGTCAAGTTTATTTCTCTCTAGACATTTTTTAATTGCTGTTGAAGCTAATAATTCTTGATACCTTAGGATACTTGTAAATAATCACTAGTACAAAAACTGCTTTACGCGTCTGTCAAAAAGGGTTATATGCAGTTGTTCACAACAGATGCGTATGGAGGAGTCGTATCAGCTAAAAGTATATGCGTCTGTTGGGAAACAGACGCATATAGTCTATTGCGTTTGTCAATAACTGACGCATATAATAGGAAACTGACGCAAAAAGTATAACTTCTGCGTCGGGTTTATGTAACAACAGACGTATAAAATATTTTTGCAACAGATAACAACAGACGCATAAAACATAAGAACGGATGCAAAAAGTTTTATCTTTTGCTTCTGCTTTCTGTAACAGACAAATAAAATATTTTTACATCTGTCTACAACAGATGTATAAAGTTCGAGAACAGAAGTATATAATAATGCATGACATATCTGTTCTAGCAGAACAGACGCAAAAAACTTTATTTTTTAATATTTATTTTTTATTAATTTTTAGCTATACCAATCCATATCAATAATATGAATGTATTATCCTATATTCTCACTTAGCATCTGTCAATGCCAATAATTTGTATATATACATTCTGCTCGACCAAATTCAAATCCAGTACTATACATCTCAATCCCAAAAATATTAAACTTACTAATTTGACAGAATGAAAATAGTACTTGATTAACAAAAATCGACAATAATCATATTAGTTGAACTTGATCCACCAAAATACAATGTTTCACCAAAATTAAAAAAACTTAACTTCAAATATTTTCACAAACTAAATTAACAACTCTAGCATACCCCTACCAATCCTATAAATATTCCTTTGTAAAATAATCGGTCCAAATGTCTTGAATTTCATCAATTTCTTGTCGAGTGTAGGATGCCACCCTTCCAATACCCTACAGTAATATTTACATGCAGAGTATAAAGCACGATTCGGGAAAACACCTAAAGCAGCAGATGAAGTAATGAACAAAAAACATACCACAACAAATCCATTAAGACTAGAAATCCAACATCCGTGGTTATGGGTCTTTTTAAGTTCTCTATCCGCTCTACTGAATGTATTGATCTCCCTATGCCTCCATGCATACAAATAATCTTTTTCTCAGTAAGGGTTGAAGTAAAAGATAGTTAAAAAGCTGATTGAACAGCGTCCATGCCCAGATTCCATCATTTTCACCCTGAAAATCCATTAAATATTGGAGCAGAAAATATTAGTTACAATAAAATAATAGCGTACACATCATACCATTCTCTCGATGCATTCAAGACGAAAACCAAAAAGTGCTTCATATTCAACATACAACATACACATTAAAACTGGAGCAAAAAGCAAATAGTCATTACCTGAATAAGCTTTATCCTTAAAGATTAGTAAGCTCCGAGGTATTAATAAAATGGAGAAGGGACTATGATTTTTCTGCAGATGACCATCTAGAGCTCCTGTACAAGAAAGTTCATCGTCCATGTTTAGCTGCTGGTTCGTAGAAATTGTCAAACCCAAATGGGGACTGAAGTCCATTACAACGGGTTATCCCAGAGAAACAATAGCTACTATTGGAAAGTAAGCAGTGCCATCTTGATGAGGCTGGATGTCATAACAATAGTTTCAGCAAAATGAAAATTGGAAACAATACCACTAGATAATGTAAATATACAGATACACCCTTTTCTCAATACTATCCTTCTTTCAAATATGTTAGTTAAGGACATCATAGTTAAACAACTATCTCGTTGGGGGCATTTGGTTAATAAATGGCCCCAGTCAATGGAAATTAGAACCTTAACCCATGTGCTGCAGTGCTAGTGTTTAAATTAGTAATTTGATTGACCGGAATCGGAACTTTCTTCCTTTTAACCAAGTACATCATTTCCCAAGTACTACTTGGGAATCCAAATCATTCACATTCCCATTTACCCCATTCCCATACCTTTCATTCCCTTTGACGTCAATAATCCTAACAGCCCCCCTGTCTTATTCACCCTCCGGACTAGTATCCATCGGAAAGAAATAATAGGGTACATAATGTTAGAATCAGTAGTATTATGTCAGGATTAGGTTAATTATGCTGTCATAATAGTGTTGTGTGGTGTGCTGTGTGGGGTGTGTTTTGTGGTGTGTGTGTGCTGTCATGTGCATTAGTTGGAAAGTTGTGTGAAGTAGTTTATTGCTGTGAGCTGTTTATTTTCTGTACTTGGGTGCCTATAAGTACAGCTGTGTGGTGTAATGTTTGGATATGTTGAAATATATGAAAAAGGAATGTTATTCCACCAATCTCTCTCCCTCTCATGGGTCTTTTCTATCTAAACTTCTATCAGATACAATATGATCTGCTTCTTTCTTTACCTATCTGTGTTCTAACCTTTGTTTCTATCTATCTTCTGTCTATAATCTATCTCTATCCTAGCTATTTCTAGCTATTCTATCTCTTATAAACACATAAAACCCCAAAAACAGTTGCAAAACTTGCCAGGACAGATCAGTTCCTGACAAATTGGTATCAGAGCCTCGAAAATAATCCAACCACTGCTTCAACTATGTTGTGCTGATAAAAATGAGGGGAGCAGTTCACTCATCTCAGTGATCACAGTTTTAAGTTGAGAACTTTACTTCTACCAACAATTGATATTGTGGAGTTAGTTTTGGAGTAATTGGGTGAGACAAGTAGACATGACATATAATACTAGAAGTAGCAGTAAACCAACTGAAACTTCTGAGCAAGGTTCTTTGAGGATGATGCAACAGAACTTCACTAGTTTTATGGAAGGATCTGATCAGAAATTTGCAAAGTTACAAGAACAGATGGATTTGATGCTCATAGGTATGACTGGATTGATGAATAGTCCGGTTGAAGATGAGATAGTTGTTACTGAAGGCAATGAGGAGGAATTGGAAGATGAGACTATTGGTCCCCAACAGGTCAGAGGAATGTTCAGGGATCCTGATCATGCTGCTAAGATGAGGCAGAAATCTGTAGCCTTCAATGGAAGAAAGAAGAAAGGTGATCAGCAAACTAATCCTGGGGGAGGAGGTGAGAACCTGGCTGATGTTGCTAGCTTAAAGCATCTTAAGCTTACCTTTCCATCACTGAAGGAAGGAGGTGATGCAGTGGAGTGGTTAAGGGATTGTGAAGAATTCTTTGCAATCTTTGAAGTGACTGAAAATAGAAGGCCTGCTATTGCAGCAATGCACATGAGTGGAACTCCTAGGCATTGGTATAAATCTTTTATGGTGGGAAAAGAGAAGGTCACCTGGACACAATTTACTCAGGCTTTCCTAGCAAGATTTGGAGAACTGGATACAGAGTTGGTGTTTGACAAGTTCAAGAAGTTGCAGCAAGTTACTAATGTGGAAGCATATTTCGATGAGTTTGAGAAGTGCAGAGGCCAGTTATTGAGCAAGATCCCCAGCCTCACTTCTGAGTATTTCTTAGAGAATTTCATAGGAGGACTGCAACCTGAGATAAGAAGCATGATAAGGTTGTTAGAACCAGTAACTTTGGAACAAGCCTTAAAATTGGCCAGATTTTATGAACAGTCTCATGGAAGTCAAACAAAGAAGACCACAGGCTACAGAGCCAGTTACAACTCATCCACAAGTTACAAGACCAACACTGAAGTCACTAGTGCAAATACCAGTGCAAATACCAGTGCAAATAATAAGTTTGCACTCATTACTCCTGCTAAGGGATTAGAAATGGTGAATTCCAAACCAAGGCCGCTGACTTACAGTCAAAGGGAAGAGAGAAGACAGAAGGGTCTATGTTTCTATTGTGATGAGAAGTTTGTTAAAGGCCATGAGTGTAAAAGGCCTCAAAATTTCTTGATGATTGCAGAGGCTGATACTAAGGCTGAATATGATGGTCCACCTATTTTTGATGAGGAACCTAATGAAGAGAAAGTGAGCATACATGAGCAGCAGGTGGTGCTAGCAGCTCTGGGCATTACTGAAGTGCAGAATAAGGGACCTATTCAACTCATAGGGGTTTATGGTGAAAAGCAGTACAAGATTCTTATTGATGGAGGTAGTACCCTAAACTTGATTTCTGCAGATTTGTGTGCTGAACTAGGAATACCAATTCAGTCACAAAATCCTATAACTATAAGTCTGCCAGATGGAAATACTTTCACTAGCTCATCAGTCTGCTCTGAGTTTAAAATGAGGTGGAAGACTAATGAAATCACCATTAGTGCACATGTAGCTGATCTAAAAGCATGGCATGTGATTCTAGGACTAGATTGGTTGGTTCAATTAGGAGATATTCAATGCAATTACCATAATAAAACAATGCAGTTCATGTGGGAAGGCCAAGTGATAACTCTATCTCCTTCTTCCCAGCTGGAGATTCTTAGTTCTTGTTGTCAATTGTCTGAAGTGGTGCCTCTGTGGAAAGAACAACTAGCAGAAAGTTATGAAGGTGATGAGGAGATACAAGATCTTATTTCCAAGTTGACAGTGGATAAAAGTGGGCCACAAGAATATTATCTGAAGCAAGGTTTGCTTATGTACAGAGGAAAATGGGTGTTAGGTAACAAGGGAGAGCTAAGGGAACAAATCTTTGAGGAATTGCATGCCCAAAGCATTGGGGGATACTCAGGGCTGAGGGCTACACTCAAAAGAATGATGGAATATTTTTATTGGCCAACCATTAGACAATGTGCTGGTAGATGGATCAGGGAATGCTCTGTATGCCAACAAACTAAGGGGGAACATGTCAAAAGTCCCGGTCTTTTGCAACCTTTAAGAATACCCCAGGAACCATGGAGAGATATTGCAATGGATTTCATCACAGGGCTGCCCAAATCTAAAGGAAATGAGGTAATTTGGGTTGTTGTGGATAGATTCAGCAGATACAGCCATTTCATAGCATTACCACATCCTATCACTGCTAAGAGTTTGGCTTTAGAGTTCTTTGAACAAATCTACAGGTTACATGGTTTGCCAGAAACCATTAACAGTGACAGAGATAGTTTATTTCTTAGTGAATTCTGGCAAAATTTGTTCAAACTTTCTGGCACAAGGCTGAATTTGAGTACTGCATACCATCCTCAGACAGATGGGAGCACAAAAAGGGTGAATCAGTGTGTGGAGCAATATCTCAGAAGTATGTCTAGTGAAGTTCCTAGGAATTGGTCCACTTGGCTGGCATCTGCAGAATGGTGGTATAACACCACTTTCCATACTGCCCTAAATACTACTCCCTATGAAGTGGTATATGGCAGCAAGCCAAGGCATTTGGCATGGCAAGACAGGCCTCAGACTAATATTCATAGTTTGGAAACCATGCTAGCTGAGAAGCAGAGAGAATGGACAAGTCTTAGGGAGCTGTTGGGGATTGCTCAAGCCAAGATGAAAGCCTATGCTGATGCAAAAAGGTCTGAGAGGCAGTTTAACAAAGGAGAATGGGTGTATCTTAGACTACAGCCCTACAGGCAGACAACTATGGCCATAAGAAAGAATTTAAAGCTGGCTGCCAAGTTCTATGGGCCTTATGAGATTTTGGATAGGATAGGAACCGTGGCATATAAGCTAGCACTGCCTAATAATTCCAGGGTGCATCCAGTGTTCCATGTCTCACAACTCAAGAAAGCTATAGGCCAGAGTAAGGTTCAGAAGCAGCTACCTCAAGTTAATGATCAAGGAACCTTTGATCTGACCCCACTAAGACAACTGGATAGCAGGCAAATCCTAAGGGATCATAAGGTAGTTTATCAGAAACTCGTTCAATGGAGGGGGTGCAGTGTTGATGAAGCCACTTGGGAGGATGAAGAGTTGCTGAAGTGTTCTTTCCCTGATTTCTTGAAACCATGAGGGCATGGTTTGTCTTAAGGGGAAAGGATTGTTAGAATCAGTAGTATTATGTCAGGATTAGGTTAATTATGCTGTCATAATAGTGTTGTGTCGTGTGTGTTGTGTGGTGTGCTGTGTGGGGTGTGTTTTGTGGTGTGTGTGTGCTGTCATAGTAGTGTGCATTAGTTGGAAAGTTGTGTGAAGTAGTTTATTGCTGTGAGCTGTTTATTTTCTATACTTGGGTGCCTATAAGTACAGCTGTGTGGTGTAATATTTGGATATGTTGAAATATATGAAAAAGGAATGTTATTCCACCAATCTCTCTCCCTCTCATGGGTCTTTTCTATCTAAACTTCTATCAGATACAATATGATCTGCTTCTTTCTTTACCTATCTGTGTTCTAACCTTTGTTTCTATCTATCTTCTGTCTATAATCTATCTCTATCCTAGCTATTTCTAGCTATTCTATCTCTTATAAACACATAAAACCCCAAAAACAGTTGCAAAACTTGCCAAGACAGATCAGTTCCTGACACATATTAAGACCAAATGCAATAAAAAAATGTCTAGTCCCTTAAAATGTGCAGTATTTTGAGCATACCATTATTCCTTGATTAGAAAGGTATTTATTGATAAGCATGTGATTAATTGCTGAAGGAAACAACCTTGATTCATTAAATATCTTTTGAATAATATCTGTTAGCCAAGGAGGTACTACAAACAACAAAAAACAGAGCATGTTAATTTTTGCCTTCCATCAGTAGTTCTTTTTACTTTTTATGTGTGATACATATATTACTATACAATTACCTTACTAATTACTGTCCTTCATATCCAAAGCTAGCAGCCTAAAACACGCCATTCAAGGAATCTCAGAGGAAAAGTCAGTAGAGTTAAGGATTGCACAGACTGTAGTGAGAGCTTATGTCATGAATAGAAAATATGAGAGTTGCTTAAGTAGCATCCCAAACAAATTGGAGAGAATTAGGGTAGATCTTAAGATCCTATTCTTTCTGTCGAATCTTGCAAGCCCAATATCATATAATTACCCTTATGTGCTCTTTAAGAATTTTTTGGTGATTATATATACTTTTCCTTGTTAAAAACAAGGCCATAAGAAAATGTGCGCTCAAGCACACATGACTAAACTAACCTGGTCTAAATGACGGTCCTGGTTGTTAATAGTTTCTACATTTCAGGTTTTATATTTTATTCAAGTAGGACTTCCAGCAAAAAAAAGAAGACTGACTAGTCAGGTCAAGAAATACTAATATTATATGTTATTGAAAGATGGAGCACTATGCTCACAACATTATAGATTTATCTTTCTGCTAAAAGACATAATGTTAAATAAACTAACCAACCTTTCTGCTCGGAAAATTGCACTCTTGATTTCACATTCTTCAGTAAATGCCACTTCTTCTGGTTTTCTATCTCTTACAGAACTAACTAAATCAGAAAGGTCAGCCGTAAAATGAGTAAAATCTTTAGTTTTCCCAAACAATACAGAACTGACAGTGATGCTGAAAAACATCTTCAGAGATTATTTTAATAAAATTGCTAAATTTAATCCATAATCACCTGCAATAAAAGGTCATATAAGTGGACAAGCTCCTCTGGCTTAGTGGGTCTGTCATTCTTGTCATCACGTGACTTATTAAGCTAACTCTCTGCTATGTTCACTAACAATTGATTTCACTCAATAGTTTGTTGTCCCAAAACAGCACCAATGGCCTTATCAAGGCCACTCAGATCATCTTTCATGTTTTCAGAGTTACCTGCATTAGCCTAAAACAAATGGTATTGCTACATCAAAATTCACTGCAACATGCATTTACGTGCCTATACATATCATAGATCTAGTACTCCACTTAAAGGTAAATTACCACCCTTATTAAGCTTTTTTCACACTTAATTACAAAAATGCCTTACCAAATCATTACGAATGCTGCTCCTTGCTTTATAATACGCCGAAAATATTTTGTCAAATATGACCAGCCTTTTTTCTGCTGGTACAGATTCTCCTTTTGGACCATGGATATCTTTCTCTAGCTCCTGAGCTAATAGAATATACAAACAATAACTATTAGTACTTGTTTTATATTAATGAAACATACGTGTATATTTGACTAGAATTTTTACATTAGCTTATTTAGCAGTGAAAGCTATGGGGCTATACAAGCTCTCACAACACACCGGGTTCAAAAAGATTAATTTTGAAAATTCATCGAGAGCATTGCTTCAGTGTAGTGATAGTAATTTTATCGCATCATATTTAATCAAAGCATGAATGTATATGGTTAGAAGCAGAACAATAATGTCTTAATTTAACACTTCCCAATTCCCAAATGTGCCAGAACAATACACCCTCCCCCAAGATCTGAACTAATGCAAATGGATTAGTCGTATATATAAATAATACATCTCACAATGCTGAGGAAGAGCTCAAGTCATCTCACAATGCTGAGGAAGAGCTCAAGTAATACTTGGAATTTTTTTATTTATCTCATACATAATAATGTTAAAGTAACATGGCGACAAGCCAGTCAATATTACACTTGATTAAGGTACGGAGCAGGAAATAATACGATTACTTTTTCAAAATACTTATATTATCATTTAGATATCTAAATTTTGCTGTCTATTAGAAATATTCTAGAATATGAATAATTAGCAATTCATCTATTATAAATCTAGATAATTATTAGGATTAATTTCTTATATAAAGTTTAACCACTGTTTAGGTGCTAACAGTGCGCTCAAGCTCACATGTGGGTAATCAAGAAAATGTGAAGGACAGTTACAAGTCCTTTCAAGTATTCAAAACCCAAATAAGCATTCGCTCTGCATACCCAAACTGACTCACTCAGTGTAAGAAAATATATTGGCACTTTAAAAGGACTCATTTAGGTTAAAGGACATGAATTTCAATAAAAGTCTGTCATAACACAGGATAGCAACAGATGCCACAAAGCACTTCTATTAGGTTTAATATGAACCACATAACAAGTGTCCCAGACATAATGCAGAATATCTGAATAACACAAACAGATGAACCTATTTCCAGTTCAATATTTATCCTCTTCAAACCAAAATACATTCTCTATCAAACTGGAACCCAGCAGCTGCTGTTTGGGTGATGGTATCAGATTTACAAAGTAATCAGAAAATATAATAAGAGCACATCCACAATTTGTAACACAAAGTACTCAAAATCAGAATAATTACATATATATACACAAAAATAGAAAGAAGATTACAACATATACACAAACTTATATATATACATGTAGGTGTAAAGAGAGAAGGAGAGAGAGATAGAGAGAGATGAATACCTAGAATCGAATTGAGATGAATAAGATGTTGCTTCTAATCATATGAAGATGATGGATTAAGTAATTGAATTAGGTGTTTAAGTAGTAAATTACGTGTATAAGTAGTGAATCAGAGCTCAGTTTAGTTTTCGATGGACTGATGAGGTCGCGGGATTAGGGCTCGTAGGAAGAAGAAATGTCTGTACAATTGGGGATCGGCAGACTATGTTATAACTGACTAAAAATAATATAGTTATATATATTTTTAATTTTTTCTTGATTATGCGGCTGATGCAAAATGAGAGTCACAAGTAATTATTCCACAGATGTAAAAAAAAGGAGAATATGCGTCTGTTTAGGAAAAATGGATGCATAATTAGAGTTGTAAACGAACCGAACTCGGACGAACTTGGACGAACTTTTAACGAACACGAACAAATTCTTAACGAACCGAACAATGTTCGGTAAGCTTATCGGACAATTTTTCTTGTCTGAACTCGAGTTCGGTAATGAACCGAACCGAACACGAACTGTTCGCGATCATACCGAACCGAACCGAACACGAACCGAACACGAACAGTTCGGTAATTATATATATAATATTGTATAACAAATTAATATAATAATCTGTAAATTAAAAAAATTAAAATAAAATTGTAAATTTTATTGTTTTTATCGAACGAACCGAACTCGAACCGAATTCGGACGAACTCTTAACGAACTCGGACAAAATCTTAACGAACCGAACAATGTTCGGTAACCTTAACGAACATATTTTCTTGTTCGAACTCGAGTTCGGTAAGCTTATCGGACGAGCTAACCGAACTCGAACACGAACGAACGAACCGAGCTTAACGAACAGTTCGGTTCGTTAAACAACTCTATGCATAATCATAGCATATACGTCTGTTGAGGTTCCAACAGTCGTATAAAAATATTTTATATGTCTGTTTTAACTATAACAGACGTAAAAAGAGTTTTATACATCTGTTTTGTCTATAACAGATGCAAAAAGGGAGACGCATATGGTACTTTTTGTACTAGTGAATATTTTTTCAATTTTTTTTGTTTTGTATAAAAATATAGGGACGGAGGTAGTACCATTTAAGAGAATCTCCAGCCGGTCCCCCATCCTCCTCCCCAAAAACTTACTAAAAATATTAAATTCTCAAAAAGAAAAAAATCCTTAAAATTAGCAAAAATGTTCTACATCCCATTCCCCATTTTCTATCCCAATATTTATATATTCTTTTTATTTTACTTATTTCTCTCTTTCATTTATAATTTTAACTACAAATACATTTTAATATTATTAAAAGAGGAAAGAGAGTGTTTAAGGATACAGACGAGGCATGAACAACATTCTGCACATATGGGGGACTGATTATTAGCCCCTATAACCAAACCCCATTTTGGGGTCTTCAATGGAGTTCCATTTATGCATAAAAGCTATATTTTATCCTATAAATTTGAGGATACGGCATCCAATGCGGATGTTCTAAGAGCATTAGCATTGGGGTCCCAATTCTCATCCTAAAAACTTACTAAAAATAGTAAATTCTCAAACAAAAATAGCAAATCCCAAAATTATCAAAAATTTTCTAATTCATTCCCCATTTTCCATCCCCATATTCCTATATTCTTTTTTATACTCCCTCCGTCCCACCCGGTTCTTTACAGACGGCTGGGACACGGAGACCAAGGAATATAATTTAAATAGTGGATGTAATAATGTAGTAGTGGGTGTAATAATGATTTTATTGTTAAAATAAGTAAAGTAGTGGGTGTAATAGTGTAAAGTGTTGAAAAAGTAGAGTAAAGTAGTGGAGTAGTGAGTGTAATAGTGTAAAGTGTTGAAAAAATAGAATGAAGTAGTGGATGTAATAATGTATTTTATTGTTAAAAGTTACTATTTTTGGTATGTAAAGAAATGGATGGGACGTCCCAAAATAGTAACTGTAAAGAATCCATTGGGACGGAGGGAGTATTACTTTTTTCTCTCTCTTTCACTTACAATTTTAATTACCAAAACCCACTCACTACTACAAATATTATTTTAATAAGATGGGGGAATGGATGGGGGACAAACGGTGTAACCTCAAATTTGGGGGTTCAGTTTTTGGTCCCTAAAATTTTCCCCAAAATGGGAATCCGGATGGAGATGACTTTTTTTTACAAAAACTCAGTATTTCCTGATAATATGGGGATGTGAGATAGAATGGGGACTGGAATGAGAGTGCTCTAAGAGCATTCACATCTCATCTCCTATCCCCATCTCCAAAAACTTATTAAAAATAGTAAATTCCCAAACAAAAATAGTAAATGCTCAAAATTATTAAAAATATTCTACATCTAATTCCTCATTTTCTATTCTCATATCTCTATATTCTTTTTTATATTATTTCCTTTTTTTCTCCTTCATTTACTATTTTAACTACATTTATAATTTAATATTATATAAAGCATGAGAGAGAGAGTCACAGCATGAGAGAGAGTAATGTTCCAGTGATATGCAGTTAAGAATTAGGGTAGTACATGAGTCCTCAAATATGCAGACTCAAAACCATTCCCCCAAATCAAACCCCGAAATAAGGACCCGAATGGAGCTTGCTATTTAATAAAAAGTGGTCATTTTTCCTAAATATTTAGATACGGGGGAGGCAATTCCCATCCCATCCCATCCCATCCCCCTTCCCCAACCCCAACCCCAAAAACTTACTAAAAATAGTAGATCCCCAAATAAAAATAGTAAATCCCCAAAATTATCAAAAAATTTCTACATCTCATTCCCCATTTTCCATTCCCATGCCCCTATATTCTTTTTTATATTACTTCTTTCTATTTTTTTCACTTAGAAATTTAACTACCAAAACTTACTCACTATCTATAAATACAATTTAAACAAACGGAAAGAGATGATTTGGCAGGGGATCAGATACGGGGATCTACAGTAATCCTGCAAATATGGGGATTGAAATTTAGTCCCTAAACCTATACCTCAAAATGGGGTATCGGATGGAGCATTGTTTTTGCTCAAAAATTACAAATTCCCCAAATTCCCCTAAATAATAAGGATGGGGTTCAATATGCAGGTTCCAATGAGAATGCTCTAACAATTATTTATAAAAAAATTAATCAAATTTTATAAATTGAATCGAAGAATAAATTTTCAAGGATCAATAGGAAATTAATAAATTTTAGAAAACTATTCAGTTATAATATTGTTGAGAATATAGAAGAAACAAATGATGAAGCTCAATTAATCTGACTCAGCATTCCACATCATCAACTTGCCAGCTCAAATAGTTAGTTACAACAGAATGACAAGAGAGTTAGTTCTTGTATATATTAACTCGTTCTCTAAATTCTCCAGTTAGTTAAAATCATCTGTTTAACACACACTACTGTGTGTTATCTTCTTCATAAAAAAATGTAACTAGTAATCAGTAGATTGAGTAAACACAGAGATTGATGGATTGTTCTTAGTTGTGATTCTGTAATTCTCATTATTGTAAGATATCTTTTCGTAATTTTTATTATAAATATACTTCGTCTATTTTTCAAAAATCAAAATAGTATTTCAATTGTATTTCAGTGTCACCATAACAGCTGAAGGATGCAGATCTTCAACTTGGTCGTATAAAACCCTAGCAGTTCAAATTTATTTTGTGCTCCTCTATGGAGACGGAAGAGCTGTTTTATACCTTAGTTGCATGCTTGTTGGGTGCAGTAGTTTGGTATTTTATTGGACGAAGCAACAAGAAGTAAAACAAAAAATAGATAATTTTTTTGTTCATTCTTCTTCATCAGAGTATTAAATTCAGGTCTTAACTTATTGAATTGTTTTTTTCCTATTGTTTTTGGGTGTAGGGATGCAGAGTTCTTGACGAGGGTTCCTCGCGTTCATCAGTTGAATGACTTATGTAAGTTTACAATATATATATATTTTTAAAAAGTAATGATTATATTCTTCAACTAGCTATTTGTTGTAGTTTATGCTTTATGAGTATTTTGCGACATGCAATGAAAATTGTGTAGCAGATATTTATTAATGTGGAAATTAATGGGATTTGATGGTTGTGCATCACTACAAGGAAAACAGACTCAGACAACGGTTTTTGCCCGTTGTCTGATGCCCTGTTTTCCTGTTGTCTATTGAGGCGCCGTCTGACGCCTATATCAGACAATGGTACGAAAACCGTTGTGTGAGCCTTCTTCGACAACATGCAGTATTTAAAGCACCGTTGTGTGACTACCATAAACAACAACAGTATGATTTTAACAAGCATTGTCCAAACCACATTACAACAATGGGTCCTTATTCTAGAAACCGTTGTTTGTATGCAGTTTAGACAAGAGTTTCTTATTTTACAGTTGTTGTGTGATCTCTCTTCCACAACAGGCCGTATTTAAAGAGCCGTTGTATGACTACCAGAAACAACAACAATATGATTTTAAAAAGTATTATCCAAAGCACATTACAACAATGGGTCCTTATTCCCGAAACCGTTGTTCTTATACAGTTTAGACAATGTATGAGTTTTATAAAGTGTTGTCTGAGCTTTTTTGACACAAGTTTTTCTGTTTTAGGGTTTTCATTTGTGTGTTGTATGTGTAACTGTAATACAAGTATTTTTATCTTATTGTTTACTTTTGTGTGTTGTCTGAGCAACTGTAACACAAGCTTCAATTAATTTTCTTGTTGTCTAGGTTCTATTTTGACAATACTTTGGTTTTTAATAGTATTGTCTACAAGTACATTAGACAAAGGTATAATTTAAATATGCAAAGTAAACAAACTACTAAATGGCATTGTCTAAAACCTTTAGTAAATAACATTACTAAAATTCCAACCATAAAATCCAAATCCAATTTTCCTTGTAGTGAAATTCCCAAGAATCACACAACCACTTCAAAGTTTGTTCTCGGGGTCAAAATATGTCCTACTGTTGTACTGGCTTCTTCAGCGGCTGACTATTTCCCCGGGGCATGATTAATTTCTTACTGATGCTCACCTAAGTCACTGCAATGTAGATAGGAGCAGCATGCATCACCTAAGCCTTTCCCATCTGATACATAGTGGCCTGAACAGATGGGCTGTAAACTCCCTCACTTTCTTTACATCCAGGTACATCTTAGTGAAGTAGGGTGGTTTGACAGGAATGCTTGCGAGAAATTCAAAAGAGTACCTACATAACAAGTAAATTGTAGGAGTTAGAATATTACCACAACTTCATAATCTTTTCTGGAAACATGATAGCACACAACTGCTAATATCTCTTTGCATAATGTTGTTCAGATTGGAAACATAAATCAAGGCTAAGATACTCTTGGTGTTTGTCAATATACCAATAGTAGCAGCTTCTTTAGCTGTCAGAAACACTAAACATTTTCATGAATGTTTCAGAATGTTACCTGCAATATAGCTGTTTCAGAACAAGAAATAGTAGAACCCAATATTCTTTCTGTGGAATTCATTAGTTATGTGAGTTGTTGATTGTTCACTTCCACTGCTATATATTTCTGCATGTTCGAAATTCCTGCTTCTCATCAGCCTTTATCTATCACCATTCACCAGCAACTACATTTTCATCAAAAAAATTAATCTGCAATTAAGATATAAAACAATGATGCAGGTAGAGGCAGAAGTGTTCAGATTGGAAGAATTAAAAGCAAGCAAAATGAAAGAACTCATTTTCAAGAAGAGGTCTGAGCTAGAGGAGATCTGCAGGAAGACACACATGATTCCAGAGTCTGATAGTGCGATGGAAGCTGCTATAAATGCTGTTGAAACAGGTATGGGGAGGTGTAGGTTTAAAGTCATTTTGTTATTACACATCAATCAAATTGTTGTAATGGTTAAAAAAAGACCAATATATGATATTACAGAAATATTACAGAAAGAGCAAGTGCCAGGGAGAAAAAACGTCCAATATTCTAGGAACAACAATCAAAGATAGATATGTACAAAATGAAAGAGCGAAAGAGGACTCATTTCAGTATCATCGTGTGTGCAGCTATGCTATATTAATTATTATTTTGTTTTGAATATATAAATTCAATTTTCAAATTATATAGGCTCTAAATTATAAAAAAAATCTTAAAAAGTGATTTGTTTGTCTTAAAATGCGATAAATTTTGTAAATTTTAATAATAAAACGTTGCTGCAGGCCATCAAGTTTAGAGCTACTGTAACGTTTTTCATTGCAACACCGAAAAAAGCGTTGATGCAGGTCATCTATGGCGTAGTGTAATATCCATACGGTTGGATTGTTGAAAATATAGTTTTAAACAAATATAACGTGCAATAAGGACTAGGCTAGTTAGAGTGAGTAGTATTTTTAGGAGATTTATATTATAAAATTATACAAGATTAATATTAAATGAGTGTTGAGAAACACTAATTTTAGTGTTGAGAAAAAATAATCAAAAAAATAAAAAGGTCGGGTAGTACGGGATTTTATCAAAAACATAGTAAAAGTGTTGTTTTCTATAACGGGACATGATCCAGATTCACTTAATAATTTTTTTGAATGATTTTTTCGACGATCGAATCGTACGGATGTTAACAAACACTTATTTTAGTGTTGAAAAAAAATAATCAAAAAATAAAAAGGTAGGGTAGTACGGGATTTTATCAAAAACATAGTAAAAGTGTTGTTTCCTATAACGGGGCACGATCCAGATTCACTTAATAATTTTTTTGAATGATTTCTTCGACGATTGAACCTTACGGATGTTAATAAACACTCATTTTAGTGTTGGGAAAAAATAATTGAAAAATAAAAAGGTCAGGTTGTACGAGATTTTAACAAAAAAAGTAGTTAAAGTGTTGCTTCTCATAACGAGGCACGATCCCGATTAAATGAATAATTTTTTTTGAATAATTTCTTCGATGATCGAACCGTACGAAAGGTAATGAACACTCATTTTTGTGTTGGGAAAAAATTATCGAAAAATAAAAAGGTCGGGTTGTACGAGATTTTAACAAAAACGTAGTAAAAGTGTTGCTTCCTTTAACGAGGCACGATCCAGATTCACTGAATAAATTTTTTAATGATTTCTTCGACGATCCAACCGTACGGATGTTAATAAACACTCATTTTAGTGTTGAAAAAAAAATAATCAACAAATAAAAAGATCGGGTTGTACGAGATTTTAACAAAAACGAAATTGTTGTAATAGTGTGGATTCCGGTAAATATTCTTCTTGAAGGTCAAAGTCTAATTCGAAGACGTATTGAATTCGGATTTTGACGCTCCTGTAGTCGAATCGAAGCTCTCAACGAACCCTTTGTGTTTTTGGCAACAGATGTGGTTAAGGTGATTTCGTTTTTTTTTTCTAAAATTCGATTTATTTTCGAAATTATTATGATTAAAAATAAAAAATTTGCAAACAGTGTTTGTTATGAAATCTGAAGATGCCATGTTGTAGATCTTGTTTTTCTGGTCAATTTCATATATCATATGTTGTATTTTGAGTTCAATAACATAAAGAAATTGGAGATTGATTATTATGTTATTCGTGTTCTTGGTGTTATTGGAATGAAATCTTGAAGATGGTGATGAATAGTATTGCTTTAATCATGTTTTGGTAAAAAGGTAAAAATGGAAATATTTTTAACCTTTTCACCTTTTAAACTTTTTACTTCTAATTACTAAATTATCTTTTATTTAAAAAGGTAAATAATTTATTTATATTTCACTATTGTTTTTATATTGATTATTTATTTTAAATCCAAAATTTATTTATAAAAATGTAGAAAAGTTGTTGTGGATCTAAATCTCGATTACGATTTATTATTATTGCTAGGGTGGTTGAGCTTCGCGCTTTAATGGCTGTTTCTGCGTTCGAGACTGTAATCGGTCCTCACAGAGTGCCTACGTATCTCGTATTGAGAATCAAGCCAACGTAGTTCTGAGAATGAGGGGTCAGGCCCTTTATATAGGCTGTGAAGCCTTAGAATTATGGTAGGATTCGGAGACTTGGTGGGCAAGTCTTTGAGGAAGGTTCTAGATCTATTCCTTGTAGGAATCAGTTTCCATATTGAATTGTGCATCTTGGAGGATAAGTCGGGCAAGAGTAATATCCTTGTTTGACTCTTATTTGCTGAGCTGTTTATTACCCTTAATACTAATTACGAAATTAATATTATAATTAGGGTTTTGGGCCCAGCTGGTGGGCCCCACGTTTGGACCATTCTTGGCCTAATTAATGCCACATTAAATGTGACTTTAGGGCTTACTTTTAGCCCATATCATTTGCCCCCCAACTTCTAGGAAAGCTGATCAGGCTTTCCTTGAAGTTTAACTTGTCTAACTCGAGACTCGGGTCAGGGTTTATCTTTGTACACTAGTGTTTCACGAGTATTGTCTTTATGTGAAGCGTGGAGCGACCGACGCGTTCACGACATTGTTAATTCGATGCTAACCGGCACTAATCAGTCTTAACGATGCTTAAACAATGTTTAAACAACGTTAAGCAGCATAAACGGCACTAAACAGCGCTAAATGGCCTTAAACAATGCTTAAACAGTGTTAAACAATGTTGAAAGGACAAATTGGCACTCGCGGTGCTTAAACGATACTAATCGGTGTTAATCGGCACTAATCAGTGCTTAAACGACACTAATCGGTGTTAATCGGCACTAATCAGTGCTTAAACGACACTAATCGGTGTTAATCGGCACTAATCAGTGCTTAAACGACACTAATCGGTGTTAATCGGCACTAATCAGTGCTTAAACGACACTAATCGGTGTTAATCGGCACTAATCAGTGCTTAACGAAGCTAAACGGAGGAGATTCGGGAAAATTTTAACCTCTTCCGGGCAACGAGGCAGCCGACAAGGGTCTCGGTCAGCTGCCAGGTGCTCCTGGTCGGCTGCCAGGAGATCCTGGTCGGCTGCCAGGAGATCCTGGTCGGCTGCCAGGAGATCCTGGTCGGCTGACCCTTCCTTGATGCACCTGGTCGGCTGCCAGGAGATCCTGGTTGCCTGCCGGGTGCTTCTCGATCGTCTGACACGTGCTTCTCGAGCATCTGACACGTGCTTCTCGATCGTCTGACATGTGCTTCTCGATCATCTGACATGTGCTTCTCGATCGTCTGACATGTGCTTCTCGATCGTCTGACACGTGCTTCTCGATCGTCTGACATGTGCTTCTCGATCGTCTGACATGTGCTTCTCGATCGTCTGACATGTTGACGGGAAATCCATGTTGACATTAATGATGTCACACGATGCTTAAACGACATTTCAATGTCTGAGTAAACGACGTTAAATTGCATAAAACGGCACTAAACGGTGCTAATTCGAAGGTCGATGTTTGTCACGGAAAGTGAGAAACCTTCAGCAAAACCATCAAACGATTCAATCAAACGATAGGGGGTGCCAAAATGAGTATCGGGAAGTCAGATTGAGCCTCTTTGTGGCTCCCGGTCAGCTGCCAGATGCTCCTGGTCGGCTGCCAGGAGATCCTGGTCGGCTGCCAGGAGATCCTGGTCGGCTGACCCTTCCCTGATGCACCTGGTCGGCTGCCAGGAGATCCTGGTTGCCTGCCGGGAGATCCTGGTCGGCTGCCAGGAGATCCTGGTCGGCTGACCCTTCCTTGATGCACCTGGTCGGCTGCCAGGAGATCCTGGTTGCCTGCCGGGTGCTTCTGGTTGCCTGCCGGGTGCTTCTTGATCGCCCGACAGGTGCCTCAAGTTGTTTGGAAGTGTTTTGGTCACCTATGACTTTCAAGGATCCAAAACCTCGATCTCGATCTCGATCTTGATCTTTGATTTAGTATATTGGTCACCCGTGACTTTCAAGGATTCAGAACCTCGATCTCGATCTTAGGGATCCAGAACCTCAATCTCGATCTCGATCTTGATTTCTAATTTAGTATATTGGTCACCCGTGACTTTCAAGGATTCAGAACCTCGATCTCGATCTTAGGGATCCAGAACCTCGATCTCGATCTTAGGGATCTATGAGGTCGGCTGCCAGGAGATCCAGGTCGGCCAGACCCTTCCTTGATGCACCTGGTCGGCTGCCAGGAGAGCCAGGTCGGCCAGACCCTTCCTTGATGCACCTGGTCGGCTGCCAGGAGAGCCAAGTTACCTGCCGGGAGCTTCTTGATCGCCCGACAGGTGCTCCATTGTTGCTATGTCGTGCCTCTCGGAGCTTTTCGCAATGCCTGGAGTCTCGTTCTAGAATCACGTCCTTGATCACGGATGTTGTACACCTCCTTTCAGAGCATAATTAGTCTCTTTAATAGCAAAGACTAACTGATTGTATTCTACCTTCCTTAAACGTAATTAGCTCCTTAAGCTCAGATGAGTGCCTTGGCACAGCTTATTACTATATCTTTACGTAAATCCTTCTTTTCTTTCCCGGAATCATATATACCGGTATAATTATTGGCGGATATAGCAGATGAAATCCATCTTTCTGTAGATGAACGATAGATGACCTGCAAACACGAACCAAGCTGTGTTTCAACCTGATATAGAAGGTCATCCATCTTCTATAAAAGAGTGGGGGGAGCCTTCATTTTCATTCACTTCACTTCTTCTTACTTCTAAAATTCTCTCTGAAGTTCTCAAGTTCTAAAGCTCTCAAGCTCTAGCTTCAAGTTCAAGCTCAAGATGGCAGATGGCGACCGCGCTCCAGCTTCGTCATTCTCTATGTCATTGGCGATGGCCAAGAGAGCCTTGGCCAAAACATTGCGAGGTAATCTTCGACTGAATCCCCCTAGATATATTGATCGTCGATTTGATTCTTTAATTGACTTGTTAAGTACTATGAGGGATGCATTTCCCAATAATTCTGAGTTAGCTGCGTACCATAGTCCGTCCAAGTTCGACAAGCAAGATGCCGAAAATATTAAGAAGTTATATGGCTTTCCGGATGTGATCAAGGTTTGCCTTCCTAGCTTAGCTGACAGAACCTGTAATTGGCACCCAGAGAGGCTATGTGTCTACAAAGGTGCCCTGGAAGCAGGTCTGAGATTCCCGGTAGACCAGTTCATAATAAGGCTCTTAGCGGAGCTTCAGGTTCATCCCTGCCAATTGTATCCCAATGCATGGCGGTTGATTATCATCTTTATGCTGAGATGTCGAGATCTAGGTATCGAGCCTACTACTACCATGTTCAGGAGCATATTCGCCGCCAAGAATTCTTCTGAGGCTCAGAAGGGATGGGTCACTATTCAGCATAGATCCAATGTTCCACACATTGTGAATGCTTTTTCATTCCCAGATTCCCATCACTGCTGGGACAGAGAATTCGTGACTCTGGTATGGCGTGGTGGCAATTGGGGCCAATTCTTTATGTCTAAGTTTGGGGAATGCATGATGCTACACATTTTGTATGTGATCTTGACGAGAAGGAGCTTTTTGATCGTGATCGACTACTTGCTGACGACGGCCGTACTCACTACAAAGTTTTCTTAACCGAGAAGAGACTTGTAGAAGCTAGACTTAGCTTACT
The DNA here is from genome assembly GCA_036435485.1 of Saposhnikovia divaricata. Taxonomy (NCBI): domain Eukaryota; kingdom Viridiplantae; phylum Streptophyta; class Magnoliopsida; order Apiales; family Apiaceae; genus Saposhnikovia; species Saposhnikovia divaricata. The sequence goes on along the minus strand of CM071599.1, from coordinate 132,024,750 downwards.
TTCTGCTGATGGTAATTTTTTACCTTTATGTTATGAACCCTGTTTGTTCTTATTCCGATATCTTTTCTGTTGTCTTTTCAGTTGCTGAGGAGATCGACAATCGGCCCGAAAACCAGCCGAAAGTTACTAGGAGGATGATCAAGAGAGCCGAGGCGGCTTGCATTCAACCCGGGCCGAAGATCCCTCAGTTCCTGTCGGGATGCTCTTCGAAGAGATCACGGAATGCTGACAGGAGAGTCAAGACCCCCTTCATCCCTGGTTGGGGAATTTGTGAGCAAGATTCTGTCTTGGGATGCCCAGAGTCAGCCTTGGATTGGTCCAAGTTCAGCATCACTCCCCTCGACCTTCTGACTGTAACAGCCGGGGACAAATTTGACGAGGCGGAGAAACTCGGGGCTCAAGCTCTATATCAGGTTTCCCACCTTCCTTCCTAGACATAGTATTTTTACTTAACTTGTGATTTAACTGACTTATCGGTTCTTGGTTCCAGGCGAATGCCCAGTTCCAAGCTAGAACTCGGCTAGGCCGTGCATACCGAGATGAGAATGTGGCTTTGAAGAAGGTGAAAGCAACTCTTGATGAGAAATATCAAGACTTGGAGTCCAGGGCCATCCGGGCTGAAGCTGATGCTCATTCTATCCAGAGACAGTATGACTCCCTGTATAACAAGAGGGCAATAGACTGCAAGCAAGTGGTGAAAGCTTACCAGGAGTCTGAGGATTTCTTTGAGCTTATAGATAAGCATGACGATGAAGTACGCCCGGGTATCATGTCTGTTGGCTGGGATCGAGCCATCAATGCTGTGAGTAAGAGGCATCCTGCTGTGGTTTTCCCGAGGGACTTTCCAAGTCCGTATTGTCAAGTTGCTTCGGGCGCCGAGGCCATGCCGGTAGCTCAGGCTTCAGGCTCCGGCTCTAGGGGAAGTCATCGTCGTTCTGGTTCTGGTTCGAGGGGTGTCCGAGCAGCTGTGGATGGCTCAGTTTCCTCAGATCCTCGAGGGAAAAGGCCTATGACCGTGCAGAAGGGGAGAGTGGTTCGTCCAACAGTCCCCTCGAAGAAGGTAGTTGGAGATAGCTCCTCTTCCGAAGAGGAAGAGGTTGAGGCAATGGAAGTGACAGCTCCACCAGTCGCGGTAGCCGAACCGGGTAAGGGCCAGGATGAGGACAGCTCTGAGGAAGAGAGTGATGAGGAGAGTAGCGAGGAAGAGACTGATGAGGAGGAGAATGACGAGGAGGAGAATGGCGAGGAGGATTCCTCGGATGAGTAGCTGGAATTGCTTCGGGCCTTGCATGGCCTAACTTAGCCGTATGTGGCTTTTATTTCTAGTATTTCAATCACGGTGCTTCGTGATTAAACTTTTATTCGGTCTAAATGATGTAACCCTAACTGTTGGCCCTTCGGGGTCTTTGTTTATGCACTTGTTTGTTTTATTCGTATGTTCATTTATTTTCGGTACTTGGTCTTCCTAGACTCACACTCAACAGGTGCTTGGTACGTAAACAAAACATAAAATCATAGAATGGAAAACAAGTTTGCATTAATAACTCAAAAAGGGGTTAAACCCTTACATAACTCATTATTGTCCTACTCGGGGCATCAAAACCCTGGGATGGTTTCATGGAACCTTATTTCTACTTCTCCTACTAGATAAATAAAAAGCTACATCCTCGCAGAGGCAACTTAAACATAATAAATCTTGAGGTTCAAGGCATGCCAAGTACGGGGCACCTCAACCCCGTCCAAGGTCTCCAACTTGTATGATCCTCGTCCCAACGTCTTCCTGACTCGATACGACCCTTCCCAATTTGGGGCTAGTTTTCCTTTCTGGCCAACTCCAGAAGCCTCGATCTTCCTCAGAACCAAATCACCTTGTTGAAAGAACCTCTCCTTAACCCTGTGGTTGTAATAGAAGGATGCTTTCTTTTGATGCTCCACATTTCTGGCGTTTGCCTCGTCTCTGACTTCATCAATCAGATCCAGGGCGAGCTTCATACCTTCTTCATTTGTCTCAGGTTCAAATGCCTCCACTCGAGGTGATGCATGCATAATCTCCAGTGGCACAACTGCCTCAGCTCCATAAGCTAGCAGAAACGGGGTTGCTCCTGTGGTCACCTTGCAAGTAGTGCGATAAGCCCAGAGTATAGGCAGTAACTCGTCTACCCAGGTGCTCCTTGAGCGTTCAACCCTTTTCTTAAGTCCATCAAGGATGATCCGATTGGCCACCTCGGCTTGTCCATTTGCTTGCGGATGTGCTACCGAGGTAAAACGAAGCTCAATAGCATTCTCCTCGCAATACTTCTTGAATTCTTCATTATTGAACTGTGTCCCATTATCCGTCACAAGGATTCGCGGGATGCCATACCTGCAGATTATGTTCTCCCAAAAGAACTGGGAAACTTGCTTGGTGGTTATTTTGGCTAAAGGCTTAGCCTCGATCCACTTGGTGAAGTAGTCAATGGCGACAATCAGAAACTTCCTCTGTGCTGATGCCATAGGGAAAGGCCCAAGAATGTCCATCCCCCACATAGCAAATGGAATGGGGGAATTGACTGATGTTAACATCTCAGGCGGCTGCCTGACAATCGGAGCATGCTTCTGGCACCTGTCACACCTCTTGACATAATCCTGTGCATCAGCCAGCATCTCTGGCCAGTAGAATCCCAAGCGAGTTATCTTGTGAGCGAGGGCCCTGCCCCCCAGGTGCTGCCCACAGATTCCTTCATGAACTTCTTCCAAAGCCTCCCTTGCCTCTTGAGGCCTCAAGCACTTCAAGTACGGGATGACAAGTGATCTCTTATACAGAATGCCCTCAATCAAGGTGTATCTCAATGCTCTTACTGAAAGTTTTCGTGCCTCCAAGGCATCATCTGGGAGCCACCCGGTCTCAAGGTGTGCCTTGATGGGATCTATCCAAGAACTTCCCACATCAATTGGTGCCACTAATTTTGAGTTGATGGTCGGGGCCTTCAAGACCTGGAAGTAAACACTCCCTTCATAGTTTTCTATCTCAGAAGAAGCAAACTTAGATAGGGCATCGGCCTTAACGTTCTCTTCTCTCGGGATGTGTTCTACATAACACTCGTCAAACTGAGTCATGACAGCTTTTACAACTCGCAGATACTTTGCCATAGTTTCATCCTTGGCCTCAAATTCACCATTTACTTGAGAGACTACTAATCTTGAATCTCCACACACTTTGAGGTTCTTGACTCTCATGATTCTGGCCAAGCCTAAACCAGCTATCAAGGCCTCATACTCAGCTTCATTGTTGGTTGTCTGGAAATCCAACTTTAAAGCATATTCGACTGTGAACCCATCGGGGCTTTGCAGTACTAAGCCTGCGCCACTAGATTTTGTTTTTGATGCTCCATCAAAATAGAGCACCCAGTATTCCTTTTGATCAGGTTCAAGTTCTCCATCTCTATCTTGCTTCTCAGTGGTTGTTATCATTTCCTGCCCCCCGACTTCTTGGTTGCTAATGGTGCATTCAACCACGAAGTCAGCCAATGCCTGAGCCTTAATGGCTGTTCGAGGCTTATATGTGATGTCAAATTCTCCAAGTTCAATCGCCCACTTGATTAGCCTTCCACTAGCCTTTGGGCTATGCAAAATGTTTCTCAACTGTTGGTCCGTCAGGACCTCAATCTTGTGTGCCTGGAAGTACGGGCGTAACTTCCTCGAGGCTGTTACCAATGCCAATGCGAATTTCTCGACGGGAGAGTAATTCAGCTCCGCCCCGTGCAACACCTTGCTCACATAATAGATAGGTTTCTGGACCTTCTTCTCTTCTCGGATGAGAACGGCGCTCAACGCTTGCTCGGATACCGCCAGGTATATATAAAGAGTCTCTCCGGGACTAGGTTTGGCCAACAACGGGGCTTCAGTCATGTACTTCTTCAGTTGTTCAAAGGCCTCTTGGCTCTCACGAGTCCACTCAAAATCTTTCACCTTCTTCAATGCTTGAAAGAAAGGCAGGCATTTGTCACCAGACTTGGAGATGAATCTTCCTAAAGCCGCTACTCGGCCTGTCAACTTCTGCACATCTCTTATAGAGCGTGGTGGCTCCATGTCTAAGATCGCCTTGATCTTGTCAGGATTGGCTTCTATTCCTCGCTTCGAAACCATAAGACCCAAGAATTTGCCTGATCCAATGCCAAAGGCACACTTAGCTGGATTCAACATCATTTTATGGTGCCTCAGCACTTCGAATGCCTCTCTGAGGTGCTTAATGTGGTCTGCCTTGAACAGGCTCTTGACTAGCATGTCATCAACATAGACCTCCATGGTTTTTCCAATCAGATGGGCGAATATCTTATTCACCAGTCGTTGGTAAGTAGCTCCTGCATTTTTTAGACCGAAAGCCATAACAAGATAGCAGAAAACACCGAAATCAGTTATGAAAGATACCTTAGGGACGTCATCCTTATGCATCTTAATCTGATTGTAGCCGCTAAAATCATCCATGAAGCTAAGCATCTCATGTCCAGCTGTGGCATCTATTAACATGTCTATCCTTGGTAGAGGAAAGCAATCCTTAGGGCATGCGTCATTCAAGTCGGTGAAGTCTATACACATCCTCCACTTACCGTTGGCTTTCTTGACCATCACAGGGTTAGCCAACCATTCCGGGAACTGAATCTCTTCCTGCTTTATGGCCTCTTGCCTTTCAGGTGCAAAGTTCCTTTTCTTTTGCTGTATTATCTTCCGATTGGGATCAACATTCAACCTATGAGTTATGAGCTGGGGATCAATCCCTGGCATATCAGCCGCTGTCCAAGCAAACACATCGCCATTCTCTTGCAAGAATGCTATCAACTCGCCCTTCAGGGGTTCCTTCAAAGAGGCTCCAATGTAAGTCACCTTCTCAGGATCACCTAGCTCCAGAGGAATAGGTATTAAATCCTCTGCTGGCTTTCCTCGGTGTTCATCATCGCCACGGATATCCATGTCTTCGATCGGAAGTACCTGCCCCCCGATTCCATCAGCCCTTAGTGCGGATACATAACAACTTCTCGCCATCTTCTGATCACCCTTTTGTTCTCCAACACCATTCCGGGTTGGAAACTTAATCTTCATATGATATGTGGAGGCCACAGCCTTGAAAGCATGGAGTCCAGTCCTTCCTAGGATTGCATTATAAGTCGAGGATGCCTTGATCACAAGGAAATTCAGCATCTGAGTAGCTTCCTTAGGTTCCTGTCCAATAGTCATGGGCAACTGAATAGTGCCTTCAACCTTGGATTCAACTCCATTAAATCCGTAGATTGGCATGTTGGTGGGGGTCAACTGGGAATTGGTGTATCCCATTTTCAAAAACGCATCGTGAAACAAGATATCAACAGAAGCTCCATTGTCTATCGGGACTCGTTTCACCTCCGAGTTTCCAATTACAGGAGTTATGACCAACGGGTCGTCATGGGGGAATTTCACCCCTTCAAGGTCTGAATCATCAAAACCAATCACTATCTCAGTCTTGGCACGCTTCGGGGCTTCTCCTACTATGTGCATCACTTCTCTAGCATAGGCCTTTCGGGAGTTCCGGGTAGTGCCGGCTGCTGTAGGTCCTCCCCAAATCATATTGATTACTGGCCCTCGGGGCTGTGTATTACGATCACGATCACGATTACCGTCTCTTTTGTCATTGTCTCTCCTGTCATAGTCCCTTCTTTGGGTACCGCGATCATCATTCTTCGTGAACCTGCCTAGCTTTCCTTTCCGGATCAAAAACTCAATCTCATCTTTCAGCTGTCTACAATCATCTGTATCATGACCCACATCACGGTGGTACCTACAGTATTGATCTTTGTTCCTTTTCGCGGGGTCACCCCTAAGTGGCTTCGGCCATCGGAAGTCTTTATCCTTCTCAATATCTAGCAAGATCTGACTCCTGGGAGCGTTCAACCTTGCATAATCAGAGAACCTCGGTCCCAAACCTTTCTTCGGTGGTGAATCAGAATCCTTGCTAGTCCGGGGATACTTGTCCCTAGCATCGTACTCTTGCTCTTGCTTTCATTTCTTCGAATCAGTAGAACCCTTGCCATTGCCTCCTGTGGCTTCCTTCTTCATGCTGTCCTCAGCCTTGATATATTTGTCGGCTCTCCGTTGAAGCTCGGCCATATTTTCAGGAGGATGTTTTGCCAAAGACCTTTTGAAAAAGAGGTCAGTGGTTCCATGTTCTAGGGCTACCATGGCCACCTTATTTTCCAGATCAGTGATGTTCAGCGTCTCCTTGGTGAACCGCTTGAGGTAATCTCTCAGATTCTCATTCTTCCCCTGCACCACATACATGAGGGATGCAGAACTTTTCTCATGAACTCTTCCGCTGATGAATTGATTCACAAAGGCAGCGCTCAACTCCTTGAAAGAGCCAATCGAGTTTGCAGGTAAGCGGCTGTACCACCTTTGAGCCATGCCAGACAAGGTTTGAGGGAATGCCCTACACTTTAAGGCGTCGCTCGCAGGCTACAATCGCCCGTTCCATCATAGGCCTTGATTGTCGGCATCTTGAACTTCTTTGAGATGCGAGCATTCATCACCTCCTCCGTAAACGGGGGTGTGGGATCATCAGGATCCCCAAGTGGCATCAGATCCTTAGGGTTGCTTCTGGGGGTCTCCACCCTTGTTGATTTTTCAGTTGGGGCCTCGGCCCTCCTTTGCCTTCTTGAAGGCCTCTCCAAATTTATAATTGGAATCCTCTCCGCAGTTGGAGGTGGCTGAGCTTGATTCAATCTATCTTGTTCTCTTGCAATATCGTCCTTCAACTTTAAAATCTCTGCCTCATAAGCCTTGATTTTCTCAGCAGTTGTCAAGGGGAGTCCATCAGGGATTCTTCGTGTCCTTCTTTGAGGTTCTTTGCTGGCACGTCGCCTCCTCGGGGCTTCATCTCGATCATCATCCTCAGATGACGAATCATCAGTATAGGGGCCAGAGTAGTCATCATACTCTCGATCCCGGATCTGTAAGGCATGACCGCTTGGTCCAGGTTCTCTTCGTCGAGGGGGATAATTAGGCAACCCATACATAGGGTTGGTGTTCAAAGGGAGATCCGTAGTATGGATCTGTACCCCCGTGCGATCAACGTTACCAAGAGGAGAAACCACCATCTGGAGAGGATTGGTTTCTTGGCTTTGATGGACAATCACAGAGTGGGTCCCCTCTACTTGGGAAGTCGTCCCTGGGGGCTGAGTGGGCAGAGGTTGAATGACCGCCCCTGTCGATGGGAGTATTTGTCCTTCTTCAGTGACGATAAGCGGATCAGAAGTGGCTGGTGGAGCAGAGTTAAGAGGCACGGCCTCAGTTGATGTTGTCCTCCGTGTTTGAACCATGGTTGATGTTGTCGTCCCACAGACGGCGCCAAATGTTGTGGATCTAAATCTCGATTACGACTTATTATTATTGCTAGGGTGGTTGAGCTTCGCGCTTTAATGGCTGTTTCTGCGTTCGAGACTGTAATCGGTCCTCACAGAGTGCCTACGTATCTCGTATTGAGAATCAAGCCAACGTAGTTCTGAGAATGAGGGGTCAGGCCCTTTATATAGGCTGAGAAGCCTTAGAATTATGGTAGGATTCGGAGACTTGGTGGGCAAGTCTTTGAGGAAGGTTCTAGATCTATTACTTGTAGGAATCAGTTTCCATATTGAATTGTGCATCTTGGAGGATAAGTCGGGCAAGAGTAATATCCTTGTTTGACTCTTATTTGCTGAGTTGTTTATTACCCTTAATACTAATTACGAAATTAATATTATAATTAGGGTTTTGGGCCCAGCTGGTGGGCCCCACGTTTGGACCATTCTTGGCCTAATTAATGCCACATTAAATGTGACTTTAGGGCTTACTTTTAGCCCATATCAAAAGTTATTCTCTAAAATTTTATTTTAAATTCAGTGAATTTCTGGATTTATTTTACTTGATTATTTGTTTTTAAAAATTATTTACCTATTTACTTTAATCGGAAACAATTAAGGATTAAATACTTTTAATTATTTTAATTAATTTCAAACAATGATTAATTAATTTAATTATTTAATAAATGTGAATATTTATTAAATAATTTATTAATTGATTGTTAAATGCTTTTAGTTAATTTAATTAAAGTTATTTGGTTTATAATTATTTTTTTAATAGTTTCCAGTGATTTAAAAATAGTATAAAATTGTTTAAAAATGTAGAAAATGATTTAAAAATTCTATAAAATTCTAGAAAAATTTCTAAAAATCTAGAAAATGATGTGGAGTAATTTAAAAATATTTGGAGTCAAGTTATGCTTGAAAACAAGTCTGATTTCTAAAAATGTTGTTGTGCTTAATATCACAACACTATAAACAACTGTTGTTTGAACAAATGTTACACAACAGTAATCGAAAAACTGTTGTCTGATTCCAACAACAGTCCCAGAAACCATCGTATGAATGGCAAGAATCAGACAACTGTATTTTATGTGTGTTGTTTGAATTAAACTCAAACAACAGATCTGAAAAACTGTTGTTTCCTTCTAACAACGGTTTTGTGTGCTCTTGTCTGAAACATTTTCAGACAATGGTTCCGGAAAACTGTTGTCTAAATAAGAAATCTGTGCAACACTACATTTTAAATACCGTTGTCTGACTTCATCTAATAGACAATGGTTTTTTGCTCGCTGTAAAAACTGGGATCAGACAATACTTTTTTTTTCTTGAACACGGGAACCGTTGTCTGATCTTTTCGGGCAACACTTTTTTTGCAGAGTGTTGTCTGATCAGTGTTGTCTGATAGCAGATTTGGTGTAGTGCATGTTTTAAATGCAAATTGGCATGATGGTCAGTGTATATTGGCTAGATCACAGGTTTAAACTTGAAAACAGGCCTTTTATGAAAATTAAGAGCAAGGTTGTGTACATGAGGATGAGGACATTCCTCAGCTCATGTGGCACACTTGTGTTCTGAGTACGACCATTTAAAAATATGAAAATAATTCAAAGTAATCATTACAGTTAAGCATCTGTAGATTTTTTGTTTTTTGGCCGAAAGGGGTGTTAGAGAATGCCTTTCTTAAAGAGAACATGGATTATTTAGAGAAAATGTTAGTGTCTAATAGTTCATGCTTCATGATTCTTTTTTCTTATAGGATCTTGGTTAAAGGGATATTTTATCAGGTTCTCTGTACTGAATGATTTTATACTTGTATTCACTTTTCCATTCAGCACAATTACTAGATTCACCTTTCACTGTGTTGCCTCTACTTGTCGCGATCTCTGGAAGAGCCTGTTCAGATGAGCCAATCAGTTGCGTGTATAGTAGAATGCAGGGTGTGATTGTTAAGGAGACCGTAAATAGACGTAACACATGTCTTTCACTCCCAAAAGGTTTTTATGTTATATAATCCATGTATACTGCCTTTTTCAGAAAGTGACACGCACCTTGCAACACCACGTTGAACGCGATAATGAAGGCAAATGTGCTAACAGAGCCCACGATGGTTCTGGCTCTTGGAGAGAAGGACCCGATCATACTACATCTGTTTGTAGAACAGTTCCATGGTACCTGGTACGCAATGCTTGCATCTGTTTAAGTACTACAATCGTCATGTATTAATTACTATTAATTATCCTGAAGGCTATGCTAAGTACTAGTTTAGTTTGGCTCAACTACATTTACATGAGGCTTTTAATCTCATTACAATTCTCATGCTTTTTCTGTTTCAGGATGACGGAAGTAGTCGGGTGCTTGTGGTTGAAGCGCAACATGCATCGGGTTTTGAATATACATTTAAAAAGGAAGTATTCGACAATTTTGGGAGATCGCTTGTAACAGGAACACTGGATAATCGCTTGGGTGTCATGGTTAGTCATATTCTAATATGTTAAATGAGCACCATAATACCTTTAGTTAACTTATCGATTTGATAATTTTATTTGCAGGAGCTTGTAGTCAAGAGAACTGAAGAAGTGCTTCCAATTGGGATTCAGTTGACAGTTGTTGGTCAGGTATATCGTCTTTAGCAGCATGTTCCAGTCGTTGCTTTCGTTCAGTGCAAGTTTTAACTCTTTGACCATCAAGATGCATCACCAATATTCAGCCAAATAAACATAAGTATATTCATGTTACCGTATACTAATAACTTGTAAAATGTGCCGTCTTATAATTCATCCATAATCAAACATTTATTTGTGTTAGTTTTGTGGTTTTCAGCAAATTCTTGTTAGTAGTTCCCAACTAGGCAAAACTGTCAAAAATAAATAAATATATCAATTTTCTTAGTTTGACCATCTGGACGTCAGTAATCTTATAATCAATGCTTTCTTCACTCAAATATGACACTTATTAATGCATCAGGCATCTAAGTCAATATAAAAGCACATCAACTTCTCACTTTACAAAATGAAGCTCTATATGATGTCTTTGTTTCATTTAAAACTATTTCCTTCTCTTTAGGTTGAAATGGATATTCACTGTAATTTGTACATATATTTTGCTCTTAAAATAATCCTTGATTTGGTACCTTAAGTTCCTTAAGTATTATCACAGTTTTGTTCCGGCAATTTCCTATTTAGGAAGGCCACAATGTGCATGAAGACCTTTTCCAAAATAAGGCCTTCATTCTTCTGTGTGCACTTGGCTTTGTTTATTAAATTGTTAGCTAAGATTAGATCTGCAAATTTCCCTCCCTACACCCACTTGACCTTTCTCTCTGTATTCATTGTTTGAAATTCCTATCTACTTATCTCTGTTTCTTTCTGAGAACCTAATTCGCTTATATTGGTGTTAAGTCTTACCTCTTCTCTCTAAATCTTTAACGTCAATTGTTTTCACTAAAATGTACTTCTTGGGACAACTTATTATTAATTGTTTGTTTCCTAAATGTTAGGCGTATCTTTACGATGTCATCCATAAAAGCGAGTTAGAGAAACTTGAAAAAGGACCATCTTTATGATTCTTTACAATGATGGATATTTTCCTCAAATTAATCTGATTTTAGTTTTGCTTTGATCTTTTGATGTCTTATCTAAGCCGATTATTTGAAATGTTTCATTTTGCTTTACATGTTTACAAATCTCTTTCAGGTTGTCAAAGATAGCAGAGGAATTGCTGATGGTGAACAAAGGGGGTGCCAAAGGGAAAAGAAAGTGGAAAGGCAATAAGAAGAGGATTGCATCCAAATCTGCTGCCAATCCTAATTCTGCTCCCAAGAAGGCTACCAAGCCTAAAGGAGGTGTCGAAAAGGGTGATTGTCACCACTGTGGTAAACCGGGACACTGGAGGAGAAACTGTCATGCTTATTTGGAAGAGCTGAAGAAGAAGAAGGCTGCTGGGCAGACTTCTACTTCAGGTATTTATGTAATAGAAGTCAATTTGTCTACTTCTACATCTTGGGTATTGGATACTGGATGTGATTCTCACATTTGTATAAATGTGCGGGAATTGCAAAGGAGTAGGACACTGGCTAAGGGAGAGGTAGACCTACGAGTTGGAAATGGAGCAAAGGTTGCTGCTTTGGCTGTAGGGACTTACCATTTATCATTGCCCACTGGGCTTATATTAGAACTTAAAAACTGCTTGTATGTGCCTTCTATTTGTAGAAACATTATTTCTGTTTCTTGTTTGGACAAGAAAGGTTTTTCATTTACCTTTAAAGACAATGGTTGCTCTTTTGGTTTGAATGACATTACCTATGGTGTTGCACAGTTATTTAACGGTTTGTATGTTCTTAATTTAGATACTCCTATCTTGAATGTAAATAACAAACGACTTAAGACTAATGACTCAAATCAAACATACCTTTGGCACTGTCGTCTAGGCCATATAAACGAGAAACGCATTTCCAAGTTACATCAAGATGGTTTCTTGGATCAGTTTGATTTTGAATCATATGATGAATGCGAGGCTTGTTTACTAGGCAAGATGACTAAAGCTCCTTTTACCGGACAGGGTAAGAGGGCCACCGTACGACTAGAACTAATACATAGCGATGTATGTAATCCTATGAGATCGATGGTAAGGGGTGGCTATTTCTACTTCATTACGTTTACTGATGATTTCAGTAGATACAGATATGTATATCTTTTGAAGAACAAATCCGAAGATTTTGAAAAGTTCAAAGAGTATAAGGCAGAAGCAGAAAAGCAAACTGGCGAAAGCATAAAAACTTTAAGATCTGATCGAGGAGGTGAATACTTAAGCCATGAGTTTAAGAACTATTTGAGGGAGTGTGGTATTGTATCACAACTCACTCCTGGAACACCACAATGGAATGGGGTTTCTGAAAGGAGGAATCGTACCTTGTTGGACATGGTGCGATCAATGATGAGTCAATCAGATCTTCCAATTAGTTTCTGGGGTTATGCCCTGGAAACGGCTACATATACACTAAACCGTGTTCCTACTAAAACGGTTCAACAAACTCCATATGAGATATGGACAGAAAAAGGTCAAAGCATGTCCTTTATGAAAGTATGGGGATGTGAAGCGTTTGTGAAACGCCTAATGTCAGACAAGCTTGGACCAAAATCTGAAAAATGTATCTTTGTGGGATACCCAAGTGAAACAAAGGGTTATTCTTTCTATAATCCTTCAGAGAACAAAGTAATTGTTGCTCGAACTGCTGTATTCTTAGAAAGAGAGCTAGTCTCTAGAAAAGACAGTGGGAGGAAAATAGATCTCGATGAAGATCGAGAACCACTTGATAACATTGAACCTGAGATGGAGCATGAGCAAGATATACAAGATAATATTGCTCAAGAAACATAGGTTATTCGTAGATCTAGTAGGATTCGCTATGATTCAAGAAGAAATTATGGATTTCTCCTAATTGAAAATGGCGATGTGATGCTCATAGATCAAGATGAGCCTCTCACCTACCAAGATGCTATGAACACACAAGATTCTAAGAGATGGCAAGAAACCATGAATTCTGAGATGGATTCCATGTATGAGAACCAAGTATGGACTTTGGTTGATCCACCTGAAGGGGTAAAACCTATAGGGTGCAAGTGGATTTTCAAGAAGAAAATCGACATGGAAGGTAAGATACAGACCTATAAAGCTCGACTGGTTGCAAAAGGTTTCAAACAAATTCATGGTATTGACTATGATGAAACCTTCTCACCAGTAGCAATGATAAAATCCATCAGAATTATGCTTGCAATAGCGGCTTACTATGATTACGAAATATGGCAGATGGATGTCAAAACAGCCTTCCTTAACGGAAGCCTTGAAGAGGATGTGTACATGACACAACCTGAAGGTTTTGGAAATCCAAAGGATGCTGGAAAGGTATGTAAGCTGCGTAGATCCATTTATGGATTGAAGCAGGCCTCTCGGAGATGGAACATCCGATTTGATGAAATAGTCAAAGGTTTTGGCTTTATTCAGAACGTGGATGAACCATGTGTTTACAAAAAGTTTAGTGGGAGCCATGTGGTATTCCTAGTATTATATGTCGATGATATATTATTAATAGGGAATGATATTCCTTCTCTACAGGCTGTAAAGACTTGGTTAGGACAAAGTTTTTCTATGAAAGACTTGGGCGAGGCTACCTATATATTAGGGATTAGGATCTATAGAGATAGATCAAGAAGATTAATCGGCTTAAGCCAGAGTACATATATTGATAAAATTTTGCATCGTTTTGGAATGCAAGATGCAAAAAGGGGATATGTCCCTGTATCTCATGGGATAACGATCTCAAAAGAGAATGGTCCTAAATCATTGGATGATAAGGACCGCATGAGTAAGATTCCATATGCTTCAGCAATTGGATCTATCATGTATGCAATGATATGTACTCGTCCGGATGTCTCGTATGCTTTGAGCATGACAAGCAGATACCAGTCTAATCCAGGTGAAGGTCACTGGACGGCGGTCAAGAATATTCTTAAGTACTTGAAAAGGACTAAAGATTCATTCTTGGTGTATGGAGGAGAAGAGAAGCTAATGGTAAAGGGTTACACGGATGCTAGTTTCCAGACTGACAGAGATGACTCTGTGTCTCAGTCTGGATTTGTGTTTTGCCTAAATGGTGGTGCTGTAAGCTGGAAAAGTTCGAAGCAAGAGACAGTAGCTGATTCTACAATGGAATCCGAGTATATTGCTGCATGTAAGGCAGCCAAGGAAGCTGTATGGTTACGAAAGTTCATTACAGTGCTTGGTGTCGTTCCATCGATCGCAGATCCCATAAATCTTTACTGCGATAATAATGGAGCTATAGCTCAAGCCAAGGAGCCAAGAGCTCATAGCAGAACAAAGCATATACTTCGAAAATATCATCTTATTCGAGAGATAAACGATAGAGGAGATATTCACATATGTAAGTGCATACTGATGATAACATCGCAGACCCACTAACTAAGGCTCTGTCGCAGCAGAAGCACGAATGTCACACTAGTAGCATGGGTATTCGATATATGGGTGATTGGCTCTAGTGCAAGTGGGATATTGTTAGTATTTGTGCCTTAGAGTCAATACAATCAATTGTATTTATGTTTGAGTGATTTTATATATTTGATATATATATTTATTATTGGCTTTATTTACTGCGAAATAAATAAAGTATAATAAAAGTCCTTAGAATCTTGATACAAATTATGTAGTTGCAAGTATGTGACTTGAACATGAGATTATATAATGATTGTATCATATTGTTAAATGTCCCTAGCCGAGTATTATTATTACTTAGGACAATAATAATACACTGAGGCTAGTATGATAATTGACTGATGACCACATCTCATTGGTCATAAGTATGAAGATACTAAAAGCAATGCATAGGTAACTGTACGAGTACAGGGTACTGGACAGACCCACAGTGAGATACATCATGGTAAATAATAAATGTGTCATATGTATTCTCACAGTGATAATGGTGTAATGATCCTTAGACCTGAAGTCGTTATAATTCTACATGAGAATTAATATATTTTGAATTCGTCAAAAGTTATCTTTAGCCGGATAATGATAAAGGTGAATATCGGATATATTATGAATCATGTGAGAAATATGAACGATCTAGATGAGATTTAAATCTCCTGATAAAGGAGTGATATTATCGGCCTCTTGTTTGAGTGGGACTATGAAATGCATGGTCATGCTCAAATGTTGATTTGATTAAATAGTCTCCTCATCGATCAAGAAAATGAAGATTAAATTATGAAGAGGATGACACATTACATGCCTCGAGTTTAATCTATAATATCATGATTTAAAGAGATTATATTACATGGAACATTAGTCATAAAAGGTTGATTGAATCGTTGATTTAATTATTGTTTTACTGGGTAACAATAATGTGTTACTAGACGCCGCTTATTGTTTATAATTTTATTAGAAAATAAAATTATTGCCAATTAAATAATAACCTACAGGGTCACACACAAAGAATGTTTAAAAGGGAAATTAATTTATTTCATGAATTTAAATTGATAATAATTTAAATTATGATTTTAAATTAATAATAAATAATAATTCGAATTTTATAAAATTAATTAAGTGAGACTTGATTAGTTAAAGATAAAATTTGTAGATGTATTTTCTTGACTTATTTAATTAATTAAGTATGACTTAATTAATTTATTTAAATAAATAAGATTTGTTTAAATAAAAATGACCTAATTGTTTAAGGCCTCATTTTTCTTTATTTCTATTTATAAGCCAAGAGTTGGCAAGTCATTTAAGATGAACACAACTGAAATCTCAGTTGAAAAACACAAGGGAGAAATCTAGCACAAGTCAAGAACACATCCGGTTTATTTATTTTGGCTAGTACCAAATTCCGTGGCGTAATCGTTCGACGATTCAAGCAAGCATTCAAGTGTGGATACCGGTGGAGGAGTTACACTTCTAGCTCTCAAGATCAACAAGCTTTAGCTCTCAAGATCAACAAGCTAGGACCTCCATTTGTCATCCATTGGAAAGCTTTAACAAGGTACTATCTTGTTCTTGAGAAATTTTATACCATGATCATCATTTTATACATGGATCCGGGCTTTGGAATTCGTTTTTAATTGTTATTTACGTCATTTCCGTTGCGTTATCATGCCGAATTCCAACAATAATACCTTCAGTTAACTTATCGATTTGATAATTTTATTTGCAGGAGCTTGTAGTCAAGAGAACTGAAGAAGTGCTTCCAATTGGGATTCAGTTGACAGTTGTTGGTCAGGTATATCATCTTTAGCAGCATGTTCCAGTCGTTGCTTTCGTTCAGTGCAAGTTTTAACTCTTTGACCATCAAGATGCATCACCAATATTCAGCCAAATAAACATAAGTATATTCATGTTACCGTATACTAATAACTTGTAAAATGTGCCGTCTTATAATTCATCCATAATCAAACATTTATTTGTGTTAGTTTTGTGGTTTTCAGCAAATTCTTGTTAGTAGTTCCCAACTAGGCAAAACTGTCAAAAATAAATAAATATATCAATTTTCTTAGTTTGACCATCTGGACGTTAGTAATCTTATAATCAATGCTTTCTTCACTCAAATATGACACTTATTAATGCATCAGGCATCTAAGTCATTATAAAAGCACATCAACTTCTCACTTTACAAAATGAAGCTCTATATGATGTCTTTGTTTCATTTAAAACTATTTCCTTCTCTTTAGGTTGAAATGGATATTCACTGTAATTTGTACATATATTGTGCTCTTAAAATAATCCTTGATTTGGTACCTTAAGTTCCTTAAGTATTACTCCCTCCGTTTCAATTTATGTGCCCTGTTTTGACTTTGGACACTGTTTATTATAAATGATTGACTACTAATTTACCCATAATCTATAAGACCAAATATAGTCATGAGTGATCTTGTTGGATTCGTATTTATAAATACTTTAGTACAGTGAAATTTTTATATTTAATACTAATACGAAATTGAAGATATTAACGATTAAAAGTGTGTGTTGGCAAACGTGTCCAGAGGAAACAAGACACATAAATTGAAACGGAGGGAGTATCACAGTTTTGTTCTGGTAATTTCCTATTTCGGAAGGCCACAATGTGCATGAAGACCTTTTCCAAAATAAGGCCTTCATTCTTCTGTGTGCACTTGGCTTTGTTTATTAAATTGTTAGCTAAGATTAGATCTGCAAATTTCCCTCCCTACACCCACTTGACCTTTCTCTCTGTATTCATTGTTTGAAATTCCTCTCTACTTATCTCTGTTTCTTTCTGAGAACCTAATTCGCTTATATTGGTGTTAAGTCTTACCTCTTCTCTCTAAATCTTTAACGTCAATTGTTTTCACTAAAATGTACTTCTTGGGACAACTTATTATTAACTGTTTGTTTCATAAATGTTAGGCGTATCTTTACGATGTTATCCATAAAAGCGAGTTGGAGAAACTTGAAAAAGGACCATCTTTATGATTCTTTACAATGGTGGATATTTTCCTCAATTTAATCTGATTTTAGTTTTGCTTTGATCTTTTGATGTCTTATCTAATCCGATTATTTGAAATGTTTCATTTTGCTTTACATGTTTACAAATCTCTTTCAGGTTGTCAAAGATCGCAGAGGAATTGTCAGAGTCAAAAAATTACACAACCACCCATTTTATGTATCTCCAAAGCCTATTGATCAGCTCATATCCGATCTTGAGACATGGGGCAAGGTTGTTTTTTTTATATGCGCAGATATATGAAGACAAGTATCTAATCCTTAGGCTCCCTTTTTTTTTTTTTGCTAATTCCTTAGGCTCCCTTTTTACATAGATTTAATTAAATTGTCCCTGCAGAATCTGTGACGTTGTCTCTATGGGGTTATGGGCAGTTTCCAGTATTCTTCTGATCGTGCTGCTATACCAAAAACATAAGGTAACATAGCTTTGTAATGACACACTTGGCTTCCTTGTTTGTTTGTCGATGTAAAAAGAATCTACAAATATAAAAATAGGGTATTAAGACACAGGGGCATAAAGAATCCATTTCATCTGAACTACAATTATAAGACCAAGATGACTTAAATTTCTTTATGCCATTCAAAGCATTTAGGGACAGAGCTAGGGATGAAGCAGAGAGGGGAGGGTATTAACTAACCGTAATTTTTTTATATAATCATAACATTTGATAGGATTTATTTTATTTTTTTGGCATAATAATCCTGTAAAATGTGGATTTTGTTTTTAAATACTACATTGCTGGTTGATATATTTTGGTTTTGCAACTGCTCCCTCATCTGTGACTCTGTTCTGAAATTTATTGTAAAATTAATAATATATATTGATGACCATGATCTGCAGGCAGTGTATGAACTTATGTGCAGCTTCACCTAAACTTTGCAGGCGGTGCATGAGCATTTGCGCAGCTTCTTCACACATGAAAAACTGTCTACTATGTCAACTACCGCACTCAGGGCTTTTTTCTAGTTCTACCTAGGCCTTCGTAGCAATATAATATATTTCTATTGTCAAAATCTCAGCTGTTGAAGTTCCTAGAACTGTAGATTATTCTTTTTCTATTAGGGCAATCGTTGTCGTTGATTTGTAGAATAAATGTATATAATAATTAGCTGAACTAATGAAGTTCTTCATGGTGCAATTTTACCAGATAGTAACTAATGATACAGTTTTCTTTCATTTTGATTGTTTGCAATTTCATTTTTCATTTCTTTGCTTTAACTTTTATACGCCATAAACTCTTCTACGCTGTCATTGGGTACTGTTGACGGAGGAATTTGGGAACAACAAAATTCGAGGTACGTCGTCGGAAACAAGATCTACAGCGGTGGTTTTATGTCAAAAAGAGTGGTGGTGTGTGGTGGTTGTTTGTGATTGGTGGCTGAGATTGATAGGGTTAGTGACAGCTATTTCAGAGTTCTCGACTTCCAACCACGTACCCTGGTATTTATAGGGATCAAGCCATACGTAGTTCTTGGAGAACAAGAAACCCAGATGGGCTTGGATAACGGACCAGCCTCCGGAATGTTCTATTATGAGGCCTAACCATAAAGGCCCAAGGCTCATCCAAGATCTCAAGACTTCACGGATAAGGAAACTTCCCCCGTCGAGGACTAGTCCTTTCCACTACCAGCTATTTCTTGATTTCAAGAATGCAGGTATAGCCATGGTTTACCTCAAGTGCAGAACGCATCCTTATCTCCCGAATGAGAAGCACCTACCAGATAGCAGGATAGGTGATCCAGAGCTTTTGGGTGCAAAGTGCAGGATTACTCCGAAGTTTCCCAATGAGAGCGTGCCCATTGAATACAGGAACAGAGCTCCCAAAGCACACACTAAAAAGTCCACATCTTTCCACCTTAGGGCGCGCCCTTAGTGTTTAAGAAGAGTCCTTATATCCAGGCAAACCCCTGGAGGCCTTCTGCGACGGACATCCCCCTCCTGAGATACGACAGGAGGGAATTCATCAATAAATCATGTAAAACCAGCTCGAATAGAAATCTTCATCATGAATTTATCTTTTAGGGCGCGCCCTCTCTATAAGGAAAGTGAGGGCGCGACCTGCTTCCTCCAATTTATGCCAAAACCCTAATTTATCCTAGAATTTCCAAAATTGAACCCGCTATCGACCCGAATCCTTCTTGAAAATACCCGAACCGAATTTTGGCTATAATAACTACCCCCTCAATTCCATATGAAATTAGAAATAAAATATGGAATTCTTTTAGAAAACCAAAATTTCCCCAATACTACCCCAGGGCGCGCCCTGACATAGGGCGCGTCCTTAGAATTCCAATCGATTTATGTAACACCCCCAGATCCGGGGTCCGGGATCCGGTGGTTACGGTTTCCAATTCTGTCCACAACAATTGAACTTTCCTTAACATAAAATAAATTACGTCTCTATAACCCAACACAACAATATAAAACACACCCGTTATAGTCCCAGAGATGAAATCAGAGTAACAATCAAATTTTTATTAATCACATTATGAGTTCTTACAATCCAAAAGAATTTCAATAAAAATACATACTGTTTGCCATCCGTTTATATAAGTCATACTAGACCATATTCTTGGTACTGAAAGAATAAATATACCCTACCAATAGCTTCTTCTTCAGCTCTGGTAGTCTCATCGTCCTCGCCCGCGTCGAGTGCGCCTTGTGCGAGTCATCTGGTCTAGCTGTTGTTGTGATATAATAATAAAGCAAGGGTGAGCAATAGCCCACCAACAATAATATATAACTGAATGATAAGGTATAACAGTTCAAAAGTATCTTTCAAACCATATGCCATGCATTTACGGAAATGATGCCAGTATAATATGAACGATGAAGTTACAAGGTAACTTGAAGTATTTGTTTGTAGAAATATCTGCTACATCAAAGTAAGCGAGATATTCTTATTGTTATTAAGAAGAGGAACTTGCAAGAAAAGGTTGCAATTCCAGTTATGACCCTTTTCCAACTCTGCCAACAGTAATCATGTTGCAGGAAATAAATAAATTTGGATGATGAACCAATGATGGAGTATTCACCGCGCCCGCTGTTCCAATCTTGATGATCAGTCGAGATCGTACAGCTCAATTTAGATTTACTACCGGTAGAAGGAAGAACTGACGGCTTTACTTGTATACCGCCTTACTAGCTCTCCCCGGCCAACGGTTGGGCCAAAGGGGATGGACCGGCGCTACTCGGCCTCTTACACGACTCCTAGTTCAAATAGAATTCATGATTCTGAATGTAACGTTCGTCCCCCTTTCCCCAAGTATAATACTTTTTGATAAGACTCCACAAAGTAGTCGTATCTTGTTGGAAAGGAAAATTTACCAATAACTCCCAATCTATTACTTGGTAACGGATATCAACTTGTTCCAGTAATCTTACCCCTCGAAAGATGAGAAGGTAAGCAACGACTTAATAAGTCAACAGCACCCGAGTTGCGGGTGAAGGGAATACTTTATGACCGGGAAGTCGACAAGATAAATAACATTTTCCAAGTAAGGTTCTCTTATTATTAAGAAGATAGACTCAAAGAAGAATGATGTCTGAGAACCTTTCTTGATATAAGATTAATAATAATATGACTCCGAGATATTTTCTGTAATAATCGAAGAAGATAAATCTTATCGAGATTATTCTAAGTATGGAATAAATATTCAGAGAATATTTAATGAGTTAAAATATTTAAAGAATATTTGGGAATATGAAAGAATATCTTTAATCAGAGTATTTCTCAAAATAATCCCTGAAGAAATATCGGGAGAATATTTATTGAATAAATAAATATTTAAATGAATATTCAAAACAATATTCATTAATTAATAAGACCTGAAAAGAATATTTAAGGTAATATTCATAATTAATTAGGAATTTAAATGAATATTCAAAAGTAATATTCATTTAATGAATAATATCCTAAATGAATATCAAGTAATATTCATTTAGTAATCCAAGCCTTAAGGAATATTCGAGATAATATTCGATAATTAAATCAAGCTTCAGATGAATATTAAAATAATATCCATCAAGTATTTAATATCTTAAATGAATATTCAAAAGTAATATTTATTTAATAAAATAATATTCTAAAAGAATATCCAAATAATATTCATTTAATAGTCTCATCTTTAGAAGAATATTCGAAATAATAGTCGATAATCAATTCGACTCTGAATGAATATTGAGAAATATTATTTGTTCAAATAATTATTTGAAGTAAGGATCGTTAAAATAATTAGTCTCGAACGAATATTCAAATAATATTCGTCGCCCAAATAATAGAAAATATTTACTTAAATATTTTCCTCCGAGGTAATCTCGATATATCAAGGAATATTGACTCCCGGTCTATTTTTGATTAATAAGATGTATACGCCCTTCTATGAGGGTCTTACAATAACCGGCTTATAACTGATATGTAACTATCTAGCTTATAAGCCAACAATAACATTCAGGGAACAAGTATATCAATTCAACTTGAAAGTAGGCATGCACGCAATGGCATATGTATATCAGCAATCATATATATATATTTATTCAATCACAACAACAGCCTAAAAGAAGGGAATTGAAACTTGCTTGGTAGTCGAGTACGGTAAGGGGTAGTGGTAGCGGGTCCCGGTTCAGCTTGGTGATCTATAAATAGCAAAGGCATTCGGGATTAATCACTTAACATATTAAAAGTTAAGTTATACTTAATTCGAAACACGTTCTCGAGTTATCTCGTTATACCCCTTTTAGCGGATTACTTTTATCACTGATCCGACCCGACATTCGTTCGTTAATACGACATGTCATTGTACTTATACTTGGGACATACTTAAGTCATATGAGTTCTAAAGTCGATCGTTACGAACCAATACTATACTCCGAGTTTTATCGCCCGTTTTCTAAGTGTTTTACCGAAGTTATAAAAGAGTCGTCTTTTAGGGGTTCGTTCGCGTTTAACCTCGACTCGAACATTTTTAATAAATCGAAAAAAATGATCCTTTTGACATACGGTTTTCTTTCACACCTTCCTTTTTACCTCTAGTATTTATTTTCCAAGATTCGCCATGACTTTACATATTTTACGAGGGTTCAAATTCAGTTACGAATTCTCGGTTACGGTTTCGAAATACTTTTAGTAAACCGGCCGTAACTCCTAAACCGTAAGTCCGTTCCACGTGATCTTTATATCAAAACGAAGCTTATAACATAAGCTATCCTAAAGTGGCAGAAAAGTTTCTGGTCAGTAGGGTCTTGTTGTGAAAAATGGCATACAAAACATGATATTGTAAAATCGGGCATTATAACGGCTATGTTTACGCGTTTTCCAAAGTTTTTACACTTTATCTCGATCTAACAAAGATCAATCCAACCACACAAATGCATGATAATCATCATGACTAGTCTATCAACAACTCATCTCAACCATCTCATGGATCACAATCCAAACAACAACCATAATCAACTAATAACATAGATCTAAGCATAACATAGCATACTAACACTAAATCATCCATAAAACTCATAAAATCTCAAAATGGTACCAAGGCTTTTTGGAGCTTGTTACCTTCCTTGGAGAGTGAATAACACTTGGTAAGCCTTGTCTAGTCCTTAGATTACCTTAACAAAGCTTGGATCATCCAAACAAAACAAGAAATCAAAGTTAGTTTCTTAAAATCACTATTCACCCTAGGCTTGGATGATTTATTTGAAAATGGAAAACATGGAGTTTGAAGCCAAGATTTCTAGGGTATCACTTTTATGAATTATAGGACTTACCATAAAAATTTGGAGATCAAACAATGGTGGAAGCTTGGACTTTGGATTTGGAATTTAGGGAGGAAGTCGAATGGAATGTTTTGGAGGGGGAGAGAGTTGCTTGCTTGTTCTTGATCTTTTCCTTGTATTATTGTGTTGCCTTGGATAATATCTTGCTAAAGTAGCTTTATTAAAGTGCCTAGGTCATCCATGATGCAATCAAGAGACATGTGTTGCATTTTGAATGGTTTTCATGCTAAGTATTTGTTTGATATCTAAGTACTACTTCCATCTCCAAGTATGCTAGTTACTTTAAGCCACTTGGTTGCTAGATATTTATTCTAGTAGCTTACACAAGACTCTTGCTTCCTCTACTTGTTTCTGTGTCCGGTTATTGCCCGTTTCGATTGATCGTTCGTAGGAATATTTCACGGATTTCTAATTAGGGTTTACCGGGAATCCTTTTTAATATCAATACTTTCATTCTCCATCTTTCATTCTAACTTTCCAATTTATATTCCTTAAATCCATTCGTTAAATACTTAAGGCTATCAGTGTCCAGGGAACTCTCGGAGAAAATAAAAGTGCGGTTTTCAGAATCCGACAGCTTTTACATACACTTATTTTCCCCCTGGATCACTAATACGAACTCGGAAATCCGTCCCGAATGCTTCTATATAGTGTCGTCTCATATTATTATATACTCCCACCAAAACACTATTCATTCTGTATTCTTTACTTGTTCTCTTAAGGTGGTACAATTGTCCGTATTCTCTTTCGATCGTTCCTTATCCTTTTTACGGAACTACTGGATTAATCGTTACCGATCTGGATGACATGAGAATATTCTCCTGCTTGAAAGTGCCATATCTTATTCCCTTAGAAGATAGATTATTCTTACCTATGTTGTTACCCTTTAGCATTCTTCAAGACATAGAAATAATAAAGTCGAATTCCATTCATTCTTTCCAAATATCAATTATTACATTGTAGCCATAACCACTCCTCAGTGGTTTCCTACCTTCATTCTTAAATCAAATTTAATAACATCCCAAAATATCAAATCCTCAAAGTTAATATATCAATTCTTGGATTATAATAATATTTAATCCACTGTCCGGTCAAATATTATACCGAAAAAGAATTTGGAATTTCTGAATTCCGATCGTCTCTGCATTCACTTATTTCCTCCGCGTATTACTAATATGACTTCGAAACATCCATATCACGTCCCGTACATAGGGTGGCGTGAAAAGTTTTTCAACTTACAAAATCACTATTCATCCACCAAATTACTATGCACGTACAGGAAACACTATGCACGTACGGGAAACACTATGCACGTACGGGAAACACTATGCACGTACTCATTTCCCTTCAAGGATCCATTAGCTCCTTCCTGGATGGTAGATTATTCTTATCTAGGTCCTCAACCATCGAATTACTCTATTCTGACAATATACCAATGCATCAGGATCATTGTCCAAAGCAATATCCATTCATTACAATCATTGTTCTTTGAAACCACCATTCATTAGAGCTGGTGACCTTGTTGTCGGAATCATTGTTCCTCGTTTTATCCTTACTTAATAAAAAGTTTTAATTTTATCCAAAATTTGGGGTTCTTACAGTCTCCCCTCCTTAAAAGGATTCCGTCCCGGATTCAGGTAGGAAGCAAAGAGTCGTTTGCCTGTCGTTCCCTTTTTAGCTTCCCGGTCAATTCTTAGTCGTTCTACCCTTCCTCAGCACATCTTCTAGTGCTACAATCCATACTGTATCCTTTTTTCCATCAACGTTGCTACTTTTCATACAACTCACTATCCGGGTTATACTCTTACTCAGTCTTATCCTTATTGATACCTGCAGTAACATTGGTATCACTATCACCCTACGAATTCGGAGGTAACCTCGCTCGTACTGTGCATTTCCTGATTGCTTTAATCTTCGCAATCTCGATCAATATAGAGAAGTGGAAAGATTGATTGAGAGATCACTATGATCAATTGAACATTTGTTATATTGCATAGTTAGTACAGAAGGGGGCCAGCCTTTAGTACTTGACACGCAATTAAACAAGTCATGGCATTCCACTTAGACTTCTATCACATAGACAGATAGTCACGTAGCAGTACCTCCCCTCCTAAAAGGGTTGTTCTTCTCAATTCATAAAGAAGTTGAATAAGAGAGAAGAAGAGAAAAGAGTTCTAAAGGATTATAGAAAGCTTTCATGATTGTAGAATATCATACTCAGAATTTACCTCTGAACTATAGAGGTTTATCAAAGAAGAAATTAATCATAATGATATCTAATACTATTTGATCGCAATCTCACGTGTCAACATATCTTGCTGCTTTGTCCATTATTCTATGGATAAATACTCTTGTTCAATCTTAGCGATACTCACATTCGGGAAATCCTTCAACCTTTCAGGTTAAATCTTAGATTTCTCACTTGACATCATTATTACTGACATCCCATATCATGTTACTAGCTTTTTCATAACTATAATATTGACACTATCAGGTTGTCATCCTGAGAATTCATTAGAAAACCCATTCATAACATTCCTTGCTTCTCATTCCATAGTTGCTTTCCCAGCCTTTTCTTTATCAATCACATCCTTCTTATTATCTGATTCTTACTCATTTCTATTATTTACTTTCACCTTCACCTCTTTATTGAGACACCTTTTTGCCCTTGGTACCTCTTTATCGGTATTCCGTCACATTTTTTCTATAATCATCACGTTATTCCAATGTAAACTTTCCGAAATGAATCTGGCCCGATCCCTTTAACTTAGATTCATATAATCTACTTCTGCCAACCTTGTTTCCCATCACTTGTTCTTTTCTATCCGTGGTTTTCCACAGGTTGTCTTTCGTAAGTCAGACCAGGTCGTATATCTACCGGCTCATGCTCTTATCATCTATCGAGCATCTGCAGTTTACTGGCGTAGCCTGGCCACATGAAAACCCGTTATGACCGTGCTATAAGTTTTGGGGGTAAGGCTGGCTCGAATACCGCCGTCCGAACACTTTTAAACTCTCAGGTGGCCCAATAAGTCTCGGGCTCAACCGCCCTTCCCTCCAAGTCTCATTAATTCTTTCTACGGGAATACGTTTAGCATCAAGAATTATCAACCTCATATTCTCTATCTTGTTTGTGCAGAAGTACACTAACACAAACTTGCTTGTCATTCATCAACATGCCATTTAGCTTATCAATAGCAGCACTTTCTTTATCTTTACGTTGTCATCTACTTTCTTAGAAGAATCACCATCGCTTGTTGTTTACGTAGTGCGTTAATAGCTAACCCTACGGGTTTCAAATCCCTTAGGGAGACAAAGTAATCATTATTCCTTATCCATAAGGAACACTTCCTGAACTTGATGTAGATATAACATGAAGCAGATAGAATTGCAGAAGAGTTTCAAGCATCGCAGCTAGGTCCGGTTGATGAAACTATCACTTATGCATCTTCCATAAAAGACTGGAAACTTAACGGTTTACTTCATCAATTTTGTACCATGGTCCTGGTTTGCCTCAAAACGGGACCTTCTAAGGTACGTAATATGCTTAAGACTCCATCAGGAATCGAATCTTTACTTAAACTATTATTACTGTCAATTCTTGCACAGTCATCAGAAGGAATGTAAATTCCTCCATTCCGATATGACCTTCAAGGTCCTTCCAAATATCATCCTGTTTCTTCGGTATGAACATTTGTAATTATTCCTTTATACTTAGATTGTCGGCCACCTCATTGGCCTTTCTTGATGATAATGATTTCTTGTAACCCATGTTCTCTGGGTACATTCCAACTCAAGTTTTTCTACCTCATTCCCATCACTGTTGGGTTAAATCATTCTCCCTTAAGCTCTGCTGAAGGAGAAAATATAACTATCAGTCATTTCCATAAGTCATTGCTTCCACCTACCCGTGGGAACTTTATCACGTTTATTCCCAATCCTACTTAGGATACTTCTTTTCTTAGTTCTTTCTTTATCTTAGGATAATCTCAACCTTTATAGGTTCAACCCATACTTCCTCAGGGTTTCATACATGCCTCATCTGGCATTATTGTTACGATGTCATACATTCCTTACCAAACTTCCATTTTGAAGTTCGGAATATTACCTTTTTCCTTGTAAGGTTTCATAGGCCATCCTTATCATTCCTCCGGTATTTTCTGGGTACCGGGTATATCAAAATGTCATTGATCAATACTCTAATAATTCTATCTATGTTCTTTCCAGAACTCTTTTTAATAATCCTTACCGGTCATTGTTGCCTTAGCAAGTCCAGCTCATATCATCTGAAGTCATAATGTCGTTATTATGGTTAATGCCACCCCTTGTGCATTCCCCAGGGTTTGTCTTAATTTAAGGATATCCTATCCTTAATTCAACTGCCAAGGAATTCTTGCATCTTATAATTGGCAATCAGATCATGTACCCTTAATAAAGGTCTCTTTTCAATCATTCTCATTTGATAATCGATCGGTGGCTTAATGCCACCCTCTTCTTTCAGATAGTTGTCAGCCTATTTGGCCTTCCAAAAGGCAACGTATGCCTATCTGTTCTCTTACAGAACTTGGTAATGGTAGCAAGGATGTTTTGGAAGACATTGGTCGAGTTCAACGTGAATCTCTTAGTACTTATCGTTCTTCTCAAATGTACTTGCCTTAGACAAAATTTCTACAGCATACTGATCCATCTCTGACCATTTCCATACTCTTTTCATAAACCTTCGTTGTTTACTTCCCTTAGTCGTAATATGTTCATGGTATTCATGATACCCTAACATCATACATATACTTCCATTTTTCTCGTAATCTTGGACAACCATATACACATGAGTCACTTTAGCACGGGTTACCCCATCCCAAAAAGGTCTAGTAAATTCCCCATCAAAACATGGGTTGCAAAGGGTTTAGTAGAAGATTCCTACGATCTCATTACTATTTCCTTTATATCAGAAGCCCTTGCAGTCGGTGCTTACTTATAAGCAACTCTGCTTTGTCTTTTCATTGCTGGTCTAGTCACTTTATAGTCCGTTGTGACTTGGCCTCAACTGGCCATACTAAAATAAAAATATATGATTTTAAGGGTTGGCTAATTAGCATTACTTTTCTAGCAATTGCCGGCATAGTGCCTTCTTCTTTGATACCTTTCTACCTTTCCAAAACTTTACTTCATATAAGTCTTAATCGGCTACTCAGCGCCGTCTCCGGTGGCCTTTCCTCTTTTTTTTTTTTTTTTTTTTTTTTTTTTTTTTTTTTTTTTATCTTTTCAACTATTCTTATCAATCCCGCGTGCCACGCAAGCTTACCATTCCGGGCATAACAGCCTTTTCACTTAAGTCAATCCCGGAGTTTCTCCGTCCGGCTAATTTCTTACTTACATTTCCTATTTTCGTCCAATCTCACTTCATCATTTTATCACTACCGTCGATTGTAATGCTCAGGGTCCGTTTACTAACCCATATTACGGCATCCTTACCCAAATCACAGGATTTGCTCCAGTTTCTACTCTTTTCCATGACATTCTCTGATAATCAGAGAGAGAAGGTTTGCCAAAATTCACCGAATTCCTTTCCAGACTCAGGGAAATTTTGATCAATCTACCCACCTACTGGTAACATTAAGGAGACCAGTTTCGAAACCTGAAGAATAGTTCTATGAACCTCCAAGCAGGTGGAATCATAAGCAATCATAGTTAACGAAATAATCATCATCAGATTGGAAGTTTACCCACTGGAGAGGAATCAATTATATCCATCCCTTAGAAGGGAATCAACCGTTTCAAACTGAAACCTGTCACAATATCCTGATACCTATACGTCCTGATATTCAATACTACCAAATGTCGGTCTACCTAACCCTTTATGCGAAGCGTCGTTGGAAGCACAAAGTCTCCTTTTTCCATTAAGCAATGCCAGCTCTTAGTCATTACCAATTTCACCTTTTAGCTCCAGGAAGATTTTCTCACATTTTTCTCTTTAACTGCTGATCGTATTACTTGATCTATTATAATTCCGCATCGGAATAAACTTAAGGTACTACTATAATCCATTCAAAGAGAAGAAGGAATTTAATATTCCTCTGAATCACGTGCATCTAACGTTTCTGGTTCATCATTTAACTGAGTTGAATTAACTCTCTACTCAGTCTCTGGCAGTAGTCTCATTACGAGTTCATCTTGACTCACTAGTCTTATCTTCCGGTAGGTTCTGAGATCATTGTCTTGCTTACTACTTCCTTATATAATTTTACCCAATCATGCTGTCACTTCCCAATGTCTTTACTTTCTACTGATTCATTCATGAACATTTCCCTGAATAAAACCACCTCATTAACCTCACTTTGGTTTCGTAAATTATAACCTATGACATCTGCCTTCTCGTGGCAAATTATTACTGACAATATTCATACTGATTCATTTATCAAATGATATGGCACTTACTGCCTCATTCTCAACTATTCCTAGGGACTCTGCTCCTCGTCCTATATCGCTGTCTTTGATAATCATACATCCCTCTAGCTCTTTCTTTGTTAAGATGAAAATCTCTAAGGATTCTCATCTATTTCCGTATAAGATCTCAAGTAATTCTTCCAATCCTTCTTTCTTGCTGGTACTACATCTGGTAGTCCGGCTATGAATTCAACATGCATCTTCAGATCTCTTAATAATATCTCGGTTCTTTATACTCACTTTTCTGAGCACCATATCTTAATCATCACAGTCATTCTGGCTGCGACCCTCATTACCCAAGGGTAAGCTCCTTATCCTAACAGGATTTTCCTTATCTGCTGGAACCTCTTCCGGGTCTCCAGTAGGGTACTCCATCGAATTACCCGCTGATCTTCAGCATATAAAGCATCATCGCGCTGTTGCTCGTATGCCTCAAGGTCAGTCGCCTTACTCGTCGATACGATATCGAGCTAAGTTACTATCATTATACTTACGAGTTCCCATAAGGGTTTTATATGTCATCACTACATTAAGTAGTCCGACTATGAACTTGGCAAGAGTTCTTATTATCTTATTGAATTTATTGTTTTAACGTCACCTCATCTCTGGGGTTTATAACGTACGCTCTGATACCACTTCTGTAACACCCCCAGATCCGGGGTCCGGGATCCGGTGGTTACGGTTTCCAATTCTGTCCACAACAATTGAACTTTCCTTAACATAAAATAAATTACGTCTCTATAACCCAACACAACAATATAAAACACACCCGTTATAGTCCCAGAGATGAAATCAGAGTAACAATCAAATTTTTATTAATCACATTATGAGTTCTTACAATCCAAAAGAATTTCAATAAAAATACATACTGTTTGCCATCCGTTTATATAAGTCATACTAGACCATATTCTTGGTACTGAAAGAATAAATATACCCTACCAATAGCTTCTTCTTCAGCTCTGGTAGTCTCATCGTCCTCGCCCGCGTCGAGTGCGCCTTGTGCGAGTCATCTGGTCTAGCTGTTGTTGTGATATAATAATAAAGCAAGGGTGAGCAATAGCCCACCAACAATAATATATAACTGAATGATAAGGTATAACAGTTCAAAAGTATCTTTCAAACCATATGCCATGCATTTACGGAAATGATGCCAGTATAATATGAACGATGAAGTTACAAGGTAACTTGAAGTATTTGTTTGTAGAAATATCTGCTACATCAAAGTAAGCGAGATATTCTTATTGTTATTAAGAAGAGGAACTTGCAAGAAAAGGTTGCAATTCCAGTTATGACCCTTTTCCAACTCTGCCAACAGTAATCATGTTGCAGGAAATAAATAAATTTGGATGATGAACCAATGATGGAGTATTCACCGCGCCCGCTGTTCCAATCTTGATGATCAGTCGAGATCGTACAGCTCAATTTAGATTTACTACCGGTAGAAGGAAGAACTGA
Source organism: Saposhnikovia divaricata (assembly GCA_036435485.1). Taxonomy (NCBI): domain Eukaryota; kingdom Viridiplantae; phylum Streptophyta; class Magnoliopsida; order Apiales; family Apiaceae; genus Saposhnikovia; species Saposhnikovia divaricata. Next base: position 131,993,703 of record CM071599.1, on the reverse strand, counting down.
TGGCTTTACTTGTATACCGCCTTACTAGCTCTCCCCGGCCAACGGTTGGGCCAAAGGGGATGGACCGGCGCTACTCGGCCTCTTACACGACTCCTAGTTCAAATAGAATTCATGATTCTGAATGTAACGTTCGTCCCCCTTTCCCCAAGTATAATACTTGTTGATAAGACTCCACAAAGTAGTCGTATCTTGTTGGAAAGGAAAATTTACCAATAACTCCCAAGCTATTACTTGGTAACGGATATCAACTTGTTCCAGTAATCTTACCCCTCGAAAGATGAGAAGGTAAGCAACGACTTAATAAGTCAACAGCACCCGAGTTGCGGGTGAAGGGAATACTTTATGACCGGGAAGTCGACAAGATAAATAACATTTTCCAAGTAAGGTTCCCTTATTATTAAGGAGATAGACTCAAAGAAGAATGATGTCTGAGAACCTTTCTTGATATAAGATTAATAATAATATGACTCCGAGATATTTTCTGTAATAATCGAAGAAGATAAATCTTATCGAGATTATTCTAAGTATGGAATAAATATTCAGAGAATATTTAATGAGTTAAAATATTTAAAGAATATTTGGGAATATGAAAGAATATCTTTAATCAGAGTATTTCTCAAAATAATCCCTGAAGAAATATCGGGAGAATATTTATTGAATAAATAAATATTTAAATGAATATTCAAAACAATATTCATTAATTAATAAGACCTGAAAAGAATATTTAAGGTAATATTCATAATTAATTAGGAATTTAAATTAATATTCAAAAGTAATATTCATTTAATGAATAATATCCTAAATGAATATCAAGTAATATTCATTTAGTAATCCAAGCCTTAAGGAATATTCGAGATAATATTCGATAATTAAATCAAGCTTCAGATGAATATTAAAATAATATCCATCAAGTATTTAATATCTTAAATGAATATTCAAAAGTAATATTTATTTAATAAAATAATATTCTAAAAGAATATCCAAATAATATTCATTTAATAGTCTCATCTTTAGAAAAATATTCGAAATAATAGTCGATAATCAATTCGACTCTGAATGAATATTGAGAAATATTATTTGTTCAAATAATTATTTGAAGTAAGGATCGTTAAAATAATTAGTCTCGAACGAATATTCAAATAATATTCGTCGCCCAAATAATAGAAAATATTTACTTAAATATTTTCCTCCGAGGTAATCTCGATATATCAAGGAATATTGACTCCCGGTCTATTTTTGATTAATAAGATGTATACGCCCTTCTATGAGGGTCTTACAATAACCGGCTTATAACTGATATATAACTATCTAGCTTATAAGCCAACAATAACATTCAGGGAACAAGTATATCAATTCAACTTGAAAGTAGGCATGCACGCAATGGCATATGTATATCAGCAATCATAAATATATATATATTTATTCAATCACAACAACAGCCTAAAAGAAGGGAATTGAAACTTGCCTGGTAGTCGAGTACGGTAAGGGGTAGTGGTAGCGGGTCCCGGTTCAGCTTGGTGATCTATAAATAGCCAAGGCATTCGGGATTAATCACTTAACATATTAAAAGTTAAGTTATACTTAATTCGAAACACGTTCTCGAGTTATCTCGTTATACCCCTTTTAGTGGATTACTTTTATCACTATCCGACCCGACATTCGTTCGTTAATACGACATGTCATTGTACTTATACTTGGGACATACTTAAGTCATATGAGTTCTAAAGTCGATCGTTACGAACCAATACTATACTCCGAGTTTTATCGCCCGTTTTCTAAGTGTTTTACCGAAGTTATAAAAGAGTCGTCTTTTAGGGGTTCGTTCGCGTTTAACCTCGACTCGAACATTTTTAATAAATCGAAAAAAATGATCCTTTTGACATATGGTTTTCTTTCACACCTTCCTTTTTACCTCTAGTATTTATTTTCCAAGATTCGCCATGACTTTACATATTTTACGAGGGTTCAAATTCAGTTACGAATTCTCGGTTACGGTTTCGAAATACTTTTAGTAAACCGGCCGTAACTCCTAAACCGTAAGTCCGTTCCACGTGATCTTTATATCAAAACGAAGCTTATAACATAAGCTATCCTAAAATGGCAGAAAAGTTTCTGGTCAGTATGGTCTTGTTGTGAAAAATGGCATACAAAACATGATATTGTAAAATCGGGCATTATAACGGCTATGTTTACGCGTTTTCCAAAGTTTTTACACTTTATCTCGATCTAACAAAGATCAATCCAACCACACAAATGCATGATAATCATCATGACTAGTCTATCAACAACTCATCTCAACCATCTCATGGATCACAATCCAAACAACAACCATAATCAACTAATAACATAGATCTAAGCATAACATAGCATACTAACACTAAATCATCCATAAAACTCATAAAATCTCAAAATGGTACCAAGGGTTTTTGGAGCTTGTTACCTTCCTTGGAGAGTGAATAACACTTGGTAATCCTTGTCTAGTCCTTAGATTACCTTAACAAAGCTTGGATCATCCAAACAAAACAAGAAATCAAAGTTAGTTTCTTAAAATCACTATTCACCCTAGGTTTGGATGATTTATTTGAAAATGGAAAACATGGAGTTTGAAGCCAAGATTTCTAGGGTATCACTTTTATGAATTATAGGACTTACCATAAAAATTTGGAGATCAAACAATGGTGGAAGCTTGGACTTTGGATTTGGAATTTAGGGAGGAAGTCGAATGGAATGTTTTGGAGGGGGAGAGAGTTGCTTGCTTGTTCTTGATCTTTTCCTTGTATTATTGTGTTGCCTTGGATAATATCTTGCTAAAGTAGCTTTATTAAAGTGCCTAGGTCATCCATGATGCAATCAAGAGACATGTGTTGCATTTTGAATGGTTTTCATGCTAAGTATTTGTTTGATATCTAAGTACTACTTCCATCTCCAAGTATGCTAGTTACTTTAAGCCAATTGGTTGCTAGATATTTATTCTAGTAGCTTACACAAGACTCTTGCTTCCTCTACTTGTTTCTGTGTCCGGTTATTGCCCGTTTCGATTGATCGTTCGTAGGAATATTTCACGGATTTCTAATTAGGGTTTACCGGGAATCCTTTTTAATATCAATACTTTCATTCTCCATCTTTCATTCTAACTTTCCAATTTATATTCCTTAAATCCATTCGTTAAATACTTAAGGCTATCAGTGTCCAGGGAACTCTCGGAGAAAATAAAAGTGCGGTTTTCAGAATCCGACAGCTTTTACATACACTTATTTTCCCCCTGGATCACTAATACGAACTCGGAAATCCGTCCCGAATGCTTCTATATAGTGTCGTCTCATATTATTATATACTCCCACCAAAACACTATTCATTCTGTATTCTTTACTTGTTCTCTTAAGGTGGTACAATTGTCCGTATTCTCTTTCGATCGTTCCTTATCCTTTTTACGGAACTACTGGATTAATCGTTACCGATCTGGATGACATGAGAATATTCTCCTGCTTGAAAGTGCCATATCTTATTCCCTTAGAAGATAGATTATTCTTACCTATGTTGTTACCCTTTAGCATTCTTCAAGACATAGAAATAATAAAGTCGAATTCCATTCATTCTTTCCAAATATCAATTATTACATTGTAGCCATAACCACTCCTCAGTGGTTTCCTACCTTCATTCTTAAATCAAATTTAATAACATCCCAAAATATCAAATCCTCAAAGTTAATATATCAATTCTTGGATTATAATAATATTTAATCCACTGTCCGGTCAAATATTATACCGAAAAAGAATTTGGAATTTCTGAATTCCGATCGTCTCTGCATTCACTTATTTCCTCCGCGTATTACTAATATGACTTCGAAACATCCATATCACGTCCCGTACATAGGGTGGCGTGAAAAGTTTTTCAACTTACAAAATCACTATTCATCCACCAAATTACTATGCACGTACAGGAAACACTATGCACGTACGGGAAACACTATGCACGTACGGGAAACACTATGCACGTACTCATTTCCCTTCAAGGATCCATTAGCTCCTTCCTGGATGGTAGATTATTCATATCTAGGTCCTCAACCATCGAATTACTCTATTCTGACAATATACCAATGCATCAGGATCATTGTCCAAAGCAATATCCATTCATTACAATCATTGTTCTTTGAAACCACCATTCATTAGAGCTGGTGACCTTGTTGTCGGAATCATTGTTCCTCGTTTTATCCTTACTTAATAAAAAGTTTTAATTATATCCAAAATTTGGGGTTCTTACAATTTACAACAGTCATCCACTATTCTTTCCTTTGCCTATAAATATCCCATTTTTGTTTTCACTTTATTATTTTTACATCTTCTCTCTCCCAAGAAGCTTACTCCGGCGATTTTATTTTTCGATCTACAATCCGGCTTCCTGCAGCGTGCTTTTTTCGATTTCCTTCTCAAATCTCCAACCGACAACTCCCAAGGTATGTTCTATGTAAAAATTTCTGATTTTGACCATGCATTTCGTGAGATATTGTGATTGGACCGTTCAAGTTCTTCATGTTCTTCATTTGCCTTGTATATATGCATGTATGTATAGTTGTTCGATCTGTTTTTTCCCTATAAACATTGTTCAAATTATGTTTGTAGATTGTTAGTCGTCCTAGACCATTTCGTGTAGACAGACTATGGGCGCGTCCTAATTAAAAGACGCGTCCTTCATATTGTTAATTCGTAGAATTATCCCTTGATTTAATATTCCTTCTTTTGGACGCGCCTTTACCAATTGTTACTTCTCTTTTCAGCTGGAGGGTGAAGGCACGTCCTCTCCTTTCCATCCATTCAAAAAGTTCAACAGATATTTCGGCATCTATTCACCTCCACATATTTCTTTCCCACCTGAACCTCCAAGACCTCTATTTTCTTTTATTAGTCCTGAAGACAAAGTGCGCCTTCTAAACGACTTCAAAAATATCGAAATGTCTGAATCATCAACTGACTCTTCTGTTGACAACGTCCCTCTTAGTTCAAGGATTAATAAGGGTAAACTCAAAATTCCACCCAAATCTCCAACCACATACAAACCATACTTAGAGGATTGGATTGATGATGAAATAGTTAATACTGATATTTCCAACGCTAAAGGGAAATTTGTTATTTCTGATGAAGAGGCGAGCCCTTTCCAAACTACTCCATAAGCACCGCCTTCTGAGGAAAAAAATGATCTAGGGAATTCTCAAAAACCCTATTCTCCCCCACCTTCCCCGGCACCTTTCATTCATCCTAGCGTTCAAAATTTTGAGAAAGACTTAAACTGGGACAAATACGAAGAAGAATTGTCTGAAGTACAAAAAAATGCTTTAAGGAAAAAAGCAAACAAGGATGATTGTGTAGGAATGTCAAGTAACGCCTCCGTGGACGAGATTGAATTCTGTATGACATAATATAGCATGGCGGGTCTTTGGGGACGTCCTCCTTCTTTAATGCGGCCTCACATCTTTAACTACGGAGGTGAATTCAGAATTCCTCGCATGGTTCTAACTCCAAAAATAGTTGCCTTGGGTGTGGGCGCGCCCTTACACCCATACTACAAAAACATAATTGAATGGTACGATGTAGCCCCCATTCAGCTCTCTCCCAATAGTTACACTTTTGCAGCGGCTCTCTTTATTTTATATCATGACCTGGAACTTGGTATGCCAACCATGGAAGAGTTCAGATATTTCTTCAATATCTGTAAAACTGGCAAAGGTTACTTCTATTTTGTCGTGAACAAAAAACATAATAAAAGAGGGTTCTCTGAGGGAAAAATCAGCAATGTTAAGAGATGGAAGGAACCGTTCTTCTACGTCTGGGATGTAGAAAGAGTTAAGGTCACTTTTAACTATGATCCAGGTAAGGGCGCGTCCTTTCTTCTTTAATAGTTCAAATCTTGCCTTCTTTTATTAACTTATTCTATCCTTTTAATTCACGTAGTTCGTAGAATCGTCAATGAGCTTGTTGGCGCACCCTCTGAGCGTGCTAAAGCAATACTCAATCTTCCAGCCGGAAATCTCGACTTATCCACCCTTGTAGCTGAAGACAATTTGAAACGAGTAGGATTTCTTTCAAAAGAAGTAGGCACTATCATTCCTTTTCAACGCTTTAGAAATGGAGTTCCCATTAAGAGTAACATTAACGACGAATCTGAAGATGATGCAAAAGAAAGTAATCAAGAGGGAAACCATTCCTTTAACGATGAGATTGTTCCTGATGAAGACGCGACTTCTAACATGGGCACGTCCTTTGATCCTGGTAGCCTTAATAATACTTCTCTGATTGCTATATCTTATATGTCTCATTATTCGTACTCATCCTCGCATATTTTCCACCTTATCTTTTATACCCTACTTGTTTTTTTATCGATCTTATTATTTTTCTGTTGCTTTGTACAAATATGGCTCCCGTAATTCCTCGTGGTTTTGGAGCTACAAAAAGGAGTGAAAAACCTGAGACATCTACCCGAGACAAGGCGCGTCCTCCATTAAAGATAGATGATCTCATAAAACCTTCTACTGCTACCACTCTTGAGACATCACGAAAAGGGGATTACTTTGAGATCAAAGATCCCATCAAACCGTCCTCCAAAAAACAAAGATCCGAGGGCGCGCCTTCTTTTGTTGAGTCTCAGCTGGGTCCCCTAGTTGTGCCACATGTCTCTGAGAAAGAACTCATCTCCTGGCAGTCAATGAAAGGTGAAGAGGAGAATTCATCCCTGATCAAGGCTTCTGCCAAACTTCTTACCCATGTATTAGGGCGCGCCCAGAAACTTCATAAGGAAAAGCTTTAAATATCCAAACTCGAAGCAGAGAACAAAAGGCTTTCAGAGATGATCGTAGAAAATGACAACAAATGGAAGAAAGATCTAGATGCCAAAGAGGCTGATAATGCTTCATTAAAGGATGAGCTGAAAGAATCGTTTGATCATCGTCAACTTCTTTGTGATAAAAATGATCAATTTGAAAAGGATATAGAGGACTTAAAAGCGCGAGTTGATGCCTTGGAGATAGAAAAATCTGATTGCTGGAAGGATGAGAAACAGGCTGTTGAAGATCGTAACTTCCAAGCTGGATTTTATTTTTACCTACTCGGTTTCCTAGCCAATGACCCTGATTACAATTGGGCTGAAAAGTTTTGGACAGAAAGTGCTGAAGATATAACTAAATTCAAAAACAAAAATGCTAGCGCCATCAAAGCAAAGAGAATCGAGTTGAGGCTGGAGATTCCTTCTGAGGGCATGCCCTCCACAGAGGCCATACCTATAGAGAGTGAACAAAATGAAAATGCAAAGTCCAATGTTATTGACTCGATTCCTGAAGCAGCTGTGCACCCTTCTCCTCCCAAGGACGTATCTCCTGTCACTTCTAAGGACGCGCCCTGAAGCCTCTTATCCTTATCTACCATCTTTTGAAGCGTTGGCATTGAATTTTATCAAATTTTAAGGTGCGGGTCCTTTGTAAAACCCTGCAATTTGTAATTTGAATTTGCCGTTTAACTCGCGATTTCTGGTAACTTTGAATATCTTCTGATTTTGAATGTTCTTCAAAATTATATTTCTTCAAGTGCCCTGTATTATTATTGCCTTAGATTCTTGAATTAAACATAAGGCGCACCCTACGGTGAAGGGCGACTTCCTTGAAAATTTTCCAACTTTCAATTGTTAACTCAAGTAGAAATTCGTTTCATGCTGTGAAATCACATCTTTAAAAATCTTCACGTATTTCTTCTATGAAAATTAAGGGCGCGTCCAATTATACCAGGGCGCGGCCTCCAAATCAAAATACTTGTAAAAAATCATCGAATCTTCATTAATAAAAAACACTTGTAAATTCTTCAGGATAAACATAGGGCGCACCCTATTGAATTAGGGCGCGACCTTTTGTATTTCAACAGCCGATATTCTTCTAATAATTATTGAAAATTTTGAAAATCTTGAAATTAATTCTTCATTAATCTTGAGTTCTTTAGAACAAGGGAAGGTGTATTACCCCCTGGCTAAGGAGAATAATTATTTATACTAAATCTAAGGAAGGCGTATATGCACTACCCCCCTAGACTAGGAGAACAATTATTTATACTAGTCTATAACTTAAATATAAGCCTTCATAGAATAGGGGGTCAAAGCCGCACCCTATTGATAATACTTTGGAACGATCCTGCTCCGATTTCTACTGGAACCATTGCTTCACATCCATAAGACAACATGAAGGGAGATTCTCCAGTCGTTGTTCTTGGAGTTGTGTTGTACGACCATAAGACCATGGGAAGCTCCTCGGGCCAATTTCCCTTGCTTTCTTCTAATTTAGTCTTCAAAGTGTGCTTGATGATATTGTTGATAGCTTCTGTCTGTCCATTACTTTGAGGGTGATACACTGCTGCAAATTCTTTCTTGATTTCCAAATCATCACACAACTTCCGGAGCTCCTTGCTGTCAAACTGCTTCCCATTATCTGAAATAAGTTTGTAAGGGATCCCAAATCTGCACACAATCGAGTTAAACACAAAATCCTTAATTTTCTTTGCTGTGATTGTAGCCAAAGGTATTGCTTCCTCCCACTTGGTGAAATAATCCACAGCAACTACAACATATTTGACTCCTCCCTTAGACTTAGGGAGTTCTCCAATAAGATCTATCCCCCACATAGCAAATGGCCACGGACTCATCATGGAAGTCGGAGTAGTTACAGGGCTCGTAGAATAGTTGGAAAATCTCTGACATTTGTCACATGCCTTGGCAAACTCATAGGCATCCTTCTTCATGGTAGGCCAATAGTAACCCTGTCTCAATACCTTCATTGCCAATGAACCACCCCCGAGTGATTTCCATAGATCCCTTCATGCACTTCCCTGAGGATGTAGTTGCATTCATCTCCATGTATGCACTTAAGAAGCGGTTGATTGAATCCTCTCTTATATAGAATTCCATCATACTCTACAAACCTTGCAGCATGGTATCGAAGATGCCTTGCTTCAATTTTCTCACTTGGGAAAATTCCCTTACGAATATATTCTAATACTGGAGTCATTGAAGGTAGTGTTTTTTGTAAGTTCGTTCACAGGGAAGGACTATCAATATTGATTTCAAGTAGATTATCTCTTATAATTTAGAAGTATGAACAAGGGGGGTTTTGATTTGGTTGTGGTGTTTTATAAAACACCTTGCATACAATAAATAAATTGTTACAAAAATACAACTAAGTTAATGGCAACTATCCAAATTTACCAACACAATGAGTAAATGAGCAAGATAAGAGATATACTTGACCCAAGGATATAGCAAATCAAGCACTTCAACCCAACAAGCAAAATATATCCAACTCTACCTAACCAAGATAATTGGCGAAGCACACAATCACTTATTTCTCTTCTAAAAACACTAATTTAGTGAAGCACATAAATTAGCTCTCTTGATAATAGCTACCAATTATGAAGCACTACTAGTATAACCAAATCAAGGAATTAAACAAAAAGAGGCTAGGACAAACCTAAGGATGAGAAGCTCAACCTAGGTATTTGTACTTGAATCTTGAAGTTTAGGCACGCCAAACCTTGTGCTACTACAATGAATGTACTAACAATTACGGATTAGCACAAACAATTAGCAATTGAAATTACAAGAAGAGCAAGATGAAGCAACTTACAAATCTCCAAGCAAAATCATAAACAATACAACACAAGTATTCAAGATAGAGTGAAATAGATCTTACTTAAATTGAATGGGTTTAGTATAAGAGATGCTTCCTTAAGCCAAATATATGGAGTTAGTTACTCATAATCAATGCTAGATTATGAGTGATAAGTGTTTTTATCTCTACTTGACTAACCCTAATTTTATCCTTGAAGAGGCTAGGTTGAAGATGAAGAAGTTAGATGTTATGTTAAGATATGTTATGTTATGTTTACATCTCTTTTAATACACAGCAGGTCCTGTACGGCCTGTTGAACGGCCGTTCAGCTGCCCGTACAGAAAATCTGCTCATTTGAACGGCCTGTCGAACGGCCGTACAGTAGCCCGTACAAATAAAATCTTCAATATAATGCATTAAACACCTCCCGACATCGCGAGCATGCATTATCAAATAAAAGACAAAATACAAGAGAATAAAAGACAAAACGTGTATAAAATACACATTATCAAATCTTCCCCCACCTAAACTTTGCTAGTCCCGAGCAAACTAAAATTAACATAACCATATACTCCTAACTAGTACCACTTCCGTAGGTGATCACAGTTGCATTTGGCATAGGCAACAAGCCCCTGGAACCCCTAGGTAGCCCTAGTGGACGAGTGAGGTCTCGTGAGGGTTTATAGATGATGTACCCACAAAATCACAAAAGCCACTAACAAATAAGAAACTAACAATACCTATTAATTAAACTAACTACTACATTCACATGTCCGAGTCGTCTACTTGTAACTAAAATCAAACATATAGAGCTATTCACCTTGTCATCCACTAAAACGAGCTAACAACCAATTCAAGAATCAAGATAACACACCTTGTGCAAGATGTAACAAAGACATTAAAGATAGAATGAATGCACTTCAATCGTGAACACTAGACAAGATTATCACAAAGCATACATGGCTTCGCATTAAGAAGATGAAATTGTATGGTGAAAAATCTCACATCTCTCAATTATGTATCACACAAGTATGGGCTAGAGATTTCACTCAACTCCAAGTCTGAATGCATGCGCTCCACTTGACCTTGCATGTCCACCTACATTCCGGATTGCACCAAAAACAAGGAATTCATAAAATGGTTGTAATAAGTCTTGGGTGAAGGTGTGAAAATTTAAGTTCAAGGAAGGTGTAAAAGTCTCGCTAGTTGAGTCAAATGACGCTTGCTTTCTTCGTACACCAAATTCTCAAACTAAAATAGATCTCCACTCATTTACAATTACAAAACACAACCACATTTACCAAGAAACTTGAATCCATATAAAGTACAAGATTTATTATTATTATTATTATTATTTTTTACATCCCCTTTATTATTATTTTTTTAGCAAAGGGAATGCATAACATATATAAATACTACAAAGAACTTTGAACCACATCTAGATATACACATCAAACTAGTTCCCACGTACAATAATTAGAATCCTTCCTCTTCACAACTTCTCCAAATTCACATGCTCATCAATCAATTCTTTCCAAGACTCAACTAGGTCGAGAGTGAAGTATTTGGCTTTGACTCATGTATAAAAGGAGAAAGTGGCGAAGAAAAATATGGATATAAGCTTCAAAGGGGTAACTAGGGATTATTTTCATGGTTCACAAGCTAAAAAGGTCAAAAAGGTTATCCTAAATAGAATTTCCTTATTATGGTGCATCCATGAATGAAGGTTTAATGCAAGGCCTAGAGCAACAAACACACATAAAGAGGGAGCAGCACACAAGCTAAAGAATCATCGTTCAAGGCCTCACAAGTTTTAAGTTGTAATAACATCTTCTCGATTTGATTCCATGCATGCTAAGAGATAATCGTCATGTCACAATTAAATTACAACAATCTAGCCTTTTCATGCCATTTAAAGTGTGTGTGTAATAAGGTGCATCAAACTTATAGATTCGCATCGAATTGGTAATGCTAGACACGTACTAGGAGAAAACAAGGCTACAAGCTCACAATGTCATAAATTTTACAAACAAGTAAACACGCTCATGACTAATTTATTTCCCAAATGCAAACAAAATGGACAACAAAACGGACATCAAAATGAACAATCTTTCCCCCACTTAAAACATGGCATGTCCTCATGCATGACAAATAAAAATGAGGGAGAAACAAGAGTGAAAGAAAACTCCCCTGAAAATAAGCAACAAGGAACGGGAGCAAAGCCAAGAAGCTCAAGCATCATGAGGAGGATCGAAAGGTGGATCCCGAGAACTAGTGCTACACTGAGCCATCATCGAAGCACAAAATTGCTTCATCCACTCTCGATGCTCAGAAAACCGCATATCAACATGGTCCTTAATGGACTGCTCCATGCGTTGTAAGTAGGCCCGTTGGGGCCCAGAGAACTCATCGGTATGACTATGAGAAGGAGATGCATGTCGATCATCAGAAAGTAGCAAAGGCTCAGAAACCGGCTCCTCCTCGGCTCGAGTAGGAGATGTAGGACACTCAAGCTCAGATGATTTGTGTCCAGTCCATCGAAAATTATCAAAAGTCCCCGAGATGACCCTCATGTTCTTCAAAACAGCAAAGTCAATAGTAGCTACGGGTTGGCCACCCTCCATCCATGAAATAGGGGAGTTATCCCGATCAAGAATCCCTAACTTAGTAGCAATTCGGGTGATAAACCCGCCAAAGATAAGGGAACCCTTCCCTTTACGCCGAGTTAGCTCCAACAACCGGGAAGAGAATACATACCCCCAATCTACTAGAAACTCATTATACAACCAATTGAGGACCCCAAGCTCTCCCAAAGAAATGGCGCTATTTGAACCTTCATTACCATACAAAGAATGAACCATAACCCGATGAATATAGCACAAACTAGGGTCCGTGATTTTGGTGGATTTAATCCGACAACCCGAAGGCCATTGAGCATCCGTAGAAATTTCACGCCAAAAAGAATATTGAAATCGGGTGGAAAATGTCCGGAAGCCTATATTGTATTTCCACCCAAACCAATCACAAATTTCCTCCAAACGAACACTAAACCATAAACCCATCATCCTAAAAGTGAAGCGAGAGGGTACGCTTAACTCATTCACAACTTCAACATCACACTTCACGGTAGTAAAGAATTCATAGACCAAAGCCGGACAAGTAGGCTCATCCATATCTAACCATGTAGGCCAACCGGAGGTAGTCAAAATTTTCTTAACATTATCCCAAATACCAAGCTTTTCCAAAACATGCTTATCAAAATAACGAAATGGTAAAACCTTAAGCGAGGAAATGGAATTATACCTCTCGAGGGCATCACCGGAGAATGACAAGTTAGGCTTAGCGGAGTGCAAGTCAAGCCCATAATTGGAAGGAGGTAATGGTAGATCCTTGTCCTCGTATTCTTTGCGAGTTAGAAAAATGTGAGGCTCCGAAAATGAAGAAGTGGTTTTTCGACGCTTAGATGTAAGCTTTTCCTTTGTTTTACCCCGTTTAGAAGGAGCACCACTCATGATCATCAAATCTCCACACCAAATTACAAGCCAAACAACCACCCAATAGAAGCACCAAGCACTATCACAAAGCTAAACAACAGTTTGATAATAATCCCACAATCAATCCGCAGCCAAATTCAACACCGAAATTGCAAGCCCCGAAGTGAATTACCACCACATACCACAATCAACCCAATAAAAGTAATCGACACGCCAAATCCACCCCCTTTCAAAACTAATTTAATATACTAATTAAGGATATAGAAATAATAAAAATATTTGTTTTTGTTTTTTTTAAATAAAATAAAATACAATAAAATAACTAACCAATTAATAAAAAAAATAAAATAAAAATCAGATCAAATTTAAAACTGAAATAGTAATAAAAGCAAAAAAATCAAATTTAAAAATAAATAAAATAAAAATTCAAATTTAAAACTAAAATAAAATAAAATAAAATCAAAAATCATAAAACTAAAATAAAATAACTAAGCAATTAATAATAAAATCAAGAATTAAATTAAAAAAATGAAATACTAATAAAATCAAAAATCAAATTTAAAACTAAAATAAAATAAAATCAAAATTTAAATTTAAAACTAAAATATTAATACAATAAAAATTAAAACAAAATCAGAATGAAATAGAATTAAAAATAAACAAAAACAAAATAGAATTAAAAAAACTAATAAAAATAAAATTAAACCAAATATTAAAAATAGGGGAGGGGGGTTGGTTGTTGTGCGAGGCTGATGGTGAGTGGATGTGGAATTGGGGGAAATGGACTGGGAAGATGGGTGGACAATGATGAGGGGATGGAAAAACAGTGGTGCGGCGGAGAAGATGGGTTGGCTGCGTGGTGAACGGGAAATGGAATGGTGGTGTGGGGCTATTGACTGGTGGTGTCGAACGGGAAGGAGGGGGTGCAGCATGGTTTGTGTTGAATGGAGTATGAGAAGTAATCGAAGGAATTATGGAGTGGTGGTGCAGGTGTTGGGCTTTGTTGTGGAACGAGGTGAAAAGGGGCTGCAGGACGGAAGGGAATGGTGGACTTCTGTTGTTGGTTTGATTTGCGGGACGGTCGCAGTTGTGGGAGTGGAAGGTGGACAGGAGTGGACTGCGAGGAAGAGGTGGAAAGCTGCAGTGGTGAGAACGAAATGGGCGGGGCTGTTGAACGTTAGGGAGATGCTGGGCGAATTCGATGGAAGGAGAAGAAATTGAGATGAAATTGAAGGGGAGGCAGTCGGGTGGTGGTGTTGCAGGGGCACAGATCTGTGTAGTGTTAGGTGAAATGGGGTTAGGAGAAAATTTGTGTTTTTGAATTTTTATTAGAGGGTTGTACAGGCTGTTCAACAAGTGGGTAGGGGGTTTAGAATTTCCCTCATTTTGAACTAAGTTAAGGACAGAAGGTACCAAATTTCTGAAAAACTGTGAACGGCCTTATGCACGGGTTGTTGTACGGCCTGCAGCCCGTGCGACAGCCCGTACAGCCCTAAAATTTAATAAAATTGCAATATTTTTTATTTTTTTTTAAAGAAAATTCTCACAAATCCTTGATTGCTTGAATAAAATATTAATTCCTGAAAACATGAAACAAACACATCAAGGTACAAGTGGAATAAACATAAAAAATTATAAAAAAATAGAATTAACGATACTAAATATTATTGAGCAGGGAATTATTATTATTATTATTATTATTATTATTATTATTATTATTATTATTATTATTATTATTATTATTATTATTATTATATATATATATATATATATATATTATTTTGTTTTTGAAAATCTATTATAAAATTCATTAATCACACCACAAAAATACATAATAATTATTTAAAGTATATTTTTGGTTGTTTTTTTTTTATGAATTAAAATAAATGAAAAAGAAATCCCCACTCACTAATATTTAGATCAATCCTCAAACCTAAAATTTATCGCACGCATAATATATAAATACATGCGTACCTTGGGTTGCCTCCCAATTAGCGCCTTTGTTTAATGTCGGTGGCTCGACTTCCCGGATGTGCCTCGTAGCACTAACACACAAACTAATGAGAGCTCAATCATGAAGGGGTGATACATGCTAATTTTGTATATATTTTATAGCATGTTATCTCTCATTTATCCTTAATTTTGTGCTTGTTAGCATTGTTAGTAGCATTTTAATTTGAATTTGATGCTAAGATATTTTTTTATGTTTATAGGATAATTTTGGAAGCAAAAGGAGCCCGGTTTCAGATCATCAAGAGACCGTAGATTAAACCTGGACGAGCAATGAGGAAATAAGAATTGTCACAAAAAAATGGAAAGTGATATATTCTTAAAGCAGGAATCCCGGTTGGAATTAATATAATTTTTTTTAAGCGAAAGGAGTCCGGTTCCAGGTCCTCAATTGACAGCAGCTTAGGACTTAAGGACTTATTTATATTAATAAATATTTAATTTATTTAGAAAATTATATTTATAAATATCTAATAATATTAGATATTTATTTTTATAATTTCTGGATTTATTTAATTATTTATTAATTAAAGATTATAAGCTGTGCGGGTTAAAAAACATTTCTACGGAACCCAGTATATTAAACAACAAAAGTGGCCCGTTTGTTCAAAGTAAAGCAAGTGGGTTTGTTTGTTAATTAAAGAAGGAAATGGAATTAGTAGTGCAGTTTGCTTTCGGCTGGGTGGTTTCATACTTTCAATTATTTATGATGTATGGCGTGCTGTGGTTTTGCTATAAATAGGTTTGTAGTTAGAAGGTTGAAGGCATCAATCCCTCTACTGAATATTCAGTATATCCCTTCTTGTCTTCCTCAATTTCTTTTGTAAATTTTAGTTTTAAATTCAAACATTTCAATTTTCTGCAAGTTCTATTTTGGTTGAAGATTTAAAGGGAATTGCTTGGTGTGCTCATTCATTTCATCAGAAATTATTTCAGGAGGATAAATTCTTAAAGTTGTAATTTCTTTATTCTAAACTCTTTTAATTATGATTTTACCATTTATTATATGTTTATTTTCTTTATCTAGCATGAGTAACTAATTTTATAATCCGAGAATTAGGTAGTATTCATTGGTGATATATGCTTGTTTGATTGTGATAATAATTCTCTATTTTTGCTAATCTATCATTGAGGGCTAAACCCAATTAAGGGAGTAGCTAACCTTTAATTGTATTCATAGGGATTATGATAAATCGGGAGATGAGTTATAATTCTTGTTCATGATTTGATAGACATAGTTAAATTATTGAATCGGGAGATTAATAAGAGGACTATGAAACTTATAATTCTAAGGTCTTAAAAATCTAAAATTGTATTTCGATTGATCATGGGAGTGACTTTTGAGATATGATTGTAGACATTATTTTGTATCTTGGGAAAGAACATTATAAAATTTAGAAGAATTGTTTTTAGCAAAATATAAGAAATATATATATCACATTATAACAGCATTATTGAACCAATTGAAGAACCCTATTTCTCGGATTACTTTTCATCGTCAATTAAATCTCAGTTTTATTTGTTTGTAATTAGTTTAATTTGAACACACCAATTATTTCTTACACTTCTAGATTTTAAGAAATTAAAACTTGAACTTGTATTAATAGTCCTTCCCTGCGAACGAACTTCATAAAAATCACTTCAACAAATTGGCGCCGCTGCCGGGGAAGGTAGTAATATTAAGTTTAGGTTATTTATTTCTTATAGTTTAGATTTTATTTTGTTCTGTGTAAAAAAAAAAATAAATAAAATTAAAATAACAAAAATACTAGTGTTAAATTTCAGTACATATGTATTTGTAGTTTCAGTTTAATTCGAAGCAATCTCTCCCCTGTTTATTTTCGTTTAATTCACATAAGACCCAGTTCAGGCTTTTTCCCCTGTTCTTCTAAACAAAACCCAGCAACCCCCTTCTTCATTTTCTTTCCTTCAATTCACGGACACAAAACCCATTTGTTGTCTCCTTCGTGTAACAACGAACCCCTCCACACCTTCACCACTGTTCTTCTTTCGCCACCGAACCCACGTCCCATACTTTCTCCGCCACCAATTCAACTCCGGCGTCCAATCACCACTCCTCCAGTCTGCAACAATTCACAGCCACTTCCTCCATCGCGCCACTCCGCTGCAAACCACCTCACCACTCCTGCAGTCCCCGTCCCCTTCTCCGTTTCACACGAACACCACACCCCAAACCCAGCCAAAAACCCAACCTTCCCCCTTCCTTATTCTCTTCGTCGATCCCCTTTCTTACTCCATTTCTTCACCGCTGCAAGCCCACCAAAACCCCACCAAAACACCGAATTCTTTGTTGCAAGTCTGAGTTAGTGAGTCGAGTGGGCTGTGGTCTGAGTTTAGTTCGAATAATGCTGAGTGGAGTTCCTGTGAGTTTGAATGCTGAGTTTGGTTGAGTCGCCACCGAGTTGGTTTAGTTCGTTGTGTAGTTTGTCAGTGAGTTGCAGTGTTGTCTTCTGCGTTTCGTCGAATTTCTGTGCTGGCTGCGTGGTTAAATTGGATTGGGTTCGTTGCAGTCTCGTTATCGTTCTGTTTGTTCAGTTTTACGCTGAGTTTTGTTTTCCTCACTGGTTTTGCTGTTTATGAACGTTGTTGTGTATATTTTTGTGGCCTAGTTTTTAGTTGCTGAGTCGAGATTCCGCTGTGGAGTTGTAAGGAGATTGTCGAGTCTTGAGTTTTCTTCTGGGTTGAGCTGAGTCGACTGGCTGCGTTCTTAGCCGAGTTCGTGGCTGTGTTCGCTGGGTTTGTCAATTGCTGTTGGTTGTTGTAACGTTCTCATTAAATTGCCATTCACCGAGTCACTGAGTAGAGTATTTTTCTGAGTTGTAGTCTGAGTAGTCGAATGCTAAGTATTGAGTCGAGTGGAATTCGGGTTGTACTATAGAATTCGTAGTATTCTTCGTTGTGCTTGTTCTAGTCAGCTGAGTTGATTTTCGAGTCGCGTTTTGCTGAGCTGTAGTGTACTTGTTAGTTAAGATCGGCTGTTGTGTTTAACCTCCGAGTTTTGATTTCGCCAGTCGTGTTCTTGTTGCTGTTAGTTTTAGAAATTGCATTCCCGTGTTTTGTTGAGTTCGGTTTTGCTCTGTTTGGTTAGAGTTATGTGCTGCTTTTTTGTTTGAAATTCTGTTTCGTTTTAGCATTTCTGTGTAGCGTTTTGGCGTGTCGTATTAACAAACGAGTCATGGTAAATTTTTTATAAAAATTTCTGTAAATAATTAAAAAAAAAAAAAAAATTAGAATAAAATCTAGTTGTTAAATTTTATAATAATTTGGTTTTTGTTTTTTTTTTGTTGGTTGTTAAAAAAAAAAAGATTTGTCGAATATAATGTATTGTGGAGTTTAGTTTAATGATTTCTTATTGTGTAGATTTCATCAAATTTGTTTCCAAGATCTAACTTATTGGTGTTGTCTTTTCAGGTGCACAAACTCTTGCATGCGACGTACAGTAAGTGCTGGAAATCTAGAATTTGATCCGGAAATCGAACGCACTGCTCGAATCTTAAGGCGAGAGGCAAAGCAAAGTAAAGAAAAATCTAAGATGGCTGACGAAGATCGTGAAGTTGCTATTTGTTAGGTCCGATAAGATTGTAGAAGGGGGGTTGAATACAATCTATACCATTTTCTCAAAATTTATTCGTTAAACAATTTTCACTTAAACGAATATTTTGTGCGGAATAATATAATACAAATTTCAAGTTGAATATAACAATATATTAACTTGATGGGTGTTACAAAATCAGTCCAAATGATTATCAAGTAATTAATAACTAACTAGAAAATTCAACATGAATTTTGCTAATTTAGTTAATAAAATCAAGATATCAATTTGTGAACTAGGAAACTTAATTCGCTAGTAGTACAAGAATCACAAGTAAACAAGTTCCAATGGATAGGATATTACAACTGAGATGAACTTGAATTTACGGAATTAAATTTGTAGGTGTTCTTGAGCTTGAGAGAGAGAGAGAATGGCTGCTGTGTGTATTACTTGTGTTTAGCTCGACTGGTTTTTCATCTTCTGCATTCTGCTTCCTTAAATACACAGCCATAGTCATATTACTTAGTTTAAACTGATATGACAATCATTTTACATTAATATGACAATCGGTATGACTATCAATTGAATGTAATATGACTGTCCAGTTTAAATATGACTTTCGGTATAACAATCCAGCTCAATATGACATTCGGTATAACTTTCCATGTCAATATAACATTCGGTATAACTCTCCATTTGAATGAAATATGACTATCTCATTTGAACTGTATATGACTATCTCCTTTGAACTGAATATGACTATCTCCTTTATAAACTGAATATGACTATCGGTATAACTATCAGTTTGATAGTTATATCATCATATTTTTCAGTTTATAATTAATTAAATGACTTATTAAAAATCATTTAACTAATTATTCCTTTTTCATATTAATTCTTATTTAATTAATCTAATAATCACTTTAACAAATATATTAATTCTGATAGAATTAATTTATTTATTAACTTAATTACTTGACTTAATCAATTAAAATAGAATTAATATAAATTCTTTAGTAGTCGATACTCTGCTGAAAACCACGTAATTATGATAAGGAACATACACTGGAATGATGTTGACGCTCGATGTACTGTCTGGTTCATGAACGACTAACTCCAATCTCTGTTCTTCATCGTGACTTTTAACACTGTGGTCTTTTTATACTCTTCACTCTCATCAATCATTCGGTACTGAAATTGTTTCTTGTCACTAATAGAAATCTCTGTCTTCTTAAATGAATCTACTTGTTTCAATGCTACCTTGAGGCCTGATCAGATATCTGAATCTTCTTCCAGTGTAAAACATCAAAACTATAGATTGACTTGTTGATTTTTCTTCTGACGGTTATCATCTTTTGAGATTCCTGTGACAGTTGATATTATTTACTTATTAAAATCTAGTTTAATTGGATTAGGATCCTCGAACTACAAATAGGCTGAGTCATATGCCTTTCAATCTCCCCCTATTTGTTTGTTATACAATAACAAGCAAATACCTAGAGGATTCTTCAACTAATCCCAATTAAACAAGTAAAAGAAAACACTTTAAATTCTAAGTAAATAATGTAAAAGTTCTGGTTTATATTAACATTATCCAGATTCAAACAGAAAAGATAAATACAAGATAGATGATCCTCTAGACTGATCATATAAGACAATTATCCTATCTTGTTCTATCAAAGCTCTAATGATATAACTTGTAGAGCTAATCTTCATTTACCACCTTCTTCCTCGTTGATTTCTCCTTCTTCTTGTTCATCCATATCAGGTAGATTCTTGATCAACTCGGAGTCAACAAGTAATTCCCTTCTGGATAACACTTCTGTAGGATAAACCAGTGGTATTCCAAGTTTCTTTCTCAACTCACCTTGATACTGCTTGTACTTCTTCATGTTGGTCTGAGCATAGGATCGAATATGATTTGCAGCTTCAATCTTTTCTTGTGATGCAAAACCATGATTTCGAAGAGCATATTCAACATATACCAAATGTCTGGCAAGGTGTGTATACAATTCGTCTGTCTGAAGATTAACAGTATGAATAACTTCTCCCTTAAGAATTTTAACTTGTGGAGGGTCATTTATAACTTCAGGACCAGCTCTTTCAGCAAACTCTTGAAATTTTTCATGAAGCAGTATGCCTAGTTCAGAAGATGTTCTTACTTTTGGTCTTAACACCCAAAGCTCTGACAGAGATCTATCATAGAAGAACTGAAGCGATACTTTGTGAGATCCGAGCTTATGACATTCAACAAAGATTAGTAGCTCACCATTCTTAGGATCAGATGCAGTGGTTATTCTCACAATTTCTGTCTTTAAAGCTTTCAAATACATATCATGTATAGGGTTCTTCTTTTTAAAGCTTTCAAAAATAGCAATCATCCGACGATCATCATAGTCAGAAGTTTGTGGTGAGTCAATTACCTTTTGAGCACGTTCCCACTTATCACCATTTTTGTACTTGATGTACATCTTCCTAGCTTCCAGCTTTTGAGAATGTTGATTTTGAAGTGCTTCCTGTTCAGCCTTTTGAAGTCTTTCATTATGAGCTAACTGTTCGAGTGTCTTCTTGAGTCTTTCTTCTCTCATAGACAGATTAGCTTCATTCTGTTCGAGTTCTTTATTTGCTTCAAAATTCATTCGTTGTGTTTCAACAGAATCAGGAATTATTTGCTCTTCATCATCCCAAAAACTGAGATCTGGTTCATCAAATTCTTCACCAACATCAGGAAACTGTAAGTCAGCAAACAGATCAATATCAGGTTCACCTGTATAGTAAAAACCTTCTACAGCATCATCATCTTCCTGTTCTGCTGCTTGATGAGTTGTCTTCTTCTTCCCTTCACTTCTATCTTCAATTTTCTCTTTACTTGCACTTCCTCCCCCTCTAGATTTCTCCCCCTTAGTTGAGGAATCCTCTACAGTTTTGTGACTTGTACCAGCTCCAGGGTCACTTCCATCACTACCTCCAAAGAATTTCTTCTCTTCTGCTGTAAGTGAGTGATTTCTGCTAATGATATTATATAAGTGTCTCAACCCCTTTGCTTGATGATCACTTTGCTTTTCAATCTGACTAAGACGATGTTCAGTGGTTAAGTGATTTTCATTTATGTTATTCTGAAGATCTTCAATCTGATTAGACATAGAAGATATAATAAGATCTTGAGCCACTGTGACATCTCCAGAGTCTTCGATTGCTTGTTGTTGAGAGATTTTAAGTGCATTGATTTTGTTGTTGAAGATAGTTCTCATGTTATCCATATCAAATCTCAAGTTTTTGTTGTCTTCTTCAGCTTGAGCAAGACTTTCTTTCATTTGATTGAGTTGTGCGATGAGAGATAAAGTGTATGTGTCATTGTGTGCTCTCACCTCAATCGCTCTCTGAGTATCACTCACCTCACGTGCTAGTATTTCACTCAGATTTGAAGTAATTCTCACATCACTCCTCTCATTATCCTGAGCTGCATCCATTGTACCTGCACTAGAGATCACCCTAGCCTCCTCTTGGAAGGTCAGTGGTGGTGCAATGGGAGTTCGCAAATCCCGATCAACCTGTGAAGGTTCTTCTGCCGTAACAATGGCAGGCACTGTAACTTGCTCCTCTTGCATAACAATGTTTTCAGCTTCATGTGAGAAAATATCTTCCCCCATTGTGAGTAACAGGGGTGAGCTTGAAGGAATGAATGGGTTTAAGATTGCCTTTGACATGGTTTTACCTTTCATTTGTGATGGCAAATCTGTTTCACTCAAGATATCACTACTGGGGATAGCTCTTTTGAATGACAATTTCTTTCTACGATAGTGTTTGGAGAATTTAGGATCAGTGTTTGGTGCATTGACCTGGGATAAAGGTTGTGGATCTACAATCCCTTGGTCACTTCTCACAATTATTTGACTATCAGAAAGATATTGAGATTGGAAAGTAGTTGAGTCAAATACCTGATCATTGACATGTACATCATCTTCATTCTGAGTGGGTTGATCCACTGGAAGTTGATGTTCAAGAGCATTCAAGGGTTCAGAATCAGGTTGAGGTACTGGAACTTGTTCTGCTTCAGGCTGTGGAGCTTGTTGAATTAAAGGTATCTCAGCATCTGGCTGTGGCATGACATTTGGCAAATGTATGTATGTAGACATATATGGTGTTATGACTACAGGAACATGCAACAAGACCTTAGAAGTATCCAGCCTAGTGTAGAACTTCTTGTTTGGTTTACCAGACCATTGAATTCGATCATTTGGAAACGGAGCAGGTTGATCCTTAGGCATAAGATGATTAAAAATTAATGTCAAAAACCGAGGATAATGACACTTAACCAGTTTACCATTTCCAAAGTTCTTTGTAGCCTTCTTCAATCGATTTAGCAGAATATGCCATATCAAGCTGCCAAAATTGATTCTCCTATTGTGAGCAATTGAGAACCCAATTGACTGTAACATACCTGTGATGACAGTATTGTTACTCTTTGTAGAATTAGCAAACACCTTTGCTATGATCTCGAAGAAGATATTCCATTCTTGAACAAGATTGCTTTTGAGTGGTCGTTTAAGATTCAGTTGACCATGATAGTTGAGATTTGTGAAAAATTGAGTCAACTCATCATTTGAAGGCACTTCAGCAAATTGTTCAGTAGGAAGCCTCAGAGCAGCATTGAAGACAGATTCATCCACTGTATATGTCTTGTCATTAAAGTCGAATGAAAATGATCTTTCATCTGAGACAGCTGTAGTACACATTAGTTTAAGTGGACCATATTTCATGGGAACATTTGCAGTTATAGAATTGCTACAAATATTTTGTTCGTTTAGAAATTTTATCCAGGACTTGAACCGATCCACTGGGCAATCCTCGGGATTAAAATATCCAATATAATTGTGATTCACAAGCTCAAAATTATTATAAGCACCAGCCATTCCAAATCAGGGATTAAAATTAATAAATCTGCAAAATTCAACAATTTAACCCAATTAAATTACAAAATTCGAATTAATAATTAAATAAAAATTCGAAACATCAAAATCTTTATCAAAAATTCTGAAAAATTTAGGCAAAGATCTTGATTGCAGTACAAACACACATATATTTTTAGATTTTACAAAATCATCACCATTTGTTCAGAATTTTAGATCAAAAATTCGAACTTTTCAAACTCAAAATCCAAAACCTCGACCAAATCTTACGTTTAAACCGTGGTTTTGAAGATTATTGACTGGGTAATCGATTAATGTCCTTAGAATCGTGTTTTGAGATGAAAATCGGGCAGCAATTCGACTGAAAACTGTGTGTATATTGTGTATATATCGTTCGACTGCTTTGGGTGACTTAACACGCCAATATAACTTAACAGAGTAATATGACTACTGAATATAACAAATGATTTATATATGAAACAGCTAGATATGACTATCGGGTGATAGTCATACCGATAGTTATATTACGTTTAAACGTAATATAACTATCCTACTTAGACAGTTATATTTAAATTAAGCCTTAATATAACTATTAAAAAAACAAAGAATATAACAATTGATTCAATAGTTATACCGATAGTTATATTACTAGAAAAACACACAATATAACTATTAATTAACAACAGTTATATTTACATAAAATAAAATTATAACTATTTTATTACTAAGTTATATTACACTACTTATAACTAATATAACTAACACAAATTCGAATATGACAATCAAGTAGATTGTTATACCGATAGTTATATTCCAACAAAACAATTAATATAACTAACCAAAAACAGAATATTAACAGAATTTTAACAAGTAATAAATAAAAGAAAAACAAATTAATTTACACTACAAATATAAAACCTAATAAAAATTATAAAAACGATCATATGTAGTCCCTTTTACGAAATCAAACATTAATAACAAAAGGACAAACACTACAAATCAAATAATATACTAAATATTTACATAATTATTTCTGATGAGTTAATAAATCTATAAATTTTCTAATAAAACAATTTCCATATAGAAAATTATTCAAAAAGAAACTATGATTTATTTAAACAACAAAAATAATTAAACTGAATTTAAAACAATAACATTTTCAAGAAAAATAGATTTCTCATAAATTACAGGTTGTAAAATTCGAGAAAAATATTTTTAAAGAAAATGAATTAATCTAAAAATACACGAATTAATTAAAAATATGTACAGAAGATAATAACAATGATTTAAGATGAAACAAGCAAGAGTATAAGTTGATAAAATAATTATACAAGTGATTTAATAACAAATATTAACACATCAATCACTTGTAAATTATTAAAGATCAAACCTCAGATATTAACCAGTTTAATTACTAGGACTATTTAACATACCCAATTCACCAACAATTCTGGTAAATGTGGATTCGTCAAGAGACTTAGTAAAAATATCTGCTGTTTGTTCTTCCGTGGGTACAAAAAATAACTCCACGGTACCATTCATGACATGCTCTCGAATAAAATGATACCTGATGTCAATATGCTTTGTTCTTGTGTGCTGCACAGGATTGTTAGAGATTGCTATGGCACTTGTATTATCACATAAAATTGGAATTTTATCAAGCACAAAGCCATAGTCTCTCAGCTGATTCCTGATCCACAAAATCTGTGCGCAACAGCTTCCAGCAGCTATATATTCAGCTTCAGCCGTTGAGTTGGAAACTGTTTGTTGTTTCTTGCTGTACCAGGAAACTAGTCTACCACCTAGGAATTGACAACTCCCAGATGTGCTTTTTCTATCCACAACACTTCCTGCATAGTCAGAATCTGTATATCCAACAAGATTAAAACCAGAATCTTTAGGGTACCAGATACCTAGGTTAGGCGTACCCTTAAGATATCTCAGAATTCGTTTAACAGCAATGAGATGAACATCTCTAGGATCCGATTGGAACCTTGCACACAAACACGTAGCATGCATAATATCAGGTCTACACGCAGTAAGATAAAGTAATGAGCCTATCATACCTCTATAGCTTGTGATACCTACCTTGGCAGAATTTTCACATGCTCCAAATTTGACAGCTGTGGATGATGGTGTCTTTGCTGAAGAAGAGTCCTCCATTTGATACTTCTTGAGAAGCTCTTTGACATACTTGGATTGATAGATAAATATTCCATCGGTCCTTTGAATTATTTGCAATCCAAGAAAGAACTTCAGCTCACCCATCATGCTCATTTCAAATCTACCCTGCATTAACTTCGCAAATTTCTTGCACAAAAGATCATTAGTAGACCCGAATATTATATCGTCCACATAGACTTGGACTATATTTGTATCATTCCTATGTTTCTTTGTGAAGAGAGTTTTGTCTATGACACCTCTAACAAAATCATTTTCAAGTAAAAATTCAGAGAGAGTGTCATACCATTTCCTTGGTGCTTGCTTAAGACCATAGACAGCCTTGAAAAAGAAGTAGACATAGTCAATTAAATCTGGATCTTCAAAGCCAGGGGGCTGTTCTACATAAACCTCTTCATCTAGCTTGCCATTCAAGAAAGCACTCTTGACATCCATTTGATAAACTTTAAAGTTTGAAAATGCTGCGAATGCCAGGAATATTCTTATGGCCTCAAGTCTAGCCACTGGAGCATAGGTCTCATCATAGTCAATGCCTTCAGATTTGGAGTAACCCTTTGCTACCAGTCTTGCTTTATTTCTCGTCACTGTGCCATCTTCATCAAGTTTGTTTCTGAATACCCACCTTGTGCCAACTACTGGTCTGTCTGTAGGTCTGGGTACTAGCTTCCAAACTTCTTGTTGTTTAAATTGATTGAGTTCATCTTGCATAGCAATCACCCAATCAGGATCAGAAAGAGCTTCTTCAGTTTTCTTAGGTTCCATTTCAGATAGAAACCCTGAATAATTGCATTGATTCTGAAAAGCTCTTCTAGTCTTTACACCAACAACTGGATCACCAATAATTAGCTCAAAAGGATGAGCTCTATTCCAAACAGTCTGTCTGGGAAGATTAGATCTTGATGATTCGCCTTGATCTTCATTGTGATGTTGTGTGTGACCAGTTGACCCTTCATTTTCTCCCCCTGAGTTGTTGCCAGGTTGACTAGATGATGATTGATTATTAGAGTCAGGGGAATTTTGACTACTATCATTGATTTCATCACCATTACCCTGATCATCATTGTTGTCATTAGCATCAGCAAAAATCTCAGGTGCATTGTCATCATCTGAATCTGTATCTGTCATGTCATCGAAAGATAGCTTCTCAGATGGATTCTCAGTTTGGATACTAGGGAGTTTAGTGTCATCGAATGTTACATTGACACTTTCCATCATCTTCTGTTCATCAATCACATACACCCTGTAAGCTCTCATTGAATAACCAATAAAAATTGCTTCAAATGCTTTAGTATCGAATTTACCACCTTGATCATCATCTTCTTTAAGCACAAAGCACTTTGCCCCAAATACATGAAAGTATTTGAGTGAAGGTTTCTTATCAGCCATAATTTCATAGGGTGTCTTCATTTGATCTTTATTGATTAAAGTTCGATTCTGGGTATAGCACGCAGTATTGATGGCTTCAGCCCAAAAGTACAATGGAAGCCTTGATTCACTTAGCATAGTACGTGCAGCTTCAATCAAGGTTCTATTCTTTCTTTCCACTACCCCATTTTGCTGAGGAGTTCTTGGAGCTGAATATTGTCTGGTTATACCCTTCTCAGTGCAAAAGTCATTTAGAACTGCATTCTTGAATTCAGTTCCATTGTCTGATCTTATAGCTCTCACTGGATACGTAGAATCTCGCTCAATTAATTTAATGTGATCAATCACCCGTTGTGGAGTCTCATCTTTAGAATTCAAAAACAGAACCCATGTGTATTTTGAAAAATCATCAACAATCACTAGAGCATATCTCTTCCTTGACATAGACATCACATTAACTGGACCAAACAAATCCATATGAAGTAATTGTAATGGTTCAGTTATTGAAGATGTATCAGTGCTCCTGTGACTTGCCCTTTTTAGCTTGCCTTTTTGACAAGCATCACACAGTCCTTCTTGAGTGAATTCCATTGAAGGCAAACCTCTCACCAATTCTCTTTTGACCAGAGAATTCATTGTCTTAAAATTAAGATGAGAAAGTTTCTTGTGCCATAGCCAACTCTCATCATTAGATGCTTTAGTGTAGAAGCAAGTGACTTCTTCAGTGCTTCCTGAGTTCATATTGGCTACGTACAGATTGCCTTTTCTAACTCCTGTCAGTTGTGGCTTTTCATGTCTCTTGTGTGAAATTAGACAATTCTTCTTGTTGAAATGAACTTCATAACCTTTATCACAGAATTGACTGACACTGAGCAAATTGTGCTCAAGTCCTTTCACAAAAGAAACTTCATCAATGATAACATTTCCAGCTTCAAGTCTGCCATATCCATCAGTTCTACCTTTGCTGTTATCTCCAAAGGTAACTACTGGGCCGGCCTTCTCCACCACATTTGTCAGCAGGGTTCTATCTCCAGTCATATGCCTTGAACATCCACTGTCCAAGATCCAGGTTACTCGATCAACCTGTTCAATACCCTGCAATGACAAATGAGTTAAACCTTCTTCGGGACCCAAATTTGATTGGGTCCTGCGTATTTAAAGTATTGACCTTTATCAGGCAAAACAACATTTTTAATTTTAACCTCTTTAGTCAATAAACATTTAACCTTATAAACAGATTTGAAAATCTTTTGTTTAATCTTGGGTATCCATATTTCTCTTGCAGCCATAACACTTGTGTCATTGACTGGACATTTGACCTGGTAGACATTCTTGGTAATCTTTTGTTTAGTCTTAGGTACAAATGTCTCTCTCCTAACTTGAGGAGGAAAAGCAGTCTTAGATCGAACATTATTGTTCCTGTTCATGTGCTGTCGAGGAGCATTCTGTTTAACACATGCATAATTACCATTAAAATAAGCACGCATACTGTTAAAAGCACAAGACATACAATTGATAATACCACATGCTTTATGATTAGAATCAATAGTAGACATGGTATTTTTCTGTTTTAACTTATTACTACCTAAATTCAACAACTTTGACTGGTACTTTAGGTACATCTTTCTTGGATGAAACATTTGTTGTGTTAACGTCCTCAACTGATTTAGCCTTAACAAATACTATGACATTTTTCTTGGATGACACATTCTTTGTATTAGAGTTCTTAACATTTTTATCCTTAACACATTTATCCTTAACAAGAACTGTGCCATTTGCACTATCCTAATTTCTCATTTCTTCTTGTATAACCATAGAACGAATATCTGGTGGGCCAGCATCAGATTTTGTAAACATTGGTTTTTCAACATTCTTGAGAATATGTGGTATACCTCTTTCTTTAGCTGGGATAGAATTAGGAGAATGATTACTCAAAGAACCAACAGCTTGACTGTAATCAAATCCTATTCCTACAGTTCGTTCTACTGCTTGTTTGTTGAAGAAATCTTTAGAAACTTTAACAGTATTATAACAAGCTCTAACCTGTGTTTCAAGTTCTCTAATCTTGGTTTCTTGTTCAGCAATCCTATCAACTTGTTTTACCATGTATTCTCCTAGACCCTTTTCTCTGTAGTTAAGTCGAGCTATTTCTTCTATATTCTTATCTTGTTTAACCTGCACCTTTTTTAAATCTAACATTTCATTTTCAAGGTTAGTGTTAACAAGACTTATTCTCTCGTACCCTCTTTGTGCATTATTCAAGGAACTACGTAAACTATCAATTAACTCAGCATCAGTAAGAATTACCGGTGTGGTATAATAAGTTGAAGATTCAGCATTTGCCACCAGCGCAAAGTTTCCATATTCTTCATCTTCGCTATCTGTGTCATCCCAGCTTTTACCAGCAGCTACATAAGCTCTTCCACTCTTCTTCTTTTCAGAAGCATAATCTTTCTTCTGTGCTTGCTTGGGTTTCTGACACTCCGTAGCAAAATGTCCCAACTCATTACAATTGAAACAACGGATTTTGCTTCTGTCAACAGTTCCAGTTTTATAACCTCCCCTGTTACTAGAGGATGAAGAACCTCCTCTCTGAAATCTGTTATTTGACTTAAACCTGAACTTTGGATTTCTTCTGAATCTGAAGTTACTGAATTGTCTCACCATCATTGCCATAGATTCATCTTCCAATTGATCCAGCTATTCAAGTGAATAAAATTCTCCACCATCCTGAGTAGCTGGTGTTTGGCCAAGTTCTACTTCAGTTTGTTCCTTGTTGAAACTGTTAGGTTGAACAACTTTAGTTTCCACTTCCTTAGGAACCTCAACCACTAGAGCTGTAGAAGAATTTGCCATTCTGCCTTTGCCATAGAATTCCTTTTGCTGTACTTGTTCTAATTCATATGTTTTTAGAACACCAAACAGCCTTTCAAGAGCAACCTGAGTTAGATCTCTAGATTCTCTGATGGCAGTGATTCTATGCTCCAAGTGAGTAGGCATAGTTAGTAAAAACTTCATGTTGATCTCCTTCTGAGTATATTGCTTGCCATGAACTTGCAAGTTGTTGATTATCTTGTTATACCTTTCGAACACTTCCTGAATACCTTCATTAGGGCCAGCTCTAAAGTGTACATATTCAGAAGTCAGAATTTGAAGTCTATTTTCCTTGACTTCCTCAGTCCCTTCATTAATGATTTCAATAGTTTCCCAGATGTGCTTAGCAGTTTTACAATTCCTCACATGGCTATACATTATAGCATCTAGGGAATCCAATAGAATGAGTCTCAAATTTTTATCCAATCCAGCTTCCTCCTTATCTTCAGAGGTATAGTTCTTAGGGTCCTTTGGATAGGATTTGGCAGGTACTGTTACAGTTCCATTTACAACTGTTTCAGTATCATGTTGCATGGGAGTTACTGGTCCATTTTTCAAAACCCACAAAAATCTTAGGTTTGCTACATCAAGAAATAACTCCATTTTGTTTTTCCACATATCATAGTTATCTTTATTAAAGATAGGAATTTTAACATTGCCTTTGGCTGACATGATGAATTTTTAAGAGAGTTAAAAATTCAAGCTTAATTTTTGATTGAGTAAAAATAGGATCTTGATTTGTGTATCAATCAATAGGCTCTGATACCAATTGTTAGGTCTGATAAGATAGTAGAAGGGGGGGTTGAATACAATCTATACCATTTTCTCAAAATTTATTCGTTAAACAATTTTCACTTAAACGAATATTTTGTGCGGAATAATATAACACAAATTTCAAGTTGAATATAACAATATATTAACTTGATGGGTGTTACAAAATCAGTCCAAATGATTATCAAGTAATTAATAACTAACTAGAAAATTCAACATGAATTTTGCTAATTTAGTTAATAAAATCAAGATATCAATTTGTGAACTAGGAAACTTAATTCGCTAGTAGTACAAGAATCACAAGTAAACAAGTTCCAATGGATAGGATATTACAACTGAGATGAACTTGAATTTACAGAATTAAATTTGTAGGTGTTCTTTAGCTTGAGAGAGAGAGAGAATGGCTGCTGTGTGTATTACTTGTGTTTAGCTCGACTGGTTTTTCATCTTCTGCATTCTGCTTCCTTAAATACACAGCCATAGTCATATTACTTAGTTTAAACTAATATGACAATCATTTTACATTAATATGACAATCGGTATGACTATCAATTGAATGTAATATGACTGTCCAGTTTAAATATGACTTTCGGTATAACAATCCAGCTCAATATGACATTCGGTATAACTTTCCATGTCAATATAACATTCGGTATAACTCTCCATTTGAATGAAATATGACTATCTCATTTGAACTGTATATGACTATCTCCTTTGAACTGAATATGACTATCTCCTTTATAAACTGAATATGACTATCGGTATAACTATCAGTTTGATAGTTATATCATCATATTTTTCAGTTTATAATTAATTAAATGACTTATTAAAAATCATTTAACTAATTATTCCTTTTTCATATTAATTCTTATTTAATTAATCTAATAATCACTTTAACAAATATATTAATTCTGATAGAATTAATTTATTTATTAACTTAATTACTTGACTTAATCAATTAAAATAGAATTAATATAAATTCTTTAGTAGTCGATACTCTGCTGAAAACCACGTAATTATGATAAGGAACATACACTGGAATGATGTTGACGCTCGATGTACTGTCTGGTTCATGAACGACTAACTCCAATCTCTGTTCTTCATCGTGACTTTTAACACTGTGGTCTTTTTATACTCTTCACTCTCATCAATCATTCGGTACTGAAATTGTTTCTTGTCACTAATAGAAATCTCTGTCTTCTTAAATGAATCTACTTGTTTCAATGCTACCTTGAGGCCTGATCAGATATCTGAATCTTCTTCCAGTGTAAAACATCAAAACTATAGATTGACTTGTTGATTTTTCTTCTGACGGTTATCATCTTTTGAGATTCCTGTGACAGTTGATATTATTTACTTATTACAATATAGTTTAATTGGATTAGGATCCTCAAACTACAAATAGGCTGAGTCATATGCCTTTCACTATTATTGATGAAACTTCAATTTGGGACCATGAGACACCAAATCCTGCTAATTGCATGTACAAAACTCCAGAGATTGGGGCAGCCCAATTCAACATTAATCCAAGCTTAATTCAGATGATCAGTAATCAAGCTTTTGAAGGAGATATTGAACTAGAGGACCCACACAGACATCTAGAGCGTTTCGTGCAGATGTGTGGCTCATTCAGAATCAATGGTGTTACGAGTGACAAGATTCGTCTCCATATGTTTCCCTACTCTATTAAGGGAAGAGCTTTGGAATGGTTTCAACAACTTCCAGACACCACGGTTGCTACATGGGAGAGTCTTTCTACTGCATTCTTGTCCAAATATTATCCTTCTGACAAGACGCAACAATTGAGGACTATGATTATGAGTTTTAAAGCACAACCGGGTGAAGGTCTATATCAGGCATGGGAGAGATTTAAGGCATTATTGAGGAAGTGTCCACATCATGGTTTTCAAGATTGGCAGATCATTAGTACTTTTTATGGGGCCATGAATGCAGATATTCGCTTGAGTTTGGATGTGGCTGCTGGTGGAAATTTTAAGAAGGCACCAACTACACAGGCTAAAGCACTCCTTGAGGAATTGGCATCTAATAATTATTCATGGGCACCTAGTGGGACAAGCTCAGCAAAAGCAGCACAAGATTCTGAGATGATCAACATGCTGGCTCTCAAATTGGATACTCTAACTCAGGAGATGCGAGGATAAAGGGCAAATGTTAATGCTATTTCTTCACCTATGGAAGGGTATAATGATTATAGTGCTAGTCAGAACTCTTATGTGCAACAATTTCCAGAAGAAGCATCTTTTATTCAGGGAAGACAGCCGTGGCCTGTTCAGAATAACTCCTACTACAATCCAAATCAAAGGCCAAACAACAATCTTTCTTACAGTAGTAATCATACGGCTAATCCTTCCTATTCATTTCCAAGGCAGAATCAGCCTCCTGGTTTTCAGTCACGACCACCGTATCAAGCACAACAGCAGTATCAACCACCGCCAAAGAAAGAACCTGCTGATTGGGAGGTTGCACTAAATAAAATAATGCAAGGAACCTCTGGGGCATTGGCTAATATGGAATCAAGAATAAATCAGATGGCATCATCTCAAAAGATGCTAGAAACACAGATTGGACAAATTACCTCCAAGATGGGTGTTCGTGAGCAGGGTTTTTCTTCCAAGTCAACCCGACCAGAATGGTAAGGAACAATGCAAAGCAATTACTTTGAGGAGCGGAAGAGAGTGGCCCAAGGTTGAGGCTCTTGAGTCTAAAGAGAGGGATGTGGAAAAAGAAAATGAGATAGTAGAGATTGATGCAGAAAAGTCAGAAAAAGTGGATGAAGATAAGAAGGAAGAAAAAACAGAAAAGCCGTATGTTCCTCCGCCACCTTATGTTCCTTCTATTCCATTTCCAAAGAGACTTCACAACAGGCAGTTAGAGAAGCAATACGAGAAGTTCTTGACTATGTTCCGGCAGTTGCATATTAATATTCCATTTGCTGATGCTTTGGCTCAAATGCCACTCTACGCCAAATTTCTTAAGGAGATGTTGTCCAGAAAAAGGAAACTTGAAGTTGTGGAAACTATTACTCTCAATGCGGAATGTAGTGCAGTCATCCAAAAAGCAATTCCACAGAAATTGAAGGATCCTGGGAGTTTCTCTTTACCATGCACTATTGGAGCAATGGAGAATATTAAAGCCTTGTGTGATTTAGGGGCTAGTGTGAGTTTGCTGCCACATTCCATTTGTGGAAGACTTGGTCTTGGAGAGCTCAAGAAGACAAGAATCTCACTTCAGTTGGCTGATCGTACTATCAAGTATCCTTTGGGAGTCATTGAGGATGTGCTTGTCAAAGTGGATAAATTCTTTATCCCTTGTGATTTTGTGGTGTTGGAGATGGATGAAGATGTTGAGATGCCCATTATTTTGGGAAGGCCATTTTTGGCTACTGCTGGAACCACAATTGATGTCAAAACTGGGAAATTGGCATTAAATGTTGGTGATGAAAAGGTTGAGTTTGATCTCAACAAAGCTATGAAGATGCCTTCATTTGATGCTACATGTTTCAATATTGACATAGTGGATGAGATCGTAAGTCTTGAAGATGCAGACTTCGCAAAAGTGGAACAAACCTTAGATGATAAAGAAGTTGAAGAAGCACTTACGCTTGATATGCAAGAAAAAGGTACGCCGAAAATTGATGTTGTTAAATATAATTGATGTGTTTTAATCAGTGTTTAAGTTTTACAGTGAATTATCAGAGTTTAGCTGGAAGCAGTCAGAGTTTAGTGTAAACTCTGATAGATGGAAGCTCGACAGAGTTTGTCAAACTCTGTCTGGAGACAGCGTCTACTGGTCGACAGTACTTGAAGATTTATTATGGAAGCGATATCTTTGAAGATTGGATAGCTATCAAAGAGATCGAGTTGACTTAGGAGACGTGTGACAATCTGTAATTGATATCATTGTATAGCTGATTATTAGGAATATCAATTAGAGATTGTATCGTAGCTGTATGTTATATAAATACAGTTAGGTTAACCCTAGAAGGGTATCGTACAACGAATTATCTTTATTGTAACCTAGCAGCTCTTTGTGATATTTTACAACACGAAGAAGGTTCGTAATACAAGAAGTTTTTAAGTGCATAAACGTTTTTACTTGTTAAACTCTCATACAAAGTTGATTATTAATTGTGTATTCGGCCTAACAGATGTGGCACTTTCAATTTCAGAGGCACCTCAGGTAGAACTCAAACCTCTTCCTTCTAATCTAAGGTATGCTTTTCTTGGTCCTAATGATACATATCCTGTGATAGTGTCCGCTTTGCTCCATGATGATGAACTTGATAAATTGTTAAATGTGCTTAGGCAATTTAAATCATCAATTGGTTGGACAATTAAAGATATCAAGGGAATTAACCCCGCTCTTTGCATGGATAGGATTTCCTTAGAAGATAATCATAAACCTGTGATTGAGGGACAAAGAAGATTGAATCCTAATTTGCAAGATGTGGTTAAGGAAGAGATAACTAAGTTGTTAGATGCTGGCATTATATACTCTGTTCCACATAGTAACTGGGTTAGTCCAATACATGTTGTACCTAAGAAGGGTGGGATGACTGTCGTGCATAATGAAAATAATGAATTAATCCCCACTAGGACTGTAACAGGTTGGAGAGTTTGTATTGATTACAAGAAATTAAATGATGCTACTCGCAAGGATCACTTTCCTCTCCCATTTATTGATCAAATGCTCGAAAGACTTTCGGGTAATGAGTATTATAATTTTCTAGATGGATTCTCGGGATACTTTCAGATTCCCATTGCTCCCGAGGATCAAGAAAAGACAACTTTTACTTGTCCTTATGGTACCTTTGCATATCGTAGACTACCCTTTGGTTTGTGTAATGGCCCATCTACATTTCAACGACTTATGACAGCTATATTCTCAGATTTTCTAGGAAAAACCATGGAAGTCTTCATGGATGACTTTACTGTATATGGTTCTTCCTTTGATTCTTGATTAACCAGCTTGTCTCAAGTGTTGCAGAGATGTGAAGACACTAATCTTGTTCTTAATTGGGAGAAGTGTCATTTTATGGTAAAGGATGGTATTGTGCTTAGGCACAAGATTTCTAGTAAAGGCATCGAGGTGGACAGGGCAAAAATCGAAGTGATCGAGAAATTACCACCACCCTCATCTGTGAAGGGGATTAGAAGTTTTCTTGGACACGCCGGTTTTTACCGTCGTTTTATCAAAGGTTTTTCTAAAATTTCTCGTCCTCTTTGTAATCTACTTGAAAAAGACAGTGTCTGATTTTAACGAGAGTTGTCTTGTTGCTTTTAATAGGTTGAAGAAGGAGCTTACTTCTGCACCTATCATGTCAGCCCCTGATTGGAGCTTACCTTTCGAGCTCATGTGTGATGCTAGTGACTATGTTGTGGGTGCTGTATTGGGCCAAAAGAAGGAAAAACGCATGCATGTGATATATTATGCAAGCAAGACACTTGATGATGCACAAATCAATTATGCCACCACTGAAAAAGAGATACTTGCTGTGGTTTTTGCCTTTGACAAATTTAGATCCTATCTTGTTGGGTCTAGGGTGATTGTTTATACGGATCATGCTGTGATTCGTTATTTAATGAAAAAGAAGGATGCCAAGCCTCGTCTAATCCGTTGGATTCTTTTACTCCAGGAGTTTGATCTTGAAATTCGAGATAAGAAAGGTTCTGAAAACTTGGTAGCTGATCATTTATCCAGGTTGGACCAGGGAGATGAAGTGGTAGGAGTTAATATACCTATCAATGATGCATTTCCAGAAGAAACACTTCTTGCAGTATCTTTGTCTACACCTTGGTATGCGGACTTCGTAAATTATCTCGTGGGTGGCATTATACCAAGTGGACTGACTTATCAACAAAAGAAGAAATTCTTATTTGATGTAAAACACTACTTCTGGGAAGAACCACTTCTTTACAAGGAATGTGCTGATGGTATCATGAGGAGGTGTGTGCCACACGAGGAAATTCCTAATGTCTTGAATCATTGTCATGCTTTAGAGTGTGGTGGTCATAACAGTAGCACGAAAACTGTTGCAAAAATTTGGCAGTCTGGATTTTATTGGCCTTCAATGTATCAAGATGCAAGAAGCTTTGTTGCAACTTGTGATCGATGTCAAAGAACAGGAAATATTTCAGGACGGAATGAGATGCCTTTGCAACCTATTCTTGAGGTTGAGCTCTTTGATGTTTAGGGCATAGATTTCATGGGCCCGTTCCCATCGTCTTATGGGAACAAATTTATTTTGGTGGGAGTTGATTACGTCTCTAAATGGGTGGAGGCGATTGCTAGTCCTACAAATGATGCTAGAGTAGTGAAAAAGTTCTTACAGAAGCATATCTTCACACGTTTTGGAGTGCCTAGGGCCATCATCAATGATGGAGGGTCTCACTTTTGCAATAAATTAATTGAAGATCTTTTGCGAAAGTATGGAGTGACTCAGAAAGTTGCTACACCTTATCACCCTCAAACTAGCGGGCAAGTGGAGATTTCAAATCGAGAGCTGAAACAAATTCTTGAGAAAACAGTGGCTAGCTCCAGAAAAGATTGGGCAAGGAAGCTTGATGATGCTCTATGGGCTTATAGGACGGCATTCAAGACACCTATCGGTATGTCTCCGTATAGGTTGGTGTTTGGAAAATCATGTCATTTACCCGTGGAAGTGGAGCACAAGGCACTTTGGACGATACGATTCTTGAACATGGAATTACAGGCTGCGGGACTTAACAGATTGATGCAACTAAGTGAACTTGATGAGTTGAGACTTAAGTCTTATGAAAATGCAGCAATATACAAGGAGGAGACAAAGAAGTGGCATGACAGGCATATTAGACCGAAAGAGTTTGAAGTTGACCAGCAAGTTTTACTGTTCAACTCAAGACTGAAACTCTTTCCCGGAAAATTGAAGTCAAGATGGTCTGGCCCTTTTAAAATTGTCAAGGTATATCCGTATGGTGCTGTGGACATCACTCGAGATGGTTCCGATGTGTTTAAAGTGAATGGGCAAAGACTCAAACCATATTTGATTGGTGATGACATTCCAAAAGGAGTCAATTGCCTTCTCTCCAATCCTCAAGCTTAAGTTCATCACGAGAGACGTCGAGCTAATGACGTTAAACAAGCGCTATTTGGGAGGCAACCCAAGGAATTTTGTTGATTTGAATAATATTTTTTGTGTGTTTGGACTATGCAGGAGGATCTTCATTTCAAAATGGATGCCACAATGGCAGTTCTTGGTTGCACACTACCACCTCGACCAGAATTCAGGGGAGTCCTCTCTTTTTCCTCGCATTTTAGTCCATTGTGTGTTGTTTCTTGTGGACAAGAAACGTGATAAGTTGGGGGGTGTTCATTTAGATAGAACCTTATTGGGGTTATTTGGTGCTAAAAAAAAAATTCAAAAAATATAAAAATCACAAAAAGAATTCTGGCCTTGTAAAAAGATCACATACACTAGCAAGTTGAAACTGGTAGACTTTTTGAAGGTTGTAAGTGATTAAAAGGACATGAATATGTGCAAGATGATTTGGTTTACATGCTTTGAGTACAAGTAGGTGCATTAGAGAGACTTTTACCTGGGATTGATTATGCTTTGCCGCACCAAGTGAGTTTTGAGCCTATATGCATATCTTTTGCATTTCATATTCGTTTGCTTGAGTGTCCACATGTTGTTTGCATTGCTAGCACTTGTTTGAGGTCTTTCTTGAAATACATGACATTATTTGATGATAACATGATAAAGGCATTTAGGGATAACCTCATATTTCCTATATTACCACCATTTATACATGATCAATTAGTTACCCCATTGAGCTTAATCATATTTTTCGGTGACACACCACATTACTTGCCTAGACCTTTTTCTTTTATTGGCCTTGCTTTAACTTGAACACAAATTGTCAAAGGCTAGTAGAGTGTTTGAGGGAGTAAAAAGGTGTGCAAAGGGGGGGTTTATTGATGATCATTACTTTTGGGAAAATATTGGGTTTGGTTGTTACTTGTTAGTCGAAGTTTGTAATAATATCAATGGATCATTGTTCTTGTTTATAATTAGCTCTCTTAAAAAAAAATTATTTATATGAGAGCATACTTATGTTTTTATGATCCTTTTTCATTCGACTAGTCAAGTTACTTGTTAAAAGAGAATAAAAAGATTCAAGT
Organism: Saposhnikovia divaricata; assembly: GCA_036435485.1. NCBI lineage: Eukaryota > Viridiplantae > Streptophyta > Magnoliopsida > Apiales > Apiaceae > Saposhnikovia > Saposhnikovia divaricata. The sequence goes on along the minus strand of CM071599.1, from coordinate 131,954,730 downwards.
GTGGGGATAATAGGGTGGAGTTGAATGAATTATGTTGTTGGCTACTAGCTTTTGACATTTAACCTGTTTTGGCTTTACTTGACATACCTTGTCCCTAGCCCCATTACAACCCGAATAAAGACCTTTTGATTATCATCAGTGGTGTGTGTTGCGTTAAAGTTAGATTGATACCAAATGTCAAGCATGTTTATGATTTTGTTGGAATGGAGTGATACACTTACCCTTGTTCTTGAGTGAATATTCTTTTGTGAGTGAAAGGTGAGTTATTACCTGTATTTTGCATATGAGATCCCAAGTTTTGACTCAAAGATGTACTCTTGTGGGCTTAGCATGATTACCAACTTATTCTTACATTGACATGGACTGTTGAGAACTTATGCATCTTCTTTGAGTAGACTAAGTGAATACTTGTAACTTCGACACAAGGCATTGCATTTTTCACTTTGATTCTTAAGTTGACATGGCATGAGAGAACTTGTATATGTGGTGTTGTAGTGGCATTCGATCTTTTACATGAGCTAGATGGATTTTGTGGGTACATTCACTACAGACCCTCACGAGACCTCACTCGTCCACTAGGGCTACCTAGGGGTTTAAAGGGCTTGTTGCATATGCCAAATGCAACCGTGATCACCTACGGAAGTGGTATTAATAAGTAGTTAGTTTGGTTTACTCGAGGACGAGCAAAAGTTAAGTTGGGGGGTATTTGATACATGCTAATTTTGTATATATTTTATAGCATGTTATCTCTCATTTATCCTTAATTTTGTGCTTGTTAGCATTGTTAGTAGCATTTTAATTTGAATTTGATGCTAAGATATTTTTTTATGTTTATAGGATAATTTTGGAAGCAAAAGGAGCCCGGTTTCAGATCATCAAGAGAACGTAGATTAAACCTGGACGAGCAATGAGGAAATAAGAATTGTCACAAAAAAATGGAAAGTGATATATTCTTAAAGCAATTGATATATTCTCAATTGACCGCAGCTTAGGACTTAAGGACTTATTTATATTAATAAATATTTAATTTATTTAGAAAATTATATTTATAAATATCTAATAATATTAGATATTTATTTTTATAATTTCTGGATTTATTTAATTATTTATTAATTAAAGATTATAAGCTGTGCGGGTTAAAAAGCATTTCTACGGAACCCAGTATATTAAACAACAAAAGTGGCCGGTTTGTTCAAAGTAAAGCAAGTGGGTTTGTTTGTTAATTAAAGAAGGAAATGGAATTAGTAGTGCAGTTTGCTTTCGGCTGGGTGGTTTCATATTATGATGTATGGCGTGCTGTGGTTTTGCTATAAATAGGTTTGTAGTTAGAAGGTTGAAGGCATCAATCCCTCTACTGAATATTCAGTATATCCCTTCTTGTTTTCCTCAATTTCTTTTGTAAATTTTAGTTTTAAATTCAAACATTTCAATTTTCTGCAAGTTCTATTTTGGTTTAATATTTAAAGGGAATTGCTTGGTGTGCTCATTCATTTCATCAGAAATTATTTCAGGAGGATAAATTCTTAAAGTTGTAATTTCTTTATTCTAAACTCTTTTAATTATGATTTTACCATTTATTATATGTTTATTTTCTTTATCTGGCATGAGTAACTAATTTTATAATCCGAGAATTATGTAGTATTCATTGGTGATATATGCTTGTTTGATTGTGATAATAATTCTCTATTTTTCCTAATCTATCATTGAGGGCTAAACCCAATTAAGGGAGTAGCTAACCTTTAATTGTATTCATAGGGATTATGATAAATCGGGAGATGAGTTATAATTCTTGTTCATGATTTGATAGACATAGTTAAATTATTGAATCGGGAGATTAATAAGAGGACTATGAAACTTATAATTCTCAGGTCTTAAAAATCTAAAATTGTATTTCGATTGATCATGGGAGTGACTTTTGAGATATGATTGTAGACATTATTTTGTATCTTGGGAAAGAACATTATAAAATTTAGAAGAATTGTTTTTAGCAAAATATAAGAAATATATATATATATATATATATATATATATATATATATATATATATATACATACATATATATATATATATATATATATATATATATATATATATATATATATCACATTATAACAACATTATTGAACCAATTGAAGAACCCTATTTCTCGGATTACTTTTCATCGTCAATTAAATCTCAGTTTTATTTGTTTGTAATTAGTTTAATTTGAACACACCAATTATGTCTTACACTTCTAGGTTTTAAGAAATTAAAACTTGAACTTGTATTAATAGTCCTTCCCTGCGAACGAACTTCATAAAAATCACTTCAACAAATTGGCGCCGCTGCCGGGGAAGGTAGTAATATTAAGTTTAGGTTATTTATTTCTTATAGTTTAGATTTTATTTTGTTCTGTGTAAAAAAAAAAAAAAAATTAAAATAACAAAAATATTAGTGTTAAATTTCAGTACATATGTATTTGTAGTTTCAGTTTAATTCGAAGCAATCTCTCCCCTGTTTATTTTCGTTTAATTCACATAAGACCCAGTTCAGGCTTTTTCCCCTGTTCTTCTAAACAAAACCCAGCAACCCCCTTCTTCATTTTCTTTCCTTCAATTCACGGACACAAAACCCATTTGTTGTCTCCATCGTGTAACAACGAACCCCTCCACACCTTCACCACTGTTCTTCTTTCGCCACCGAACCCACGTCCCATACTTTCCCCGCCACCAATTCAACTCCAGCGTCCAATCACCACTCCTCCAGTCTGCCACAATTCACAGCCACTTCTTCCATCGCGCCACTCCGCTGCAAACCACCTCACCACTCCTGCAGTCCCCGTCCCCTTCTCCGTTTCACACGAACACCACACCCCAAACCCAGCCAAAAACCCAGCCTTCCCCCTTCCTTATTCTCTTCGTCGATCCCCTTTCTTACTCCATTTCTTCACCGCTGCAAGCCCACCAAAACCCCACCAAAACACCGAATTCTTTGTTGCAAGTCTGAGTTAGTGAGTCGAGTGGGCTGTGGTCTGAGTTTAGTTTGAATAATGCTGAGTGGAGTTCCTGTGAGTTTGAATGCTGAGTTTGGTTGAGTCGCCACCGAGTTGGTTTAGTTCGTTGTGTAGTTTATCAGTGAGTTGCAGTGTTGTCTTCTGCGTTTCGTCGAATTTCTGTGCTGGCTGCGTGGTTAAATTGGATTGCGTTCGTTGCAGTCTCGTTATCGTTCTGTTTGTTCAGTTTTACGCTGAGTTTTGTTTTCCTCACTGGTTTTGCTGTTTATGAACGTTGTTTTGTATATTTTTGTGGCCTAGTTTTTAGTTGCTGAGTCGAGATTCCGCTGTGGAGTTGTAAGGAGATTGTCGAGTCTTGAGTTTTCTTCTGGGTTGAGCTGAGTCGACTGGCTGCGTTCTTAGCCGAGTTCGTGGCTGTGTTCGCTGGGTTTGTCAATTGCTGTTGGTTGTTGTAACGTTCTCATTAAATTTCCATTCACCGAGTCACTGAGTAGAGTATTTTTCTGAGTTGTAGTCTGAGTAGTCGAATGCTAAGTATTGATTCGAGTGGAATTCGGGTTGTACTATAGAATTCGTAGTATTCTTCGTTGTGCTAGTTCTAGTCAGCTGAGTTGATTTCCGAGTCGCGTTTTGCCGAGCTGTAGTGTACTTGTTAGTTAAGATCGGCTGTTGTGTTTAACCTCCGAGTTTTGATTTCGCCAGTCGTGTTCTTGTTGCTGTTAATTTTAGAAATTGCATTCCCGTGTTTTGTTGAGTTCGGTTTTGCTCTGTTTGGTTAGAGTTATGTGCTGCGTTTTTGTTTGAAATTCTGTTTCGTTTTAGCATTTCTGTGTAGCGTTTTGGCGTGTCGTATTAACAAACGAGTCATGGTAAATTTTTTATAAAAATTTCTGTAAATAATTAAAAATAAAAAAATAAAAAAAATTAGAATAAAATCTAGTTGTTAAATTTTATTATAATTTGGTTTTTGTTATTTTTTTTTGTTGGTTGTTAAAAAAAAAAAAGATTTGTCGAATATAATGTATTGTGGAGTTTAGTTTAATGATTTCTTATTGTGTAGATTTTATCAAATTTGTTTCCAAGATCTAACTTATTGGTGTTGTCTTTTCAGGTGCACAAACTCTTGCATGCGACGTACAGTAAGTGCTGGAAATCTAGAATTTGATCCGGAAATCGAACGCACTGCTCGAATCTTAAGGCGAGAGGCAAAGAAAAGGAAAGAAAAATCTAAGATGGCTGACGAAGATCGTGAAGTTGCTATTTGTTAGGTCCGATAAGATTGTAGAAGGGGGGGTTGAATACAATCTATACCATTTTCTCAAAATTTATTCGTTAAACAATTTTCACTTAAACGAATATTTTGTGCGGAATAATATAAAACAAATTTCAAGTTGAATATAACAATATATTAACTTGATGGGTGTTACAAAATCAGTCCAAATGATTATCAAGTAATTAATAACTAACTAGAAAATTCAACATGAATTTTGCTAATTTAGTTAATAAAATCAAGATATCAATTTGTGAATTAGGAAACTTAATTCGCTAGTAGTACAAGAATCACAAGTAAACAAGTTCCAATGGATAGGATATTACAACTGAGATGAACTTGAATTTACAGAATTAAATTTGTAGGTGTTCTTGAGCTTGAGAGAGAGAGAGAATGGCTGCTGTGTGTATTACTTGTGTTTAGCTCGACTGGTTTTTCATCTTCTGCATTCTGCTTCCTTAAATACACAGCCATAGTCATATTACTTAGTTTAAACTAATATGACAATCATTTTACATTAATATGACAATCGGTATGACTATCAATTGAATGTAATATGACTGTCCAGTTTAAATATGACTTTCGGTATAACAATCCAGCTCAATATGACATTCGGTATAACTTTCCATGTCAATATAACATTCGGTATAACTCTCCATTTGAATGAAATATGACTATCTCATTTGAACTGTATATTACTATCTCCTTTGAACTGAATATGACTATCTCCTTTATAAACTGAATATGACTATCGGTATAACTATCAGTTTGATAGTTATATCATCATATTTTTCAGTTTATAATTAATTAAATGACTTATTAAAAATCATTTAACTAATTATTCCTTTTTCATATTAATTCTTATTTAATTAATCTAATAATCACTTTAACAAATATATTAATTCTGATAGAATTAATTTATTTATTAACTTAATTACTTGACTTAATCAATTAAAATAGAATTAATATAAATTCTTTAGTAGTCGATACTCTGCTGAAAACCACGTAATTATGATAAGGAACATACACTGGAATGATGTTGACGCTCTATGTACTGTCTGGTTCATGAACGACTAACTCCAATCTCTGTTCTTCATCGTGACTTTTAACACTGTGGTCTTTTTATACTCTTCACTCTCATCAATCATTCGGTACTGAAATTGTTTCTTGTCACTAATAGAAATCTCTGTCTTCTTAAATGAATCTACTTGTTTCAATGCTACCTTGAGGCCTGATCAGATATCTGAATCTTCTTCCAGTGTAAAACATCAAAACTATAGATTGACTTGTTGATTTTTTTCTGACGGTTATCATCTTTTGAGATTCCTGTGACAGTTGATATTATTTAATTATTACAATCTAGTTTAATTGGATTAGGATCCTCGAACTACCAATAGGCTGAGTCATATGCCTTTCAATCTCCCCCTATTTGTTTGTTATACAATAACAAGCAAATACCTGGAGGATTCTTCAACTAATCCCAATTAAACAAGTAAAAGAAAACACTTTAAATGCTAAGTAAATAATGTAAAAGTTCTGGTTTATATTAACATTATCCAGATTCAAACAGAAAAGATAAATACAAGATAGATGATCCTCTAGACTGATCATATAAGACAATTATCCTATCTTGTTCTATCAAAGCTCTAATGATATAACTTGTAGAGCTAATCTTCATTTACCACCTTGAGACGAGAGTTGTAGAGGAGAACCTTTTGCCCAACATAAAATGATTTAGGAACAAGCGAATGATCATTGAAGTCCTTAACTCTAGCCTTATACGATTGAGCATCCTCATAGGCATTGTTACTAATTTCCTCCAATTTAAGCAAGTTAAGTTTCCGATGAGCCCCGACAACATTTAGATCCATATTGCAAGCCTTGATTGCCCAATAAGCTTTGTGCTCTAACTCAACGGGAAGATGACAAGATTTACCAAAAACCAACTTGTATGGGGACATGCCAATAGGAGTTTTGAACGCCGTTCTATAGGCCCATAAAGCATCTTCAAGACGAACACACCAATCCTTCCTTGAAGGTTTCACCACCTTCTCAAGAATAGACTTAATCTCCCGATTAGAAACTTCGGCTTGACCATTAGATTGAGGATGATAAGCCGTTGCCATTCGATGATAGACCCCATAAGATTTAAGAAGACTTCCCACCAATTTGTTACAAAAATGGGTACCTTGGTCACTTATGATAGCTTTAGGAACACCAAATCGGTTGAAAACTTGAGATTTGAGAAATGCAACAACTGCTTTACCATTATCCGATTTTGTTGCCTTGGCCTCCACCCACTTAGAGACATAATCCACGGCCAAGAGAATATAGAGATTTCCGTGAGAAGAAGATGGGAATGGTCCAATAAAACCAATACCCCACACATCAAAGATTTCTACCACAATAATTGGAGTTTGGGGCATTTCATTCCTTTTTGCAATATTTCCGGTTCTTTGACAAGGTTCATATTGCTTACAAAAATCGTGAGAGTCACGAAAAAGTGTTGGCCATGTAAATCCACATTCAAGCACCTTTCTTGCCGTTCGATCTTTTCCAAAATGACCTCCACAAGCATAAGAATGACAAAATTGAAGAATTGAAGCAATTTCCGAATCTAAAACACACCTTCTTAAGACTTGATCCACACAATGTTTCCAAAGATAAGGATCATCCCAAATGTAGTGTTTGGATTCAATTCTTAACTTCTCCCTTTGATACTTAGGCATGCCATTAGGGAAAGTTTTGCATACAAGGTAGTTCAAAAGATCCGCATACCATGGCACCTCGCTTTGAATTCCAAATAAGTGTTCATACAGAAAGAATTCTTGAAGAGGAGAAGCATCTTCCTCCCTCACAAGTCGACTCAAGTGGTCCGCCACTAAGTTCTCGACACCTATTTTATCTTTTATTTCTAAGTCAAATTCTTGAAGGAGAAGAATCCACCGAATCAACCTAGGCTTTGACTCTTTCTTCGCCAAGAGATGTCTTAAGGCGGCATGATCCGTGTATATGATGACTTTGTAACCAAGAAGATATGAACGAAACTTGTCAAGAGCAAAGACAATAGCATGCAATTCCTTCTCGGTGGTGGTATAGTTCACTTGGGCGGAGTTGAGTGTGCGAGAGGTAATAAATCACATGAGAGCGTTTGTCAACCTTTTTCCCTAACACCGCACTAACCGCATAATTGCTAGCATCACACATAATCTCAAAAGGAAGAGACCAATCCGGAGCTTTAATGATAGGGGCCGAAGTCAAAGCCTCCTTTAGATGGTCAAATGCCACCTTGCATTTTTCATCAATTTTAAACTCTACATCCTTTTGTAGAAGAGATGATAGGGGAAGAGCAACCTTGGAAAAATCCTTGATAAACCTTCTATAGAAACCGGCATGACCAAGAAAAGATCGCACATCCTTGACATTTGAAGGGTATGGAAGACTTGCAATAATATCTACTTTTGCCTTGTCCACTTCAATGCCCTTCCTAGACACAATATGCCCTAATACAATACCTTCTTGGACCATGAAATGACATTTTTCATAATTGAGCACTAGATTAGTCTCCAAGCATCGATCCAAGGCATGTGTAAGAATTTGAAGACATTCATCAAAAGAATCACCCGAAATAGAGAAATCATCCATAAAGACTTCAATTCCATTCTCTATCATGTCGGAGAAAATACTCACCATACACCTTTGAAAAGTTGCGGGAGCATCACATAAGCCAAATGAGAGTTTACGAAATGCAAACGTGCCAAAAGGACAAGTAAATGTGGTTTTGTCTTGATCTTCGGGAGCAATGACAATTTGATGATATCCACTAAATCTATCTAGAAAGCAATAGAATTCCTTCCCGGCTAACCTCTCTAACATTTGATCAATGAAGGGAAGAGGAAAATGGTATTTCCGAGTTACCGCATTTAACTTGCGATAATCTATGCACATTCGCTACCCATTTTGGACTCAGGTAGACATAAGCTCACCTTTAAGATTCTCCTCAAGAGTGATGCCCGCCTTTTTAGGAACACAATGTACCGGACTCACCCATTTGCTATCTGAGATTGGAAAAATGATACCCACATCAAGTAGCTTGAGAATCTCTTTTTTAACAACTTCCATCATTGTCGGGTTAAGTCTTCTTTTAGGGTCTCTAGTAGGTTTAGCTCCGTCTTCGAAGAGTATACGATGCATGCAAGTGGAGGGACTAATACCCTTAATATCGGCAATGGTCCACCAAATAGCACTTTTATGATCCTTAAGAGGCGTTCTTCTTGTACATTACTCAAATTAGAAGCTATGATTACGGGAAGTGTCTCATTGTCCCCAAGATAAGCATATTTGAGATGATTAGGCAATACTTTCAATTCCAAAGTAGGAGGATTCTCAATAGAAGGGAGTAATTTGGAATAAGACAAGGGAAGATCAATTTTTGCAAGCTCACACATTTGGGGTAAAGGTTGCAATGCATTGAGCTCCATAATTGCCTCATTGGCCTCTTCCGAATTAGGGAATCCATCATCTTCATTTGTACATCCCTCAATAACCACTTGGAGAGCTTTTTTATTTCCCACGTCAAAAGCTTGTTGGGCTAAACCATCAATAACATCCATGGAGCAAATTCAGTGTGACTCACTAGGAAATTTCATAGCATCATAAATATTGAACTTGACAACTTCATCGCCAAACTCCATAGTGAGAGAACCATCATCCATATTAATCTTGGTCTTCGCCGTTTTAAGAAATGGACACCCAAAGAGAATTGGTGCGGATTTGATGTTTGATGGACCATCTTCCATTTTCAAGATATAAAAATCGGCGGGAAAAACCATTTGATCAACATGAACAAGCACATCTTCAATTACCCCTTCTGGATAGGCATTAGATCTATCCGCGAGTTGAATGATCACATTCGTATTCTCAAGTGCCCTAAATTTAAAGTTTGGAATATGGAAAGGGGCATCACATTGATCGAGGCACCTAAATCAAGCATAGCTCTTTCAAAGAATTTACCTCCAATCTTGCAAGGAATAGTGAATGTGCCCGGATCCGAACATTTTTGAGGTAACCTACTTTGAATCACGGCCGAGACATTCTTATCCACCACTATAGTTTCATCACCTCTTAACTTCCTTTTGTTAGTACACAAATCTTTGAGAAACTCTGCATACCTTGGAACTTGGTTTATGGCATCTAGTAACGGGAGAGTGATTTCCACTTTTTGGAATGTCTCAAGCATTTCCTTGTCAACAACGTCTTTCTTTGGCTTAGAAAATTTGGAAGGAAATGGAGGTCGAATAACCACATCCTCATCAATAAACCTTGGCTTCTTTGCTTGTGGAACGTCTTCTTGAAAAATTTCCTTCTTACCCTTCTCAACTTTCTCTTCCTCAATTTCCATCTCATCTTCAAGGTTTTCATCATTAGCCCCCAAGATATCATCATTTTCAACCTTTCCATTTTCATTATCATTCACCATCTTACCCTTGGCCTTAGCATGAAGGTCCTCCAATTCTTTCCCACTCCTTAAGGTCATGGCACTAGCATTTTCTTTGGGGTTCACCTCTGCTTGAGAGGAAGTTGCCTAGAACCTTGGCTTTGCAATCGATTCACAGTTGTGGCTAGTTGGCTCATTTGCTTTTCCAAATTGTATATACTTTGAGAAGTATTATTTTTTGAAATTGGGAAGTATTCTTTTCCAAGTTGGATATACTTTGAGAAGTGATGTTTTGAAATTGGAGGTTGTTTGTTGCCATTTGCTTCATCATTTCTTCAAGTGATGACAATGTAGATGAAGAAAACCCTTGATGGTCTTGGGAATTATATGGAGGTGGTGGTGGGAGTACTTGAAAATTTTGATTGGGACGTTTTTGTGAGTATGTAGGAGTGTTTTGTTGATGTTGGGTGTTGTAAGTGTTTGGATTTTGGTATTGGTTAGAGTTTGGTGTGTTGGGATTTCCATATCGAAAATTAGGGTGGTCTCTTCAACCAGGATTTTAGGTGTTACTATAGGGGTCGTACTTCCTTTGAAGTGGTTGTCCCGAAAAACCTCCAATAGCATTAATTTGCTCTTCGGGTTGTTGGAATGATAGGCATTCGTGAGTAGCATGATCCGACATATTGCAAACACCACAATATTTTTGTTGTTGGAGATTCCCAACGGCTAATTGACAAACCAATGATGTAAGGTCCGAGGTTTGGCCCTCTAACTTTTGAGTTGCCACTTCATTCTTGGAAGGGTTCTTGACATGCACTTGACGATCTCCAAATTGGCGAGAATTCTCGGCAATCTTGGTTATCAACTTTCTAGCCTCCTTCGGCGTTTTATCCACAAGAACTCTACCACTTGAAGCATCAAGGTGCAATTTAGCACTATATTCCAAGCCTCCATAGAAGTAGTGAATGAGCAACTCTTTCGATATCAAGTGTGGAGGACAACTTTGACAAAGCTTTTGAAACCTTTCCCAATACTCATACAATGTTTCCCCGGAATATTGCCGAATGCCACAAATTTCTTTGGAGATGCCCGTAGCATTTGATGTAGGGAAGAATTTCCCCAAGAAAGCACTTCGCATTTGATCCCATGTAGTGATTGAGTTTGGAAGAAGGTATGTAACACCCCCAGATCCGGGGTCAGGGATCCGGTGGTTACGGTTTCCAATTCTGTCCACAACAATTGAACTTTCCTTAACATAAAATAAATTACGTCTCTATGACCCAACATAACAATATAAAACACACCCGTTATAGTCCCAGAGATGAAATCAGAGTAACAATCAAATTTTTTATTAATCACATTATGAGTTCTTACAATCCAAAAGAATTCAATATAAATACATACTCTTTGCCATCCATTTACATAAGTCATACTAGACCATATTCTTGGTACTGAAAGAATAAATATATCCTACCAATAGCTTCTTCTTCAGCTCTGGTAGTCTCATCGTCCTCGCCCGCGTCGAGTGCGCCTTGTGCGAGTCATCTGGTCTAGCTGTTGTTGTGATATAATAATAAAGCAAGGGTGAGCAATAGCCCACCAACAATAATATATAACTGAACGATAATGTATAACAGTTCAAAAGTATCTTTCAAACCATATGCCATGCATTTACGTAAATGATGCTAGTATAATATGAACGATGAAGTTACAAGGTAACTTAAAGTATTTGTTTATAGAAATATCTGCTACATCAAAAGTAAGCGAGATATTCTCATTGTTATTAAGAAGAGGAACTTGCATGAAAAGGTTGCAATTCCAGTTATGAACACTTTTCCAGCTCTGCCAACAGTAATCATGTTGCAGGAAATAAATAAGTTTGGATGATGAACCGATGATGGAGTATTCACCGCGCTCGCTGTTCCAATCTTGATGATCAGTCGAGATTGTACAGCTCAATTTAGATTTACTACCGGTAGAAGGAAGAACTGACGGCTTTACTTGTATACCGCCTTACTAGCTCTCCCCGGCCAACGGTTGGGCCAAAGGGGATGGACCGGCGCTACTCGGCCTCTTACACGACTCCTAGTTCAAATAGAATTCATGATTCTGAATGTAACGTTCGTCCCCCTTTCCCCAAGTATAATACTAGTTGATAAGACTCCACAAAGTAGTCGTATCTAGTTGGAAAGGAAAATTTACCAATAACTCCCAAGCTATTACTTGGTAACGGATATCAACTTGTTCCAACATCTTACCCCTCGAAAGATGAGAAGGTAAACAATGACTTAATAAGTCAATAGCATCCGAGTTGCGAGTGGAGAGAATACTTTATGACAGGGAAGTCGACAAGATAAATAACATTTTCCAAGTAAGGTTCCCTTATTATTAGAGAGGTAGACTCAAAGAAGAATGATGTCTGAGAACCTTTCTTGATATAAGATTAATAATAATATGACTCCGAGATATTTTCTGTAATAATCGAAGAAGATAAACCTTATCGAGGTTATTCTAAGTATGGAATAAATATTCAGAGAATATTTATTGAATTAAAATATTTTACAGAATATTTAGGAATATGAAAGATATCTTTAATCAGAGTATCTCTCAAATAATTCTTGAAGAAATATCGAGAGAATATTTATTGCATAATTAAATAATCAAATGAATATTCAAAATAATATTCATTAATTAATAAGACCTGAAAGGAATATTTAAAATATTTAAAATAATATTCGATGATTAAATAGAACCCTGGATGAATATTCAAAATAATATTCATAATTGATTAGGAATTTAAATGAATATTGATAAAGTAATATTCATTTAATGAATAATATTCTAAATGAATATCAAGTAATATTCATTTAGTAATTCAAGCTTTAAGGGAATATTCGAGATAAGACTCGATAAATAAATCAAGTTTCAGATGAACATTAAATAATATTCGACAGGTAATTACTATCTTAAATGAATACTTAAATGTAATATTCATTTAATGAATAATATTCTAAATGAATATCCAAATAATATTCATTTAGTAGTCCAACCTTTAGAAGAATATTCGAAATAATAATCGATAAATAATTCGACTCTGAATGAATATTAAAAATATTATTCGTCGAATAGCTACGTTCAAATAATTATTTGAAGTAAGGATCGTTAAAATAAATAATCTCGAACGAATATTCAAATAATATTCGTCGCCCGAATAATGGAAAATATTTACTTAAATATTTTCCTCCGAGGTAATCTCGATATATCAAGAAATATTGACTCCCGGTCTATATTTGATGAATAAGATGTATATGCCCTTCTATGAGGGTCTTACAATAACCGGCTTATAGTTGATACGATAGCTATCTAATTTATAAGCCAATAACAATCAGGGAACAAGCATAATGATATAACTTGAAAGTAGGCATGCATGCTATGGCATATGTATAACAGAAAACATATATATAAATTTATTCAATCACAACAACAGCCTAAAAGAAGGGAATTGAAACTTGCCTGGTAGTCGAGTACGGTAAGGGGTAGTGGTAGCGGGTCCCGGGTCAGCTTGGTGATCTATAAATAGCCAAGGCATTCGGGATTAATCACTTAACATCTTAAAAGTTAAGTTATATTTAAATCGAAACACGTTCTCGAGTTATCTCGTTATACCCCTTTTAGTGGATTCCTTTTATCCTCGATCCGACCCGACATTCGTTCGTTAATACGACATGTCATTGTACTTACACTTGGGACATACTTAAGTCATACAAGTTCTAAAGTCGATCGTTACGAATCAATATTATGCTCCGAGTTTTATCGCCCGTTGTCTAAGTGTTTTACCGAAGTTATAATCAAGCGGGTTTTTAGGGGTTCGTTCGCGATTAACTTTGATTCGAACATTTTTATAAAATCGGAAAACGATCCGTTTCACATGAGGTTTTCTCTCACACCTTCCTTTTTACCTCTAGTATTTAATTACCAAGATTCGCCACTGACTTACGTATTTTATCGGGGTTCAATTTCAGTTACGAACTTTCGTTTACGGATTCGAACTACTTTTAGTAAACCGACCGTAACTCGTAAACCGTAAGTCCGTTTCACGCGTTCTTTATATAAAAAAGAAGCTTATAACATAACCTATCTTATCATGGGAAAATACAACACTGGACAGTGAGTTCATGCTACTGTGATGCACGGTTTTTAAAGATTATCTAAAATTCGGCATTACGACGGCTATGTTTACATGCTTTTCCAAATTTTTATCATCATCAAATCATCCTCCAACAACAACCAATTCAAGACCTAACGTTTCTCATCTATTCTAAGTCATGATATCTCAAGAACAACTCAAATCCAACAAGTATGAAACATCAATAACAACCAATTATGCATACATGGATCTAATCATACTAACACCTCTCCATCATATATCCATCCAAAAAAAATCCATAAACTCAAAGTAGTACTAAGGGTTCTTGAGCTTTATACCTTCCTTGGAGAGTGAATAACACTTGTTAAGCCTTGAATGATCCTTAAGTAGCCTTAGTATACTTGAATCAATCAAAAGAAAACAAGAACACAAAGTTAATACTTAAAAGTTACTATTCATCATCATCTTCTTGATTTTATATCTCAAGATTGGTATGGAATTTGAAGATGAAATTCATAGGGTATCTTAGTTATGAAATATAGGACTCACCTTAATTTTCTTGAGATTTAACCATGGATGGAAGTTGGATTTATCCTCTTGAAAAAGAGGGCAGGTCGAATGCAGGTAAATGGAGGGGGAAAGAGTTTGTTTGCATCTTTTACTTGGTTGCTTGTGCTAAATGAATTATTGGGATGAGGTTTTGATAATATCTTGGCCAAAAGTCACTTTAATAAAGTGATTATGTCATGGATGATGTTTAAACAAGTGGACAAGTGGTGTGTCATGTACTAATATATTGTATCATTGGTTTGATTCTTAGTGTGCTAGTTACTCTTGCAAATAGCTTAGTTACTTGATCTCATCCACTTGCACATACTTGCATCTTGGTTCTCTGCTCGTTTCTTTGTCCGTTTATTGCTCAATTCATTGATCGTTCGGACGAATAACTAAGTAGTTTCACCTCTAGGGTTTACCGGGAAATTTCTCGATATTCATAATACCTTCCCCAATCCTTAATATAATCCTCGTGATGACCATGCAGGATATTTAATCTTGATACGAACTTAATCCGTAATCTAGGATTCGTTCGCTTTATTGATTAATCACGTTATAACGTTTTAGCGGTTTCTAGAACGCTTGTTTCACTGCCTCAGTGGTTTCCTACCTTCATTCTTAAATCAAATATTATAACATCCCAAAATATCAAATCCTCAAAGTTAATATCTCAATTCTTGGATTATAATAATATTTAATCCACTGTCCGGTCAAATATTATACCGAGAAAGAATTTGGAATTTCTGAATTCCGATCGTCTCTGCATTCACTTATTTCCTCCGCGTATTACTAATATGACTTCGAAACATCCATATCACGTCCCGTACATAGGGTGGCGTGAAAAGTTTTCCAACTTACAAAATCACTATTCATCCACCAAATTACTATGCACGTACAGGAAATACTATGCACGTACGGGAAACACTATGCACGTATGGGAAACACTATGCACGTACTCATTTCCCTCCAAGGATCCATTAGCTCCTTCCTGGATGGTAGATTATTCTTATCTAGGTCCTCAACCATCGAATTACTCTATTCTGACAATATACCAATGCATCAGGATCATTGTCCAAAGCAATATCCATTCATTACAATCATTGTCCTTTGAAAGCACCATTCATTAAAGCTGGTGACCTTGTTGTCGGAATCATTGTTCCTCATTTTATCATTACTTAATAAAAAGTTTTAATTATATCCAAAATTTGGGGTTCTTACAGTCTCCCCTCCTTAAAAGGATTCCGTCCCGGAATCAGGTAGGAAGCAAAGAGTCGTTTGCCTGTCATTCACTTTTTAGCTTCCCGATCAATTCTTAGTCGTTCTACCCTTCCTCAGCACATCTTCTAGTGCTATAATCCATACTGTATCCTTTTTCCATCAACGTTGCTACTTTTCGTACAACTCACTATCCGGGTTATACTCTTACTCAGTCTTATCCTTATTGATACCTGCAGTAACATTGGTATCACTATCACCCTACGAATTCGGAGGTAACCTCGCTCGTACTGTGCATTTCCTGATCGCTTTAATCTTCGCAATCTCGATCAATATAGAGAAGTGGAAAGATTTATTGAGAGATCACTATGATCAATTGAACATTTGTTATATTGCATAGTTAGTACAGAAGGGGGCCAGCCTTTAGTACTTGACAAGCAATTAAACAAGTTATGGTATTCCACTTAGACTTCTATCACATAGACAGATAGTCACGTAGCCGTACCTCCCCTCCTTAAAGGGTTGTTCTTCTCAATTCATAAAGAAGATGAGTAAGAGAGAAGAAAAGAAAAGAATTCTAAAGGATTATAGAAAGTGTTCATGATTGTAAAATATCATACTAAGAATTTACCTCTAAGCTATAGAGGTTCATCAAAGAAGAAAATAATCATGATTATATCCAATACCATTTGATCGCAATCTCATGAGTCAACATATCTTGCTGCTTTGTCCATTATTCTATGGACTTATACTCTGGTTCAACCTTAGCAACATTTACTTTTGGAGAATCTTTGAACCTCTCAGGTTAAATCTTAGTTTCTCGCTTGACACCATTGTTACTGACATTCCATGTCACGCTACTAGCTTTTTCATATCTATAATATTAACACTATCAGGTTGTCATCCCGAGAATTTATCAAAAAAACCCTTTTTTTAATCCATTCATAACATTCCTTGCTTCATATTCCATAGTTGCTTTCCCAGTCTTTTCTTTATCAATCACATTCTTCTTATTATCTGATTCTTATTTACTTCTATTATTTACTTTCACCTTCATCTTTTTATTGAGATATCTTTTGTACTTGGTACCTCCTTATTGGTATCCCGTTACATTTACTCTATAATCATCACATTATTCCAATTTAAATTCTCCGAAATGAATCTGGCCGATCCCTTTAACTTAGATTCAATATAATCTACTTCTGCCAACCTTGTTTCTCATCACTTGCTATTTTCTATCCGTGATTTTCCACAGGTTGTTCTTCGTAAGTCAGACCAGGTCGTATATCTACCTGCTCGTACTCTTATCATCTATCGAGCATCTGCATTTTACTGGCATAGCCTTGCCACATGAAACACGTTACGATCATGCTATAAGTTTTGGGGGTAGAGCTGGCTCGAATGCCACCTTCCGAACAATTGTCAGATGGCCCAACAAATCTCGGGCTCAACTGCCCTTATTTCTTTTTTTACGGGAATACATTTAGCGTCATGAATCGTCCACCTCATATTCTCTATCTTGTTTGCGCAGAAGTACACTAACACAACTTGCTTGTCATTCATCAACATGCCATTTAGCTTATCAATAGCATCACTTTCTTTATTTTTACGTTGTCATCTACTTTCTTAGAAGAATCGCCATCGCTTGTTGTTTAAATAGTGTGTTAATAGCTAACCATACGGGTTTCAAATCCTTTAGGGAGACAGAGTAATCACTATTCCTTATCCATAAGGAGCACTTCCTGAACTTGATGTAGATATCACATGAAGTAGATAAAATTGCAGAAGAGCTTCAAGCATCGCAGCTATGTCCGGTTGATGAAACTATCGCTCATGCATCTTCCATAAAAGACTGGAAACTTAACGGTTTACCTCGTCAATTTTGTATCATGGTCCTGGTCCGCCTCAAAACGGGACCTTCTAAGGTACGTAATATGCTTAAGACTCCATCAGGAATCGAATCTTTACTTAAACTATTATTACCTTCGATTCTTGCACAATCATCAAAAGGAATGTAACTTCCTCCACTCCAATATGACCTTCAAGGTCTTTCCAAATATCATTTTCTTTCTTCGGTATGAACATTTATAATTATTCCTTTATACTTAGACTGTCGGCCACCTCATTGGCCTTTCCTGATAATAATAATTTCTGGTAATCCTTGTTCTCTGGATATATTCCAATTCAAACATTTCTACCTCATTCCCATCATTGTTGGGTGAAAGCATTCTCCCTTAAGCTCTGCTGATGGAGAAAAATATATTTATCAGTCTTTCTCCATAAGTCATTGCTTCCACCTACCCGTGGGAACTTTATCACGTTTATTCCCAATCCTACTTAGGATACTTCTTTTCTTAGTTCTTTTCTTGTCTTAGGATAATCTCAACCTTTATAGGTTCAATCCATACTTTCTCAGGGTTTCATACATGCCTCATCTGGCATTATTGTTACTATGTCATACATTCCTTACCAAACTTCCATTTTGAAGTTCGGAATATTACCTTTTTCCTTGTAAGGTTTCATAGGTCATCCTCATCCTTCCTCCTTTATTTTCTGGGTACAGGGTATATCAAAATGTCATTGATCAATACTCTAATAATTCTATCTATGTTCTTTCCAGAACTCTTTTTAATAATCCTTACCGGTCATTGTTGCCTTAGCAAGTCCAGCTCATATCGTCTGAAGTCATAATGTCGTTATTAGGGTTAATGCCACCCCTTGTGCATTCCCCAGGGTTTGTCTTAATTTATGGATATCCTATCCTTAATTCAACTGCCAAGGAATTCATGCATCTTATAATTGGCAATCAGATCATGTATCCTTAATAAAGGTCTCTTTTCAATCATTCTCATTTGATAATCGATCGGTGGCTTAATGCCACCCTCTTCTTTCAGATAGTTGTCAGCCTATTTGGCCTTCCAAAAGGCAACGTATGCCTATCTGCTCTCTTACAGAACTTGGTAATGGTAGCAAGGATGTTTTGGAAGATATTGGTCGAGTTCAACGTGAATCTCTTAGTACTTATCGTTCTTCTCAAATGTACTTGTCTTAGACAAAATTTCTACAGCATACTGATCCATCTCTGACCATTTCCATACTCTCTTCATAAACCTTCGTTGTTTACTTCCCTTAGTCGTAATATGTTCATGGTATTCATGATACCCTAACATCATACCTCTCAAGTCACTATACTTCCATTTTACTCGTAATCTTGGACAACCATATACACATGAGTCACTTTAGTACGGGTTACCCCATCCCAAAAAGGTCTAGTAAATTCCCCATCAAAACATGGGTTGCAAAGGGTTTAGTAGAAGATTCCTACGATCTCATTAATATTTCCTTTATATCAGAAGCCCTTGCAGTCGGTGCTTACTTAGAAGCAACCCTGCTTTGTCTTTTCGTTGCTGGTCTAGTCACTTTATAGTCCGTTGTGACTTGGCCTCAACTGGCCACACTAAAATAAAAATATATGATTTTAAGGGTTGGCTAATTAGCATTACTTTTCTAGCAATTGCCGGCATAGTGTCTTCTTCTTTGATACCTTTCTACCTTCCAAAACTTTACTTCATATAAGTCTTAATCGGCTACTCAGCGCCGTCTCCGGTCGCCTTTCCTCTATTTTTATCTTTTCAACTATTCTTATCAATCCCGCGTGCCACGCAAGCTTACCATTCCTGGCATAACAGCCTTTTCACTTAAGTCAATCCCGGAGTTTCTCCGTCCGGCTAATTTCTTACTTACATTTCCTATTTTCGTCCAATCTCACTTCATCATTTTATCACTACCGTCGATTGTAATGCTCAGGGTCCATTTACTAACCCATTTTACAGCATCCTTACCCAAATCACAGGATTTGCTCCAGTTTCTACTCTCTTCCATGACATTCTCTGATAATCAGAAAGACAAGGTTTGCCAAAATTCACCGAATTCCTTTCCAGACTCAGGGAAATTTTGATCAATCTACCCACCTACTGGTAACATTAAGGAGACCAGTTTCGAAACCTGAAGAATAGTTCTAAGAACCTCCAAGCAGGTGGAATCATAAGCAGTCATAGTTAACGAAATAATCATCATCAGATTGGAAGTTTACCCACTAGAGAGGAATCAATTATATCCATCCCTTAGAAGGGAATCAATAGTTTCAAACTGAAACCTGTCACAACGTCCTGATACCTATACGCCCTGATATTCAATACTACCAAATGTCGGTCTACCTAACCCTTTATACGAAGCGTCGTTGGAAGCACAAAGTCTCTTTTTTTTTTCCATTAAGCAATGCCAGCTCTTGGTCATTACCAATTTCACCTTTTAGCTCCAGGAAGATTTTCTCACATTTTTCTCTTTAACTGCTGATCGTATTACTTGATCTATTATAATTCTGCATCGGAATAAACTTAAGGTAACTACTATAATTCATTGAAAGAAAGAATTTAATATTCCTCTGAATTACATGCATCTAACATTTCTGGTTCATCATTTTACTGAGTTGAAATTAACCCTATACTTAGTCTCTGGCAGTAATCTCATTACGAGTTCATCTTGACTCACTGGTCTTATCTTCCGGTAGGTTCTGAGATCATTGTCTTGATTACTACTTCCTTATATAACTTTATCCAATCATGCTATCACTTCCCAATGTCTTTACTTTCTAACTGATTCATTCATAAAATGAACATTTCCCTTGATAAAACCACCTTATTAACCTCAATTTGGTTCCATAATTTACAACCTACGACACCTGCCTTCTCATGGCGAATTATTACTGACCATATTCATACTAATTCATTTATCAAATGATATGGCACTTACTGCCTCCTTCTCAACTATTCCTAGGGACTCTGCTCCTCGCCCTAAATCGATGTCTTTGATAATCATACATCTCTCTAGCTCTTTCTTCGTTAATATGGAAGTCTCTAGGGATTCTCGTCTATTCCCGTATAAGATCTCAAGTGATCCTTTCAATCCGTCTTACTTGCTGGTACTACCTCCAGTAGACCGGCTACGAATCCAACATGAATCTTCAGTTCTCTTGCTAATAACTCAGTTCTTTATGCTCCCTTTTCTGAGCACTATACTTTAATCATCACAGTTTTTCTGGCTGCAACCCTCATTCCTCAAGGGTAAGCTCCTTATCCTAACAGGATTTTTCCTTATCTGCTGGAACCTCTTCCGGGTCTCCATTAGGGTACTCCATCGAATTACCCGCTGATCTTCAGCATATAAAGCATCATCGCGCTGTTGCTCGTATGCCTCAAGGTCTGTCGCCTTACTCGTCGTTACGATATCGAGCTAAGTTACTATCATGATACTTAAGAGTTCCCATAAGGGTTTTATATGTCATCACTACATTAAGTAGTCCGACTATGAACTTGGCAAGAGTTCTTATTATCTTAGTGAATTTATTGTTTTAACGTCGCCTCATCTCTGGGGTTTATAACGTACGCTCTGATACCACTTCTGTAACACCCCCAGATCCGGGGTCAGGGATCCGGTGGTTACGGTTTCCAATTCTGTCCACAACAATTGAACTTTCCTTAACATAAAATAAATTACGTCTCTATGACCCAACATAACAATATAAAACACACCCGTTATAGTCCCAGAGATGAAATCAGAGTAACAATCAAATTTTTTATTAATCACATTATGAGTTCTTACAATCCAAAAGAATTCAATATAAATACATACTCTTTGCCATCCATTTACATAAGTCATACTAGACCATATTCTTGGTACTGAAAGAATAAATATATCCTACCAATAGCTTCTTCTTCAGCTCTGGTAGTCTCATCGTCCTCGCCCGCGTCGAGTGCGCCTTGTGCGAGTCATCTGGTCTAGCTGTTGTTGTGATATAATAATAAAGCAAGGGTGAGCAATAGCCCACCAACAATAATATATAACTGAACGATAATGTATAACAGTTCAAAAGTATCTTTCAAACCATATGCCATGCATTTACGTAAATGATGCTAGTATAATATGAACGATGAAGTTACAAGGTAACTTAAAGTATTTGTTTATAGAAATATCTGCTACATCAAAAGTAAGCGAGATATTCTCATTGTTATTAAGAAGAGGAACTTGCATGAAAAGGTTGCAATTCCAGTTATGAACACTTTTCCAGCTCTGCCAACAGTAATCATGTTGCAGGAAATAAATAAGTTTGGATGATGAACCGATGATGGAGTATTCACCGCGCCCGCTGTTCCAATCTTGATGATCAGTCGAGATTGTACAGCTCAATTTAGATTTACTACCGGTAGAAGGAAGAACTGACGGCTTTACTTGTATACCGCCTTACTAGCTCTCCCCGGCCAACGGTTGGGCCAAAGGGGATGGACCGGCGCTACTCGGCCTCTTACACGACTCCTAGTTCAAATAGAATTCATGATTCTGAATGTAACGTTCGTCCCCCTTTCCCCAAGTATAATACTAGTTGATAAGACTCCACAAAGTAGTCGTATCTAGTTGGAAAGGAAAATTTACCAATAACTCCCAAGCTATTACTTGGTAACGGATATCAACTTGTTCCAACATCTTACCCCTCGAAAGATGAGAAGGTAAACAATGACTTAATAAGTCAATAGCATCCGAGTTGCGAGTGGAGAGAATACTTTATGACAGGGAAGTCGACAAGATAAATAACATTTTCCAAGTAAGGTTCCCTTATTATTAGAGAGGTAGACTCAAAGAAGAATGATGTCTGAGAACCTTTCTTGATATAAGATTAATAATAATATGACTCCGAGATATTTTCTGTAATAATCGAAGAAGATAAACCTTATCGAGGTTATTCTAAGTATGGAATAAATATTCAGAGAATATTTATTGAATTAAAATATTTTACAGAATATTTAGGAATATGAAAGATATCTTTAATCAGAGTATCTCTCAAATAATTCTTGAAGAAATATCGAGAGAATATTTATTGCATAATTAAATAATCAAATGAATATTCAAAATAATATTCATTAATTAATAAGACCTGAAAGGAATATTTAAAATATTTAAAATAATATTCGATGATTAAATAGAACCCTGGATGAATATTCAAAATAATATTCATAATTGATTAGGAATTTAAATGAATATTGATAAAGTAATATTCATTTAATGAATAATATTCTAAATGAATATCAAGTAATATTCATTTAGTAATTCAAGCTTTAAGGGAATATTCGAGATAAGACTCGATAAATAAATCAAGTTTCAGATGAACATTAAATAATATTCGACAGGTAATTACTATCTTAAATGAATACTTAAATGTAATATTCATTTAATGAATAATATTCTAAATGAATATCCAAATAATATTCATTTAGTAGTCCAACCTTTAGAAGAATATTCGAAATAATAATCGATAAATAATTCGACTCCGAATGAATATTAAAAATATTATTCGTCGAATAGCTACGTTCAAATAATTATTTGAAGTAAGGATCGTTAAAATAAATAATCTCGAACGAATATTCAAATAATATTCGTCGCCCGAATAATGGAAAATATTTACTTAAATATTTTCCTCCGAGGTAATCTCGATATATCAAGAAATATTGACTCCCGGTCTATATTTGATGAATAAGATGTATACGCCCTTCTATGAGGGTCTTACAATAACCGGCTTATAGTTGATACGATAGCTATCTAATTTATAAGCCAATAACAATCAGGGAACAAGCATAATGATATAACTTGAAAGTAGGCATGCATGCTATGGCATATGTATTACAGAAAACATATATATAAATTTATTCAATCACAACAACAGCCTAAAAGAAGGGAATTGAAACTTGCCTGGTAGTCGAGTACGGTAAGGGGTAGTGGTAGCGGGTCCCGGGTCAGCTTGGTGATCTATAAATAGCCAAGGCATTCGGGATTAATCACTTAACATCTTAAAAGTTAAGTTATATTTAAATCGAAACACGTTCTCGAGTTATCTCGTTATACCCCTTTTAGTGGATTCCTTTTATCCTCGATCCGACCCGACATTCGTTCGTTAATACGACATGTCATTGTACTTACACTTGGGACATACTTAAGTCATACAAGTTCTAAAGTCGATCGTTACGAATCAATATTATGCTCCGAGTTTTATCGCCCGTTGTCTAAGTGTTTTACCGAAGTTATAATCAAGCGGGTTTTTAGGGGTTCGTTCGCGATTAACTTTGATTCGAACATTTTTATAAAATCGGAAAACGATCCGTTTCACATGAGGTTTTCTCTCACACCTTCCTTTTTACCTCTAGTATTTAATTACCAAGATTCGCCACTGACTTACGTATTTTATCGGGGTTCAATTTCAGTTACGAACTTTCGTTTACGGATTCGAACTACTTTTAGTAAACCGACCGTAACTCGTAAACCGTAAGTCCGTTTCACGCGTTCTTTATATCAAAAAGAAGCTTATAACATAACCTATCTTATCATGGGAAAATACAACACTGGACAGTGAGTTCATGCTACTGTGATGCACGGTTTTTAAAGATTATCTAAAATTCGGCATTACGACGGCTATGTTTACATGCTTTTCCAAATTTTTATCATCATCAAATCATCCTCCAACAACAACCAATTCAAGACCTAACGTTTCTCATCTATTCTAAGTCATGATATCTCAAGAACAACTCAAATCCAACAAGTATGAAACATCAATAACAACCAATTATGCATACATGGATCTAATCATACTAACACCTCTCCATCATATATCCATCCAAAAAAAATCCATAAACTCAAAGTAGTACTAAGGGTTCTTGAGCTTTATACCTTCCTTGGAGAGTGAATAACACTTGTTAAGCCTTGAATGATCCTTAAGTAGCCTTAGTATACTTGAATCAATCAAAAGAAAACAAGAACACAAAGTTAATACTTAAAAGTTACTATTCATCATCATCTTCTTGAGTTTATATCTCAAGATTGGTATGGAATTTGAAGATGAAATTCATAGGGTATCTTAGTTATGAAATATAGGACTCACCTTAATTTTCTTGAGATTTAACCATGGATGGAAGTTGGATTTCTCCTCTTGAAAAAGAGGGCAGGTCGAATGCAGGTAAATGGAGGGGGAAAGAGTTTGTTTGCATCTTTTACTTGGTTGCTTGTGCTAAATGAATTATTGGGATGAGGTTTTGATAATATCTTGGCCAAAAGTCACTTTAATAAAGTGATTATGTCATGGATGATGTTTAAACAAGTGGACAAGTGGTGTGTCATGTACTAATATATTGTATCATTGGTTTGATTCTTAGTGTGCTAGTTACTCTTGCAAATAGCTTAGTTACTTGATCTCATCCACTTGCACATACTTGCATCTTGGTTCTCTGCTCGTTTCTTTGTCCGTTTATTGCTCAATTCATTGATCGTTCGGACGAATAACTAAGTAGTTTCACCTCTAGGGTTTACCGGGAAATTTCTCGATATTCATAATACCTTCCCCAATCCTTAATATAATCCTCGTGATGACCATGCAGGATATTTAATCTTGATACGAACTTAATCCGTAATCTAGGATTCGTTCGCTTTATTGATTAATCACGTTATAACGTTTTAGCGGTTTCTAGAACGCTTGTTTCACTGCCTCAGTGGTTTCCTACCTTCATTCTTAAATCAAATATTATAACATCCCAAAATATCAAATTCTCAAAGTTAATATCTCAATTCTTGGATTATAATAATATTTAATCCACTGTCCGGTCAAATATTATACCGAGAAAGAATTTGGAATTTCTGAATTCCGATCGTCTCTGCATTCACTTATTTCCTCCGCGTATTACTAATATGACTTCGAAACATCCATATCACGTCCCGTACATAGGGTGGCGTGAAAAGTTTTCCAACTTACAAAATCACTATTCATCCACCAAATTACTATGCACGTACAGGAAATACTATGCACGTACGGGAAACACTATGCACGTATGGGAAGCACTATGCACGTACTCATTTCCCTCCAAGGATCCATTAGCTCCTTCCTGGATGGTAGATTATTCTTATCTAGGTCCTCAACCATCGAATTACTCTATTCTGACAATATACCAATGCATCAGGATCATTGTCCAAAGCAATATCCATTCATTACAATCATTGTCCTTTGAAAGCACCATTCATTAAAGCTGGTGACCTTGTTGTCGGAATCATTGTTCCTCATTTTATCATTACTTAATAAAATGTTTTAATTATATCCAAAATTTGGGGTTCTTACAAGGTAAAATAGCCATGCCTTGGCATTGTCTCTCAAGGAAAAGGGAAATGCTTTCAACTTCACTTGTTCTTCCGTAGCATTGTTTGGTCTCATTGAAGAACATACCATTTCAAATTCTTGAAGATGTCTAAAAGGATCTTCCGTGCCTTCACCTCCAAACTTGGGAAGGAAGGCAATAAGACCACCCTTTAGCTCAAATGGTTGTCCTCCCGGAAATACAATGCACAATGGTAGTTGAACGGAGCTAGGAGAAGCAATCTCCTTGAGTGTACGTTGATTAGGATTTTCCATGACTTGATCAATGTTGTCATCCGGTGATGAGATAGGAATAACAAGGGGAGGACCCTCGTTCAACTCCTCTTCCTCTTCCGAAGGTGAACTAGAAATAAATTGACTTGATGAATCTATATTGGCACTTGAATTCCTTTGATTCCTTCGCAAGAGTCTCTCGGGATTAGAAGAATACGCAAGATCACCTAAACAAGAAGATCGAGTCATACATAGCAAAAATTTCTTAAAATAAAGGGGAAAAGATAAATATGCACAATGAAACTAAAAATATTAACAATTTTATATGCGCACTAATATTGAACTAAACTAGCTCCCCGGCAGCGGCGCCAATTTGAAGGTAGTGTTTTTCGTAAGTTCGTCCACAGGGAAGGACTATCAATATTGATTTCAAGTAGATTATCTCTTATAATTTAGAAGTATGAACAAGGGGGGTTTTGATTTGGTTGTGGTGTTTTATCAAACACCTTGCATATAATAAATAAATTGCTACAAAAATACAACTAAGTTAATGGCAACTATCCAAATTTACCAACACAATGAGTAAATGAGCAAGATAAGAGATATACTTGACCCAAGGATATAGAAAATCAAGCACTTCAACCCAACAAGCAAAATATATCCAACTCTACCTAACCAAGATAATTGGTGAAGCACACAATCACTTATTTCTCTTCTAAAAACACTAATTTAGTGAAGCACATAAATTAGCTCTCTTGATAATAGCTACCAAAAATGAAGCACTACTAGTATAACTAAATCAAGGAATTAAACAAAGAGAGGCTAGGACAAACCCAAGGATGAGAAGCTCAACCTAGGTATTTGTACTTGAATCTTGAAGTTTAGGCACGCCAAACCTTGTGCTACTACAATGAATGTACTAACAATTACGGATTAGCACAAACAATTAGCAATTGAAATTACAAGAAGAGCAAGATGAAGCAACTTACAAATCTCCAAGCAAAATCATAAACAATACAACACAAGTATTCAAGATAGAGTGAAATAGATCTTACTTAAATTGAATGGGTTTAGTACAAGAGATGCTTCCTTGAGCCAAATATATGGAGTTAGTTACTCATAATCAATGCTAGATTATGAGTAATAAGTGTTTTTATCTCTACTTGACTAAACTTAATTTTATCCTTGAAGAGGCTAGGTTGAAGATGAAGAAGTTAGATGTTAGGTTAAGATATGTTATGTTATGTTTACATCTCTTTTAATACACAGCAGGTCCTGTACGGCCTGTTGAACGGCCGTTCAGCTGCCCGTACAGAAAATCTGCTCATTTGAAGGGCCTGTCGAACGGCCGTACAGTAGTCCGTACAAATAAAATCTTCAATATAATGCATTAAACACCTCCCGGCATCGCGAGCATGCATCTTCTAACTTCTCTCTTGAATAATCTTCGCTTTCAAGCCCAAAATAATCCATCTTTTCAACAATTAAGCATGAGGCACTGAAAGATGAGAAACATAATTAATATCGATTAAACTACATTCGAAACGAACAAAAATGCAAGAGAATAAAAGACAAACCGTGTATAAAATACACATTATCAGTCATCCATGTGACCTGCGGAATTACTTCCACTTCTATGACTCCAGCTTCGGGAATACTTGGTATTTCTTGAACTTGTAGAGGAACCGTTCCTAGCAGCATAGCATCCTTCTGAGATCCCAACTTTGCTAAAATATCTGCACTGTAATTTTCATCCCGAGGGATACACTCCAATCTCACTTCACGAAACTTTTGAATCAAACGCTGCGCACATTTCATGTAAAGCTCTGTCCTTGGACCTCTACACTGGAATCTGCCTTTGATTTGTCTGACTACCAGCTCAGAATCACTTGACACAATCAAATTGATAGCTTTCATCTCCAAAGCCATTTTCAACCCATTGATCAAAGCTTCATACTCCGCATCGTTATTGGTTGCCTCAAACTTAAAGTGGATAGCACTCATAAGTTGATTTCCCTCAGGAGTGACCAAGACTATTCCTGCACCAGCTCCTCCACTATTCACAGCTCCATCTACATGAAACCTCCACCAAGATTGAGGAACTTCCTCAAGAGGGCGCGCCTTCTCTGGAGGAATTCTAGGTTCCACCAATACAAGTGACTTTTCCTCGGTCTCTGAATCAAATTCCAGGATTAAATCAGCTAAAGCTTGTCCATTGATGGCGGTCCTCGGGGTGTACCCCAAGTCAAATTGTCCCAGTTAGATTGCCCATTTTAACATCCTTCCAGAAGCTTCTGGCTTATGGAGAATTACTCTTAATGGATAGGCCGTGTGGACTTCAATTTTATGAGCTTGAAAATAAGGACGAAGTTTTCTTGCTGCCAAGATCAAAGCGTAAACCAGTTTTTCCATGCTAGTGTATCGAGTTTCTGCATCATGCAACCGTTTGCTCATATAGTAAACTGGAGGCTGATGATCAATCTCCTCCGTTATCAAGACCGCACTGATAGAATATTCTGAAACCGCCAAATATAGTATCAAGGTTTCTCCCTCCACAGGCTTGGCCAGGAGTAGAAGATTTCCCAATTGCTCTTTGATTTTCTGAAAAGTTTCTTCACACTCAGAAGTCCATACAAAATTTTTGGCTGCTCCTTTGATGGCCTTGAAGAACTCTCTACATGTATCCGAGGATTTTGACACAAAGCGATTTAGTGCCGCTATCCTTCCAGCCAAACTCTGAACCTACTTTACATTAGATGGGGATTTCATGTCTAACAAAGCCTTAATCTTTGCCGGATTAGCTTCAATTCCATGATGATTGACAATAAAACCCAAAAACTTCCCTGATTCCACTCCAAAAACACATTTTTGAGGGTTTTACTTCATCCTGAATTTTCTCAAAATCTCAAACATCTCCTCCAAGTGCTTTATGTGATCTTCTGCCCTCATGGATTGGACAAGCATGTCATCCACATATACCTCCATGGTCTTCCCAATCAAATCTTTAAACATCATGTTTACCAACCTCTGATAGGTTGCCCCAGCATTAATCAATCCGAATGGCATTCCAATGTAATAGTACAAACCCCTATCTGTGATGAAAGAGGTATGTTCTTGATCTGGTTCATACATAGGAATTTGATTGTAGCCTGAGTAAGCATCCATGAAACTCAAAAGAGCGTGGCCAGCCATGGCATCCACCAACTGATCAATCCGGGGAAGAGGAAAACTATCTTTAGAGCAAGCCTTATTCAAATCCGTGAAATCCACGCAAGTTCTCCATTTTACGTTAGGCTTCTTAACAAGAACTGGATTAGCCAACCAATTTGGATAATATGACTCTTTGATCAAACCCACATTTAGTAACCTATCCACCTCTTCCTTCATTTCTATGGCTCTCTCTCCACTCACAGGTCGACTGTTCTGACGGATTCCTTTCTTAGTGGGATCTATGTTCAAATGATGACACATAACCTTTGGATTAATTCCCACTATATCAGCATGACTCCAAGCAAAAACATCCAGATTATTCAAAAGAAAGTTGGTGAGCATCCCTCTCAACTTGGAATTCAACAGAGAGCCAATTTTCAAAACCTTACTTGAATCCCTCTCATCTACCAAAATTGAAATTGTATCCTCTGCAGGACCAGTCTTCTCAACCGGATATGGTGTTCTCGAATTAAGATCGAAATCAAAGCTCCGAGGATCTTCAATGGGTACTTCACCATTGGAGGGCACATCCTCTTTAAAAGAGAAGTCTTCCTCAACAAGGGTATGCAGCAAGCCTTCAAGCAACATTCGCCTACCTTCAATTTGCTCACCGCTAAGATTAATAGAGATAACATCCTCCAAATCTTCCTCAATTTCTTCCAAAATCCCTTCCTGGAGATCGCCAAGAACTGAGGTGTCCACCTCAAGGCGCGCCCTGTATGGAGGTGCCTCCTCTTCTGGTTCTTGGACAAGATAATGAACTTTTACTTCTCCCGGGGTAATGCTCATGACTCCTGAATTACATTCACTCAGGGCGCGCCCTCCATCTTGTTGTCTCCTAAACCCTTTGATTGCCTTGTGATAACAATCTCTGGAATCATGTTGAGATCCTCTTACAGTCCCCACACCATTAGGTGTTGGAAATTTCATTGCAAGATAGTAGATGGAGGTCACAACTTTCATTTACTTCAGCAAGGGGCGTCCTACCAAAGCATTATGTGACGATTCCACTTTCAAAATCATAAAATCCATCATTTGAGTCACATAAAGAGCTCCTTCCCCAAGAGTTACCGGTAGCTTAATAGCCCCCATGACTTTCACAGATTCACCTGAGAAACCATAAATCCAACCATTGTCTTGAATCATATCCTTATCTAGAAGCCCCAGCTTCTTGTAAGTGCTATAATATAAAATATTCACAGAGCTTCCATTATCCACAAAAACCCGATGTACATTCTTGGATCCGATCTGGATTGCCACCACCAAGGCATCATTTATGTGGATGGTGCACCCATCTAGCTTCTTCCTCCGTGAAAATAATATTTGCACATTCTCCTCTGAACAATTTGGGCGGCCTTAACTCCAAACTATTCACGTTTGTGAGAGGTCTGTACCTTGCCTCTCTAGCATACCTCTCCATAGCATGATTGCTATCACCGCCCATGTGATGTCCTCCAAAGATAGCGTGAATACTTCCTTCCTTGATGAACTTTTTCTCTTCGGGCTTGCTATCTCCATGGAGGGCACGTCCTCCATCTTTCCTGTCAGGATTCTCCTTGTGTTTCTTCACCTCTCTGACAATCCACTCTGTCAAGTATCCTTCCTTGATCAAATCCTCAATTTCCTCCCTGATCTGACGACATTCATGAGTGTTATGCCCCGAAGACTCATGGAATTCACAATATTTCTTTTTATCTTTGCTCTGCCAGGAAGATAGAGGCTCTGGCCTCCTGAAGAACCCTTTGTTCTTATTTACTTCAAAGATGTGTTCAATGGAAGCTGCTAAAGGAGTATAATTACCCGGCCTTTGATCGTAAATGTAT
Source organism: Saposhnikovia divaricata (assembly GCA_036435485.1). Lineage (NCBI taxonomy): Eukaryota > Viridiplantae > Streptophyta > Magnoliopsida > Apiales > Apiaceae > Saposhnikovia > Saposhnikovia divaricata. The sequence goes on along the minus strand of CM071599.1, from coordinate 131,923,624 downwards.
GTATCTGGAGGACTCCAATTCCTTCCAACTTCAGCTAAATTCACTCGATTAGCACCAATCCCTGTACGACGTGTAGCACTAAGGGACCTGTCCTTCCTCTTATTAGTCTTTCCCTTAGAGCCACTCTGAGCATCTGACTTTCGATTATCCGCCAAGGATTGTTCTATGATCTTGAAAGACTCAGCTTGTGCAAACACATCAGCTAGGGTTGGTGGATCCCGCCCTTGAAGATGCTTCCAGTAATCAGTCCCTACTGATAATCCAGCTATTAAGAAACTCTTGAGCATTTCATCTGTTGCACCTCTCACCATAGTAGATTCCGAGTTGAATCTCTTGAAATAGGATTGTAAACTCTCTCCTTCCCTTTGCTTGATATTGGCCAAGGTTGTGACTGAAGGAGCATATTTCATTGCAACCTGGAACTTAGTCAAAAACAAATTCCTCATCACCTGCCAAGACGTAATTACTCCTGGACCGAGTTTCTGAAACCATTGTTGAGCACTCTCCCTGAAAGTTGCTACCAACAATCGACATCTAGCCAATTTCATCACCTGATAGACGTCCATCTCGATATCAAAGCGTCCAAGGAATTCCACAGGGTCTGCATTTCCATGAAAGCGCAAATCATTCGTCATGGATATATACCAAGCAGGGAGCTGTGCCTCTCTGAATTCAGTCAAGAATGGAGATGATGTTTGCGCAATAGCAGATATTCTTCCTCCATCCAGGTGGGCAAGGAGTTTCTTCAAATCATCCACATTGAAGTTCCCACTCCGGGAATATTCTGAATGTTTGGTTGTGTCACAGTCTGTGTACCCCCTGGGGGTGGAGGTGGAGCTGTTGTCTGAGCACCTCCCTGGACCCCCGCTAGAGGTTGAATCACAATATCCCCTTGGGTTTGAGTTTGAGTTTGTTGATCGTGAGGGTTTCCATGAGATTGTGGATTTTTTTGAAGACCTCCTTGATGCTGTTCCCTCGAGTGAGGACGCGTCCTTGACCTGGATTCAGTAGAGGTGCCTGAGGGGATTTGGTGGATACGAGGTGACCCGCCACCATTCTTCTATCATCGTCCTCACGATTTCCTCTTTTTCTAGTATTGCCATAATGAGGAGTTTGTTCAGATTCAAGGGGCCACGACCTGTTGTTAATAGGGGCGCACGCTGTGAATCATTACAATGAGGAAGGGCTTGCTCATGTCCAAGGGGCCTTGACCTGTAATCAGGGGGCACGCGCTGTGGATCACGGGGCCTCAATTCCAAACGCTTCTTGTTTTCTTGATTCTTCTTCTGATGCTCAAGGAGTACCATCCTTAGGTCATCATCATTGAGCCTTATTCCAAGGCTTTCCTTCAAATTCGCAAAATCACACTTCTCACTTGCCATCCTTTCTTCATCTTGCTGAATCTCACTAGGGGTGCGCCTAGATCGGTGTGGGTGAGGGAGAGGGCGCGCCCTCTCTTGAGGAATGTTCAATAATAGGATTAGAGTATTCTAACCTTCGAGGAGTGATCAGCTGAAACCTCTTCTCCTGCATTTCGCTACTTCTTTGAGAACTTTCCTCAACCTGGAGGGCTTTCCCTGTTCGGCGATGATTTCGTGGGATACTCCGAGATTTTCTCCTTGATTCTTGCTCTTCCTCCACAAAACCCAATCTTGCACCGAAACTATTTATGGCATCTTGTACAATATACAACTGCTTCATTAATGCCAAATTGCTGATAAGAACGGGCGGCTGTCCGTCGGTGGTGGCAGGAGTTCCATGATGTCGTGGAGGAGCAGTAACATTCTTCGGAACATAAGCTTCATGATGAGCTTGGTTACCCCCCAAGCTATCTTCAGAATCGTAACCATCTTCTTCTCGAGAACCTCTGCCTTGATTGTGAGACATCTTTTCCTCCTAAGATGCAGATCTTGATTGACTGCCCCCTTCTAGCGCCAATTTATTGATGGAGGAATTTGGGAACAACAAAATTCGAGGTAAGTCGCCGGAAACAAGATCTACAGCGGTGGTTTGCCGAAAAGAGTGGTGGTGTATGGTGGCTGTTTGTGATTGGTGGCTGAGATTGATAGGGTTAGTGACAGCTATTTCAGAGCTCTCGACTTTCAACCCCTCAATCGGCCTACGTACCCTGGAATTTATAGGGATCAAGCCATATGTAGTTCTTGGAGAACAAGAAACCCAGGTGGGCTTGGATAATGGACCAACCTCCGGAATGTTCTACTATGAGGCCTAACCACAAAGGCCTTAGGCTTATCCATGTAATAATGAGATGATTATAGAGTAAATGTGAAGGGATACCAATAAGGAGGTACCAAGTGCAAAAGGTGTCTCAATAAAGAGATGAAGGTGGAAGTAAATACCAGAAGTAAATAAGAATCAGATAATAAGAAGGATGTGATTGATAAAGAAAAGATGGGGAAAATAACTCTGGAATGTGAAGCAAGGAATGTTATGAATGGATTAATAAATGGGTTTTTCGATGAATTCTCGGGATGACAACCTGATAGTGTTGATATTATAGATATGAAAAAGCTAGTAGCATGACATGGAATGTCAGTAACGATGGTGTCAAGCGAGAAACTAAGATTTAACCTGAAAGGTTAAAGGAATTTTTTGAAGTGAGTGTTGCTAAGGTTGAACCGGAGTATAGGTCCATAGAATAGTGGACAAAGCAGCAAGATATGTTGACACGTGAGATTGCGATCAAATAGTATTGGATATAATTATGATTAATTTCTTCCTTAATGAACCTCTATAGTTCAGAGGTAACTTCTGTGTATGATATTTTACAATCATGAAAACTTTCTGTAATCTTTTAGAATTCTCTTCTTTTCTTCTCTCGTATTCATCTCCTTTATGAATTGAGAAGAACAACCCTTTAAGGAGGGGAGGTACTGCTACGTGACTATCTGTCTACGTGACAGAAGTCTAAGTGGAATACCATAATTTGTTTAATTACTTGTCAAGTACTAAAGGCCGGCCCCCTTCTGTACTAACTATGCAATAGAACAAATCTTCAATTCATCATAGTGATCTCTCAATAAATCTTTCCACTTCTCTATATTGATCGAGATTGCGAAGATTAAAGCAATCAGGAAATACACAGTGCGAGCGAGGTTGTCTCCGAATTCGCAGCCCGATACGGATACCAAAGCCACTGCGGGTATCAATAAGAACAATAAGGATAAGACTGAGTAAGAGCATAACCCGAATAATGTGTTGTATAAAAAGTAGCAAAGTTGATGGAAAAAGGATGAAGTGCGTAGTGTAGCACCAGTAGATGTGCTGAGAAAGGGCAGAACGACTAAGAGTTGATCCGGAAGCTGAAAGGTGAAACGACAGACAAACAACTATTTGCTTCCTACCAAATTCAGGGACGGAATCCTTTTAAGGAGGGGAGATTGTAAGAACCCCAAATTTTGGATATAATTAAAACTTTTTATTATGTAACGATTGATATAATGAATGAAAGGAAAAGATTGGATTCAAATGTTTATATGCCATGAAGAATACTATTGGTTGACACTTTAGATAAGAATTATCTATCTCCTAGGGAATTGAGATTTAATAATTCTAAAGGAAAAAGATTATTCTTATGTCATCCAAATCGATATCTGTTATTGGGCCAGTGGGTCCGTAAAAAGGTTAAGGAACGATCGAAAGAGATTAGGGACAAATGTACAACCCTAAGAGGATGAGTAAAGAAAAATGGATGAATAGTGATTTTGATGGATTAAGAATATTATGAGACGACACTATATAGAAGTATTCGGAACGGATTTCCGAGTTCGTATTAGTGATCCAGGGAGAAAATAAGTGTATGCAAAAGCTGTCGGATTCTGAAAAATAGCACTTTTATTTTCCCCGAGATTTCCCTGGACACTGAAAGACTTAAGGAATTATTAAAAGGATTTAAGGAATATGGATTCAAGAATTATTAAAGAGGATGGAGTATGATAGTATTAATATTAAGAAGGTTTTCGGTAAAACCCTAACTAGAAATGAATGAGTTATTTCCTCGAACGATCAATGAATTGAGCAATAAACAGACACAGAATCAAGCAGAGGAAGCAAGATACATGCATGTGCAAGTGATAAATATCTAGTAACTAGCAAGGAACTAGATCAATTAGAATACAACCAAGTACTTAGCATACAAACCACTTGGTTAGCCTTAAACCACCAAGATATCAACACTTGTCTTGCCAAAATACCTCATTGCATGCATCATCACTTTAATAAATTAAGTCAAGATGAGATATTGTCCAAGCCAAGCCACTTTATGCATTATTTTCAAGCAACCAAGCAAAGAAACACCAAGCTCTCTCCATTCATATTCCATTCGGCCTTTTGGCTAATTCAAGAACCCAAAACCCACTTCCAACCATCATTTGATCTTGTAATTTTTAAGGTGAGTCCTATATTTCACAAAACTAGTCTCCTAAAAATTTCAAGTTCAAATTCCTTAGTTTACATTTTCAAAAAAATCATATACAAGGAGGGTGAATAGTGTTCTTCAAGAACTAATCTTGTTTTTCTTTGATTTTTATGGTTGATTTAGCTAGCTTAAGGCCACTCAAGGTCATACAAAGCTTAGTAAGGCTAGAACATGCTTCAAGGAAGGTAGACCTCTTGAAACCCTAGCATTTGATTTGAGATTTATATATGTTTTTGATGGGTTTAGCTTTGTATGATTATAGTGGTGATTATAAGCATGATTATGTAGTTAGTTATGTGATTTAAGAAGCATGATAATTATGATAGTAAAGTAGATGTTCTTGGATAGATTAGGGATGATAAATATGTGTATGAGTTGTATTGATCCCCGGTGTGGCTTGGTTGTGCTGTTGTGATTTTTAAAACGTTCGATATATAGCCGTCGTAATGCCGAATTTTTGTTAACACTTAGAAACCGAGCATGACAGTAAATATAATTTCCTGACCTTGGTAATTTTATGACATGTCCTTGTAGATCTCGAGCCATAGATCGTTTTGGCGAGAGAATCGAAACATTCCGACTTACGGTTTAGGAGTTATGGTCAAATTACGAAAAGTAGTTCGAAACCGTAAACTAGAATTCGTAACTGAAATTGAACCCTCGTAAAATACGTAAGTCAGTGGCGAATCTTGGTAATTAAATACTAGAGGTAAAAAGGAAGGTGTGAGAGAAAACCTCATGAGAAACGGTGCGTTTTCCGATTTTATAAAAATGTTGGAATCGAAGTTAAACGCGAACGAACCCCTAAAAACCCGCTTGGTTATAACTTTGGTAAAACACTTAGAAAACGAACGATAAAACTCGAAGTATAATCTCATTTCGTAATCGATCGACTTTAGAACTTATACGACTTAAGTATATACCGAGTGTGGGTACGATGACATGTCGTAATAACGAACAAATGTCGGATCGTATCAGTAATAAAAAGAGTTACACTAAAAGGTGTATAACGAGATAATTCGAAAACGTGTTTCGATTTAAGTGAAGTTATACTTAGACTTTTAAAACGTGTTAAGTGGTTAATCTCGAATGTTCTGATTCTTTATAGATCATCGAGCAGACCCAGGACACGCTATCTCCACCCACACCCGAGTACTAGGCAAGTTTCCAATACCTTGGAACTGTTGTTGTGATAATATGTATATCTGTTGTTTCTAATACATATGCCATAGCATGCATGCCTATTGTCAAATTATAATATGATACTTGTTCCCTGAATTGATATTGACTTATAGACAAGATACGGATTATCAGTTATAAGCCGAATTGTTTTGGTAAGACCCTTAGCGAAGGGCATACGATATTCATTTTTAGATATAGACCGGGAGTCGATATTTTGAGAAATATAGATAGTCGTGGAAACCCGGAGGGATTCCAACGGCAGATTATTATTTATTTTGAGGAATGTCCTTATTAAACATTATTTATATTTACATAAAGTATTAATTACTTGGAAATCTTTCGAAGAATGTTATTTGAGTATTATCTCAGTCGAGAAATAATAGGTGAATATTATTTTTGAATATTCACTTAGAGTTTGATTATTTAATGAGTAATTACTTTGATATTCATTAGAATGTTATTTATTAAATGAATATTACTTTCGAATATTCATTTAAGGTTTATATACTTGATGAATATTATTTTAAAATATTCATTGGAAGTTCTATTTACTTAAAGAATATTATTTCGATTATTCCTTTAAAGTTTTGATTACTAAAGGAATATTATTTGGATATTCATTTAGAAGATTATTTATTAAATGAATATTATTTTCAAATATTCATTAAAGTTTGACTCATTTATTGAATATTATTTTAAATACTTATTGGAGTCTAATTATTAATGAATATTATTTTTAATATTCATTTAAGGAGTGATTTATTTAGTAAATAATTCTATATATTCATTCGAGGATTACTTACGAGCAATATTATGATTTAATAATATTCCGTAATTATTATTGAGTTAATAAATATTCTTGGAATATTTATTTAATTCTTTTAAATTCTTTTAAAAATGATTTATATTATTTGGAGATTATCTTTCACCTCCAGATATTATGTAAAATATTCTTTTATTCATTAAATACTTCCGACTCAATAAATATTCTATAAATATTTATTCAATACTTGGAAACAACTTCAATGTTGTTTATTCTTCTTCAAATATTATCTTCGACCTTCGATCATTCTGAAAATTCTTCAGAGTCATACAATTAATATTATATTAAGAAAGGTCCTCAAGATTCCATTCTTCATTCGAATCTATCTCTTAAATTATAAGGGAACCTTACTTGAGAAAGGTTATTTATCTTGTTGACTTCCCGGTCATAATTTATCCTTTTCACTCGCAACTTGGTTGCTATGGACTCATTAAGTCTGTGTGTACCTTCTCATCATTCGAGGGGTAAAATTGTCGGAACAAGTTGATATCCATTAACAAGCAAAAGCTTGTGAAATGTTGGTGAATTTTTCCTTTCCAACTAGATACGACTACTTTGTGGAGTCTTATCAACAAGTATTTCACTTGGGGAAGGGAGGACAAACTCTGCGTTTCAATGCCGTGGATTTATTCGAACTAGGAGTCGTGTGTAAGAGGCCAAGTCGCGCGGTCCATTACAAGGCCTAACTATTGGTTAGGGAGTTACTATTAAAGGCAATCTACAAGTGGAGCCGTCAGTTCTTCCTTCTACCGGTAGTAAACTATATTGGGCTGTACCATCCCCGACTGATCATCAGAGAGTGGGACAGCTGGCGGGTGATAACTCCAGTATTGGTTTATCTCCCAAATTGGGAATTCCCCGCAACACGTATCGAAGAGACTTCTTTCAGGTTGACGGTGTCTTCCGCAACACGTATCGAAGAGACTTCTTTCAGGTTGTAGGACTTCGAAAAATGCTAATAACTGGAATTGCAATATTTTCTTGCAAGTTCCTCTGTATATGATAAATGATAATATCTTGCTTATTTGACTTAGCAGATATTTCCACAAAATAAATACTTTAAGTTACCTTGTAACTTCACCGTTCATATTATACTGGCATCATTTCCGTAAATGCATGACATATGGTTTGAAAGATACTTTTGAACTGTTATTTATTATCATTCAGTTAAATATTATTGTTGGTGGGCTATTGCTCACCCTTACTTTATTATTATATCACAACAACAGCTAGACCAGATGACTCGCACAAGGCGCACTCGATGCTGGCGAGGACGATGAGACTACCAGAGCCGAAGAGAAAGCTATTGGTAGGATAGATTCATTCTTTCAGTACCAAATATATGGTCTAGTATGACTTATGCAAATAGATGGCAAAGAGTATGTATTCACATTGTAATTCTTTTGGATTGTAAGAACTCATAATGTGATTAATAAAATTTGATTGTTACTCTGATTTCATCTCTGGGACTATAACGGGTGTGTTTTATATTGTTGTGTTGGGTCATAAAGATGTAATTTATTTTATGTTAAAGTCAGTTCAAGTATTGTGGACAGTAATGGAGACCGTAATGACCGGATCCCGGACCCTGGATCTGGGGGTGTTACAATCCAAGATCTCAAGACTTCACGGATAAGGAAACTTCCCCCGTCGAGGACTAGTCCTTTCCGCTACCAGCTATTTCTTGATTTCAAGGATGCAGGTATAGCCATGGTTTACCTCAAGTGCAGAACGCATCCCTGTCCCCCGAATGAGAAGCACCCACCAGATAGCAGGACAGGTGATCCAGAGCTTTTGGGCGAAAAGTGCAGGATTACTCCGAAGTTTCCCAATGAGAGCGCGCCCATTGAATACAGGAACAGAGTTCCCAAAGCACACACTAAAAAGTTCCCATCTTTTCACCTTAGGGTGCGCCCTTAGTGTTTAAGAAGAGTCCTTATATCCAGGCAAACCCCTGGAGGCCTTCTGCGATGGACATCCCCTCCTGAGATACGACATGAGGGAATTCTTCAATAAATCATGTAAACCAGCTCGAATAGAAATCTTCATCATGAATTTATCTTTTAGGGCGCGCCCTCTCTATAAGGAAAGTGAGGGTGCGGCCTGCTTCCTCCAATTTATGTCAAAACCCTAATTTATCCTAGAATTTCCAAATTGAACCCGTTATCGACCCGAATCCTTCTTGAAAATACCCAAATCGAATTTTGGCTATAACAGATACTATTATCAACCAACCTATTGGAGTGTTGGGTAGTCTAATAGGTGTTGGAAGTGAGTTCTGCCATTCTGGACGTAAGACCCCGTAGATAACTAGATATATGAAAAGAACTACGAGCCATTGGTCTAACTTAAATGGTTAACAAGCATTCGTTGTTATTTATCAAATTTAACTCAAGAAAATAATTAAATCGATTAATGCAACTCATGTAAGCAAGATCTATTAACATAAAAAAATATCTTCCAGTGAAGAAGTCAAAATCCCATGAATTTGATTGAGGAATATTTTTGTAACATGCTAGTCTCACGTTGAGGCATATGAAATAATTTTTTTTGAATAGTTGCTTATATGTCTTATAGGTATGTTATAATAAATTTCGAAATGAGCAAGAATCGACGATAAGAGATAATATATTCATGATTATTTGACATATTTAGGATTATGAAATCATCACAAAAACATATCCTCCCCAACAACTTAGAATTAGGGGTAACACTCCTAGTCTTTAGAATTCTTTTACGGTCTTACCACATGTATCATTTTTGATAACTCCAGGACCCGATCTAGTGCCTCCTCCGCCGTTCCCGCGCCCGGTATGAGGTGAAGCTGGTGGTTGGGCGTCTGCAAAACAACACCGGAGGGGGGTTTTAGCCCCGCGGCGCCTCCGACGTGAGAATAAGTGATGGCTTTGGAGAGTAAATGATAAGGACTAGAGTATCTAATTATGGAGGGTGTGTGTATATGAGTGTGTATGTAAAAGAGAATGTAACCCCTTCACCTTTTTCTCCTTGTCTATTTATAGGCCAAGGATTAGGGTTTAGGGGTTGGTACCTGCAATCATGAGCGTCGGATCCTAGGTAGGTGGGACACTTGTCCTTCGCTGATAATTCCCACCTGTCCAGGTAATATCTGTGGCGGCGTGTGCCCTGGGCGTGTCAGCACGTGGTCTGATGGGGACATGATTGTGCCAATACTAGGATTCCCTTATCTGTCGCTGTCATGTAGGACCCTAGTCATGACTCGTGTCTCCCGTGCTCTTACGCTCCCTGTGGCTGGGTTGCCCACTAGACTGGCTCGGGCCCAGTCCGGGCTACCTATGGGCCGGACTCATGGTACCTTGGGCCGAGTCCAGTTGGGATTGGTTATGGCCTATCATTTGCCCCCCACTCCCTTATGCGGATTTTCCGTATAGGGGAGTGAGAGTTCAGGAGTAGCAGTGGAGATGTTTTCTTAGTCGATCGTTTGTGATAGAGAATTTTTGGTTGAATGTTGCCTCCTAGTCCGAATTATTTTTAAGTGGAGACAATTCGGATTGAAGTAGTTTGAAGAAAAAGTTTTTCGGTTGAATGTTGCCTCCTAATCCGAATTGTTTTTAAGTTGAGACAATTCGGATTGAAGTAGGTTGAAGAAAAAGTTTTTTGGTTGAATGTTGCCTCCTAATCCGAATTGTTTCTAAGTGGAGACAATTCGGATTGAAGTAGCTTGAAGTAAAAGTTTTTTGGTTGAATGTTGCCTCCTAATCCGAATTGCTTTTAGGTTGAGACAATTCGGATTGAAGTAGCTTATATAAAGAAGCAGCTCGGATTGGAGTGTACCGCAGCAATTCAAGCGTATTTGTGGGTTTTTTGATCTATCCATTTCAAAATCACCTCACTCCATTTTTCCTAAAAAGACGTGCGACAAGTGCGTGTCATTAAAGCGGTTGTCTTTCCACCCTTTTTAATTATTCCCCAGCCTATCAGAACGTGCCGCGTGGCCCACTCTGCCGTTTCCTTTCAGAAGTTATATATAACTCCTTTTGAGTTGCAATTGTACTTCCATTCTTATAAACCAAAAAGGCGAAAACCCCCTTTCTTCTCTTTATCAGACTTTGTGCTCTCTTCACCAGAACCCATCACCCCTGGGCATCGTTTTCTATTCTCTTTGATCTCTGTTTGGTCCTCTTGGGAAAGCTTTTATTTGTAAGTGTTCTCCTCTTTTCCTTTGTCTTTGTTATTTTCCTTCCTTTTGCATGTATCCGTGACCCGTCCCTTTTTCACTTGCGACTGTTCATCTTCTTGATTTTGTGCTCTTCATGTACTCCTTGGCTTCTTGTTATTGAGTGTGAGTTTACAATGTCTTTTGTTGACGATTCGATTTTGTTTGCCCACCTTTTCATAATTGAGGTTTTTTGTGTTCCTGTTAGATCTGGGTTAAGGGGTTTTTTACTTGTTACTCTCTGCGTTCTTGGTTTTTGTACCTGTATGTGGGCGTGTATGTATGTGTTTAGATCTTGGTAGGATGTGTTTGCCCTTTGTATCGTGTTTTTAGGTTTCATGTATGTGCCTAGTCCGGACTGGGTTTTCTGTTTGATGCGGGACGGTTCACTAGATCCGGACTAGGCGTATAATGTGTTTTGGACTATATATAGGGATAGAATCACGCTAACCCGGACTAGATTGACTTGTTAGAGTAAATCCTTGCCCGGATTAGGTGTAATAAAATATTGTAGAACGAAAATTTGTAGATAAATTTGTAATAGGGTTAAAAGAAAAAAAGACTTAACTTTGGTAATTTCCTCAGGTTTTATGGTTCGTTACAAAAGCCGGGCAAGGAAATCGAAGCCTCCTTCGGATATTTTGGTTATTAGCTCTGACAGTAGCACCGGTAGCACTAGTTCTGTAAATCAACCTTCTCCACTATTAGATTTAGAGTGGTGTCTGATGGCCAGGAAGAGGAAAAGTGGCAAACCAGTACTGTCCCAGCTCTGCATTAAGGATCGGGGTCCCGGGCAGGCCTGTATGACTCCCGATGGATTCTGGGTAGACAGCAAGTACTTTTTTGTTCGGAAGTATGAGGTGGAAGAGGCTCTCTTTTACAAAGACCTTAGCTTCCAATCTAAACATAGGCAACCATGCGGGGTGCCCGGCCCCTACGACAAAGCCCGTTTAGATGCGACCTTTTCCGGGACTGTGGTGAGTGAGGCCCCCTATCCCCTATCTCCGATCTATGCTGAATATTCTAAGTCCGATATGGACGATGCAATCCGGTCCGTGTTCCATCTTGGGCCTAAAATTGAGTGGAGGTGGCCCCGGCATGGCGAGAGGATTTACCACAGACCGGGAGATGGTTATATAGGAGTCTGGCTCGAACATCTCCGATCTGGTTGGAATCCGGAGTGCCATATCTTTATCAAACACCTCTGTAAGTATGAATACGAGATACCCCTGATGCAATTAACTCCCAACGCCGTGAAATGGATATCCTGGTTTCTGGCTGCCTATAATCAGAGTGGTTTCTTTCCTAGCTTCAAGTTGTTCTATAGTATTTTCACTCTTATCCATTCGAGCAAAAATCCCTTCTATGAGTTTAGGTTCCGGGGTGATGAGTGTGGCTATTCGTCCGGGTCCGCCAAGCCGGTCATCCACCAATCTTCTTTGAAGGGTTGGAACCGGGAATGGATCTATTTAAAAGGTGTAGACCTTGAGTTTATGCCCCTCTTTGTTGAGCGTGTAAAGAATATTCCCGCGAAAGAGACATTTGAATTCGATGAAACTGCCTTCGATAAAATGCACCGGTTCTGTGAGTGTGTCGGGTATCAAATGACCCGGGATACTTTCATGGACCACGAGAAAATGTATCACCTTGGATGTAAGTTGTTCCCTTTCATTATTTCGTACTATTTTTGTTTTGTGTACTGACTCTATTTTCATTTGCTTCCTTCGGGTTTGCCTTTCTACGAGCCCAGACTAGTCGAAAGAATGTCTAAGAGCGACGCTACAAAAGCTCTTGCCTCCAAGCTGAAAAAGATAATTGGTATTCACCAAACCAAGGTCCCTAGCAATCGAGTTCCCACCGATTCTGAAACCGGTACTGGTGGTGGTTCTAATATTCCCAAGGAAGTGGGTGGCGAGTCTGTGGTCCAGGGTACAGTGGGCGGTCAATCTCCACAAGACCAGGCCCAAACTCATTCACCTTCTGCTAAAAGAGCGAGGTTATTCCAAGCAGATGACGATTTTGAGCCTGGATCGCTTCAAGGTGTGAATATTGAGGCTGTTCCTTCTGCAGGCACGGATGCCACCCCGCCAGGAGAAGCTGGGCCTAGCAAGAAAAAGGGGTTCAAAGTCGGTAACTTTAGCATAAGGCAGATAGCTGAAATGGCTGGATCTATTGCTGAGGAAAAAGACTGGAGAGTCATGGAGCGGCTTTCCAAGACCGACATTATGAAGAGGACCTTTGTTACTTGGGCTCAGGTAACTTGTTTTGCTACTTGAACTACTTCCACTTCCTGCTGTAAATTTTTACTAATCTTTGATATGTTACCCAGTCCGGGATCATGCTTGCCGGAGCTGCGGCCAATGCCCATGTTGAGGAGGAAAAGATCCAAGAGTTGGCTGAGAAGCTAGATGCTGCAAAGAAAGAGTGCACCGAAAAGGATTCAAAGATTACTGATCTAGAGCGGTCTTTGGCTGAGAGCTCCAGGAAAGATTTGAGGATCAGCGAGTTGGAGGGAAAGGTTTCTGATTTGGAGGCTGGGTTTAAGTCTGCTACAGATCGGGCTAGCAAAGCTGAGATTGAATCCGGGGAGTTGGGGAAACGGGTAACCGAGTTGGAGGCCGAACTGAGTGTTCGTAAGTCGGCGGAGGAAGTTATTACTGAGTACAAGAATTCCGAAAGCTATACTGACGCGGTTGCTGAATCTTTCGCAGAGAAATTGTACCGGTGTTGGCTTGTTTCAGAAAGGCTAATAAAAACTGATCCCGAGTCTTCTTGGGACAAGTTTACTGATCTCTATGTCACCGCCGAAGAAGCTCATGACCGGGACGGTTTAGAACCAGAACCTTATTCTGGTCCAAATCCGATCATTCCTGCCATCCCTCCTACGGATCCAACTCTCGCAAATCCTTCTCTTGCCCTCGAGAATCCGGATGGTCGCACTGCTTAAACTTTCAATCTTTTGAACTCTTGCTCTGTAATTTTATCATTTGCTATTCTGAACTCATGTGTTGTAACTCTGAATTTTGCGCCTTATGTGCGCTCTGAACTTGTCAACGTTTGTTCCTGTTTGCATATTTTCCTTTGTGTAATTGTTTGTTACTGTAGTTACCCCCAGTCCAGATTATTATGCCAATGCAATGACCCGGACTAGAGTGGTTGCTAAGTCCAAAGATTGAAGCTTTGGGTTACTTAGGAAATTTTGTAATGCGTCCCTTAAGTTCAAGGCCGAAACTCTTGAACTACTTAGGGAAATTTGCATGTGGCTCTTCCGCAGTCCGGATTACTTCGAAGTGAATAGATCCGGACTGTGATGAAAATTTTAAAACTTCTCTCCAGTTCAAGGCGAAAGTCCTTGAGTTACTTAGAGAAGTTTGAATATAGTTGGGCCCTTAGTCCGGATTTCCTCCAACTGGTTGGATTCGAACTGTGGTGCGAAATATGTATCTTCCTTACCTGATTCTTGACAGGATTTATTATGACCCTTCGTTACACGTATTTTCAACGGTCAAACGTCTTGATTCTCACGTCGTCAACTGATATTAACTCCGTTCCAATTTTCAAGTATGACAGAGGATTTGAATCGCTTGGACTCCTCTCATTCCCATCTCTATAAATACTGGCCCTTGTAGTTTCCTTTTTCCTTATTCTCCACAGAAACACTTGAAGTTTTCCTTTATTCTTCCTTTCTGCGTAATGGATCCCAAAAATTTGGTTTACGACTACGATAACAACAAAGTTATCGTGGATGGTATGGTCTTCGACGGGCCAACCACCATGGCTGAAATTGGAGTAGTGATGAAAAGGATCGAGGAGGCGCTCGCACTTCGGAAGATGGTCGCCAATAAGACTAAGGGGAAGGTTGACAAGGGTGGGGAAGGTTCTAGCGGTCCTGGTCCTGCTTCTGGAGGGACGGCCGTTTAATTGTAACGATATTGTACCCCCCACCATTATAAATAAAAATGGCTTGAAAAACAGCCATAAATATTTTATTGTGATTCCATTGTCGTATTTTTTGCTGCTGTTCTTGTATTGTTTCTCTTTTTCTGTTGCTTGTATTTCGATTGTTTTTCTTTCCAAAATTCTTAGACTTTGGGTGATTTATCATGTTTGCCCCCGGTCCGGACTCTTTTCGCAGGAAGTGGTCCGGACCAGAGTAATCGTTTTTAGCAAAGTCCAAAGTTTGAAAACTTTGGGTTACTTAGAGAATTTTTCATGTTTGCCCCCAGTCCGGACGCTTTTCATAGAAAGTGGACCGGACTAGAGTGATCGTTTTTAGCTAAGTCCAAAGTTTGAAAACTTTGGGTTACTCAGAAAATTTTTCATGTTTGCCCCCAGTCCGGACGCTTTTCATAGAAAGTGGACCGGACTAGAGTGATCGTTTTTAGCTAAGTCCAAAGTTTGCAAACTTTGGGTTACTTAGAAAATTTTTCATGTTTGCCCCCAGTCCGGACGCTTTTCATAGAAAGTGGACCGGACTAGAGTGATCGTTTTTAGCTAAGTCCAAAGTTTGAAAACTTTGGGTTACTTAGAAAATTTTTCATGTTTGCCCCCAGTCCGGACGCTTTTCATAGAAAGTGGACCGGACTGGAGTGATCGTTTTTAGCTAAGTCCAATGTTTGAAAACTTTGGGTTACTTAGGAAATTTTTCATGTTTACCCCCAGTCCGGACGCTTTTCATAGAAAGTGGACCGAACTAGAGTGATCATTTTATATTGCTTTAGCCCCGGTTCCGACTTTGCCTATGGCTCCCGGTCGGGGACTTGTGTGCGTTGGTGATATACTAATTTGACAGTAGCAGATGAAAATTGCGAGGCTAGGCTCGATTTCATTAGTCCTGATATTCAAATTACAAAGTATTTATTCTTGCTTCATTACAGAGACTAATCTATCTGTTGAAGACTTTTTGGGCTCAGAAGTAGCTCCTTGATTGGTTCTTCGGGCCTAGGCCTTTCGTTTACTGGTAGAACTTCCGGAGTCGGAGGTCGTGCCAGGTGTTGGGAACCTCCGAATCATCCATGTTGCTGAGCTTATAAGTTCCAGGACGAAGAATTTCCTTGACCCTATAGGGTCCTTCCCATTTGGGCATTAGCTTTCCGGTGTTTGTCGGCTCGGAGGCTTCGGTGTCTCGAAGGACTAGGTCTCCAACTTGAAAGTTTTTGACCCTAGCCTTCTTTCCAAAGTATTCTCTTATCTTCCCTTTGTATTTTTCCATTCTTGCCATAGCTTCATCCCGAACTTCCTCTACCAAATCGAAGTTTATTCGAAGCCCTTCTTCATTGGCGATTTCTTCGAAGTTAATGACCCTGTGGGAAGGTGATCCCACTTCAACCGGTAGCATTGCTTCAGACCCATAAGCTAGCTTGAAAGGTGTCTCTCCCGTGCTTGTCCGCGGGCTAGTCCGGTAAGCCCATAGCACGTTTGGTAGTTCTTCGGGCCATTTGTTTTTGCTTTCCTGAAGCCTTTTTTCTATTCCCCTCAGCAAGATTCGGTTTGTTACCTCTACCTGTCCATTACCCTGGGGGTATGCCACCGAGGATCTCTTGTGTTTGATGCCCCTCTCCTTCAAGTAATTTTCAAAGTCTGAACCGACAAATTGAGGTCCATTGTCCGAGACTAACACTTGGGGAATCCCGAATCTCATCAGTATGTTATCCATGAACCGGATACAATCCTGCTGATTTATTGTTCTCATAGCTTTGGCTTCTGCCCACTTTGTCATATAATCAATTGCCACCAACAAGTACCTCAAATCCCCTTTAGCTCGGGGAAAAGGACCCATGATGTCGATTCCCCAGACTGCGAATGGTATGGGAGAGAGGACCGAAGAGGGTAGAACCGGGCTCTGCCTTTGTACATTGCTGAATGTCTGACAATTTTTGCATTTCCTGACAAACTCCACCGCATCATTGTGAATCGTTGGCCAATAATAGCCCTGCCTTATTATCTTGTATGCTAAAGCCTTTACTGATAGGTGATCCCCGCAAATCCCTTCATGAACTTCTTACAAACAGTATGCCGCTTCGGCAGGTCCCACACATTTCAAGACCGGACTAGAGAATGTTCTACGATAAAGTTGTCCTTCTTCAACGAAGAATTTTGCAGCTTTGGCCTTGAGTCTCTGGGCTTTGTTTTTATCTTCCGGCAACTCTCCTTTTTCTAGATATGAAATTATAGGGGTCATCCAGCTGGGCTGATTATCTATCTCCATTAATTCGCCATTTTCAATGGTAGGCTTCTCTATTTCTTCAAAGTAGACCGAGCTGTCTAGTTCTGCATCGTTCCGGACTAGTTTGGATAATGAATCAGCCTCCGTATTTTCTTCTCTATTAATCTACATCATCTCGAAATTTGGAATTGTCGTTAAGTAACTTTTCACCAAATCTTGGTATTGAGCCAGCCTTGGATCCTTAGCAATGTATTCTCCTTTCGTTTGCTTGACCACAATTTGAGAATCACTATAAACCTTCAAGTCTTGGACTTTCAATGATTTGGCCAATCGGAGTCCGGCCAAAAGTGCCTCATATTCTGCTTGGTTGTTAGTAGCCAAAAACTTGAAAGTTATCGCTTGTTGTATCTGGAAGCCGCGGGGGCTTTTCAGAACTAAGCCTGCTCCAGCCCTTTCACTTGTTGCAGATCCGTCGACATATAAAGACCAAACTTCCGGATTAGATTCACCTTCCATCCCCGTATCTATGACCATGGGAACAGATCGGGGTTCGAGAAAAGAGCATTCCATGACGAAATCGGCCAACACCTGAGCCTTTATTACTATTGGGGGTATTAATGTGAGTTGGAACTGACTGAGCTCCACAGCCCAATTAACGAGTCTACCAGATACATCTGGCTTGTGAATTATTCTTCTCAATGGCTGGTCAGTAATAACTTTAATTTCTCTCCCTTGAAAATAATATCTTAGCTTCCTGGAGGCAGTTACCAGGGCAAAAGCAAAATTTTCCAAGTTGGGATATCTGGTTTCTGCATCTTTTAGAACCTGGCTGACATAGTAGACCGGTTTTTGCTGACCGACATGTTCCCGGATCAGTGCCGCCCCCACAGCCGAAGGACTTGCGGCCAGATAAAGGGACAGTGTTTCTCCGGGTTCAGCTTTGGACAGGATTGGCGGGGACGATAGGTATGCCTTTATAGAGTCGAAAGACCTTTGACAATCCGGGCTCCAGTTTATCTCTTTTTTATTCTTCGCCCCTCTTAGCAGCTCGAAGAATGGTAAACATCGCTCGGCTAACTTAGGAACAAATCTCCTCAGAGCAGCTAGCGAGCCAGCCAATTTTTGTATCTCCTTCTGAGTCCGGGGTGGTTCCATTTCTATTATCGCTTTGATCTTTTCAGGATTTACTTCAATTGCTCTCTGACTAACCATGAATCCTAGAAATTTCCCTGCTCCTACCCCGAATGTGCACTTCTCCGGATTTAGTTTCATCTCGTGCTTCCTCAGATTGTCAAAACATTCTTGTAAATCCAGGATGTGCTCCTGCACTGTTTTTGATTTAGCTATCATATCGTCTACGTAAGATTCCAGGTTCCGACCCAACTGATCTTTAAACACTTCGACCATTGCTCTTTGGTAGGTTGATCCAGCGTTCATCAATCCGAAAGGCATGTATTTGTACGCATAGACAGCTCTATGAGTTATGAAAGCAGTTTTTGCAATGTCCGCCGGATTCATTTTAATCTGGTTGTAGCCAGAGAATGCGTCCATGAAACTGAACATCTCGTGACCTGCGGTGGCATCAATGAGTTGATCAATGCTTGGGAGAGGATAAGGGTCCTTAGGACATGCCGCGTTGAGGTCTGTGTAGTCCACGTACATTCTCCACTTCCCATTAGGTTTCTTGACCAAGACGACGTTGGCCAGCCATTCTGGATATTTTATCTCACAAATTATTCCTGCTTTGAGAAGCTTTTCAACCTCCTCATCGATCGCTTTTTGTCTATCCGGAGCGAAATTCCTCCTTTTTTGTTTCACTGGTCTTTTGTCAGGATTAACATCAAGGCTATGCATGGCTACAGATTCTTTGAGTCCGGGCATGTCCTCCGGGCTCCAAGCAAAAACGTCCGCATAATCTCTGAGTAGCTGTATAAGTTTCTGCCTGAATTTCGGATCTAGTTCGGATCCTATCTTTATTCTTCTGTCCGGGATACCTTCCTCTAGCTCGATCATCTCGGTTTCAACTGCGGGTTCTACCTTTCCGAGATCTTTCTTTGAAATGAACTACTGAACCCGGGCTTGGGTATTGGACTCTAGATAGCTTCGGGCTTTCGCAATCAGTTCTTCCTTGGTTTGAGCTTCGATACTTTCAATATTCTGGACTTCATGTCCGGGTTCCTTCTTGAAGTGGGCTCTGTGCTTCTTGCGGCTCAAGTTCTTTTGGTACAAGGTTGCTTTTCTTTTATTTTCTGGGTCTGTTTCAGCCATGATCAAAGCTTGGCCGTAGCAACGACCGGCAGTCTCCGAATCACCTTTGACTTCCCCAATTCCGGATGGAGTAGGGAACTTAAACTTCAAATGCGGGGTAGAGGTTATCGCTCGAAGCTTGGTTAATGCTGGACGGCCAAGTATCATGTTGTACGAGGATGGGGTGTTGATCACGTAAAATTTTACCATGTGAGTGACTTGCTTCGGGTAGGTTCCGAACTGAACAGGTAGATATAAAGCTCCTTGGATCGGGACTAAATTGTTTCCGAACCCGAAGAGCGGGTCCTCTCTGCATTCGTTCATTCTTATACTGCCCAGTTGTATTCTGTTGAATGTATGTTTGAAGATGATGTTGACTGAGGATCTGTTATCGACCAGAATTCTCTTGACCTCATTTTCAGCGACATCTAGGCTGACCACCAAAGCCTCATTATGGTTTGGATCAATTCCTTCAAAATCGCCGTTGCTGAAAGTTATTATTTGCTCGGGGAAAGATTGAATCATCATTACCTCATCACCTGAGTCTGGACTAGGGGGAGGAGAATTGGAACCTCCCATGACCACGTTGACAACATGCTTCTTACCTGCTCCGGATGCCTCCACTTTCGAGCTATATATTGCCCCATGTTTCCCTTTTTGATCTGTTCTTCAATAAAGTATTTGAGGGAGAGGGAATTTTCCGTGGTATGACCGTGTGTGCCGTGGTAGTCACATTGTTTGTGAGTAGGTCGATTTTCCGGGGCAGTAATCATTGGTTTAGGCGGGTAGAAGTATGGCTTATCCCGAACTTCTTTCAGTATATCAGAGCGAGTTCGGCTGAGTGGAGTCAACTGAGGTTCAGGTTTTGGATCGGGTTTGGGCGGTTTCTGAGGTTTTGAGTCTGATTTGATCGTCACCGTTACCGGATCGGAAGCTCTTCCCGAGGCGGGGAGCTGGGAAGTTTGAATGTAATTAGTCTGCCTGTTCGGTTTGAACCTTTTTTCAGACTGGTACCCTCCCCGAGAGCGGTCATCTTGAGTAATCCGGGAAAAAACATTCCCTTGACGAGTCATCCTCATGGCCTGGAGGACATCGCTTTCTTTGATGAATCGAGCGGCCATGGAGTACGCTACAGCCAAACTCTCGGGCTCTTTGTTGATTAGCTCATAAACATATCTTTCATTTTGGTCTGGGTCTAGGTTTCTACGAAAAATACTGAGGGCTTCGCGCTCATCCAATCGTGAGATTTTGTTGATTGCCTCCTGAAAGCGTTTCATGAAATCCGAAAGGGATTCATTATCATACTGTCGAATAGTTTCCAAATGACACATGTGTAACTCGTGTGTCCAGTTTGCTCTGAATCTTTTCAGGAAAGACTCTCGAAACTGTTTCCAGGAGTGAATGCTTCGAGAGGGGATGCGGCTGAACCATCTCTGTGCTCCTCCCTTCAGGGTTGATGCAAAGAATCTGCATTTGGTGATGTCATTATAGTAGTAGATCAGGGCAATCTGCTCGAAGTAATTGATGTGTTCTTCTGGGTCTCCCAGTCCGTCAAATGAATCAAAATTGTAGTGTTTTAAGTTCTTCTTCCTTGGAATAGCTTCCAAGGAACGGCTGAAGGGCGTCAAAGTGCCCTCGATTTCAAGTCCAGAGTCTTGGCCTACTTTTTTCTGTAACTCGTGAATCATTTGCATGAGATTGTCTTCAGGCTCTTCTTCATCTGAGATAAGTTCAGGACTGATTTCTCTCATAGCCCTCTTAGACCCGGACCGCCTCAATACTCGGTCCTCTTCCTCCTGGATCCTTTTCTGGATTTTGAGTTCGAGCTTTGCTTCTTCCTCTTGCCTGATCTTTTCTTTGAGTTCAACCAGTTTTTTGAGTTTTTCTGCTTCATGATTTTTGCTTTGGGCTTTGTTGGCGGTTTGTTTTCCTTGGTTGCCGATTCGGTCGAAGATTGATCTTCTGGATCGGTGAGAGTGTTCAGAGCCTTGCGAATTTTCAGCTTGTTCTGGTTCGGGAGGAGGTGCTATCCGGCTTGCTCGATATGCTCGGATTGCATCCGCCAATTCGTCCCGAGTAAGATCTTGCATGTGTGCCGCGGCTAGAGGTACATCTGTATATTTGTATTGGTTGAGCTCGATGTCAATTCGGGCATCTCCAGGACCAATCCCTACCCTTCCCAAAGCTGGAGCTGTTTCCGCCGGAACCAAGGGCAGGTCCGGGACGGGATTCGGATCCTGGTCTCGATTATTGTTTCTTTGAGTAGATTTGCTCCCTCTCGGCATGATTTCAAGTTCACAAAATATTTCACAAAATATTGATTGTAACAGAATGGGGCTAAGTTTCGAGTAAAGCAGTGTGTGTATGCGCTAAATGTTCAAATATAAACACAGGTAAGCAGATATAGACAGACAAACAGGTGACTAAGAGCACAGATCTGTACGTCAACTATATCTATAGGCCAAAGATCACAACTTTACCAATATCTGGGCTAGCAAGGCTAAACAATGCTGAACATGCATACACACAGCAAAGAAATGTGCAAAGGTGACATCTTTGGTAAAGGTTTTAAGGTTGTTTTAGATCTTACTGGTTTTGATTAGGACTCTTTTTCAAGAGCTTGTTGATGGAGTCGAGTCCAGTGGCACCGAGACCAAAGGACAGAGCCACACCCCTCCTTCTAGCGCCAATGATAACTCCAGGACCCGATCTAGTGCCTCCGCCGCCGTTCCCGCGTCCGGTATGAGGTGAAGCTGGTGGTTGGGCGTCTGCAAAACAACACCGGAGGGGGGTTTTAGCCCCGCGGCGCCTCCGGCGTGAGAATAAGTGACGGCTTTGGAGAGTAAAAGATAAGGACTAGAGTATCTAATTATGGAGGGTGTGTGTATATGAGTGTGTATGTAAAAGAGAATGTAACCCCTTCACCTTTTTCTCCTTGTCTATTTATAGGCCAAGGATTAGGGTTTAGGGGTTGGTACCTGCAATCATGAGCGTCGGATCCTAGGTAGGTGGGACACTTGTCCTTCGCTGGTAATTCCCACCTGTCCAGGTAATATCTGTGGCGGCGTGTACCCTGGGCGTGTCAACACGTGGTCTGATGGGGACATGATTGTGCCAATACTAGGATTCTCTTATCTGTCGCTGTCATGTAGGACCCTAGTCATGACTCGTGTCTCCCGTGCTCTTACGCTCCCTGTGGCTAGGTTGCCCACTAGACTGGCTCGGGTCCAGTCCGGGCTACCTGTGGGCCGGACTCATGGTACCTTGGGCCGAGTCCAGTTGGGATTGGTTATGGCCTATCAATTTTTTTGGAGCTCTGATTTGCTCAAACTACTTGTTAATATGTCAAGATTAAATTACATAAATCTTGTTCCCCAAGAGATCTTAACCAACATATTCACTCGTCTTCCTCTAAAATCTCTTGGTCTATGCAAATGTGTTTCGAAGTCATGGGAATTCCTCATCTCCGATCCTTATTTCAATAAAGCCCATGTTACCAAAACCTCGACTAATATCATTCTCATTTCCTCCTACTCTGGATCGATGTACTCCGTTCATTTCGATAATGACAACCTCTGTGATGTGATGGCATCAAAGTTGAGGTTCACTTGTTGTGACCGTTGGTCTAAGGATTGGGGTTCTTATGATGGATTGGTTTTAGTTGAAGATGATTGGAGGACAATGTACTTGCTCAATCCTACAACTTTAGAGTTCAAGAAATTACCTGCTCTGCATCGTCAATTTCGATCTGTTCCTGTCCGGAATTTGTATGGGTTTGGTTATGATTCCTCTTGTGATGATTATGCAGTTGTTTTCATGTGCTACGTACCTGGATTAGAAAAAGAATTTTGTGTTTATTTTTATACGTTAAAAACAAATCTTTGGAAAAAGGTTGGGTTCCCCGTACAATCATAAAGTTGAATCCGGAAGCCCGGGGATTTTCTTCAAAGGGTCTCTTCACTGGTTAGCTAAAAATTATAATGATGATCGTAATTCATGCTTTATCTCAGCATATAATATAGCTAATCAGGAATTCTCAAAAGTGTCATCACCTAATGCGGTTTATAGACCAGACTTATTATATTCGGGACTTGGGGTTCATAACGGGTGCCTTAATCTGATGGCTATTTGGTCTGGGAAAGCTGAGTTGTGGGTGATGAAAGAGTATGGTGTGGTCGAATCTTGGATTAAATTGTTGGTAGAGTTATCTAAAAATTCTCAGGACGTGTCATTACATTTGCCAGAAGATAGTTTAGTTGTTTGGGATGGTCATCAGCTTGACTTGCATCTTTCGAGTTCAAAAGAGGTTATCAAAGTTCTTGGATTGCCAAATCCTGGTAATTATCGAGTCGGGATGACTGAAGAAGAATGGACCAAGGAGACAAGAGACAGAAAAGCGCCTCAACTGAAATTTTAAGGCTGAAGCCCGGAGTTGCTTCCAGATGATACAAGATAATGTGTTTAGTTCTATTTTTAAATCTTATTATATTATGCTATTATTTTGATAATGTTTTTAGAGGCAGAATGCTTGAATCTTTTGACTGGGAGGGCCTTAGTAGTTCGATGTGATCCTCATAGTGATTCTCAAGTTTTTAGTGCCTCGTGGCTTTTTGTTCAACTACAGTTTATCTGTTCTTTAGATTAGTAGTAGTTATGGGAGAGTTTCGGCTCGACTTTGGATAAATTCATAATCGAAATCCATCGATTTTGAAAATCGGAAACCACAACCGCAATTGAAACATCGATTTCGATTTCACTAAATCTCAATTCAATTGTAATTGGATCGATTTCGGTTTGGGTTTGAACAGTGGTGGATCTATGCTTGACACACCATTATTTTCAAGAAAGGATTTTTTTTTAAAAAAAATTTATACAAATTATGCTTTATTTTCCTATATCTCCATCTCTATTATCCTACTTATGCATAATAAGTTTCAATTTTATTCTTTAACTCAATATATATATACATTGTCCCCTCAAATTATCACTAAAATTTTGAGCTTTATACCTTCCATGTCTTGTATAGTTTGGGTTAGAAATTTTTTTGTTTAAAATTCCATTCCTAAATTATTTTTTCTGATTTCGAATGTATTAACTAATGTCAATAAGTATCTTAGACGGTTTTGACAAAAAAAATTATCTTAGAAGGTGGCACACCATTTCCAAAATCCTGTATCCGTCACTGGGTTTGAAACTACTACAACTTGAATAATAAAAGTTTTTAATTAAAAAACCCAAATGCATTATTCGAATGTACACAAATAGCATAAATGTAGTGATAAACTATAAAATAAATATTGTTCGAAGGCAATAACATAAAAGTTATGGCAAACTATAAAATAAATATTGTTCGAACGCTCAAAAAACGCCACTAAATTCATTATCTAAAATAACGTAAGGAAATAAATATTGTTCTTATTAGTTCGTCTGTGGACCTTGATGGCCAGTAAGTAAGCTCACTGCTCATAGGTTGAGTAAGACCACATCTACACTTGCAGGTGTTCAGTTTAATGAAACATGTGCTTTATATATTCTCAAAAACACATTGGAAGTGAAATAATTATACACACTACCTCAAGTTACACAGTAGCTTAATTATGCACCAGTGTAAGTACATTTGTTTGCAAGTTTCGAGCACAAGGGATGAGGAACGCAAATTTACTGGGTTGTGGAGTGTGGACTCACTGGAATGGACAGTAATAGAAGACTTTGGAGAGTAATAAAATTTTCAATATATTTTTATAACAAAATTTATATATTATGTAATATATATAAATTTAATACTAATATATTATAATAAATTGATTCGGTTTCGATTTTTTTAATTCGGTTTAACTCCAGAACCAAAACTGAACAGTTAGTAATGGTTTGATTTTTCGATTTTTCAGTTTTTCAATTTTAATTGATTCAAGTTTTATTGGTTTTTGTCATTTTCGGTTTCCGTTTTCCTGCTCAGCTCTAAGTAGCATTGTTATATCGTTTTCCTGCTCAGCTCTAAGTAGCATTGTTATACTTCATGCGACTTTTTAAAATTAGATCTTAAATTAGTGCGTAATTTGAATTTTTTTTCCAAAGTATAACTTTTATATAAATCTCTTGCAAATATACAATTTTATATGAAATAATTTATAAAAAAAATAATTTGCTAAATTCCGGTTTCAAAAATACAAAAATAGATTCACATTACAACGTGAAAGATCACGACGTAACGTGAAGCAACATTAAAATCAATTTTTTCAAAATATAAAATAAAATTACAGTTTAAGTTGTAAATAATTGTATTTTTGAAATTGAAATAGCAAAAATATTATTTTTAAAATTCTCTTATAAGTAATTGTATTTTTGAATTAAATTTAAAAATCAGGTTTTTTGGATAATTTCTCGTAATATATTTTCTAACTCATTCCTAAAACAATACAAAAAAAATTCTAAATTTCATATATATTAAATTCCCTTTGATTTTTTTTTTCAATTCCATAAAGATTTATCTATGTTATTGTAAAAATTTCTTCGAGTTCGTCTAAATTTCTCAATATTTAGGGGTGATGGCCCTAAATACCCAAATATCAAAACGTTTGGTCCAAAATACCTATTTTCGTTTGGGATGGTCCTAAATACCCACGGGACACGCATGTGGGAGAAGAATATCCAGACACGCATTTGGGAGAGGAGCGTCCTTCACAAATTGCAATTTGGGTGGTGTGGACACTGCTTGGGTCACGCATGTTGAACATGCGTGATGGCAGACACGCATGTTGAACATGCGTGTCCAAAGCAGTGTTCATCGTCGAAGAGATTTTTCGACCAAAACTTCTACACAATCGTTCCCACCTATCCAGACATCGAGCACTCACGTACTACACACCAAAATGATCGTCTTCTCCTCCTCTAGAAGCCTATACCTTTCGTTTTTCGTTTGTTTCGCCAGAATTAAAAGCCCCAATTCAATCCTCTTTTTCCGATTTGGTTTTCCGATATGCTCATACACGCCCCTGCGGGGCCGAAACTCAACAAATGAATGGGGGGAAAGGAAGAGGTACGTCTGGGCTTCGTTTTGATGCCTTCAGGAGGACTGGAGGTAGTCGAAGTGTGCAGAACGAAACGAGGCGATCAGAGTGACGTCATCACACATTCTGGGAATGCGTGACCCCTGATACGAATTCCAAGAATGCGCATTCCAGGACAGGCATTCCCAGAATGCGTAATCCGTGGGTATTTCAGGCCATCTTTCCGAAAATCAATATTTCGGGCCTTGGAGGCTGAAATCTCAGCATATTGAGCATTTTCTTAATATTTAGACACCTAAGTAAAAATCCAAGCATACAAATGCAAATTTTTTTAAATGATTTAATGATTTAGATCAATTAACTTTTAATAAAAAATAATCGATCAATTTCTACCATTTAATATTATATAAACAAATAATTTTATTATAAATCAATACTTCACAACTTCAATTTGCACAAAAAAAATTCTATAACCTTACTTTAACATAATCTCTGTATGTCTCGAACGTTATATATTAAATATATACCGTATTTTTATATTCCAACTAATTTAATTTAGAATTTCCAACCAACTTAATTAGAACTTCACTCAAGCTGAGCTTTTATATAAAACCTAGGCCCTATATTTATATTAGGCTTAACGATTTTTGATATTTAAAGTATTATAACATTATATTTGTGAAATTTTCAAATATAAACGTGTACATTTTGCCTCAATTATACGAAAGATATATATTTTGTTATTTCCCAGTTATACACCACGAGAATGTAGAAGGGGGGGGGTTGAATAAAATCTTGACTAAATTCTTTCGAATTGGTGAGGTTTTAGAACAGAATGTTTTAAGAACAGAAAGTAAACAAGGTAAGCAAATTATCTAAGACACATACAACACAAGATATAAAAAATCTTAGGTGGGTTTGTTCGGTCCACCTGATGGTTGTATTTGAAGAAAATACTCTGTGTAGAAATACACAGCTGCGGGTTACAATGTCTTAGTGTTTATAAGAAAACCTAATGCAATATCTGATTTGCTCTCTGTTTTCTTCTCTACTAAAACTATGCTGCTCATACAGTTTATTTAAACTATATGAAGACAAGTGAAATACGTAAAACGTAAAGATACATTTTTGGTATGACTTGTCACACACACATGCTTGAAGTGATGACCATTTATGGAAATGTCTTGGAGATCTTCTTTCCTTGATTTGGACAGTCCCAACATGCTTCAAGTCCGTGTATGTTTCTTTCTTCATTAGTTACTAAGTTCTTGAAATGACTTAGCTTCCAAGCCCACGTGATGCTTTATGCAGAAGGTCTTTTTACTCTTAATCTTTATCTCTAAAAAGTAGATTTAATCAAAAAGATAATTGATAAGTGGATTTTATATCCACTTATTATGCGCTAAATGGACCTATATTGATGGTTTATCCTTAAATATGTTGTGTCTTTTAATTAGTTTTTGTTGTTTAATAATATTAGATATTTATTAATAAATACTTTATTTAATTAGAAAATTATATTTATAAATATCTAATAATATTAGATATTTATTTTTATAAATTCGAAATTAAATTAATTATTTATTAATTAAATAAATTTTGTTATGCAAGTTGAATTAGCAAAAGAAAAAAAAAATAAAATAATAAAATAAAATAAAATAAAATGTGGTCAAAGCATTTGTAGTGTTGTCGGCATATAAAAAGAAAAATGCAAAAGTTTGGTCTGGTGGGATTGTTAAATAATCGAATGAAATGTAAAAAAAAAAAAAAAACAAAACAAAAGAAAAGAAAAAGTGCTTAGTATTGCAGGTTGCTGTCGGCTAGAGGATATAATTATGAAGCAAGTGGCAGACTTATATTTGAAAAAGAAGAAAGAAAAGCTGAATGGAGTTGTTGATCAATCTAGCGCCTGCAAGGGGCACGCGCCCGTCCAGGCGTGTCATGCACGCGCCAGCATTTACAACTGTCCCAGCAAGAGCGTGTCATGCACGCGCCATGTCCGAGTGTGGGGATCGCAGAAGGACGGATAGTGGCTGTTGTTGGTGGTTAGCATTTTGGCTAGTGCTTTGTTTTTTTTCAGCTGTAATTTAATTGATTTCAATTCTTTTCATTTTTTTTTATTTTCTTTTCCTTTTTCTTTTTATTTTTTTTATTTTGTGGTGTGCTAAGTTTTCCTATAAATAGGCCTAGATCTTGAGCTTATTTCCACACAACAATTTTGGAGAGTAACATTCTCTCTTGTAATTCTCTCCATATTTTCCTTGTAATTTTAGTGTGATTTTATACACTTTAATTTTTTTTCCAATTTTATTATAAGTTATATTTTCGGTTGAAGAAATTTCGAGAATTATTTGGAGCGCTATTCTCTTTCATTGGAAGTAATTTCGGATCTACGTTCTAATTCTTAAAATTACGGGGATTATTTAGGAACGCTCTTTTCTTGCATTGGAAGCGATTACGGTTCTACTTTCCAACTTTCGTAATTTTCATTTATCGTAATTGTTAATTTAGTTTTGTTTTTATTATTGTTGTTATTATTATTATTATTATTATTATTATTATTATTATTATTATTATTATTATTATTATTATTATTATTAGTTTTGTTGTTGTTGTTATTATTATTATTATTATTATTATTATTATTATTATTATTATTATTATTATTATTATTATCATTATTAATATTATGGTTTCAATTAATCCCATGATGACGATTCGTTCGATTATGAACTAATCGCCGTCATGGGATTCTAATGGATTTATTTACGTAATTTAGTAATTCGATGCCTTAATAAATTGTGTTATGATAAAAATTTCCGATTGCCTAACGTGGTTGTACTTAATTTATTAGATGCGTAGCTAACATCTAAATTATTAATTCTTAATGAATGCGAAAGTGGATTTGAGAATTTAGAATTTGCCATGTTAGCACAGGTTCGTAATTTTCATATATAATTACGATTCGTGGTAGGGTTTTGGATCACATCGCCCTGTGTAGCCAAAAATAAGGAATTTATTCGTAAACCAGTTATGTTTTCAAATCTTATAGACATATAGGGTCTAGACATAAATGGTGTCCAGGCAACTTCTATCTTTCTAAGTGGATGTTTGTATGGTTTGATATAAGTTAAGGCTGAAAGGCGCTTATATTAGTTTCGTGTTCCCGGCTAGCTTTCATAATTATCAGAATCACTTTAAATTAAGGCATCAATTCTAAATGAAATAAATAATGAAATTAGAATCCCATGTTTATCTCATATATATAATCTTTATCATATTATTTTTAGTCGTTATTTCATTAATTAATTGTGAATTGAACAAACCAACCATTTCGTTGTTCAGGCTTCTATAATTAACCGAACGTTGTTGAATAAACATATTTACATTAAATACACCAAGTCTTCGTGGGAACGATCCTTATTTCCCTATATTGCTTTTGGACTGCGTATACTTGCGTAGAGAAAATAGCGAACAAGTTTTTGGCGCCGCTGCCGGGGACTCGGTGTTATTTTGTTTATGTGTTTTACTACAATAAGAAGTTAATTTGTTTGACTTGAACATTTGATCTTATATTTTGAAGTGATTATTTGTGTTCAGATACTTGGATTTTTATGCTAACACGTGCTAAAGCATTAAAAGCCAAGCAAGTACTTAAACTAGCAAATACTCACAAGATGGACGGAGATGCTGAAGTAGTTGCACCTGCAGCAGCAAGGGCTTTAATGGACTACTCACAACCGAAGATTGATGACATTCAGTCAAGTATCATTCGTCCAGCAATTGCGGCTCCTACATTTGAAATTAAATCCAGCACTATTCAGATGGTGCAGAATCAAGTACAGTACGGAGGAACTGCAACGGAAGATCCTAACTTACACATCAGGAACTTCATAGAAATATGTGACACATTTAGATTCAACAATGTGTCAGATGATGCTGTGAAGTTGAGACTCTTCCCGTTTTCCTTAAGAGACAAGGCCAAAAGTTGGTTACACTCTCTGCCACCGGGATCTATCACCACCTGGGCTGATCTAGCTCAAAAGTTTCTTAGCAAATTCTTCCCCATGGCAAAGACTGCAGCTATAAGGAATGCTATCACGCAATTTTCTCAACAGTCTGGTGAATCTTTATGTGAAGCGTGGGAAAGATACAAGGAAATGCTTCGACAATGCCCTCATCATGGCATGCCAAATTGGATGGTCATAAATTGCTTCTATAATGGACTAGGAATACAATCAAGGCCAATGGTAGATGCAGCTTCTGGGGGAGCATCATGGGCTAAAAGTTATGAGGAGGCCTACGATCTTATCGAGATGATGGCAGCTAATGAATATCAAAATCCAACTCAGAGGATGCCACAACAGAAGGTAGCAGGAATTCTTAATGTCGACAAGGCCACTTCCTTAGCAGCTCAGATAGAGGCTTTGAACTTGAAAATAGACTCTTTGACAGCACAAGGATTTCATCAAGTTGCTAGTGTTTGTGAGTTGTGTGCGGGCGCACATGAATCAAACCAATGTGCCATTTCAAACGAGTCGGTTCAATTCGTAAGCAATTTCCAAAGACAGCAACAGCCAGCTCCAAATTCCTACCATCCGAACAACCGAAATCATCCAAATTTCAGTTGGAGCAATAATCAAGGAGGAGCGCAACAATCAAATCAGCCCTACCAACAATTTCAAAATCAGCAGTTTGGAGCTAGGCCATATAATCCATCTGGATTCCAACAACAGCAGGGGCACCAATATCAACAACAATATGCCCCACGACAATTTCAACCCCCAGGGTTTCAACAACAATCCTATGGGAATTCTGGGCAATCATCTTCTAGTGAAAAGGCAGAATTGGAGGAGTTGAGGTTGGCGTCCAAAAGCCAAGCGGCTTCTATTAAAAATCTGGAAACTCAATTGGGACAACTCGCTAGTTTCATGATGAGCCGACCACAAGGAACACTCCCCAGTGATACTGAAGCTAATCCAGGGAGAAAGAACAACCAAGAGCACATTAAAGCCATCACTTTAAGATCGGGAAAAGTCATAGAAGGCACCGAATTGGAAAGAGCAAAAAGAATTCTGCCCGATGAAGAAACAGTGAACGAGGACAAGGGTAAGGCTCTAATTTCAAGCACGGAGGTAGAAGAAAGTGTACCACCTCCTAAACAATCAGTCCTTGTGCAGAAAGAAGCAGAAGTGCATGTTTATCCACCTCCGCCATTTCCTCGACGTTTGCATAAACAGAAACTGGACAAGCAGTTTGGCAAATTTCTCGAAGTCTTTAAGAAATTACATATCAACATTCCATTTGCTGAAGCCCTGGAACAAATGCCGAGTTATGCCAAGTTCATGAAGGGCATTCTATCGAGAAAAGTAAAACTTGAGGACTTAGAAACTGTTGCTTTGACAGAGGAGTGTAGCGCGGTATTGCAACAAAAGTTACCGCCTAAGCTAAAAGATCCTGGAAGTTTCACCATACCATGCACCATTGGGAATCTGTCTTTTGACAAATGTTTATGTGATTTAGGAGCAAGCATCAACCTCATGCCATACTCAGTTTTCTTACAGCTTGGCCTTCCTGAGCCAACCCCGACGAACATGTCACTTCAGTTGGCTGATCGCTCTATCACTTATCCTCGGGGAGTTGTTGAAGATGTCCTAGTGAAAGTAGACAAACTTATCTTCCCAGCTGATTTTGTCATACTTGATTTCGAAGAGGACAAGAAGATTCCGATCATTCTTGGTAGACCATTCTTGGCGACAGGACAAACGTTGATTGACGTCCAAAAGGGGGAACTTACAATGAGGGTACATGATCAAAATGTCACTTTCAACGTTTTTAAAGCCATGAAGTTTCCAACAGAAGAAGAACAGTGTCTGAAGGTAGACTTGATTGAGTCTACGGTACAAGAAAAGTTGGACCACATGTTCATGAATGACACTTTGGAAAAGGCCCTTAGCGGAAGGTATTCATTAGATGAAGATGACATAGATGAACAATTGCAATATCTGGATGCTTTGCCATGGCAAAGAAAATTTGAAAGACCAGTTGAATCATTGGATCTTCCAGAACTAAAAGGGCCGCATCAGCAATTGAAACCATCTATCGAGGAAGCTCCAACTCTAGAGCTCAAACCACTTCCTAGTCACTTAAAGTATGCTTCTCTTGGTGAATCATCTACCTTACCTGTGATTATATCTGCTAACCTTTCAGACTCTGAGGAAGACAAGCTTTTAAGAGTCCTGAGGGAATTCAAAACAGCCATTGGTTGGACCCTAGCGGATATCAAAGGCATCAGCCCAGCTTATTGTCAACATAAAATTCCATTGGAAGAAGGCAGTAAACCAACAGTGGAGCATCAAAGGCGGCTAAATCCTCTTATGAAGGAGGTAGTGAAGAAAGAAATTATCAAGTGGCTGGATGCAGGGATTATCTATCCCATTTCTGACAGTGCATGGGTGAGTCCAGTGCAATGTGTACCGAAGAAGGGAGGCATGACTGTGATTACCAATGAAAAGAATGAACTCATCTCTACTCGCACAGTCACCGGTTGGCGAATCTGCATGGACTACCGGAAGTTGAATAAAGCCACAAGGAAGGATCATTTTCCCCTTCCTTTCATTGATCAGATGCTAGATAGACTAGCCGGCCATGATTATTACTGCCTTCTGGATGGTTATTCTGGATATAACCAAATCTGCATTGCTCCTGAGGATCAGGAGAAAACAACATTTACATGCCCGTTCGGCACTTTCGCCTTTCGACGGGTTTCTTTTGGCTTGTGTGGAGCACCTGGTACTTTTCAAAGGTGCATGATGGCCATCTTCTCAGACATGATTGGCAAGACCGTAGAAGTCTTCATGGATGACTTCTCTGTATTCGGTCTATCTTTTGATGAATGCTTGCAAAATCTTGGCTCGGTGCTGAAAAGATGCGTGGAAACTAACCTAGTGCTCAATTGGGAGAAGTGCCACTTCATGGTACAAGAAGGAACTATTCTCGGGCACAAGGTGTCAAGGAAGGGTCTAGAAGTGGACAGAGCAAAGATAGAAGCTATCGAAAAGCTGCCTCCACCTAATTCAGTGCGAGGGATTCGCAGTTTCCTTGGGCACGCAGGTTTCTACAGGCGTTTCATCAAGGACTTCGCAAAAATCTCCAAACCTTTGTGTCAGCTGCTGGAAAAAGATATTCATTTCAAATTCAACGAAGAATGTCTCACAGCTTTCGAGACTCTAAAGAAGAAATTGATTTCAGCACCCGTGATCATTGCTCCAGATTGGAGTGAGCCTTTCGCTATGATGTGTGATGCTAGCGATTACGCAGTTGGGGCCGTTCTTGGCCAAAAGAAAAATAAAATGTTTCATGTCATCTATTATGCAAGCAAAACCCTCAGCGATGCTCAATTAAACTACACTACCACTGAGAAGGAGCTGTTAGCCATAGTTTATGGTTTTGAAAAATTCCGTTCATACTTGCTTGGCACGAAGGTGACTGTATACACTGATCACGCGGCTATCAGATATCTGCTCTCTAAAAAGGACTCCAAACCTAGGTTGATTCGATGGATTCTTCTGCTGCAAGAATTCGATGTGGAGATCAAGGATAGAAAAGGGACAGAAAACCAAGTAGCCGACCATCTCTCACGATTGGAAGACCTTGGGAAGACATCCCAAGACAAAACCGTCATTAATGAATCCTTTCCTGATGAACAGTTGTTTGGGATACAAGAAGAAGAGCCTTGGTTTGCAGACATTGTGAACTTTCTGGTGAGTCGAGTGA
The DNA here is from genome assembly GCA_036435485.1 of Saposhnikovia divaricata. Classification (NCBI taxonomy): domain Eukaryota; kingdom Viridiplantae; phylum Streptophyta; class Magnoliopsida; order Apiales; family Apiaceae; genus Saposhnikovia; species Saposhnikovia divaricata. The sequence continues at coordinate 131,889,790 of CM071599.1, read as the reverse complement.
TTCCTCCTGAGCTCTCTTTTGCTCAAAGAAAGAAATTCTTGCATGAAGTCAAATGGTATCGTTGGGACGAACCATATCTGTTTAAACAAGGAGCCGATCAGGTGATTAGGAGATGTGTGCCATACAGTGAAACAGAGGCTATTCTAAGGGATTATCACGCTACGACATATGGTGGCCATTATGGAAGTGAAAAGACCGCAACTCGAATTCTTCAAGCGGGATTTTATTGGCCATCCCTTTTTAAGGATGCCCATCAGTTTGTGCTGAAATGTGATCGTTGTCAGCGTGTTGGTAACATATCTAGGAGGAATGAGATGCCCCTCAATATAATGCTAGAGGTGGAAATCTTCGATGTTTGGGGCATCGATTTCATGGGACCATTCATTTCCTCGTGTAACAACCAATACATCTTGCTAGCCGTTGATTATGTTTCCAAATGGGTGGAGGTCAAGGCACTTCCGACCAATAATGCCAATGTCGTGCTCAACTTCCTTCACAAGAACATCTTCACAAGATTCGGCACTCCTCGAGTAATCATAAGCGATGAAGGTACTCATTTTTGCAATCGCAAATTCACTAATCTTATGGCAAGGTACAACATCAACCACCGGGTAGCTACGGCATACCACCCGCAAACCAATGGCCAAGCCGAGGTATCTAATCGCGAGATTAAGCGCATTCTGGAAAAAGTGGTGAATCCTTCGAGAAAGGATTGGTCTTTAAAACTCGATGAAGCCGCATGGGCTTATCGTACAGCATATAAAACACCCTTGGGTATGTCACCATATCAGCTTGTCTATGGGAAAGCTTGCCATTTACCGGCAGAATTGGAACACAAGGCTTATTGGGCTTTGAAGAAGCTAAATTTCGATCTTAAGGCCGCAGGTGAGAAAAGGATGGTGCAACTCAACGAGATGGACGAGTTTCGATTGCAGGCATATGAGAACAATAAGCTCTATAAGGAGAAAGTGAAACGATGGCATGATCGTCGTCTTATTCAAAAGGTATTCGTTCCTGGTCAGTCGGTCTTATTATATAACTCTCGTCTTCGATTGTTTCCAGGGAAGCTCAAATCGAGATGGTCAGGGCCATTTGTTATCAAAACTGTGTTTCCACACGGAGCGGTGGAAATCTTTGAGAAATCACCCGATCAATCGTTCAAAGTGAATGGGCAGAGATTGAAGCCCTATTTTGGTGACGCGGTGAACCGTGAGGCTGATACCACCAAGTTGGCCACCACATGATTCTCAGTATAATCGTCAAGCTAGCGACAATAAACAAGCGCTTCATGGGAGGCAACCCATAGGTTTGGTGTTTATATGTGTGGTTTGATTTGGTGTGATTTTGTTTAGTATTATGTCGAAAGTGCAGGTCATTGCCTCAGTTTGGAGCTCATTGCCACCACCTGATTCACCACCCGAGGAGGGTGACGATGCCGACAGTTTTATCCTTTATCTATACCTTCAATGATGACATTGAATATTTCAAGTTTGGGGGTGATTTAGGATAATTGATTTATCGAGTCATAGTATGCATATAGTTTCATGTAATTCATAATATACCATGCTAGTATAATTTCATATAATTCACAAAAAAAAAAAAAAAATTGCATATTCATGATTAGTTGCATATCATATTTTCCTTGATCCCGTAGCGCTTGGTGGTTCCGTTTAGTAGTCAATGATGAAATTGAGTGTGATAATGATGGATAGAGGGCTGATTTAAATACTTAAGAATTGACGTGCATGTTACAGAAACACAATCTTACACAACTCTTCGGTTACTTTTGGGATAGGTTAAGGTCATGCTTGTTTGGTTGTTGAAATTTAATCACCTGATTATATTCAGAATTTTCTTTATTCCCTTGATGGCGTAGGAGCACTAAATTCTAAGTTTGGGGGAAACCAGGAATTTCATGCTAGTAATTTGTCAATAATGGCTAGGCGTCAAATGGCTAGTAGCCGGCTCATATTTATATGAGTAGTCTAGGGTTGGAAATGAGAATTCTCATTCCAGATTGCATATAAAAAAAATGGAAAAAACAAAAAAAAAAAAAAGAAAAAAAAGAAGAAGAGTGTTTGTGAGTATGTATGCAAAATTGATCAGGGTGAGCTCTTTAATACTCGAGCAATTAAGTTCTAGGGGACTCAAGCCTAGTGACCTAAGACTTTTCCGGTCTGGGATCCACTAACCTAACGCTCGCTACATGGGTATTATTGTATAAGCCTTTTGGGGTCTCATCCATTGCACGGTCAAATAAGCATGTGTGTTGTGTATAGTATTATGCGTCATAGTTGTTAATAAAGCATGAATTCCTGTCTAAACTCAAATGATGATAGAGGTGTTTCTAGGTTATGAAGTGTCTAGCGTCCATTCTATTTATAAACTTGTGATTGTTTTGACGAAAAATATGTACGGTTTTGATCTAGTGCTAAGAGTAATTCTGATGAGCATTGCACACACGCACGTTTCTGTACTTGTACATGTTAATATGCGGGTATTTAGTCGATCTCTATTTGGAGTTATCACATTCTCTGAGACACTCTGCTAAATTGGTTTTTGCTTTGCCTATGGGATCCTTGCATCGTTTGCATTCATGTATTTAGAGGTAGTCGAGTCTGTTTTCGCTTGAGGACAAGCTTCAGTTTAAGTTTGGGGGTGTGATAAGTGGATTTTATATCCACTTATTATGCGCTAAATGGACCTATATTGATGGTTTATCCTTAAATATGTTGTGTCTTTTAATTAGTTTTTGTTGTTTAATAATATTAGATATTTATTAATAAATACTTTATTTAATTAGAAAATTATATTTATAAATATCTAATAATATTAGATATTTATTTTTATAAATTCGAAATTAAATTAATTATTTATTAATTAAATAAATTTTGTTATGCAAGTTGAATTAGCAAAAGAAAAAAAAATAAAATAATAAAATAAAATAAAATAAAATGTGGTCAAAGCATTTGTAGTGTTGTCGGCATATAAAAAGAAAAATGCAAAAGTTTGGTCTGGTGGGATTGTTAAATAATCGAATGAAATGTAAAAAAAAAAAAAAACAAAACAAAAGAAAAGAAAAAGTGCTTAGTATTGCAGGTTGCTGTCGGCTAGAGGATATAATTATGAAGCAAGTGGCAGACTTATATTTGAAAAAGAAGAAAGAAAAGCTGAATGGAGTTGTTGATCAATCTAGCGCCTGCAAGGGGCACGCGCCCGTCCAGGCGTGTCATGCACGCGCCAGCATTTACAACTGTCCCAGCAAGAGCGTGTCATGCACGCGCCATGTCCGAGTGTGGGGATCGCAGAAGGACGGATAGTGGCTGTTGTTGGTGGTTAGCATTTTGGCTAGTGCTTTGTTTTTTTTCAGCTGTAATTTAATTGATTTCAATTCTTTTCATTTTTTTTTATTTTCTTTTCCTTTTTCTTTTTATTTTTTTTATTTTGTGGTGTGCTAAGTTTTCCTATAAATAGGCCTAGATCTTGAGCTTATTTCCACACAACAATTTTGGAGAGTAACATTCTCTCTTGTAATTCTCTCCATATTTTCCTTGTAATTTTAGTGTGATTTTATACACTTTAATTTTTTTTCCAATTTTATTATAAGTTATATTTTCGGTTGAAGAAATTTCGAGAATTATTTGGAGCGCTATTCTCTTTCATTGGAAGTAATTTCGGATCTACGTTCTAATTCTTAAAATTACGGGGATTATTTAAGAACGCTCTTTTCTTGCATTGGAAGCGATTACGGTTCTACTTTCCAACTTTCGTAATTTTCATTTATCGTAATTGTTAATTTAGTTTTGTTTTTATTATTGTTGTTATTATTATTATTATTATTATTATTATTATTATTATTATTATTATTATTATTATTAGTTTTGTTGTTGTTGTTATTATTATTATTATTATTATTATTATTATTATTATTATTATTATTATTATTATTATTATTATTATCATTATTAATATTATGGTTTCAATTAATCCCATGATGACGATTCGTTCGATTATGAACTAATCGCCGTCATGGGATTCTAATGGATTTATTTACGTAATTTAGTAATTCGATGCCTTAATAAATTGTGTTATGATAAAAATTTCCGATTGCCTAACGTGGTTGTACTTAATTTATTAGATGCGTAGCTAACATCTAAATTATTAATTCTTAATGAATGCGAAAGTGGATTTGAGAATTTAGAATTTGCCATGTTAGCACAGGTTCGTAATTTTCATATATAATTACGATTCGTGGTAGGGTTTTGGATCACATCGCCCTGTGTAGCCAAAAATAAGGAATTTATTCGTAAACCAGTTATGTTTTCAAATCTTATAGACATATAGGGTCTAGACATAAATGGTGTCCAGGCAACTTCTATCTTTCTAAGTGGATGTTTGTATGGTTTGATATAAGTTAAGGCTGAAAGGCGCTTATATTAGTTTCGTGTTCCCGGCTAGCTTTCATAATTATCAGAATCACTTTAAATTAAGGCATCAATTCTAAATGAAATAAATAATGAAATTAGAATCCCATGTTTATCTCATATATATAATCTTTATCATATTATTTTTAGTCGTTATTTCATTAATTAATTGTGAATTGAACAAACCAACCATTTCGTTGTTCAGGCTTCTATAATTAACCGAACGTTGTTGAATAAACATATTTACATTAAATACACCAAGTCTTCGTGGGAACGATCCTTATTTCCCTATATTGCTTTTGGACTGCGTATACTTGCGTAGAGAAAATAGCGAACAATAATCTTTTTGAAAGTCAATGAGCTTTTCTGCTTATTGAGTTGTGCTTGAACTTCCCATATAAAACAACTGATCCTTATGCATTCATCAAGATATCCTTTGAATTCTTCAGTAGTAATGTAATCATGTTGGAGGTTGCTTTCACTCTTATTGTTGCCCTTGAAGTCGGATAAACAGTGACTGATTTCACCTTTCACTTGGAAGAGTTTGAGCCTTCAAATATTTACAATTTGGCTCCCCACTCGTAACATTCTTTGTGTAATTGATCACTGTCTATAAGTCACGGGTTGCAAAGTAATTCTGGGTTTTGTTCTTCGTTCGATATGTTCCATTAGAGAACTCTAGCATTACTGATAATCCAGGATGAGTTCTCAAACTGATAGATCTTGAGTTCTCTAATGTTGACTTCTCGAATAGTCCCTTTCATTGAGTTCTCGAATGACTTCTCGAACAGCCTATGTAGACTTCTCGAATAGTCCCTTTCATTGTGTTCTCGAATGACTTCTCGAACATCCTATGTAGACTTCTCGAATAGAGGTAGTGGCCTACTTCTCGAACTAGGACTTCTCGAATAAGCCTTTTTGTTGAGTTCTTGAATCCACCAAATCTAAGATAACTCGAATAGAGTTATGGCAGTGGGTTGACTTCTCGAACTCTACTTTTCTTGACTTCTCGAATATACTTGCATGGTTACAGTAAGCTCTCTTCTGATTACAAGTACTTGATTAAAGCATCTTATGGCTTGTTACAGAAAAACTCTCTAACTGCTTGCAGAATTCCTTTCTCAAGATTTAGCTTTAGTTGATCTGCATTTCAGTTAGCTTCCTGATTTATTTATCAGCTTCGATTCCTTGATTCATTTTCTATCTTGTGGTATTTGTTATCATCATCTATAGACATGTATGTCTTAACAATCTCCCCTATTTATGTCTTCAAGAAAGAGACATAAATCCAGAGAGTGATGATAACAAAAACCACTATTCGGATTTTTCTTTCACTAGGACAGAAAATATTGATCAAGCTTCCTTGACACAATTTCTGACTACTCACTTCACTTGAGTACTTAGAACTGCTCCCCCTATTTAAAGTATCTATTCTGAGAGTTTGTTCTGTTCCTCCACTTGCTGGTTGTTCTGAAGTTCTCTTCTCCCCTTTTTACTCTATTCCAAAAAAAATTTCTCCCCCTTTTTGAGCAAAGATTATATTTGAAATTACTGAACCTTCTCCCCCTTGGGTTGCAAAAGTTCTGAGCCTTCTCCCTCTTGATGAGACAGGAAGAAGAAGAGAATTGAAAAAAATTCTGAACTCCTTTTTCCTTTGATTTTAAAGAAAAATTCTGAACTTTCCTTTTCCCCCTTTTTTGTTATCAGCAAGAACAGTGACGTAGTAAAGATGAAAACCAGAGGAATGAGAAGGTAGAATCTGTATAAATAAAAGACTTCTCTCTTAATCTCTCTATTTTTACATCAAGATCTCATCCTGGCTCACTTCACACAACTCACCTTCCCTTACTAAAGTGGTACTTAATCTCTCCTTTTGCTCTCCTGGAAGAATTAAGACACCACTCTTGCACACAACTCACCTTTTGCCCTAGAGCAACCAGGCCTCTCCTGTTTTTCACTCTTTCCCTCAGTCCTAATAAGAGATCATAAGATGAAGAACTTAGAGAATTCAAGGTTGAGTGTTGGCCTCTTCATGAAATGAAATGAAGAATCAAGAGTGTTTGGTGTGTGTGTTGAAGTGCTTCATTGTCACAAATTAGGTTTCTATGAGTGGGGCTGAATCTTCTCATTTACAGAAGATTCATTGTGACGCCCCCAAATCCGAGGTCAAAGATTCAGGTCATCACATCACCATCCAACTATATCATACCTGTATTAACTTTACAACTCAACAATACATCCATCCAGACCTCAATCTTACGCACAAACAAGTTAGAGCCTCAGAAATGATAATCAAAAGTAACACTAAATATTACAATTCATCTGTACAATCCAGAGTCTTACGCACTTCCACTTATACAACTATACTTGAAGACAAGTCTTACTATTACAGTTGAAAACCTATCAGACTTACTCTGTAGTATTTATCTGGAACTAAATCATCTCCGGGGTAAATCTTCTACTCATCTTCTGCTGGTGCGGAGTTAACCGACCAAATTCTTCTCTTTCTGAAAAGTTTTTATAAAGCAAGAATGAGCTACACAATGCTCAGCAAGTTCACCATTTTGAAAAATAATAATGTGGTTTATTTCAAAAACATTCCCAACTGTATGGGTATATATCTCAAATTTCAAAACGTAATTGGACAATATATATGTCTGAGTTTGAATAAAACATCTATACTCGTTAAGGAGCTTTAAGAATAACACATGAACCCTTTATAAGGTTCCCATTTCAATATATCGCAAGTTTGAAAATATATACATATGAGTATATCATTTTCGGCAAAACACTCTACTGTTAACATACTGTACAGGGAATACATCATTGCAAAACCTCTTTCCTTTCATTAGCTTAGAAGGTTACTCATTCAAAAACATTTCATTCTTTGAAATAGTTGCAAGAGTGCACTAACACGTGCCAATCTTTATAGAAAAAAATTTGCAGTTCTAGATACTGCACGATGTCAACATTTTTCTTATCAAAAACCACACTATCGGCAACTTGGCACTTAGGCCCAAGAAGCAGTGTTTGAGTATTTTTCCAAAGTGGAGGATGGGACCGGAAGAAAACATAAAAACCTGACAAGGGTTGACGATGATCAGTCGCCACAACCAAGTCCAACAATCCGCGGGTCTTCTCTACCAGTAGAAGGATAGAAACTACATCCCTAACTATCCTCGGGTGAAAACTACATCCGTAATCACCCTCGATGAAAACTACATCCGTAATCATCCTTCGGCAATACCTGGGCCGGAATAATAATTGATGGACCGCCTCGCTCACGGCCGCTTACACATCCCGGGAATCGTTCGTCAACGATTCCCACACCTGCCAGAGTCCCCTTTTTCTTTTCTTTTCAAAAGTCATTTTGATAGAAAATTCGAGTAGTTGAAGTTCGACCTCAGTCGACCGATAATTCTTGAAGAACGTACAAGAAGCAAAACCTGACCGGGGGTTTTCGAAAATTATTTGGGTTCGAAAGAGTTCGAGTTTGAAAACGCTAAAGGTATCTTGGATTAGTTTTGTCTTTAAAATAATGAACAATAATTAATAAATGATATTTTCAGATTTAATATAAACAATTAATAAAATAATTATTTAATTAAAATAAGCTTTTAATCCAAGATAGATATTTTTGAGTATTTTTAACAACATAAAAATAATAAATACCTAAGTATACGATACTTCCCGAATGGCTCTTCGGGTTTTCGCAATTTAATCACGATATAATAATATACCTCTCCCCGGTCAATAGTATATTTGGACCGCTATGACCTCTATTGCTAGAGTCGTTGTCCGAAGGAAACACTTTCATTCTAAGTTCAACGGTGTACAACACATATGCATAAATCTCAAACTTCAACATAATCTTGTAAAGCATAAGCATATAATACATTTGGAAGCTACAAACACAACAGTGAAAATCCTTATATATAAGTTTTGAAAAGTTAACTTGCAAAGGTAGAATCAGGAACATAATATTTTTCAAATAAATGCTTAGGGTTGGAAAACTTGCCTTGGGAAGGTTAGGGTGGTTGGGCTCGTGGAGTGGAGCGACAATCTATAAATATCCAATATTCGCTCGTTAGTATCTTAGCAACACCACTTAATCATAATGTTTTAAAGAATACAAGACCATCTTAGCGACTCCACCATTTGACCCACTAACCCTCCTATATGACCATGTCATCACATTATCACATTCTTTACCCATTCGACTCAAATCTATTCCTCAAACTCGAAACCCAAGTGAATACTCTTAAAACTACTTTAAACTAATCTCCTAAGTGGTTTTTCACTTGCGCACACCTCGCTCTAACATTTTTATAAAAATGAAAAATTCAAATTTTAATCAGATTCTTCTTGGGTAGCCTTCCTTACTGTAAGACCTAGCTATTCTCAATTTTTCACAATGTTTGCAGAAAGTTTGAGGGTCCAAAGACAGTTCACAAACAGACCATACAGTGCAGTCCGGATTTCAGAACCACTCCTCACTCTTCTGGTCATAACTCAAAATCTACACATCACCTAGTCATGAACTTTATATTTCTGTAAACTACATTCAAATACCTTTCTAACCATGGGTATTAGACCCTCGGGAGACAAGTTTAATGGGTTCAAAAGTCCACTGCAAGGCAGTACATACTCCCAGACTTTTTACTCAGCACACATCTTTACTTAATCCTTCAAGAACTCAACTTATACATCATATCTACCATTAAAACCACCAAGTCTCATCTCTATAACATACATGGGGTCACATACTCTAAGCACAAGCTTTAAAATCACATCAACCACATATAACCTCAAGATTTTCATCATCCACAACTCATATAACCAAGATATGCACTAAAACTCTTAGATATAACATTATTAATCATAAACAATCCATGACTAAGAGTGGTTAGAGTTTTATACCTTCCTTGATGTGTATAATAGCTTTCTAAACCTTGTATAATCCTTGTATAGCCTTGGGTAAGCTTGAATGATCAAAAGAAATGAAGAAAATAAAGTTAGTAATTCCGAGTTATTAGAACCCGACTGAAAGATCATGGAATACGAGGCCCTTACCGAGCTTTTCTGATTGAGGCTTCTAAAGGAAAGTTGTAGAGCATCTTAACAGCTTTCCAAAAAGCTAAAGAACACCAAATTTCATTGAGTAATGAAGGAGATATGGCCGTTTGAAAATCAGTACAGAAGCTGTTACGAATTCTGGAAGTTTGGTTTCTTCACTTGGGGAGGTGATTTGCCTAGGCTATACTACTTGGATTGCTATGAAATTTGGAGTGATTCTTGCCCATGGAGTGGAGAGGCTTTGGTTAAAATTTGGTGATTTGTAAAGCTCTAGATCTTGATATATGGAGTTTTCTTTGATGGTTGTTCTTGCTGAGCAGTTTTGAGGAAAATGAGATGGAGAACTTTTTGTTTTCTTTCTTTGACTAATTTTTGATCTAACCTCTAGATAAGCTCAGTTGGGTGGCTGAGTTTGATACTCTTAGGCTTGTGCAAGGTGTATCCAAGAAGTTTCATTGATATTTGTTTGGTTTTTGCTTGTTTTTACCACCTTATCCTTGCCCTTTCATAATTCTTCCACTCTTGCCCTTGCCCCTTGGCTTTCACCATAATCCACTTGATATAATGCATGTGGTTCCATCTTGTTATGAACTCAATCCAAATTCCATAATTCGTTCGCTTTTATCGCTTAATCTCGTTATAAAGTTTCAGCGGTTTCTAGAATGCTCGTTTCACTATCTTTGTGGTTTTCGTTCCAAATCCCCAAATCAAATATAATAAAATTCTAAAATATTAAATCCCCAAATCCTCAAATTTAATATCTCATTTCTTGAATATACTGATATAATTCACCGCTCGGTCAAATATTACGCCAGAATTAAAATTGGAATTTCTGAATTCCGATCGTCTTTACATACACTTATTTGCTCCGTGAATTACTAATATGACTTCGAAATATCCATACCATGTCTTGTACATAGGGTGGCGTGAAAATTTTCTTGGTCCTCAAAATCACTATTCAGCCATAAATTACTATTCATGCATGACAAACACTTTTCACGTATATACTTATTTTTAATAAGAAAAGTTTTAATTCTACCGAAAATCTGGGTTCTTACATTCATCAACCTGAATTTGAGAAATAGTTAAGAGTAACTTGTGTGTGCTCCCCCTGTGTCCCTGCAACTTGTACTAATTCCTGGCTAGAAATCAAGTATGAGAAAGTTGCACAACTGTGTCCCTTACCCTCACTGAGTGTGTTCCTGGTTGTGAACTTGATTCAATAGTTGAAGTCTGTTAAAGGACTAAAACTAGAAATGTGGATGTCCTTATTATTCACTATGCCTTTTTGGGAAGACATAGGATGGCTATGCTGGTTTTACACACCCTTACCTTCTTTGTTCTTTTGGTTTCTTGATGTTCACCACTTCCCTCACCCTCACTTTCCTCCTGTTCACTCCCCTCAGGTTAAGATATAACAGATTTATCAACTACAGTTTGTTGAGAAACTGTAGAGGGGGTTAAAGATGGTAAGAAGTGACTTTATGGTGTGCTGATTGGGTAGAGAATCTGGGGGACATTTCAGCAATTCTCATTTCAGCATAGTAAGACAAAGATTTTTAGGACAAAAAAGAGAATACTGATAGATTATAACTCCATACCTGAACTAGGTGTAGTGAATTAAGATCCTTCTTCACATGAAGGTTTATTCTTTTAGAGATACAGGACACCTTTTGATGTGGTAAGTTGACAATGTTCTTGAAGCTGTACTTAGGAAAAAGAAACAATTTTGCAGAGATAGTCATGTGTAACACCCCCAGATCCGGGGTCCGGGATCCGGTCGTTACGGTCTCCAATTCTGTCCACAATACTTGAACTTACCTCAACATAAAATAATATACATCTTTATGACCCAACACAACAATATAAAACACACCCGTTATAGTCCCAGAGATGAAATCAGAGTAACAATCAAATTTTATTAAACACATTATGAGTTCTTACAACCCAAAAGAATTTTAAAATAAATACATACTCTTTGCCATCCATTTACATGAGTCATACTAGACCATATACTTGGTACTGAAAGAATAAATCTATCCTACCAATATCTTTCTCTTCGGCTCTGGTAGTCTCATCGTCCTCGCCAGCATCGAGTGCGCCTTGTGCGAGTCATCTGGTCTAGCTGTTGTTGTGATATAATAATAAAGCAAGGGTGAGCAATAGCCCACCAACAATAATATTTAACTGAACGATAATATATAACAGTTCAAAAGTATCTTTCAAACCATATGCCATGCATTTACGGAAATGATGCCAGTATAATATGAACGATAAAGTTACAAGGTAACTCAAAATGTAAATATATGAGGGAATATCTGCTATGTCGAAAATAAGCAAGATATTAAAAAGAGGAACTTGCAAGGAAAATATTGCAATTCCAGTTACGAACACTTTTCCAGCTCTGCCAACAGTAATCATGTTGCAGGAAATAAATAAGTTTGGATGATGAACCAATGATGGAGTATTCACCGCGCCCGCTGTTCCAATCTTGATGATCAGTCAAGATCGTACAGCTCAAATTAGATTTACTACCGGTAGAAGGAAGAACTGACGGCTTTACTTGTCTACCGCCTTACTAGCTCTCCCAGGCCAACGGTTGGGCCAAAGGGGATGGACCGGCGCTACTCGGCCTCTTACACGACTCCTAGTTCCAATAGAATTCATGATTCTGAATGTAACGTTCGTCCCCCTTTCCCCAAGTATAATACTTGTTGATAAGACTCTACAAAGTAGTCGTATCTAGTTGGAAAGGAAAATTCACCAATAACTTCCAAGCTATTGCTTGGTAACGAACATCAACTTGTTCCAACAATCTTACCCCTCGAAAGATGAGAAGGTAAACACAGACTTAATGAGTCCATAGCAACCAAGTTGCGAGTGAAGAGGATAAATTATGACCGGGAAGTCAACAAGATAAATAACATTGCTCAAGTAGGTTCCCCTATAATATGGAAGTTTGAGCGAGCATTTAAATCCTTTTAAGATAGATATAAATGAAAAAGAAAGAGTTGGGAACCTTTCCTTGATAAAATAGTCGTAAAAAGACTCCGAAATATTTTACATAATATCTGGAGGTGGAAGGTAATCTCCGAATAATATAAATTATTTTAAAAAGAATTTTAAAAGAATTAAATAAATATTCCAAGAATATTTATTTACTCAATAAAAATTATGGAATATTATTAACTCATAATATTGCTCGTAAGTAATCCTCGAATGAATATATGGAATTATTTAATAAATAAATCCCTCCTTAAATGAATATTCGAAATAATATTCATTAAATAATTAAACTCCAATAAATATTTAAAATAGTATTCAATAAATAAGTCAAACCTTAAATGAATATTTGAAAATAATGTTCATTTAATATTTACTCTTTTAAATGAATATCCAAATAGCATTCATTTAATAAATAATCTTCTAAATGAATATCAAAATAATATTCATTTAGTAATCAAAACTTTAAAGGAATAATCGAAATAATATTCCTTAAGTAAATAGAACTTCCAATGAATATTTTAAAATAATATTCATTAAGTACATAAAACCTTAAATGAATATTCGAAAGTAATATTCATTTAATAAATAACATTCTAAAGAATATCAAAATAATATTCATTAAATATCAACTCTAAATGAATATTCAAAATTAACATTCATTTATTATCTCTCGACTAAGATAATACTCGAATAACATTCCTCGAAATATTTCCAAGTAATTGATACTTTATGGAATATAATAACGTTTAACAATAACCTTCCTCAGATAAATAATAATCTGTCGTTGGAATCCCTCCGGGTTTCCACGACTATCTATAACTCAAAATACCGACTCCCGGTCTATATTTAGAATGAATATCATATGCCCTTCGCTAAGGGTCTTACCAAAACAATCCGGCTTATTACTGATAAATCGTATCTAGTCTATAAGCCAATATCAATTCAGGGAACAAGTATCACAAAAACCAGAGTCACAATATAATTGGAAACAGGCATGCATGCGATGGCATATGTAAAATACATATATTATCACAACAACAGGTTCAAAGGTTTGAACACTTGCTTGGTAATTGAGCACGGGTGGGGGTAGTGGTAGGGTGTCCCGAGTCAGCTCGGCGATCTATAATAGTCAAGAAATTCGAGATTAATCACTTAACATTTTTCAAAAGGTTAAGTATTAACTTAAGTCGAAACATGTTTTCGAATTATCTCGTTATACCCCTTTTTAGTGTAACTCTTTTTATTACCGATACGATTTGACATTTGTTCGTCATTAAGACATGTCATCGTACTCACACTTAGTGTATACTTAAGTCGTATAAGTTCTAAATTTGATCGATTACGAACCAAGATTATATCTCGAGTTTTATCGCTCGTTTTCTACGTTATAACCAAAGTTATACTTTTAAGGGGTTCGTTCGCGTTTAACCTAGATTCGAACATTTTTATAAAATCGAAAAATGATCCGATTCACATGAGGTTTTCTCTCACACCTCCCTTTTTACCTCTAGTATTTAATTACCAAGATTCGCCACTGACTTACGTATTTTACGAGGGTTCATTTTTAATTACGAATTCTCGGTTACGGTTTCGAACTACTTTTAGTAAACCGACCGTAACTCCTAAACCGTAAGTCCGTTTCACACAATCTTTATATCAAAACGAAGCTTATAACATGATCTATCCTATCATGGCAGAAAACAAAGCCAAACAGGGAGTTACATGTTCTGTCAAAATCGTTTTCTTAAGGTTAACGAAATTTTGGCATTACGACGGCTATAAATCGAACATTCCAAAAATCATAACAACAATACCAAGCCACACCGGGCACAAATCCAACTTATACACATGATCTTCATCTCAACAAGCCCAGAAGCTACTGATCTTAGCATCAAAATCATCATGCTTCTTAAATTAACTAAACCACTTAACTAAGCATGCTAATAACATCACTTATACTAAATCCATCCAAAGCATGCAAAATCTCAAAGTAAGACCTAGGGTTTCAAGTGATGATTACCTTCCTTGGAGTGTTCTAAAGCCCTAATAAGCCTTGATCTACCCTTGTGTGGCCTTAGAGTAGCTAGATCAACCATAAGAATCAAAGAAAACAAAATTAAATCTTGAAGAACACTATTCATGCTCATCTTTGTTGATTTATTTGAAAATGTTAACAAAGGAATTTGAAGCTAAGATTTCATGGAGATTAGTTTTATGAAATATAGGACTCACCATAAAATTTGGAAGATCAAATCAGGGGTGGAAGCTTGATTTTGATCCTTGAATTTATGCAAAATTCGAATGCCCTGTTTTTGAGAGGAAAAACAGGGTGATCTTCTTGAATTTATTTACCCATTCAAACGACCTTCAAAAATTATGAAATTTTGTACGAATGTTATACATGGAGTGGAGAAGCTATGGTCAAATATTGGTGATTTTATCATGGTTGGAAATGGAGTTATGATTTTTTCTTTGATGGTTGCTCTAGCTGATCAGTTTTAGAGGAAAGAGAAAATGGAGAGTTTCTTTGCCTTGCTTGGTTTTGTGGTGTATTTTACCTTGCTACTTTTCATCCAATAATTCAAGTGTGTAGTGGAAGATATTGTGTAAAGCTACTTTATTAAAGTAGTGATGTAATGGATGATGAAAATGGAGGAACATGTGTTAAGATTTTGATGGTTTACATGCAACTAGTAGTTTGATTTGCTAAGTATTAGTTAATCTCTAACCATACTAGTTACTAGATATTTATCATTTGTACATGCATGTATCTTGCTTCCTCTGCTTGATTCTGTGTCCGGTTATTGCCCGTTTCGATTGATCGTTCGTAGGAATATTTAACGGATTTCTAATTTGGGTTTACCGGGAATCCTCTTAATATTAATACTATCATTCTCCATCTTTCATTCTAACTTTCCAATTTATATTCCTTAAATCCATTCGTTAAATACTTAAGGCTATCAGTGTCCAGGGAACTCTCGGAGAAAATAAAAGTGCGGTTTTTCAGAATCCGACAGCTTTTACACACTTATTTTCCCCCTGGATCACTAATACGAACTCGGAAATTCGTTCCGAATACTTCTATATAGCGTCGTCTAATAATATTCTCAATTACACCAAAATCACTATTCATCCTTATTCTTTACTTATTCATCTAGGGTTGTACAATTGTCCGTATTCTCTTTCGATCGTTCCTTAACCTTTTTACGGAACCACTGGATTAATCGCTATCTATCTGGATGACATGAGAATATTCTCCTGCTTGGAATTGCCATATCCATTCCATTCATTCATTAGAGCTGGCGACCTTGTTGTCGGAATCATTGTTCCTCATTTTATCAGTACTTAATAAAAAGTTTTAATTATATACAAAATTTGGGGTTCTTACAGTCTCCCCTCCTTAAAAGGATTCCGTCCCGGAATCAGGTAGGAAACAATCGGGTTCTTGTTTGTCATCTAGCTTTCCAGTCCTCGGTTGATCCTTAATCATTTCAACCCGTTTACAGCACATCTCCGTAGTGCTACAGTACTCTCTTTTTCCTTTTTATCAACTTTTCTACTTTTCGTACAACACACTATCCGGGTTATGATCTTACTCAGTCTTATCCTTATTGATACCTGCAGTAACATTGGTATCACTATCACCCTGCGAATTCGGAGGTAACCTTGCTCGTACTGTGCATTTCCTGATCGCTTTAATCTTCGCAATCTCGATCAATATAGAGAAGTGGAAAGATTTATTGAGAGATCACTATGATCAATTGAACATTTGTTATATTGCATAGTTAGTACAGAAGGGGGCCAGCCTTTAGTACTTGACAAGTAATTAAACAAGTTATGGTATTCCACTTAGACTTCTATCACATAGACAGATAGTCGCGTAGCAGTACCTCCCCTCCTTAAAGGGTTGTTCTTCTCAATTCATAAAGAAGATGAATAAGAGAGAAGAAAAGAAAAGAATTCTAAAGGATTATAGAATTTTTTTTTTTGTAAAATATCATACTCAGAATTTACCTCTGAACTATAGAGGTTCATCAAAGAAGAAAATAATCATGATTATATCCAATACCATTTGATCGCAATTTCACGTGTCAACATATCTTGCTGTTTTGTCCATTATTCTATGGACCTATACTCTGGTTCAACCTTAGCAACACCTTTGGAAAAAATCTTTCAACCTCTCAGGTTAAATCTTAGGTTTCTCGCTGGACATCATTGTTACTGACATTCCATGTCACGCTACTAGATTTTCATATCTATTATATTAACACTATCAGGTTGTCATCCCGATAATTCATCAGAAACCCATTTATTAATCCATTCATAACATTCCTTACTTCACATTCCATAGTTGCTTTCCCAGTCTTTTCTTTATCAATCACATCCTTCTTATTATCTGATATTTATTTACCTCTGTTATTTACTTCCACCTTCATCTCTTTATTGAGGCATCTTTTGCACTTGGCACCTCCTTATTGGTATCCCGTCACATTTACTCTATAATCATCACATTATTTCAAATTTAAAACCTCCGAAATGAATCTGGCCGATTTCTTTAGCTTAGATCCAATATAATCTACTTCTGTCAACTTGTTTCTCATCACTTATTCATTTCTACCCGCGGTTTTTCACAGGTTGTCTTTCGTAAGTCAGACCAGGTCGTACACTTACCTGCTCGCAATCTTATCATCTGTTGAGCATCTGCATTTTACTGGTGTAGCTTTGCCACAAGAAACACGTTACTACCATGCTATAAGCTTTGGGGGTAGAGCTGGCTCGAATGCCACCTTCCGAACACTTTTAAACTCTTAGATGGCCCAACAAATCTCGGGCTTAACTGCCCTTAATTCTTTTTACGGGAATACATTTAGCATCATGAATCATCAACCTCATATTCTCTATCTTGTTTGTGCAGAAGTACAGTAACACAAACATGCTTGTCATTCACTAACGTGCCATTTAGCTTATCAATAGCAGCACTTTATTTATCTTTACGTTATCATCTACTTTCTTAGAAGAATCACCATTGCTTGTTATTTACGTAGTGCGTTAATAGCTAACCATACGGGTTTCAATCCTTTAGGGAGACAAAGTAATCACTATTCCTTATCCATAAGGAACACTTCCTGAACTTGATGTAGATATTACATGAAGTAGGTAAAATTGCAGAAGAGTTTCAAGCATCGCAGCTATGTCAGGTTGATGAAACTACCACTCATGCAGCTTCCATAAAAGACTGGAAACTTAACGATTTACTTTGTCAATTTTGTATCATGGTCCCAGTTTGCCTCAAAACGGGACCTTCTAAGGTACGTAATATGCTTAAGACCCATCAGGAATCGAATCTTTACTTAAACTACTATTACCGTCGATTCTTGCACAATCATCAGAAGGAATGTAAATTCCTCCACTCTGATATGACCTTCAAGGTCCTTCCAAATATCATTCTGTTTCTTCGGTATGAACATTTGTAATTATTCCTCTATACTTAGACTGTCGACCACCTCATTGGCCTTTCCTGATAATACTAATTTCTGGTAATCCTTGTTCTCTGGATACATTTCAATTCAAATTTTTCTACCTCATTCTCATCACTGTTGGGTGAAAGCATTCTCCCTTAATGCTCTGCTGAAGGAGAAAAATATAACTATCAGTCTTTTTCCATAAGTCATTGCTTCCACCTTCCCGTGGGAATTTTATCAAAGTTACCCTCAATCATGCCTAGGATATTTGTTTTCTTAGTTCTTTCTTGTACTAGGATAATCTCAACCTTCTTTGGTTCCATCCATACCTCATCATGGTTTCATACATGCCTCATCTGGCATATTGTTATTGTGTCTTACATTCTCTTCCAAACTTCTAGTTGGAAACTCAGAATATTAGCTTTTCCTTGTAAGGTTTCTTAGGTCGTCCTCATCATTCCTTCTGTATTTTCTAGGTACAGGGTATATCAAAACGCCTTTGATCAATACCCTAATAATTCTATCTCTGTTCTTTCCAGAACTCTTTTTAGTAATCTGTACAGGTCATTGTTGCCTTAGCAAATCCAACTCATATCATCTGAATTCACAATGTCTTTATTAGGGTTAGTTCCATCCCTTGTGCATTCCCCAGGGTTTGCCTTACTTTATGGATATCTTATCCTTAATTCAACTGCCAAGGAATTCCTGTATCCTATAATTGGCAATCAAATCATGTATCCTTAATAAGAGTCTCTTTTCAATCATTCTTATTTGATAATCGATTGGTAGCTTACTGCTAATTTCTTCTTTCAGATAGTGGTCAACCTATTTGACCTTCCAAAAGACAACGTAGGTCTATCTGCTCTCTTACAGAACTTGTTAATGGTAGCAAGGATGTTCTGAAAGATATTGGTCGAGTTCAACGTGAATTTCCTAGTGCTTATCGTTCTTCGCAAAGGTACTTGCCTCAGAGAAAGCTCCTACAGCATACTGTTCAATTTCTGACCATTTCTATACTCTCTTCATATACCTTCATTGTTTACTTTCCTCCGTCATAATATATTCATGGTATTCACGATACCCTAACATCATACATCTCAAGTCACTATACTTCCATTTTACTCGTAATCTTGGACAACCATATACACATGAGTCACTTTAGTACGGGTGACCCCATCCCAAAAAGGTCTAGTGAATTCCCAATCAAAACATGGGCTGTTCAGCAGAAGATTCCTACGATCTCATTAATGTTTCCTTTATATCAGAAGGCCTAGCAGTCGGTGCTTTCTTAGAAGCAACCCTGCTTTGTTCTTTCATTGCTGGTCTAGTCACTTGATAATCCTTTGTGACTTGCCCTCAACTGGCCACACTAAAATTATATATGATTTTATGGGTTGGTTAATTTAGCATTACTTTTCTAGCAATTGCTGGCATAGTGCCTTCTACTTTGATACCTTTCTACCTTTCCAAAACTTTACTCCATATAAGTCTTAATCGACTTCTCGGCACCGTCTCTGGTCACCTTTCCTCTATTTTTATCTTTTCAACTATTCTTATCACTACCACGTGCCACGCAAGCTTACCATTCCTGGCATAACAGCCTTTTCACTTAAGTCAATCTCGGAGTTTCTCAGTCCGGCTGGTTTCTTACTTACATTTCCTATTTTCGTCCAATCTCACTTCATCATTGTATTTCTACAATCAATCGCGATAACCAAGGTCTGTCCACCAACCCATATAGCGGTTACTTTACCCAATTCACGGGGTTTGCCCCAATTTCTACTCTCTTCCATGATGTTGTCTGATAATCAGAAATACAAGGTTTGCCAAAATTCGTTGAAGTTCTTCCCAGAATTAGGGAAATTTTGGTCAATCTATCCATCGACTGGTAACACTAAGGAGGCCAGTTTCGAAACCTGAAGAATAGTTCTATGAACCTCCTAGTTGGTAGAACCGTAAGCAGTCATAATTAACGAAATAATCGTCATCGGGTTGGAAATTTAACCCCTGGAGAGGAACCAATTATATACATCCCTTAGAAGGGAATTAACAGTTTTAAACTGAAACTTGTCACAACGTCCTGATACCTATACGTCCTGATATTCAATATTACCAAATGTCAGTCTACCTGACTACCAGTCTCAGAAGGAACATTACTGTCGGAGTTGGTTGTTCCACAAAAATTGGCACTACTAAGGCCATCCGAACCTGGTGAACCATGCTGTCCGAATGCATCCGCAAGTACTTTGTCGTGCTGCGCAAGCACACATCCTAATCTTTTATGCGAAGCGTCGTTGGAAGTACAAAGTCTCCCTTTTTCCATTAAACAATGCCAACTTTTGGTCATTACCAATTTCATCTTTTAGCTCCAGGAAGATTTTCTCACATTTTTCTCTTTAATTGCTGATTGTATTACTTGATCCGTTATAATTCCGCGTCGGAGTAAACTTAAGGTAACTACTATAATCCATTCAAAGAAAAGAAAGAATTTAATATTCCTCTGAGTCACATGCATCTAACGTTTCTGGTTCATCATTTCACTGAGTTAAATTAACTCTATACTTAGTCTCTGACAATAGTCTCATTACGAGTTCGTCTTGACTCACTGGTCTTATCTTCCGGTAGGTTCTGAGATCATTGCCTTGCTTACTACTTCCTTATATAACTTTATCCAATCATGCTGTCACTTCCCAATGTTTTCACTTTTAACTGATTCATTCATAAAATGGACATTTTCTTGAATAAAACAACTTCATCAACCTCAATTTGGTTCCATAAATTACAACCTATGACATCTGCCTTCTCATGGCGAATTATTACTGACAATATTCATACTTATTCATTTATCAAATGATATGGCACTTACTGCCTCTTCTTAACTATTCCTAGGGACTCTGCTCCTCGCCTTATATCGATGCCTTTGATAATCATATCTACCATTAAAACCACCAAGTCTCATCTCTATAACATACATGGGGTCACATACTCTAAGCACAAGCTTTAAAATCACATCAACCACATATAACCTCAAGATTTTCATCATCCACAACTCATATAACCAAGATATGCACTAAAACTCTTAGATATAACATTATTAATCATAAACAATCCATGACTAAGAGTGGTTAGAGTTTTATACCTTCCTTGATGTGTATAATAGCTTTCTAAACCTTGTATAATCCTTGTATAGCCTTGGGTAAGCTTGAATGATCAAAAGAAATGAAGAAAATAAAGTTAGTAATTCCGAGTTATTAGAACCCGACTGAAAGATCATGGAATACGAGGCCCTTACCGAGCTTTTCTGATTGAGGCTTCTAAAGGAAAGTTGTAGAGCATCTTAACAGCTTTCCAAAAAGCTAAAGAACACCAAATTTCATTGAGTAATGAAGGAGATATGGCCGTTTGAAAATCAGTACAGAAGCTGTTACGAATTCTGGAAGTTTGGTTTCTTCACTTGGGGAGGTGATTTGCCTAGGCTATACTACTTGGATTGCTATGAAATTTGGAGTGATTCTTGCCCATGGAGTGGAGAGGCTTTGGTTAAAATTTGGTGATTTGTAAAGCTCTAGATCTTGATATATGGAGTTTTCTTTGATGGTTGTTCTTGCTGAGCAGTTTTGAGGAAAATGAGATGGAGAACTTTTTGTTTTCTTTCTTTGACTAATTTTTGATCTAACCTCTAGATAAGCTCAGTTGGGTGGCTGAGTTTGATACTCTTAGGCTTGTGCAAGGTGTATCCAAGAAGTTTCATTGATATTTGTTTGGTTTTTGCTTGTTTTTACCACCTTATCCTTGCCCTTTCATAATTCTTCCACTCTTGCCCTTGCCCCTTGGCTTTCACCATAATCCACTTGATATAATGCATGTGGTTCCATCTTGTTATGAACTCAATCCAAATTCCATAATTCGTTCTCTTTTATCGCTTAATCTCGTTATAAAGTTTCAGCGGTTTCTAGAATGCTCATTTCACTATCTTTGTGGTTTTCGTTCCAAATCCCCAAATCAAATATAATAAAATTCTAAAATATTAAATCCCCAAATCCTCAAATTTAATATCTCATTTCTTGAATATACTGATATAATTCACCGCTCGGTCAAATATTACGCCAGAATTAAAATTGGAATTTCTGAATTCCGATCGTCTTTACATACACTTATTTGCTCCGTGAATTACTAATATGACTTCGAAATATCCATACCATGTCTTGTACATAGGGTGGCGTGAAAATTTTCTTGGTCCTCAAAATCACTATTCAGCCATAAATTACTATTCATGCATGACAAACACTTTTCACGTATATACTTATTTTTAATAAGAAAAGTTTTAATTCTACCGAAAATCTGGGTTCTTACATTCATCAACCTGAATTTGAGAAATAGTTAAGAGTAACTTGTGTGTGCTCCCCCTGTGTCCCTGCAACTTGTACTAATTCCTGGCTAGAAATCAAGTATGAGAAAGTTGCACAACTGTGTCCCTTACCCTCACTGAGTGTGTTCCTGGTTGTGAACTTGATTCAATAGTTGAAGTCTGTTAAAGGACTAAAACTAGAAATGTGGATGTCCTTATTATTCACTATGCCTTTTTGGGAAGACATAGGATGGCTATGCTGGTTTTACACACCCTTACCTTCTTTGTTCTTTTGGTTTCTTGATGTTCACCACTTCCCTCACCCTCACTTTCCTCCTGTTCACTCCCCTCAGGTTAAGATATAACAGATTTATCAACTACAGTTTGTTGAGAAACTGTAGAGGGGGTTAAAGATGGTAAGAAGTGACTTTATGGTGTGCTGATTGGGTAGAGAATCTGGGGGACATTTCAGCAATTCTCATTTCAGCATAGTAAGACAAAGATTTTTAGGACAAAAAAGAGAATACTGATAGATTATAACTCCATACCTGAACTAGGTGTAGTGAATTAAGATCCTTCTTCACATGAAGGTTTATTCTTTTAGAGATACAGGACACCTTTTGATGTGGTAAGTTGACAATGTTCTTGAAGCTGTACTTAGGAAAAAGAAACAATTTTGCAGAGATAGTCATGTGTAACACCCCCAGATCCGGGGTCCGGGATCCGGTCGTTACGGTCTCCAATTCTGTCCATAATACTTGAACTTACCTCAACATAAAATAATATACATCTTTATGACCCAACACAACAATATAAAACACACCCGTTATAGTCCCAGAGATGAAATCAGAGTAACAATCAAATTTTATTAAACACATTATGAGTTCTTACAACCCAAAAGAATTTTAAAATAAATACATACTCTTTGCCATCCATTTACATGAGTCATACTAGACCATATACTTGGTACTGAAAGAATAAATCTATCCTACCAATATCTTTCTCTTCGGCTCTGGTAGTCTCATCGTCCTCGCCAGCATCGAGTGCGCCTTGTGCGAGTCATCTGGTCTAGCTGTTGTTGTGATATAATAATAAAGCAAGGGTGAGCAATAGCCCACCAACAATAATATTTAACTGAACGATAATATATAACAGTTCAAAAGTATCTTTCAAACCATATGCCATGCATTTACGGAAATGATGCCAGTATAATATGAACGATAAAGTTACAAGGTAACTCAAAATGTAAATATATGAGGGAATATCTGCTATGTCGAAAATAAGCAAGATATTAAAAAGAGGAACTTGCAAGGAAAATATTGCAATTCCAGTTACGAACACTTTTCCAGCTCTGCCAACAGTAATCATGTTGCAGGAAATAAATAAGTTTGGATGATGAACCAATGATGGAGTATTCACCGCGCCCGCTGTTCCAATCTTGATGATCAGTCAAGATCGTACAGCTCAAATTAGATTTACTACCGGTAGAAGGAAGAACTGACGGCTTTACTTGTCTACCGCCTTACTAGCTCTCCCAGGCCAACGGTTGGGCCAAAGGGGATGGACCGGCGCTACTCGGCCTCTTACACGACTCCTAGTTCCAATAGAATTCATGATTCTGAATGTAACGTTCGTCCCCCTTTCCCCAAGTATAATACTTGTTGATAAGACTCTACAAAGTAGTCGTATCTAGTTGGAAAGGAAAATTCACCAATAACTTCCAAGCTATTGCTTGGTAACGAACATCAACTTGTTCCAACAATCTTACCCCTCGAAAGATGAGAAGGTAAACACAGACTTAATGAGTCCATAGCAACCAAGTTGCGAGTGAAGAGGATAAATTATGACCGGGAAGTCAACAAGATAAATAACATTGCTCAAGTAGGTTCCCCTATAATATGGAAGTTTGAGCGAGCATTTAAATCCTTTTAAGATAGATATAAATGAAAAAGAAAGAGTTGGGAACCTTTCCTTGATAAAATAGTCGTAAAAAGACTCCGAAATATTTTACATAATATCTGGAGGTGGAAGGTAATCTCCGAATAATATAAATTATTTTAAAAAGAATTTTAAAAGAATTAAATAAATATTCCAAGAATATTTATTTACTCAATAAAAATTATGGAATATTATTAACTCATAATATTGCTCGTAAGTAATCCTCGAATGAATATATGGAATTATTTAATAAATAAATCCCTCCTTAAATGAATATTCGAAATAATATTCATTAAATAATTAAACTCCAATAAATATTTAAAATAGTATTCAATAAATAAGTCAAACCTTAAATGAATATTTGAAAATAATGTTCATTTAATATTTACTCTTTTAAATGAATATCCAAATAGCATTCATTTAATAAATAATCTTCTAAATGAATATCAAAATAATATTCATTTAGTAATCAAAACTTTAAAGGAATAATCGAAATAATATTCCTTAAGTAAATAGAACTTCCAATGAATATTTTAAAATAATATTCATTAAGTACATAAAACCTTAAATGAATATTCGAAAGTAATATTCATTTAATAAATAACATTCTAAAGAATATCAAAATAATATTCATTAAATATCAACTCTAAATGAATATTCAAAATTAACATTCATTTATTATCTCTCGACTAAGATAATACTCGAATAACATTCCTCGAAATATTTCCAAGTAATTGATACTTTATGGAATATAATAACGTTTAACAATAACCTTCCTCAGATAAATAATAATCTGTCGTTGGAATCCCTCCGGGTTTCCACGACTATCTATAACTCAAAATACCGACTCCCGGTCTATATTTAGAATGAATATCATATGCCCTTCGCTAAGGGTCTTACCAAAACAATCCGGCTTATTACTGATAAATCGTATCTAGTCTATAAGCCAATATCAATTCAGGGAACAAGTATCACAAAAACCAGAGTCACAATATAATTGGAAACAGGCATGCATGCGATGGCATATGTAAAATACATATATTATCACAACAACAGGTTCAAAGGTTTGAACACTTGCTTGGTAATTGAGCACGGGTGGGGGTAGTGGTAGGGTGTCCCGAGTCAGCTCGGCGATCTATAATAGTCAAGAAATTCGAGATTAATCACTTAACATTTTTCAAAAGGTTAAGTATTAACTTAAGTCGAAACATGTTTTCGAATTATCTCGTTATACCCCTTTTTAGTGTAACTCTTTTTATTACCGATACGATTTGACATTTGTTCGTCATTAAGACATGTCATCGTACTCACACTTAGTGTATACTTAAGTCGTATAAGTTCTAAATTTGATCGATTACGAACCAAGATTATATCTCGAGTTTTATCGCTCGTTTTCTACGTTATAACCAAAGTTATACTTTTAAGGGGTTCGTTCGCGTTTAACCTAGATTCGAACATTTTTATAAAATCGAAAAATGATCCGATTCACATGAGGTTTTCTCTCACACCTCCCTTTTTACCTCTAGTATTTAATTACCAAGATTCGCCACTGACTTACGTATTTTACGAGGGTTCATTTTTAATTACGAATTCTCGGTTACGGTTTCGAACTACTTTTAGTAAACCGACCGTAACTCCTAAACCGTAAGTCCGTTTCACACAATCTTTATATCAAAACGAAGCTTATAACATGATCTATCCTATCATGGCAGAAAACAAAGCCAAACAGGGAGTTACATGTTCTGTCAAAATCGTTTTCTTAAGGTTAACGAAATTTTGGCATTACGACGGCTATAAATCGAACATTCCAAAAATCATAACAACAATACCAAGCCACACCGGGCACAAATCCAACTTATACACATGATCTTCATCTCAACAAGCCCAGAAGCTACTGATCTTAGCATCAAAATCATCATGCTTCTTAAATTAACTAAACCACTTAACTAAGCATGCTAATAACATCACTTATACTAAATCCATCCAAAGCATGCAAAATCTCAAAGTAAGACCTAGGGTTTCAAGTGATGATTACCTTCCTTGGAGTGTTCTAAAGCCCTAATAAGCCTTGATCTACCCTTGTGTGGCCTTAGAGTAGCTAGATCAACCATAAGAATCAAAGAAAACAAAATTAAATCTTGAAGAACACTATTCATGCTCATCTTTGTTGATTTATTTGAAAATGTTAACAAAGGAATTTGAAGCTAAGATTTCATGGAGATTAGTTTTATGAAATATAGGACTCACCATAAAATTTGGAAGATCAAATCAGGGGTGGAAGCTTGATTTTGATCCTTGAATTTATGCAAAATTCGAATGCCCTGTTTTTGAGAGGAAAAACAGGGTGATCTTCTTGAATTTATTTACCCATTCAAACGACCTTCAAAAATTATGAAATTTTGTACGAATGTTATACATGGAGTGGAGAAGCTATGGTCAAATATTGGTGATTTTATCATGGTTGGAAATGGAGTTATGATTTTTTCTTTGATGGTTGCTCTAGCTGATCAGTTTTAGAGGAAAGAGAAAATGGAGAGTTTCTTTGCCTTGCTTGGTTTTGTGGTGTATTTTACATTGCTACTTTTCATCCAATAATTCAAGTGTGTAGTGGAAGATATTGTGTAAAGCTACTTTATTAAAGTAGTGATGTAATGGATGATGAAAATGGAGGAACATGTGTTAAGATTTTGATGGTTTACATGCAACTAGTAGTTTGATTTGCTAAGTATTAGTTAATCTCTAACCATACTAGTTACTAGATATTTATCATTTGTACATGCATGTATCTTGCTTCCTCTGCTTGATTCTGTGTCCGGTTATTGCCCGTTTCGATTGATCGTTCGTAGGAATATTTAACGGATTTCTAATTTGGGTTTACCGGGAATCCTCTTAATATTAATACTATCATTCTCCATCTTTCATTCTAACTTTCCAATTTATATTCCTTAAATCCATTCGTTAAATACTTAAGGCTATCAGTGTCCAGGGAACTCTCGGAGAAAATAAAAGTGCGGTTTTTCAGAATCCGACAGCTTTTACACACTTATTTTCCCCCTGGATCACTAATACGAACTCGGAAATTCGTTCCGAATACTTCTATATAGCGTCGTCTAATAATATTCTCAATTACACCAAAATCACTATTCATCCTTATTCTTTACTTATTCATCTAGGGTTGTACAATTGTCCGTATTCTCTTTCGATCGTTCCTTAACCTTTTTACGGAACCACTGGATTAATCGCTATCTATCTGGATGACATGAGAATATTCTCCTGCTTGGAATTGCCATATCCATTCCATTCATTCATTAGAGCTGGCGACCTTGTTGTCGGAATCATT
The DNA here is from genome assembly GCA_036435485.1 of Saposhnikovia divaricata. Lineage (NCBI taxonomy): Eukaryota > Viridiplantae > Streptophyta > Magnoliopsida > Apiales > Apiaceae > Saposhnikovia > Saposhnikovia divaricata. The sequence continues at coordinate 131,862,196 of CM071599.1, read as the reverse complement.
GTTCCTCATTTTATCAGTACTTAATAAAAAGTTTTAATTATATACAAAATTTGGGGTTCTTACATCATGGATATTCATTTAGGTATCTGCAAATATGTTACATTTAACCCTAATGCCTTAATTAGTCAACTTAATTAGAGTTTAATCAGCAGGAATAAAATTACCTATTCATGTGGTCAAGATTAACTAGTTAGTCCTGTTTTAAAACAGAGTACGAATTAGTTGTTTTTGATTTTAACCTTAATTCTAGGTGTTTTACACATGGCATATAACAGAATTGTAGAACCTGGTAGATGTAATAACGAGGTTTGCTTGTGACAACACCAAAACATCATCATCGTCCTCTGTTGTCAGTTTAAGTCCTTGGGAGTACTGCAGATAGGACAAGAAACTATGCAACTGTGTAGCTATTATGGCTGACTTTTGGGTTAGATGATAGTGTTAAGTTAGAATTAAGAACAACATGAACATGGTGTAAGTTAACAGATCTATTCAGTGTGAATCAAAAGAATTCAAAATATCCTGATTAGATTTAAGTTAACTCAATGAAATGTGTGCCTAATCACTAACAGATCAAAATTACGCATAAGTTGAATTAATCTTACTAAACCAGTGAGATTAGATTATTAAGACAACTTAAGTGATTTAAGCACAAAAGAATGTGTCTTTTTCCAAACGTTCTTGATGATTTACGTTAAGCATTAATCTAAAAGAAAAAAATCGAATGAAGAGGCATGCAGACAAACATGCATCAAACAGAAGATTTTAAACAATAACATAGGCATCAAGAAACAATATAGGTAGAAGAACTTGTCATTTCATTAATAAAAAAAATTACAAAAATGGTCTAAAGACCATTGAAACAAAAACAACATAAAAACAAACTTAACAAAAACTAAACGACGTCCCCCCCACCGAAACCAACTAGGCGGCTGCGACTGGATCGTCAACGGAATCCCCCCGATTACGTGCTCAGAGAACTTCCAAAGCTGCACGCATGGCGGCTATGGACTTCTCCTCCTCCGCGAGAAGCTCATCTATTTTCTCCTGGAGAGCCATCACCTTTTCGTAGAAAGATATGGCTTCAAACTCTTCGACTGATACCTTAAGAATGCTCTTTATCATTTTGAAAGAGGTTGAAGAAGAAGGAAAGAAGAGGATTGTTTTTGTAAGTGTGAGTCTAAATGATTCCTACCCCTGCCTATTTATAAGCCAAGAAGTCTAAGAGACGCGACTTAAAATCTAGGGGTTAAACGGATAAAAGGTTAAGCAAAGGTCACACTTCTTTAAAACACACTAACGTATGCAAAAGAGATTACACGGTATCGTAGACTAATCCTGACAGATCATTTAGAAAAGATAAAAAGTAAAATATTATTTGTGTAACTTGTTCCAAAATCATTTAAATCTGACGGCTTAAATCTAATCAGTTAAAATCGATAATTCTAGAATATAGATCACACATAATATTCTATTATTCTGGACAAATAATAAAATAGTTAAATGATATCAACAAATAGTTGGTCCATTAGATATCTTAAATATTAACCATTCAATATTACCCGAATATTGACTGATTTGATATCTCTTAGTAATTAACTGTTCGATATCTCTAGCAAAGACTAGTTCGATATCTCTAGAGAATTAACTAATCGATATCTCAAGCACAATACTCATTCGATAACTCAAAGATGGTTATACTTATTCGATATCTCCCGAAAACTAAGTGTTCGATATCTCCAGAGTAATCATGCAAATAAGCAAATAAAACAAATAAAATCCAGAGAATAGAATTCATTAGCTGCAACTAATTGAACAGATATTAAAAGATTATGAAAAGTTTAACATACCAAACTCACTTACCAACCTCGAAAAGGTTGCTTCATCTAGATCTTTAGTAAAAATATCTACCAATTGTTTCTCACTTGGAACAAAATGTAGTTCCACAGTACCTTCCATCACATGCTCCCTGATGAAGTGGTATCTGATGTCTATGTGCTTGGTTCTTGAATGCTGCACTGGGTTCTCAGAAATTGCAATTGCACTAGTGTTGTCACAGAAGATTGGAATCTTCTTAACCTTAACTCCATAGTCAAGCAGTTGATTTTTCATCCATAGAATCTGTGCACAACAACTTCCAGCTGCTATGTATTCAGCTTCTGCAGTTGAAGTAGAAACTGAATTTTTCTTCTTACTGAACCATGAAACCAGCTTGTTTCCTAAGAACTGACAGTTGCCTGTGGTACTTTTTCCATCCATTTTACAACTTGCATAATCTGCATCTGAATAGCCTATTAGATCAAAGCCAGAATATCTAGGGTACCAAATGCCAAGGTTTGGTGTTCCCTTGAGATACCTGAAAATCCTTTTAATAGCTACTAAATGAGATTCTCTAGGATCAGCTTAGAATCTAGCACATAAACATGTAGCAAACATAATATCAGGTCTGCTAGCAGTTAAATATAAAAGAGATCCAACCATGCCTCTATAGCTTGAAATGTCCACCTTCTTTTCCTTAGTATTCAACTCAAGCTTAGTGGCAGTGGCCATGAGTGTTTTTGCAGAAGAGCAATCTACTAAGTCAAATCTCTTAAAAAGATCGAAAACATATTTAGTTTGACTTATAAAAATTCCCTCATTTCCTTGTTTAACTTGTAAACCAAGAAAACAAGTTAATTCACCCATCATGCTCATTTCATATTTACTTTGCATAAGTTTGGCAAACCTTTTGCAAAGCTTCCTATCAGTAGACCCAAATATTATATCATCTACATAAATGTGGACAAGTATCATAGATCCATTGACAGATCTATAAAAGAGAGTTTTATCAACAGTACCTCTGATGAAGTGATTCTCGATGAGGAACTGTGAAAGTGTGTCATACCAGGCTCTAGGTGCTTGATTCAGGCCATAGAGTGCTTTGAGCAAATAATACACATATTCTGGAAAGTCTGGATCTTTAAAACCAGGAGGTTGGCTAAAATACACATTCGCCTCCACAATACCGTTTAGAAATGCACTATTGACATCCATTTGATAGACTTTGAAATTGGCATGAGCTGCATAGGCTAGGAAGATTCTGATTGCTTCTAACCTTGCCACAGGTGCAAAGGTTTCTTCAAAGTCAATTCCTTCTTCTTGACAATAGCCTTTAGCAACTAGTCTAGCTTTATTTCTTGTAACTATGCCTTTCTCATCCATCTTGTTCTTGAATACCCACTTAGTATCAATCACTGATTTGTCCTTAGGTTTGGGTACAAGTTTCCATACTTTATTTCTTTCAGATTGGTTTAGCTCTTCTTGCATTGCTAAGACCCAGTCTGGATCTAGAAGAGCTTCTTCAACCTTTTTAGGTTCTTCTTTAGAAGGAAAACTGATGTACAAGCATTCTTCTCGAGTTGCTCTCCTAGTTTGGACTTTTGAACTGGAGTCACCAATTATAAGTTCAAAAGGGTGATCCTTAGTCCATTTTATTTGTGGTGGTAAGCTTGACCATGATGAGGTTACTTCATTTTCTTTATGTTGATCATCTTGATTTGTTGTTGAGTGTTGACTGTGAGAAACTCCCCCTGAATGCATGGACCTCGAGTTGAGTGGATTTCTAACAGAGTTATCAATAGATATTTCTCTTTGGTTCTCAACAAATGCTTCCAGATGATCTTCAACAGATGGTGTGAGTTGCTTTTCCACAGATGGTCAATTCTGCACTTTGACTGATGGTCCAGGTATGTTCTCTACACCAATTGATAACCTCTCTTCATCATCATCTTCGCTTTCTTCACCATTTGTCTCATTCTCGAATGAGAGTGATTCATGAAATCCTTCATCTACTAGACCAGATATTTTCTTGTCATCGAAAACAACATGTATGGATTCTATAACAATGTTAAGTCTTATGTTGTAGACTCTGTAAGATTTTCCAGCTGAATACCAACAAAGATAGCTTCATCTGCCTTTGAATCAAATTTCCCAAGGCTCTCGCCATGGTTTTTCAACACAAAACATTTACATCTAAAGACATGCAGAAAGTTAATTATTGGCTTTTTGCCTTTGAACAATTGAAAAGGTGTCATGCCCTTTGCTTGATTGAACAAAGAGATATTCTGAGTGTAGCCTGCAGTGTTAACCGCTTCAGCCCAGAAATATGTTGGCAACTTTGATTTTTCAAGCATCGTCCTTGCAGCTTTAATGAGAGTTCAATTTTTCCTCTCCACTACACCATTTTGTTGAGGAGTTCTTGATGCAAAGAATAATTGAATGATTTCTTCTTCTTCTTCATAGAACTCTCTTAACACAGACTTCTTGAACTCAGATCCATTGTCACTTCTAATCCTTCTTACTTTGAAGGTTGGATTGTTGTTGACTGTCTTGATATGTTTGATAATGATTTCACTTGCCTCATTTTTCGAATGCAGAAAGTAAGTCCAAGTGTATTTGGAGAAATCATCAAAAATTACAAGACAGTACTTCTTGTTAGATATCGATAATACATTGACTGGTCCAAATAGATCCATGTGCAGTAGCTGTAAGGGTTGATCAATTGATGACATTGACTTGGATTTGAAAGAGGCCTTCTTTTGCTTCCCTTTCTTGCATGCATCACACAATCCATCTTTGGAGAACTCCAATTTTAGAATACCTCTAACCAAATCCTTCTTAACCAATTCATTAATGGCTTTAAAACTTAAGTGAGACAGTCTCTTGTGCCAGAGCCATCCTTCATCCAAACTTGCTTTGCTGAAAAGGCATGTAGCAGAGTTGGCACTTGTTGAGTTGAAGTCAGCAATATACACATTTCCTTTCATGTTTCCTGTCATCACTACCTTTTTGTCGTTCTTCTTGAGAACAACACAAGCTTTAGATGTAAACTAGACATTCTGATTTTTATCACATAGTTGACTGATACTAAGCAAGTTATGCTTAAGACCATCAACCAGTGCTACTTCCTCAATGACAACATTTTCTTGTGAAATCAAGCCATATCCTCTAGTATATCCTTTGCTGTTTGTAAAGCATAATGTAATGTAATATGTAATAGAGGACATATATAACTCAACTAGGATAAAAGATAAATAATATTAACTCTATACAGGGATCGTGAAATTTGAAGAACAGGCACCGACAAGGATCAAGTCGCTGAAAGAAGTTCATTAACATGATCAAGCCTCAGTGACAGAATAAGATGTACAGATGATTCAGTTGAAGGGCCAAAAGATTCCATGTATTTATATTATTTGAAGATACTGCTGCAGGCTAATCAATTGGAATGTAACGAAGGTGTGAAGATCAAAATCAGTGCTAGTCACTTGTGAACCAGACCAGTGCACTAAGTGTCAGCACATACGAGAAGGATCAACACATTAATTCATAGAAAGAATTGCCAAAGCCTATTACGATCAAGGACAGACATAATATCTCAAGAAGAGAGAAGCCTAAAAGAAGTAGCCAAAAATAGTAATACTATGCAAAGTTACTATGCACAATTACTATGCAAGCTTACTATGCAAGATTACTATGTGCGGTTACTATGCAGGTACTGTGCAAATAGTGTTACTGTGCAAATAGTGGTTACTATGCAGGTGGGTCCCACGTCCAAAAAAATTCTCAGCAGAAGCGTTTTGGTTGTTGGAATAGTGGTTATTATGCATGTGGGGCCCACGTGAATAGTACAACATAGTACAACATAGTGACTTTCTAAAACCTATAAATAGGCTTGTTGTACTTCATTTCAAAACACACCTCAACACACAACTCTCTCTTTTCTCTCTTATATCTTCTCTGTGTAAGCTGCTAGATAATCCATCTAGTAGGAAAGCCGGCTTAGCCCGCTTTCAGGAAGTGTCGGATAGAAGGTCCTCGTGCCTAAACTATCCTTAGGAGTGTTCTGGTTTTTGAAGCTAATCCATTGTATTAGAAGTTGTAACACCCCTCGGTTTTTTATCAATTCAAAGATATTTTCCCGAATTGATTGTGTTATTTCGATTCAGTTGTTGACCTTATTTTCCACATCTTAAAAATCCAAATATTTCGAAATAATGTATTCAACCCCCCCTTCTACGTTATTCTGGACCTAACAATTGGTATCAGAGCGAGTTGATCGACATACAGACCAGATCCGCGTTCATCATCTAGAATCATGAGTTCTTAAAAAGTTAGCAGTATTAGGGTTCCTTCATTTAAGCTTGATAATTACAGCATGTGGAAAATGAAGTGTTACTGTTCATACAAGCATCGAATCCTAGATACATGGAGACGTTGACTGAGGGTTGGTCTAAACCAATGAAAGCTGCTCCTCAAACTACTGAGGATGGTGAAAGTAGTGCAGCTGTTGGACGAATGATTCCAAAACGTCCATCGGAGTATAACCCTGCTGAAACTGAAAAGGATGGATTGGATACCAATCTCAGACTAATCATAGTTGACTCCATGGATGATGAAATGAATCATCAAATTATGAACTTTACTAGTGCGAAACACATGTGGGATACGATTGGAATGATAATGGAGGGAACTGATGAAGTTCGTGAAAATCGACTGGATATTCTTACGTCTCAGTACGAAGCTTTTAAATCTTTTCCTGGTGAAAGCATCACTCAAGTTTTCGAGAGATACAATAAGCTACTGAATGAGTTGAGCATTCACGGGAAGAAGTATCCTCTAAGAGAGATGAACAGGAAATTCATGCTGACTCTACCACACCATGTAGAACATAAAGCATCATCCATCAGAGTGAGAGATATTTTGCTACAATGACTCTTGAGAAGTTGTATGGAAAGTTAAGAACTCATGAGATGGAGCAAGAGCAACGGAAAATTATATATGATGCTGGAACAGTGGACAGCAAGAATGCTGAATTATTGAAGAAAACTGCTCTTACTGCATCCAGCCACAAAGAACCTGAAACAAAGGTTGTGAAACCGCAGATCAAGAAGGATGTGTTCTTTGAAGCTGAAATGGATAATGATGATCTGCCTGGTGATGAAAGTGAGTATTATACTCTTGAGGAGTTGCACCAACTGGAGGATCCTACTATGGCTACATTAGCAGCTAACTTTAGCCAAATCAGATTTAGGAAAAATGCTAAGTACAGATCTTCTGGAAGTAGCAATTGATCGCAGAGAACTGGTTCATCTTCTGGGTCTGATTCAGGAAAAAGTAACAAGACGGGGATGGTAGACCGTTGCAAGTTTCGGTGCTACAACTGTGATAAGATGGGGCACTTTGCCAGCGAATGCAGAGAACCCAGGCAAGCAAATGAAAGGAAGAAAGCTTTTCAGAAAATGGACTCTAGCTCTCAGAGAAAGTATCCTGTCAAGTCATACATTGCCGAAGGCAAAAGCTTGGATGACACTGACGTTGAAGAAGAGTATGGCAATATTGCGCTGATGGCAGACTATGATCCTACTTACGGATATGAGGTAAAAAACATGTCTGCTTCTATGTCTAATAGATTTAAATGTCGTAATCGTGATTGTGTCAAGCATGTGATAGACTCTACAAAATCTATAAGTGATCTTAGATGGGATTTAGAATACGCTTTAAAAGATATAGCAACTGCTAAATCTGAGACTGAAAATGCTAGGGCTGAACTTAGTAAGATATTAACCAGGAATGAGGAACTAGAACTCACTAATATGCAGATAGAAAATCTAAAGGAAAGAAATGAGTATCTTGAAAAGAAACTTCAGGTTAGTGTCGAGACAGAGACTGAACTTAAAGACAAAATAGCTGACATAGATGGTAAGCTATATGCTTTTCAGAATTCAACTAACCTTTCTAGGGAATTGTTTGATAGTCAAATATCTGGTCCAAGAGTTGCTATTGGATTTGACTATAATGTTAAAAAAAGTAAGAAACAAGTGGTGGATCCTGAATTAGCTAAGGCTACATCCAGTGATGCACCACCTGTTCTTAAGAATGCAGATAGTCCCCTATATAAGGAAGTTACCTCTGAGCCCTTTGATGCTAATGCTTTGTTAATCAGAAATGAAATACTTGTTGAGGACATTAAAAAGCAAAGAAATGAAAATGCAATGTCACCTAGTAAGTTTGTCAAATTTGTAAAACCTAAAATTGAACTTGGTGATGAAAATGAGTTTGAGGCTAAGAGAACAGAAATGGAAGGATAGGCAAAAATGGTCCTAGGAAGTTATGTAACAAGTGCAACTCTGCTGCTCATCTTACTTATGCATGTAAGAATGTTAAAGTAGAGAATAATCATAATAATAATGCTCATATTCATAACATGTCTGCCATGCCTGTTCATTCTAAGTGTGCTTCACTGCTTGCATATCATGCACTGTTAATCTTATGATTGCTTTTCTAAATGTGACACATGCATCTCCTGCTGTTAATAATTGTTCACAAGATGATAAAAGTAAGAAAACAAAACATGATAGAAATAACAGACCTAAGACTGCTAGTCCTCCTAAAGCTAGGAAGGAATATACCACTCATAAGCCTAGAAGCAAATCTCCTGAGGCTATTGCTAGGAAAGTAAAGACAGTCACTGAAAATGCAAAGAATATTAACCATGCTACTCTTGTTCATAAAAATGCTAAATATGCAAATGTCTCTAAGCCCTCTGGACCCAAACAAGTTTGGGTACCAAAGAAAATTTAATCTCCTTAAAATACAGGGCATGAAGAAAAAACGAGTCATGTGGATTCTGGACAGTGGATGTTCGAGACATATGACCAGTGATAGAGCCCTGCTATCAAAGGTGGTTGAGAAAGTTGGCCTAGTGGTTACCTTTGGATATGACAGCAAAGGATTTACTACGGGATATGGCAATTTGGAATTAGGGAATGTTGTTGTTGAAGAAGTCTCTCTTGTTGATAGTCTAAAGCATAATCTTCTGAGCATAGGTCAATTTTGTGATAAAGGATATGAAGTCTTGTTCAAGAAGGAGAAGTGTCTAATCAATAACAAGAGGGATGAGAAGCTCGTTTTGCAAGGAGTGAGAAAGGGTGATTTGTCCGTAGCTGACTGGAACTCTGGCAATGGTGAAGTCAAGTGCTTCTATGGTAAAGCATCTTCAGAAGAAAGTTGGTTATGGCATAAGAAGCTTTCACATCTTAACTTCAAGACTATGAATTCTCTAGTCAAGAGGGAGCTTGTGAGAGGATTACCCGAGATGGAGTTCTGTCCATCTGGACTGTGTGAAGCATGTGAGAAAGGAAAGTCAAAGAAGGCATCACACAAAAGGAAGACCATGACTGACATTACTATGCCATTGCAATTGTTGCATATGGATTTATTTGGTCCAGTCAATGTCATGTCAATGTCCAAGAAGCGATACTATTTGGTTATTATTGATGACTATTCCAAGTACACATGGGTGTTATTTTTACATTCTAAGGATGAAGCTGCTCAGATGGTAATCGATCACATAAAAAAGACTGAGTTAGAAGCTGGAGTGCCCGTGCAGACGATCAGATCAGACAATGGTACTGAATTTAAGAATGCATTACTTAACAGTTTCTGCACTGAGAAGGGTATCTCAAGACAGTTCTCAGTACCTAGGACTCCACAACAAAATGGAGTGGTTGAGAGGAAGGATCAGATGCCAATCGAAGCCGCAAGAACTATGTTAAATGAAGCCGGTCTTCCTACTTACTTCTGGGCTGAAGCAATCAGCGCAGCTTGCTACACTCAAAATAGGACCTTGATCAACAGAATGTATGAGAAGACACCATATGAATTGATGGCCAATTATAAACCATCCGTGAAGTACTTTCATGTGTTCGAAGGAAAATGTTATGCTCTTAAAGATGGTTATGAGCATCTTGGTAAATTTGATGCTAAAGCAGATGAAGGCATTTTCCTAGGGTATTCATTGGAGTCTAAGGCGTACAGAGTGTATGTGATCGATAGTCAGAAGGTTGTGGAAAGCCTTAATGTGAGATTTGATGATGCAAGATCTCCTAGTTTTCAGATAGAAGATGATGATGTATCTCTAGCTTTTGAGAATATTTCTGATGATGAGGATGATGAAACCGAACCTGAGGTTGCTGTTGATAATGTAAGTAATAATGGTAATGATGATAATGATGATCCAGATTCTGGTAATGGCAGTGGGAACACAGGATCTCAAAGTCAGACTGTTTCTGGTTCTAGTCCTCAAGTTGAAGAATCTGCAGATCAGACATGCAACAACTCAGGGGGAGCTGAAGAAGGATCTACTAGTCAGAATCAACAGAATGTTGAACATGCAGAAGCATCAAGATCTTATCTGCCTAGTCAAAGGGTATAGAGTAGAGATCATCCCTTTGAACAAATTCTTGGTGATCCAAATGCAAGAGTTCTGACTAGAAAAGCTACTCAAAATGAATGTCTATACTCTGGTTTTCTATCAAAAATCGAACCAAAGAAGGTTGAGGAAGCTATTGAAGATCCAGATTGGGTGATTGCAATGCAAGAGGAACTCAATCAGTTTGAGAGGCAGAAAGTTTGGAAGCTGGTACCCCGTCCAAAGAACAAATCAGTCATTGGCACTAAGTGGGTATACAGAAATAAACTTGATGAGAATGGTACAGTGACAAGGAACAAGGCAAGGCTGGTAACAAAACGGTATTCTCAGGAAGAAAGGATTGACTATGATGAAACTTTTGCACCAGTAGCTAGACTTGAGGCCATCAGAATGTTCTTGGCATTTGCAGCACACTCCAACTTCAAAGTTTATCAGATGGATGTGAAAAGTGCCTTTTTGAACGGTGAGCTAGGAGAAAAAGTTTATGTGGAACAGCCTCCAGGGTTTGTTGATGAAAAATTCGAGGATTTCGTCTATCTCCTGTTCAAAGCTCTCTATGGTCTTAAGCAAGCCCCTAGAACATGGCATGATACTCTAGCTGATTTTTTAATTGAAAATGCCTTTACTAGAGGTGTCATAGATAAGACTTTATTTCATAAAAAGCACAAAAATGATATCATACTTGTGCAAGTTTATGTTGATGACATCATATTTGGCTCTACGAATGATGCACTTTGTGCAAGGTTTTCTAAGTTGATGCAAAGTAGGTACGAAATGAGCATGATGGGAGAGATGAACTTCTTTCTTGGTCTACAAGTAAGTTAGAGAAAATATGGTATCTTTATATGTCAATCCAAGTACATCAAGGATCTTCTGAAGAAGTATCACTTAGAAGACTTAGCAACTGCTAAGACTCCTATGGCCACTGCCACAAAGCTTGATCAAGATAAGTCTGGACAACTAGTAGATATGACAAGCTATCGACGCATGATTGGATCACTGCTCTACCTCACTGCAAGTCGGCCAGATATAATGTTCGTAACATGCTTGTGTGCAAGGTTTCAATCAGATCCTAAAGAATCTCATCTGATAGCCATCAAGCGTATATTCAGATATCTCAAGGGTACTCCAAATCTTGGAATATGTATCCAAAAGATACAGGTTTTGAACTCATTGGCTATACAGACTCAGATTACGCTGGTTGTAAGATAGATCGAAAGAGTACTTCAGGGAGCTGTCAATTTCTAGGAAGAAGACTAGTTTTCTGGTTTAGCAAAAAGCAGCATTCTGTTTCTACCTCTACAGCTGAAGCAGAATATATTGCCGCTGGAAGCTCTTGCTCAAAGATCCTGTGGATGCGAAATCAACTCATGGACTATGGACTACAGTTGACAAACATCCCTATCTTCTGTGATAACACTAGTGCTATAGCGATATCGAACAATCCAGTACAACATTCGAGGACCAAGCACACCGACATAAGGTATCATTTCATTCGAGAGCACATCATGAATGGTATTGTGGAACTACACTTCGTTCCCAAAGAGCAACAACTTTCAGACATTTTCATGAAACCACTTGATGAATCCACATTCAACAGGTTGATTAGTGAACTTGGCATGTTGAACTTGTCCAATTAATTGGAAGTCAACAAATGCAAGTTGTTTCTAACAAATTTAATAAGTATACTAATCTTTATCCTAAGGACTTGTGAGTTTATTTACCATATTTTCTATCCTTGTACCATTGTCTCATCACTTACTGATTATTTGCCATATGCTTAAATGTTTACATGTTTATGTGGTACATAATTAGTTATTAAAGCGATATCTAAGCATCTAGAAATTGTTGTTTATGTTATATGATAGATATTTAGTTACTCGAGTTTATGAAGCGATACTTGAGTATTAACATGTTTGCATGCTATATCTTTGTTTAATACTCATGTACTCGATACTTATTTTAATAATTGATATCATGACTGAAGCAATTCAAGATTGGATCTCACCTGTTCAGATACTTGATTATTAAAATAAATTGTAGCATAATTAAATAAATATTTTATTGACATATATCAATTAATGATATTTTGTTAATTTTGTGTCTATTCAATTATGAGTTTGTCTGATTATTGTGGAATAATTCTTGAATTATTGATTGGTTATTTTAAATCCACAATAATTAGAAATAATAAGTGTGTATGTGTGTGTGTGTGTCTATAGGCTGATAGGTTTCGGCGATAAAATGTTTTTCGGCTGGTTAAGTTGTTTGGTGAGAATTATTGAGCGGTGATAAATGCATTTAATTTCTTTTCTAACCTAACCTGTCACGCTCTCACCTAACCCACTAGTCCTTGAAACTTTATAAATGATGAGTTTTTTTTTGTGTTTAATATCACCATTTTTCAGATATACATACAAAGCGTATACACACAATTACTGAAAATTTCAAGCTTTGACCGGAAAGATCTCACAATCTAGCTGGTGGTTTTTAGAGCGGATTTCATATTCGTGTTATACGCATCATCCTTTATAAAAACTAACCCTTGTTGTCGAATTTCCTCAAAAGTTTTGAAAATGCAGGGAAGCTTTTTAATTGTTAAAGTTAATCCTATTTCCATTCAGCAAATCGAAACCATTATGGATGAGCAATTTCAGGCTTGGACAAAATTTCTGAATGAACATTCATTAATTCACTATGCTTTAGTTACACAAGTGTAGCTTAACCATGATGCATTGCATGAACTATATTGCAGTGCGGTTAACACTTCTGGAAAAGACGGGTGTGCAATCACCTATCGACTGTTTGGTAGGTCGATTAGGGTCACTGAACGAGATGTTAATCGAATTCTTCATTTTCCTATGGAAAATCTTGTTTCTGATTCTACACCTGAACAGATTGAAATGTTCTTTCGTTTTATAAGGTACCAAGATGGTAATTTCAATACTGGTAACCTTTCTAGAACGTTTCTAACCCAGTACTGGAATTTCTTCTTTCACACTCTTAACCATGTTTTTTCCTCAGGTAGAACAAATCAAGATCGAGTACCTGAATTTATTGAAAAAATAGGGTATGCGGTCGCCAATAATTTGAGGATTAATTTTGGAAAAATAGTGCTTGGTCAAATCATTTTAAAAATGAAACGCTTGGGAACAAAAGATGTTCGGACTCAAAATGTCAAATGTCTATATCCAAGATTTCTACAGCTAATATTAAATGATTTTTTGAATGATGAACACAGGGTACGCTTGGAAAATGGTCAAAAGGTGGAATGTTCTTACATGAAGACGAATGTAATTAATTACATAAGCAAAAAGAACTATACGGATGTGCCTACAGTCCTAACTGAATATCTAAAGACTGTCCCAATTCCGTTGTTACCAAGACCAATGAGAGCAGGTATACGACAAGGTAATATTTCAATCCATGCTATTCCAACCTCTGTATTCTATGTTGTGTCACAGGAAATACAGTTTCTACAGCCCCTAGTGGCCATCTTACCCGACCAAGAGCAGGAAATCCTACCGACTCTAACACAGGTCGAAGAGCCAATTCTACAAATGCAAACACAACAAACTCCTACACCTCAATTGTCACTTAAACAACCATCCATCAACACTTTTGAGGGAGATATTGCCTCAGCAGCACCACATAAGGAGTTAGTTACATCAGCCGCTCTACCTCATTCTAAACGGAGTAAACCCAATGAACCTGAGGTAACGGCAACTGTTAGTGAAACAATTCTTCCTTATCTAATGAGTGAAAATGTAAATGAGGTTGAATTGACGGGAGCAACTATCTTGAGTTCCATTTCACGGAACAAAAGAGTGGTTGATGATCTTTCTAAAGATCAAATGCCTTCACAGGCATCCGAGGTGGAATTACCTACCTCAATAACTGCTGGTGAATCTTCCATTTTACGGAAAGATCCATCGGTAGGTGGTTCTTTTATGAACCAAATGTCTTCACATACATACGAGGGAAACTTGGGTTTTGTGCCATTTAATCGATTCAAGTTTAACCTCCCAGAGGGAAAATCTCTAGATCTCTTTCGAGATTTACCACTCTTTACCAGTGGTCGGCAACTCGCTTCACGCGAGGACGGAAGCTCACGAACTTTCATTGCACCATCGGTGACCTCTAAAAATGTGGCTAGGATGATTTCATTTGCAGGTACACATATCGGTGGAAGCTCTGGACGAGAGTTCAGGGAAACACGAACAGAACATGTAAGTGTCACCTAAACCACTAAACCGAGTGAATATAGAGTGTTTAGTGAAACACCTGTATAACGTATGAATGTGAAACCTACTCAAACACATGCACCTGTAACCAGAAATGAATACAGCAGACTTCTTACACGGGTCCAAACAATGGAGAAAGAGTTGCAAAATATCTATAAGTCCATTGCAGAAATAAAAAATTTACAATTATTCAACATGATGCATTCCAGGTCCAATTAAGTTCCATGGCAGCCCAGTTTAGTCATGCAATTAATTCCTTGGTGAAGATAGCTTCGTCTAATTTACCAACTCCACATCCTACTACTCTGGAGAATAACCCAACTGAGGGGGAGAAGTTGGATGATCAAGCAAAATATACTAGGCGTAAGGGCAAAGAAAAGGTTGTTGACACAGAATTAACTTTATTTTGGGAAAGGAAAAGCTAATGGGAGTATTAGTGCTATGTGGAAAGAAAGCAAAGCAACTTCTAGGCGTAAGGGCAAAGAAAAGGTTGTTGATACAGAATTAACTTTATTTTGGGAAAGTGATAAGTGGATTTTATATCCACTTGGAGCGTTCCATATCGGCTTAAATTGATTGTCTTGGACTCAAGTTTATTGTAGTTTTGATGTGTTTTACTTAGTTGTGCAGAATTACGAGAATGTTGACTAAGGTGGATGCTTCTATAATTTTTGGGGAATTAATTGATTAAAATTCGAATTTCTGAGAAGGGTTGCGCAGTATACACTGTTGTGGCCATATCTTGAGTTCTAGAAGTCCGTTTGAGGCCCGTAAGCAGTTCACGCGAAGATAACGAGATTCTCTATCATTCTAAGGTAGTCCAGAGGTCCAATTACGTTGGGAACGTCCCAGAAAATCTGAAGAAAAGTCAGCCACGAATTTTCCTTAAAAACAGAATCAATTTAGGAAACGTATCTTGCAGAAATTCTATTATAATTCTGTTTTTGAATTTTCTTGCTGGGCAAGACTTGGAGTGCCTATATAAACACATCCAACCCCTTGTAAATTAGACAATTAGAATTAGAGAATTAGACAATTAGATATCTTGTACATAATATAGCTTAGATCTGCAAGGGAGAAAAGGAGAGAAGGATTCAACGCTCGTGACAAGCAACGGATCTAGATCTACTTCATCTTTTGTATCATAGATTTGTTTTCTCAACTCTTGTTTTATTAATATTATTACTTTCTTTCATATCTTGTCTTCTATTATGGTTTCAATAGATCCCATGATGACGAGCGGTTCAATTATGAACTAATCGTTGTTATGGGATTCTAACGGATTTATTTATGGAACTTAGTATCTTGATTGCTTAAAGATCTGTGTGCGATGTATATTTGATATCCTCGTATGGTTATGCTTAATTGATAGATGCGTCATAAACATCTAAATTGTTAATCTCTTGTGAAGTGAAAGTGGATCTTGAGATTTAGAACTTGCCATGCTAGCACAGGTTCATAATTGTTTATCAATATGATTTGTGGTGTGAGATGAAAATACTTATACTGCCCTGTGTGATCTTTATGGATAACTTGTTCTTCAACCGTTATGTTTTCAAATTCTATAGATATATAGGGTCTAAGCATAATTGGTGTCTATTCATCTTCTATCTCTTTTGTGGATGTATGTTTAGTTTGGTATATGTATACTGAGAGGTGGCGTGTACTTATTTCGTGTTGTCCGATCAGATATCATAACCATTGCATATAGAGATTAAAGGCATCAGATCTAAGCGAAGTATTTAATGAAGTTAGGATTCCATGTTTTCTTGCATATAAGTAATTCAATTTTAATTCTCATTAGTTAGTAATTTGTAGTTTGTTAATTTGTATCCTAGTTAATTATAGTTCGTAAAAAATTAATATTGTTAATTGTCTTAGCAGTGCATAATAACCATACATTGTTGCATATGTACAAAACTGAATTGAAACCTAAGATCTCTGTGGGAACGAACTTGACTTCTATCTGTATTACTTGTGACCACGTATGCTTGCGTGCTTTAGTGTAAACAGAAAGGAAAAGCTAATGGGAGTATTAGTGCTATGTGGAAAGAAAGCAAGGCAAACTTGAAGATATGTTCAGTCTAGAGGAACAATTTGTCTTGTACTTGTTAAAAGTTTAGAAATCTGGAAAATGTATATATGATCCAGAATGCGCTTTAATATTATTTATCTTTGTATTTCATTTTTGTTTTTTTGTATCAGTTGAGTTATCCTCTAGGAATTTGCTTGTCAAACCCTAACAATCAAATAGGGGGAGATTGTAAAGCATAATTTAATGTAATATGTAATAGAGAACATATATAACTCAACTAGGATAAAAGATAAATAATATTAACTCTATATAGGGATCGTGAAATTTGAAGAACAGGCACCGACAAGGATCAAGTTGCTGAAAGAAGTTCATTAACAAGATCAAGCCTCAGTGACAGTATAAGATGTACAGATGATTCAGTTGAAGGGCCAACAGATTGCATGTATTTATATTATTTGAAGATACTGCTTCAGGCTAATCAATTGGAATGTAACGAAGGTGTGAAAATCAAGATCAGTGCTAGTCACTTGTGAACCAGACCAGTGCACTAAGTGTCAGTACATACTAGAAGGATCAACACATTAATTCACAGAAAGAATTGCCAAAGCCTATTGACGATCAAGGACAGACATAATATCTCAAGAAGAGAGAAGCCTAAAAGAAGCAACCAAAAATAGTAATACTATGCAAAGTTACTATGCATGATTACTATGCAAGGTTACTATGCAAGATTACTATGCGCGGTTACTATGCATGTACTGTGCAAATAGTGTTACTGTGCAAATAGTGGTTACTGTGCAAATAGTGGTTACTATGCAGGTGGGGCCCACATCCAAAAAAATTCTCAACAGACGCGTTTTGGTTGTTGGAATAGTGGTTATTATGCATGTGGGGCCCACGTGAATAGTATAGCATAGTACAACATAGTGACTTTCTAAAACCTAGAAATAGGCTTGTTGTATTTCATTTCAAAACACACCTCAACAGACAACTCTCTCTTCTCTTTCTTATATCTTCTCTGTGTAAGCTGCTAGATAGTCCATCTAGTAGGAAAGCCGGCTTAGCCCGCTTTCAGTAAGTGTCGGATAGAATGTCCTCGTGCCTAAACTATACTCAGGAGTGTTCTGGTTTTTGAAGCTAATCCATTGGATTAGAAGTTGTAACACCCATCGGTTTTTTATCAATTCAAAGATATTTTCCCGAATTGGTTGTGTTATTTCGATTCAGCTGTTGACCTTATTTTCCACATTTTAAAAATCCAAATATTTCGAAATAACGTATTCAACCCCCCCTTCTACGTTATTCTGGACCTAACACTCTTGTCTCCAAAGGTAATGCTAGGGCCAGCTCTCTCCTCGAAGTTAGTGAGCTGGGTAGAATCTCCAGTCATGTGTCTAGAACAGCCACTATCCAGATACCAAAGATTCTTTCTGTCTCCCTGCACACATCAAAATGAAATCAAGTTGATTTTGGTCCCCAAGTTACCTTGGGTCCTGCCTTGTTAGCCTTTTTCCTATTCTTCAAACCCTTACCATCCAAGGGTTCCAATTGAGTTAGATCAACCTTAACTCTTGGTGTAGGACTTTGAAAAACAGGGTGTTCCACTTGCTCATATGCATTAAAGCTAGATGTATAATTAGGCATAGTTTGTGAAAACATGTTATTCATCATCCATGCCAACTGAGGCATATTGAAGGCATTGTAATATGGATTATGCATGAATTGCATGTTAGCATACTGACTAGATGCATGAGCAGGTTGGACAAACATGTTAGGCATAACATTCATAGTAGGCACAGGCAGAGACATAGGCATATTAGGCACAGAAGCATCTTTCACAGTTTTACAGTTGGCAGATAAATGATTAACACTACCACATTTTACACATTAATTCCTGGGGGCATACTTATCAGGTGCGTAGTTGCTGTGTTTGTTAATTCCTACCTTACCGTTTCTATTCTTCTTTTTAGCCTTAGCCTTCGATTCAATGTTATCTAACTTATCCTTCAATTTCTTGATGGACAAGTGGCCTATGTTATCCTTCTCAACTGATTTGGTTTTGCTGCATTCTCCAACTACAAAGTTTTTGCTGATGGGTCCATACTGTTTATTCAACTTTACCAAGGTTGCTTTACTGACAGAATTCGACTTTAATGTACATTCCTCATCCATTGAGTTATTGTCTGAGGCAGTCTCCCCATCAACTTCTACCTTTGCTTCTGCTAATTTGCAGAAAGAATCAACTCCTTGGACATTAACAATTTCTTCAATTTTAGCCTTTGATCCTTTCCACTTAGCAATTAATTCTTGTTCCTTTCTTAATTGTTCTTTCAAGCAATCTTCTCTTTTCAGAGCCTCAAGTAATTCATTCTTTGCATCTTGGAAATCTCTTTTCATCATTTCAAACTCAATTAACTGAGTCTATAACAGAGTATTCCTATAACCTAACTTAACATTAAGATCTTTAATCTTTTTGTTCTCTTTGTTAAGCGATTTTAATGCGACATGCATGTTATACAATTCATTAGACATTTCATTACAACATTTTTACATTCATCTTCGGAAAGCACAGTTAGATTTGTAGAGTATACCTGGTTGCTTGCTGAACTAGCCTCTTCATCATTCTCGTTTGCCATGAGTGCAAGATTGACAAACTCTTCCTCTGCATCTGAGTCTCCTCCAGCTGCCCAATCATCATCCCTTGATATGTATGCTCTTTCCTTTTTCTTGAGAAGATCAAAAAATTTCTTCTTGTAATCAACAATCTCAAACTGTTTCTTCTCTTTCTCAGCTTTGGATTTTTTACATTCATTGGCATAGTGACCAGCAATTCCACAGCTATAGCATTTAATCTTTGACCTTTCAACCACATCCTTGCTTGGTTGGTAGCTTTTCTTGAATTGCCCGGCTCCTGCTGGATTCTTCTTGAATCTTAACTTTGAAAATCTCTTTGACAAGAATGCCAAATATTCATCTAGATCTTCAGATTCATCCCCACTCAATGCATCAAGTTCTTCGATCATCTTGTTTTTATCTCTGCTAGTTCCAGCTCCACCTTCACAAGTTCTTTGACTTGGTGTGGCTTCCACATTCTTCATCTTCTCTCCATCTTGGCTTGTTGGAGAATTGGCCACCAAAGCTACACTTCCACCTTTCTGCTGGCTCTTTTTGAATTCTTCATCCTGTTGTAGCTCGAGCTCATAGGTCTTTAGAATTCCATACAGTCTCTTAAGTGTAATCTTTGGTTTCATATACTCTCCCATACAACTTTAATCCATTTAGCAGTTTCTAAAATCTACTAAGTATATCAGTTAGACTTTCACCTGAATTGAAGTGAAAATGTTCATACTGTTGTATGAGGAGTTGTTTCTTATTCTCTCTAACTTGCTTAGTCCCTTCATAGAGTGTTCGTATAGTGTCCCACACTTGCTTGGCAGTGGTGCAATTTATGACATTATCGAACATGTCTTGATCAATACAATTGAACAGTATGTTCATGGTCTTCTTGTCCTTCTGGACTTCTTCTTTGTTTGATTCTGTGAATTTTGCTGGCAGTTTGGGAATAGGCCTTCCAGCAACTGCAGTTCCAGCTGTTTCTCCAACTACAGAGTTAGCCTTCATAGGAATATGAGGACCTTTCTCTATGCAGGTAAACCTTCATCAATGGATAAGAGATGTAAATGCATCTTTACTTTCCAATGAAAGTAATTATCTTTGTCGAGGATTGGTATGTTAGAAGCTGTATCCTTCTTTCCCATGGTGGTGATCTTTAGACTTCTTGTATGTTAGAAGCTTGCTTCAATACCAATTGTTATTTCCCAATTATACACCACGAGATTGTAGAAAGGGGGGGTTGAATACAATCTTGACTAAATTCTTTCGAATTGGTGAGGTCTTAGAATAGAATGTTATAAGAACAGAAAGTAAACAAGGTAAACAAATTATCTACGACACATACAACACAAGATATAAAAAATCTCAGGTAGGTTTATTCGGTCCACCTGATGGTTGTATTTGAAGAAAATACTCTGTGTAGAAATACACCGTTGTGAGTTACAATGTCTTAGTGTTTACAAGAAAACCTAATGCAATATCTGAATGCTATCTGTTTTCTTCTCTACTAAAACTATGCTGCTCATACAGCTTATTTAAACTATATGAAGAAGACAAGTGAAATACGTAAAACGTAAAGATACATTTTTGGTATGACTTGTCACACACACATTCTTGAAGTGATGACTATTTCTGGAAATGTCTTTGTAACGCCCCCTAATCCCTTACCAGGAATTCGAGTCGTCACAACCTTAACCATACACATACATACCTTTGCGGAATATTTAATCACCTGCTCACAATATAATCTACAACAATATTTATAATAAACTCCATCCTTTACTCCACGGGTTATAGTCTTAGAACGAGTACTTAATGATCCAAAAGTTTTTACACAATCAGAGTATCCGCCAGAATCTTATTACAACTTCTGCCTAGAGTTATTACAATACTTCTTCTGGCTTATTCTCATATCTGGAACCTTTATTCTAGCATGCTGCGTCCGTTGCGGGACCTTTCCCCTTATCACGGTTCGCCACACTAGTGCCAGCTCTGGTTGCCACTATTTTATAGTATTTAAAAATAGCAAGAATGAGCCAAAAAAATTTCCCAGCAAGTTTTATACACCAGATATATATATATATACTGAAATTTTACTTGCAAAAAGAAAACTGAGCAAGAATAGACTATTCATACTGCAATTAATACCCACCTGTAGTATTATTTACACAATCAATACTGCTGATGGACTATATTCAGGAGATTCTTATCCGCTGGGCTATAATGGATGATCAGTCCATACATCTATCAATTTACTACCGGTAGAAGGATGATCCGCCTGTCACACCCTAAGCCGCACCCGGGCTTTTATACATCTTAGTTGGGCTGGCCATCGTACCAGTCTCTTACGTTATCTCCATTCCAGAACCTGGGGTACCAGAGTACCCCTGGCCACCTTCAATACTCTTCATCTTAGATGTCACGTATAATTCCACGTGCACCTCAATTAATAATAACTATTATCGTTCAGAAACAACGAACGATTACTACTTCCAATAAATCACTTTCCTCACGAAATATAAGAGGAAAAATATGAACGAATGCTTTGATCATGGATTCGAATAAAATGATCCAGATCAAATCTCTCATCACCCCCCATAATTAACAAGATAGTTTTCCAAAACATTTTATCTCCCTTCGAGTACGAACAATGCACCTCGATACTTGTCCCAATCATTTGGACCAATAACTCTTATACATACTACTATACTTATATACTATCCGGATAACATTCAAAACAATAATATATATACATTCATTCAATTGCATCAATATCCGGTATTTGAGTAACGAAATAAAATACTTTCATTGAAACATATATACTCTGAACAATAGAGTAGGGTTTAGTATACTCGCCTGGTGCTCCGGATGTAGTAGGGGCTCGTAGTGGGGTCCGACAATCTAAACAAGTCAAGAAATACGCGATTAATCCCCTATATGATCCACTTATAACTCAACGCTCAGACACTTAAGCCAATCACAAACAAGGCACTAAGGGGTCCCTCTAGACTCGTACTAAGTCCATGTTAATCGACAAAAACCTTAGTTATAAGTTTAGTCTGAAATCGATCCTCGAATTCATGCTTATACTTAACCATTCAAAACCTCGTTCTTTACACCAATGTGTTGCCTTGATAATTCTTAACAATTTTCATGTTTTAGTCGACTCGAAATTCCTCTTTTATCTTAGCCAAAACGGATGGTCAAAGTAGCACCTCTAAAGTTGACTTTTCTGAAAATTACTATTCCTTGACTCGCACTCCAACACTTTTAATAAATCACTGGAAGCATCATTAAATACGAAACCACTTCTAAAATTATCTTTGGTATTTGTAATATTTATCATAAAAGTTCCGATTCGAAAACACGGGTCTAGGTAGGTGAAATGTATTTTCGAAGTTAGGTCAACTGCGGATTTTTACTATTTGCACCACTTTTACTAAAACGTTCATAACTCGATAACCCTTAACTCAAATGATGTACCGTTTTCGCGTGCACGATCTAGAGAATGTCTAGAAGGTAAACAACTCAAGATTTGGCTCTGGTAAGAGGAATCATTTTTCGGAATTTACCAAAACAGGGCAGGGGTTTTGCATTAAATAGTATCCTCCCCTAAAAGGCTTTTCCACTTGCACAATCTCGGCTTACGCATTTTTATAAAATAGAAAAATAATGTTTTTAACTCAAAACCTTCACACAAACCTTGCTAACTGACCTTAGTATTTATCCTCAAAATTTCATATTATAAATCGACTATTAAGGGTCTCAATCATAGCCTCAAAGTAGGTACATTTCTGCAGTTTCATTCCTCGAACAACTTTCACTAAAATGGTCATAACTCCTAAACCATAAACTCTTTTAACTCGATTCTTGCGGCAAAATAAACTAGACAACAATATCTACACAATATGGGAAATGGTTACCATTTTAACAAAGTTATGGTCTCAGGTGGCTACTGTTTTTAGGAGCTAACAAAATTTTGCCATTACTACGGCTATAACTCGAACATTTCCATTTTACAAACACTCCAAACAAACCATCAAGGCATACCATACATTCTCAACATCAACAAATGTCCATTATACATCCCTAAGTCCAGTGGTAAGACTCAAATCCATCACCCATCATTTTACACATCAAAACAAAGCCAAACAATCACTACACCCATTAACATGAACCATTCATGAACCCACTCAAAACTAACCACGAAACTCATAAAAATAAAAGGTAAGGTTAGGGTTTATACCTTCCTTGAAGCTCTAACAACACTAACAAAGCTTGATACACCTTAGAATAGCCTTGGGTAGCCTTAACAAAGCCTAAAAATCCATGAGCAAAATATGAAAACAACTTAAAACACTATTCATTACTATTCATCATCAACTCTATAAAATCTATATAAAATCGAAAAATTAGAGATTGGTTTTCAAATTTTTACCACACCTTCTACTCTTCAAGGGCTTTCTTTTGAGCTGTAGATCATCAAATTTGATGCTTGGTAGCTATGGTTTTGAACCCATTTTTTCTACTGGATAGAAACTGGTCAGGATATGTGTATTGGTGGTGTTCTTGTTTTTTTCTCTTTTAATCTTCTTTGACTAGTTGGTAAGTAATTTTATGTCATATTTGTGATACACACCAGCTGATAACACTCTCTTAAACCCCCTTGATCCAAGTGTCAAGCTTGTGTGGTGTGAAGAGAAGTGGTGACAAGGTGCTTTGTTGGCTAATTCTTGCTTGAACACATCACTAATTCATTTGTTTTTGATTTATTTGATTTTCATTTTCCACCAATCCACTTGACATAATTAACTTGATGATCGTGCATGGTATTTAATCTCGTTATGTGTTCAATCCATAATCCATAATTCGTTCGCTTAATCGCTTAATCTCGTTATAAAGTTTTAGCGATTTCTAGAACATTCGTTAGACTAACTCAGGGGTTTTCGTTCGAAATACTTAAATCACCTTAAATAAAATAATAAAATATAAATCCTTGAATTCTCGATTTAAATAACTTACTTGTCTTGATCGCATTGATATGCTCTTCACAGCTCGGTCAAATATTCCATAAAAATAAAGCTTGGAATTTCTGAATTCCGATCACGTTTACATACATTTATTTACCTCGTAGATCACTAATATAACTTTGAAATATCCATTTCCTATCCCGTACATAGGGTGACATGAAAAATTTTCCTAGTCCCCAAAATCACTATCCATCCATAATTTCAATATTCATCCATGCAAAGCACTATTCATCCTAAAAATGAAAAATTTTCTCAAGTACAGAAATATGGGTTATTACAGTCTTGGAGATCTTCTTTCCTTGATTTGGACAGTCCCAACATGCTTCAAGTCCGTGTATGTTTCTTTCTCCGTAAGTTACTAAGTTCTTGAAATGACTTAGCTTCCATGCCCACGTGATGCTTTATGCAGAAGGTCTTTTTTACACTTAATCTTTATCTCTGAAAAGTAGCTTTAATCAAAAAGATAATCTTTTTGAAAGTCAATGAGCTTTTCTGCTTATTGAGCTATGCTTGAACTTCTCAGATAAAATAGCCGATCCTTATGCATTCATCAAGATATCCTTTGAATTCTTCAGTAGTAATGTAATCATGTTGGAGGTTGTTTTCACTCTTATTGTTGCCCTTGAAGTCGGATAAACAGTGACTGATTTCACCTTTCACTTGGAAAAGTTTGAGCTTTCAAATATTTACAATTTGACTCCTTACTCGTAACATTCTTTTTGTAATTGATCATTGTCTATAAGTCACGGGTTGTAAAGTAATTCTGGGTTTTGTTCTTCATTAGATATGTTCCATTAGAGAATTCTGGCATTACTGATAATCCAGGATGAGTTCTCGAACTGATAGATCTTGAGTTCTCGAATGACTTCTCGAATGACTTCTCGGATAGTGCCTTTCATTGAGTTCTCGAATGACTTCTCGAACATCCTGTGTAGACTTCTCGAATAGAGGTAGTGGCCTACTTCTCGAACTAGGACTTCTTGAATAACCCTTTTTGTTGAGTTCTCGAACCACTAAATCTAAGATAACTCGAATAGAGTTATGGCAGTGGGTTGACTTCTTGAACTCTACTTTTCTTGACTTCTCGAATATACTTTCATGGTTATAGTAAGCTCTCTTCTGATTACAGGTACTTGATTAAAGTATCTTATGGCTTGTTACAGAAATACTCTCTAACTGCTTGCAGAATTCCTTTCTCAAGATGTAACTTTAGTTGATCTGCATTTCAGTTAGCTTCCTGATATATTTGTCAGCTTCGATTCCTTGATTCATTTTCTGCCTTGTGGTATTTGTTATCATCATATATAGACATGTATGAAACCATTTTTCTATCAATAATACCCATGCACAATATATACCTATTAGTTCCTAAAGTATTAAATCTGATCCTTTAACCCGTTAAGCATGGAGGGGTATAAGAGATAGACATGGGGATGGAGAGTGGGAGTGGGAGGGGACAGTAGTACCTAATTAATTATGTCAACATCAATTGTCTTAGCTATATCATGCTCTCGTATACTCCTGCATCCCTCTCCCTGTAATAGTGCTTAACTGATTAAAGGATCAAAATTAACACTTTAAGGGCTAAAAGGTATATATTATACAGCGGTATTATTGGAAGAAAAACTGAAAAAAGGGTTAATAGAAACACAATGACATACAATGAGGGTTGAATGGGACGAGTTTTTTTCCAAAGGATTAATGGGTACAAACGACCATACTTAAGGGGCCAAAAGATCATTAAACCTTTATATTTTTTTCTTTTGTCAGGGATACATAAATGTACAAGAATATATTTCATCAAGGCATTTCTTTCATTTAAGAAAATTTATCATCTAACCAAAAAATATGCAAGTATTCCCAAAAATTTAGATAACAAGACTTTAATTTAAGAAAATAGAAATCATGTGATTGAACTTCAAGCGTACCTGAGATAAAAGACAACGTTAAAACCCAGAAAAGAAAGTTCATTTAATAAAACTAAAAAAATGTTACTATAAAATCTAGACCAAAAGAAAATTAGAAAACTAGATAATACCCGTGCATATGCACGATTCTAAAGATAACAGAAGAGTTAAAAAAAATATGAGTTAAGTGAAGGTCATGGAGAAAGTAATATTTGGAGCAATATTCAAAAAAAATTATTGTGAAGAAAATGGGACAAATTGAATATAAATTTGTAAGTAATATATTTTTAATATTATTCAGATAATTAATGAGAAATTATTATAATTATAATTAATTTTTATATTAATTGAATTGTTTTTCTTTTGTCAAATATATTCATTGAAATTTGAATTTGTTAGGTTCTGTTTGGGATTGTTGTTGTGCTGTTGAAAAAAGTGTTATTAAAATAAGTGTTGTTGCGAAAATCAAATACATATTTGGTAATATTTTTTATATATGCATATTTTGGATATAATTTATTAAAAATAATGTTTTTTGTGAGGTTTGATGTTGAAATGAGTAGTTGCTTCCCACAAAAGCTGAAAGTTTTTTCAAAAGTATGGGGACATGTTTTCTCTAAAAGCAGCTTTTCAGCTAAAACCACTTTTCAGAAAAGCAGTTTTTGAATTTTACCAAATACTTTTGCTTTTAAAAAATAAGCTGATGTTGGTGTTTCCAACGGCAATACCAAATAGAACCTTAGTTTTGAAGAAAATATAATTTAAATGACTAAAAATTTCATTCATAATAATTAATTTTCATTAGTTATATTTTCGACATTCTAATAAAAATTAATTCAATTGATTAGGTGTTAATTTTTGGGTTAGGAAAACAAATATATTCTCATATATCATAACTTCTTTTTTAGATTATGTTTAGTTACATTTTATATTTTTAGAATGAAATATTAAGTTCACTTCAATTTATATTATTATTTTTTTTTGTCAAGCACTTCGATTTATATTATAAATATAGAATAAGTGGGAAAATAATAAATGAAATAATATTTTTATATAATCGAAACATTTCAACTTATACAAAAATAATACTTTTAAAGTATAACATTTTAATTATTCATGTAAAGTTTTATATCGAAATAAGTAGTAATTAATTAACGACGATCATCGAAGATTTTTTTTTTTTTTTTGCAAATATTTCTAGAAGCAACATCATTGATATTAGTATTAACATCAATTATAATCAATATATGTTTTTTATGAAATTATATCACACATTTGAAGTTAAAATATTTGTAAAATCAAAAATCTCAATCGCAAATATAAGATCATTTTAATTTATTTACAATACTAACAACGCCCTCCCAGCCTCCCTCAAGTAATGAATCTTTCACTAACAAATATCATCTCAATGTAGGGATGACAAATTAATCTGATCTAACGGATGCCCGATCTAAAATCCGATTTTTTAGATATATCGAACTCGAATTTTTGGATTTGGATATGGATTTATTTTTAAAACCCATATTTGGATTTTAAAAAACCCGAGCCGAACCCGACCGGTCCGTTGCCATCCCTATCTCAATGCGAGTTATTTTGGTTAGATTTTTTAAATTCAAAATATTCGAAAAATAGAATGCTCTTCACATATTATGCTATAAATAAAATAAATTTTAGAAGTAATCTACATATACAAAAATATTGATTGTTTATATAAAGATGCTATATATGATTTGAATAGTCATGATAAAAAAATTACCATATGCTGAAAGTTGTAAATAAAATACAAAGGATTAAATTCTATTCAACTTGCACTATTATTTATAAAAATAATTTGATAGAAATTAAAGAAAAATCATTTTAACATTTGAGAAAAGAGTGATAATTATGAGATGGAAAAAATACTAATTTAAATGATGGATGATAAGAGAAAAAAAACGATGAATGAGATACTCAGGTGTAGAAAAAAAGAATTAAAAGAAAAAAAATGATAAAATAATAAATGAATGTAGAGAAAAAAAAGAATGAGGGAGGAAAGAAAATGGAGAATAAACTAATATTTGTGTGTAAAGTGGAAAGGTAGAGAAGAGTAGAAAAATAAAAATTTGAGAAAGTAGGAGGAGGGAGAATAGGGAAATTTTGGAGGGAAATTTGGGAGGGAGAGAGGGAAAAGAGGGAAAGTTGGGAGGATATAGATATAGATAGATAATGATAAAAAATAAAGAGAATTTATAAAAAAATACTATGTTTCCTACTTTGTTTTGCAAAAATACTATCTTTTCAAATTTCTTGCAAATATACTATCTTAATTTCAAATATACCTCCCATCTCCCTTTTTTTCTTTTCTCCCTTCCTTCTACCCACCTTCTCCACCCCAACCCCACCTCCATAAACCCCCACCCAGCCACCGCCACCCGCTGACCACCTTCCCCTTCCCCTTTCCGGGATTGCAGGCCTCTCCACCACCACTGAACATCTCCACCATTGTACAGCCTTCTTCACCGACCAACAACATTTCATTATCGCCGGAGAAATTTTTGGACTATCCAAACTCGGACTATCCAAACTGCTAAAACTGTAGATGATAGACAAGTGGAAGCAGATCAGGAGAATTCATGTGATGATATCGGAGATTTCGAGTTCCGGCTTGATTATCCGGTCACAATGTTACCGGCCGACGAATTATTTTCGGACGAGAAGTTAATGTCGCTTCAGTTCCGGCCAGCTGAGATTTCGTCCGAGGCGACGTTGCCGGATACGCCGAAAGTTCACCAGAACTGTGAAATTGCCGGAATGGATCCCTACTTGTTCTCGCCTAAGGCGCCGAGGTGTTCAAGTCGGTGGAAGGTTCTTTTAGGTTTCAAGCCGAGTGTGGGTGGGTGTGCAGGTGTCCTGTGGCAGTGTGTGTTGATAGTATTTTTGCAATTTTTTTTAAAAAGTTGGTATAATTGTAATTAAGATTGTAAAATTGCAAATACTTTTTCTTAAAGAAAGTAAAATTGCAAAAAATTACTTTTAACAATTTATTTATCAAAAAACCTCAAAAATAAAAGTGCGATAAGAGAGATGAGGGAATTTCAAGTGAGAAATTTGAAATGAGGGGAAAGAGAAGGAAAATTCTAGAAGTTAAAATGGGAGGAGAGATGAGGGAATTTTTGAAGGGAAAATTGGGATATTAGATTTTACTTTAGTATAGGTTATTAGATTAAATCAATACAAATTAGGGGATTCATTTGGTTAGACGGTGTCTAATAATCAAATAGAATAAAATCAAGTAAAAAATAGGATTTTAACTTCTAACATTAATAGAATTTAATATAATTTAAAATATAATTAAATTATATTTAAACTAAAATTGAAAAGAAATTAAAAGTCAAAAACTTTCAACTCAATACTAATATAATTAATCAATTAAATAAAAAAGATAATAATTATCCTTTATTGAATAATAAATTTGATCATATGTAATTAATATTCATTATAAAAGTTTAAAAACATAAAAATATTAATACATAATTAAAAAATAATCGAAATTTAGCTAATAAACTTTTTTTTTTGAACAAAGCGAATAAACTTGAAAATAATAAATAAACAATCATTATTAACACCGACTTGATTCTCTCTTAAAGCCCAAGCCCCTTGATTCTCTCTTAAAGCCCAAGCCTTTATATTACAAAGTATTTGTATTAACCTGTACAATTGAACATTAGACTTGAACTCAATCATTAATATATATATATATATATAGGCTAGCGTTCAAATAGAAACCAACCTTAGAATAATAGAAACTAGAAACCTACACTAAATAAATTATATTTCATTTATTTTAATGGCCCCGCTAGGGGCACCTTCACAAAAAACGTTTAAAATTCTTGGCTCTATTCAACAAAAATATAAAAAAAAAATTTAAAAAAAGTACTGTTCACGTGCCACGTCATCACGTGAACAGTAACTTTTTTTTAAAATTTTTTTATTTTTTTATATTTTTGTTGAATAGAGACAATAATTTTAAACGTTTTTTGTATTGAAGTACCCCTAATTTGGTCATTAGATTAGCTTGAAATATTTAATTTAGGTTTAGTTTCTAGTTTCTATTCTAAATTAGTTTCTATTAGAACAAGACCCTATATATATATAAAGGAGGATAGCGGGAGTTTAGGTGGCGCTCTAATATCGTCTCAATCGATTTTTCTAATTTTCTAGAATTTTAAACACTAATAAATATAAAAATATCAATTAGCATATTAGAAGTAGAAGTAGAATAGGTGTTCAAATTTATAAAGGATAAGAGTTTAAATTTATAGGGAAGACATATGATTAGAAGTTCTATTGGAAGTATAATAAGTATTTATAAGGCATACGATTAAAAGTTCTATTGAAAGTAGAATAGGAGTTCGAATTTATAGAGAATAAGAGTTTGAATTTATAGAAAAAATATATTAATAAAAGTTCTACTAGATCTAGAATAGGTGTTTGAATATATAGAGCAGACATATAATTAAATATTTTATAGAAAGTATGATCTTCTTAAATTATATATTTTTTATATACGTTAATTATACTTATATTAGGAAAATTTATTCATAAATCCAATACTATTGTCATGAAAAAAGTCACCGTATTTAAAAAGAAAAGAATTGATGTGTTAACATAATAAATGAACAATGAGTAAAAGAACAATCTCATGCAGGAATCCTAAATAAATACAGGAGTATCTATAATATAAAGAGAAAATAAGATGTGTTTTCATTTTCTAAACTCCAAAAATTTTAGAAAATCTAGAAAGTATAAATTGGAATTCACTCTATTTTTTAGGTTTTGATTTCAAGGAAAAAAATTGTTGTGTAAGATAAGTATCATCAATAATATGTAATGAAGTTAGAATTTCGATCCCAAACGAGAGCGGCTCGAAATGTGTATAACGGGAAGACGGCTCACTATAAAAGATTGTACTAGCTATTAAAATATCATATGATGTTATAAATTTTATTTTATTTTTAGGATTTGATTTTTATGGATAAACATTATCATACAAGTAATATATGTAAAAGTTAGGTTTTTGGTCTTAACGAGGGAGCTAATCAATAGTAATAACTGTGTTTAACAAGAAAGCGGTTCATTAGATAAGATCGTATAAAAGATGTTTAAATATATAATTAATACATAAAATAAAATATTTTATTGGAAGTAGAATACGAGGACGGTGGAGACGTCTTATACGATTTTTTAAAACTATACATCTTTTTTCCTAGAAATCCTTTATTTTAACTTTTTTATACAAGTTAATTATACTTGCATTACAGAAATATATCCATAAAATGTAATATTATTCCAGTAACGAAAAGTCTTCGTATTTTAATTTTTTTTTAATATGTTAACATAACAGAAAGACATTTCCATGCGGAAACTGTAAATAAATACAAGAATATCTATAATATACAGAAAATATAAGATGTATTTTCATCTTTTAAGACTCCATGAATATTAGAAAGTTTAAAGAATATAAAAATTGGAATTTACTCTCTTT
Source organism: Saposhnikovia divaricata (assembly GCA_036435485.1). Taxonomy (NCBI): domain Eukaryota; kingdom Viridiplantae; phylum Streptophyta; class Magnoliopsida; order Apiales; family Apiaceae; genus Saposhnikovia; species Saposhnikovia divaricata. The sequence continues at coordinate 131,830,591 of CM071599.1, read as the reverse complement.
ATATAATGAAGTTAGAATTTCGGTTTCAAATAAGAGCGGCTAGAAACGTATTTAACGGGAAGACGGCTCGCTAGAAAAGATTGTATTAGCTATTAGAATTTGATACTGAAGTCATAATTTTTTTTAATTTTTACGGTTCGATTTTATAGATAAAAAATATTATATAAGTCTTTTTAATATATGTTAAAAAGTTTGGATTTCGGTTTTAACGAGAGAGCGGCTCAATCGAAAGAATCGTATTTAACAAGAAATTGATTCATTAGAGAAGATTATTTAATTATTAAAATTTAATATTAATATTATAATATAACATAAATGTATTGAATTTTTTAAAAAATATTGTAACGCCGCCGCGAAGCGCGACTTTATCAACTAGTTCTAGCAAAGAGTAGAGCAATTAGCAACGGTAATCACTCGTCCTTTCTTCTCGTTATATATACTGGCCAATAACCCGTGATGTACGGTTGTTTTAATTTATTACTTTAAAAAAAGGTTATTATTTTAAAATTCATACGTATATATGTAAATATTATATAAAAAATTATTTTTTTTTAACTTTTATTTAATAGAAAAAGTGAAATTTATCTAATCATGAAGACCTTTTTTCGATTTTTATACAAAATTTTCTATATTGTAAGTGTTTTCCAAATTTTGTGTAATTTTTTACTATATAGCTTGTTACTCGTGTGATGCACGAATGTATTTTTAATATTTTTTGTTTTATTACCCATATTTTCATATATATTTTTTAATTAGTAGGAAAATAAATTATAGAAGATAATAAAATATTGTAATACATGTTTGATAGTATTTTTAACAATGGTGTTTTAATAATTAATAATATATTAACGGAAATTGAATTTTAAACTCGTGAGAGTAGTTTATAGAACAATGGCCTATATATGTTTAACAGAGATATGTTGTTGGTGGGATTCGAACTTGAAATCTATAAAAGTATTGCAAATATTAGAAAAAGAATATTCTTTTGAGAAAATTATCAAAATACTCACATTTGAGCATGTCTGGCCCTATTTACTAACGGGACATGTTAAATCGTGTACCGTGATATGAGGGGTAATACGGTACTTCGTCTTCCGTAACAGTGCATGATACGGTACACGATGTAACGTGTTATGTGTAACACGGTGTATTGTGTCTCGTGTTAGGCGGGTGCGCAGCACAAACACGGTACACGCTCTTCCGTATCATGCATAACACGGAAGATCGTGTTCCGTATCCAGCTAATACGGTAGACCGTGTAACGTATTCAGTTAATACGGAGGCCGAAGCTCCGTATCCCGTCGGTATTTCGGGCCATTTTTTTCAGAATCAGTATTTTAGGCCACTTGATCCCAAAAATGATTATTTTCGGCCATCGCCCTATTTTTTTAGCATTAGATCCAATGGTTCTTATTTATTTATCTTAAAATCTAACGGTTGTTATTGAGTGTACCAAAAAATGTTTAAAAAAAGTGTACCAAACCGACAACCAAATATACCCTATTTCGCTTATAATAGTATAGTACTAGTTTATAACCCGTGCGAAGCACGGGTTTCTTTTTATAAGTTATAAAATTTATTTAACATTATAATTATGTTTTTATATAATCCTTATTTTTTAATTTTAATTTAATATAAATTTATATAATGATATGCATGGTTTGAAATTTATTTTGTAAAATTCTAAATTAAAAATGTCGTTGACGGGTTCTAACTTTGAATTTTTAGTAAATTAATTTAATCATATAATATATCTTATTATTAGATCTAACGATTCTTATTTATTACTAAAAATAATGATTTGAATATATGGTGAGATATTTTTGGGTGTATATTAGTTATCGCAAGATTAATTTTAAATTAAAAAGTAACGTGTTTTAATTATAAAAATTACTACTAAAAATAATTACGGAAAGATATGGTGTGATATTTTGGATATATATTAATTATTGTAATATTATTTTTAAATTAAATGGTAAAGTGTTTCAATTAGAAGTAAAATCTTTAGAAAAAATGGGTAATTGAGTTGTTGGAGCAGAAAAAAGAGTCCAAGTAGAAGCTCAATATGGATGAAGGAATTTTAATCGAAATATAATTACGTTAATATTAGTAATTAGTTTTTTGAGTTATTTTTGTAATTTAATTATTTATTTAAATAATTAGGATAACCAAACCGAAAATCAACACTTTCAATGTTTCGGATAGTATAGATACATACATACATATGCGTGTATCGATTCATCATATGCATATTAATTAATTAGTGTAAATGAAGCAAAATCGTGATAATTACTATGAATTGAATTTATTAATTCGAGGATTTCTTAAGTTTTAGTTGTGTGTATCGATACTTTTGGTTTAGAGTTGTTAATGCTTGTACTTGAGATAGACATACCGCGAGGGTTGTGACAAGTGAGATTGATCTCATTTGTTCTTAAGAGTTCAAATTCAATTCCAAATCAAATTGAGTTTAGCTTGTATAAATTATAACTAGATCTGAAATCAAACCAAATCAACAAACAATATGCAGGGGAGCAGCATGGATAAACCTATATGTTATCAGCGAGGACCGAAAACCAGCAAATATAGCATCAGCAACCAGGCGGAATCAGCTGCTGCATCAGACCCACGTATTTATCATACAAGAAGCAGCAATTTATGCATCATTCGAGACAATTCGGAGAAAGATCAGCAGGTGCAGCAGATTAATCTGTCACCATGCATTCGGAGAAAGAGGATGAAGGTTGGAGAAAAAAAGAATGTGACACTGCCAGAAGATATACTCTACAATGAAATACTCTCTCGACTACCATTAAAATTTATACTAGAATGTCGTCGTGTTTGTAAGTCTTGGAATTCTCGTTTCTCCACCTCTGATTTTGTAAATTCTCACATTACTCATCAAATACGCCGCGAACAGAAAGACGATCCAGATTTTATTGTAACTAAGTGTTTTGCTATGGACGAGGGAATAAGTATTCTCTCACACACCAATGAATTTCCTGTCCGTTCCGTGCCTTGCGTTTGTGACACCATACTTGGTTCCATTAATGGTTTAATTTTAATGTGTTCCACTCGGGGAAGAAGATTTTGTTTGTGGAATCCAGCTATTGGTCAAGTAAAGTTCTTTCGTATGCCCCCACCTCGCTTTCATCCTACCAAAGATCAGTGTAAACACTTTGTTGGAGGATTTTGTTGGGATCACGTGCAAAACGATTACAAGGTCTTGATGTTCTGCTTTGATTCGACGACCTCCTTTTCGCCTAGCCAACTTTGTATTTACTCATTTAATTCTGCTACTTGGACTCGATTGCCTGTCCCTCATCTTCCCATGTTGAGGGGGCCTATATGTAATCCTAATTTGATGGTGCATCCCTCTACCATTGTCAAGGGAACCCCTTATTGGAGTTACTCAGAAAGCAGGACTTTTCCTGGAAAGAGGCGTAGTCGTGAATTCTTTTGTACGTTCAAGTTTGTGCCTGAAATCAATGAGTTTAGGAGCTTGCCCGATTTCAATACCACTCATTTGATGGATGGGCACAATTTCTTAGTCAATATCAAGGATCGTCTAGTTGGTATATTAACATATGAATTTTGCGGTAAAGAGACTCTGGTAAAAATATATTCTTTGGACGAGGAATCGGAAAGTAGGGTTTGGAGTAAGATGTATTCTATCGGACCCGTTTTTCTTGGCTCGAGTTGTAGGCCGTCACATTATTTTAAGAATGGTGGTGAACTGTTGATCCATAAACATAGAGGCCCGTTTTCGTTATATGATCCCAGAACAAAAGAAACTAAGGAATTTGATGAGTGCATCAGTACTGCCAATGCCATTAGAATCAGAATGTATTACAGTTATACGCCAAGTTTGATCTGTGTTCGAGGAATGAAGGCCATGCAGAACTTGTCTAAAAAGAATGGATCCAATTCATATCGCTTTGTAAAAAGCGACTTCCCAAGGTAAACTACTCAACCCTGTTAATAAAATTTGCCCAAATTTTTTATTACAATTTTTCCAAGTATTACTATGAAAATCAATTGCTCTGACACATTAGTATTCTAAATTAGTTGTTGATTTGCTTCTTGACAGATTTGCTGCTGATTAGTGAAGTCAGCAATATGGATCTGGCAAAGTGGAATCGTAGATGCTGAAGTCCGAAGGTGGAGGAGGACAAGTATGCATGGTATCACAATTATAAGTTAAAGCACTCCTTATTTATGAATCTTAATGAATTAACTTTTATTAATAATTAAAATTATAGGAATTGGAGTATCGTATGTAAGCGAGTTTGATTCCAAAATTACTCAGAATTCTGTGCCGAGCATATTTATATAAGTGATTGTAGCGATTTCTATTTATAATTACCTGCTTGGTTTTTTCTTAGCTACTAGTTTGTTACCTGCAATCTTGGTAGTAGTGTTATAGTTCATCTTGATTGTGCTTGTTCCTTCGTGCTGCCGGTACTGTAACAATAAAATGGAGTACGATCTTAAGACGGTAGATTTTATTAATTTGAGAAAAATTTAGTGAAGACCTATTTTTATAGGAAGATTCAGAGACTAATTATAATCATTGGATTAAGAAAACTTTAATGGTTTAAATAATTTGGATTTAATATTTTCTTTTATACACACACATTTATCCATTACTTTTATTGTCTCTCATTTTATCCAACATCATTTTTATTAGTGTTATTGCCATTTTATTCCATATCTAACTACTTTGATAAAATGTTTCATTGCTTTTTTGTAGCTACATTATTTAAAAACTACATTTGACAAGTCATATATCTATTATATCTTGTCGCAAGTGCTTTTCTGGATGCAGATTTTCGCTTTATGCTGACTAATTGATAGCTTTCCGCTTATGCATATATTTTTTTCTCTTGTTGTGTTTGTCCAAAGTACCTTTCTAAAACCCCTTGCAGAAGCCTGTAAATGTTTATGTTTTTTTTACAAGTCTAAAAAGTTTATTAATGTTATTTTGTATGAATAAAACCCTTTTAGGTAATTGATGTTTCATCACCAAATACTACTAGTTATTAGAAGGTGTCCTATGTGATTTGGCAAAGTGGTGTGTGAAAGGTTGCATAAGGCAGTCGGTGATAACTCCAAGATCCGATCTAGTGCCTCTTCCGCCGTTCCCACGCCCGGTAAGAGGTGAAGCTGGTGGTTGGGCGACTGCAAAACAACACCGGAGGGGGGTTTGAGCCCCGCGACGCCTCCGGCGTGAGAATAAGTGACGGCTTTGTAGAGTAAAAGATAAGGACTAGAGTATCTAATTATGGAGGGTGTGTGTATATGAGTGTGTATAAAAGAGAATGTAACCCCTTCACCTTTTCCTCCTTGTCTATTTATATGCCAAGGATTAGGGTTTAGGGGTTGGTACCTGCAATCATGAGCGTCGGATCCTAGGTAGGTGGGACACTTGTCCTTCTCTGATAATTCCCACCTGTCCAGGTAATATCTGTGGCGGCGTGTGCCCTGGGCGTGTCAGCACGTGGTCTGATTGGGACATGATTGTGCCAATACTAGGATTCCCTTATCTGTCGCTGTCATGTAGGACCCTAGTCATGACTCGTGTCTCCCGTGCTCTTACGCTCCCTGTGGCTGGGTTGCCCACTAGACTGGCTCGGACCCAGTCCGGGCTTCCTATGGGCCGGACTCATGGTACCTTGGGCCGAGTCCAGTTGGGATTGGTTATGGCCTATCATTTGCCCCCACTCCCTTATACGGATTTTCCGTATGAGGGAGTGAGAGTTCAGGAGTAGCAGTGGAGATGTTTTCTTAGTCGATCGTTTGTGATAGAGAATTTTTGGTTAAATGTTGCCTCCTAATCCGAATTGTTTTTAGGTTGAGACAATTCGGATTGAAGTAGCTTGAATAAAAAGTTTTTTGGTTGAATGTTGCCTCCTAATCCGAATTGTTTTTAGGTTGAGACAATTCGGATTGAAGTAGCTTGAATAAAAAGTTTTTTGGTTGAATGTTGCCTCCTAATCCGAATTGTTTTTAGGTTGAGACAATTCGGATTGAAGTAGCTTGAAGAAAAAGTTTTTCGGTTGAATGTTGCCTCCTAATCCGAATTGTTTTTAGGTTGAGACAATTCGGATTGAAGTAGCTTGAAGAAAAAGTTTTTTGGTTGAATGTTGCCTCCTAATCCGAATTGTTTTTAGGTTGAGACAATTCGGATTGAAGTAGCTTGAATAAAAAGTTTTTTGGTTGAATGTTGCCTCCTAATCCGAATTGTTTTTAGGTTGAGACAATTCGGATTGAAGTAGCTTGAGGAAAAAGTTTTTTGGTTGAATGTTGCCTCCTAATCCGAATTGTTTTTTTGGTTGAGACAATTCGGATTGAAGTAGCTTATATAAAGAGGCAGTTCGGATTGGAGTGTACCGCAGCAATTCAAGCGAATTTGGGGGTTTTTTGATCTATCCATTTCAAAATCACCTCACTCCATTTTTCCTAAAAAGACGTGCGACAGCTGCGTGTCATTAAAGCGGTTGTCTTTTCACCCTTTTTAATTATTCCCCAGCCTATCAGGACGTGCCGCGTGGCCCACTCTGCCGTTTCCTTTCAGAAGTTATATATAACTCCTTTTGAGTTGCAATTGTACTTCCATTCTTATAAACCAAAAAGGCGAAAAAACCCCCTTTCTTCTCTTTGTCAGACTTTGCGCTCTCTTCACCGGAATCCATCACCCCTGGGCATCGTTTTCTATTCTCTTTGATCTCCGTTTGGTCCTCTTGGGAAAGCTTTTATTTGTAAGTGTTCTCCTCTTTTCCTTTGTCTTTGTTATTTTCCTTTCTTTTGCATGTATTCGTGACCCGTCTCTTTTTCACTTGCGACTGTTCATCTTCTTGATTTTGTGTTCTTCATGTACTCCTTGGCTTCTTGTTATTGAGTGCGAGTTCACAATGTCTTTTGTTGACGATTCGATTTTGCTTGCCCACCTTTTCATAATTTAGGTTTTTTGTGTTCCTGTTAGATCTGGGTTAAGGGGTTTTTTACTTGTTACTCTCTGCGTTCTTGGTTTTTGTACCTGATGTGGGCGTGTATGTATGTGTTTAGATCTTGGTAAGATGTGTTTGCCCTTAGTATCGTGTTTTTAGGTTTCATGTATGTGCCTAGTCCGGACTGGGCTTTCTGTTTGATGCGGGACGGTTCTCTAGATCCGGACTAGGAGTATAATGTGTTTTGGACTATATATAGGGAGAGAATCACGCTAACCCGGACTAGATTGACTTGTTAGAGTAAATCCTTGCCCGGATTAGGTGTAATAAAATATTGTAGAACGAAAATTTGTAGATAAATTTGTAATAGGGTTAAAAGAAAAAGACTTAACTTTGGTAATTTCCTCAGGTTTTATGGTTCGTTACAAAAGCCGGGCAAGGAAATCGAAGCCTCCTTCGGATATTTTGGTTATTAGCTCTGACAGTAGCACCGGTAGCACTAGTTCTGTAAATCAACTTTCTCCACTATTAGATTTAGAGTGGTGTCTGATGGCCAGGAAGAGGAAAAGTGGCAAACCAGTACTGTCCAAGCTCTGCATTAAAGATCGGGGTCCCGGGCAGGCTTGTATGACTCCCGAGGGATTCTGGGTAGACAGTAAGTACTTCTTTGTTCGGAAGTATGAGGTGGAAGAGGCTCTCTTTTACAAAGACCTTAGCTTCCAATATAAGCATAGGCAACCATGTGGGGTGCCTGGCCCCTACGACCAAGCCCGTTTAGATGCGACCTTTTCTGGGACTATGGTAAGTGAGGCCCCCTATCCCCTATCTCCGATCTATGCTGAATACTCTAAGTCCGATATGGACGATGCAATCCGGTCCGTGTTCCATCTTGGGCATAAAATTGAATGGAGGTGGTCCCGGCATGGCGAGAGGATTTACCACAGACCGGGAGATGGGTATGTAGGAGTCTGGCTAGAGCATCTCCGATCTGGTTGGAATCCGGAGTGCCATATCTTTATTAAACACCTCTGTAAATATGAATATGAGATACCACTGATGCAATTAACTCCCAACGCCGTGAAATGGATATCATGGTTTCTGGCTGCTTGTAATCAGAGTGGGTTCTTTCCTAGCTTCAAGCTGTTCCACAACATTTTCACCCTTATCCATTCGAGCAAAAATCCTTTCTATGAGTTCAGGTTCCGGGGTGATGAGTGCGGCTATTCGTCCGGGTCCGCCAAACCGGTCATCCACCAATCTTCTCTGAAGGGTTGGAACCGGGAATGGATCTATTTAAAGGGTGTGGACCTTGAGTTTATGCCCCTCTTTGTTGAACGTGTAAAAACTATTCCCGCGAAAGAGACGTTCGAATTCGATGGAGTTGCTTTCGATAAAATGCACCGGTTCTGTGAGTGTGTCGGGTATCAAATGACCCGGGACACTTTCATGGACCACGAGAAAATGTACCAACTTGGATGTAAGTTGTTCCCTTTCATTATTTCGTACTATTTTTGTTTTGTGTACTGACTCTATTTTCCTTTTCTTCCTTCAGGTTTACCTTTCTACGACCCCAGACTAGTCGAAAGAATGTCTAAGAACGATGCTACAAAAGCTCTTGCCTCCAAGCTGAAAAAGATAGCTGGTATTCACCAAACCAAGGTCCCCAGCAATCGAGTTCCCACCGATTCTGAAATCGGTACTGGTGGTGGTTCTAATATTCCCAAGGAAGTGGGTGGCGAGTCTCTGGTCTAGGGTACGGTGGGCGGTCAATCTCCACCCGACCAAGCCCAAACTCATTCACCTCCTGCCAAAAGAGCGAGGTTATTCCAAGCAGATGACGATTTTGAGCATGGATCTCTTCAAGGTGTGAATGTTGGGGCTGTTCCTTCTGCAAGCACGGATGCCACCCCCCCAGAAGAGGCTGGGACTAGTAAGAAAAAGGGGTTCAAAGTTGGTAACTTTAGCATAAGGCAGATAGCTGAAATGGCTGGTTCTATTGCTGAGGAAAAATACTAGAGAGTCATGGAGCGGCTTTCCAAGACTGACATTTTGAAGAGGAACTTTGTTACTTGGGCTCAGGTAACTTGTTTTGCTCCTTGAACCATTTCCACTTCCTGCTGTAAATTTTTACTAATATTTGATATGTTACTCAGTCCGGGATCATGCTTGCCGGAGCTGCGGCCAACGCCCATGTTGAGGAGGAAATGATCCAAGAGTTGGCTGAGAAGCTAGATGCTGCAAAGAAAGAGTGCACCGAAAAGGATTCAAAGATTACTGATCTGGAGCGGTCTTTGGCTGAGAGCTCCAGGAAAGATTTGAGGATCAGCGAGTTGGAGGGAAAGGTTTCTGATTTGGAGGCTGGGTTTAAGTCTGCTACAGATCGGGCTAGCAAAGCTGAGATTGAATCCGGGGAGTTGAGGAAACGGGTAACCGAATTGGAGGCCGAACTGAGTGTTCGTAAGCCGGCGGAGGAAGTTATTACTGAGTACAAGAATTCCGAAAGCTACACTGAAGCGGTTGCTGAATCTTTCGCGGAGAAACTGTACCGGTGTTGGCTTGTTTCAGAGAGGCTAATAAAAACTGATCCCGAGTCTTCTTGGGACAAGTTTACTGATCTCTATGTCGCCGCCGAAGAAGCTCATGACCGGGACGATTCAGAACCAGAACCTTATGCTGGTCCCAATCCGATTATCCCTGCCATCCCTCCTACGGATCCAACTCTTGCAAATCCTTCTCTTGCCCTCGAGAATCCGGATGGTCGCACTGCTTGAACTTTCAATCTTTTGAGCTCTTGCTCTGTAATTTTATCATTTGCTATTCCGAACTTATGTATTATAACTTTGAATTTTGCGCCTCATGTGCGCTCTGAACTTGTCTACGTTCCTTTCTAATTGTTCCTGTTTGCATATTTCCCTTTGTGTATTTGTTGGTTATTGTTGTTACCGTCAGTCCGGATCCTTATGCCCATACCATGATCCGGACTAGAGCAGTTGCCATCGGCTAAGTCCAAAGATTGAAGCTTTGGGTTACTTAGGAAATTTTGTAATGCGTTCCTTAAGTTCAAGGCCGAAACTCTTGAACTACTTAGGGAAATTTGCATGTGGCTCTTCTGCAGTCCGGAGTACTTCGAAGTGAGTAGATCCGGACTGTGATGAAAATTTTAAAACTTCTCTCCAGTTCAAGGCGAGAGTCCCTGAGTTACTTAGAGAAGTTTGAATATAGTTGGGCCCTTAGTCCGGATCTCCTTCAACTGGTTGGATTCAAACTGTGGTGCGGAATTTGTACCTTCCTTAACTGATTCTTGACAGGATTTATTATGACACTTCGTTACGCGTATTTTCAACGGTCAAACGTCTTGATTCTCGCGTCGTCAACTGATATTAACTTCATTCCAATTTTCAAGTATGACAGGGGATTTGAATCGCTTGGGCTCCCCTTATTCCCATCTCTATAAATACTAGCCCTTGTAGTTTCCTTTTTCCCTATTCTCCTCAGAAACACTTGAAATCTTCCTTTGTTCTTTCTTTCTGCGTAATGGATCCCAAAAGCTTGGTCTACGACTACGAGAACAACAAAGTTATAGGGGATGGTATGGTCTTCGACGGGCCAACCACCATGGCTGAAATTGGGGTAGTGATGAAAAGGATCGAGGAGGCGCTCGCACTTCGGAAGATGGTCGCCGATGAGACTAAGGGGAAGGTTGGCAAGGGTGGGGAAGGTTCTGGCGGTCCTGGTCCTGCTTCTGGAGGGACGGCCGTTTCATTGTAACGATATTGTACCCCCCACCATTATAAATAAAAATGGCTTGAAAAATAGCCATAAATATTTTATTGTGATTCCATTGTCGTATTTTTTACTGCTGTTCCTGTGTCGTTTCTCTTTTTCTGTTGCTTGTATTTAGATTGTTTTTCTTTCCAAAATTCCTAGATTTTGGGGGATTTATCATGTTTGCCCCCGGTCCGGACTCTTTTCGTAGGAAGTGGTCCGGACCAGAGTAATCGTTTTGGCTAAGTTCCAAGTTTGAAAACTTTGGGTTACTTAGAAAAATCTTTCCATCTTTGCCCCCAGTCCGGACGCTTTTCCTAGAAAGTGGATCGGACTAGAGTGATCGTTTTTAGCTAAGTCCAAAGTTTGAAAACTTTGGGTTACTTAGAAAATTTTTATGTTTGCCCCCCAGTTTGGACGCTTTTCATAGAAAGTGGATCGGACTAGATGATCGTTTTTAGCTAAATCCAAAGTTTGAAAACTTTGGGTTACTTAGCAAATTTTTATGTTTGCTCCCCAGTCCGGACGCTTTTCATAGAAAGTGGGCCGGACTAGAGTGATCGTTTTTAGCTAAGTCCAAAGTTTGAAAACTTTGGGTTACTTAGAAAATTTTTATGTTTGCTCCCCAGTCCGGACGCTTTTCATAGAAAGTGGGCCGGACTAGAGTGATCGTTTTTAGCTAAGTCCAAAGTTTGAAAACTTTGGGTTACTTAGAAAATTTTTCATGTTTGCCCCCAGTCCGGACGCTTTTCGTAGAAAGTGGGCCGGACTAGAGTGATAGTTTTTAGCTAAGTCCAAAGTTTGGAAACTTTGGGTTACTTAGAAAATTTTTCATGTTTGCCCCCAGTCCGGATGCTTTTCATATAAAGTGGTCCGGACTAGAGTGATTGCTTTTGCCCCGGCTCCGACTTTGCCTATGGCTCCCGGTCGGGGACTTGTGTGTGCTAGTGATATACTAATTTGACAGTAGCAGATGAAAATTGCGAGGCTAGGCCCGATTTCATTAGTCTTGATATTCAAATTACAAAGTATTTATTCTTGCTTCATTACAGAGACTAATCTATCTGTTGAAGACTTTTTGGGCTCAGAAGCAGCTCCTTGATTGGCTCTTCGGGCCTAGGCCTTTCGTTTACTGGTAGAACTTCCGGAGTCGGAGGCCGTGCCAGGTGTTGGGAACCTCCGAATCATCCATGTTGCATAGCTTATAAGTTCCAGGACGAAGAATTTCCTTGACCCTATAGGGTCCTTCCCATTTAGGCATTAGCTTTCCAGTGTTTGTCGGCTCGGAAGCTTCGGTGTCTCGAAGGACTAGGTCTCCAACTTGAAAGTTTTTGACCCTAGCCTTCTTTCCAAAGTATTCTCTTGTCTTCTCTTTGTACTTTTCCATTCTTGCCAATGCTTCATCCCGAACCTCATCTACCAAATCCAAGTTTATTCGAAGCCCTTCTTCATTTGCAATTTCTTCAAAGTTAATGACCCTGTGAGAAGGTGATCCTACTTCAACTGGTAGCATTGCTTCAGACCCATAAGCTAGCTTGAAAGGTGTCTCTCCCGTGCTTGTCCGCGGGCTAGTCCGGTAAGCCCATAGCACGTTTGGTAGCTCTTCGGGCCATTTGTTTTTGCTTTCCTGAAGCCTTTTTTCTATTCCCCTCAGCAAGATTCGATTTGTTACCTCTACATGTCCATTACCTTGTGGGTATGCCACCGAGGATCTCTTGTGTTTGATGCCCCTCTCCTTCAAGTAATTTTCAAATTCTGAACCAACAAATTGAGGTCCATTGTCCGAGACTAACACTTGGGGAATCCCGAATCTCATCAGTATGTTATCCATGAACCGTATACAATCCTGCTAATTTATTGTTCTCATAGCTTTGGCTTCTGCCCACTTTGTCATATAATCAATTGCCACCAACAAGTACCTCAAATCCCCTTTAGCCCGGGGAAAAGGACCCATGATGTCGATTCCCCAGACTGCGAATAGTATGGGAGAGAGGACCGAAGAAGGTAGAACCGGGCTCTGCCTTTGGACATTGCTGAATGTCTGGCAATTCTTGCACTTTCTGACAAACTCTACCGCATCATTGTGAATCGTTGGCCAATAGTATCCCTGCCTTATTATTTTGTATGCTAAAGCTTTTGCTGATAGGTGGTCCCCGCAAATCCCTTCATGAACTTCTTGCAAACAGTATGCCGCTTCGGCAGGTCCCACACATTTCAAGATCGGACTAGAGAATGTTCTACGATAAAGTTGTCCTTCTTCAACGAAGAATTTTGCAGCCTTGGCCTTGAGTCTCTGGGCTTTGTTTTTATCTTCTGGCAACTCTCCTTTTTCTAGATATGACATTATAGGGGTCATCCAGCTGGGCTGATTATCTATCTCCATTAATTCACTATTTTCAATGGTAGGCTTCTCTATTTCTTCAAAGTAGACCGAGCTGTCTAGTTCTGCATCATTCCGGACTAGTTTGGATAGTGAATCGGCCTCCGTGTTTTCTTCTCTATTAATCTGCATCATCTCGAAATTTGGAATTGTAGTTAAGTAACTTTTCACCAAAGCTTGGTATTGAGCCAGCCTTGGATCCTTAGCAATGTATTCCCCTTTCGTTTGCTTGACCACAATTTGAGAATCACTATAAACCTTCAAGTCTTGGACTTTCAATGATGTGGCCAATCGGAGTCCGGCCAAAAGTGCCTCATATTCTGCTTGGTTGTTAGTAGCCAAAAACTTGAAAGTTATCGCTTGTTGTATCTGGAAGCCGCGGGGGCTTTTCAGAACTAAGCCTGCTCCAGCCCTTTCACTTGTTGCAGATCCGTCGACATATAAAGTCCAAACTTCCGGATTAGATTCACCTTCTATCCCCGTATCTATGACCATGGGACCAGATCGGGGTTCGGGAAAAGAGCATTCTACGACAAAATCGGCCAACACCTGAGCCTTTATTGCTGTCCGGGGTATGAATGTGAGTTGGAACTGACTGAGCTCCACAGCCCAATTAACGAGTCTACCAGATACATCTGGCTTGTGAATTATTCTTCTCAAGGGCTGGTCAGTAATAACTTTAATTTCTCTCCCTTGAAAATAATGGCTTAGCTTCCTGGAGGCAGTTACCAGGGCAAAAGCAAATTTTTCCAAGTTGGGATATCTGGTTTCTCCATCTTTTAGAACCTGGCTGACATAGTAGACCGGTTTTTGCTGACCGTCATGTTCCCGGATCAGTGCCGCCCCCACAGCCGAAGGACTTGCGGCCAGATAAAGGGACAGTGCTTCTCCGGGTTCAGCTTTGGACAGGATTGGCGGGGACGATAGGTATGCCTTTATAGAGTCGAAAGACCTTTGACAATCCGGGCTCCAGTTTATCTCTTTTTTATTCTTCACCCCTCTTAGCAGCTCGAAGAATGGTAAACATCGCTCGGCTAGCTTAGGAATAAATCTCCTCAGAGCTGCTAGCGAGCCGGCCAATTTTTGTATCTCCTTCTGAGTCCGGGGTGGTTCCATTTCTATTATCGCTTTGATCTTTTCAGGATTTGCTTCAATTCCTCTCTCACTAACCATGAATCCTAGAAATTTCCCTGCTTCCACCCCGAATGTGCACTTCTCCGGATTTAGCTTCATCTCGTGCTTCCTCAGATTGTAAAAACATTCTTGCAAATCCAGGATGTGCTCCTGCACTGTTTTTGATTTAGCTATCATATCATCTACGTAGGATTCCAGGTTCCGACCCAACTGATCTTTAAATACTTCGACCATTGCTCTTTGGTAGGTTGATCCGGCGTTCATCAATCCGAAAGGCATGTATCTGTACGCATAGACAGCTCTATGAGTTATGAAAGTAGTTTTTGCAATGTCCGCCGGATTCATTTTAATCTGGTTGTAGCCAGAGAATGCTTCCATGAAACTGAACATCTCGTGACCTGCCGTGGCATCAATGAGTTGATCAATGCTTGGGAGAGGATAGGAATCCTTAGGACATGCCGCGTTGAGGTCTGTGTAGTCCACACACATTCTCCACTTCCCATTAGGTTTCTTGACCAAGACGACATTGGCCAGCCATTCTGGATACTTTATCTCACAAATTACTCCTGCTTTGAGAAGTTTTTCAACCTCCTCATCGATTGCTTTTTGTCTATCCGGAGCAAAATTCCTCCTTTTTTGTTTCACTGGTCTTTTGTCAGGATTAACATCAAGGCTATGCATGGTTATAGATTCTTTGAGTCCAGGCATGTCCTCCGGGCTCCATGCAAAAACGTCCGCATAATCTCTGAGCAGCTGTATAAGTTTCTGCCTGAATTTTGGATCTAGTTCGGATGCTATCTTTATCCTTCTGTCCGGGCTACCTTCCTCTAGCTCGATCATCTCGGTTTCAACTGCGGGTTCTACCTTTCCGAGATCTTTCTTTGAAATGTACTGCTGAACCCGGGCTTGTGTATTGGACTCTAGATAACTTTGGGCTTTCGCAATTAGTTCTTCCTTGGTTTGAGCTTCGATACTTTCAATATTCTGAACTTCATGTCCGGGTTCCTTCTTGAAGTGGGCTCTGTACTTCTTGCGGCTCAAGTTCTTTTGGTACAAGGTTGCTTTTCTTTTATTTTCTGGGTCTGTTTCAGCCATGATCAAAGCTTGACCGTAGCAACGACCGGCAGTCTCCGAATCGCCTTTGACTTCCCCAATTCCAGATGGAGTGGGGAACTTAAACTTCAAATGCGGGGTAGAGGTTATCGCTCGGAGCTTGGTTAATGCTGGACGGCCAAGTATCATGTTGTACGAGGATGGGGTGTTGATCACGTAAAATTTTACCATGTGAGTGACTTGCTTTGGGTAGGTTCCGAACTGAATAGGTAGATATAAAGTTCCTTGGATCGGGACTAAATTGTTTCCAAACCCGAAGAGTGGGTCCTCTCTGCATTCGTTCATTCTTATACTGCCCAGTTGCATTCTGTCGAATGTATGTTTGAAGATGATGTTGACCGAGGATCCGTTATCGACCAGAATTCTCTTGACCTCATTTTCAGCGACATCTAGGCTGACCACCAAAGCCTCATTATGGTTTGGATCAACTCCTTCGAAATCTGCGTTGCTGAAAGTTATTATTTGTTCGGGGAAAGATTGAATCATCATTACCTCATCACCTGAGTCTGGACTAGGGGGAGGAGAATTAGAACCTCCCATGACCACGTTGACAACATGCTTCTTTCCTGCTCCGGATGCCTCCCCTTTTTGCATGGTCTTCCGAGCTATATATTGCCCCATGTTTCCTTTTTTGATTTGTTCTTCAATAAAGTATTTGAGGGAGAGGCAGTTTTCTGTGGTATGACCGTGTGTGCCGTGGTAGTCACATTGTTTGTGAGTAGGTCGATTTTCCGGGGCAGTGATCATTGGTTTAGGTGGGTAGAAGTATGGCTTATCCCGAACCTCTTTCAGTATATCAGAGCGAGTTCGGCTGAGTGGAGTCCACTGAGGTTCAGGTTTTGGATCGGGTTTGGGCGGTTTTTGAGGTTTTGAGTCTGATTTGATCGTCACCGTTACCGGATCGGAAGCTCTTCCCGAGGCGGGGAGTTGGGAAGTTTGAATGTAATTAGCCTGTCTGTTCGGTTTGAACCTTTTTTCAGACTGGTACCCTCCCCGAGAGCGGTCATCTTGAGTAATCCGGGAAAAAACATTCCCTTGTCGAGTCATCCTCATGGCCTGGAGAACATCGCTTTCTTTGATGAATCGAGCAGCCATGGAGTATGCTGCAGCCAAACTTTCGGGCTCTTTGTTGATTAGCTCATAAACATATCTTTCATTTTGGTCGGGGTCTAGGTTTCTCCGAAAAATACTGAGAGCTTCGCGCTCATCCAATCGTGAGATTTTGTTGATTGCCTCCTGAAAGCGTTTTATAAAATCCGAAAGGGATTCATTATCATACTGTCGAATGGTTTCCAAATGACACATGTGTAACTCGTGTGTCCGGTTTGCTCTGAATCTTTTCAGGAAAGATTCTCGAAACTGCTTCCAAGAGTGAATGCTTCGGGAGGGGATGCGGCTGAACCATTTCTGTGCTCCTCCCTTCAGGGTTGATGCAAAGAATCTGCATTTGGTGATGTCATTATAGTAGTAGATCAGGGCAATCTGCTCGAAGTAATTGATGTGTTCTTCCGGGTCTCCCAGTCCGTCAAATGAATCAAAATTGTAGTGTTTCAAGTTCTTCTGCCTCGGAATAGCTTCCAAGGAACGGCTGAAGGGCGTCAAAGTGCCCTCGATTTCAAGTCCAGAGTCTTGGCCTACTTTTTTCTGTAACTCGTGAATCATTTGCATGAGATTGTCTTCAGGCTCTTCTTCATCTGAGATAAGTTCAGGACTGATTTCTCTCATAGCCCTCTTAGATTCGGACCGCCTCAATACTCGGTCCTCTTCCTCCTGGATCCTTTTCTGGATTTTGAGTTCGAGCTTTGCTTCCTCCTCTTGCCTGATCTTTTCTTTGAGTTCAGCCAGTTTTTTGAGTTTTTCTGCTGCATAATTTTTTCTTTGGGCTTTGTTGGCGGTTTATTTTCCTTGGTTGCCGATTCGATCGAAGACTGATCTTCTGGATCGGTGAGAGTGTTCAGAGCCTTGCGAATTTTCAGCTTGTTCTGGTTCGGGAGGGGGTGCTATCCGGCTTGCTCGATATGCTCGGATTGCATCCGCCAATTCGTCCCGAGTAAGATCTTGCATGTGTGCCGCTGCCAGAGGTACATCTGTATATTTGTATTGGTTGAGCTCGATGTCGATTCGGGCATCTCCAGGACCAATCCCTACCCTTCCCAAAGCTGGAGCTGTTTCCGCCGGAACCAAGGGCAGGTCCGGGACGGGATTCGGATCCTGGTCTCGATTATTGTTTCTTTGAGTGGATTTGCTCCCTCTCGGCATGATTTCAAGCTCACAAAATATTTCACAAAATATTGATTGTAACAGAATGGGGCTAAGTTTCGAGTAAAGCAGTGTGTGTATGAGCTAAATGTTCAGATATAAACACAGGTAAATAGGTATAGACAGACAAGCAGGTGACTAAGAGCACAGATCTGTACGTCAGCTATATCTATAGGCCAAAGATCACAACTTTACCAATATCTAGGCTAGCAAGGCTAAATAATGCTGAAGACGCATACACACGGCAAAGAAATGTGCAAAGGTGACATCTTTGGCAAAGGTTTTAAGGTTGTATTAGATCTTACTGGTTTTGACTAGGACTCTTTTTCAAGAGCTTGTTGATGGAGTCGAGTCCAGTGGCACCGAGACCAAAGGACAGAGCCACCCCCTCCTTCTAGCGCCAATGATAACTCCAAGACCCGATCTAGTGCCTCCTCCGCCGTTCCCACGCCCGGTAAGAGGTGAAGCTGGTGGTTGGGCGACTGCAAAACAACACCGGAGGGGGTTTGAGCCCCGCGGCGCCTCCGGCGTGAGAATAAGTGACGGCTTTGGAGAGTAAAAGATAAGGACTAGAGTATCTAATTATGGAGGGTGTGTGTATATGAGTGTGTATAAAAGAGAATGTAACCCCTTCACCTTTTCCTCCTTGTCTATTTATAGGCCAAGGATTAGGGTTTAGGGGTTGGTACCTGCAATCATGAGCGTCGGATCCTAGGTAGGTGGGACACTTGTCCTTCTCTGATAATTCCCACCTGTCCAGATAATATCTGTGGCGGCGTGTGCCCTGGGCGTGTCAGCACGTGGTCTGATGGGGAAATGATTGTGCCAATACTAGGATTCCCTTATCTGTCGCTGTCATGTAGGACCCTAGTCATGACTCGTGTCTCCCGTGCTCTTACGCTCCCTGTGGCTGGGTTGCCCACTAGACTGGCTCGGACCCAGTCCGGGCTTCCTGTGGGCCGGACTCATGGTACCTTGGGCTGAGTCCAGTTGGGATTGGTTATGGCCTATCAGTTGGTATAAATTATATTTTGGCAGAGTGGTGGATAGTAATGATCAGACATCTTTTGTGCTTTGTATTGCTTGCTTGGTAATGGAATTAATATATGTACAAACAAAATATTTCAAAATTTTCATTATTAGTGTTGCAATTGTTATTGTTATTAATGTTTCAGATTTAAACTTTGTGTTTTTTTTTTGCTAAATAAAATTTTTATTGCTCAAGAACACAGCTACAAGAAAGGGGCAGGACCCCAGAGAAATAAACAGAACAACCCATTGAAACAACAGGGCAACACCAACAAAGCACACAACCTAGTACAAAAGCATAATTAAAGATTGGTCTGTCTTAACCCATTGCTTAAAACTATTACAAGAATAGAGCTTTTCTCTAACCATTCTCATTATATTACAAATAATAACTGAGGTTGGATGCCCAGGCCCCGAGTTATGCATTCTGAAGTTCCTTTCCTTCCATGTTGAGTTCCTTTCCTTCCATGTTGGGGCACGTGCCAGATTTACCGAATGATTTTTTAATTTATTTCTTCGATGATCGAACCGTACGGATGTTAATACATACTCATTCTAATACTAGGAAAAAATAATCAATGAATAAAAAGGCTCGGTTGTACCACATCTTAAAGGAAACGTTAAAATAAACTGCCTTAACTTGCGACGGAAAACTTCAATTCCGTCGTAAGTTATATTACAATAATATTATTTAGGTCAGATTATTAAGATGATTAATTCCTGGCCGTTGGGTATTAAATGAGTTTAGGTAATATTGCGACAGAATCCATTGAAAATTATACCTAACGACGGATTGTATAACAATCCGTCACAGAATACTTTTTTTTTACTAAATTGATTATATATTAGAAGAAGAGAAAAAAAAGAGGGATTCACCCTTGCTCTATGACAAGCCATAGAGGAGGAAATAAATGATCAACCTAAAAGATTGAAACAAACAAATATAAGAATTACCTAAAAAACTATCCAACTACCAAACACATTACTATGGTTATTAAACCATGTGGAATTACTTAACCTACTCTTGACATCTATAAGAACACCATCTAAAAGCTTAGTAGGACTGCAACAAC
The DNA here is from genome assembly GCA_036435485.1 of Saposhnikovia divaricata. Classification (NCBI taxonomy): domain Eukaryota; kingdom Viridiplantae; phylum Streptophyta; class Magnoliopsida; order Apiales; family Apiaceae; genus Saposhnikovia; species Saposhnikovia divaricata. The sequence continues at coordinate 131,810,888 of CM071599.1, read as the reverse complement.
CTCTATCATGAGCACGAGCATTCCTCTCCCGCCAAATGTGGTAAATAAAGACTTGAGCAGAAAGAAGAGCGATAGAGCGATGAACCACACTATTATGATCAGACCAGTTTCTTAGAAGGTGAATCCACGAGTCAGCTTGGGACGATAACATGAGCATGGAAGCTAGCCGGTTTAGAACCCAATGACTATACGAGCATTGCAGGAATAAATGATTAGTGTCTTCAACACCATTCACACACAGAATACTTTACGACTAAATATACGTCACAAGATACTTTATAACGTTACATGGATTCTGTCGCAAGATCAATTTTGCGACGAAGTGGTTATAATTTCCGTCGCAAAGTGTCTTGGCGGGAAAATAAAATAGTGCAAAAAATGATAGTGGGAAATTAAATTGTTAAATTATTACTTGGCGGTAAATATATTAATAAAATATTAATCTTTTAAAAGAATTTGTCAGTCACATTGTACCTTGCGACAGAAAAGTTTATTTATGTCCTAAGTTAAACTTGCGACTGAAAATTACTAAAATTCTGTCACAATTGCCCGTTCCCCTTGTAGTGTATATGGATATTATATTATATTCTAAGACTCCCTCTCACTCGAAATTCCATTTTTTTTAGCTAAGAATAATATTTGAAGCTGAAATTTTAACCATACCTTCTACTCTTCAAGGGCTTTCTTTTGAGCTATAGATCACTAAATTTGAAGCTTTGGATTTTTTTGGGTTGAAGAGTGGATCATGGGCGCCCATCTTTTGGGGCAATAATTACCTTCGTGTCCATAATAAATTTTGAGAATTTTGGGGGTGGCAGGGAGTCGAACTTGATACCCCAGTAAAACCAGAGCTCTGATACCATGTTAAGTAACCAACTTATCTAAAACCTTAAGGTGGTAGAGGGAGGCCTTATATGAGTCTTATATTATATTCTAGCAGTATTAATTGCATTTTAATTTATTATTGTTGCATACTAGTGACATAAAAATTATTGAATCATTAGGAACATATAACAATTACTTCTGTAATACATTCATGAGACACTCTTAGATTCTTTGTTAATTACCTTGGACATTGTACAACCTATAAAAATATCATTACAGTGAAAGTGAGATATAAATCTAGTTATTAATTTAATTGCATGTGAGTTTTTATTAAGTTTCGGTGATGGGTTTTGTTTAGTTGTAAATGTTGAGATATAAACTTTGATGGGTTGTTGCTAATTAATTGTTTGGATGATGTTAAGAAAGATGTTAAGTTGCATGTCAATTTAGAGCTAAGTTATGTATTTTTTTTCCAGATTTAATAAGGTTCAAGTAAGTTATATGCTAAGCTAGGTAGTGGAGTCTAAGGAGATGAATACTTGAGTTGTTAAGATTCGGTAGAGGTCTGATGCCTTGTAAAAATCATGTAAAATTGAGTTTTGATCAGTTGGTGTTCATTCTTGAGTCATGGGAAAAGTATTGCAATTGTCTACAAGTTTCGTGTTATGTGTCTTCTGAAATTTCAATCCGAAGTTTGAGTTTTCTACACTTTAAAATTCGACCAGAATTGTTTGGTCACTTGCAAGCTCTATTTTCAAAAATTCATGGTAGATCAATCGTGCATCCAAATTTTCTGAGCCATATCATTCTGGAAAGCTCTCTTCAAAACCTACAATTCTTATTTATATTTCATTTCCAGATTCTGAGATCTTAATGCCTTAAACTTAGAAACATTAGCGTGCAATCGTTCTGATTCTGTTTCACCAGCCCACTTTTTAATTCATCCAGAATTCATTATTTGTCTGTTTGTAACTAGCTTTACCATTCTGGAAAGGTCTCTGAATTTCCTTCGAGTTTCATGTTCTGTACTTTTTGATTTAAGATCATCTTGATAGAGTAAATTGAACTTCTTTCAGAACTGGTCAGTGGTGATGTCAATTATATTGATCATTGTGGTATTGTACATGATTCTAAATTCTAATGTGCACTTAGGATAAGCTTATGGATGGTTGTATGTGTATGTTGTTGATGTTGTGGCCAAGTGGCAATATGAATTGGGTGACGTAATTAGTAGAACGTATACTTGTATCAATGTAAGTTAGTTTAAAGCTTGATTAGAATATAAGTTATGTTATATTATAAAACGTTATTTGCTATAAGTGCTATGTGACTTATATGATTACGTGGATTATTTGACGTGGGGATTAGTACTTAGTAGTATTATTAACAGTCGTGTTGGTTGGCGTAAACGACGAGGGGACACTAAGATGTAATTTATTTTCCTATAGGTCCAAGTAGAAGACCCGGTAAGGAGCCAGCTTCGGTAGGGAAGGAAGAAGAATTTTAGCCAACTCTCGTCACTAAGGCGAGTGTTTTCTCGAACCTAACCTTTAATTTACTATTCTGTTTCATGATATCTTTGTATACTTTGTGATAACCTACACTAGTACCTTTCATACATAATCTATTTTGACTTAGTCCATTTGCGAGAAATATTATGATTCCTTAAGAATTTGATTATTGAATAATACCTTTGCTTAACCCCTATACATTGATCTTTCTATTTCTTGTCATGAACTTGAATCAAGATTGTGAATTGAGCTTGTAAAATTTGGAATATATTATCTTTTCCCGAAAGGCTTGAATTATAATTTGAGAAACTTGGACTCTTAATCAGTAATGTGGTAATTTTATTCAACCCTGGAATTGGAAATTTGATTTTGACCGTGGCGCCGGTCTAATTGATAAAATTATATATAAAGGCCTATTAGGTCCGGAATAACGTAGAAGGGGGGTTAAATACGTTATTTAGCAATATTTCGATTTTTGATGTGAATATGAAATCAAAAATACTGAATCGAAATAACATAATTATTTGGGAAATATCTTTAAATAGATAAAACCCGGAGGTTTGCTACACAATCTAATCTTATGGATTAGCTACAAAATCAAACACTCCTAAGGATAGTTTAGGCACGAGGACCTTCTACCCGACACTTCCTAAAAGTGGGCTAAGCCGACTTTCCTACTAGATGGACTGTCTAGCAGCTTACACATAGAAGATATAAGAGAGAGAAGAGAGAGTTGTGTGTTGAGGTGTGTTTTGAAATGAAATACAACATGCCTATTTATAGATTTTAGAAAGTTACTATACTGTACTATGCTGTACTATTCCAGTGGGCCCCACCTGCATAGTAACCACTATTACACCTACCAAACAGTGCCTGCTTAAAAAATTTTCTTCCGTGGGCCCCACCTGCATAGTAATCACTATTTGCATAGTAACTACTATTTGCACAGTAACCACTATTTGCACAGTACCACTATTTGCACAGTACTACTATTTGCACAGTACCCGTGAATAGTAACCACGCATAGTAATCTTGCATAGTAATTTTGCATAGTATTACTATTTTTTTTGCTGCTTTTTTTGGGCTTCTCTCTTCTATTTATTCTGCTGTTTTAATTCACCTCAGAAAATAATCCAAGTACCAGATTAATTTAATTATTTTGTTATAAATAATTAATTACTCTGTTACTTATTTAATTTTCAGAGTAAATTAACTTTTGACAATACCTTGAGATATTATGTTTGTCTTTGATCGTCAATAGGCTTTGGCAATTCTTTCTATGAATTAATGTGTTGATCCTTCTCGTATGTGCTAACACTTAGTGCACTGGTCTGGTTCACAAGTGACCAACACTGATCTTGATCTTCACACCTTCGTTACATTCCAATTGATTAACTTGTAGTAGTATCTTCAAATAATATAAATACATGGAATCGTCCTTCAACTGATTCATCTGTACATCTTATTTTGTCACTGATGCTTGATCATGTTAATGAACTTCTTTCAGCGACTTGATCCTTGTTGATACCCGTTCTTCAAATTTCATGATCCCTGTATAAATTTAATATTATTTATCTTTTATCCTAGTTGAGTTATATATGTCCTCTATTACATATTACATTACATTAAACTTTACAATCTCCCCCTATTTGATTGTTAGGGTTTGACAGGCAAATTCCTAGAGGATAACTCAACTGATACAGATAAAATACAAAGATAAATAATATTAAAGCGCATTCTGGATCATATATATACACTTTCCAGATTTCTAAAATGAACCAAGTGCAAGACAATTGTTCCTTTAGACTGAACATATCTTCAAGTTTGCCTTTGCATTCTTTCCACATAGCACTAATACTCCCATTAGCTTTTCCTTTCCCAAAATAAAGTTAATTATTTGTCAACAATCTTTTCCTTGCCCTTACGCCTAGTAGATTTTTCTTGGTCATCCACCTTCTCCCCCTCAGTTGGGTTATCCTCCAGAGTAGTAGGATGTGGAGTTGGTAAATTAGACGAAGATGACTTTACCAAGGAGTTGATTGCATCATTAAACTGGGCTGCCATGGAACTTAATTGAACCTGGAATGCATCATGCTGAATAAGTTGCAAATTTTTGATTTCTGCAATGGACTTACAGATATTTGGCAACTCTTTCTCTATTGTTTGGACCCGTGTAAGGAGTCTGCTGCATTCCTTTCTGGTTACAGGTGCATGTGGTTGAGTAGGTTGCTCACTCGTAAAGAGTGGTAAATCTCGAAAGAGATCCAGAGATTTTTCCTCTAGGAGGTTAAACTTGAATCGATTAAATGGGACAAAACCCAAGTTTCCCTCGTATGTCTGTGAAGACACTTGGTTCATAAAAGAACCACCTACCGATGGATCTTTCCGTAAAATGGAAGATTCACCAGCAGTTATTGAGGTAGGTAATTCCACCTCGGATGCCTATGAAGGCATTTGATCTTTATAAAGATCATCAACCACTTTTATGTTCCGTGAAATGGAACTCAAGATAGTTGCTCCCGTCAATTCAACCTCATTTACATTTTCACTCATTGGATAAGGAAGAATTGTTTCACTAACAGTTACCGTTACCTCAGTTTCATTGGGTTTACTCTGTTTAGAATGAGGTAGAGCGACTGATGTAACTAACTCCTTTTGTGGTGCTGCAGAGGCACTATATCCCTCAAAAGTGTTGATGGATTGTCGTTTAAGTGACAATTGAGGTGTAGGAGTTTGTTGTGTTTGTGTTTGCATTTGTAGAATGGGCTCTTCGACCTGTGTTAGAGTCGGTGGGATTTCCTGCTCTTGGTCGGGTAAGATGGCCACTAGGGGCTATGGAAACTGTATTTCCTGTGACACAGCAGGGAATACAGAGGTTGGAATAGCAGGGATTGAAATATTACCTTGTCGTATACCTGCTCTCACTGGTCTTGGTAACAACGGAAGTGGGACAGTCTTTAGATATTCAGTTAGGACTGTAGGAACATTCGTATATTTCTTTTTGCTTATGTAATTAATTACATTCGTCTTCATGGGAGAACATTCCACCTTTTGTCCATTTTCCAAGCGTGCCCTATCTTCATCATTCAAAAAATCATTTAATATTAGCTGTAGAAACCTTGGATATAGACATTTGACATTTTGAGTCTGAATATCTCTTGTTCCCAAGTGTTTCATCTTTAAAATGATTTGACCAAGAACTATTTTTCCAAAATTAATCCTCAAATTATTGGCGACCGCATACCCTATTTTTTGAATAAATTCAGGTATTCGATCTTGATTTGTTCTATCTGAGAAAAAAACATGGTTAAGAGTGTGAAAGAAGAAATTCCAGTACTGGGTTAGAAATGTTCTAGAAAGATTACCAGTATTGAAATTGCCATCTTGGTACCTTATAAAATGAAAGAACATTTCAATTTGTTCAAGTGTAGGATCAGAAACAAGATTTTCCATAGGAAAATGAAGAATTCGATTACCATCTCGTTCAGTGACCCTAATCGACCTACCAAATAGTCGATATGTGATTGCACACCCGTCCTGTCCAAAAGTATTAACCGCACTGCAATATAGTTCACGCAATGCATCATGGTTAAGCTGCACTGGTGTAACTAAAGCATAGCGAATTAATGAATGTTCATTCAGAAATTGTGTCCAAGCCCGAAATTGCTCATCCAGAATGATTTCGATTTGCTGAATGGAAATAGGATTAACTTTAGCAATTAAAAAGCTTCCCTGCAATGCCATTTCCAAAACTTTGAGGAAATTCAAAAACAAGGGTTAGTTTTTATAAAGGATGATGTATAAAGCAAGAATATGAAATCCGGTCTAAAAACCACCAGCTAGATTTGAGATATCTTTCCGATCAAAGCTCGAAATATTCAGCAATCGTGTGTATATACTCTGTATATCTGAAAAATGATGATGTTAAACACAAACAAAATCTCATCATTTATAAGGTTTCAAGGACTATTAGGTTAGGTGAGAGCATGACAGGTTAGGTTAGAAAAGAAATTAAATGCATTTATCACCGCTCAATAATTCTATCCAAACAACCTAACTAGCCGAAAAACATCTTATCACCGAGACCTATCAGCATATGTACACACACATACACACTTATTATTTCTAATTATTGTGGATTTAAAATAATCAATCAATAATTCAAGAATAGCATTTAATATCATTAATTGATATATGTCAATAAAATATTTATTTAATTATGCAACAATTAACACAATTATTTACTAACTAATTACCATAAAAGATAGCATTTATAAGCATGGCAATTAATATAGAGATAACTGTAAGATGAGGACTGGATGCAAAGTAAATTCACAAGTCCTAAAATATGGACATTTAAAATACCTGTGAATTTATAACAAATTGCAGTTATTGATTTTCCAAAATTAATTAGACAGATTTAACATCCCAAGTTCACCAACTAACCTGGAGAAAGTAGATTCATCCAGTGGTTTAGTAAAGATGTCTGCAATTTGTTGATCTGTGGGAACAAAATATAGTACCACAGTTCCATTCATGACATGCTCTCGTAAGAAATGATACCTGATATCAATGTGCTTAGTCCTGGTATGTTGAACTGGATTGTTGGCAATGGAAATGGCACTCGTGTTGTCGCATAGAATTGGAATTTTGTCCAACATGAGTCCATAATCCTGAAGTTGATTCCTCATCCACAGGATCTGAGCACAACAACTAACTGCCGCAATGTATTCTGCTTCAGCTGTCGAGGTAGATACTGAGTGTTGCTTATTGCTGTACCAAGATGCCAACCTTCTTCCTAGAAACTGACAGCTTCCAGAAGTACTTTTCCGATCAATCTTACAGCCTGCGAAGTCAGAATCTGTATAGCCAACTAGGTCAAAACCTGTTCCTTTAGGGTACCAAATCCCAAGATTGGGGGTTCCCTTAAGGTATCTGAAAATACGTTTAACAGCTATAAGATGTGACTCTTTAGGGTCAGCCTGGAATTAAGCACATAAACAAGTTGCGAACATAATATCTGGTCTACTAGCAGTTAAGTATAAGAGAGAGCCGATCATACCTCGATACTTCGTGATGTCAACTGACTTACCAGATTTGTCTTGATCAAGCTTGACAACAGTTGGCATCGGGGTCTTGGCAGTAGCTGCTTCTTCCATCCCATACTGCTTCAGAAGATCCTTTATGTATTTTGATTGGCAGATGAAAATACCATCAGGCTTCTGAACAACTTGAAGTCCAAGGAAGAAGGACAACTCACCCATCATGCTCATCTCGTACTTAATCTGCATTAACTTAGCAAATCTCTTGCATAGCAAATCATTAGTAGAACCAAATATTATATCATCCACATATACTTGCACCAAAATTATATCATTTTTATGCTTTTTATGAAAGATAGTTTTGTCGATGATACCTCTTGTAAAACCATTTTCAAGTAAGAACTTAGAGAGAGTATCAGACCATGTTCGAGGGGCTTGCTTGAGACCATAGAGAGCTTTAAAGAGAAAGTACACAAAACCTTCAAAGTCCTTGTCTTCGAACCCAGGGGGTTGTTCAACATAGACTTCTTCTTCTACATCTCCGTTCAAAAATGCACTCTTCACATCCATCTGAAAAACCTTAAAGTTGGAGTGTGCAGCAAATGCTAAGAACATCCTGATTACTTCAAGCCTTGCAACTGGAGCATAAGTTTCATCATAATCAATTCCCTCTTCTTGAGAGTAACCCTTTGCTACCAATCGAGCCTTGTTCCTCGTAACAATACCATTTTCATCCAGTTAATTCCTAAACACCCATCTAGTGCCAATTACAGATTTATCTTTTGGTCTTGGCACCAGCTTCCAAACTTTCTGCCTTTCGAAATGATCGAGTTCTTCCTGCATTGCAGTTACCCAATCTGGATCATCAAGAGCTTCATTAATCTTTTTAGGTTCAATTTGAGATAAAAATCCTGCGAAATTGCATTCATTTTTTGTTGCTCTTCTAGTCTGTACACCCGTGTTCGGTTCACCAATGATCTATTCAAAGGGATGCGCTCTACTCCATATCCTTTGTTTTGGTAGAACTGGTCTTGATGATTCCCCGGGTTCATGATTGTGTTGAGTGTGGTGACTAGTAGATCAAAAATCATTGTTTGCTCCCCCTGACCTGTTGCTTTTAGAGTTTAAAGAATCATTAGTAGCAGATGTTTCTTCACTTGATTGGGGTTCATCGTTCACTTACTCCCCCTCAACATGTGCTGCTGTCTGATCTACTGGTATAGATTGAACAATAGTCTGAAAGAGTATCAGAATTTTGTAGATAAGCATTTATTTCTTCATTCTCAAATCTCAGCTGGTCATGTTCATCAAAATCTTCAAGTCCTGTTATCTTCTTATCATCAAAAGACACATGGATAGATTCCATGACCACTTTTGTTCTTAGATTGTAGACTCTGAATGCTTTTGTGGATAGTGGGTATCCAACAAAGATTCCTTCATCAGCTTTTAAATCAAATTTAGAAAGCTGTTCTGGATGAGTCTTAAGAACAAAACACTTACATCCAAACACATGAAAGTATTTCAGGTTCGGCTTCTTATTTTTCACCATCTCATATGGTCTTTTACTATGCTTGTTTATGAGTGTAGCATTCTGTGTGAAACAAGCAGCTTGCACAGCTTCAGCCGAGAAGTAAGTTGGCAGCTTTGCTTCATCAAGCATGGTCCTTGCAGCTTCTATGAGAGTCCTATTTTTTCTCTCTACTACTCCATTTTGTTGTGGAGTTCCATGTGCAGAGAATTCTTGCTTTATTCCATTTTCTTTACAAAACTCTTTCATGACTGCATTCTTGAACTCAGTGCCATTATCACTCCTTATGATTTTCACTGTATGCTTAGATCCTTTGTCTAGTTTTCTGACATGCTCTTTTAAGATTGATGCAGTTTCTTCTTTCTTGTGCATGAAATATACCCATGTATATCTGGTGTATTCATCAACAATAACCAAAGCATATCTTTTCTTTCCAATAGACATTATATTTACTGGACCAAATAAATCAACATGCAATAAGTGATATGGCTCAAGAATTGAGGATTCAGTCTTACTTTTGAATGAAGTTTTCCTTTGTTTTGCCTTTTGACATGAGTCACATAGGCCATCTGGAGTAAAAACTGATTTGGGCAATCCTCTCATAAGATCTTTCTTCACTAGCTCATTAATGCTGTTGAAATTCAGATGAGAAACTCTCTTGTGCCAATCCCAGCTTTCTTCAATTGATGCTTTACTCAGTAGACAGATTGCAGAGCCATCAGAGTTTGTTGAAAGCTTGGCTTCATAAATGTTACCATGCCTGTATCCCTTCAAAACAACTTTTTCTGTAGATTTGCTTACAACTTCACCGTGTTCTTCAAAGAAATCCACATGATAACCTCTGTCACAGATTTGACTCACACTTAGTAAATTATGTTTGAGTCCTGAGACTAGAGCTACAGTTTCAATGATGACATTCCCAAGATTGATATTGCCATATCCCAGAGTCCTTCCTATGTTGCCATCTCCATAAGAAACACTTGGGCCAGCTTTCTCCACAAATTCTGATAGCAGGGCTTTATTTCCAGTCATGTGTCCTGAGCATCCACTGTCCAGAACAAGGATATTTTTCCTGTTACCCTGCAATTAAAAAGACCACTAATGATTAGTTTTAAGGACCCAGACTTGCTTGGATCCTTTGACCTTATTAAGTTTGTTAGCTTTTGCAGCAGAAGTCTTATCACAGTTTGTGCTAACATTCTTTTTATCAGAATTTATACATGTAGAATCAATCTTGAATTTATTCAAAGAGGGTTTAAGTTCATAACAATCATAATACAAATTATGATACTCTTTGCATGAATAAATAGAATGCCAAATACTGCCACAGTGAAAACAAGGAGTCTGTAGCTTAAACCTAACTGAACCACTCTTAACTCCTGATTTAGGAGGTATAGAGTTTATATTCTTCCTGCAAAAAGTAGCAAGATGGCTAGGATTTCCACAGTTATGACATTTCTTCCTAGAAGCATTGGGAATAGGCATATAGTTATTGATTTTACTGATGCCTACCTTTCCATTTCTGTTTTTCCTAGGTTCTTTTACCTTCACTACGCCAAAAACGCTCATATGCAACGCCATGTTTACTGTTGCTTTAGGCCAAAAAAGCGTTGCATTAGACCAAATGCAACACCAGGGGGCGTTGCATCCGCGACCGTCTCGTTAGACCCCATAATACAACGCTTTTTGGCATCTAAAGCAACAGCAATAAGCGTTGCATCTGACATGTAATGCAACACCACAGCAAGCAAATGCAATACCAAAAAGACGTTGCATTTGACATTACATAAAATTCCAATTCCATGTCACTAAGTGGGTCCCACTAGCTTACCACGTCAGCAATGGGTCAAGTTGGCATGCCACATCAGCAACAGTCCAGCTGGCATGCCACGTCAGCATGTGGGGCCCACTTTCCATGTCAACACTAGGGCCTGCCATGCCACGTCATCTGTGGGTCCCACATGCCACGTCAGTAGTGGGTCCCATGTGCCACGTCAGCACTAAGGTCCACAACCATGTAATGCAACGCTTTTATTTGCTTTTTAAAACACTAGAATCTTATCAAATGCAACACTATATTTACCAAATGCAACACTAAAATATCTAATGCAACGCTAAAAATATCAAATGCAATGCTTTGATTAAAATTTCTGCAATATCTTGTTTGATACATAAAGAAATCAATCAAAAACATTCAACATACATTCAATCATCCTAAGAGCCATCCAAATAATTTACATCCCATCCACACCATACAAATACTTCCCAAAATATAACTAACTACCAAAACCAACCACATATAAAATAATACAAGAAAAAGCCTAATATTTAGTTCTACGTATGTGTATGTTATGTGAGAGTGAAGCTAAGTTGGCCAGCACTAGAATTGATGCTGCTTGCACACCTTTACATCTCAACTTGCCTGAGAAAATAAAACAAAAAAATTCTTCATTTAGTGCAAAACAACTCTGCATTACTAGAAACGAGTGAACAATTGATAATAATTACAGGCAATTAAAGTTTACGTACAATTATGCTATACAAGTTGTAAAGAACATCATTCATGCCGCCTGTTTCTTCGTTCAGTGATTGATAATGTTGTTCGATAATGTACTTTAATATCACATTTTGCACATGGTTGTAGAAATATTGAGCCATCCATGTTACCATTTTCAAAGCTTGAGTACTCTTACCAAAGAAATACTGATTCAAGAGTCCTGCCATTATCTGTTAAAGAAATAAAAACAAAAATTAAGACTGAGGCTTAACATATTTACTACAGTTTACAAAATACGAGTGCTTTTTTGACCTTATGAATGGTGTAATATGGTGCCCACACAGGTTTTACAGCTTCAAAACGGTCAAATTGCTCTGATGGGAATACAGAAAGATACCCAGTTCCCATTTTTTCTTGGCATTCCGAAAGAGCAGAAACTATCTCAGACATTTTCTCTTTAAGAGTGTCATTGTGAGTGCTGCTCTACATTTGTACTGAAGCACTCAAGTAATGTCCTGCATCATTAAAAATAAACCCTCGAAGTAAGATTACTATTACACTTTCATAGTACATGTAACTAATCATTAGAAGTGTGGGCAACTAAATAGAGTATTGGCAAGAAAATACACCCATGTGACAACAATTTTAAGAAATAGGGTCCAAAAATTTAACATGGATATAATTAGGATTCAAAATTTAACATCAATGAACTGCTAAATCCCCAGCAATGATGTAGTATAGGACATGACTAAATAAACACTGCTGTAGTAATGTAGACAGCAACGGTGAGAACCTGAATGTTCGGACAGTAGACCATATGAACTTGAATCCCCACGACATATTTCTCCATTACAAAATGATCCAGCCAATGTGACATCAGGGAAATTCTCCAAGAACGGAGAGCTTGCTAAATTAGCTTCCCCAAGTGGCTTGCCACGACTGATGCAGAAAAATGTAATAGCACCAAAGATTTTATTTCTCCTGCCATTAGCAGGTCTAATGGTTTGACAATCAGAACTCCGCACATCACAACTTTTCTTTAAATCTTTAAATTTGTCATATACATGTCTAAGAGAAGACAATGTCATATGGGAATCTGGCTGAAAGAAACGGAAACAATCACCAGTTTCAATACCACCGCCACGAACAAACGGGTGCTGCTCGTCATTCCTATGAAACAAAAAAAATGACACTTTCATTCAAAGTACAGAGAAAAGAGGAGAGTACAGTCTGAACATGACACTTGCAAAAACTCAAGGGCAGTCAATAAGTAAGCCACGACATAGTGGATGTTCATGTGCTTTATGTAATTAAATGAGATGACCAGAATAGATGCTGCGATGGGACATACCAAGGATGCACAGGAAAGATAAGATGACTTATATGCAGATTAGATAAGCATTATTTGTATGTAAACAATAGTGCAAACCTCACAAATATACTCCAGTTAACAAACATTCACATTATTGATGAAAGCAAACACGACACAATCAATGAAATCATGTATGTAAATTTATCAGGAATAGATGATTCCAAACTTTTGTTACTATGGTAAAGTAGTGACCTAAACATAAAAGATCATTCTTTGTTTTCTACTTCAAGATAAATGAAATACAAAGTTGTTATAGTCAGAGATGAGCGTGAGCCTATTGCAGAGTAAAATAGAACTATTTTTACATATCTGTCAATATCAAATTAAATATAACACATGGTTGGTGGGGTAATAAAAAAAATAGAAAAGAAAGAGAGAATGAAAGAATTAATGTGTAGGATATGGATTACAGGAACCCCCATGTGATTGAACCTAACAAACAAGATTTACAATTGCAGAAGAATGTGGCAGATGAAATCAAAACATTATTATATCTTCTTTAATCTAAAAATCACTCTTGATTTCTCTTAATACAAAATTTTACAGTGCATTGCTTATACATAAATGTAGCAGAAAATGCATGAAAATGACAAAGTGAGATACTCCAAGATATTACATGTACATCATATGTACTTAAATCTGAGTAAAGTAGGGAGGGCATAGAGGGGGTTTCTTACATGTCAACCATTGAAGCAACCTCATCTGGGTTAGAAACAGCATGCACATTTAAGCTCTCACCATCACCATCTTCCAACCTAAAACATGAAAACCATAAATTAATACTCAAGTCAATTTTTTCACCAAAACTAAAAAAATATGGGACATGAAGTTACTACACAAAATAGCTATCTACCAGAATGAAGTTACTGAAATTGGAGTACTACACAACAGTTACATCTAAAAGAATAACCTACAAAATGACCTCGAAGCTCGACATTAGGCCCCTCCCAACCTCCATAGGCATCACCTGGAGTAGGCAATTTGTGTACAAGATATTATTTGCATTCTCTATAACAATATATCATCTAACAGAGTACATTTAAATTTATGTGAACAGAGGAAGACCAGATTGCAGATGTTCTACTAAATGTGAAGATTAAGGAAAACAAATATTGTGCAGAAAAAGTTGGACAAGGGAATAAGAGCAAGAGAAGCTTACTCTCTCTTCCGCTGGCCACAAAAGCTTGGATTTGTCACCACGATATCTTTGGTTTGAAGAGGGCTCTGTCTGGAAATTCATTACAGATGATGACGAAGTCCCTATCGAAACATTCACCTGCAATTTTACATATTATTATCTTCAGTCGCAGCAAAAGGATCTATAATTCTACAAAACTTACTATAAAACAATTCAAGAAACAAATTTGACGAGTCTAACCATGGAGGAAGGACAAGCTTCCCGACGGAAAATTAGGGTTTTCAATAAAACATAGAATAAAATGGAAGATTTAAACAGATATATATTCAATCACAGATCCCGGAGAGTTCGTTCTCCATCTTAGATCTATAGTCACGAATACTAATCGGAAAGAAGAAATGTTTATTCAATTGGTACCAATTGGAGGTGTAGAATTGGTAAATTGAATTTGTGGAGAGAATTTGAGTAGAGGGTACGAAGAAAGTGGGTTTGTCGAGAAAGAGAGTAGAGTAAAGAGGGATAGAGTGTTTTTGGGGAAATTAGGATAAGTGTTTTTGGTATATTTCAAAATTTGGGTAGGAGGGAAATTTTCCGCCCAAAATTTCATCTTTCCCCCTAAAATTTCATCAAAATTTTCAAATGTTCATATGCTAATAGAAATTATTTTGGGTATTTTAAATTTTATTTTCTTTTTTTGGAATATCGAATTTAATGTTTTAAATTATTTTTTTATTAGGTTAATGTCTTACAATTAAATTTATAAAATTTTAGAAAAACTAAAAACATGATAGATAAATAAAAAAATCTACGTGAAAATAGTAAAAACTAAAAATAAATTATTTATCAAAGTAATGTCTACTTTGACCGGTTTGACCGTTATAAAACCAAACCAAATACTTCTAGAAATTTTTTTAAAAAATTACCATATCACTAAAATCGTTAGATCTTAACATTCATACGTTTGGAACGTTGAAAAAATAAATTAAAAAAATAGATTCATCATTCGGGACAAGACTAGTTAAAAGGAAAGTCTACTTTGACCGGTTTGACCGTTATAAAACCAAACCAAATACTTCTAGTAAATTTTTAAAAAAATTACCACATCACTAAAATCGTTAGATCTTGACATCTGTAAGATTGGAACGTCGAAAAAATGATTTAAAAAATAGATTCATCATTTGGGACAAGACAAGTTAAAAGAAATGTCTACTTTGACCGGTTTGATCATTACAAAATCAAACCAAATACATCTAGGATTTTTTTACAAAATTACCACATCACTAAAATTGTTAGATCTTGACATCCGTACATTTGGAATGTCGAAAAAATAATTTAAAAAATAGATTCATCATTCGGGACAAGACTAGTAAAAAGAAAACTCTACTTTGACCGGTTTGACCGTTATAAAACCAAACAAAATACTTTTAGCAAATTTTTTAAAAAATTACCACATCACTAAAATCGTTAGATCATGACATCCGCACGTTTAGAATGTCGAAAAAATAATTTAAAAAAATAGATTAATCATTCGGGACAAGACTAATAAAAAGAAAATTCTACTTTGACCGGTTTGACCGTTATAAAACCAAACAAAATACTTCTAGCAAATTTTTTAAAAAATTACCACATCACTAAAATCGTTAGATCATGACATCCGTACGTTTGGATTGTCGAAAAAATAATTTAAAAAAATAGATTCATCATTCGGGACAAGACTTGTAAAAAGAAAACTCTACTTTGACCGGTTTGACCGTTATAAAACCAAACAAAATACTTCTAGCAAATTTTTTAAAAAATTACCACATCACTAAAATCATTAGATCATGACATCCGTATATTTGTAATGTCGAAAAAATAATTTAAAAAAATAGATTCATCATTCGGGACAAGACTAGTAAAAAGAAAACTCTACTTTGACCGGTTTGACCGTTATAAAACCAAACAAAATACTTCTACCACATTTTTTAAACAATTACGACATCAATAAAATCGTTAGAACATAACATCCGTACGTTTGGAATGTTGAAAAAATAAATTAAAAAAATAGATTCATCATTCGGGACAAGACTAGTAAAAAGAAAACTCTACTTTGACCGGTTTGGCCGTTATAAAACCAAACAAAATACTTCTAGCAAATTTTTTAAAAAATTACCACATCACTAAAATCGTTAGATCATGACATCCGTACATTTGGTATGTCGAAAAAATAATTTAAAAAAATTGATTCATCATCCTGGACAAGACTAGTTAAAAGAAACTCTACTTTGACCGGTTTGACCGTTATAAAACCAAACCAAATACTTCTAGCAAATTTTTTAAAAAATTACCACATCACTAAAATCGTTAGATCATGACATCCGTACGTTTAAAATGTCAAAAAAATAATTAAAAAAAGATAGATACATTATTCGGGACAAGACTAGGTAAAAGGAAAGTCTACTTTGACCGGTTTGACCGTTAAAAACCAAACCAAATACATCTTCCAAATTTTTTATAAATTTATCGCTTCACTAAAATCATCGTATCTTGCCATCCGTGCGATTGGAACTAGGCCTGTCAACGGGTCGGGTTTGGATCGGATCGACATAAATCCATATCCATATCCATTTATTTTTATCGGATTCGGATCGGATCGGATCACACTTCGGATATTTCAGAGGTCGATCCATATCCAATCCATTTAGTTTAATGGATAAACGGATCGGATGTCGGATATCCATTGCTCCATTTATTTTTTTAAGTATAAAAAAATTAATTACAATTAATGTATGTGAAAAAATTAGTAAAATTTGAGAAGTTACAATCTAGAATTTAGTGTATAAATTTAAGTAGCAATCAAAAATTTAAACTACTTTAGTAATTTTATTGTTCAAACATAATGTTTAAATTACTAGTTCCTGATTTACCATCCCCAACAAATGATTTTTTACAGTGCTTACATAAAGCTTTATCATTCCCATTAGCATCTGTATGCTCTGTGAAATAAAACAAAAATTAATGCAAAAAATACATATTAGATCAAAATCACTTGGATCATTACCAACGGTATTTATAACTTCCGTTAGGCTAAAAAAAACAAAAAACATATATTAAATCAAAATCAGATTTTAATCTTCATCATTAAGAAACTATAAGAAAGAATCACTAAATTAACATACCATGATTAAGATTTAAGAATGAAGACGCGATATCTTGCTAATCAAAGAAAAATATAATGACGTTAAATTTTGGAGGCTGGAGCCTGGAGCTGTGCATGGAAGAGTAAGGAAATATTAGATTAGGTATAAGGCTTAGGGTTTTCAATAACGTAACTTATTATTACAATATAAAATATTTTGAAAATAACATTTTATATATTATATAATATATTATTATATTATTAAACGGATCGGGTCGTGGATAAACGGATCGGATCAACCTAAATCCATATCCAATCCATTTATTATTCGGATCGTTTTTATCGGATCGGGTTCCGGATTGGATATTTTTTAGGTCAATCCATATCCATTTAAATCAGTGCGGATCGGGTCGGATCGGATATCCGATCCATTGACAGGCCTAATTGTAACGTCGAAAAAATAATTTAAAAAATAGATTCATCAATCCGTTAAGAGAAGTAGCTAATGCAACACTTCAGAATAACAAATGCAACACTGTTGTCACCTAATGCAACGCTTCTGCTAGGGGTGAGCAAAAAACCGAAATGAAACCGAAACCGAACCGAAACCGACCAAAACCGAACCGAAAAAACCGAAACCAAACCCGAACCGGCGGTTGCGGTTTTTGATTTTTAAAAACCAAAATTTTCGGTTTCGGTTCCGGTTTTAGGTTAAAACCGAACCGACTAAAACCGAACCGAACCGATTATTAAAATAAATATATAATTTATATAAATTTATAAAACTTTCTGGTGACTGCTCCGGCTGGTAACTTCTCATTTTCGTAAACTATATATATAGGTTTCTACTATCATGTAAATTGTATTAAAACTAAGATTATATTGCAATCAATTTACATATTACATGAGAAAGTTCTAATTTGCTTTTGTATTAGCAACTGAGAGTACATTTTGTCATTTACTCATATACATTGCACATTATCACACATGCATGTATAAATTTTATTAAAATATATTGTGAGCCCTGTATAACTTATTAGCTTACTAATGTCATATGATACTGACATATAACATTACCACTAACATATACACACAGTGTATTCATTCAAAAACTCAGTTACTTTGTTTAAAAATCGAGAACGATGTAATTTATAATTTAAAGTCTTGTAATATATTTATGATTTTTTCGTTCGGTTTTATAACCGAAACCGAACCGTTAAAAACCGAACCGAGCTTTTTAAAACCGAAACCGACGGTTCGGTTGCGGTTGCGGTTTTCAATTTTAAAAACCGAAGGCATGCGGTTTCGGGTTCGGTTTCGGGGCAAAACCGAACCGAACCGAACCGTGCTCTCCCCTAGCTTCTGCCACGTCAGTAAATGCCATGTCAGCAAATGTGGGACCCACATCTGCCACGTCAGCAATTATGGGCCCACACATGCCATGTCAGCATCTGTAGGATCCTGCCACGTCATCCATGTGGGCCCCACACTGACACGTCAGCATTGGTGGGCCCCACTCCTGCCACGTCACCATTTAATATAATTAAAAAATTAGCTAATGCAACACTTCAGAATAACAAATGCAACACTGTTGTCACCTAATGCAACGCTTCTGCCACGTCAGCAAATGCCACGTCAGCAAATATGGGACCCACATCTGCCACGTCAGCAATTGTGGGCCCCACACATGCTACGTCAGCATGTCTATGGGAGCCTGCCATGTCATCCATGTGGGCCCCACACTGACACGTTAGCATTGGTGGGCCCCACTCCTACCACGTCAGCATTTATGATAATTAAAAAACTAGCTAATGCAACACTTCAGAACAGCAAATGCAACACTGTTGTCACCTAATGCAACGCTTCTGCCACGTCAGCAAATGCCACGTCAGCAAATGTGGGACATACATCTGCCACCTCAGTAATTGTGGGGCCCATACATGCCACATTAGCAAATGCCACGTCAGAACATGTGGGGCCCATTGCTGCCACGTCAACATTTTTTAAAATTAAAATATATCTAATGCAATGCCAGCAGTTAGTGTTGCATTATGTGAAACACCGTGGGTAATATGCAACACTAAATTATATGTAATGCAACACCAGTTCAGTTTCTGTTGCATTAGAGCCAAAATTTCATATCTAACGAAACACTTTCAGTGAAACACTTTCTAAAAGCATTGCATATGAGCACTTATGGCATAGTGCTTGTTCACTCTTTTTAACTCCTTCAACTTGTGTTTAAGCTGTTTCTGAGACATTAAACTAGTATTTACTGATTTGACTTCATCCTGTTTTGGTTTGTCAGATTTTGGTACAAACCTCATATGATTAAGTTTGGGTTTTGCAGCCTTTTCAGTAAATACAGGTTTAGAGGTCTCAGCTTCTGTGTTGGCAGTTTTCTTTTTATCAGTGTAACCTAGACCATCTTTCCAACAATCATTCTCTATGATAATCTGAGTAGTTTTACCAGAGTTAGTCCAAGTTTTAATAATGTTTCTTTCTATAGCAAGCTCAGATTCAAGCTAAGCATGCTTTTTCAATAATTCACTTTTAACAATAATAGCATCATCTCTCTCTTTCTGAATTTTTAACATCTGGACTAATTCTAATTCTAGATAGTCATTTCTCTTTCTAAGGTCTAGACTTTCAGATTTTATTCTTTCATTTTCTAAAGTCAGATCTCTGTAACTAACATGCAAGTGTTTAAGAAAGACCCTTAACTCGGATATATCAATAGTATCAAAAGCTAGAGTAGAGTGAGGTACCTTGGTCTCAGTAGCTTTAGAGATACTATCAGCATTTGCCATCAAGGCATAGTTCACCTCATCTTCAGAGTCTGAAGTGTCATCCCAGTCCTTTTTCCTTGTGATGTAAGCTTGACCTTTATCAGCTTTGGCTTTCTTGTACTCAGGTGCAAAATATCCTTTCTCACCACAATTATAGCATCTGATCTTGGACTTGTCCACTTTCCTAGACCTGCCTTCTTTTTCCTCAGCTTTTCTGAAATTCTTCTTTTCGAAATTTGAATCTCTTCGTATGAACTTCCTTCCCTTCCTGAAGTTCTTGTAAGCCATCTTCTTGAAACTTTTTACCATCAGGGTTGCAAGTTGTATCATCTAAGCATCACTGCCATCATCATCAGGGTCCGTGAGATTGTCAGAGTTTGAGTCATCATCAGAGTTTGATGACTCAGTATCAGACTTTGTAATAAGAGCCTTTCCATTAGATTGACTCTTTTTCACAACAACTTCTTTAGAAGCTTTCTCCTCAGCTTTAAGAGCAATTGACTTGGATTTGCCTCCATGCCTCTTGCTTCTTTGTTCCATCTTAAGCTCATTAGTCTTGAGCATTCCATAGATTTCATCAAGAGACATGTCTTGCAGATCATAATTGTCTCTGATGGTAGTGGCCTTTAAATCCCACTTCTCAGAAAGAGCCAACATGAATTTCAGATTGGAGTCTTCAAGATCATACTCCTTATCTACCAGTGACAAGTCATTCAGCAATTTCAGGAATCTGTCATATAGATCTATTAATGACTCATCAGACTTTGAGTCAAAGTGCTCGTACTCCTGTGTGAGTATTGTTCTCCTATTTTTCTTGATGGCTTTGGTTCCTTGACATCTGACTTCCAAAGCATCCCAAATCCCTTTAGCAGTTTTGCATCCAATGACTCTGTTAGACATAACATTGTCAAGAGTGCTATGTAATAAATGCCTTACCTTGGCATCCTTGCTAATAGAGGAGATATCTTCAGGAGTGTAGTCTTTCTTCTCCATTGGAATCATTTTCTGTTCCTCTTCATCAACTGCAACAGACAATTTGGTCGGCTAATGTGGACCATCATGGATTCTGTCTAAGTACTCTGGATCTGTAGCCTCCAAAAACATTTCCATCTTCACCTTCCATATGGGATACTCTGATGCCCTGAGTATTGGAACTCTGATTGATTCATACCTGCTTGTTGTTGGGGTTTGTGTTTTCTCTATCATGATTGTATAGCTTTTTTGATCTTAACTGTTGTATAATAACAGAGTGGCTCTGATGCCAATTGTTAGGTCCGGAATAACATAGAAGGGGGGTTGAATACGTTATTTAGCAATATTTCGATTTTTGATGTGAATATGAAATCAAAAATATTGAATCGAAATAACAAAATTGTTTGGGAAATATCTTTGAATAGATAAAACCCGGAGGTTTGCTACACAATCTAATCTTATGGATCAGCTACAAAATTAAACACTCCTAAGGATAGTTTAGGCACGAGGACCTTCTACCCGACACTTCCTGAAAGTGGGTTAAGCCGACTTTCCTACTAGATGGACTGTCTAGCAGCTTACACAGAGAAGATATAAAAGAGAGAAGAGAGAGTTGTGTGTTGAGGTGTGTTTTGAAATGAAATACAACAGGCCTATTTATATATTTTAGAAAGTTACTATGTTGTATTATGCTGTACTATTCTAGTGGGCCCCGCATGCATAGTAACCACTATACACCTACCAAACCGTGTCTGCTTAAAAATTTTTCTTCCGTAGGCCCCACCCGTGGGCCGCACCTGCATAGTAACTACTATTTGCATAGTAACTATTATTTGCACAGTAACCACTATTTGCACAGTACCACTATTTGCACAGTACCCATGAATAGTAACCACGCATAGTAATCTTGTATAGTAATTTTGCATAGTATTACTATTTTTTTGGCTGCTTCTTTTGGGCTTCTCTCTTCTATTTATTCTGCTGTTTTAATACACCTCAGAAAATAATCCAAGTACCAGATTAATTTAATTATTTTGTTATAAATAATTAATTAATCTGTTACTTATTTAATTTTCAGAGAGTAAATTAACTTTTGATAATACCTTGAGATATTATATCTGTCTTTGATCGTCAATAAGCTTTAGCAATTCTTTCTATGAATTAATGTGTTGATTCTTCTCATATGTGCTGACACTTAGTGCACTGGTTTGGTTCACAAGTGACTAGCACTGATCTTGATCTTCACACCTTCGTTACATTCCAATTGATTAACCTGCAGCAGTATCTTCAAATGATATAAATACATGGAATCTTTTGGCCCTTCAACTGAATCATCTGTACATCTTATTTTGTCACTGATGCTTGATCATGTTAATGAACTTCTTTCAGCGACTTGATCCTTGTTGATGCCCGTTCTTCAAATTTCATGATCCCTGTATAGATTTAATATTATTTATCTTTTATCCTAGTTGAGTTATATATGTCCTCTATTACATATTACATTACATTAAACTTTACAAGGTCAAATAGTGCCTCTGGATCCAGTGTGTGTGGTGGAGTCACAGTAATATGTGACCCGGAGCTAATGCGTTGGCTAATCACCTAGCGTAACTCATATCGTGTGGTTCAAATTCCATTCCATTTTGTTTGGTAAAAAAAATTTTCTTTATGACCCTGATTATTTACCGCTATCTTTATTTGTTGATATACCCTACTTTATTCTTGTTGGTTATTGTTATACACTTGCTGAGATTTGTAGCTCACTTCTTTGTTATATCTAACCCTTACAGTTAGCAAGTATGGTGCGAACTATGCAAACAACTCGTAAGAGGACAGGTGGAACAGGTGTAGACTATAGGAGACGTTTTGCCCAGGTTGGTAGCTAGTAAAACCAAGCAAGTAGTAGTCCACCTCTTTTTTAAGCTTAGTGCGGAGTAATTAAGTAAATGTAACAACTATAAATAAAGTTGCCTTTTGGTTTCAGTTTATTATTTCACACTTGAACCTGGAAGCGATCTTTTGGGTAGTTGTATCCAAGTACTTTATTTTGGCTAGACTCTTGTAATATAAACTTTTAATCAGGGGTTGTTTGGTTGTTATTAGTTTATTTAGTGGTGCCAGTTTTGGGGCATCACAGGTTGGTATCAGAGCTACAGGTTCAAGTCACTGAAATAATATAGGATAAAGGTAGTTAGGATAGTAATCAAGAATAGGGTTGCATATAGAATAGGTCACTAAGTAATAATTAGAAAGAATAAGCTTAAGTTTAATAAAGTAGATATGTTAACCTTAAGTCATTTATTTTAATCTAGCACCCTAATACTCTGGTATATATATATATATATATATATATATATATATATATATATATATATATATATATCTGTGTGTGTGTGTGTGTGTGTGTGTTTTGATAGCAGCGTGCCCCGAAACCTCCGTCTAGCTCTAGTTCAGACAGCAGCTATCCTGATTCTCTGCCCGCATCCCAGGACATTAGGGAGGTTCTATCCGACATTGAGATTGTCTCTAAGCCACAAGTAGCTATGCACTTAGGATCCTCCTCATCTGTACCCATTGATGCACCAGACACAGTTCCCTACACAGTGTATGCAGCTTTGCTTCATGAGAACCATAGCCTAGAGGGACAGATCCATATGCTGAGGTCTTTGATTGATACCATATCAGGTAGTGCATCCACTTCCCCATGTGCACCGCACCATGTATCCAGGCTTCGTAAACTCATTAGGGCATGCCAGGAGCAGTTGAATGCCATGCCACCGGTAGGTAGCGCGAAGATTGCTCAGGTGTAGATGGTTCTTCAAATGGTGATTGATGAGCTGCAGAGGGTCGTTGACTCGATGTAGATGGTTGTATGCTTGAGCATCGGCTAGTAGGACAGCGTGTAGTTATATATGTTGTCATACTCCTGGGGTTGATGCAGTTATTTATATTGTTGTTTTAAAACTCTCTTTTCCTTTGCCGTACTTGGAACTTTGTAGTTTATGTTGTAACTCGTTGGACGGATGTGATATCCGTTCGTACTTTATTCCAGCATTTCCTTTTATATTCCTTCCTCGTTAAATATGAACTGGGATAGTATCCTTGTTTCCTTTAAATCTTTTACCATGTTTTTTTACCCCTATGAAACTGCTTCAGATATTTATAACCTGTCACTGTCTATATGCATTAACAAAGAACCTTTGCTACCATGTGTATATAGTGAGATTGTTAAAGCTATTAACCCGTATAACTTTTACGTTTTCACTTAAGTAAAATGCCCCCTAAGAAGAAACCGGGTTCGAAGCCCAGGATTGCCAACCAAACTAATGACAACAATAACCGGGAAAGACCGGAACCAGAAACTGAGAATCGCGAGAATCCAAACCCAAACCCAGAAAACCCACCCGAAGTGAATTTGAAGTGAATATCTGAAGCAGTTGCATAGGGGTAAAAAACATGGTAAAAGATTTAAAGGAAATAAGGATACTATCACAGTTCATATTTAACGAGGCAGGAATATAAAAGGAAATGCTGGAATAAAGTGAGATCGGATATCACATCCGTCCAACGAGTTAGAACATAAACAACAAAGTTCCAAGTACAGCAAAGGCAAAGAGAGTTTTAAAACAACAACATAAATAACTGCATCAACCCCAGGAGTATGACAACATATATAACTACACGATGTCCAACTATCCGATGCTCAAGCACACAACCATCTACATCGAGTCAACGACCCTCTGTAGCTCATCAATCACCATCTGAAGAACCATCCATACCTGAGCAATCTTTGCGCTACCTACCGGTAGGATGGCATCCAACTGCTCCTCGCCTGCCCTAATGAGTTTACGAAGCCTGGATACATGGTGTGGTGCACATGGGGAAGTGGATGCACTACCTAACGGGGTATCAATCAAGGACCTCAGCATATGGATCTTTCCCTCTAGGCTATGGTTCTCACAGAGCAAAGCTGCATACACTTTGTAGGGAACTGTGTCTGGTGCATCAATGGGTATAGATGAGGAGGATCCTAAGTGCATAGCTACCTGTGGCTCAGAGACAACCTCAGTGTCGGACAGAACCTCCCTAATGTCCTGGGATGCGAGCAGAGAATCAGGATAGCTGCTGTCTGAACTAGAGCTAGACGGAGGTGTCGGGGCACGCTGCTGTCAAAACATATATATATATATATACATACTAGAGTATTAGGGTGCTAGATAAAAATAAATGACTTAATCATACAATGGATAAGTTGGTTCATATATAATTGAAAGAGATAGTTGTACGTCATGGAGTTCCGGTATCTATTGTGTCAGATAGAGACCCCAGATTCAATTCAAGATTCTGGCGACAGTTTCAAGAATGCCTAGGAACTCAACTTAAAATGAGCACAACTTACCATCCGCAGACTGACGAAGAGAGCGAAAAAACCATACAAACCATTGAAGATATGCTGAGAGTGTGTGCCTTAGATTTCGAAGGTAGTTAGGACGAACATTTACCGCTGGTAGAATTTTCATACAACAATAGTTACCATGCAAGCATTGGAAACGAAGAAAATGCTGATCACCAGTTCGCTGGGACAAAGTTGGAGAACGAAAGATGTTAGGACCAGAATTGGTACAACAAACGAAAGAGACTGTTGAACTCATCCAGAAGAGATTACTAGCCGCTCAGAATAGATAGAAGAAATATGCAGATTTAACTAGAAAGAATATAGATTTTGAAGTTGGCGAACCAGTGTTACTCAAAATATCTCCGTGGAAAGCATGACAAGATTTGGAAAGAAAGGAAAGCTTAGTCTAAGATTTGTTGTGTAACAGCCCAAGATCCGGGGTCGGGGATCCGGTCGTTACGGACTCAATTTCCATCCACAAAACCGATACAAATTAAATTACAACCATGTGACCCAAAAAACAATATAAAACACGCCCGTTATAGTCCCAGACATGAAATCAAAGTAACCAACAAATATTATTAATCACAAGTTTTGTGTTCTTATAACCCAAAAGAATTACATACTCTTTGCCATCCATTTACATATGTCCTATAAGTAAATACATCTGATAAATCATAAGCTGAAAGTCACCTTAGCAATGCCGTCCATGACATCATTAGGCAACCCTTATAACTACTGTCCCTGCTTGCACCGAGTGCTCCTTGGGTTGGCCATCAAATCTAGCTATTGTTGTGATATAATAAATAAAGCAAGGTTGAGCAACAGCCTACTAAAAATAATATGTAACTGAACAACAATAATATATAACAGTTCTGAAATATTTTTGAAACCATATGCCATGCATTGACGAACATAGTACCAGTATAAGGTAAACGATGAAGTTGCAAGGTAAGCAAAGGTACTTTCAGTTCTGATCAGTATTCAAACCCTGTCAACAAGAGGGATATCTCATGTTGCAGAAAATAAATAAATTTGAATGATGAACTAATGCTGGAGTATTCACCGCGCCCGCTGTTCCAATCCTTACGATGATCAGTCGCAGATTGTACAGCTCAAATTAGATTTACTACCAGTAGAAGGAAGAGTTGACAGATTTACTTGTCTACCGCCATGTTAGATCTCCCCGGCCAACGGTTGGGCCAAATGGGATGGACCGGCGCTACTCGGCCTCTTACACAACTCCTAGTTCGAATAGAATCCTGGACTCTGAACGTAAAGTTCGTCCCCCTTTCCCCCAAGTATAATACTTGTTGATAAGACTCCACAAAGTAGTCGTATCTAGTTGGAAAGGCAAATTCACCAATATTTCCCAACATGATGCTTGTTAATGGATACCAACTTGCTCCAACATTCTTACCCCTCGAATGATGAGAAGGTACACAAGGATTCAATAAATAAGTAGCAACCAAGTTGCGAATGAAAAGAATAGTTTCAAAAGATTCATGATCGGGAAGTCAAGAAGATAAATAACATTTCTCAAGTAAGGTTCCCTTATAATTTGGAAGATAGATTGAATGAAGAATAGCATTTTTGAGAACTTTCCTTGATAGAATAATAGTAATAATATGACTCGGTAATAATTTACCTAGGGTATGAAGATCAGAAAATAATAATGAATAGGCTCAGAATAATTTACATAATACTCGAGGGTCGAAGATAATATTTGAATGAAGTAATTCATTTTTAAAACGAGTTAGAAGAATTAAATAAGTATTCAAAGAATATTTATTAAATCATAAATATTTAAAGAATATTTTTAATATTGCTCAAAATAAACCTCGCATAAATATTCAAAATAATATTCATTGAATGAATAATGAATATTGAAATTAATAATACTTATTGAAGAAATAATTATCAAATGAATATTCGAAATAATATCCGATAATTGAATCGACTTTAAATGAATATTGAAGATAATATTCATTGAATAAATAAAGTTCAAATGAATATTTAAAATAATATTCATTGATTAAATAATGGAAAAATATTTACTTAAATATTTTTCTCCGAAATAGTCACGATATATCTAGAAATACTGACTTCCGGTCTATATTCGAAGAATGGGATTCATATGCCCTTCTCTAAGGGTCTTAGCAATATCCGACTTATAACCGATACGTTAACTATCTAGCTTATAAGCCAACAATAATTCAAGGAACAAGTATCACAATATATCTTGAAAGTAGGCATGCATGTTGTGGCATATGTATAACAGAATCAGTTCATATATATATATATATTATCACAACAACAGTTCCAAAGTATTGGAAACTTGCCTGGTACTCCCGTTATGCTAGTGGTATGACTCGGGGTGGTCCGGCAATCTATAAATAACCAAAATTATCCCGGGTTAATCACCTATCAATTTGAAACGCCAAGTAAATACTTTACTTAAGCTAAATCACGTTTTCAAGTTATCGCTCATTAACACCGTTATGACCCGACACTTACTTGCTATCAAGGTATGTCATTAATCTTACACTTGATAGGTACTTGAGTCATATAAGTTCTAGGGTCGATGTTAGGTCCAAAATAGTTTGTAGAAGGTGGGGTTGAATACAAACTATACCGTTTTATCGAAATTGTTGTTTGAGTGTATATTAATTTTTAAACAATTCGATGTGGAATAAAACGAAGCCAATATTCAAGTTAAATATAAAATTTATATTAACTTGGAGGGGTGTGCTTTAATGCACGGTACAAATTACAAGGTTTGATGACCAAACTAATTATTACAAATTCTATAGAAAATTCGACATGAACTTTTCTATATTTGTAATAAAAAGATCGAATGCTAAAAAGCTATTCGAGAGATAAGTTCTAGGGAACTTAATGCGCTAGATAGTTCCAATAGTACAAGTAAACTATTTCTAGTGGTTTAGATTTAATGATACAAGCTAGAAATAATTTACAAGAATTAAATTGAAGCTCAGGAACATTTTCTCTCTTGGTCTGTATCTCTCTGTGAAGTTGTTTGTATGTCCGTGTATTGTGTCTGGCGGCTGATTGTTTCTATTTAAACAAAGTAGCAAAATATCTTCTGCCTCCATTCTTTCACTTTAAAACAGACTATCGGAATGACTTAGAAAGGCTGCAGACTATCCATTTAATCCCACAAGACTATCTGTATGACTATCATTGCTTTCAGACTATCCATTTAATTCATACAGACTATCGGAATGACTTCCTTAAGCTGGCAGACTATCCATTTGACTCTTCAGACTACCGGAAAGACTATCAATAGTCTTTTAAATGGCATGCAGACTATCTTCTTTTCAGACTATCTCTTGCAGACTATCAACCAGACTATCCAGCATTCAGACTAACCAGCTTATAGACTAACTTGTGGACTATCCAACATTTTAGACTAGCTTGCAGACTATCCTGGAAATAGACTATCGGTAGGACAATTTACAAGCTGAGCAGACTGTCCAATTTATAGACAATTAGACTATAAGATAAATAGACTTTCGAACAGACTATCAATTTGAATTAAGAAACATGGCCATTCTTTTACTTTATTCATTTTTCATTTCTTTGGACACGTGGCACCACTTGATTGGTTTCTTTCAAAACAAAAACCACCTGCCCCTTCCATTGTTTGATTGTCGTAGGTTCTTTTAGATTAGCCCCGTAGAAATGCTTTTTGTCCCGCACAACTTATACTGTTAATTAATAAATAATTAATTTAATTCAGAAATTATAAAAATAAATTTCTAAAATTATTTAGAAATTTTTAAATATAATTTTCTAATTAAATATAATTTTTATTAATATAAATAAATCCTTAAGCTCTAAGCTGCGGTCTCCTGAGGGTCTGGAACCGAACTCCTTTTGCTTAAAAAAAATATATCAATTCCAACCGGGGTTCCAGCTTTATGAATATATCACTTTCCATTTCTTTGTGATAATTCTTTTTCATCGTAGCTAGTTTTGATAGCAAAATCATTGTGGTTAATTAATTTAGCACTTCTGTTGCTTGCACAATGATTTTCCCTTTGTACCAGTCTTGATAGCTTGAACCACTAAAGTTAATGATGAACAACCACTGTTTAATGTTGACACTCGATGCACGGTCTGGTTCATGAGTGACTAACCGCAATGACTGTTCTTCATATATATACTTTAAAGTTGTGGTTCCTGTCTTCCTATTCTTCACTCTTTATTCAAACCTTTATACTTGTATTCTGCCACTGTTGGAACCTCTTGTCACTATAAATAGAACCCACTGTCTTGATTACTCCACTGACGCTTTGATCAACTGAATGAACTTCTTCAAGTGTAGTATACCTCAAAACGGTAGATTGACTTTGTCTTCTTTCTCTTGACAGTTATGCATTTGAGATCCCTGTGACAGTACATATACTATTTACTATTACATTCTTGTTTAAGTTGAGTTGAATCCTCGATGTTTACAAATAGGGTAAACATATGACTTTCAATCTCCCCCTATTTGTTTGTTAAACATTAACATACAAATTCCTAGAGGATAACTCAACTAAAAAGAAGAAGAAGATAAAGCATTAAAGAACTATAGTAAATAATATATAAAAAATAGATAGTACAATTCCAGAATCTCAATAGATGAAATGATAGATGATTGTTCCTCTAGCACTGAACCGATCTTTATTAAGTAACCCATCTTCATTTCTAGACATACCTTCCAGATAACCCTTGACATCTCACATTGAACATTATCAGTAGATACTGGAATTCCTTCAGTGGTAAAAATATGACTTTTCAACCACATACTGAAGAATTCTTCTTTTTCATTTCATACTTCTCTCCTTCCTTATGTCTCCCTACCTAAGGTGATATGTCTCCTCCTTATAACGGTGAATACTTTTCATCTCCCCATGACAAGGCGAATAAATCTATCTTCCCCTGACAAGGTGAATACTCCCCCTTTCTAAGGGTTATACTTTTTCTTCCATATCTCTCCCCCTTAGATAGAAAATCTCCCCCTCACTAAGGTAAGCTTTTTCTTAAATATCTCTCCCTCTTAGTTGATGTGAAGATAAAGTTCTTCTTCAATAATATCCCCTTAGTTGAGTATATCTTACTAAGGTAAGCTTTAAGCTTGAATATATCTTCTTTAATATATCTCTCTCCCTTATTTAAATAATCCTCAAATCATTCAATTATAGCAAACATCCAATTAAATTAGATGATACCAAATATTCAATTATAACTCACCTCTTACCTTTAGTACAACAGATTCTTTATACATATACCATTTTCTGCTGCAATAAAGAAAAGAAGCTTTTTTTGCGTTGAAAGATTTTCATTAAGACTTCCAGAATAGAAGTATGTAGATTGATCAACTTTGCCCTTTAGATATTATAGAATGGCCTCACTATTGATCATCCTAACAACCAAATCTCCCGATAATTTCCTTATATCTCCCAACTCTTGTAAGTGAACTTTGTTTGGGGAATAGGGAATGGGATTTGGTGTTTATCTTTCTTCCTCACTATGAGTATGTGATTTTGTTTCGTGTACCTCATAAGTGTTTAACTCATCTCTCCACTCATATCACTTAATATGAGTGATCTGTTCTCTCATCTCTCTAGTGTTTACACTCATGTTCACTAGTCTATCATTCTAATCTCTCATAGCTCCAACATCCATGTGTACCTGCAAGGAAAATTCACCATAGCCCCTTCTAGAGAGGTCAATGGTGGTGCAATGGGGTTTCACAAATTCCCGATCCTCGTTGGACTCGTCAGACAAATCCGAGTCATAATCTACAAGTTGATAAAATTTTCACTTTTTGTGGGTTTCAGAATTTAATTCTGAGAAGGTAAACAGTGAAATCAAAACTTAAAATTAAGATCATGTTTCTTTCTAATGTATGTGAAGACATCTCCTTGTTTAACTCATCAGGTGAATCTGAATCATAGTCAACAAGTTGCCGATCCGCACCTATGTCGGACCCGATACCCGCAGGATCCAGAGATGTTTCTGGGGAGTTAGATAATGATCTTGTTGAATTTTGCATTGAGATCAATACCTTCTCTCGAGGTCTGTGAAGACTCTTGGTTCATTGAAGAACCTTGAACTTATAATCCTAACCGTGATATGGTTGGAGTACAAGTTTCCGTCAATTCATCCTTAGTGTGTGCAATCTCACTTTGTGCATAGGAAGTATTTTAGTTTGTGTATGAAGTAGTGACTTACCAACAGATGCCCTGGCTGATAGGCGAATTTCAATAAACTCATCCTTTTGAGAGAATGAATCCAGAGACTGTTTTAGTGCCATTTTCAGCTCTGCATCCTTTTGGGAGAATGCAGGCGAGCTTATAGATACCTCAAGTTGTATACGACTATTCTCCTTGAGAGGTAGAGCTGTGGGTTTACTATCCCTCACATCCTTATTTGTTGTATCAAGTGCAGTTACTCCCTTATTGACCTCTAGTCTAATAGGTTACTTCCACTTCAGGGGTAAGTTTAGATTTGGATTTATAGTCCGGGATAGAAGTTGTTGGGTTTACAACCTCATGACTTTCAAATGTGAGAAAACTTCCACTAGGAGCTGAACCTGCACCACATAGCAGTAGAGCAATATAGAGATAAAATGCATTTACATCGAGTGAAAACATATGCATTATATTCAGTGAGAGAAATGATGTACAATTGTAACTTCAAAAAGTTTTACAATAGCAATCACAACTGTAGAAAGAATTGAGTTTTCTTTTAAAAACTGTTAATGTGCAAGAGTTTGTCTTTATGCATAAAAATTATATAATCTTTTCTTTTAAGTTAAACTATATATGTCGTTTTATTTTTAAAAGACACAAACTCCTGACTTCGCAGTAATTAAGAAAGAAAGAAAGATTTTATTAAATATATACTAACACTAATGATTTGTAGATAAGCAACATTTACTTAGAATAAATCCTAAGTAATATCATCAGAGCTAATATATATTACAATTACTTTGCAATAAAGTATCAGAGCAACCAACAATTGTTAGTAAACAATATTTTACTATTTGATACCAATTGTCAATATTTGTCAAACACTTTAAAATGCAAGTAATCGTATTTATGATTACTTTATTAAAATTAAATTATGAGCAAATAAACATAGAATTGCTTCAAATCATAATTTAACTAAGATAGAAATAATCACTGTAAAATACTAAATATTCAATGATGCCAATTGTTAGATAAATTCAATTCAATGAAGATTGAATACCAATTGACAGAATGAATATTAGTATCTAACTACTTATGACTATCATTCACTGACATTCATAAGTACGAGGAACTGGTTGACAAGAAATACGCAAGTTCTTTAGATGTAACATTTCAAACTTATGACTTCAAGACAACTCCTCGTTAATAACAATTATTAACTCCTAACAACTACTTGTATTAAACAAACTTGGTTCAATAAATAAGACTCGATTACCAAAGTTGTCTTGTTTGCAATCTTAGAAAAAATATTTTGAGTCCAATACACCTTGATCCATTGTATATACCAATTATTATCAAAGTGATTAGAAGCTTGCAAATAAGCATAAAAATTATTCCAAGTAAATTTTCACGTAGAAAATTTTCACACCTTGTATAGTGGTATGAGTGAATTTCAAAAGATACAACATAGATTACTTAGAGGAGTTGTTCTAAGTAATTTCACTCATACCAATACATCTCACAATTAGTTAGTGAATAGAATTCTAACTAAATATCATTAACTGATATAAGTCAAAACATCAATACAACCAATTGTTAGAACCATGATATTAATTATAGTGAATTTCTGAAAATGGAGCATTGATGAATTCACTAGAATTAACATCTCACAACTAATTGAAGACCAAGATAGATAGGTCCATATTAGTCATGATTCAGATTTATTTTGATATATGAGGTACAGAGCAAATACTGAATAGAATTGCATCAGGTTCTATAACTCATATTAATCAAAATAAATAATTAAATAAATAAACACTAAATTTCTATGAGTTAGATTTTAGCATTTAAGTATTTAAATTATCCTTAAATAATCACCACTGAAATATATTGCAATTATACACATGGCAATTATTTAACAGATAATTCTCAGCATGAGGTCTGGATGTAAATAAGTTCACAAGTCCTTTCAATACGGACAATTGAATACTTATGAACTCATTTATGAATTTCTTACAATGAATTCACATGTCCTTTCAATACTGACAATTGAATACTTGTAAACTCATTTAAGAATTACTTATGGTAAAATGGCAAGTCCTTTCAATACGAACAATTGAATACTTGTGAGCTTACTTAAGAATTACTTAACAGATGGGATTTACAAATCATATAGCATTAATAAAATCCCAAGTTTACAAACCAATCTTGAAAAATTAATTTCATCAAGTGATTTAGCTAACATGTCTGCAAGTTAATCTTAATTAAAGACATGCTCTCGAAATAATTAATACCTTATGCAAGATGCTTAGTCCTTGAGTGTTCCACAGAGTTGTTGGAGATGAATTTGATTCATTGTGTTCTCCTGCTTTCTTACAACTCATTTGATCTATGTATATGCAGC
The DNA here is from genome assembly GCA_036435485.1 of Saposhnikovia divaricata. Classification (NCBI taxonomy): domain Eukaryota; kingdom Viridiplantae; phylum Streptophyta; class Magnoliopsida; order Apiales; family Apiaceae; genus Saposhnikovia; species Saposhnikovia divaricata. The sequence goes on along the minus strand of CM071599.1, from coordinate 131,777,090 downwards.
AAAACATGTCAGAACTGATGTCTCTAGGGTACCATCTCCGCAAATTTGGGTCCAACTTAAGACATCTGAAAATCAAGTGTAATAACTACAAGAATAGATTCTCTAAGTTCCACTTGGGGCCTTGCATATTTGCATATTGAGAATATAATATGTGTGTAAGTGATGTATTAGCAATTGAATAAGATAATGAGCTGATGATCCCTCTATAGCTAGATTAGGTCCTAATTAGTAGATCCTGAACTTGTTGGGTCAAATATCTCTAGGGTACCATTTTCTCAGATTTGGGTCTAGCTTAAGATTTTTGATTACCAACTTGTTAGGTCCAAACTAATAGGTCAAAAGCCAGCTATAGTGGTGTGTTGGCAGAGAGTCTTGACAGGTCTAGAATCTTCTGAACAGAACCAAAAGATCCTTGACTTACTTTTATTGTCATCATTCTTTTGGCTTACTAAAGTAAATAAAAAGAATTGCAACTTTACCAACATCAAAACAGCAAATATCTTGATACCAATTTATAGTTAGTAGACCAACATATAATATAATCAAGATATCATTGCACATATATATCATTTATGTTTGTGCCTAAAGATGTAGAGAGTTCTATAAATATGACACCAATTGTTAAAAGATACCAACTGTTAAAGATTGATACCAAATGTTAAATTATATTTACGGTGTCATACCATGCCTTCCATGCTTGCTTGAGTGATGATACCATTTCATACTAACCTGTAGAGATCTTCCATTATCTCACCAACTAGCAGTGCACTTGTTCACATTCCTCTAGAATCCAGATTCAGTAGGTCCAGATGTCCATTATAATCATGAATGTGCAGCAGGTGCCTGATATCCTCAAGTCTTGTCACTGGTGCTTCTTGTCAGATATACTGTTTGATCAAATTGTAACCTAGCATCCAGTTCGGCCTTGTCCCTCATAACAATGCCTTGACATCATCCAGGTAGACTTCTGGTTATCCTTTTATCAAATACAACCTTGTTCTTTGGTCTGGATACCAGCTTCTAATTAAATATAATTTCTAATTAAATATAATTTTTATTAATATAAATAAATCTTTAAGCTCTAAGCTGCGGTCTCTTGAGGGTCTGGAACCGAACTCCTTTTGCTTAACAAAAATATATCAATTCCAAACGGGGTTCCAGCTTTATGAATATATCACTTTCCATTTCTTTGTGATAATTCTTTTTCATCGTAGCCAGTCTTGATAGCAAAATCATTGTGGTTAATTAATTTAGCACTTCTGTTGCTTGCACAATGATTTTCCCTTTGTACCAGTCTTGATAGCTTGAACCACTAAAGTTAATGATGAACAACCACTGTTTAATGTTGACACTCGATGCACAGTCTGGTTCATGAGTGACTAACCGCAATGACTGTTCTTCATATATATACTTTAAAGTTGTGGTTCCTGTCTTCCTATTCTTCACTCTTTATTCAAACCTTTATACTTGTATTCTATCACTGTTAGAACCTCTTGTCACTATAAATAGAACCCACTGTCTTGATTACTCCACTGACGCTTTGATCAACTGAATGAACTTCTTCAAGTGTAGTATATCTCAAAATGGTAGATTGACTTTGTCTTCTTTCTCTTGACAGTTATGCATTTGAGATCCCTATGACAGTACATATACTAGTTACTATTACATTCTTGTTTAAGTTGAGTTGAATCCTCGATGTTTACAAATAGGGTAAAGATATGACTTTCAGTCGATCGTTTACTAACCAAGATTATATCTCGAGATTTATCGATCGTTATCTAAGTGATTTTACAAAGTTATAACCAAGTATCCTTTTTAGGGGTTCGTTCGCACTTAACCTTGATTCGAACATTTTTATAAAATTGAAAAATGATCTTTTTAACATGAGGTCTTCTCTCACACCTTCCTTATGATCGCTAATATTTAATTACCAAGATTCTTCACTGAATTACTCGAGTTAAGGGGATTCAATTCTATTTACGCACTCGCACTTACGGTTTTGAACCACTTTTAGTAAATCGATCATAATTCCTAAACCGTAAGTCCGTTAGCTTCGATTCTTTTGCCAAAATGATCTATGACTCGAGATATATAAGGTTATGGCATATACTTGACAAGGTCAGTGACTTATACCTACTGATTATGCATGAATTTCAAGGTTTTATGAAATGTCAGCATTATGACGGCTATAAGGGAACACATCATTATGAAATTTCCCATTTTAAGGGAACACATCGCAATGAATTTTATGGTGGGACTACCAAGGACTAAATCAAATCATGATGCTATTTGGGTGATCGTGGATAGGTTAGCTAAATCAGCTCACTTTTTGCCGATCAGCCAAAGGTTTTCAATGGATAAGTTGGTTCATATATACTTGAAAGAGATAGTGGTACGTCATGGAGTTCCGATATCTATTGTGTCAGATAGAGACCCCGATTCAATTCAAGATTCTGGTGACAGTTTCAGGAACGCCTAGGAACTCATCTTAAAATGGGCACAGCTTACCATCCGCAGACCGACGGAAAGAGCGAAAGAACTATACAGACCATTGAAGATATGTTGAGAGTGTTTGCCTTAGATTTCGAAGGTAGTTGGGACGAACATTTACCGCTGGTAGAATTTTCATACAACAATAGTTACCATGCAAGCATTGGAATGCCTCCTTATGAAGCTTTGTACGGAAGAAAATGCAGATCACCAGTTTGTTGGGACGAAGTTGGAGAACGCAAGATGTTAGGACCAGAATTGGTACAACAAAAGAAAGAGACTGTTGAACTCATCCAAAAGAGATTACTAGCCGCTCAGAATAGAGAGAAGAAATATGCCGATTTAACTAGAAAGAATATAGATTTTGAGGTTGGCGAACCAGTGTTACTCAAAATATCTCCGTGGAAAGGCGTGACAAGAATTGGAAAGAAAGGAAAGCTTAGTCCAAGATTTGTTGATCCATTCGAGATCTTAAGACGAGTAGGGAAGGTTGCATACGAGTTAGCTTTACCTCCCCATATGCAGCATATTCATAATGTGTTTCATGTCTCGATGATCAAGAAGTACAATCCAGACGCAAAGCATGTAATTGAGTATGAACCAATAGAAATTCAGCCAGACTTGTCCTATATAGAGCAACCAATTGAGATATTAGATCGCAGTGAGAATGTACTAAGAAATAAGACAGTTGTTTTAGTTAAAGTGTTGTGGAGAAATCCTAGGGTTGAAGAATCAACCTGGGAGATAGAAAGTGAAATGTTAGAAAAGTACCTTCAGTTGTTTACGCATTAGATTCTGGGGAAAGAATCCCTTTTAACGGGGGAAGGATGTAATATCCGGGAATTTCGTACTTTTTAATTATATTAATTAAGAAATAAAATATTAATATTTATTCTAGTTTGATGTGTCATTATGAGAATTTATGATTTTAGATATTTAATGTGATAAGAATGGTTAAGTGAGTATGTATTAAATTATTCTTGGATGTTGATCATTTTCAGATATTAAAAATATTATTTTATTCCGCTCTAGCATTTTTATAAAACAATTAGAGTGAGTAAAAATAGTGAAATCTTCTACGCTATCGTATTTGTGCATTTAGAGATTTTTAGAATGTTAAAATTTATTTAAATTACGTCCTTAGTATTTTTAGATGATTTTACAAGATTTATTACTTTTATGTGCAAATCTTGTGAATTGTATTATGTGCACTTCATGAGTATATTATTTAAATCCTATTTTAAAAAGCTTAAGAGTCATAATTTAATATTTTATTTATACAAATATTTGGAAGGGTGATTAGCTATTTTAATTTCACTTATGGTGTTTATAATATTTTTTGAGAATTATTCTAGTCTAATGTGCATTATTTTATTTTACTTTGAATTAATTAAATATGTGAATGATGATGGATGATTAAATGAATTATGTGTAAATAGAGTGCTAGATATTATTTATTTGATCTTGCTATTTACATTAATAATTTTGTGCCCAAGATATTTTATAAAATTTTTACAAGAGTATTTTGCTAAGTGAAATAATAAAACAAATAATCAAATTTGATTATTTCTCTCCTCTATAAATACCCCCACCCACTTCCCCTTCCCCATTTCTTTTTCTTCTTCCCCGTACACTCTCTTCGCCCCCCAAACTTCATTTTTATTTCTTAAGCTCTCAATACAGAAACTCACATAAGTAAGTCATTTCTTCACCAAAATTCAAGTTTTTGTAACCAAAATGATCCTTGTTTCATTCTCTATATTTATTTACTTTCCAAAATCTGAATTTCTTAAAGTTGGGGTTCTTGACCCATTTATTTACATACAAGCTCGGATTCGTGATTTGGGAGTGTTCTTGATGATACCCACGAATTTTGTGGGATCATCCGAGACAAACCCACTCTTTAGCAATGATCTAATAGTGAGCTTAAGAGTTTGATTTGGTGATATTAGTATATGTATATGTGTTTTTGATGTATATAGTTAGTAGATCTTAATTGCATGTGAGTTTAATTATGGGTTGAGTTAAAATGTCTTTTTGGAAGTTGTAAGTTGTAAAGATGAGAGTGTAAATGGATGATTTTTAGTGTATATATATGTGTATGAAGTAGTTGTTGGGTTTAATTTAATTGCATGTGAGTTTTTTTTTTTTTTTTTTGAATATTTAGGCTACTTTTTACATTGAGTATCTGTTCATTGATAAATCCCGTGGTAAGCGAGTATCGAACCCAGAACTTCTGGGTCGACTAGTAGGTAAGCTCAACCAACTGAGCTACCTCAACTTGCTTATATTGCATGTGAGTTTTAATTAAGTTTTGGTGATGGGTTTTGTTTAGTTGTAATGTTGCGATATAAACTTTGATGGGTTGTTGCTAATTAATTGTTTGGATGATGTTAAGAAAGAAGTTAAGTTGCATGTCAATTTAGAGCTAAGTTATGTATTTTTTTTTCAGATTTAATAAGGTTCAAGTAAGTTATATGCTAAGCTAGGTAGTGGAGTCTAAGGAGATGAATACTTGAGTTGTTAAGTTTCGGTAGAGGCCTGATGCCTTGTAAAAATCATGTAAAATTGAGTTTTGATCAGTTGGTGTTCATTCTTGAGTCATTGGAAAGGTATTGCAATTGTCTACAAGTTTCGTGTTATGTGTCTTCTGAAATTTCAATCCGAAGTTTGAGTTTTCTACACTTTAAAATTCGACCAGAATTGTTTGGTCACTTGTAAGCTCTGTTTTCAAAAATTCATGGTAGATCAATCGTGCATCCAAATTTTTTGAGCCATATCATTCTGGAAAGCTCTCTTCAAAACCTAAAATTCTTATTTATATTTCATTTCCAGATTCTGAGATCTTAATGCCTTAAACTTAGAAACATTAGCGTGCAATCGTTCTGATTCTGTTTCAGCAGCCCACTTTTTAATTCATCCAGAATTCATTACTTGTCCGTTTGTAACTAGCTTTACTATTCTGGAAAGGTCTCGGAATTTCCTTCGAGTTTCATGTTCTGTACTTTTTTATTTAAGATCATCTTGATAGAGTATATTGAACTTCTTTCAGAACTGGTTATTGGTGATGTCAATTGTATTGATCATTGTGGTATTGTACATGAATCAATTGTATTTACTATTCTGTTTCATGATATCTTTGTATACTTTGTGATAACCTACACTCGTACCTTTCATACTTAATCTATTTTGACTTAAGTCCATTTACAAGAAATATTATGATTCCTTAAGAATTTGATTATTGAATAATACCTTTGCTTAACCCCTATACAATGATCTTTCTATTTCTTGTCATGAACTTGAATCGAGATTGTGAATTGAGCTCGTGAAATTCGGAATATATTATCTTTTCCCGAAAGGCTTGAATTATAATTTGAGAAACTTGAACTCTTAATCAGTAATCCTGTAATTTTATTCAACCCTGGAATTGGAAATTTGATTTTGACCGTGGCGCCGGTCTGATTTATGAAATTATATATAAAGGCCAAATTTTCTTTATGACCCTGATTATTTACCGCTATCTTGATTTGTTGATATACCCTGCTTTATTCTTGTTGGTTATTGTTATACACTTGTTGAGCTTTGTAGCTCACTTCTTTGTTATATCTAACCCTTATAGTTAGCAAGTATGGTGCGAAGTATGCAAACAACTTGTAAGAGGACAGGTGGAACAGGTGCAGACTATAGGAGACTATAGCTAGTAAAACCAAGCAAGTAGTAGTCCACCTCTTTTGTAAGCTTAGTGCGGGGTAATTAAGTAAATGTAACAACTATAAATTAAGTTGTCTTTTGATTTCAGTTTATTATTTCACACTTGAACCTGGAAGCGATCTTTTGGGTAGTTGTATCCAAGTACTTTATTTTGGCTAGACTCTTGTAATATAAACTTTTAATTATGGTTGTTTTGGTTGTTATTAATTTATTTAGTGGTGCCAGTTTTGGGGCGTCACAAAATGGGCCACCCTATTAGATAATCTCCTAATATAACTTACGGTAATACCACTCTCGAAAGATAAAAGTAGTTTACAACCTTCGATGCAATGCCCTACCTCTAGTTGATAGTTACCGCCACCATTGACCGCCTGAACTGCCAACATTGAGTCAGACTCAACGCACATTTCCTGTACATCACTAGTTATGATCCAAGATAGAGCTTCTTCAATGCCTATAGTTCTGCTTCCAAGACTGAGACAGCTCTGCCATATTTCAGAACTTGTCCACCAAGAAAAGTTCGAAAGTGATCCCTGAGTACCATTCCAATAGAGAAAAACGAGTTGCCTTGAACAATGGCTACATCTACATTTACCTTCAATTTACCTTGATTCGGTTTAATCCACCTATAATTCAGTAGTTTTTTATAAAAAAATTTAATTAATCAATAAAAGGACATATGGCATCTACAAAAATAATCAAAATTTTATATTTTCTTATAAATCACAAGTTTTTATAGGTAATTATTTTATTAATAAAATGTCATACAACATCTACAAAAATAATCTAGATCGGACAAACACATATTAAAATAGACCATTTAAAGGTTTTTCTTCATCCAAACTACGATCATTGATCAGATCTTAAATTGTTTTACATCACTCACTTATATCATTAAAATATATAGCCATTTTGGTGAGATAATCCAACAATTTATTCTAATCTTGAGGAAAATATAAATCTGATTTGTCAGAACGTATTTGAACAATCATAACTGTGATTCTATATTATCCAAATCAATGAACCAATATAATAAAATCCTGTAGATCTAAGATCCCGGATGCCAGAATAAAAGAACCTACTCCCCAATATGGGTAGACAAAATTCACTAACGGGGTACTAAATTTTCAATAAAGATATTTTTTTATTGAAAATCAAAGTAAAATCAAGGTTGAGAAAAGGGAGTTATCAATCACAAGGAGAAAGTACAAAATCCAATATATCAGTAGATGAAACCCACCAACGTGGTACTAGACTCTCTGTAAAAAGATATATTTATTGTAAAACAAAGTAAAATAAAGGAAAACAATAAAAAGAAGGTTTAACATCAACCAAAACGGTGATATCAGCCCCTAACCTTGAATTTACTATTCTGTTTCATGATATCTTTGTATAAATTGTGATAACCTACACTCGTACCTTTTATACTTAATCTATTTTGACTTAAGTCCATTTGCGAGAAATATTATGATTCCTTAAGAATTTGATTATTGAATAATACCTTTGCTTAACCCCTATACAATGATCTTTCTATTTCTTGTCATGAACTTGAATCGAGATTGTGAATTGAGCTTGTGAAATTCGGAATATATTATCTTTTCCCGAAAGGCTTGAATTATAATTTGAGAAACTTGAACTTTTAATCAGTAATCTGGTTATTTTATTCAACCCTGGAATTGGAAATATGATTTTGACCGTGGCACCGGTCTGATTGATGAAATTATATATAAGAGCATCTCCAATGGAGAGACCTCTTAGGTAAAATTTGAAATCAATTACCATAAATAAGAATTATAAAGAATGTGTAAAAAAATTTGCACTCCAACTGGACAAATCCCTTGTCTATAATTATAGATAATCTCTTGATGTTGACTATATTTGTTGAACCTCTAGAGACCTGTAGTGAATTGCCACATCACTTATTTCTATATTAAAATTATATATTTCATTAATAACAACTTGAAATATTAATAACATAGCATTTTTAAAATATCCAATCATTATAGCCAATATCCTCGGAGCACAATGTTTTACTGGTTGGACAAATTTTACATAATCAATATTTTATGTAATTTAGCCAATCATTTTTAACTAACGTCATTAGAGATGCTCTAAAGGCCAAATAGTACCTCTGGATCCAATGTGCGTGTGTTGGAGTCACAGTAATATGTGACCCGGAGCTAATGCGTTGGCTGATCACGTAACTTAGCTCGTAGCGTGTGGTTCCAATTCCATTCCATTTTGTTCGGTAAACAAATTTTCTTTATGACCCTGATTATTTGCCGCTATCTTGATTTGTCGATATACCCTGCTTTATTCTTGTTGGTTATTGTTATACACTTGTTGAGCTTCGTAGCTCACTTCTTTGTTATATCTAACCCTTACAATTGGCAAGTATGGTGAGCTTTACAAACAACTCGTAAGAGGACGGGTGGAACAGGTGGAGACTATAGGAGACGTTTTCCCCAGGTTGGTAGCTAGTAAAACCAAGCAAGTAGTAATCCACCTTTTTTGTAAGCTTAGTGCGGACTAATTAAGTAAATGTAACAACTATAAATTAAGTTGTCTTTTGGTTTCAGTTTATTATTTCACACTTGAACCTGGAAGCGATCTTTTGGGTAGTTGTATCCAAGTACTTTATTTTGACTAGACTCTTGTAATATAAACTTTTAATCAGGTGTTGTTTTGTTGTTATTAGTTATTTAGTGATGCCAGTTTTAGGGCGTCACAGGTTGGTCCTGTCCTCTTACGAGTTGTTTACATAGTTCGCACCATACTTGCTAACTGTAAGGGTTAGATATAACAAATAAGTGAGCTACAATGCTCAGCTAGTGTATAACAATAACCAACAAGAATAAAGGAGGGTATATCAACAAATCAAGATAGCGGTAAATAATCAGGGTCATAAAGAAAATTTGTTTACCGAACAAAATGGAATGGAATTAGAACCATACGCTACGAGCTAAGCTAGGTGATCAGCCAACACATTAGCTCCGGGTCACATATTACTGTGACTCCAACACACACACTGGATCCAGAGGCACTATTTGGCCTTTATATATAATTTCATCAATCAGACCGGCGCCATGGTAAAAATCAAATTTCAAATTCCAGGGTTGAATAAAATTATCAGATTACTGATTAAGAGATCAAGTTTCTCAAATTATAATTCAAGCCTTTCGGGAAAAGATAACATATTCCGAATTTCACAAGCTCAATTCACAATCTCGATTCCAGTTCATGACAAGAAATAGAAAGATCATTGTATAGGGGTTAAGCAAAGGTATTATTCAATAATCAAATTCTTAGGAAATCATAATATTTCTCGCAAATGGACTTAAGTCAAAATAGATTAAGTGTGAAAGGTACGAGTGTAGATTATCACAAAGTATACAAAGATATCATGAAACAGAATAGTAAATTAAAGGTTACTTTCGAGAAAACACTCGCCTTAGTGACGAGAGCTGGCTAAAATTCTTCTTCCTTCCCTACCGGAGCTGGCTCCTTATCGGGTCTTCTACTCGGACCTATACGAAAATAAATTACATCTTAGTGTCCCCTCGTTGTTTACCCCAACCAAAACGACTTTTAATAATACTACTAATCCCCACATCAAATAATCCACGTAATCATATAAGTCACATAGCACTTAGAGCAAATAGCGTATTATTATAATATAACATAACTTATATTCTAATCAAGCTTTAAACTAACTTACATAGATACAAGTATACATTCTACTAATTACGTCACCCAATTCCTATTGCCACTTGGCCACAACATCAACAACATACACATACAACCATCCATAAGCTTATCCTAAGTGCACATTAGCATTTAGAATCATGTACAATACCACAATGATCAATACAATTGACATCACCACTGACCAGTTCTGAAAGAAGTTCAATTTACTCTATCAAGATGATCTTAAATCAAAAATTATAGAACATGAAACTCGAAGGAAATTCTGAGACCTTTTCCGAATGGTAAAGCTAGTTACAAACGGACAAGTAATGAATTCTGGATGAATTCAAAAGTGGGCTGCTGAAACAGAATCAAAACGATTGCACACTAATGTTTCTAAGTTTAAGGCATTAAGATCTCAGAATCTGGAAATGAAATATAAATAAGAATTGTAGGTTTTGAAGAGAGATTTCCAGAATGATATGGTTCAGAAAATTTGGATACACGATTGATTTACCATGAATTTTTGAAAACAGAGCTTGCAAGTGACCAAACAATTCTGGTCAAATTTTAAAGTGTAGAAAACTCAAACTTCATATTGAAATTTCAGAATACAAATAACATGAAACTTGTAGACAATTGCAATTCCTTTCCAATGACTCAAGAATGAACACCAACTGATCAAAACTCAATTTTACATGATTTTTACAAGGCATTGGACCTTTACCGAAACTTAACAACTCAAGTATTCATCTCCTTAGACTCCAATACCTAGCTTAGCATATAACTTACTTGAACCTTATTAAATCTGAATATATATATATATATATATATATATATATATATATATATATATATATATATATATAACTTAGCTCTAAATTGACATGCAACTTAATATATATAACTTAGCTCTAAATTGACATGCAACTTAACTTCTTTCTTAACATCATCCAAACAATTAATTAGCAACAACCCATCAAAGTTTATATTTCAACATTTACAACTGAACAAAACCCATCACCAAAACTTAATAAAAACTCACATGAAATTAAATTAAACCCAATAACTACATCATACATACATATATATACAAAAATCATCCATTTACACACTCATCTTTACAACTTACAACTTCCAAAAAGACATTTTAACTCAACCTATAATTAAACTCACATGCAATTAAGATTTACTAACTATATACATCAAAAACACATATACATATACTAATATCACCAAATCAAACTCTTAAGCTCACTATTAGATCATTTCTCAACAGTGGGATTGTCTCGAATGACTCCAAAAATTCATGGGTATCATCAAGAACACTCCCAAATCACGAATCCGAGCTTGCATGTAAATAAATGGGTCAAGAACCCCAACTTTAAGAATTTCAGATTTTTAAAAGTAAATAAAACTCAAAGATATGGGTATGAATAGATAGAGGATGAAACAAGGATCATTTTGGTTACAAGAACTTGAATTTTGGTGAAGAAATGAATTCCTTATGTGAGTTTTTGTTTTGAGAGCTTAAGAAATAAAAATGGAGTTTGGGGGGTGAAGAGAGTGTACGGGGAAGAAGAAAAAGAAATGGGGAAGGGTAAGTGGGTGGGGGTATTTATAGGGGAGTGAAATAATCAAATTTGATTATTTGTTTTATTATTTTACTTAGCAAAATACTCTTGTATAAATTTTATAAAATATCTTGGGCACAAAATTTTTAATGTAAATAGCACGATCAGATAAATAATCTCTAGCACTCTATTTACACATAATTCATTTAATCATCCATCATCATTCACATATTTAATTAATTCAAATTAGAATAAAATAATGCACATTAGACTAGAATAATTCTCATAAAATATTATAAACACCATAAGTGAAATTAAAATTGCTAATCACCCTTCCAAATATTTGTATAAATAAAATAGAAAATTATGACTCTTAAGCTTATTAAAAATAGGATTTAAATAATATACTCATGAAGTGCACATAATACAATTTACAAGATTTGCACATAAAAGTAATAAATCTTGTAAAAATCATCTAAAAATACTTAGGACGTAATTTAAATAAATTTTAACATTCTAAAAATCTCTAAATGCACAAATACGATAGCATAGAAGATTTCACTATTTTTACTCACTCTAATTGTTTTACGAAAATGCTAGTGCGGAATAAAATAATAGTTTTAATATCTAAAAATGATCAACTTCCAAGAATAATTTTATACATACTCACTTAACCATTCTTGACAAATTAAATATCTAAAATCATAAATTCACATAATGACACATCAAACTGGAATAAATATTAATATTTTATTCCTTAATTAATATAATTACAAAGTACGAAATTCCCGGATATTACATCCTTCCCCCCTTAAAAGGGATTCTGTCCCCAGAATCTAATGCGTAAACAATTGAGGGTACTTTTCTAACATTTCACTTTCTAACTCCCAGGTTGATTCTTCAACCCTGGGATTTCTCCACAACACTTTAACTAAAACCACTATCTTATTTCTTAGTACTTTCTCACTGCGATCTAATATCTCAATTGGCTGCTCTACTTAGGACAAGTCTGGCTGAATTTCTGTTCATACTCAATTACATGCTTTGCGTCTGGATTGAACTTCTTGATCATCGAGACATGAAACACATTATGAATATGCTACATATGGGGAGGTAAAGCTAACTCGTATACAACCTTCCTTACTCGTCTTAAGATCTCGAATGGACCAACAAATCTTGGAAGCTTTCCTTTCTTTCCAAATCTTGTCATGCCTTTCCACGGAGATATTTTGAGTAACACTGGTTCGCCAACTTCAAAATCTATATTCTTTCTAGTTAAATCTGCATATTTCTTCTATCTATTCTGAGCGTCTAGTAATCTCTTCTGGATGAGTTCAAAAGTCTCTTTCATTTGTTGTACCAATTCTAGTCCTAACATCTTGCATTCTCCAACTTCGTCCCAACAAACTGGTGATCTGCATTTTCTTTCGTATAAAGCTTCATAAGGAGGCATTCCAATGCTTGCATGGTAAATATTGTTGTACGAAAATTCTACTAGTGGTAAATGTTCGTCCCAACTACTTTCAAAATCTAAGTCACACACTATTAGCATATCATCAATGGTCTATTTGGTTCTTTCGCTCTGTCCGTCGGTCTGCGGATGGTAAGCTGTGCTCATTTTAATTTGAGTTCCTAGGCATTCCTGAAACTGTCGCCAGAATCTTGAATTGAATCTGGGGTCTCTATCTGAAACAATAGATACCGGAACTCCATGACGTACCACTATCTCTTTTAAGTATATATGAACCAACTTATCCATTGAAAACCTTTCGTTGATCGGCAAAAAGTGAGCTGCTTTAGTTAACCTATCCACGATCACCCAAATAGCATCATGATTTGATTTAGTCCTCGGTAGTCCCACCACGAAATCCATTACGATGTGTTACCTTAAAAAGATGACAAAGGAATTTTAAGGTTTTCTTTAAGAATTTCGTGGTAGGACTACCGAGGACTAAATCAAATCAATTTAAGGGAACACATCGCAATGGATTTCGTGGTGGGAATACCGACGACTAAATCAAATGATGATGCTATTTGGGTGATCGTGGATAGGTTAACTAAAGCAGCTCACTTTTTGCCGATCAACGAAAGGTTTTCAATGGATAAGTTGGTTCATATATACTTGAAAGAGATAGTGGTACGTCATGGAGTTCCGGTATCTATTGGGTCAGATAGAGACCCTAGATTCAATTCAAGATTCTGGTGAAAGTTTCAGGAACGCCTAGGAACTCATCTTAAAATGAGCACAGCTTACCATTCGCAGACCGACGGACAGAGCGAGAGAACCATACAGACCATTAAAGATATGCTAAGAGTGTGTACCTTAGATTTCGAAGGTAGTTGGGACGAACATTTATCGCTGGTAGAATTTTCATACAACAATAGTTACCATGCAAGCATTGGAATGCCTCCTTATGAAGCTTTGTACGGAAGAAAATGCAGATCACCAGTTTGTTGGGACGAAGTTGGAGAACGCAAGATGTTAGGACCAGAATTGGTACAACAAAAGAAAGAGACTGTTGAACTCATCCAAAAGAGATTACTAGCCGCTCAGAATAGAGAGAAGAAATATGCCGATATAACTAGAAAGAATATAGATTTTGAAGTTGGCGAACCAGTGTAAGAACCCAGATTTTGGGTGGGATTAAAACTTTTATGTATTTAATGATGTAAGAATGAATAGTGGTTATGACTGCGATGTAACGAAGATCTATTAAATAAATGGAACGGATTTGAATTCAATTACTTACATGTCATGCAGAATACTTTTGGTTGACGGCATAGGTAAGAATGATCTATCTCCTAAGGATATAAGTATATTACTTCAAGTAAGATTATTCTTGTGTCATCCAAATCAATATCTATTATGGGTGGGATTAAAACTTTTATGTATTTAATGATGTAAGAATGAATAGTGGTTATGACTGCGATGTAACGAAGATCTATTAAATAAATGGAACGGATTTGAATTCAATTACTTACATGTCATGCAGAATACTTTTGGTTGACGGCATAGGTAAGAATGATCTATCTCCTAAGGATATAAGTATATTACTTCAAGTAAGATTATTCTTGTGTCATCCAAATCAATATCTATTATAAGTCCAGCGGTTCCGTAAAAAGGTTAAGAAGCACTCGAGAGTGAACCAGGTTCATTTTCCTAATTATAGGAATTAAATAAAAATAAGTGATGAATAGTGATTTTGGTGGAATTTGGAATATTATTATAATAATGATATACCCGGTATTCGGAACGGATTTCTGAGTTCGTATTAGTGATCCAGGAAGAAAATAAGTGTATGTAAAAGCCGTCGGATTCAGAAAAAGAGCACTTTTATTTTCTCCGAGATTTCCCTGGACACTACAAGACTTAAGGAGTTATAAAAGGGAATTAAGGAATTTAAATTCGAGAAGTATTAAGTAAGATGAAGAATAGTATTAGAAATATTAAGAAGGTTTTCGGTAAAACCCTAACTAGAAACGAATGAGTTATTCCCTCGAACGATCAACGAACAAGCAAGGAAATTGAGTAATACCCGGACAAAGGAACGAATAAATAACCAAGAGACAAACAAGTGCAATTGGTGGAAAAGGAGAAACCCAAGTAACATCCTTATAAGTCAACTACAAGATGAGTGGTGTAATTGCATTCTTGCAAAAATGGAGTTGTTTGTTGTAGTGCCAACACTTGGCCCAATGAGGAAGCAACAAGTGGCACCATTGGATTGCCAACAACACATTAAAAGAGATGCATCCATTATATATGCAAGGGTTATACATGTATTAGCCATAAATCACCAAAACAAAACAAACCACCACCATTTTTCTCCATTTCTTCATAAAAATCTGCCCATTCTTAGCTAATTGGAAGTCCAACTTCCAACCATCACTTGTTCTTCAAATTTTTATGGTAAGTACTACATATCATGGTAATGATCTCCTAGAAATTTCAGCTTCAAATTCATCTTTTATCATTTTCAAATAAATCATCAAAGATGATGATGAATAGTGTTCTTCATAAACTAACTTTTATTTCTTGATTTCTTTTGATTATTCAAGCTATACTAAGGCTAGATAAGGGCTAAACAAGGCTTGATAAGTTCATACATACACCAAGGAAGGTATACCACTCTTGAAAACCAAGCTCTTAGTTTAAGTTTTGGTATTTTAGATGAGTTATATGGATTTAATGCATGTTTAGGACCTTAAGATTATGATTGGGATTTATTAAATGTGAAATTAGTATAGATGAACGGAAAGACATTGCTTGGTCTTAGTTCATGGTTGAATAACATGTAAATGTTGTTTGGAGTGGAAACTATAATTATTGGATGGTTTGAAATTTGGAAATCATGTAAACATAGCCGTCGTAATGCCCGATTGTCGTTAGCCTTAAGAAACCGTGATTAGCAGTAGCATGAACACACTGTCCAGTCTCGGATTTTGCCATGAAAGGCTAGATTATGTTATAAGCTTCGTTTTGATATAAAGATCACGTGAAACGGACTTACGGTTTAGGAGTTATGACTAAATTACTAAAAGTAGTTCGAATCCGTAAACGAAAGTTCGTAACTGAAATTGAACCCTCGTAAGCTATGTAACGTCATGGCGAATCTTGGTAAATAAATACTAGGGGTAAGAAGGAAGGTGTGAAAGAAAACCGTATGTCAAAAAGAGCATTTTTCGATTTATTAAAAATGTTCGAGTCAAGGTTAAACGCGAACGAACCCCTAAAAGACGACTCTTTTGTAACTCTGGTAAAACACTTAGAAACGGGCGATAAAACTCGGAGTATAAGATTGGTTCGTAACGATCAACCTTAGAACTCGTATGACTCAAGTATGTCCCAAGTATAAGTGCAGTGACATGTCGTATTAACGAACGAATGTCGGGTCGGATCAGTGATAATAAGTAATCCACTAATAGGGGTATAACGAGATAACTCGAGAACGTGTTTCGATTTAAGTATAACTTAACTTTTAATATGTTAAGTGATTAATCCCGAATGCCTTGGCTATTTATAGATCACCAGGCTGAACCGGGACCCGCTACCACTACCCCTTACCGTACTCGACTACCAGGCAAGTTTCAATTCCCTTCTTTTAGGCTGTTGTTGTGATTGAATAAATATATATATATGATTGCTGATATACATATGCCATTGCATGCATGCCTACTTTCAAGTTGAATTGATATACTTGTTCCCTGAATGTTATTGTTGGCTTATAAGCTAGATAGTTATATATCAGTTATAAGCCGGTTATTATAAGACCCTCATAGAAGGGCGTATATATCTTATTAATCAAAAATAGACCGGGAGTCAATATTCCTTGATATATCGAGATTACCTCGGAAGAAAATATTTAAGTAAATATTTTCTATTATTTGGGCGACGAATATTATTTGAATATTCGTTCGAGACTAATTATTTTAACGATCCTTACTTCAAATAATTATTTGAACGTAACTATTCAACGAATAATATTTCTCAATATTCATTCAGAGTCGAATTGATTATCGACTATTATTTCGAATATTCTTCTAAAGATGAGACTATTAAATGAATATTATTTTGGATATTCTTTTAGATTATTATTTTATTAAATCAGTATTACTTTTGAATATTCATTTAAGATATTAAATACTTGATGAATATTATTTTAATATTCATCTGAAGTTTGATTTAATTATCGAATATTATTTCGAATATTCCTTAAGGCTTGGATTACTAAATGAATATTACTTGATATTCATTTAGGATATTATTCATTAAATGAATATTACTTCTGAATATTCATTTAAATTCCTAATTAATCATGAATATTACCTTAAATATTCTTTTCAGGTCTTATTTATTAATGAATATTGTTTTGAATATTCATTTAAATATTTATTTATTCAATAAATATTCTCCTGATATTTCTTCAGGGATTATTTTGAGAAATACTCTGATTAAAAATATTCTTTCATATTCCCAAATATTCTTTCAATATTTTAACTCAATAAATATTCTCTGAATATTTATTCCATACTTAGAATAATCTCGATAAGGTTAATCTTCTTCGATTATTACAGAAAATATTTCGAAGTCATATTATTATTAATCTTATATCAAGAAAGGTTCCCAGACATCATTCATCTTTGAGTCTATCTTCTTAATAATAAGGGAACCTTACTTGGAAAAATGTTATTTATCTTGTTGACTTCCCGGTCATAAAGTATTCCCTTCACCCGCAACTCGGGTGCTGTTGACTTATTAAGTCGTTGTTTACCTTCTCATCTTTCGAGGGGTAAGATTACGGGAACAAGTTGATATCCGTTACCAAGTAATAGCTTGGGAGTTATTGGTAAATTTTCCTTTCCAACTAGATACGACTACTTTGTGGAGTCTTATCAACAAGTATTATACTTGGGGAAAGGGGGACGAACGTTATATTCAGAATCATGAACTCTATTTGAACTAGGAGTCGTGTAAGAGGCCGAGTAGCGCCGGTCCATCCCCTTGGCCCAACCGTTGGCCGGGGAGAGCTAGCATGGCGGTATACAAGTAAAGCCGTCAGTTCTTCCTTCTACCGGTAGTAAATCTAAATTGAGCTGTACGATCTCGACTGATCATCAAGATTGGAACAGCGGGCGCGGTGAATACTCCATCATTGGTTCATCATCCAAATTCATTTATTTCCTGTAACATGATTACTGTTGGCAGAGTTGGAGAAGAGTCATAACTGGAATTGCAACCCTTTCTTGCAAGTTCCTCTTCTTAATAACGATAATAATATCTCGCTTACTTTGATGTAGCAGATATTTCTTCAAACAAATACTTTAAGTTACCTTGTAACTTCATCGTTCATATGATACTGGCATCATTTCCGTAAATGCATGGCATATGGTTTAAAAGATAGCTTTGAACTGTTTTAAATTATCGTTCAGTTATATATTTGTTGGTGGGCTTTCGCTCACCCTTGCTTTGTTTATATTATGTCACAACAACAGCTAGGACAGATGGCTCGCGTCAGGCGCACTCGGCGCAAGCAGGTTACCCGACCCACCGGACTACCCGCTGAGATGCTAGCCGCCATTGCTGAGGTAGCATAGTTAGACAGCTTTTGTTTCCTGTTTAACTATATGTATAATTAATGTAATCAACGGCAAAACTTTTAAACCTATGATGTTATCCTTTTGGGATTGTAATAACTTTTATTCGTAACCCTTTAATGTAAGACTTATTTCAATTTCATCTCTGGGACTATAACTGTTGTGTGTGTGAGTGGTAATTATTGTGGGGTCACCGCATGTGATTTATTTATTGTGGACTCAAGTCAAGTATTATGAATGGATGTAAGACCGTAACCACCAGATCCCTGACCCCGGATCTGGGGGTGTTACAGAGATGGTATCAGAGCGAGAGTTATATATCCCAAGAGATGATACGACGTTATATAATAATAAATTCAATAATATAATAAGAACCCTTGCCAGGTTCACCTAAAACCCTTACGGGAACTTTTTAAGTATCATGATAGTAACATAGTTCGTCTTGTGTAGGCGAGCGACTTGTCGGCCCAGGAGGCAGCTGCGAGACAGCATGATGAGGACATGTTCCGGACTAGGGACCCATACTATGAGCACTTGCCTGAGGATGATACTGAGCCTGAGGAGGAGGACGCTGAGGAGGTCCAGGTTGAGGCTGATACTGATGTGATCGAGTCTGAGGAGGAGGACCCTGAGGAGGTCCAGGATGATGCTGACACAGATGTTGTTGAGACTGAGGGGGAGGAGGACCCGGAGGGGGTCCAGACAGGACAGGACGCTGAGTTAGTGGTTGAGGATGATGATTATTGGGTTATGACTGAGTTCAGGACTATGGGAGATGACACTGACATGACCACGGATCAGGTGGTGCCGGTGGATGAGGGTGTTGAGGGAGATATAGATGAGCCAGTAGTTGGTGCTGTAGGGAGTCCTGGACTTTTTGTGCCACTCCTCCCTGTTGAGAGAGCCCCTACCCCACCACCACTACCTGTGAGCCCCTACCCCGACGAGTTTGAGGAGCTTACCCCAGAGCCCCAGCAGACAGAGACTGCCGCTCCAGCTGAGCCATCCACCCCACCTCATGCCCCGATAGGAGGAGTCCCAGTATGTGTTCACAACTTGATTGTGAACGGGCTTTATAGAGAGTTGTCTGTGGCAGATGCCAGGTTGGCAGAGTCTAGGAGTGAGTTAGCAGCAGAGAGAGCCGCCCGGATGAGGGTGCAGGGCAGGAGGACTATCAGTGACAGAGTTGGGTATAGGGCTGTGACCCGCATCGAGCTGAGGGCTCGGGTGAGGGTGCGACAGTTGCCTACTGATGGGCATGGTAGGGTAGACAGAGCAGCGGCTGAGGAGGTTTTCCGCATCGCCATGGGGAGGGTTCGGAGGATGTTTCGTCGTGGCGGCTGATTTCAGATGTAGTGATGCAGTGGTCTAGTTGTCTAGTCATGTACGGACATAGTAGTGCCGGCTTTTATAGGGATGGTTTTCTTGTACTTGTTTTCCCTTTTTGCAGACTAGACAGATAGACAGCATATTTCACTTTTGACTTGTTGTTGTTGTTAGGATGGTTGTACTTTAAACTATCGTTGTAACTCGGATGTTGTACCTTTTCGGTACCTGGTATATATTTGTTTCCATTTCAGTCATTACAATTTTGTTGGGATGTGATCACGAGTTTATTAGCATATGTATTACTTTTCGATTAAGTTGCCATGAGATATAAAACTGTGGGATTTTAAACCCAATCATGTAAAGAAATGTGCAAGGAAAAATCCTTTAAAACCGGTAAGTGAACCTAACGTATAATTTTCCAAATTTTCAGTAAAATGCCGCCAAGACGGATGGGCACTAGGGCTAACCCCCGCGAATCTACTGACCAAGAAAGTCACAACCAACACGAGGAAAACCGTGAAAGTAGTGAGGAACAAGATCAAGACTATAATGAGCAAGAAGATTCCCAGTATGGAGCAGAGGATGAACCCCTGTACTCTGAAGAATTTGAAAGGGAAATAGAGGGTGGAGAAACTGAAGTAGAACAGGAAGGGGAGAACCAGGGCGGAAACCCCATGGGCCAGTTTATGGATCTACTTAGGCAGAATTTGAACCAATACCCCCAACCACCACCAAGCAACAACACTTCAGTGGCAAATTCCTTTAGGGCCTTTAAGTCCCTTAAGCCCCCAGAGTTCCACGGATCGGCTGATCCCGTTGAGGCGAGGGCCTGGATCAAAGAAATGGAAAAGTCTTTTGAGATTCTGAGTATCAATGAGGCTCAGAAGACTGTTTTTGCTACTTACCTACTAAAGGGAGAGGCCAATTATTGGTGGGAAGCCAAGAAAAACATGGAGACTGATGCTGTCATAGCCTGGGAAAGGTTCAAACAATTATTCCTGGAGAAGTACTTCCCGAAGTTCATGAAAACCCAGATGGAACTTAAGTTCTTGGAACTGAAACAGAACAATATGTCAGTGGCTGACTATGAGGCTAAATTTACTGAGCTATCAAGATTTGTGCCAGAGTTTGTAGACACAGAAGAGAAGAAAGCTAACAGGTTTCAACAAGGGCTGAAACAGTGGATCCAGAATAGGGTGGCTGTTTTAGAGATTACAGATTATGCCACCTTGGTGCAGAAGGCAACCATTGTGGAGGCTGGTAGTGATCAGATGCAGAGAGAGAGAGAGAAAGGGGGGATAAAGAGAAAGCATGTTAGTATGGGCGGAAGATCCGCTGGAGGAAAACCCCCAACCAAGTTTAATCGAGGAGCGGTTTCCCTACCAGGGAGGAGTGTAGGGTTTAAACCATCTGCGAGTGTGAGTGTGAGCCAGGGCGGCCACCAATCAGGAATGTCCCGTTCCAACCCTTCTCGACCTCCATTGCCATTGTGTGCTACTTGTGGGAAGAGGCACTCCGGGGTGTGCAACCTGAAGCAGATAAACTGTTATAAGTGTGGGCGAGCTGGGCATTATGCTACCGCTTGCACCACGGTCATCCCTAACAGCACAACCTGTTTCCAGTGTGGACAGCGAGGGCACATGAGGAAGGATTGCCCAAAGAGCAAACCAGCAGCATCAGGAGCAAGCAAGGTTGCCTCAAATAGGCCACCAACTGCTAGGACTTTCAATATGTCAGTACAAGATGCCGTGAGGGACACAGATGTGATAGCAGGTACTTTTTCTCTTAATTCAGTCAGTGCAAATGTCTTATTTGATTCAGGAGCAACTAAGTCTTTTATATCTAGAGATTTTACGCATAACTTGAAACTTAAAACCCAGCAACTAAGAGATTCCTTACAAGTAGAAATAGCTAATCAGGAAATCGTACCGGTTAATCAAATTCACCCCGATTGTAAGCTAGAAATAGGAGGACGATCCTTCTATGTCGATTTAATTCCTTTTAAGCTAGGGGAATTCGATGTCATTTTGGGTATGGATTGGTTGTCTCGCAATGATGCGCAGATAGATTGTAAAGGGAAAAAGGTTAAGTTGAAAACCCCAGGGAAGAAAGAAATAGTGTTTAAAGGGATGCGACAGACCCAGAAAATTCTGACCATGGCGCAAACCAAGAGATTGTTACGAAAAGGGAACGAGGCTTATTTAGCCTACGTTATAGATACTCAGAAGGAAGTGCCAAGATTGCAGGACATTCTGGTAGTTAATGAGTTCGAGGACGTGTTCCCACAAGATCTTCCTGGACTACCACCTGATAGGGTAATTGAGTTTGCCATCGAATTAGCCCCGGGGACGGCGCCAGTTTCGAAGGCCCCGTACCGACTAGCCCCAGTAGAAATGAAGGAGCTAGCTAAACAATTACAGGAATTGTTGGATAAGGGCATGATAAGGCCCAGTGTGTCGCCTTGGGGCGCACCAGTGTTGTTTGTTAAGAAAAAGGATGGAAGTATGAGGTTATGCATCGACTACAGAGAATTGAACAAGCTAACCATAAAGAATAAGTATCCATTGCCCAGGATAGACGATTTGTTTGACCAGCTAAGAGGAGCTGAATACTTCTCTAAGATTGATTTGAGAACGGGATATCACCAACTGAAGATCAAACCTGAAGATATCCCGAAGACTGCATTCCGCACCAGATATGGACATTATGAGTTCTTAGTTATGTCGTTTGGATTGACCAACGCCCCAGCAGCCTTCATGGACCTAATGAATAGGGTGTTCAAGGAATATTTGGACAAATTCGTGATAGTTTTCATTGATGATATTCTCATCTACTCAAAGACAGAGGCAGAACACGCTGAACATTTAAGGATAACCTTAGAAATACTCAGGAAGGAGCAGTTATATGCCAAGTTCTCCAAGTGTGAGTTTTGGAAAAATGAGGTACAATTCTTAGGGCACGTGATCAATAGAGAAGGAGTGTTGGTTGACCCCTCCAAGATAGAAGCAGTTTCAAACTGGGAACGGCCAACTACTCCAACCAAGGTGAGGAGTTTCATTGGACTGGCCGGATATTACAGGAGATTTGTCCAAGACTTTGCGAAACTCGCAGCTCCATTAACTCAACTTACCCGTAAAACCGAGAAATTTGAATGGACTGAGAAATGCGAGAAGAGTTTCCAGGAGTTAAAGAAGAGGCTGGTGACAGCCCCAGTGCTGGCATTACCTGATGGAAAAGGAGATTTCGTGATTTACAGTGACGCTTCGCATAAAGGACTGGGATGCGTGCTTATGCATCACGGCAAGGTAATAGCGTATGCGTCTAGGCAATTGAAGGATTATGAAGTCAGATATCCCACGCATGATCTAGAACTAGCAGCCATAGTCTTCGCTTTAAAGATTTGGAGACACTACCTGTATGGGGAAAAATGCGAGATTTACACAGACCATAAGAGCCTCAAATACATTTTCACTCAGAAAGAGCTTAACATGCGCCAGAGGAGGTGGTTAGAGTTAATCAAGGATTACGACTGTGAAATTCGATATCACCCGGGTAAAGCCAATGTGGTGGCTGACGCCCTTAGTCGGAAAGAGAAGCTCAAGATGATAACTTCAGAGAAAGAGCTAGTGAAGGATTTTGAGAAGTTGGAAATCGAGGTTAAGTTACCTGAAGAGGGCCAAGAAAAGTTGATAGAAATTAGAATTCAACCTCCATTGCTAGAAAAGATTAGACTGTGCCAGGAACGGATGATGGAGGAAGAAAAGAACTCCACAGAAGAGCTAATGACCGGGGAGGAAATTAAGTGCGAAAGAGACAAGGAAGGGATCATGAGGTACACGTACAGGATATGGATCCCAAATGTTCAGGAGCTCAAGGATGAGATTTTAAATGAGGCACACAACTCAAGATACTCAGTGCACCCCGGTAGCACTAAAATGTATAGGGATTTGAAGGAGTATTACTGGTGGCCCAATATGAAAAAGGACGTAGCAGAGTGGGTAAGCAGATGCTTGACCTGCCAACGAGTGAAGGCAGAGCACCAGAGACCCAGCGGACTTCTACATCCCTTAGAGATTCCAGAATGGAAATGGGAACATATAGCCATGGATTTCGTAGTAGGTTTACCCAGGACCAAGGCTAATCATGACACCATATGGGTAATTGTAGATCGACTGACGAAATCGGCTCACTTTCTCCCGATCAACGAAAGGTACACGGTCGATAGACTAGTGGACATCTACTTAAAAGAGATAGTGGCGCGACATGGAGTCCCAGTCGCAATAGTATCCGATCGAGATCCTAGATTTAACTCCAGGTTTTGGAGAAGTTTTCAAGAATGTGTAGGGATCCGGCTGAACATGAGCACAGCCTACCACCCCCAGACAGATGGGCAAAGTGAAAGGACCATCCAAACACTAGAGGATATGTTGAGAGTCTGCGCGATAGACTTCAAGGGGAGTTGGGATGATCACTTGCCATTGGTTGAGTTCTCCTATAATAACAGTTATCATTCAAGCATTGGGATGCCACCTTATGAGGCCCTTTATGGAAGAAAATGTCGATCTCCCTTGTATTGGGATGAAGTTGGAGAGCGAAAGATGCTCGGGCCCGAAGTGGTCCAACGAACTAAAGATGCAGTAGATCTAATCAGAGGACGGTTGGTAGCAGCCCAGGATCGACAAAAGAAATATGCCGACTTAGCTCGGAAAGGCAAGGAATACAAGGTAGGGGACCTAGTGTTCTTGAAAGTGTCACCTTGGAAAGGTTTAATGAGATTTGGGAAGAAAGGAAAGCTGAGTCCCAGATACATTGGACCATTTGAGATCTTGAGACGGATTGGGGAACTAGCTTATGAACTCGCATTGCCCCCGAATCTACAGCAGGTGCACAATGTGTTTCATGTTTCGATGCTGAGGAAGTATAATCCGGATGCAAAGCATATTGCAGAGTATGAGCAAGTGGATATGCAACCAGACCTGACCTATGTGGAGCAACCTGTGGAAATCATAGACCGGAAAGAGCAAGTGCTCCGAAACAAGGTCATTCAGCTAGTCAGAGTTTTGTGGCAGAACCACAATGTAGAAGAATCCACCTGGGAACTTGAAAGCGCAATGCAAGAAAAGTACCCCCACTTGTTTTCAAACTGATTCCGGGACGGAATCCTTTTAAGGAGGGGAGACTGTAAGAACCCAGATTTTGGGTGGGATTAAAACTTTTATGTATTTAATGATGTAAGAATGAATAGTGGTTATGACTGCGATGTAACGAAGATCTATTAAATAAATGGAACGGATTTGAATTCAATTACTTACATGTCATGCAGAATACTTTTGGTTGACGGCATAGGTAAGAATGATCTATCTCCTAAGGATATAAGTATATTACTTCAAGTAAGATTATTCTTGTGTCATCCAAATCAATATCTATTATGGGTGGGATTAAAACTTTTATGTATTTAATGATGTAAGAATGAATAGTGGTTATGACTGCGATGTAACGAAGATCTATTAAATAAATGGAACGGATTTGAATTCAATTACTTACATGTCATGCAGAATACTTTTGGTTGACGGCATAGGTAAGAATGATCTATCTCCTAAGGATATAAGTATATTACTTCAAGTAAGATTATTCTTGTGTCATCCAAATCAATATCTATTATAAGTCCAGCGGTTCCGTAAAAAGGTTAAGAAGCACTCGAGAGTGAACCAGGTTCATTTTCCTAATTATAGGAATTAAATAAAAATAAGTGATGAATAGTGATTTTGGTGGAATTTGGAATATTATTATAATAATGATATACCCGGTATTCGGAACGGATTTCTGAGTTCGTATTAGTGATCCAGGAAGAAAATAAGTGTATGTAAAAGCCGTCGGATTCAGAAAAAGAGCACTTTTATTTTCTCCGAGATTTCCCTGGACACTACAAGACTTAAGGAGTTATAAAAGGGAATTAAGGAATTTAAATTCGAGAAGTATTAAGTAAGATGAAGAATAGTATTAGAAATATTAAGAAGGTTTTCGGTAAAACCCTAACTAGAAACGAATGAGTTATTCCCTCGAACGATCAACGAACAAGCAAGGAAATTGAGTAATACCCGGACAAAGGAATGAATAAATAACCAAGAGACAAACAAGTGCAATTGGTGGAAAAGGAGAAACCCAAGTAACATCCTTATAAGTCAACTACAAGATGAGTGGTGTAATTGCATTCTTGCAAAAATGGAGTTGTTTGTTGTAGTGCCAACACTTGGCCCAATGAGGAAGCAACAAGTGGCACCATTGGATTGCCAACAACACATTAAAAGAGATGCATCCATTATATATGCAAGGGTTATACATGTATTAGCCATAAATCACCAAAACAAAACAAACCACCACCATTTTTCTCCATTTCTTCATAAAAATCTGCCCATTCTTAGCTAATTGGAAGTCCAACTTCCAACCATCACTTGTTCTTCAAATTTTTATGGTAAGTACTACATATCATGGTAATGATCTCCTAGAAATTTCAGCTTCAAATTCATCTTTTATCATTTTCAAATAAATCATCAAAGATGATGATGAATAGTGTTCTTCATAAACTAACTTTTATTTCTTGATTTCTTTTGATTATTCAAGCTATACTAAGGCTAGATAAGGGCTAAACAAGGCTTGATAAGTTCATACATACACCAAGGAAGGTATACCACTCTTGAAAACCAAGCTCTTAGTTTAAGTTTTGGTATTTTAGATGAGTTATATGGATTTAATGCATGTTTAGGACCTTAAGATTATGATTGGGATTTATTAAATGTGAAATTAGTTTAGATGAACGGAAAGACATTGCTTGGTCTTAGTTCATGGTTGAATAACATGTAAATGTTGTTTGGAGTGGAAACTATAATTATTGGATGGTTTGAAATTTGGAAATCATGTAAACATAGCCGTCGTAATGCCCGATTGTCGTTAGCCTTAAGAAACCGTGATTAGCAGTAGCATGAACACACTGTCCAGTCTCGGATTTTGCCATGAAAGGCTAGATTATGTTATAAGCTTCGTTTTGATATAAAGATCACGTGAAACGGACTTACGGTTTAGGAGTTATGACAAAATTACTAAAAGTAGTTCGAATCCGTAAACGAAAGTTCGTAACTGAAATTGAACCCTCGTAAGCTATGTAACGTCATGGCGAATCTTGGTAAATAAATACTAGGGGTAAGAAGGAAGGTGTGAAAGAAAACCGTATGTCAAAAAGAGCATTTTTCGATTTATTAAAAATGTTCGAGTCAAGGTTAAACGCGAACGAACCCCTAAAAGACGACTCTTTTGTAACTTTGGTAAAACACTTAGAAACGGGCGATAAAACTCGGAGTATAAGATTGGTTTGTAACGATCAACCTTAGAACTCGTATGACTCAAGTATGTCCCAAGTATAAGTGCAGTGACATGTCGTATTAACGAACGAATGTCGGGTCGGATCAGTGATAATAAGTAATCCACTAATAGGGGTATAACGAGATAACTCGAGAACGTGTTTCGATTTAAGTATAACTTAACTTTTAATATGTTAAGTGATTAACCCCGAATGCCTTGGCTATTTATAGATCACCAGGCTGAACCGGGACCCGCTACCACTACCCCTTACCGTACTCGACTACCAGGCAAGTTTCAATTCCCTTCTTTTAGGCTGTTGTTGTGATTGAATAAATATATATATATGATTGCTGATATACATATGCCATTGCATGCATGCCTACTTTCAAGTTGAATTGATATACTTGTTCCCTGAATGTTATTGTTGGCTTATAAGCTAGATAGTTATATATCAGTTATAAGCCGGTTATTATAAGACCCTCATAGAAGGGCGTATATATCTTATTAATCAAAAATAGACCGGGAGTCAATATTCCTTGATATATCGAGATTACCTCGGAAGAAAATATTTAAGTAAATATTTTCTATTATTTGGGCGACGAATATTATTTGAATATTCGTTCGAGACTAATTATTTTAACGATCCTTACTTCAAATAATTATTTGAACGTAACTATTCAACGAATAATATTTCTCAATATTCATTCAGAGTCGAATTGATTATCGACTATTATTTCGAATATTCTTCTAAAGATGAGACTATTAAATGAATATTATTTTGGATATTCTTTTAGATTATTATTTTATTAAATCAGTATTACTTTTGAATATTCATTTAAGATATTAAATACTTGATGAATATTATTTTAATATTCATCTGAAGTTTGATTTAATTATCGAATATTATTTCGAATATTCCTTAAGGCTTGGATTACTAAATGAATATTACTTGATATTCATTTAGGATATTATTCATTAAATGAATATTACTTCTGAATATTCATTTAAATTCCTAATTAATCATGAATATTACCTTAAATATTCTTTTCAGGTCTTATTTATTAATGAATATTGTTTTGAATATTCATTTAAATATTTATTTATTCAATAAATATTCTCCTGATATTTCTTCAGGGATTATTTTGAGAAATACTCTGATTAAAAATATTCTTTCATATTCCCAAATATTCTTTCAATATTTTAACTCAATAAATATTCTCTGAATATTTATTCCATACTTAGAATAATCTCGATAAGGTTAATCTTCTTCGATTATTACAGAAAATATTTCGAAGTCATATTATTATTAATCTTATATCAAGAAAGGTTCCCAGACATCATTCATCTTTGAGTCTATCTTCTTAATAATAAGGGAACCTTACTTGGAAAAATGTTATTTATCTTGTTGACTTCCCGGTCATAAAGTATTCCCTTCACCCGCAACTCGGGTGCTGTTGACTTATTAAGTCGTTGTTTACCTTCTCATCTTTCGAGGGGTAAGATTACGGGAACAAGTTGATATCCGTTACCAAGTAATAGCTTGGGAGTTATTGGTAAATTTTCCTTTCCAACTAGATACGACTACTTTGTGGAGTCTTATCAACAAGTATTATACTTGGGGAAAGGGGGACGAACGTTATATTCAGAATCATGAACTCTATTTGAACTAGGAGTCGTGTAAGAGGCCGAGTAGCGCCGGTCCATCCCCTTGGCCCAACCGTTGGCCGGGGAGAGCTAGCATGGCGGTATACAAGTAAAGCCGTCAGTTCTTCCTTCTACCGGTAGTAAATCTAAATTGAGCTGTACGATCTCGACTGATCATCAAGATTGGAACAGCGGGCGCGGTGAATACTCCATCATTGGTTCATCATCCAAATTCATTTATTTCCTGCAACATGATTACTGTTGGCAGAGTTGGAGAAGAGTCATAACTGGAATTGCAACCCTTTCTTGCAAGTTCCTCTTCTTAATAACGATAATAATATCTCGCTTACTTTGATGTAGCAGATATTTCTTCAAACAAATACTTTAAGTTACCTTGTAACTTCATCGTTCATATGATACTGGCATCATTTCCGTAAATGCATGGCATATGGTTTAAAAGATAGCTTTGAACTGTTTTAAATTATCGTTCAGTTATATATTTGTTGGTGGGCTTTCGCTCACCCTTGCTTTGTTTATATTATGTCACAACAACAGCTAGGACAGATGGCTCGCGTCAGGCGCACTCGGCGCAAGCAGGTTACCCGACCCACCGGACTACCCGCTGAGATGCTAGCCGCCATTGCTGAGGTAGCATAGTTAGACAGCTTTTGTTTCCTGTTTAACTATATGTATAATTAATGTAATCAACGGCAAAACTTTTAAACCTATGATGTTATCCTTTTGGGATTGTAATAACTTTTATTCGTAACCCTTTAATGTAAGACTTATTTCAATTTCATCTCTGGGACTATAACTGTTGTGTGTGTGAGTGGTAATTATTGTGGGGTCACCGCATGTGATTTATTTATTGTGGACTCAAGTCAAGTATTATGAATGGATGTAAGACCGTAACCACCAGATCCCTGACCCCGGATCTGGGGGTGTTACAACCAGTGTTACTCAAAATATCTCCGTGGAAAGGCGTGACAAGATTTGGAAAGAAAGGAAATGTTTGTCCAAGATTTGTTTGTCCATTCGAGATCTTAAGACGAGTAGGGAAGGTTGCATACGAGTTAGCTTTACCTCCCCATATGCAGCATATTCATAATGTGTTTCATATCTCGATGATCAAGAAGTACAATCCAGACGTAAAGCATGTAATTGAGTATGAAGCAATAGAAATTCAGCCAAACTTGTCCTATGTAGAGCAGCCAATTGAGATATTTAGATCGCAGTGAGAAGGTACTAAGAAATAAAACAGTTGTTTTAGTTAAAGTGTTGTGGAGAAATCCTAGGGTTGAGGAATCAACCTGGGAGTTAGAAAGTGAAATGTTAGAAAAGTACCCTCAATTGTTTACGCATTAGATTCTGGGGACAGAATCCCTTTTAAGGGGGGAATGATGTAATATCCGGGAATTTCGTACTTTGTAATTATATTAATTAAGGAATAAAATATTAATAATGTCATTATCTGAATTTATGATTTTAGATATTTAATGTGTCAAGAATGGTTAAGTGAGCATGTATAAAATTATTCTTGGTTGTTGATCATTTTTAGATATTAAAAATATTATTTTATTCCGCTCTAGCATTTTTATAAAACAATTAGAGTGAGTAAAAATAGTGAAATCTTCTATGCTATCGTATTTGTGCATTTAGAGATTTTTATAATGTTAAAATTTATTTAAATTACGTCCTAAGTATTTTTAGATGATTTTACAAGATTTATTACTTTTATGTGCAAATCTTGTAAATTATATTATGTGCACTTCATGAGTATATTATTTAAATCCTATTTTAAAAAGCTTAAGAGTCATAATTTAATATTTTATTTATACAAATATTTGGAAGGGTGATTAGCTATTTTAATTTCACTTATGGTGTTTATAATATTTTATGAGAATTATTCTAGTCTAATGTGCATTATTTTATTCTATTTTGAATTAATTAAATATATGAATGGTGATGGATGATTAAATGAATTATGTGTAAATAGAGTGCTAGATATTATTTATTTGATCTTGCTATTTACATTAATAATTTTGTGCCCAAGATATTTTATAAAATTTTTACAAGAGTATTTTGCTAAGTGAAATAATAAAACAAATAATCAAATTTGATTATTTCTCTCCTCTATAAATACCCCCACCCACTTCCCCTTCCCCATTTCTTTTTCTTCTTCCCCGTACACTCTCTTCGCCCCCCAAACTTCATTTTTATTTCTTAAGCTCTCAATACAGAAACTCACATAAGTAAGTCATTTCTTCACCAAAATTCAAGTTCTTGTAACCAAAATGATCCTTGTTTCATTCCCTATATTTATTTACTTTCCAAAATCTGAATTTCTTAAAGTTGGGGTTCTTGACCCATTTATTTACATACAAGCTCGGATTCGTGATTTGGGAGTGTTCTTGATGATACCCACGAATTTTGTGGGATCATCCGAGACAAACCCACTCTTTAGCAATGATCTTATAGCGAGCTTAAGAGTTTGATTTGGTGATATTAGTATATGTATATGTGTTTTCGATGTATATAGTTAGTAGATCTTAGTTGCATGTGAGTTTAATTATGGGTTGAGTTAAAATGTCTTTTTGGAAGTTGTAAGTTGTAAAGATGAGTGTGTAAATGGATGGTTTTAGTATATATATATATATATATGATGTAGTTAGTGGGTTTAATTTAATTGCATGTGAGTTTTAATTAAGTTTTGGTGATGGGTTTTGTTTAGTTGTAAATGTTGAGATATAAACTTTGGTGGGTTGTTGCTAATTAATTGTTTGGATGATGTTCAGAAAGAAGTTAAGTTGCATGTCAATTTATAGCTAAGTTATGTATTTTTTTTTCAGATTTAATAAGGTTCAAGTAAGTTATATGCTAAGCTAGGTAGTGGAGTCTAAGGAGATTAATATTTGAGTTGTTAAGTTTCGTTAGAGGTCTGATGCCTTGTAAACATCATGTAAAATTGAGTTTTGATCCGTTGGTGTTCATTCTTGAGTCATTGGAAAGGTATTGCAATTGTCTACAAGTTTCGTGTTATGTGTCTTCTGAAATTTCAATCCGAAGTTTGAGTTTTCTACACTTTAAAATTCGACCAGAATTGTTTGGTCACTTGTAAGCTCTGTTTTCAAAAATTCATGGTAGATCAATCGTGCATCCAAATTTTTTGAGCCATATCATTCTAGAAAGCTCTCTTCAAAACCTAAAATTCTTATTTATATTTCATTTCCAGATTCTGAGATCTTAATGCCTTAAACTTAGAAACATTAGCGTGCAATCGTTCTGATTCTGTTTCAGCAGCCCACTTTTTAATTCATCCAGAATTCATTACTTGTCCGTTTGTAACTAGCTTTACTATTCTGGAAAGGTCTCGGAATTTCCTTCGAGTTTCATGTTCTGTACTTTTTGATTTAAGATCATCTTGATAGAGTATATTGAACTTCTTTCAGAACTGGTTATTGGTGATGTCAATTGTATTGATCATTGTGGTATTGTACATGAATCAATTGTATTTACTATTCTGTTTCATGATATCTTTGTATACTTTGTGATAACCTACACTCGTACCTTTCATACTTAATCTATTTTGACTTAAGTCCATTTACAAGAAATATTATGATTCCTTAAGAATTTGATTATTGAATAATACCTTTGCTTAACCCCTATACAATGATCTTTCTATTTCTTGTCATGAACTTGAATCGAGATTGTGAATTGAGCTCGTGAAATTCGGAATATATTATCTTTTCCCGAAAGGCTTGAATTATAATTTGAGAAACTTGAACTCTTAATCAGTAATCCTGTAATTTTATTCAACCCTGGAATTGGAAATTTGATTTTGACCGTGGCGCCGGTCTGATTTATGAAATTATATATAAAGGCCAAATTTTCTTTATGACCCTGATTATTTACCGCTATCTTGATTTGTTGATATACCCTGCTTTATTCTTGTTGGTTATTGTTATACACTTGTTGAGCTTTGTAGCTCACTTCTTTGTTATATCTAACCCTTATAGTTAGCAAGTATGGTGCGAAGTATGCAAACAACTTGTAAGAGGACAGGTGGAACAGGTGCAGACTATAGGAGACTATAGCTAGTAAAACCAAGCAAGTAGTAGTCCACCTCTTTTGTAAGCTTAGTGCGGGGTAATTAAGTAAATGTAACAACTATAAATTAAGTTGTCTTTTGATTTCAGTTTATTATTTCACACTTGAACCTGGAAGCGATCTTTTGGGTAGTTGTATCCAAGTACTTTATTTTGGCTAGACTCTTGTAATATAAACTTTTAATTAGGGTTGTTTTGGTTGTTATTAATTTATTTAGTGGTGCCAGTTTTGGGGCGTCACAAAATGGGCCACCCTATTAGATAATCTCCTAATATAACTTACGGTAATACCACTCTCGAAAGATAAAAGTAGTTTACAACCTTCGATGCAATGCCCTACCTCTAGTTGATAGTTACCGCCACCATTGACCGCCTGAACTGCCAACATTGAGTCAGACTCAACTGATAAGTGGATTTTATATCCACTTGGATCGCTTAATTTCGGCTTAAATTGATTGTCTTGGGCTCAAGTTGTTGTAGATTTGATGTGTTTTGCTTAGTTGTGCAGGATTACGAGAATGTTGACTAAGGTGGATGCTTTTATAATTTTTTGGGAATTAATTGATTAAAATTCGGATTTTCGAGAAGGGTTGCACAGTTTACACTGTTTTGGCCATATCTTGAGTTCTAGAAGTCCGTTTTAGGCCCGTAAGCAGTCCACGCGAAGATAACGAGATTTCCTATCATTCTAAGATAGTCCAGAGGTCCAATTACGTGGGGAACGTTCCAGAAAATCTGAAGAAAAGTCAGCCACGAATTTTCCTTACAAAACATAATCAAATTAGGAAACGTATCTTGCAGAAATTCTATTATAATTCTGTTTTGTATTTTCTTGTGGGCAAGACTTGTAGTGCCTATATAAACACATCATACCATTGTAATAGAGATAGACATATTATTAGTTATTATTATTGTAACATAGCTTAGATCTGCAAGGGAGAAAAGGAGAGAAGGATTCAACGCTCGTGACAAGCAACGGATCTAGATCTACTTCAGCCTTTGTGTTATTCTGGATTATAGATTTGTTTTCTTAACTCTTTGTTTATTAATATAATTACTTCTTTTATTCATATCTTGTTTTATATCATGTTTTCATCAAATCCCATGACGATGAATGGTTCAATTATGAGCTAATCGTTGTCATGGGATTCTAACGGAGTTATCTATGTAGCTTAGTAGTTTATATGCTTTAAAGATTTATGTGTGGTGAATTCTTGATATCCTCGTATGGTTGTGTTTCATGTATTTAGATGCGTCGCGAACATCTAATTTGTTAATCTCTTGCTAAACGAGAGTGGATCTTGAGATTTAGAACTTGCCATGCTAGCATAGGATAGGTTGATGTTTTAACATCATGATTTGTGGCGTAAATAGAGATATTATGCTGCCCTATGTGATCTAAGTGGGTAACTTGTGCTTAAACCTTTATGTTTTCAAATTCTATAGAGATATAGGGTCTAAACATAATTGGTGTCTACCCATCTTCTATCTCTTTTGTGGATGCATGCGTAGTTTGGTATTAGTATACCGAGAGGTAGCTTTTACTTATTTCGTGTTGTCCGATCAGATATCAAAACCATCACATGTATTGATTAAAGGATGCGACTCTAAGTGAAGTAGATAATGAAGTTAGAATTCCATGTTTATTCCCATATAAGTAATTTGATTTTAGATCTCATTAGCTAGTTAATTCTAAAATTGCATATTAGTTAAATTTAGTTAATTAAAATCTCGATTAATTACTTGTCTTAGCAGTGAATTAAGATCATACATTGTTGAATAGGTGCATTTACTGAAAAGAACCATAACCTGATCCCTGTGGGAACGAATTTGGACTTAACCTTATATATT
The DNA here is from genome assembly GCA_036435485.1 of Saposhnikovia divaricata. Classification (NCBI taxonomy): domain Eukaryota; kingdom Viridiplantae; phylum Streptophyta; class Magnoliopsida; order Apiales; family Apiaceae; genus Saposhnikovia; species Saposhnikovia divaricata. The sequence goes on along the minus strand of CM071599.1, from coordinate 131,742,247 downwards.
ACTTGTGACCACGTACGCTTGCGTGATTTTGTGTTAACATCAACGCACATTTCCTGTACATCACTAGTTATGATCCAAGATAGAGCTTCTTCAATGCCTATAGTTCTGCTTCCAAGACTGAGACAGCTCTGCCATATTTCAGAACTTGTCCACCAAGAAAAGTTCGAAAGTGATCCCTGAGTACCATTCCAATAGAGAAAAACGAGTTGCCTTGAACAATGGCTACATCTACATTTACCTTCAATTTACCTTGATTCGGTTTAATCCACCTATAATTCAGTAGTTTTTTATAAAAAATTTAATTAATCAATAAAAGGACATATGGCATCTACAAAAATAATCAAAATTTTATATTTTCTTATAAATCCAAGTTTTTATAGGTAATTATTTCATTAATAAAATGTCATACAACATCTACAAAAATAATCTAGATCGGACAAACACATATTAAAATAGATCATTTAAAGGTTTTTCTTCATCCAAACTACGATCATTGATCAGATCTTAAATTGTTTTACATCACTCACTTATATCATTAAAATATATAGCCATTTTGGTGAGATAATCCAACAATTTATTCTAATCTTGAGGAAAATATAAATCTGATTTGTCAGAACGTATTTGAACAATCATAACTGTGATTCTATATTATCCAAATCAATGAACCAATATAATAAAATCCTGTAGATCTAAGATCCCGGATGCCAGAATAAAAGAACCTACTCCCCAATATGGGTAGACAAAATTCACTAACGGGGTACTAAATTTTCAATAAAGATATTTTTTTTTTATTGAAAATCAAAGTAAAATCAAGGTTGAGAAAAGGGAGTTATCAATCACAAGGAGAAAGTACAAAATCCAATATATCAGTAGATGAAACCCACCAACGTGGTACTAGACTCTCTGTAAAAAGATATATTTATTGTAAAACAAAGTAAAATAAAGGAAAACAATAAAAAGAATGTTTAACATAAACCAAAACGGTGATATCAGCCCCTAAACTTAAGTTTTCTATTTATGAGAGAGGGGGAAAGAGAGAAACCACTACGACCTTCATTATAAAAATCACTATTTTTGATAACTAGATCGATACATATAAAATTATATATTGTTTCTAATAAAAGGTGCCCTTTCTAATTTTGTATTCATGAATAAAAGTGATAGCAATCGATTCACATATCCTAATCTAAAAGCAGACATATCAAATTTGTTTGTTTGGTTGATAATATTTATTTTTTGATATCAATAAAACCATAAATATAAGTAAAAAAAATTAATAACTTGACAGATAGATTCTAAACAAACATAGATATTTATTAAGAACAAACATTATTAAAAAAAAAAAGGCCTTCATTTTATGTACTCTACTCTTAGTTTGGTTTTGTATCATCTCAATGTTGTTTTCAGTTATATAGTAACATACATAAATTACTTGGGCTTAAAGTAACTTTATATGTGATTGTCACATTTTTTCTTTCACGTACAATTTTTGTTTCGTGTATAAAATAAAATTTGTGTAGTTTAGTAGGGTTTTGTGTTCGAATTTTGGATACACAAAAATTTCATGTCATTTTCATACAAGATTCCAAAGACACACGTCATGAATTAATGTACACAACACAAACGATTTGTCACGTCCACACGTAAGGCTTTCTTCTAACATATATACTCATTGTTAAAGAAAAATGAATTTCATTTTTCTAACCCAATAATTAAATTATAAGGACACATATAAAATAATGTGATTATGTTTTATATATAACACTTTTGATTTTATTTCATGTACAATTTTCTATTTTAACATGATATTCAATTTTGAAAAAAGATATGTGATAGTCATTTTCAAATATCTTTTCTTACGCGTAGGGATGACAACGGGTTGGGTTCAGTTCGAGTTTTGTAAAATCCACATCCATAACCAAATACAGGTTTTAAAAATTAATTCAAATCGAAATCAAAAACTCAATATCCAAAAATCAATATCCAAAACCAAATTCGTCGGGTTTCGGATTAGATCTGATTTTTTCATATTTCCAGAATTAGTAATAATGTAGTCAAATTTTAAAAATTTCTACACACAAACAATATTTATTATATACGTAAAATACTTAAAAATTAAAATGATTAAATTTATTGAGCAGTTAAATGTTACATATTGTACGAATTGGACTAACGTACGAAGTAAAACTTGAAATTGGCCAAAAGATAATTTTTCGTATACAACACAAATCAAAATTTTATGTAAATTAAAAAAAATTAAATCTTAAATATTTCAATAAAACTTGAGATAGAGATATAGAAGTTCTAATTACTAAATTAGTATTGACTATTTATAATGAAATATTTGAATAAAAATAAAGAAATTAAATGTGTTTTATCTAAAATATTACACTTACTAATTTCAAATTATGATTTTTATATTATTTATGTGTCAAGTTTCGGTATTGGATCGGGTTTCGGATTGGATATCAGTTCGGTAGAATTGAAATCTAAATCAAAATTTTTCGGGTTTAAAATTTAAATAATCCAAAAATTCGGGTTCGGTATATCCAAAATTTTGGGTTTTGATAAGTGGATTTTATATCCACTTGGAGTGTTCCATATCGGCTTAAATTGATTGTTTTGGACTCAAGTTTGTGGTGGTTTTGATGTGTTTTGCTTAGTTGTGCAGAATTACGAGAATGTTGACTGAGGTGGATGCTTCTATAATTTTTGGGGAATTAATTGATTAAAATTCGAATTTCTGAGAAGGGTTGCGCAGTCTACACTGTTGTGGCCATATCTTGAGTTCTAGAAGTCCGTTTGAGGCCCGTAAGTAGTCCACGTGAAGATAACGAGATTCTCTATCATTCTAAGGTAGTCCAGAGGTCCAATTACGTTGGGAACATTCCTAGAAAATCTGAAGAAAAGTCAGCCACGAATTTTCCTTAAAAACAGAATCAATTTAGGAAACGTATCTTGCAGAAATTCTATTATAATTCTGTTTTTTGTATTTTCTTGTCGGGGAAGACTTTTAGAGCCTATTTAAACACATCATACCATTGTAATAGATATAGACATATTATTAGTGATTATTATTGTATCATAGCTTAGATCTACAAGGGAGAAAAGGAGAGAATGATTCAACGCTCGTGACAAGCAACGGATCTAGATCTACTTGATCTTTTGTGTTATTCTGGATTCTAGATTTGTTTTCTTAACTCTTTGTTTATTAATATAATTACTTATTTTATTCATATTTTGTTTTATATCATGTTTTCATCTAATCCCATGGCGATGAACGGTTCAATTATGAGCTAATCGTTGTCATGGGATTCTAACGGAGTTATCTATGTAGCTTAGTAGTTTGTATGCTTTAAAGATTTATGTGTGGTGAATTCTTGATATCCTCGTATGGTTGTGTTTCATGTATTTAGATGCGTCGTGAACATGTAATTTGTTAATCTCTTGCTAAACGAGAGTGGATCTTGAGATTTAGAACTTGCTATGCTAGCATAGGATAGGTTGATGTTTTAACATCATGATTTGTGGCGTAAATAGAGATATTATGCTGCCCTATGTGATCTAAGTGGATAACTTGTGCTTAAACCTTTATGTTTTCAAATTCTATAGAGATATAGGGTCTAAACATATTTGGTGTCTACCCATCTTCTATCTCTTTTTTGGATGCATGCGTAGTTTGGTATTAGTATATCGAGAGGTAGCTTTTACTTGTTTCGTGTTATCCGATCAGATATCAAAACCATCACATGTATTGATTAAAGGCTGCGACTCTAAGTGAAGTAGATAATGAAGTTAGGATTCCATGTTTATTTTCATATAAGTAATTTGATTTTAGATCTCATTAGCTAGTTAATTCTTAAATTGCATATTAGTTAAATTTAGTTAATTAAAATCTCAATTAATTAATTGTCTTAGCAGTGAATTAAGATCATACATTGTTGAATAGGTGCATTTACTAAAAAGAACCATAACCTGATCCCTGTGGGAATGAATTTGGAATTAACCTTATATATTACTTGTGACCACGTACGCTTGCGTGATTTAGTGATTTTGTGTAAACAAGTTTTTGGCGTCGCTGCCGGGGATCATCGGTGTTTAATTTAGTTTATGTGCTTGTCATCAGTGGTCGTTATCGTTCACTGACTCAGATTTCTTATTTAGTTTGTTTGTTTCGTGGTGTTTTCAGGTACTTGAACGTGTATGCAAACACGTTTGCAAACTCGTAAACTGGAAGAAGAAAAACTTGCAGCAGTAAAAGAGATGGCAGACTTACCAGCAGCAGTCAAGGCTTTGAAGGACTATTCGCAGCCAAAGATCAATGACATACAATCTGGTATTGTCAGGCCAGCTATTGCAGTGAACAACTTTGAGATCAAGCCGAGCATAATTCAGATGGTGCAGAATTCGGTTCAGTTTGGGGGTGCTTCGACAGAGGATCCTAACATGCACATCCGGAACTTTATCGAGATCTGCGACACTTTCAAATTTAATGGTGTGTCGGAGGATGCTATCAAGTTGAGGCTTTTCCCATTCTCTTTAAGGGATAAGGCTAAGGGCTGGTTACACTCTCTACCAGCTGGTTCCATTACTACATGGGATGACCTTGCTCAGAAGTTTCTTACTAAATTCTTCCCTATGGCGAAAACTGCAGCAATACGGAACCAGCTAACTCAATTTCAACAGCAATCTGGCGAGTCTTTGTGTGAGGCTTGGGAACGTTACAAGGAGATGCTTCGTAGGTGTCCACATCATGGCATGCCTGATTGGATGGTTATCAACGGTTTTTACAATGGGTTGGGAGCATAGTCTAGACCTTTGCTAGATGCAGCATCAGGTGGAGCTCTGTGGGCTAAGAGCTATGAAGAGGCTTATGATCTTATAGAGACGATGGCTGCTAATGAATATCAAAATCCAACCCAGAGGCTTTCTCAAGGCAAGGTAGCAGGTGTTCTTGATGTTAATGTAGTCTCAGCTCTAGCAGCTCAGCTAGAGGCAATGAATAGGAAAATAGATTCTTTGGCAAATCATGGGATGCAGTAGGTTGCTAGTATTTGTGAGCTATGTGCGGGCGCACATGAGACGAATCAGTGTGCTATCTCTTCTGAATCAGCACAGTTCGTGAGTAATTTTCAGAGACCTACTGCACCAGTTCCAGCCACTTATCATCCTAATAATCGGAATCATCCAAATTTCAGCTGGAGCAACAATCAAGGTGCTCAACAACCTTATCAGCAGCAGTTTCAGGGTCATCAAGCAAAGCCATTCAATCAAGGCTATCAACAGCCATATGCTCCAAGGCCACCATATCAACCTCCGGGATTTCAGCAGCAACAGCCCCAGGCTCATGCGGGGCAATCATCTAATGAAAAATCAGAAGGGGCTGATTTGTGGATGATGGTGAAGAACCTGCAAGCTTCTCAAAAGGTCTTGGAAAACCAGATAGGACAGATTGTTAGTGCTTTACAAAGTAGGCCACAAAAAACTCTTCCTAGTGATACGGAGGTAAATCCAGGCAGAAGGGAAAGCAAAGAACAGGTCAATGCAGTTTCTTTGAGATCTGGAAAAGTCGCGAGGGATCCTAAATCAGAGCTAAGGAAGATGAAGATGTTCAGAATCAGCAGGTTGAAAAATTTGCAGTGCCAGAAATTGAGAATTCTGATTTAGTGGATGATCAGCTTGATGGTGAGAAGAGCAAGAAACTTGTTGAAAAGTCTACTCCGGAGCAATCTTCAAAGAATAATCAAATCTGTCCTCCTCCTCCATTTCCTCGACGAGTGCAGAAAAGTCAAGAAAAACAGTTTCAGAAGTTTATGGATGTCTTCAAGAAATTGTCCATTAACATTCCTTTTGTTGAAGCATTGGAGCAGATGCCGAGGTATGCAAAGTTCATTAAGGATATTTTGTCACAAAAGAGAAGGTTGGAAGAATTTGAAACAGTAGCATTAACGGAGGAGTGTAGTGCCGTTCTGCAGCAGAAGTTGCCACCCAAACTTAAAGATCCGGGAAGTTTCACCATCCCTTGCACTATTGGCAACCTTTCTTTTAGTAAGTGCTTGTGTGACTTGGGAGCTAGCATCAATCTCATGCCTTTATCTGTGTTCAAGCAACTTGGTCTGCCGGAGCCAAAGCCAACCAATATCTTTTTGCAGTTGGCTGATCGATCTATCACATATCCAAGGGGCATAGTGGAGGACGTTTTGGTGAAAGTTGATAAGCTTATCTTCCCAGCTGATTTTGTTATCTTGGACTTTGAAGAAGACAAGAAGATTCACATAATCTTGGGAAGGCCTTTTCTAGCTACAGGCCATACTTTGATTGATGTGCAAAAAGGAGAGCTTACAATGAGGGTGCAAGATCAGAATGTCACCTTTAATGTTTTCAAAGCCATGAAATTTCCGACAGAGGATGAAGAATGTTGCAGTGTGGAAATAGTTGATACAGGTCAGAGAAAGAAGTTTGATCAGTTGTTGAGCAAAGAGTCGGACACACACGTACTAAAGCATCACATCAGTGATTTCATTGACAGTTCTTCAGTTCGAGATCTTTCGAATGTAAAGCTTGGGGAACTTCCACCACATTTGAGGTATGTCCTTTTGAATAATGAGCTAGTGATTTTTGAAGAGGGGCATGATAACGTGTTGCGAAGGTGGAAAGCTGATGATTAGGAAGAAGAAAGTTTTGTTCAGCCGTTCGAGTCGGAGAAGCACCTTAGAGGTGTGAAGAAGAAAAAGAAGAAGATTAAGCTGTTGGATAGTAAAATCAGGTTGAAGTGTGACGAGAGAGATTTGTGGAAAGCAAGCAAACAAGAGGTCAACGTTCGTATGAATGGTCTATCTGTTGAGGACGGTTCAGTTATTCTTTTGAAACCGCCATGAGTTGAGGAAGTAACGTCAAGCTATTGACGTTAAAGAAGCGCTTCGTGGGAGGCAACCCACGCCTTCGTAAAAAAAAAAAGAGTGTGTGTAAAAAATGAGTGTTGAAAAAAAAAAAATTTGAGTGTTGTGAAAAAAAAAAGTGTTGTAAAAAAAAAAAAAATCGCGCGACATGGCGCCGACTCTAGGATGCAGCGCCCACAATTCTCTGTCCAAGATGTCTTCAACAACTATCCAGGTACATATTTTTGTTTTTTTTTGTGTTGTCTTTTGTGTTGTGTATATAAAAAATAAAACAAAAAATTAATTTCAATATGCCTCCACGCGCCAACGCCATATCCTGGCAAGTTCACAGTCCAGGTACTATTTTTTTTTTTTTTAGTTTTGTTCGTGCATGTGTGTACAGCTTATAAAAAAAAAATTTGTTGAACAGAAAATTACCCGCGACATAGCGCTGAGTACACGACCCCTCCTGCACAAATTTCTGCCCAGCCTTTATTCTTGTCCGTGTTTGCACGTATATTATATATATATAAAAAAAATTCCTACTCCTTTTCTAATTATTTTCTCCACCTAGAATCCTAATTCTAGTCCTATATTAATTCCAAATCATTCCCAATTCATCTCCTATTTCATATTTTTTTCCCAAATCTACACAATTAAACCTCTATATATACACACCAATCCTACCCCATTCCAATTATTTGTTTTTTTTCTACAATCAATTTCAAGGCTTCAAGATTTAAGTTTGGGGGATTTTTAATTGCAAGTTTCACCTCTCCGGTTCGTATTTGGGGTATAATTTTTCCTTTTATTTTGATATTACGAATTGTGTTCTTGCATTATTAGGGTTGTGTGTTCTTGATTATTTGGGGGTATTTGTGAATTCGAATTTTTTGTGGATTTTGGTGAATTTTGTGAGTTGGGTATTGATTCTTATGGCTCCTAAGCATGGGAGAGGTGGTGCTAGTGTTGTGAAATTTTTGTCTTAGACGGTGGAGGTTGAATTTAATCGGTTGTTGTTGAGGCCAATTGCTAAAGAAAGGGAATTTTTGCTGAACAAACATGTTGAGTTGCGATATGGAAGGATATGTAAGGCGCTTTGTAGGTATGTTTTCTACTTTCCCTCGTATTTACTTCCATTCAATGCGGACATTGAATATTTTAAGTTTGGGGGTGGTTTGAGGGTTTAGTATTTGTTGTTGTATTATTTGTTCATGTAGGATTTCATGTTTTGCATATTATTAGTAGTAATTCATGCATGTATGTTCGTATTAATTATGTTTGTTTCATATAGGACATTCTGTTTTTATTTTTCGTATACCATGTGAGTTCGTATTAGTTGCATTTGCATAGCATGCATATTTCATGATCCCTTAAGACGAGCTAATTCTGATTGGTAGGTAGCTGTCTAGTTGTGTGTGGTAATGATGAATAGAGGGTTGACTTATAGTTTATATGAAATTGACTTATGTGTTTCAGAAACAAAACTAATTACACAGTGTCATCGTTTGCTTTTGGGCTAGGTTGAGGTTATGCTTGTTTGGATGTTTTGAGATTTAATCACTTGTTTATATTTAGAATTTTCGTTATTCCCTTGATAGTGTAGGAGCACTTAAGTCTAAGTTTGGGGGAAAACAGGGATTTCATGCTAAATTGTAAATAATTGTCAATAATGGCTAGGTGTCAAATGGTTAGTAGCCGGCTCATATTTATATGAGTAGTCTAGGGTTGGAATTGAGAATTCTCATTCCAGATTGCATAAAAAAAACAGAAAAAAATAGAAAAAAAAAAAAGAAAAGAAAAAAAGAGTCAAAAGTGTCAATTGTTTATATGCAAAATTAACTAGGGTGAGCTCTTTAATACTCGAGCTATTAAGTTCGCGGGGACTTTGTGCCTAGTGACCTAAGGTTTTTATAGTCTGGGATCCACTAACCTAACGCTCGCTACATGGGTATTATTGTATATGCCTTTCGGGGTCTCATCCATTGCACGGTTAAATAAGCATGCTTGTATATATGTGTCGTAGTAGTTAGTAATAAAGAATGAATTTCTGCCTACGTTGGATAAGGATGGAGGTGTTCCTAGGTTATGAAGTGTCTACAGTCTATTCTATTTATAAACCTGTGATTGTCTTGGCGAAGAGCATGTATGATTTTTGACCTAGTTTTGGGAGTATTTCTGATGAGCATTGCACACACGCACGTTTCTGTTCATGTATTGTTAGTATACGGGAATTTGGTCGAGCTCTATTTGGATTTAGTTGCATTCTCTAAGATATTTGCTTGCTAGTTGGTTTTGGTTAGTTTGAAGGGGATCGTTGCATTTTTCATTCTAGTTGCATTCATGTATTGCATTGCATTAGGTTAAATGGATTTTGTGGGTACATTCGCTATAGGCCCTCACGAGACCTTACTCGTCCACCGGGGCTGCCTAGGGGTTTAAAGGGCTTGTTGCATATGCCAAATGCAACCGTGATCACCTACGGAAGTGGTACTAGTTAGTTAGTTAGTTGTAATTGTTTATGCTTGAGGACAAGCATCTGTTTAAGTTTGGGGGTGTGATAAGTGGATTTTATATCCACTTGGAGCGTTCCATATCGGCTTAAATTGATTGTTTTGGACTCAAGTTTGTGGTGGTTTTGATGTGTTTTGCTTAGTTGTGTAGAATTACGAGAATGTTGACTAAGGTGGACGCTTCTATAATTTTTGGGGAATTAATTGATTAAAATTCGAATTTCTGAGAAGGGTTACGCAGTCGACACTGTTGTGGCCATATCTTGAGTTCTAGAAGTCCGTTTGAGGCCCGTAAGCCGTCCACGTGAAGATAACGAGATTCTATATCATTCTAAGGTAGTCCAGAGGTCCAATTACATTGGGAACGTTCCAGAAAATCTGAAGAAAAGTCAGCCACGAATTTTCCTTAAAAACAGAATCAATTTAGGAAACGTATCTTGCAGAAACTCTATTATAATTCTGTTTTTTGTATTTTCTTGTCGGAGAAGACTTTTAGAGCCTATTTAAACACATCATACCATTTTAATAGATATAGACATATTATTAGTGATTATTATTGTATCATAGCTTAGATCTGCAAGGGAGAAAAGGAGAGAAAGATTCAACGCTCATGACAAGCAACGGATCTAGATCTACTTCATCTTTTGTGTTATTCTGGATTCTAGATTTGTTTTCTTAACTCTTTGTTTATTAATATAATTACTTCTTTTATTCATATTTTGTTTTATATCATGTTTTCATCTAATCCCATGGCGATGAACGGTTCAATTATGAGCTAATCGTTGTCGTGGGATTCTAACGGAGTTATCTATGTAGCTTAGTAGTTTGTATGCTTTAAAGATTTATGTGTGGTGAATTCTTGATATCCTCGTATGGTTGTGTTTCATGTATTTAGATGCGTCGCGAACATCTAATTTGTTAATCTCTTGCTAAACGAGAGTGGATCTTGAGATTTAGAACTTGCTATGCTAGCATAGGATAGGTTGATGTTTTAACATCATGATTTGTGGCGTAAATAGAGATATTATGCTGCCCTATGTGATCTAAGTGGATAACTTGTGCTTAAACCTTTATGTTTTCAAATTCTATAGAGATATAGGGTCTAAACATATTTGGTGTCTGCCCATCTTCTATCTCTTTTTTGGATGCATGCGTAGTTTGGTATTAGTATATCGGGAGGTAGCTTTTACTTGTTTCGTGTTATCCGATCAGATATCAAAACCATCACATGTATTGATTAAAGGCTGCGACTCTAAGTGAAGTAGATAATGAAGTTAGGATTCCATGTTTATTTTCATATAAGTAATTTGATTTTAGATCTCATTAGCTAGTTAATTCTTAAATTGCATATTAGTTAAATTTAGTTAATTAAAATCTCAATTAATTAATTGTCTTAGCAGTGAATTAAGATCATACATTGTTGAATAGGTGCATTTACTGAAAAGAACCATAACCTGATCCCTGTGGGAACGAATTTGGACTTAACCTTATGTATTACTTGTGACCACGTACGCTTGCGTGATTTAGTGATTTAGTGTAAATAGGTTTCAAATTGGGCACCATCAGATTGTATTAATTTGCCATTCCTATTTATGTGTAAAATAAAATTAATATTTAATAAACCATATTCTAATAAAAATGAATAAAAAATTTAACATACAAACTCCCAAAATGAATATACACATTTTAAGTTGTCACTAAAAATAGATTGAGGGCAATCACCATAAACTCTAACAGTATATCTTACTGTAAGAATAAGATATATAGGATATGTTTGGTTGACTGATGATGTTTATTTTTCTATAGTAACTCAATTCAATAATAAAAGAACATAAAATTTGAAAAAATGATATTGAACGAACACATAGAAAATTATATTAGATGAAAGTTTTCTTTATCATATCAACGTTCATTTAATGGATCTTGCATAGTAAAGATCTTTTCTTATATCATTGAAACTTTTGAGAGATAATAAACATGCAATCTCTTTTTGAGAGATAATCTAATGATTCATAATGTTCATGAAAAATAAATGTTTATGAATTTTTAATACGTATTCGAAAAATTGATCGCGATTCCTACAATTATTTTGAATGAATTATATAATAAAAATTATAGAAACCCACAATAAAACTTAAAATATGGGTAAAAAAAACTTATGAACTTTGTAGAAAGATTCTCAAAAATGAGAAAAATCAAATGAAAAACAAAATTAAGAAAAAGCAATAAAGAGGGGCTTAGAACGTTTCAGTGGGGGATGTGAATGTTATGATAATTATTCGATAATATTAATATTAATGCAATTGGTATAAATTGACGAATAGGTAATTTTGTAATTAAATTAATTACATGTAATTAAATTAATCTTTTTTGTTAATCATGATTAAAATAATATATTTATATTAATTAATTAATATATTTGTAAATCTTATATGTTTTAAATGCACATTTCAATAAAAATCTTGAAAATCATGTATGTTCTGCAAATAAAACATTGCAGAACGTATTGTTTTTCAAAACATCTTCTGCTTGCATATCATATATGATTTTTAAGATTTTGAATGAAATAATAATATTCATTGAACATTCTTTACAAGGATATATGTTTTGCAATGTTTTGAGTGCATGATGTATATGGTGTCTTCACTCAAATGTAAATGTTGATCTCTATAGAACTTAACTCTTAGAAGGTAATGTATTTAATTAGAAAAGAAACATAGATGTTTGGAAGATATGGCATAATTGATTTTTTTAGGTGTTTATAAAAGATAATAACAACTAAAAGTAAATATAAAAAAGGCAATCAATTAATTACAATTAATTATCCCGTACTGAAAATCAAATGGACAAAATTTCGGCTTTAATATACTAGTATAGATAGTATAGACATATAAATTACCAGAATTGAAAGATATTTTTATTAATGAACTTTTTTTTTGATAAACAGAAAAATTTCATAAATATAATGCATAGTTCTTACATAACATTGAGCTACCTCAGACAACCACAAATAGCACCACTTACGAAAATTAACTTAAATAATATACTAAACCTAGACTTAATAACTTCAAAACACTACTGAGCAACTAAACAAAACAAAAGAACTGCTCAAACAAATTCTGGCAATCACTGGCTTCTCCAAGAAAACCTCTAACCACCTTTATTTATTTCCAGCTGGACATACATAGCCATCTCCATAAACACCTGCTCATGTTCATTATCTCCTCATTAGGGTTCTGCATTTCTTGCTGGTGTTTGACACAAGAGCTTAATAGCCTCTGGACACAAGAGCCCATCCTTGTTAAATGCATACTGCGACAAACACTTTTTCTTTTCTTTTTGAAGCTTGCGGAATAATAACTTCTAGCTAATCCATCTCCGCTGGATTACTCGCATTGACATTGACAGTAACATTAACATCGACTCTTGAAACCACTAAATGAGGCCCAAACCAATGGATGAAGAAAAGGACTTAAAGAAGTAATTTAAGTACGTAGGAGCTTAAGCCCAATAACTCGAAAAATTATACTCCCTTCGTCCCGCCGGTTTGTTAACATTTCAAAATAGGGTGTCTGACACGCATTTTAAGGTGGATTTTAAGGATAGTTCCATAATTTATTTTTGAAATTTTCTTTTTTAGTATAAAAATAGAACAATCCTATTTTTATACAAAAAAAGAAAATTTTAAAAGTAAGTTATGTAACTATCCTTAAAATTCACCTTAAAATACGTGCCAGAAAGTAACAAAAAAAGTGTTAAGAATTGGGTGGGACGGAGGGAGTATCTATTAAGGCCAGATTTTGCCAATGAATCCGCATTCTCATTAAGCTCCCTTGGACCGTAGTGCAAAGTGAATAATGAACCCACCAATAGTTTGTTCGGTTTCAACCCAATATGATGTTATGGGCTTGGGTGATCCAAGATATATATGGGTAAGGTAATAATTGTATGTGTAGACAATTATTATATATGGTATGTCTTGATCACTAAGTTGGGTAATTAGGTGACAAGAATTGGAAGGCTTGTATAACAAGTATGGTAAGACTTGTAGAACAAGTATGGTAAGTCTTGGTGGCTAAGTTTTGGATGGATATATATACACAGTCATATTGTATTTGTTTGATGTGTGAAAGCTTAAGAGATGTAGTCTTAAGTATTGTTTGTGAGATGCTTGAGCATTGTTGGCTCAAGTATCAGGGTTTGGGACACCGTTAAGGTGTTATTGTTTTGATGTATTATTGATAACTGTTTAGATTAATAATACGATTTTGGACATGGGTGTTTCCACGTCAAATATTGTTTTGTGTTCTTGTTTTGCTTTTACTTATTGATGACAGAAGTATAAGTAATACTTGAATAGTGTTTGACCGTGCTTTGGTGGATCTTGTCAACTAATTAATTGATTGTATGTGTGCTCCGTATTGTGGTTTGTGAATCTTGATTTGTGTAAGTCCCCTAACCTAACAAGTGGTATCAAGAGCCAAGGTTCGGGTTCGTGATTTATGAGGTTGAGGGAAAGTTCGAGGCTCAATTGGTATGGCAGAGCATGATGAAGGATTTGCTGACAAGGAGATTGCTGCTAAAGCGGGTAGAGACAAAGTTACGTGCGGTTTGACGGTTGGCTTGCACCGTGGATCAATCCTATGTTCGGACTCGAGATGGAAGAAGATGGAAGAGGTCATCGTAATTGTTTCAATGGCTTGATCAACCAGTTGAACTATTTGGGTGATACTAGTGATTTTCTTCAGGAGACCGAAGGATTGTGAAAGAAAGGATCGGGTGTCTCAACATGTGGAAAAGAACTTGTGGTGGTTAATGCACGTGATTTTGTAGATGGATACTGTTAAGATCAAGAACGGTGGTTTGGAGGGTCACTATACGGGTTTTACCGACACTCAAAGATTGGAAGAGCAAGATGAGGAGGTTCTTGTTTATGGGGAGGCATTGGCGAATGGACGTCAATGGCTTGATGATTACTGTTCAATCCGATATGAGTATTGGGTTGAAGGGGAGGATTGTTGGATATCAACCCAATATGATGTTATGGGCTTGGGTGATCCAAGATATATATGGGTAAGGTAATAATTGTATGTGTAGACAATTATTATATATGGTATGTCTTGATCACTAAGTTGGGTATTTAGGTGCCAAGAATTGGAAGGCTTGTATAACAAGTATGGTAAGACTTGTAGAATAAGTATGGTAAGTCTTGGTGGCTAAGTTTTGGATGGCTATATATACACAGTCGTATTGTATTTGTTTGATGTGTGAAAGCTTAAGAGATGTAGTCTTAAGTATTGTTTGTGAGATGCTTGAGCATTGTTGGCTCAAGTATCAGGGTTTGGGACAGCTTTAAGGTTTTATTGTTTTGATGTATTATTTATAACTGTTTTGATTAATAATACAAGTTGGAACGTGGGTGTTTCCACGTCAAATATTGTTTTGTGTTCTTATTTTGCTTTTACTTATTGATGATAGAACTATAAGTAATACTTGAATAGTGTTTGACCGCGCTTTGGTGGATCTTGTCAACTAATCAATTGATTGTGTGTGTGCTCTATATTGTGTCAAATTATACCTAACCGCAAGCGCACGGTGTCTATTGCTAGTACAGATGGCAAGCGGGTCGAATCCACAAGGAGACAGGTTCTACTAATTCCTTTTCAGTTATCGTTGATTGTTTCAAGGGTCAGACGAATATTGGAGAATATTAATTAACTAATTAAACAAGATTAACACTAATTAAACAGATGATAAACAAATTATTTAAAACCTAGGGCAATCAGGTCCACCATGCTTACACAATTGGCTCTTAAGCTAAAGCAATCAATGTGATCCTATAACTAGAGTATGTTAATCTCTTTCAAGCATTAACACTCTCGAAACATTCAACACAATTAACCACTTTTAGTAATTCAATCAATCAGGTAATTAGAGTCAAGTTAATCTCTTCCAAGCATTAACGCTCTCAGAAATTCAATGATGCTTCCGCACTCAAATTCAATTCTGCTAATCGTATGTGTGCCTCTAGTAAGTAAATCTCTCGATCCATACCCATATTTGCATATAATTAATCCATGATATCGACCGATTACATAAATTAATGATTAAAACATATCAATCAGAATTAACCATAACCAATCAAACCACTATGAAAATCATGCCAATATTAGTGCAAACATGGCTTCCCTTTAAGCCCTAGAAATAACTACTCGATAATAATTAAATAAGTAAAACAATGATTAAAACATATCAATCAAAATTAACCATAACCAATCAAACCACCATGAAAATCATGCCAATATTAGTGCAAACATGGCTTCCCTTTAAGCCCTAGAAATAACTACTCGCTAATAATTAAATAAGTAAAACAACTAGTAAAACAATAAAACATAATTAAACTAATAAGAACAAAGAAAAGATTAAGAGAACAAAACCTTCAAACTTCAATGTTGTCACCCAAAAGAAGAGTCATGGTGTTTCTCTACATCTCCAACTAATAATAATACTAATCTATTCTAAACTATATTATCTGATCTAATATTACATCCTTAATAATGTGTCCCAAGATGTGTTTATATAGGCACTCCAGGTCTTGCCCCGCAAGAAAATACCAAATCAGAATTATAATCGAAGTACGTTTCCTAAACTGATTCTGTTTTAAAGGAAAATTCGTAGCTGTCTTTTCTTCATTAATTCTGGAACGTTCCAACTGTAATTGGACCTCTATACCACTTTATACTGATAGAAAATCTCGTTATCTTCGCGTGGACAGTAAGATCGTCCAAAACGGACTTCTGGAACTCAAGATATGGCCTAAACAGTGCAGCAGCCCATCTAGTCCAATAATTCCGAAATTTCATCTATTTTATCTCCAAAATAGCTCTTTTTGCTCCAAATCCTTCCAAGTCATGAATTCTTTATTTCCTACAATAAAACAATCAAATCTATTAAATAAAAATCCAAATCAATGCAAAACACAATAAATATGAGAATAAAATCATCTAAAATATATATAAAAATATACTCTATCAAACATCCCCACACTAAGCATTTGCACGTCCTCGGGCAAATAAGTGAAATAAAAACTAAGTCCTAACAAACATCACTTTCGTAGATGACACGATTGCATTGAGCATATGCAACAAGCCGTTAAACCCCTAGGCAGCCCTAGTAGGACGAGTGTTGTCTCGTGAGGGTTTATAGTGAATATACCCACAAAATTCATCTAACCATGCAAAAGATCAATGCTAACACAACACCACACACACCCGTCCTCTCATGCCACTTCGACTTAAGAATCAAAATGAACATACGATGTCTTGGTGTCGAAAGTGCAAGTATCCACATAGTCTACTCAAAGAAGATGCATAAGATCATAGAAATTCATGTCAAATGTAAGAATAGGTTGGTAAACATGCTAAGCACACAAGAGCACATCTTTGAGACACAACCTGGGATATCCTATGCAAAAGCAGTAACTCACCGTTCACTCACAAAAATATTCACTCAAAACAAAGGGTAAGTGTTTCACTCAACTCCAACAATATCATAAACATGCTTCGTCCTTGTTATCAATCTAACCTTTAACGCAACATACATCATCAATGACAATCAAAAGGTCTTTGTTAAGGTTGTAACGGGGCTAAGGACAAGGTATGTCAAGTAAAGCTAAAACAGGTTAATATGCCAAAAGCTAGTACCCAACAATACAATTCATTCCATTCCCTTTCTATTAAAACCACAAATACTTCCCCACACTTGGATTTTTCAATATCCCTTACATAAATAACTTGACTAGTCGAATGAAGAAGGATCATACAAACATAAAAATGCTCTCAAATTTATTTATTTATTTTTTCTATTTTTTTTCTTTTTTTCTGTTTTTTTTTTAGAGCTAAGGAATAAGCACAATGATCCATAGATATTATTATGAATTTCGACTAACAAACAACAACCAAAATCAATATTCCCCAATGGTATGATCATCAATAAAACCCCCCTTTTATGCACACCTTATCACTCCCTTACGAACAATACTAGCCTTTGACAATTAGGTTCAAACTTAATGTAAGGCTAATACAATAAAAAGGATAATGGCAAGTTACTTGGTGTGTCACCGAAAGAATAAGATTAGGCTCAAACGGTTAACTAATGGATCATGTATAAATGGTTTGGATATATAGGAAATATGAGGTTATACCTAATTGCCTTTATCATGTTATCATCAATTAATGTCATTCATTTCAAGAAAGATCTCAAGCACGTGCTAGCAATGCAAACGATAAGTGGACACTCAAGCAAACGAAAAATCATGCAAAAGATATGAATATAGGCTCAAAACTCACTTGGTGTGACAAAACATAATCAATCCCAAGTAACAAAACTCTCTAACGCACCTACTTGTACTCAAAGCATATAGACCAAATTACCTTGCACATATTCATGTCATTCTAATCACTTACCACATTCAATTAAGTCTACTAGCTTCAACTTGCTAGTGTACGTGTGTGCACAAGAACAAAGCACGTCACTTCTCATACAAAAGCATCCATAAACACAAGATTCCTACGCATGCATGGGTGTATCAAGCAAAATACAACAACTAATCAAATTGCATGGCTAGAATTATTTTTGGTATTTTTCAATTTTTTTAATTTTTTTGAATTTTATAATATATAATTGTTTTTTGGATTTTTTTATCATTGAGAACTCATCCCCACACTTAAGCGAGTCAATGTCCTCAATGACTCATTAACTAAACAAAGAAATCTACAATATATAAAATAGAAGGAAAGAAAAACTCCCCTTTGCAGAAGCATGATCCATGGGTTGCCTCCCAAGAAGTGCTTTTTTTTAGAGTCATTAGCTTGACCTCCTCAAAAATACTCCGATGGAAACGGAATATCCAATTTCTCGATCATAAACTCATCACCACAAAAAGTATCGAGAGTGTTAGTGGTTGTCTTTATCCTGCAGAAAGTCTCCAAACAAGCATCAGTAAAATAAAATATGTCATTAATAAGCAATAGAGAGAGTGCTTGTGCAGTTTTGGAAAACTTTGTGATAAAACAGCGATAAAATTCGACACCATGAAAATATTGAACTCCCTGGACATAAGGTGGAGGTTCTGGTGGTGGCTTTTCTTCACTCCTCACTTTCACTGGAGCCATTCGGACATCTTGGCTTATCACATCATTGGCTAATAAGACACTTCCATCTTCTCCCTCTTCTCGAGCTTGAAACGTAGGAGCCACTTTGTATGGATCCTCAACCAGAATTTGAGAAATATCATCTTGGACAATATTTGTTATCACATCAACCTTGAAATAAGTGTTCTTGAGCAAAGAAGCCTTGTAAGTAGAGGGTAGATCGAGAGCAAATTTATCAATACATGGTAGCTTAGGCACAGATTGCGGAAGAGAAAGAACAACCATCTCTGTATTGCTTTCCTTTGTAGCCTCATCATCAGTCACATTGTTCTCGGTAGCAGCAACATCATTGATCTCATCATCGGTGGCATGCTCCTTCTCTTTATCAATGGCCTTATCATCAAAATACATGGAGAAACTATCATATTCCTGATCGCTTGTGAGATTGATAGCAGTCAGGTCCTCTTCGGATCGGATATATGATGATGGTAAATAGTCGAGATGCCCTATAGTAGAAGAGTTAGCCAACTGTGCAATTTGAGATTCAATCGCCAAACTTTGAGTTTCTAATTCTTTAGAACGCTTTAGCAGTTTATTCAAGATATCCCACATCTCATTTGTCTCATCAGCTTGCACATCTACGTTGGATTGAGAAACATGTAGATCTTCTTGTAGAGGAGGATATTGATATTCTTGATGTGGCGGCTGCTCATATGACTGATAATATTGTTGCTCAAACTGTTGTTGATTATGATATGAGAAATTTTTAGCACCATTGTCCTGGTAGTAGAAATCTGGTTGATTCACGCATTCTTGATCAAAAGTGTTTGAATACTGATTGTACCCATATCCTTCTTCAAAAGAATTCATTTGTCCCCACTGAGCACTCTGAGAATTATAGACATTGTAAGAGCATTCAAAACCAAAGTGACCCTGCACACCGCAAATTTGACAGAAGTTGTAAGTTTTAGGGGCCACTTGTGACATCTCATTTATACTCATTGGGCGTGCAGTGGGCTCTTTAGTCTTCGACATGCCAATCTCTCGAGTATGTGCCTCTACTAGGGAAGATAAGAGTGCAAAAGTATCAACTTCACCCATTGCAAACCTGTAGACACTCAACAAAGCCAAGAAAACGCAGTAAACTCTGCCTCAATTAGAACAAAGGTTCCAACGAGACAATGGAAACAATCTAAACAACCAAATTAAAATCAACAGAAACTAGCTGTCTCCCCGGCAGCGGCGCCAAAAACTTGATGTGTCAAATTATACCTAACCGCAAGCGCACGGTGTCTATTGCTAGTACAGATGGCAAGCGAGTCGAATCCACAAGGAGACAGGTTCTACTAATTCCTTTTCAGTTATCGTTGATTGTTTCAAGGGTCAGACGAATATTGGAGAATATTAATTAACTAATTAAACAAGATTAACACTAATTAAACAGATGATAAACAAATTATTTAAAACCTAGGGTAATCAGGTCCACCATGCTTACACAATTGGCTCTTAAGCTAAAGCAATCAATGTGATCCTATAACTAGAGTATGTTAATCTCTTTCAAGCATTAACACTCTCGAAACATTCAACACAATTAACCACTTTTAGTAATTCAATCAATCAGGTAATTAGAGTCAAGTTAATCTCTTCCAAGCATTAACGCTCTCAGAAATTCAATGATGCTTCCGCACTCAAATTCAATTCTGCTAATCGTATGTGTGCCTCTAGTAAGTAAATCTCTCGATCCATACCCCTATTTGCATATAATTAATCCATGATATCGGTCGATTACATAAATTAATGATTAAAACATATCAATCAGAATTAACCATAACCAATCAAACCACTATGAAAATCATGCCAATATTATTGCAAACATGGCTTCCCTTTAAGCCCTAGAAATAACTACTCGATAATAATTAAATAAGTAAAACAATGATTAAAACATATCAATCAGAATTAACCATAACCAATCAAACCACTATGAAAATCATGCCAATATTAGTGCAAACATGGCTTCCCTTTAAGCCCTAGAAATAACTACTCGCTAATAATTAAATAAGTAAAACAACTAGTAAAACAAGAAAACATAATTAAACTAATAAGAACAAAGAAAAGATTAAGAGAACAAAACCTTCAAACTTCAATGTTGTCACCCAAAAGAAGAGTCATGGTGTTTCTCTACATCTCCAACTAATAATAATACTAATCTATTCTAAACTATATTATCTGATCTAATATTACATCCTTAATAATGTGTCCCAAGATGTGTTTATATAGGCACTCCAAGTCTTGCCCCGCAAGAAAATACCAAATCAGAATTATAATCGAAGTACGTTTCATAAACTGATTCTGTTTTAAAGGAAAATTCGTAGCTGTCTTTTCTTCATTAATTCTGGAACGTTCCAACTGTAATTGGACCTCTAGACCACTTTATAATGATAGAAAATCTCGTTATCTTCGCGTGGACAGTAAGATCGTCCAAAACGGACTTCTGGAACTCAAGATATGGCCTAAACAGTGCAGCAGCCCATCTAGTCCAATAATTCCGAAATTTCATCTATTTTATCTCCAAAATAGCTCTTTTTGCTCCAAATCCTTCCAAGTCATGAATTCTTTATTTCCTACAATAAAACAATCAAATCTATTAAATAAAAATCCAAATCAATGCAAAACACAATAAATATGAGAATAAAATCATCTAAAATATATATAAAAATATATTCTATCAGTATTTTATAAATAATTGGATATTATTAATTAGAGTTTAATTTTTTATGACAGGAAATAAAGAATTCCCAAAGTTGGAAGGAATTGAGCTTATTTGGACTTAAATTACAAGAAAATTCGGATTTATTGGGTTGCATGTTCATACATCACTGTTTGGGCCATAACTTGAGTTTCAGACATCAAAATTGGGCGATCTTGCAGCCCATGTGAAGCTAACAAAATTATCTACAACTCAGAAGTGGTCTAATATCAATATTTCAACTGGAGCAGCCCAGAAATAGGTCTGGAAGATAGACTACGAATTTTATGTTCAGAATCCAATTTGTTTTGGGAAATTACTTGTATTTTCTTGGAAAGCATTAAAGACTCTTTTATATTCGGTATAAATAGATTGTAGAGACACATCAAATCATAACATATTGTATTATAGAATAGAATTAGATATCCATACTTTGGAGAGAGAAGAGAGAGATGCACCTTGAGGCGAGATTGGAAGAAGGAGTGAAGGGATTCATACTGATTTTGAGAAGCTTTTAAAGTTGAATTCTTCGTACTTCAATTCTTAAACTCATGGTTTGAGTTTTTAATACATATTTGTTTTATCTTATTATGAGTAGCTATCCCTTTATCCAAGAGGGTTGGGTAGTAATTAGAAGAATCGCATTGTGATTTCTCTTGGTTTGTTAATCTGTCATTGAGCGCTTTATATAATTAGAAGAATCGCAAACTTTTAATTGAATCTTTAGGAATTATAAAGAATCGGGAGAGGATTTGTAATTCTAGTACATGATATGATAGACACAATTTAAGTATTAGATCGGGGATTGATATGCGAATTGTGAAACTGGTAATTCTTGGTTCTTAATAGTCTATAGTCATAATTTGACTGACTATGGGAGTGGCTATTAAGGGATGATTGTAGGCACGATAATTTACCTTGGGAGAGGATTTTGTAAACATTAGAAGGATTGTTATTAACAAAACAAGAGGCACAAATTATACATTAATGATAGCCAATTGAAGAACCCTAATTCTTGGATTATTTTCTCGCATACTTATTATATAGTTTTTATTTGTTTATTAGATTAATTAGTATATAATCACGCACCTACATATTCTTCCACACTTCTAGATTATAAGAGATAATATACTCAGAATTGGTAGTTGATATCAGTCTTTCCCATTAGTAATGAAAAAGGGGGTGGAGGGGATCCGTATATGTAATATACTTCAACATTCGTAAACAGAAGTATATTAAATTATATTAAATTAAAATTAAAAAAATATTAAAAATAATGATTATAAAAACATAATTGTAATATTAAATAAATTTATAACATAATAAAAGAAATACAACATCAATAAATTTTATTTATAACATAATAAAATTTTATTATAATTTTATATCTTCCAATTAATAATATTTTTTTCTAATTTAAACTCGTTAACTTTTAATTTAAAACATGATCCTGCAATAATTAATATATACCCAAAAATATCACATCATATCTTTTAATCACTATCAAAACATAACAGAAATCTGTATATTACGAATAATGACCGTTATATTTTTAGTAAACAGTAAGAACCGTTAAATCTAATGATTAGATATATTATGTGATTAAATTAATTTACTAAAATTTCAAGGTTCGAATTCTATCAACGACATATTTATTTGAAAATTTTATAATATAAGTTTTAAACCATGCATATCATTAATTAAATTTATATTAAATAATTTAAATTAAAATTAAAATAAAATATTGTAAATAATTATTATATAAAAATATATTTGTAACATAAAATAAAATTTATTATATATCAAAAGAAATTCGTGCATCGCACGAATTATAAACTAGTAGAACTTCATTCCTTAATAATCATATGGACCATGTTGTAGTCGCTATAACTAATTTCCAATATCTTTTATTAATGAACTTACCATAAATAGTATAAATAAAATTAATGACATTCAAAATTCATATACAAGCTTTCTATAATTCAAAACATGTTAAAAAAGAAGGAATGCTAAACTTCTATGTACAAATTTAAATATGGATATAAAAAATCATAAAAATGTATAATTTGCGTCAAAGTAAAGTTATAAAATTTTATCCGAACAATAAATACCAAAACAAAGGGTTATATATGCAATTTATAATATACAATACAAAGTGCGCTTCCGAGCTTTAAAAATTAAATTTCTGGTTTACATAAACCGTTAGGGTTTCACTAAGTGCGATATTGATCTTATTTGTTCTTAAGAATTCAAATTCAATTCGGAATCAAATTGAGTTTAGCTTGGAACTGGATCTGAAATCAAGCCAAAGCAACAAACATGGATAAACCTATAATATGTTATCAGCTAAGATCGAAAAGTAGAACCAGCAACCATGCGGAATCAGCTGCTGCAGAAGCATCAGACCCATGTTTTTATCCTAAAAGAAGCAGCGAATGGATCATTGGAGGGCGATTCGGAGAAAGATCAGAAGTTGCAACAGATTCTGTCACTGCCAGAAGATATACTCTACACTGAAATACTCTCTCGACTACCTACAGTAATCATACTACGATTTCGCCTTGTTTGTAAGGCTTGGAATTATTTCTTCTCCACCTCTGAATTCATAAATTCTCACATTACTCGTCAAATACACCGCAAACAGAAAGATGATCCAGATTTTATTATAACTAAGTGTTTTGCTATGGACGAGGGAATAAGCATTTGTTGGAAACGTGTATGGGCTGTTACACCAAATATATAATATATATATATAAGAAATTATAATTTCTTTTCTCTTGAACTTACAAGTTCTCTTTTTGTGGTGTGTCTTACCAGCGTGTTCCAATGTCCTATTTATAGGCTAGAACAAATACAAGTTACATCATTGCATACATAATTATAGCCTACCATATAAGACTTTTATGTTAACCTAACTTATTTGACTAAGCCTTCTTATTTGAATTCAAAGATTCATCTTCTAGGAGGGTTGAATTCTAACATTCCCCCTCAAACCCGACTTTGCATTCCAAGCTTCATCTTCATGTTGTGAAATAACTCCGGCTTCAACGGCTTCGTGAAAATATCGGCTATATTTTCTTCGGTCTTGCAGTGCATCAGCTCCACGATTTTATCATTCACCTGCTCTCGTATGAAATGATATTTAATGTTAATGTGCTTGTTCGACTATGAGAAACTGGATTCTTTGCAAGTGAGATAGCAGATTTATTATCCACATAGATAGTAACCGGATCTTCCTTGGCAAGTTTTAACTCGCTCAGTATGTAGCCTAGCCACATAGCTTGACATGCGCATGCTGCTGCCGCCATATACTCCGCCTCACATGTTGAGAGAGCAACTGTCTGTTGCTTCTTTGATGACCATGAAAATATCGCTGAACCGATATGAAAAGCATATCCTGAAGTGCTTTTCCCGTCATCCAAGTCACCACCATAATCACTGTCTGAGTAGCAACTAATTTTGAATCTTGAGAATGCGTGTAAAATAGACCATGATCAAGTGTACCTTTAATGTACCTCAAAATTCTTTTAGCTGCCATGAAGTGATCTTGCTTCGGCTTCTCCATGTACCTACTAACCAGTCCAACTGCATACATAATATCCGGGCGAGTGAAAGTTAGGTACCTCAGACTTCCAACCAAACTTTTGAACAATGTCGGATTTACCGACTCTCTCGTTGAATCATTTCTAAGCTTTATGCTCGTTTCTGCGGGCGTGCTCACCGGCTTGCATTCTTCCATTCTGAACTTGCTTAAAATCTGCTCGGCATATTTTTTCTGAGACATAAAAATCCCATCTTTGCTTTGCTTCACCTCGACTCCAAGAAAGTATGACATTTGACCAATATCTGTCATCTCAAATTCGTTAGTCATGACTTTCTTAAAATCATCAAACATACCAGGGTTGTTTCCGGTAAAGATCATGTCATCCACGTATAAGCACATGATCATAATATCTCCCCCTGAATTTGTTTTGGTGTAGAGTGCATGCTCGTATGGACTCTTCACAAAACCATTCTTCTGAAAGTATTCATCAACCCTTGTGTTCCATGCTCTCGGGGCTTGCTTCAACCCGTATAGTGCTTTCTTTAGTCTGTAGACTTTATTTTCTTGGCCTTTCTGAACATATCCAGGTGGTTGCTCGATGTAGACTTCTTCTTCAAGATAACCATTTAGGAATGCGGACTTCACATCCATCTGGTAGATCTTCCACTAGTTCTGAGCTGCAATTGCTGTAATAAGTCTTTATCAACTCTTGCAACTGGAGCAAATACCTCATCATAGTCAATCCCGTATCTTTGCTTGTAGCCTTTAGCCACTAGCCTTGCCTTGTATTTTTCCACTTCTCCATCTTGATTGGTCTTTGTCTTGTAGACCCATTTGACACCAATTGGTTTGTGTCCTTCTGGAAGACTTGTAAGCTCCCAAGTATCATTCTTCTTGATTGCACCAATTTCTTCATCCATGGCTTTGTTCCATTTGCTTTCTTTAGAAGCTTCCTCAAATGTCACTGGATCACATTCAGTCATCAAACAAAATAAAGAATAATCAAAGGATGACTGTACCAGACTTGTTGCTTCATACATACTATCCAGACTCCGCATTTTTCTTGGTGCTCCCCCTGAACTACTGCTACTGCTGCTTCCTGAACTCGATGGTGTTGAAGCAGGAGTTTGTTGATTCGGACTTTGTGGAGGAGTTGGATCATCATCTCCGCCATCTTCTATGTTGGAGTCATCACCATCATCATCATCATCATTAAAGAATAAGCCTGCAACTTTTCTTTCTTCCTCGCTCCATCTCCAGTAATCAGATTCATCGAACTCAACATCTCGAGAAATGATTAATTTCTTCGTCAGGGGATTATAGAGTCTGTACGCCTTGCTTCTTTTGTCATATCCGGTAAAGATACACTTCTCGCATTTGTCATCAAACTTCTTTCTTTTCTGATCGGGAACATGGGCATATGAAATACACCCAAATATTCTGAGATGCCCAACTGATGGTTTACTACCACTCCATGCTTCATTTGGAGTTTTGTTTCTGACACTTTTAGTTGGACAACGATTCAACAAATAAACTGCACGTAGAACGGCTTCAGCCCAGAAAGTTCTCGGCATATGTTTTGCTTTCACCATGCTTCTTGCCATGTCTAGAATGGTGCGATTCTTCCTCTCTGCAACACCATTTTGTTGTGGAGTGTATGCCGTTGTCAATTGATGATTGATTCCATGTGCCCTGCAAAAACTTCTGAACAAGTTTGAAGTGTACTCGCCTCCTCTGTCTGATCGGAGTACCTTCAAATAATGACCACTCTATTTTTATGCCAAAGCTTTGAATTCCTTGAATTTATCAAGAGCCTCCGCCTTTTCTTTAATGATATACACCCAACTTTTCCTACTAAAATCATCAATAAAAGTTAGGTAATACCTATTTCCGCCAAGTGATGGAATATCAAATGGACCAGCAATATCAGTGTGAACAATTTCCAATGGCCTTCTAGCTCGCCATGATTTTCCAACTGGAAAGTTTTGTCGATGTTGCTTTCCTTTAACACAAGCTTCACACAACTGATTTGGTTCGTTGATTGCTGGTAAACCGTCCACCATCTTTGTCCTTGACAATAACTTTAGACCAGAAAATCCAAGATGACCAAATCTTAAGTGCCATAACCATGAGTCATTTTTAATGACTGACTTCAAGCACTTCTGCACACTCGTCTGCATATCCAGAGTGAATAGACGAATCTTGGACATCTCTACATTTGCAATCAATTCTCGAACCTTATTTTTGATGATAAGAGAATTATCCTGCATCTGTATGTTATATCCTTTCTCCACAAGTTGGCCAAGACTGATGATATTACTTTTCAAAGCTGGTATATAATAAACATCATTTATATACTTCTTATCACCTTTCTTTGTCATAATCGTAACAGTACCCTTTCCTTTGACTGGAATCTTTGATGAGTCACCAAAAGTAACTTCTCCACTGATGGTGTTGTCTATCTCTGTAAATAATTCCTTATGGCCACACATGTGATTGCTGGCTCCCGAATCAAGATACCATGTATTCGTCTTGCCTTTGTCATCTCCTTTGTAAGTGAGGAACATAGCGGAACCCACATCTTTGTCTTCTTTTGCTGTGGCAAAGTGACTTCTTTCTTCCACTTTTGGAGATCTACACTCGTAACTGAAGTGACCAAATTTATTACAATTATAACATTGAAATTGAGACTTATCACCTCGTTGTTGGAATCCACCTCTTCCACGACCTCTAAAATTTTGACCACGGCCAGATGGTTGATAAACTTGAGAATTCTGGTCTCTATTGAACGATTGTCTTCCACGTCCTCGTCCACCTTGGTAGCTGCCCCTAAAGCCTCTTCCATGTACAGAACTGCTAGTGCCAGAATTTTCACCGATAGACATGCTGCTTTGTAAAGCTTTCTCCAAATGGCTCGTATCATCATACTGGTTCATCCTCTGCTCATGCGCTTGAAGTGAACCAACTAGCTCATCGGTAGAAATTGTGGACAAATCTTTCGACTCCTCGATGGCAGTAACAACAAAATCAAATTTTCTTGTTAGCGAGCGGAGGAGCTTTTCCATGATCCGAACATCATCGTGACTTTCGCCATTTCTTTTCATCTCGTTTGTCACCGTTTTCAAACGCGTAACATATTCACCGATATTCTCTGAAGTCTTCATTTTGATATTTTCAAATTCGCCACGAAGAACTTGGAGTCGCACCTTTTTAACTTTCTCGACACCTTGGCATGATTTTTGCAAAATCTCCCACGCCTCTTTCGATGTTTTTGCCTCCGAGATTTTTTAAAAGGTTGATTCATCAACTCCTTGAAAAATTAAATACAAAGCCTTCTTGTCTTTTTTTCGAGATTCTTTTAGCGCCGTCTTCTCGGCATTAGGAATTGCTGCTTCAGCGGTAGCATCTTCGGGCTCGCTATAGCCGCTTTCAACGATATCCCAATTATCGTACGAATCGAGTAACACCTTCATTTGGATACTCCAATTTCCATAATTTGTAGCCGTCAACTTTGGAATATTTTGTTGCACCATATTTGCCCTGTTCAAAAAAAAAAAAATTTTTTGAACAGTATAACACCTTCATATGAACAGTGCCGTATGAACAGTACGAACCGAGTAACACCATCATATGAACAGTGCCGTATGAACAATTCCGTACGAACCGTACGAACCGAGTAACACCTTCATATGAACAGTGCCGTATGAACAGTACGAACCGAGTAACACCTTCATATGAACAGTGTCGTATGAACATTACCGTATGTATGAACAATTCCGTATGAACAGTACTTCGTATGAACAGTACCGTATGTATGAACAGTACTTCGTCTTCTCCGGTGTGCGCAGTACTTCGTCTTCTCCGGCGTGCACAGTACTTCGTCTTCTACGGCGTGAACAATGCCTCTGGAACAGTAACTTGCCGGAAAATTTCCAGAATTTTCAGAATTTAACAACCAAGCTTTGATACCACTTGTTGGAAACGTGTATGGGCTGTTACACCAAATATATAATATATATATATATAAGAAATTACAATTTCTTTTCTCTTGAACTTACAAGTTCTCTTTTTGTGGTGTGTCTTACAAGCTTGTTCCAATGTCCTATTTATAGGCTAGAACAAATACAAGTTACATCATTGCATACATAATTATAGCCTACGATATAAGACTTTTATGTTAACCTAACTTATTTAACTAAGCCTTCTTATTTGAATTCAAAGATTCATCTTCTAGGAGGGTTGAATTCTAACAGCATTCTCTCACACACCAATGAATTTCCTGTCCGTTCTGTGCCTTGCGTTTGTGACACCATACTTGGTTCCATTAATGGTTTAATTTTAATGTGTTCCACTCGGGGAAAAAGATTTTTTTTGTGGAATCCAGCTATGGGTCAGGTAAAGTTCTTTCGTATGCCCCCACCTTGCTATCATCCTACCAAGGATCAGTGTAAACACTTTGTTGGAGGATTTTGTTGGGATTGTGTGCCAAATGACTACAAGGCCTTGATGTTCTGCTATGAATCGAAAACCTCTCCCCTTAGCCAACTTTGAATTTACTCATTTAATTCTGGTACTTGGACTCGATTGTGTATCCGTCATCATCCCATGTTGACCGGACCTATAGGTATTCCTAATTTGATGGTGCATCCCTCTACCATTGTCAAGGGAACCCCTTTTGGAGTTGCTCAAACTACAGGACTTCGCCTGGAAAGAGGCGCAAGAGTAAATTCTTTTGTACGTTCAAGTTTGTGCCCGAAATCAATAAGTTCAGGTTCTTGCCTGATTTTGATTCTGGTTTTAATTTTGATGGAGACAATTTCGTGGTCAATATCAACGATCGTCTTGCTGGTATGACCTATGAAAAAATGGGCCGTAAAGAGACTTTGGTAGAAATCTATTCTTTGGACAATGATGATAGTGGTGTTTGGAGTAAGATGTACACTATCGAAACCGTCTCTCTGGCTTCCAGATGTAGGCCGTCACATTGTTATAAGAATGGTGGTGAATTATTGATCCATAAGCATAGAGGCCCGTTTTCTTTATATGATCCCAGAACAAAAGAAAGTAAGGAATTTGATGAGTGCATCAGTACTGCTAATGCCATTAGAATTAGAATGTATTACAGTTATACGCCAAGTTTGATCTGTGTTGCAGGAATGAAGCCCATGAAAAACTTGTCTACAAAGAATGGATCCAATGCATATCACTTTGTAAAAAGCAACCTCCCAATGTAAACTACTCAGCCCCTTGTTAGGAAATTTGCCCAAATATTAATTACATTATTTTATCCAAGCATTACTATCAAAATCAATTTCTTTGACACATTAGTATTCTAATTAGTTGTTAATTTGCTTCTTGACAGCTTAGCTGCTGATTAGTCAAGTCGGCAATAAGGATCTGGCAAAGTGGAAGTGTGGATGCTGAAGTCTGAAATGTAGCCCTGGCAAGGTGGAGGAGGACAAGTGGTATCTTAATTATAAGTTAAAGCACTCTATATTCATTAAAAGTTTGATGGATTAAGTTATATTAATATATTTGTTTCAAAAAAAAAAAGTTATATTAATATTTTATATTTATCATATGTAAGTGAGTTTAATTTCAAATTACTCAAAATTGAGTGCTGAGTATATTTATTTAAAACGGTTGTCGCGATTATTATTAGGATCACCTGCTTGTTTCCTCTTAGCTAGTTTGTTTAATTGTTACCTGTACTATTTCTAGTAGTTAGTTTGTCGGAACCTGTGATCACTTGCTTATATACTACCTAATCCTTGCGGTTACATGGATTAATTTGTGATGGTACCGAATATTCATTACAAGAAAACATGATCTTTTTTTCTTCGATTCTTTTTCATGAAAATTTATTTCAACTGATATTTATAATTAAAATTCAATCGCAATTTATTAACGTGAAACACTACAAGAAAAAAGTTTTAAATCGACCGTCAAAAATGGTCATTTATAAAAGAAATCGGTCGGTTTAACAAATAAAACCGACCAAAAAGGCTGATCGATTTAAGGCCGGTCGGTTATGTCAATTGGTTGGGTTTAACACAAATAACCGACCAAAGTAGCGGTCGGTTATGTGTATTACAAATTCTATAATGTGGGGTCAGTTCTGGACATGTGGCACCACGTGTCACCACATGGCGACAGGTGTCAACATACGTCAGCAACACATAACTGATCGATAGCGGTCGGTTATGACTTAAAAAAAGAAAAAAATACATTTTGACTTACAAACACATAAAAATGCCCCAATTACATAATTCACATACAATTCAACTAAATCGATTAATAAATCACATACAATTCACATAAAAATGCCCCAATTAATTAGAATGGTCACTTCACTTACAAATACATACAAATGCCCCAATTACACGCTAATTAAATCGATTAAAACCCCCAATTTGTAATTTCAAACATTAAACACATACAAATGTTCTACATACACTCAATTAATATGATACAAATAAATGTTCTACATACACTCAACTAATTCATAAATCAATCGATTCAAGAGTTGGCTTCACACGAAAACTTATCATATACTCAACTAATGTATAAATTAATTACAACACTTTCATTGCATAAACAAATTATATATGATAGACTAACAGTAACAAATTAATAAACAAACAATGAATCAAATTTTAAGATAAACAAACAATGGACACAAAGAGAGAGGGAAGAGGGAGGGAGAGACAGAGAGAGAGAGAGAGAGAGAGAGAGAGAGAGAGTTACCTTAGCAATGAAATGAATCGAGTGAGAATCGAGAGGGAGAGAGTTTTTGTTAATTTTTCTTGTTTTGTGTTTAAAACAAAATTTGTTGTTATGTTATTTGTATTCATTCTGGCAAAAGTTAACCGGCCACCATAATGGTCGGTTTTGTTGTGACCAGGGACGGAATTAGGGGGGACATGGGGTGGCCATGCTCCCCCCAAAACCTTCCCCAGGAGCTTATTTTTCTTTATATTTATGTATCAAAATTGATAAGATAGTGTGTTTTAGTCCTCCCATAATCTAAAAAATCATCATGATCCCCCCAAATATATTTATAAATCTCATATATTCTTGAATTTCATACACATAAATCCATAATATTGTTTTTGAAAATCTAGAATGTGACATGTATTTTCGTTTTTAAAAAAACTATTCTAAGTTTTGCCCTTCCAAAAAAAATCCTGGTTCTGTCCCTCGTTGTGGCCACGTCAGCCATAAAACCGACTAATTGTCAAATGTCGGTTTTATATATGCCACGTCATCAAAAGCGATGTCGTTTTTGTTTATGATACAGGTAAATCCGACCAATTGACAAGCGATCGGGTTTAAAGTTGCAAAATGTATCCGGTCGATTTTATACGATCGATTTTAAACTGATTACTTGTAGCGAAAGTAGTAGTTTCTATTGAATTGAACGGTATTTGACATCGGTCGATCAAACAAAATTTAATGGAAATAAGCTATCAATTGATTTAGATTCCGTAGAATAAATTAATTCCACTAATATCATTTGTATCTACACATAATCGAACAAAAATTGGTGACAGTTAAATATCACTTATCAGTGTATTTTACTTTCTGTGAAATAATTAATTTCCACAAACATTGGTGGCATTCATTTCATCTGCGTTGTCATCATTCATGAGAGATTATTATCAGTGAAATGTTTATTGAGCCTAGATAGTAACCACATATATCTTTTCTCAATATTTTGGCCTCTGGATATATTATATGGGTCAAGTTCTACATAGAATGATGACAACATTATAAAATAATATTCCAGTTCATATACTTTTTAACAATGTTATAAAAATTGAATCCAGTTCGTCTACTTTTTAAAAATGTTATAAAAATGAAAATCGGAAGTTGGTGAAAACATTTTTAGTAATTAATCGGATAATCGGCAAATAGATTAATTGCATTAATCGGTACAATTTCAGTTAATAAATAGTAGAGTTGGGTTCACTGGAGAGCATGTTTTTTGTGGAGTCCTGGAGTCCATCTTTGTTCATACATTCATCAGCATTTTACATTGTATTTAACAATTTTTTACTGTCATCACCGAGATTAGTTAAGGTTTTTTCAACAATATCGTCGAAATCCATCACAAATATACATTATATTGCCCGCAACGATAAAATATTGAATTTGCAGAACAAATTTTATTTTACAGAACCAAGTTTTCAAGAACAATATTTTGAAAATTAATTCAAGAGATGTTTAGGCGTGTTTCGGAGCAGTTTATGGTCATGTTCAGGAGGAACGCGTTTTGCATTGGTAAAACATTGTTAAATACGGATGAATGTATGCAGAACAAAGATGGATTCAGGATTCCACAAAAAACATGGTCTCCACTGAATTTTGTTCATAAATAGTATATACTTTTATTAGAAACCATCACCCCGCCAAACAAATTGCAAAAAATGATACTACCAATTATCATTAGTTCAATATTAGTATTTAAGTTTCTAGATTTACAAAAAAATCACATAACATTAGTTCACAATTGATATGAACAAAGAAAATAATTTAATTTAAGAAAATAATTGGTATATTAGGGATTCAGTGAGGAATCTAGTCAATAAATTAGTAACTAATATCTATATACAATAGTCTTTGTATTTTTTTATTAACTCTTCGTTTTTAAATATTTTTAAAAGATAATTTTTCTTCAATTTTGATCTGTTAAATTTTGATTTTTGATCGTTTTGATCGATTAATTTCGCTTCACCTTACTCCGATTAATAAATAGATTAATATAGTTTCATGTTAAATTCAGAATTTGATTAATAAACGAAATCGAATCGTACGTACAGGTTAAGACTTATGACAAGAGAGGATGCAGCTCTTGTCAGAAAACCCTAGCAGGTAAGTGCTTAACTCTATGTTTGTTTTCCACATGGACCTGCTTAAACTCTATGTTTGTTTTCCGCATGGAGCCTAAGGGTCCGTTAAGGGTCCGTTTGGATTAGGGGTTGAGAAGGGTTGGAATGGGTCGGGTTCAAATTTAAAAAATTTGCTTTTGAAAAAAGTTTAAAAGTAAAGTGTTGTTTTGGTAATTAACGAAAGAATTAAAATTGTATTACATATTAAACCTAAAATCCAACACTTTATTTTTAAATTTCCTTAAAAACAAATTTTTAAATTTGAAACCGATCCGACCCAACACTTCTCAACCTTCAATCCAAACGGACCATAAGGTGCTGTTCTTTAAAATATTGGCATGTTTGTTAGGCGTTGTAGCTTTGTATCTCACTAGCATAATAACTCGTGCAAGGCACGAGTCATTATCTAGCAATGTGAGTAAACTTGTGTAGAAATGTAGTTAAAAGTATGCCAAATTACATTGAAAGCAAGTCTTGGCTAAGCTACATAATCTGCATGCTACAAATTGCCAGGTGCTACAACTACAAGTTACCAGATTGTGCTACAGCTAACAAAACAAATTAATCTAACGCCACAATGGATTTTTTTTAATAATATTAGGAAAAGGAAGCCAAAATATGTTCAATTACGTAAGTGCCTACATGATGTAAGAGCGCAATGCACCTCTTGTACCTCACAAAATAGAGTCTCCTCTATCATATTCAAAACCAAAATAAACTATAAAGATAAAGATAACACCTACAAGTAAAAGATAATAGTTTTGTTGAAAGCTTTGCATTTCTTTCGATTGGAGTACCTCACCATCAAACTCAATAGCGTTGATAATCTGGATTTCATACCAGGGGTGGTCCTTGCTATAGGCGAGGTAGTCTTGTGCCTAGGGTCCCCAAAATCAAGGGTCCCAATTTTTAGAGATAAGGTAGGTATTTTTATACATGTTATATTTAATATATGCATTTTTTTATTTTAAAAAAATTATGAAAGGATATCATAAAAATTTTAAAACTAGTATCTAATATTTGTTAAATTTATTTTATGTAGAGTATTTGTATTTTTGTTTTTATTGAAGTAACAATATAATTAAATTTTATGTTAGGAAGAACATAAATTTAATTATTTTATTAAATATTAAGTCAAAGTAAATGTATACTTCACTATACATAAAGATTGAAACGACGAGAACATATTAGAGGCTTCACAAAATCCCAAAGAAATCGTGTATCTGATTCAATAATAACTTAAAGATTAAATTGGGTATCGTTATTTGCTTTCAAATTCAAGGTTGAGTAAGAGGAGATTAGATTTCTAGGAGGGCAATAGATGTGTTAAGTTACATAAAAGAGATGGAAGGTAGCTATCCAAATGCTTGGATTGCTTATATCCGTTACAGTTGCTTATGCAAAATGGAGTTTTTCAAAATTAAAGCTGATTAAATCCTACCTTCGTTCAACCATGTCACGAGAAAGCTTAAGTGGTTTAGCTACGTTATCTACAGAAAACGATATGGTTCAGAAACTTGATTATGCAAACTTAATTGATACTTTTGCATCCAAAAATGCAAGGTGTGTTATATTTAAATAAAATAATGAGATTATTTTATGTACTATGTTGTGTGTCTTATTAGTAAATTTTAAGCATATATTTAGTATCTGGAAAAAAAGAATTAGGACCCCAAAATTTTGATTCGCCTAGAGCTCCTTGAATCTAAGGGCCGCCCCTGTTCATACCTGCAATAGTTCAAATAAAACCTTTTATCAATAAAACTTAGGTAACTCAAGCTTAATAAATGTTTATAAACATCTACAGAATAATCTAGCAACTACTATTACTTATTGCAAACTTCTATTCATTGCAATACCTGGAAATCTAGTAGTTAACAGAATCTAATACACTACATAGGCATCTAGATCTTCTTCGGCTAATCATGTTTTTTGTCATAATGCAACCTTATAGGTATGTAGTGACACTTGAATTAAATGGTAGCAATTTATCAAATTATTTTCCTTAAATAAATTTTACAAGATTGCTTTCAAGTAATTGAACAATACTTCATGTACAAATAATCACAAGATGCAATCAAATGAATATTAGTTATGGCTAATATATTCACAAACTAACTAATATATTCACAAACTAACTCCAGTCCCTACTGTTGTATTTGACTTTATTTGTCAAATTAAAGAAAGTAATAAATACATAAATGTATTTAGTAGTTACAAATATTACATTGATTGTGTGATTATTATATTTGTAAGTTACAAATATTTTCATTATGACAGTGATAAATTGTAATGAATAGGGCAGTTACTTTGGAGGGGTGGAGATTATGTTATTGTTTGCCCATATATAATGATTGAGATCAAAGGAATAAGGATATAAAATAGATACTTGCTTGCTCTCAACATAACTGAAATCCTCTCCATTTTCTCTCTTCATTTTCACTCTTAGATACAAAATTACATACATCATACAACAATGGTATCAGAGCTTTTAGGTGTTATCACGTTTCTGGAAATTGCCTGAGGCTGCCAACTCTCTTCACGCTCAGTCTCTTACATGCTAAGGAATTATATCCATTCATACATTTAGATAATTTGTCTTGTCTGTTTTCCTTTTAAATCCCATGTGCAGTTTTGGTTCTAATTTTTTTTAATTTTATGCACATCCAATTTGTTGAGTGTTAGCTACTTTGTGTTTAGTGTTTATTTTAATGTTTTATTATTATATGACCCTTGAATAACTTTATTTTTATTTTTTTTGTGCCTGGAGTGCTTAACTTTTCAGGGTTTCGGATCATTGCTTGTTATAGTCTAGTTTTAGCATATATGGATTAACACTGTTTTGATTTTTGGACTCTCATTTATTGGTTTTGTTTATAATTATAATTTTTTATAGGACTTGTTGATTTTTGGTGTAATGCTTAAGATCCTTGTGTGGTTTCTTTTTATTTTTGGTTCTTGTTCTATTCAATATTTTCTATGTGGGATATATTACTTATTTTTTTTTTTTGTCTTTTTAATAATGTATATTGTTTAGTTGTATATTTGATTTGCTATTGATATCAAGTGTCAATTTTTTTTGTTTTAGACTCCTACTTTTTGACTCTGTTATGTGGTCCGTGGGTGTTTTTTTTTTTTGACATCTTTATTTTTTTGGTTTCATAGGCTATTTCTCTAGTATTCTCATACTGTTAATCGATTGGCTAGTTTTGTGTATCATAATTCTTGTAATTATGTTAACTGTCTATAATTTATTGGTTGGTTGAGACAATTTTAAAATTGTTTTTGAATAGATTGCTATAATTTGAAAAAGAAAATTGTTAATATACTCAGAATATAATATAGAGTGCATCAAATGGCAAGTATGTGATATAAGTCTTTTATTATTAATTTTAGAAAAAATGTGTGTTTGGATAAAGGATAGATAATTTCGAAATAATGTCCAAATAAATTTTTCTGGGATTAGTCGCAAAATATGATTAATTTTTTTTTCAATTTTAATAGCACCATTTTGTTAAATGGAGCTTTTGGAAAAAAAAAGGGGAGGAAATATGGATTGTTTTTAAACAATCGTTGAAATAGTCGATATTATACAAGAATTTGTTTATGATGTTCAGAATAAAGCACGAGAATAAAATAATTTTTTTGTGACGCTCGGAAAAGAGAGCTGGAGAATAATAAAATATGTGACACATATGAATATTTTTTTAAGAAATGTTATATACTTGTGGTCGCATTTTGAATATTCTATGAATTTGGGAAATCGGTTGGGTTAACATTTTTCGAAGTGTTGATCGGAAGAAAATTAATGTTAAGTTTTATTAGTAAATTGGGGTGAGAAATACTACTACAAAGGTTGAAGATACACGACTTAAAAAACGTGTTGAATTATATTCGATTGAGTATAACAGATCGAATATAAATATTGGGAATGAACCATCAGATATGGTTGAAAACAAGATATCAAGAATTTTGTCAGGAAAGACAAATGACTATTACGTAATTTCGTATTTAGTAGAGAATTTTTTTTTTAACATTGATGAAAGAGATATTTTTTTTATTCCACACAATTACAATTTTTGTTAAAAGATGAGATCGCAAGAATCTGAGTCATGGATGAAATCCACGAAAGATGAAATTGTGTTCATAGAATAGAAATAAATGTGTGAGTTGTGTGATCAACTCGAAGATAGAAAATTCATTGGTTGTAAATGAATTTTGGAAAACAAAATAAGGTTGTTGGTATGTTCACAAATTTGAGGGTTGTGCAATTGCAAAAGATTTTGCGTAAATTGTTTTATCGGGAATCAATTAGACAATTGTGCCTGTATTTTTTAAAAGTGGGAGTTTGTTTACAATATTATCGGTATGTTAATGATATATTATTATTAAAAAAAAGTATTCAACAAACTAAGTTGGAACTTAGTAAGAAGTTGAAATTATAAATGTGGGTGAAATTTGAGAAGTTCAAAGAATTCAAATTAAAGAAAAATAATTTGAAGATTGAATATGAGCCAAAAAAAAGGTATTTGAGTAAAATGTTTAATTGTTTTAGGATGCAGAATTGGAGTCCGGCGCCAATCCTATTGGTAATGGGAAAATAATTAATTCAAAAAAGGAACCACTAAATGTATTATGTGCAAGTAGTCAGAAGTTCGATATATTTTACGTTGTGTAATCGATTGACTTGACTTGACATTTTTAGTTAGTTTTGTAAGTGGATTGTGAAGCAATTTTGCTTGAGCCTAGTGAGAGGCTGTAAGGGGATCATGATCATGTACTTGAAGAGTACGTTGTGTAACAAATTGGTGAATCAAGTAGACGTGCTTGGAGTTATTGTTTATTGCGATATAAGTATCGAATGTGATATTGGTAATAAGAATTCAACTTCAGAATATTTATTTAATTTTGGTGGAGTTGAAGTTGAAAAAAATAAGAAACAATTAAATGTGTTGGAAAGGGTAGAAGTGGCAACATAGATTGATTGAAAGTGATGGTTACTAGAAGTATTTGGCAAAGACATCAAATTGAAGATTTTGGTTTGATTGGATATCGTAATGTGTAATGGAAGTTGTGTATTTGAGATAGATTTAATAATTATAGATCCTACGAAAAATGGGAGTCTTAAAAAATATATATATTTGATAAATGCATCAAGTGGGAGATGTTGTATTTGACTTTATTTGTCAAATTAAAGAAAGTAATAAATACATAAATGTATTTAATAGTTACAAATATTACATTGATTGTGTGATTATTATCTTTGTAATTTACAAATATTTTCATTATGACAGTGATAAATTGTAATGAATAGGGCAGTTACTTTGGAGGGGTGGAGATTATGTTATTGTTTGCCCATATATAATGATTGAGATCAAAGGAATATGGATATAAAATAGATACTTGCTTGCTCTCAACATAATTGGAATCCTCTCCATTTTCTCTCTTCATTTTCACTCTTAAATACAAAATTACATACATCATATAACACCTATGACTGCTATCACGATAGAATAAAAAAGGACTCTTAGTGAAAGGGGTGAGAAGGTCATTTAACATAAATATAATGACTCACTCTGACTATGTTGCTGTAGTATGATATTTATTTATTTATATGAAGTTTTAGATAGTTAGATAAGCATGATGAAAAATTATTTTATATCATAAAAAGACAATCTAACATCACAGCTTGCATATTAATTGGAAAGCATGATATTGTTTTGAGCACATTCTATATAGAAGGCTTTATATCTTTATATCAGTGTTCCAAAACATACAACTAAAATTAAACTTGACATACGGGTATGTTAACAACAAAGGGTGAAATATATGGTTAATAAAGGCTTTGATTATTAATATGGAAAAAGGCAATTTAAGTACCTAAAAAATCAAATATTAATCTTATATTTGAACTCAAAAGTACCTATATAACAATTGAGACAAGAACCTCTAGATTTGAAGGCTGAACTACTGAAGCATCTTAATTCTTAAAAATTGTATTATAATACAGGAAAACCAAGATAAAAAGGAACAATCAGAATCTGTAATTTTGCCAGGTTTATTATCCAATAAGTAATCAGCAAACCCAATGGATTAAAAGATCTCAACTATACATAAGAGTGATAGCAATTTAATAATCAAACCAAAAGGCATTGATAGAATGAGTTGAAAAACTCAAAAGAACTAATTAATCAGACATTCTTTGTTCATTAAATATATGAGCAACTAATCAAGCGCACTGCAATAATGTTTCTATAAACTTCATAAATAGTTAAGCTTGAATAGGATCGAGACTAATGTTTCCATGTATATTTATATATAATTTTCTAATTATCTATTCCTTAATATAAGGCATAATGATGATATCGTGAGGATAGTTGATGATAAATTTTTTTATGTTATCGGACTATGAAGGCTAAAAGCTAAACTGATACTATATAATGGTGAAAGGCTTACCTTTTTATAGTGATATATAATAAGATGTATTTAAGTTCTACTATAACCAGTAGTGTTCTAAAAATCATTGAGTCCATCGAGTACTCATTTCTAGGGTATCAATCGATCCGAGTCGTACCGATTTCGATCGAAACCTGATTTTTACATAACTCAATCAATATTCGGTCAAGTACTCCAAAAAAATCCAATTTTAAATTATTTAATTTTTTATTATTACTTTAAGTGCAGTTGAAAAATGCATATATTTTATCATCATAACTTGTTTTAAGTTGTATTGATAAAAATTATCAAGTAAAAGGTATTAATATTTTAACATTACCGTTATTAGTACATTGTTAAAATATTACTCATTATAATTTTGGTATTTATATTAGATTATTATTAAATAACAAAAAATATATAACTTATAACACTAATACACTAAATTATGATATGTGAATTTAATACACTAAAATTTGAGTATATTCTGGGGCCGAGCACCTAATGAAGAAGTTGCAATAGATATTATTGTTTGCGACTGCATTCTTAAAGCAAATATTACATCATTATCCCTTAAGTTTACCTAAATAATCCAATTAATCGTGTCTATACAAAGATTATCATAATTTTGTATATTGTAATTTTTAAAATTTTATAATAATAATAATATAAATTGAATATACAAAGATTTAATATACAAAGCATCGTGTTTCCACGCCATGTCTCCTTCTAACTACTACCTAGCTAGTCTGAAATTGCCAACCTTTTAAACATCAACTGAGGTAAATGGTGAAGAGAAAATATTAAGAATAATCATCTTTTTAATTTTTCATATTAAAAAGAAATCTAGTGCACATTTTAGGAAAAATAAATGGTGTACAACTGGTTCGAATTTATGATTTTTATTGGCATTTTTAATAATATTATACAAAGATTATCATAATTTTGTAAATTGTAAATTTTATAATTTTATAATGATAATATAAAATTAAATATGTTGCGCACGATACAATACTGACATGTTTACATTATCCAAACCTCAGGAACGTATAATTCATTTCTAACACCTCACAATTTGTATTCAAGTGAATAATACCCTGATCATTAAATCTCCCCCTCAGACCGGACACATTACCAATTTAAAATGTTCAAATCCTAGTTGCGTATATGAATGAAGGCCAAT
Organism: Saposhnikovia divaricata; assembly: GCA_036435485.1. Classification (NCBI taxonomy): domain Eukaryota; kingdom Viridiplantae; phylum Streptophyta; class Magnoliopsida; order Apiales; family Apiaceae; genus Saposhnikovia; species Saposhnikovia divaricata. The sequence goes on along the minus strand of CM071599.1, from coordinate 131,700,905 downwards.
ATCTAGATTAGATTTATAGCTGCAGAAATATATTACAATTAGGGGAACAAAATTGAATAATGGAAGCTATATCAAATAACCATGCTAGAAAATAACCATTGTATGTATTTGAATAAGTAAATATACAAAGATTTATGATCATGTTGTGCATAAATTATTGACATTAACATGTTTAGATTATCTAAACCTTAGAAACTTATATTTCAAATCTAAAACCTCACAATTTGTATGCAAGTGAATAATACCCTAATCACTAAAGCTAGCTCTCAATATTAGCACATTACCCGGTACATTTTCACTTTAAAATGCTAAAATTATGGATGTGTAGACGAATGAATGCCAATATCTAAATTGGCCAAGTGCTACAAGAGCATAAGGCGTCCTCACACGCCTCAAAAATGGTCAACTATGCTCGATTAACGTACCAAGAGAAATTATATGTTCCAATTACTACATTAGTGATACTTTATTCTTTGAGTACGTAGACTCTACAACCCTATCTTGCATACTTTTACCACAACCATTCTGCACTAAATGTTTAACTATGTAAAAAGGTAACTTGAGTGAATCTATGAGTGGTCAAAGTGGATGTTGCAAGGGTCATTGCGGGCATCGGAACTTTTTTTTCAGAGGGGGGTCAGAACATGGTAGACAGTAACAACAAATAAATCTGGTAGAGATTGCTCTATAGCAAAAGTTGCACATCGCAACCTATGATTTAGCCTGCATTGAATATCTCCACATGGAAAAGTATAACGCAGGTGCACTCGCAGTGAGTTAGTGACATTGATATTTCTAATAAATATCACAAGTAACATTTTTTTAGATATCACAGGTTATCTAGAATATTTTTAGCAAGCAATCTGCTTTAATTTCTTCCTTCACGACTTGTACAGATACGTAATAAACGCATAGACACAATAACACTTGAAGATGTGTCAATTATATTTATATACAACTTTTTTATCTATAAAATTAGCAAAAACAATTTGTTCATCCATTATCAAAAGTCCTCTTCTCGGGATCAAATAAGAGGCATGTTAGTGACCTACCACGACAAAGCGCCCTCCTCCGAGGGCATGGACTGTCTCATTTTCTGTTCAGAATCTCCACAGTATATAATGTCTCTGTTAGACTCTCCGGTCAAAATAGATAAATTTTTTAATTATCAGTTATTCAGATAGTTAATGAACAACTTCAACAAAACATGGATATGATTTTTTTTAAAAAATTTTGCAAGTATGATAGATGCAATAGAAACTTACACGTCGAACAAGATCAACATAGAGATGATGCTTGATGTCACGTCAGAGATCCAAAGAAAGCCCTTTGAGAATACCTTCTTCGTCTACTCCATGGGTTGTAATCCATTTGTATATATAGATCATACCTACGAATACTATCCTTTAGTTCTGATGGCAACCGCCTGTGCATCCATTGTTCTGTATCAGTTCGTTTGATTCTCCACTCTTCTAGTCGTGCAGTGGTGGACTGGAGGTATGTCTGTCAATTAATAATATTATAAAATGAGAAACTGAGTGCCTTGTTAACCAAACATTAGCTGCAAATAGGAATAGAGACTTAAAGACTTAGGCATACTGCATGTATTAAGACTCACTTGCATATTGCCAATAATTAAGGCAAAGAGCACCATTCCTACATTTGAAATGATAATAGAAAAGTTTATTTCTCCAATATATGTGCTGATTGGGAGGTCCTGTCCTATTGAGCTGCAAAAGAATCAGATATCAGAATGTGAATTACACAATTTGAATCGCAATTGAAATTTTGTGGTAATTAATTAGAGTGGAAGGTGAACATCGAGTTGAAAAGATAACATTCTCCTGTGCACTAAGTAGCACAAAAAGTTCATTATGTTTACCAATTCATCAAGTTTTACTGTTAAGGGTGGAGTATTTATATAAGGTGTTATCAGGTCCAGACACTTGAACTTGTTACTTGTGGCAAAGCTAGTTTGTATAACAAAATGAAACTTTGTGATATATACCTTAAGTTTATCAATCCCCACCAGAGACAATAGAAGTACTTGCTGAAGAGGTCCGTGCCGGTGATTTCAAAAGTTAATGCGTCCACATATATACCAAATTGGAAGAACTGACTACCCGGAATACATAGACTGGATATGTTAGTCGATCTAAACCAATCTTTTCTACCAGCAGCATTGAGAGTAGAACAGTCAAAAAGTGATATTGGCAGTTTGGGTGAAGGTCACAAACTTTTTCCAACACTGTTATTGACTCTCGATTGCTAGAAGGTACCAACATGAACCGATAACCTTTAAAAAGTGAGAGAAAGAGAACTCTGAGTCAGAACTCTTCTTTAGGAAAAACATAAAAATTTAAAAACAAGTGCAACAAAGCTTTGAATGTCAATAACCTGGCACAAAAAAGAAAAAGGCAAAGATATACAGACTCAATACTATCATATTGTATGTGCTAGTGAATAGATTCTGATTAGTATCAACCCTTACATGGCTTGCTAACATAAAAAGCATTAAGTTGTAAACTGCTCCGGCCCATGCTGTTTCCATCACAACTCTTGTGGCCTTGACAATTTGAGATGACAGAGGTATCGTAAGACACAGCCGCAGGAGAAACTGAAAAATAATGATAAATCGTAGAATGATTTTTTCACTAATCCTCCTCGAGCCCCTTACGCGTGGAAGTGCTATCCAAATTAACAGCTGAAATATATAAATACAAAAAAAATAGATTTATTTAGCTTTCTAGTCTCAAAAGTATTACATATTCTTTTGTTACTTTATTAATAGCACCAGGGTTTTATATTCTAATAATTTCACGTCATTTTTGCTCGACATAACTGAGGAAGGGGTAGAGCAGCTAATAAGTCAAACCAAAACACCATTCGCAAATACCTTTGAGCAATCTTAGATGAGTCTATAATCAGTTCGCCTCTTCCAAATACATGAGAGGAAGGTGCAACATAAGGTGTATGAAACCGAACTATAATCTGAATAAGGTAGAACACGGACGGCTGATCGAATAACAGTAATCGCTTGCTCAAGAGGTGTACTTGTATCCATGCACATTTGTGACCTAACCTCTGGCAAGTAAAAGAACAGGGGATCCACAAATAGGGATACAAGACATGCAAAAAGAAAGTATCTGTTCCATCTACTTAAGTCATCTCCACGGGGATCTAGGATCATTTTAGTCACTATGTCATAATCCTCGGAGAAAACCCTTGAAAGTCTTTTCTCCTTCAAAATTTTTCCTTTTGAAAGTGCATCCTTCTTGTGCAACTTTTTCCCACATATAATAGAGAATATGTTGAGCAAACTGCCTGTTTTGGATGGATAATACATTGCAGTTTCAATATCATCATGAAACCTGTAAAGCACTACGAGTTTGTTAGAGATTAAAAAAACAGGATTCGAAAAAAAATTCGTGAGCAGGCTAAATATAACATGCTGATTATGACAAACTTTATTTGATGTTCGTGTTCCTTAGCAGTACAAGTAAAAAAAGGAAGTATACAAACCTCACAGACTTTGAGCGACCAAATTTCATTTTTCCCTGACAATGCAAATGCTGTGTTTTCAACCAGTTGATGCAACCTGGTAGGAAGCAAAATTAGTAGGTCAAAATTGAACGATATATACACAGAAGCTTATACAGCTTACACAATGAAAATTTTTCATACAGCCACTAATCCGAATAAATGGTAAAAAAAAAAAAAAACAAGTGACAATAGGCAGTATCTTGAATCGATGATCAGACTCAACTCTCAATGAAATTTTAACTGCGAATGATATGACTGGTAACATAAAAGATATCAAAAACTTATAGAAGGTGGTGAAATAAGCGTACAAGTATGCTCCAAGATTCACTTTGTGTATAGCAAGAAGTGGTTTATTTGCAGCAAATAAACTGATAAAAAAAGAAGCATAGAAAGTTATATATGCTTCAGCCCGCAGGTATTAGTACAAATATTGACGCGGTTGGAACATTGAATGCTTTATAGGTTACTACTGAAAGTTGTGAGTAATAGAATAACAGACAACTGTCATTGGCCTTTTGTTATACTCAAGTAATTAGAGTATCATAGTGGGATTGTGAATAAGTTCCCATCTTTAAGAATATTTCAACATGATTAAAATTTTGATTATTGTCAAAAGAATGCAATCATATTAGAAAAAGTAAAATACATGTAGTTGTGGCCATTTATTCTATTTTTAGACCCTTTTTGGACAGATTTTGGGATTAATTGAGAGAAGATTGATCCAGTAATTTGGTCTACTCTAGGATGAAATGAAATATATTAAACATATATATTAGTACTTCATTCCTGTCAAGTTCAAGTCCATCCAATTTATAAGTTATTCTGATGTAGAACGAAGAATAATAGTATTAATTTATATTTATTTTATGTTATTGTTTAGGAATAGATATAATTTTAACTGATTATATAGTTTAATTATATATATTAGTAGGAATATTACAGAATATGGTAAAGAATAAAGAAAAAGGGATTTGTTTCCTTTATTAGAAAGATTTTTACTTGTTGGCTAAGTTTAGGGTTTTACTCCTCTTATATAAGGCGATGTAATATCATTATTAAAAAGACTTTGATTGATTATTGAATTAAGAATTGTTTCTCTCTTGTTATGGGTTGTGATCCATGATAATTCTTCTCTTCTGCGGTTGAGAAAACCTAGGGGCAGCTGTTCTTCTTCGGTTGGATCACCTTAGGGTGTGGATTTTCTGCGGTTAATCCACACAATTATCTATCCTTTCTATTGTTTTAACCCCTGTCCTACATCAAGTGGTATCAAAGCCACCGTTCCTCCATTCAAACACCCGGTTCCTGCCATCGTCAGCCTCCAACAGCCACCGGAAACCACCACCAGCCTCTAGCAGCCAACATCAGCCACCACCAGAAGCCGCCAATAGCCATCAGCAGCCACCAGCCAGTGTATTCTACCTCCAGCAGCCTACCAACAGCCCCAAGCAGCCATTAAATCACCTAAACCTTTTATCAAACACCTTCCCTACAACTTAACCCAAAAAAAAAGGTCTCATTGTTCACGGTTACTTTTCATCAGTCAAACACTATTCACAACACTGTTCATCAGCAAAAAAAAAACTTCCATGGCCAGAATGATAGAGCATCTTGATGAGATGATAGTGACTGCCCCTAGTATTAAGGAGGATCTTAAGTATATTCTTGTTATGGTCGATGACTTGGTAGTAAAATGCGGTGGGAAAAAAGTGTCAAGGGAGCCTCTTCAACACCACGAGGATATTAAATTACATAGGAAACATGTGATGGTTGAAGAAATCAGATGTTAAAAGAAAGTCAGATTGTTCAACCGCCTACAATTCAATGTTTTACCATTGGAAAACAAAGGCAGAGGCGTCTATTCAGTGTTTTAACATTGAAAAAGAAGAAGTAGACAAAGTCGTTAAAAGTGAAGAAATTGTAAATCGCGAGAACATCATCAAGGTGGAATATGTTAATTTTATAGGCATTGACAAGATATTGGGAACACCTGCCACATCAAAAAATCTTATTATGCATGTATTGTTTCCAAAGATCTTGCTTATGGAGTTGGATTTTGATTTCTTCACGTGCTATGACAAGTCTTCTCTTTATTCGTTGATTCTTAACCTCTATAAAACTCGTGGACGAGTTTTTTTCAAAGGCGGAGAGAACGATGCAGAACGAAGAATAATAGTATTAATTTATATTTATTTTATGTTATTGTTTAGGAATAGATATAATTGTAACTGATTATATAGTTTAATTATATATATTAGTAGGAATATTATAGAATATGGTAGAGAATAAAGAAAAAGGATTTGTTTCCTTCATTAGAAAGATTTTTACTTGTTGGCTAAGTTTAGGGTTTTACTCCTCTTATATAAGGAGATGTAATATCATTATTAAAAAGACTTTGATTGATTATTGAATTGAGAATTGTTTCTCTCTTGTTATGGGTTGCGATCCATGATAATTCTTCTCTTCTGCGGTTGAGAAAACCTAGGGACAGCTATTCTTCTTCGGTTGGATCACCTTAGGGTGTGGATTTTCTGCGATTAATCCACACAATTATCTATCCTTTCTATTGTTTTTAACCCATGTCCTACATCATAGTCTCTTTCTAAAAGATTAAAGACAATATTAGCACTTAATTCCAACTTCCAATATCCAATATGCTCAAGTTATTTTAATTTCTCAACATGTATATCAAACAAATGAATATAGTTTTATCAGTTTCATGCCAGGAGTGGGTTATCATATAATTTTTGTCCGTAGCTATCCCCAAACAAATTGTTTTAAACTCCATTTAACTCCATATATATGCCAAAAGAATCACATATAATCAAAAAAAACAATATATGAAGACTCCACATCCCCAAAAACAATTTGTGGGTGTACATATACAATATACTATACAACCCCTTTTTATTATCTCGATATTGAAATCACGGAATGATATAAGCACAAACATATATATTTCAACCAATAAGTTTCTAATTCATCAAATAGAATGTGAATTCATCAATTACCTGACACACCCACATGATCAATACGAACATCCACACCCATCGAGCAACTCTCCATTCTCAAATCTCTTCAACCCTGGATATAAGATAAGCTATATGATGCAGATTGGGTTAAAACCGAAAATAACGTTTTTTTTTATTAAAAAAATGAAAATACCATTTTTCGGTAGAGGGTGCTAAAAATACCTATTTGGATACGCATTTGGGGTTGGGGTAATGCGGATTATGCATTTGGGATTGGGGTAACATGGGTTACGCAAGCTTCAGCTGGGTAATAAACGTATTAGAAATCTTTGGTTACGTAAATGGCAGCTGGGTAAAGCTGGATACGTATTTCCATCTTGCGTTTCCCGTGTCACGCATCCTCAGACTGCGCAATGATGTCATATGACGTCATTGTCATCTTTGCACAGACGAGAGCTCCCAACCGGCGTTTAATGAAGATTCCGCCAAGTTTTTTCAATCCATTCGTCCATATACGCAACTTTCCCAACACATACCACATACCATTACGATCATCGTTCCAAGCTCTACACATTTGTACCACTTTTATTACACTTCTATTTCATGATTGGAAACGCCCAAATCACCCCTAACTTTCCGATCGCCTCCTCCGGTGACCTTCACACGCCCCTGCGTGGCCAAATATCGATAAAACGGACGGGGTAGAAAGATAGAGCGAGGTGTGGTGATACTTTTCATGAGCTCAGATCAAACGGTGGTTGACAGATGGCTGAGAACGACCGTGGCGACGGAGGAGGCGATTTCTCGCCGAGAGAGACGATCGGCTATGTTCTGTAAGAATGACGTCACATGATGTCATTACGCATTCCAGTAATGCGTGACACCTGATACGCATAACAGACATGCGTACAATCTCCAATACGCAAATGGTATTTGGGTCGCAAAATGGGTATTTTTCGCACAGTCAGCCGAGCATTGGTATTCTTGTTCTTTTTTCTGGAAAAAGCGTTATTTTTAACAATTTTTCATGCAGATTGATCCACCACTTTTGATTTTTCCAATTCCAATTCCGAATTTTGAACTACACTTCGGGGTGTTTACTTTTGTTAGTGGTTTTATGATTCGAGTGTGTTGAGCATATAACCTAGCTAGTCACGTAGGAGGAAGGTAAAACTATCTTTTCATTCTCATGATTATTTTTCCTTTGTTCGCGTATTATATATAGAACTAGCATAATAATGGGTGGAGTTGGGTGTATTAACGTTATATAAAGAATACTAATTTAATTTTAATGGACATTTGTTTATTAATGATTTGTTTTGTTATAATATCCCTACTTCATTTGGTGTGGAATGTAATTTATTCAAATTTAGTTTAAAATTGTAAATAGTATAAAATAAAATATTTAAATACATTCGAGATTATAGAATACATTTCAAATGGTTTAGGAGTGCTGTTAATTTTAGTTACATTATTGTTAATCATGAGAACTACTTAGTAAATTAGTATAACATTAAGTGCTATCATGAAAAAGGTGATATAATATTGTTGTATGTAAGTTAGTTTTTTTTTTTTGCAGTACATAATTTTAGCATTATTTATTTGTTTATTAATGAATATGGTGCAGTGTCTCAGGTATAACAAATACAACGTGATTGATTATTAATGCGTGTGATTTGTATGTAACACGTTACTAACCCATGAATGATCATTTTATTGTCTGGGCCTTATAATTTATATTCTCTGAATGAATCTATACTATAATATTATAAGCAAAACAACCTCTATTTGGTTGGTTGGTAGTTTGGTCACTTATTTTGTCACTTATTTGGTACACTCAATATTAACCACTGGATTTTAAGATAGATTAATGAGAACCGTTGGATATAATAAAAAAATAATTTTGTTATACATTTATATTATATTATAAACTACTCCAATAAATACAGGGAAGTATTTGTTTTTCATTCATGTTCCACCGGCGTAATTTTACAAAAACACAACCAACGCTATCAAAAAGACTATAAATTAAATTTAACAACATATTAAATTTAACAGTTATTTATCTATTTTCAATATACAAGAAAAAACTATCAATTAGAATACTATCAAAAACGTATAATCATATTTTATTATCTTTTATAATTTATATTATTACTAATTAATTAGCAAATATTAAAATTATAAATAATCAAATAAAAATATTTAAAATGTACACTTTTTTTGTACATTCAATATCAACCGTTGGATTTTGAGATAGATTAGTGAAAACCGTTGGATCTAATACTAGAAGAATATTCTTTTTCTAATATTTAAAATATTCTCATGGTTTAAGTTCAAATTCCACCAACAACATATCTTTATTAAACATATATATTATTTTATAAACTATTTTTAAGAGTTTGAGGTTCTATTCCCGTCAATATCATATTAAAATCAAAAAAATTATTATTTTTTTAATAAAGTATTATTATACATTTATACAATCTTATAAGCTACTCCCAAAAATTCCCGTCAATAACATATTATAGTTAGAAATTAAAACATTATCGTTTAAAATAGTATCAAAAATGAATTATGATATTCTATTAACGTAAATAATTTTTTTCATATATATATATATATATATATATATATATATATATATGAAAATATGAGTAGTAAGATAAAAATTATTAAAAAAACATTCGTACATCACACGAATTATAAATTATATAGTTAAAAATTACGTAAATTCTGAAAAACACTTACAATATAAAAAAATTTGTATAAAAATTGAAAAAAGGTCTACATGATTAGATAAATTTCACTCTTTCTACTAAATAAAAGTTAAAAAAAAAAACTAATTTTATGTAATATTTATATTTATATATATATATATATATATATGAAAGTAATAATTAAAATACATAATTAAAATAATATTTATATTCATGAAATTTATAAAATTCAAAAAATATTTTAATAATAAAAACATATATACAACTTAAAATTTTAACGAAATATAATTAAGCAGTTTACAAGCAATCGTGCATCGCACGGGTTATAGGCTATGTTAACACAAAATCACGCAAGTGCACGTGGTCACAAGTAATATAGATATAAGTCAAGTTCGTTCCCACAGAGATCTGGTTATGGTTCTATTTAGTAAATATGCCTATGCAACAATGTATGGTTTTAATCCACTGCTAAGACAAATAACACTTTGAGGTTTTTAATTATCTAAATTAAACTAAGCTACAAATTATTAAACTAAGAATTACTTAACTAATGAGAATTAAAATCTAATTACTTATGCAAGATAAACCATGTAATCCTAACTTCATTAAATACTTTGCTTAGATCTGACGCCTTTAATCACTATGTGCAATGGTTATGATATCTGATCGGACAACACGAAACAAGTATACGCTACTTCTCAGTATACGAATACCAAACTAAACATACATCCACAAAAGAGATAGAAGATGAATAGACACCAATTATGCGTAGACCCTATATGTCTATAGAATTTGAAAACATAACGGTTGAAGAGCAAGTTATCCATAAAGATCACACAGGGCAATATAAGTATTCTCATCTCATACTACAAATCATGTTGATAAATAATCATGAACCTATGCTAGAATGGCAAGTTCTAAATCTCAAGATCCACTTTCACTTCACAAGAGATTAACAAATTAGATGTTCATGACGCATCAATCAATTAAGCATAATCATACGAGGATATCAGATATACATCACACACAGATCTTTAAAACATCAAGATACTAAGCTCCATAAATAAATTCGTTAGAATCCCATGACAACGATTAGTTCAAAATTGAACCTCTCGTCATCATGGGATCAAGTGAAACCATGATAAAAAACAAGATATGGAAGAAAGAAGCAATAATATTATTAAAACTAAGAGTTGAGAAAACAAATCTAGAATCCAGAATAACACAAAGGATGAAGTAGATCTAGATCCGTTGCTTGTCACGAGCGTTGAATCCTTCTCTCCTTTTCTCCCTTGCAGATCTAAGCTATATTATGTACAAGATATCTAATTGTCTAATTGTCTAATTTACAAGGGGTTGGATGTGTTTATATAGGCTCTAGATTTCTTGCCCAGCAAGAAATTACCTTCTATTACAATTAGAATTCGATTTAGGTACTAACAACTGCCCAAAATACAATTAGAATTAGAAAAAGGGCAAAACAGTAATCTTTCAGCCTTGCTTCACAAAGAACACGTGCGCGAATTTCAACTACACGCTCCCTACACCTGCTATCTATCCCAGGTTGTATAAAATCTCCCAAGCTTCGTGTGAGCTGTAAGATCGCTGAAAACAGACTTCTAGAACTCCAGATATGGCCAAAACAGTGAAGACTGCGCAACCTTCCCGGAAAATCAGAATTTTAATCAATTAATCCTCCAAACACGATAGAAGCATCACCCATAATCGACATTCTTGTAAATCTGCACAACTAAGCAAAACACATCAAAACTACAACAAACTTGAGTCCAAGTGAATCAATTTAAGCCGATATGGAATGCTCCAGGTGGATATAAAATCCATTTATCACACCCCCAAACTTAAACCGATGTTTGTCCTCAAGCATAAACAACTAACACTAACTAGTACCACTTCCATAGGTGATCACGGTTGCATTTGGCATATGCAACAAGCCCTTTAAACCCCTAGGCAGCCCTAGTGGACGAGTAAGGTCTCGTGAGGGCCTATAGCGAATGTACCCACAAAATCCAATGCAAAGCAATGCATGAATGCAACTAATATGAAAATGCAACTACTCTAGTACTAATATCCTACCATACCTTCAAATCATCTCATGCCATATCAACTTAAGAATTAAAGTAAATACGCAATGTCTTGGTGTCGAAAGTGCAAGTATTCACTTAGTCTACTCAATGAACATGCATAAGTTCTCACAAGTCCATGTCAAGTGTAAGAATAAGTTAGTAAACATGCTAAGCCTACAAGAGTACATCTTTGAGACAAAACTCGGGATCTCATACGCAAAAACAAGCAAACACTCACAATCCACTCACAAAAGAATATTCACTCAAGAACAAGGGTAAGTGTATCACTCAATTCCAACAAAATCATAAGCATGCTTGACATTTGGTATCAATCTAACTCTTAACACAACATACATCAATGACGATAATCAAAAGGTCTTTATTTGGGTTGTAACAGGGCTAGGGACATGGTATGTCAGATAAGCCAAAACAGGTGAAGTGTCAAAAGCTAGTAGGTACCATGATAAATCATACACAACACCCTATTTTCCTCCCCGCATAATTTTTACTAAAACAAACACTCACTCGACTAGTCGACTAAAATAGGATCACAACAAACACAAACATGCTCTCATAAATTTTATTTTTTTTCACTTTTTTTTTCTCTTTTTTTTTCTTTTTTTTTTCTTTTTCGGGAGCTAAATATAACAAAGCACAATAATATCAACAATAACAATGATCCCACAATTTTATTACACATGTCGACTATCAAGCAACAACCAACCCAATTTTCAATATTTCCCCCAAAATTATGACCAACAATAAACCCCTCCTTGCACACCTTATTACTCCCTTAGCACTCTACTAGCCTTTGACAATGTGGGTTCAAATTAATGTAAGGCAAATACAAGAAAAAGGTCTAGGCAAGTAATGTGGTATGTCACCGAAAAAATAGGATTAAGCTCAACGGGTTAACTAATTGATCATGTAAACATGGTGTGGTAATATGGGAAAATATGTGGATATTCCTAAATGCCTTTATCATTTTAATCGTCAAATAATGTCATGCGTTTCAAGAAAGACCTCAAACAACTGCTAGCAATGCAAACAATCCGTGGACACTCAAGCAAACGAATAAAATTGCAACAAATGCAATATGGCTCAAAAGCTCACTTGGCAGGAAAAACATACTCAATCCCAAGCAAAAATCTCTCTAATGCACCTACTTGTACTCAAAGCATGTAAACTAAATCAACTTGCACATATTCATGTCCTTCTAATTACTTACAACATTCAATAAGTCTACTAGCTTCAACTTACTAGTGTATGTGTGTGTGCACAAGAACAAAGCATATCACTTCTCAATCAAAAGCGTCAACAACACAAAATTCCTATCAAGCATGGGTGCAAATGCAAACTACTATGAACTCACATGATATACGAACATAAAAATAGAATGTCCTATATGAAACAAACGTAGATAACACGAACATAAATGCATAATTTACTACTACTAATATGCAAAGCATGAAATCCTACATGAACACTATGACTAACAATCACAACTACATACACTACTTATCCCTCAAACCACCCCCAAACTTAAAATCTTCAATGCCCTCATTGAATGGAAGTAAATACGAGGGAAAGTAGAAAACATACTAGTATACAACAATGCTTGGGTTGCCTCCCAAGAAGCGCTTCTTTAACGTCAATAGCTTGACGTTACTTCCAAGCCTCCATTAAGGATGATAATAGTTTGCTTGGTCCTCTCTTCGTGAGACTTCATCGTCATCACGGCGGCACACTTTCTGCCCCTTCTCCTCGCTTGGCCTATTCGTATAACAACTATGTCCTATTCCAATGCCTCCATCTGTTGACCCAAAATCTGTCAATTTGTAGAACAACACACATTCGCGGGCTTCGCTTGAATATAATGGAGGAGGGTAAATGTAAGTTGCTGAAGCCTTTGGTTCCTCAAAGAGAACTTCCTCCATTGGCTCTAATGCGATACCTCCATCTTTAAACTCTGAGACAAGTAGAAGACCTGCATCTTTCCCATGTTCATCAGCCTCTTGGTACGCACATACCAATTCTTGAAATTTATGCAGCTCATCAGTGTCTGTCTCAAATGGTGCCTTTTCCAACTCATCCACCATCCTAGCATGATCAAATTCCTCACATCACCTTGGAATTTGTCTTCCTCAATTATGCATGCAGTACCTTGCTCCAAGTCACCGTTATTTTCTGGAATTGCCTCTAGTATGAATTGTTGTTTCTCTTGTTCCAAGGAACTCAAAACTTGAGCAACTAGTGTCTCCAAAGATTTGGTAGACTCCTCATAACTCTTTGCAAGCATCCTAATCTCCTCCATAACATCAACCTCATCTGACTGAAAAGTAGGAGTAGGTTGCTGATGTTGAAACTCTTCACTTCCAAAGAAATATGACATATATGGAACATCTTGCTGGTACTGTTGAGGATGGTATTGAAAATATGGTTGTTCCTCATAAGTGAAATATGGATCAACTCCTTCGTAGTAACAATATTGTGAGGGATCATGAACGCCCAAACACTGCTCACATTGCTGAGGCATGGATGTCCTCGAATATGCCCACCATGGCAACTCCTCGCATGCCATCTTCAAACACTCAAGTATCTGAAACACACCGAACTAAACAAGAATAGATAAGTAACTAATCCGAGTCGGTGAACTCTAACGACCACTATTGACAAGCACATAAACCAAAAATAAAACACCGATGATCCCCGGCAGCGGCGCCAAAAACTTGTTAACACAAAATCACGCAAGTGCACGTGGTCACAAGTAATATAGATATAAGTCAATTTCGTTCCCACAGAGATCTGGTTATGGTTCTATTTAGTAAATATGTCTATGCAACAATGTATGGTTTTAATCCACTGCTAAGACAAATAACAATTTGAGGTTTTTAATTATCTAAATTAAACTAAGCTACAAATTATTAAACTAAGAATTACTTAACTAATGAGAATTAAAATCTAATTACTTATGCAAGATAAACCATGGAATCCTAACTTCATTAAATACTTTGCTTAGATCTGACGCCTTTAATCACTATGTGCAATGGTTATGATATCTGATCGGACAACACGAAACAAGTATACGCTACTTCTCAGTATACGAATACCAAACTAAACATACATCCACAAAAGAGATAGAAGATGAATAGACACCAATTATGCGTAGATCCTATATGTCTATAGAATTTGAAAACATAACGATTGAAGAGCAAGTTATCCATAAAGATCACACAGGGCAATATAAGTATTCTCACCTCATACTACGAATCATGTTGATAAACAATCATGAACCTATGCTAGCATGGCAAATTCTAAATCTCAAGATCCACTTTCACTTCACAAGAGATTAACAAATTAGATGTTCATGACGCATCTATCAATTAAGCATAACCATACGAGGATATCAGATATACATCACACACAGATCTTTAAAACATCAAGATACTAAGCTCCATAAATAAATCCGTTAGAATCCCATGACAACGATTAGTTCAAAATTGAACCTCTCGTCATCATGCGATCAAGTGAAACCATGATAACAAACAAGATATGGAACAAAGAAGCAATAATATTATTAAAACTAAGAGTTGAGAAAACAAATCTAGAATCCAGAATAACACAAAGGATGAAGTAGATCTAGATCCGTTGCTTGTCACGAGCGTTGAATCCTTCTCTCCTTTTCTCCCTTGCAGATCTAAGCTATATTATGTACAAGATATCTAATTATCTAATTGTCTAATTTACAAGGGTTGGATGTGTTTATATAGGCTCTAGATTTCTTGCCCAACAAGAAATTACCTTCTATTACAATTAGAATTCGATTTAGGTACTAACAACTGCCCAAAATACAATTAGAATTAGAAAAAGGGCAAAACAGTAATCTTTCAACCTTGCTTCACAAAGAACACGTGCGCGAATTTTAACTACACGCTCCGTGCACCTGCTATCTATCCCAGGTTGTAGAAAATCTCCCAAGCTTCGCGTGAGCTGTAAGATCGCTGAAAACGGACTTCTAGAACTCCAGATATGACCAAAACAGTGAAGACTGCGCAACCTTCCCGGAAAATCCGAATTTTAATCAATTAATCCTCCAAACACGATAGAAGCATCACCCATAATCGACATTCTTGTAAATCTGCACAACTAAGCAAAACACATCAAAACTACAACAAACTTGAGTCCAAGTGAATCAATTTAAGCCGATATGGAACGCTCTACGTGGATATAAAATCCACTTATCAGGCTAGTACATGTAATGTAGTCATCGTACGTTTCTTTATATGCAAAAGACTAAAACTTAATACATAAAATGAGTTGGCTAGGACGACTATATTGAAATAATTTTATATTCAGATAGTAGTGAAATTTTAAACATTTAAATATTTATCATTATTTTGTGAGTTGTATGTATATTTGTAAGCATCTATTATAACTAAACATGTATCAAAAGCTGACTGTTACAAGAACTTTTATTAGAAATAAGATTTCAAATTCTTTAATTTTTTGTTTGATATTAGATTTCCTAATCTCGGTTGTTTAATTGATCTCTTAACTTTTTGTTTCAAGCATATTTTTCAAAAATCGGATTAAATCTCAGTCTGAACTCACCACATGTTAAGCTAGATATTTTGCCACAAATATTCTCATTTCATTAGACGACGTCATTTTCGATCCCCGAACAATCTTACTAAACCCATTAACAACATATATAAAAGATATAAATTTTGAGTAATTTTCAAAAATCGAGTTATGTTTCGATTTTGAATTCGTAATAAGTATAAATTCACCGGCCCAAATACCAAAATTTGATAAAGTTGTGATTTATTGGTACATTTAATAGTAAATTTCATACTTATAAACTAATGAATTATCTAATTACTCTCATTGTAGGTTTACAAAGTTAAAGATCTATAATTCAACTACCTATATAAATATTTGGTGCAAAAAAATATTTTAATTGTGATCCTGTATTTAAAATAATTTTATAAAAAAAATTAATTATATGTGAAATGTATTTTTTATATTTAAAAGGTTCGAACATATTTTTAAACTACAATGATTAAAAAATGTTGTGGTCCACTAATTTACTTTGTTTTACGATATATTATGAATTCTAATCTGTGTTACAGAAATCGGGTATCGGACAAGATCGGTAAGAGGACCTTGCAAGGATTAATCGTTAAATCGGGGATTAATTGGAGTAAAAATCGGAAGTATTTTATTATTATAATATTATTTAGTAAATTATTATGATTCTATTAGTTATTTATTAAGTAATACATATTTATCATATCATAAAGCATATAATAATTCATATTTGATTAATATATTATTTTAGTTCTATTAATTTATTATAAATACTCCGATCAAAAAGTAGTCGTAAAGATTAATCGGGGATTTTAAAAATCGAATTGGTTGAGCACCTTGTAGAGGATTAATCGGGATTAATCGACTGAATCAGGGATTTTTAGAACAATGATTCCAATTTTAAAAATTAATTTTATAAATTAATTAATAATCATATAAATATATTGTATAAACCATTGAAAGATTCATCATTATTAATGCTAAAATCTAATTAGATTTTACATAACATCCATGACGTTATTCATTAATTATTTTTACAACCTATTGTAAGGAGACATGTGGCATTTCAAAAAAAATTCCGAAACATTTTTTTGGGTTCCACACATCAATGGCATTTTTGATTTGGACACCAACAATTTAAATAATAAATCATTATATACCCTGCAGTTATATATACTTAAATTTGGTCTAGTAACGTACCTTGTAATTAGCATCTAATAAATAAATTAAAATTAATTATATATCTTAAAGACTAACATTTGATATTATTTCACTAATTTGAATCATTTAAAAAATATAATTGAACCATGTATTACACTTTACTAATTAATGATCCAATATAATGTAAATAAAATCGGTACATCTAAAAATAGGAATATAATAAAATATAATAAAAATCTTAACAATCAAAATGTAAAGTACTCTCTACATTAATTCATATATCTTAAAGACTCGCATTTGATATTGTTGCACTAATTTGAATAACTTAAAAAATATCAGTGAACCATGTATCACACATTGCTAATTAATGATCCAATATAATGTAAAGATAAACCTAAAAATATGAATATAATAAAATATAATAAAAAATCTGAACAATCAAAATATAAAGTACTCTCTACATTAATTCCACAAAAACATATATTATGTGTGTGCATGAAGACACATGTGACCAAATGGTGAAGTGGTATGAAAGTTCATAAATTAGTTGAGGGTCTCAAGTTCGATTCTCACTAACTAAATATTTTTAATAAATATCTCACAAAAGGGTAAAAATGTCTTTTCACGAGATTAAAATATCTCACTATTATTTTTACCTTGTTGGTCTATTATATATAGAAAGAAGATTGGACGGAGCAAAAAGAGGTACGTAGTAAATTTATATATAAACCTTATTTTTCATAATTACGTTACGTATTCTCTTTATTATTTCTTTCTCGACTCATGTTATATTTGGTTGTTATTAATTAGTGTTAAATTTATGTTTTACTATTTTAATTATTGAGGGATGCAGATTTTCTGAAGAGGGTAACTCGCGCTCTCTGTTTGGGATTGCAATTAAAAATTATTGTACTGTTAAAAAAAGTGATGGTGAAAAAAGTGTTATTGTAAAAAGCTGAATACTGTTTGGTAATATTTTTGATATATGCATGTTTTGATGTAAAAATATAATTAAAATAGTATTTTTGGTGAGTTTTAATGTTCAAACCAGCAACTGCTTTCCGCAAAACGGAAAAAAAAAATTGTTTTTGCTGTCTGCAATATCAATGCCAAACACACATCAGTTAAATGACTTTATGTAAGCTCTGATTTATCCTTTTTAATTTATTTACTTATAATCTGTAATTAACTAATTAAATTAATATTTGAAGTTAACCTTGAAGATGGTGGTCACGGGTGCATGAGCACTTGAGTAGGGTGTACGGTGGGAATTAGGTAACATTTTGATGCGTGCAGCACCATTAAGTTGTTTTCAATTTTCTGACATGTTAGTCGATAACAAGCTGATAAGTCATAACAAGTAAACACTTGATAATCACTCCCTACGCCTTAAGATGTTGGTAGAAAACATTAAAATAGATCGATCTTACAATTCCAAACTCCCTCCCACTTTAAGTGGAAATTCCGAACTCTCCCACTCTAAGTGGACGGCCATTACAATCCCCGCTAAATGAACAATCTCGGTCTCATGCCCTGTTGGATGTCAAGTCTCGCAACACCTGAAGATGTTAATAAAAGCCTACTTAATGGACTTTATATTTCTTTAATTTCACATAAATATCTAGTTTACAACCATCTTTAACAAGAAGTTTCTTTACTTTGTCATAACTCATAAGTCATGTCTCATTTTTTTCTTAGGGTACTTGTTGAGTGGATTTTTTTTATCGTGTTTACACTACTAATTGATCTTCTTTTGGCATTCTCTTTTCCGTATAACACAACTACTAGATTTACCATACACTGCAATGCCTCTACTTGTCACCATATCTGGAAAAGCCTGTTCAGATAAGCCAATCATTTGCAAGTGTAGTAGAATGCAGGGTGTAATTGTTAAGGAGGCTGTAAATAGAATTTTCATGTCACACCTCTTTTTATCTCTAGCTTTTCTACCAAAAGGTCTTTTTTAATGTTAACTATACCTTCTACTGCAGAAAGTGACACACACTTTGGAACGCAAAGTTGAACGCCGAAACAAAAATAGAGGTGCTGGAAAAGCTCATAATGGTGCTGATTTCTAGGAGGACCACATCTAATTGTAGAACGGTACCATGGTACCTGGTACAAATGCAGGTTCAGTACTTCTGCATCATTTTTTAGTCAAAATTAGGTAAGTGGTTATGTACTTATGCCATAGGCTTACAATCCTTAATGTACCGCATAAGCTGCATGCTAGCTACTTGGGCTTTAGTTCATCGACACGAAGCTCTTGATCTTCAATACATTTCTATATTTTTTCTGTTACAGGACGATGGTACCAGTCGGATATATGTGGTTGATGCCCAATACGCCATAGGTTTTGAATATACAGTTAAGAAGGAAGTAACTGACAGATTAGGGAGATCCTTGTAATGGAAACACTAGATAATGGCCTGGGTGTTGGGGTCAGTCATTCGGAATATCTCTTCTTTTGATTATAATCTAGATGCGCACCATATTCCTCCAGTAAACATATTAATGTGATTAATGATTATCATTAAAAAGAAACTTACCATAAGTTCATATGCAGGAGCTTATAATCAAGAGAACTGAAGAAGTTCTTCCAATTGGGACTCAATTGACAGTAGTTAGTCAGGTATTTTATCTTTGGCGCCATATTCCAACTGTTGCTTTTGTTCGTTTCAAGCCTCACGTTCTTATACTTTTATGACATGCATCAGTAATATTTACATGGTTAATCACAAGGTTTTTCAATCTACAGTTTTTATATACTTCTCACTCAATGATCATTTTTTTTTATTTAAAATGATATTTCTCTTAAGATTTGCTAGTTCAGTTTCCCTTGTTCAACCAACAATGACGAGTGGTCCAAATAGAAATTCATTGTGATTTGTACATATGTCTGCTACTAAAATAATTGCGAAAATGGTATTTTAAGTTCTTCAAGAATTTTACAGTTTTGTTGTGTTGGATTTCAGTTTTAGAGGCATTATTTCAAAATATCCCAATGCTTCTATGCCCTTGATTTGTTTGTTGAATTGTTTCTCGCTCATCCTCTCTCTACTTATCCCCAGTCCTTTTTGATACCTGATTCACTTTTAATTCTTCGAAGTCTATCCTTTTCCCTTTAGCAGAAACATCACAGACCCCTCCCCCCCCTCCCCAATTAAAATAACTTCTTAGTCCAACTTTATTGGTTGATTTTTCCCTATATATGCTGGAAGAATATATATGATTGTTATCCAAGAAAGCAAGTTTGATAAACTTCGAATAAGACTGCTTTAATGAACCCTGCAGATTTTAGATTGCTTTGTTTTTTGGCTGCCTTATTGTATCCTAATGTTTCATTTTGCTTTACTTTCTTACTAATCTCTTTTAGGCTGTTAAATATCACAGAGGTAGAGTTCAAGTTAAAAAAACTACACAAGCATCCATTTTATGTCTCTTCAAAGACTATGGATCGACTTATTGCTGATCTTGAGACCTAGGAAAGGTGTCTTTTTTGTATGAACGAATATATCTAAACTAGTTATTAATCCTCATACTTGCATTTAATGTTGATGTCGCTTAAATTGTCCTTCGAGGAGAAGTTGTCTCGATGGGGTTCTGTGCAATTTCTTGTATTCTTGTGATCACTCTACTATCCCTAGGACATGAGGTAACACAGATTTATAATTCTCATTATAAGTATCTATTATCAATTAATCAAAACAGTTGATTCGAACCCGCAAACGCGAATTCAATAGATAAGCTCTGGAATCCACCAGAAAAGATGAGAAAACTCGCAAAATTTTTTATTCAATCCAAGACAATCCTCCAATACAATACGATGATGTTTTTATATGTAGGGATATAAACCCCTTAAAGAGAAAGAAATAAAAACGAATCCGATTTTAAATAAAATATTTTTTATAAAGCAGCATGATCGTGCAGCATTGAACGTGCTCATTCTTTATTTTTTGCTTCACACAACCAAATTTCCATGATTTAGCATGATCACATAGCCTGTCAACATGGTCATGCTAATCTTGCAGAAATCAATCACTTGCTCCAATTATTTTAGCATGCTCATGCAACCCAATAGCGTGGTCATGCCAGCATGCATCCTCAGCATCGTGATCATGCTGTATTCAACGCAATCATGTCGTTATTGTTCCTTACTTCCTTGCAAGCCTTTTCCTATAAAAATCTTTCTTCAAAAACTCGGGCTTCTTGTCCTGCATCAGTCCCTCCCACCTATGAAAAGCTCGACCCCGAATTCTCATGTAGATAAAAACTGCATCTACTTACTTCTTATCTCTCCATGGTGGCATCTTTTTAGGCAGATGCCCTATTGGAACCTTGTACTTAATTTTCTCATCTGAAATATCTTTTAGGCATGAAGGCATCATAAGAATTATCCCAAACCAACTACGATCAAACACTGCAAGCACAAATGTAGAATCGACATTAAAAAGTTCAAGTGTTGTTCCAAGAAACATCGCACATTTATATGGTGACTTCACGACACCATTTTTTCTCAATGGATACAAAACATAGTTCCCATCATTATTTATGAAGTCGACTATTTTTTCGATACTTCTCCAAAATAAATCCAAATAATTGAAACGGTCTCCCCAATACTGACTGACACACATCCACATCAAAATTATCAAACGTTGTAGTATCCTTGTACTTCAAACCAGCAATGTCAGTCATATAATTTTCACTTACGGTAGTGACAGCTAATGGATTAATCCAAACAACATTATGCGGTGATACATGAATTTGTGAGGGTAGTTTGAATTCATTAACCATCTTCCACAAATTAAAGTTAACTAGCTTATAACCTGTGCAACGCACGGCTCCTTTTTAATATCTATAATTAAATTAATTTTTTAATATTTATATATTATTAACTTATATCAAATTTTTGTTAAATAATGATATACATATATATATTTATATATATATATATATATATATATATAAGATTTTACACTTTCAATTTAATATTTGTGCTTTATCTTGAATTCTTAAAATTTGATCTGGACGATTTTACAGCCCACAAGAAATTAACAAAATAATCTTTAATTTAGTGATGGCTTTACAATTATTTTCCAATTAAAACTACGCAGAAACAAAAAAGTGAAGAAATTAACGATTTTTTACATTGAAAATTCTAATCGATTCATGAAATCTACTTATATTTTGTTTTGATTATCAAACCCTTCTTATTATTTGAAGATAGTTATACTAACAACTAAATACAGTTTTAATAATAAGTATAAGAGTGATTTTGTCCAAAGTTTTAGTAGTCTATAGTCTGGTCTTCACTACGACAAAATAAATTAGAACCGTTAGTTCATAAAATAAATAGATGAAAAATATTGGATCTAGCATAAAAATATTTTATGTTTTAATATGTAAACCGAAAAGTGTATTTATATTAAAATACGGAAAAGTGTATGTCAATGATTTAAATCATATATAATTTGATTTTCCATAATGAATAGGATTATCAATACAGGTCTTCTACACTAAATTGAATTAATGTAAAAATTCATAATTATATTTTCTATTGAGATTTTTAGTCTTTCCATCTCGATAATAATTGTTAAATCATCACTAAATTAAAGATAATTTTATGAGATGTAAAATCATCAAAATCTGATTTCTGGATCTCGAGATAGAGCCCAAATAGTAAATATGAACTTTTTTAATATTAATAATAAAATAATAAAATTCAATTTTATCCTTTTTAATTATATTTTTTTCATATTGTAATTTTCTTTTTAAAATTCAATTATAATTCAACCTTTTTTTAATTTAAATCCTTTTTAGATTATAATTTTCTTTTTAATATGATAAAATCTTGATCGTCTATTTTTAAAAGTATTATATTCGACAGTTGAGATTATTTTGGCAGTACGGTGATCAAAAATTATGGATAAGATCCCTTTATCCTTATTATATATAAGGATATAATTAGACCTCTTTTTTTATTATGTATAATAATAGCTATACGTATATAATTAAATTTTTTTTATTATGTAGTTCGTAGGAATCGAACTATTGACCTATAATAATACACGCTTATTATCTCTTTTACTCTTATAATAGGATATAATATGATATTCACAATCTACCACATTCTCGAACTTTTCTTCTTTTTCAACCTTATGACCTTCACCAAAATTTCCAGACACAAAATTTTCACAATTCAATTTATCACCTCCTTCAACCTTTTCTACACCTTCAATATCATTCAAGCATTCTTACGCAATAGTATAATCAAACACATTTTTATCTCCAATATCCAACGACGTATCATGCTTTGGTTGAGGATAAACATCAAACACATTGTCAGCATCATCGGGTTCATATGCTAAATTTACATGATTTAGCATGATCACGCAACCTGTCAACATGGTCGTGCTAACCTTGCAGCTTCCCACGACCAAATTTCCATGATTTAGCATGATCACGCAGTTTGTCAACATGGTCATGCTAATCTTGCAGAAATCAATCGCTTGCTCCAATTACTTTAGCAAGCTCACGCAACCCAATAGCGTGGAAATGCCAGCATGCATCATCAACATCATAATCATTCCGTCTTCCTTACTTCCTTGCAAGCCTTTTCCTGTAAAATCTTTCTTAAAAAAAAACCCCGGCATCTTGTCCTACATCAATTGCTAGTTATTTTTTGGTTTTGCTCTGTTTCAGAATATATTTACAAAGTCATATATTGAGTGCTACCATGAACTTATGTGCAGCTTCTTCACCCATAATTTACAGAAGGTATACCAACATCTGTGCAGCTTCTTCACACTTAAAACACTGTCTTCTCCGTGTAAATGAAGATTTACTGTATTTTTTTATCTGAAGCCTGATGTAATATATCATACACAAGCCCGCAAGGGTTGTCTCAGTTGGTTAAAGAGAGGTCATCTCACCTCTTGGTCACAGGTTCGACTCCCATGGGAGGTGGATTTGTGATTATGTCATCTTGGGGCAGAGCCTATCGCACTTGTGCGGCTTGTCTTGGATCACGTGGTTTGCAGGCTATTGCGTGAGCCTATGGGTTTACCCAGAACGCACCCGAAGGGTAGCGGCTGCGGGTTCCCATGTTAATATATATAAATGTAATCAACTTTTCTAGTTTTACTTTCAAGAGAACATGTAAAAATGCTTCAAGGGCTTCAAGTTTGTTTACAATGTTGAGTTATAATAAGACATATGATATGTTGGCCAAAGAGTGAACATAATAAGTTAGTGCATGGCCATTGTTAGTATCTATCCGGCACACAATTGGATGGTCCATATTATTTTTAATATGTTTTGTACCATTTTTTTTCCAACTATCTTGTACTTTTTTTTAATGAGGCACAACTCAAAAGTTGAGAAAAAGTGCAGCTTAAAGTTTCAGGATTTATTTGATGCAAATAAACTTAATATAAAGTTTGTATATATTCCTTGCGTTTGGTAAACGCAATTAGAAATTAGCACGAGGAGGGTTGAAATTATGAAACTAATCTTTGATTAACAAGTAATTTAATTTGATTCCTTCTTGAGTCGTCGCGTCATTGTGACAAAATTATAGATTTCTTAATTATGTTCGCATGATAATCGTGGGCTTGGTCCTAGAGAATCTAACAAGCTTACATTCAGGACTGCAGGAAGCTTTCTTCCATAATTATGGTATCAGCATATAAATCTACAACATGGATATATGATTAAGCATACGGACGTAGGAAGAAAAATTGATTTCACGGAAACAACACACCTACTCGTAGGACATTTCACCTTGTACAATATTCTACTTTTTAAGTTCTGAAACATTTTAATCTTATGCAATACTCTACTTTCGAGTGAGACGTTTTGAAAACTTTGATGTGCATGTTACAAGATTTTGTGACGATTTATGTTAACTACTTTTAAAAGTCGACAGATACAATTAAGATTCAAACAATAACCAAATTATATTTATTAAAACATCTCTGCTCTCATGTCATATATTATTAAAAGTTTTGGTATTTTATCTTTTGACTAACAAGGCAAATAAAGCAATGAGAAAAGAACAGGATGGCAAAAAATGATGCTTCATCCAAACCTATCTGCATGCCTTTAGCAGGAGCAGTATAATTTACTTACCTCTCTTTTCAAGAATAGAATAGAATCATGCAATCAAGAAGTCACTTTTAGTTTCTAATAAATTCATTAATCTTCCCTGCAAATCAAATCCACATCTCTATTTTTCTTTTGTTTTTGGTGCATCTGATAGTTGCACAGAAAATGCAGAAGAAAAATGAGATGAATATCAAGAATTCCAAAAAGATTGGCATCTGCCATAGGCTATACAGGTTTATCTTGAACACCTTTTTTTCGCCTACCCCCAAAACTGTGACCATGGGTCACACTCTGATTTCAGACAATGATCATCAAATGCTTCTTAAAGATCAAGCAAGACTTCAAGATTCGAACTTAGTTACTTCTTCAGAAATTTTGGTCGAGTTCCGACACAATATGGGTTCAAGTAATCGGAAAGAAAATGATGAAAATTCAAGAGTTGACATTATCAAGCCACAAGAAGTCCAAGAAACAAGATTTGGAGGAGATTTGCAGGCCATTTCTTTTATTAAGGTCAAAGGGAAAGAACCTAAAAAGATGGTAACCATCGAAGAATTCACGGGGAAGTATCAAAAAGATAGTAATGAGGAGCAGCAGCAGAGAAATATGAACATATCAAGAGACGAGCCTCATTCGGTTAAGAAACACAGAGTTCCAAGACTTTTAACTGTTGATACAAACATAAGTGACGAGCCTCAGTCAATTAAGAAACACACAGTTCCAAGACTTCTAACTGTTGATACAAACATTAATGAGAAATCAGATGCCTTTATACGCAAGAAGAAGGCAGCTATGGAAAGGGAACTACAACACTGATGTCGAAGAATCATATTTAGTCTACAGCAAGCAAAAACTGGTAGAATATGCTACACTTTGCTGCTAATTAACACTGGCAACTTGAGTAAAAACTGCTATTTCATATTGATTATTGAAAGTGTTTAGGATAGGTGTTGAGTTAAGTCACAATAGTTTCATTTGTTATTATGCTTAATTTGTTTGGTAAAGTATTGCAATGTAATAGATATGCACTTTGGTTAAAAGCTTTCACCCTTACAAATCCCCGTTAAAAGAATCAACTAAAAGCCAAGTAAAAAAAAGTGATTACAAGGAACGACAATACTACTAACTTCAGCCATCAAACAAAAATTTTTATTTACAAGCTCACATAGTATCGTTTTACAACTTCGAAATAAGTACTAGAGACAACGTCTTTAATGTACAATAGCTCGAGTTACTGCCCAACAGCTAGCTAGAGGCGTCTTGATTAGTAATATAACAAATTAACAAAACTGCAGTTAAAGTCAAAGCTCATCATTTTCAGAAGGCTCATTAGTTTCGTAGCATTTTTCATCCCAATAGTAAGGAAACTTCAGCTGTGCTGCTGTGTGTGGCATGTACCAGTCCGCATACATAAACCTGAGAAACATTTGTTAAGTTCAGATATTAGTAACTAATGCATGCTGGAACTCAACTTAAATGGAATCATCATCCACGTAATGATAAAGTAAAACGGATAACATTAAACTTGTTACTTCTGGATAACCTTTTTAAATATCTAGAAAGTTAAAACATAAAATCTCAATATATTCTGCTCTTTGAATCAATTAATTGGAAGGAATAGACTCTTCATAACTGTATAATGATCAAAAGGGATTGAAAAGGACAGCTAAGATAAACAAACTAGAGATCAAGTAATTCATGAACAAGCACGCACAATTTTAGAAGCTAAATTTATATTAACGACTGTTGCTTCTTCAATATATGTAAAAAAAAAATAAAACAAAGAAATGCCCACCAGCATTCAGAGAAGAGAATGAATTGAAAGTAACCCATTTCCTTGCTAACTTAAACCTGATCGAATGGTGTGAAAGATAATATACTTACAATTTGACAGGTGGTCGTGATATAATGACTAAAACTTGCAGATCCTCGTGTTCTCCCGTATTTAAAATCTGTGACAACATCATCTTAAGAAATTAGAAAAAACAAACACCAGTCACAAATTTACAATACACGTTTATCCAGTAATAATTGTCTAGAGTATCACGATCTCTTCATCCCATAATTCAATATGATCTGTCTATGACTCCCACAACTTATCTTATTCATTTACTAATCGATTCCCACAATCTATAAACAAAGAAGCAACAGGTTTTTCTTCTCTCTCATTATAGGCCTAATATATTCCTTACTAATTTACACGATATAGCCAGATCATTATATTTTTTTTTATTGAACATTCTTTTCCATAAGATTTGGCCTTCCCATATTTCACTTTCTAAAATTCTACTTACTCTTTTTTCCTCAATGTTTGTCTCATGTTATGTTCATATTACTATTTCCGAAGATGATAGATTGGCTAGGTTTGACGACGGAAAAGGTAAGTGAGAGTAAATCATGTGTACTTAATTTTTAACTATGTTTGATAGTCATGTACTCATGTCAAAATTAGGTCCCCGTATAATGAATAGATTCTCAACGTCTTTCTAATATAAAGCATTATCAAAATTTTACTTTCTGGGAAAGCTTGAACATGCAAAAATGATCACTTCACACTTTCAGTCTTTCACTTCTGTCACTTAAATTTTAATCTCTTTTTGCAAAAAAAAAAAAAAAAAAGTACTTCCATAGAAGAATCTTGCAACAAAAAAGGAGCACACAAATTACCAGCCATGTCATGGATGATCAGACAGGATTAACATTTAGTTGATTGCCATGTTCATCTTAAGAAACACGCACCCACCTTGGCCTGTTGTCTTGACTAAACTACTTACTTTAAAAAATGGAGAAATCCTCCCTTAAGGTTTTAATTAGAGAGAACCTCTGGTCCAATACAGGTTACTGTCAGATTAGTTTAATTGCCGTAACTTATCTTGAATAAAGCAAATACGACCTCCTACACTGCATGCATAAATTTACTTACACCTATATTTTACATATGCATTCAACAAGTTAGTTAAATAAATTTAATGCTTCAGATAAACATCGGTGCAAATGCAAAGAACCAATTTGTAATAAAGTTCACCTGGTGAGCATCATTAACAGGAACATGAAATGTGCTATTCGTAAAGATGGGAAATTCTAGCGGCGTCCCAGGGAACTTTGTGTGTGTATTGGAGGCAATATAGAGTGTTCCACTCCCCTTCAGAACAACAAACACTTCTTCACAGGAGTGTCTATGGATTGGTGTGTGTGTTCCTGGGGCAAATGTTTGCAGCCATACCTCAATCTGTGAAGAGCAGACGATATTGAGTATATAATCATGGATTTATTCTCCACTCATAAAAGTAATCAAATGGTCC
Source organism: Saposhnikovia divaricata (assembly GCA_036435485.1). Classification (NCBI taxonomy): domain Eukaryota; kingdom Viridiplantae; phylum Streptophyta; class Magnoliopsida; order Apiales; family Apiaceae; genus Saposhnikovia; species Saposhnikovia divaricata. The sequence continues at coordinate 131,672,427 of CM071599.1, read as the reverse complement.
ACGTCATATTTCAATTCTCAATTAGTAAGTAAATAATTTTAGTCAGAAGACACAGGGAAACACACTTTAGACGGTCTTTGGGAAGGTCCTGCATCAATCAAATTCTCGGTCGTGTGTATCAATAATGAAAGGCAGAGTGTATAAACTTGTAACACTATAACTAATGTAACTCAAACTAAAGGAAAAGATACTTAACCAGAAGACAATCAAGAACAGGAAGTCACAAGAAATCAACACTAAATGAAGACAAGGTAATTGATACAATTAAACATGCTAACTATGATCAAGCCAAGAAGAAATCATTGAGAGAAGTTCAAGTCAAAGTTGTTCATGCCTCGGTGATTTGATTAATCAAGAATCAAGATCATAACTATCAGTATCAACAAGACCAATTGATTTCAAGTGAAGAAGAAGGAAAGCAAATATTGGAAAGCCAAGTTATTCAGTGAATATGGTAATTTATTCAAGAAGCAGAAACACTATCAAGACTAGTCACTTATGAACCAGACCAGTGCATCAAGTGTCAGGACATTGATAGCAAGTTTATGTCAGTAATAAAGAACCATGTTCAAGAGCTTGTTGAAGAATAAAGAAGACATGAAGATATCACAAGTTCAAGATGTGCATTGAAGTTTCAAGTTGAAGACCAGAATATTTTCTAAGTACTAAATGTTCTGGATGGCTAAGTAGAAATTCTCAAGTAGAAGTTCTACTTAGGAATTTCGAGATAGCCAAGTAGAAGTTCCACTTAGGAATTTCGAGATAGCCAAGTAGAAATTCTCAAGTAGAAGTTCTACTTAGGTGCAGCTTCAACATGACACATGGCATCTTCTGATTGGCAGATTTCCAAGCTTTCAAGATAAGGCAAGAATTATGTGGACATCATTGGGCCACGTACATCTTAGTCTTTGAAGACTACAGGACATAGATTACATGTAGTATAAATAGAAGTACTTGTGTAATGTTTTAGTGAGTGAGCAATTCTAGAGAAAAACACAAGATAAAAAGAGAGAGTGCATTCACAGAGCTTAGTATCATTCACTTCTCTCTCAACTTCTGTTATACTTTGTAATGAATGTTGTAGCAACCCTTTCAAGTTATATATAAAGAAATATATTCCTTGAATCTGTGTGTTCATTTATTGCATCGTTTTTATTGCCTCTCATATTCGAAAAGTTGTATTCACCCCCCCTCTACAACACATTTGGACCTAACAATTGGTATCAGAGCTATATGTTTAACATACAAAACATAGATCCTTGTGTTGAGTAGAAGAATCGTGAGTTTTCATTTTTCAGATCTACTTTTCATTTTCTCGAAAAGTGTGTTTTAATTCGTTGGTAGTGAAAACTCATCTGAAAAATTATTTAAATACTCCAGGTGTGATTATTTAGCTTGGGTGTATTTTAATTAATTTTTGTGAATTTATCTGGGTTAGTTCATATTTGGTGTTCTTGAGTGTTCATCATCTGTTCTTATCAAAGAATACAACCCAACAACTTTTTGATCTCCTTTTCAATAGTAAAAGAATAAAAAGGTGGTTTTTGGACTTTTTGAATTACTTTATTCAGCCGAAAGTAAAAGACATACTCAGTACCTAGCATGTGGGTTAGGTGGGTTTGGTGAGTAAAGCATTCAAAGTCAAAAAGTGTTAAAGTGATAATATTGTTTATTCAATATTTAAAGAAATCTGCAGAAAAATTATTCTAAGGCAAAAAGTTCTACATAGAATTTCTACTTGAGAATTTCTACATAGAATTTCGACTTGGACAATTTCTACTTAGTGATTTCGACTTGAGCAAAATTTCTACTTAGAGAAATTTCGACTTAGGCAAAAGTTCTACATAAATATTCTACATAGCCTAGTCTTGGGTACTTAGAAACTTTTAGTGACCAGAATTGAGATGGCTCCTAAAAATGCATTCAAGATCCCAATGTTCAACAAAGATCACTATGAAGAATGGGTTTTCAGAATGAGACTATATCTAGAGACTGTTAACCCTGAATATCTGGAAGTCCTTGACAAGGGTAAATTTGTCCCAATGGCAGTTATTCCCTCACATACGGAAGGAGGAGTGGTTATACCACCTCGGTCTGAGCCCAAAAAGGCAGCGGACTTTTCGGATGCTGATAAAGAGCAAATAGCTTTAGATACTGCCGTACGACAAACCTTGATGGAATCTCTTGATCATGAAATGTTCAACATAGTCAAAGGTCTGACTACAGCGAAGAAGATTTGGGACAAGATAGAAGTTGTCATGGAAGGATCTGCAGAGGTCAGAAGCAACAAAACACTCATACTCAAGATGGAGTATGACACCTTTAGAATAAAGAAAGGAGAAGGCATAACAGATGTCTACCTACGATTCAGTCAGTTGGTATTGGATTTGAATCTGAGAGGTGTGACTCTCCCCATGGTTGAAACAAATACGAGATATCTGAGGAACCAGCCAAAAAGCATTGAGCATAGGGTCTACGCAATCAGAGAAACCAGAGATTTGCATACAACTTCTCTGGAAGAGTATTATGGAATATTAAAGACCTATGAGCTGGAAACGCTTCAAGATCAAGCATGGGACAATGATTCAAAGTCAAAAGAAAGTGCATCAGGATTAGTTGCTGATGAGGAAGAGTCTAAGAAGGCAATGGTTGCAGCAAAGCCTAAATCATCACTTGCACCACATCAAGTTGATAATGATGACGAGTGCGCATCTGACAGTGATGATGACTACTACACCCAAGAAGAGCTGGACAACATGGACGATAGTGTCGTGGCATACATGGCAAGGAAGTTCAGCAACATGAGATTTAGAAAGAGCAACCGACCACAGAGAAAATCTTCATCTTATTATCGGGCTGCTAAGGGTGGTGGTAGTTCGTCAGGCTACAAAGGAAAAGGCAAGAATACCAGCTACAAATCTCCTTTGGATTTCAAAATGAAGTTTAAATGCTACAATTGTGGTGAAGCTGGACACTTTGCCTCGGACTGCAAAAAGCCTAAACAGACTTATCCAAAAGAAACATTTGAAGCTCTCAAAAGCAACTATGAAGCACTGTTGAAGGAAAGACATGGAAAACGAGCTTTATTGGTGACAGAAGGAAGAGCTTGGGATGATTCAGATGAGGAAGATGTTACTCAAGTAGCAAACTTTGCGCTCATGGCTGAGACATCAGAGGAACCAGAGGTACCAGTTCTGACTCTTAAAGTAGAAATGTCTATTGATGATTATAAAGAACAGAACGGGGCTCTTAGTGAAGAGATCTATATGTTGTGCAAAAGCCTAGACTCTTCTCAAAAGGAACAGAAAACACTTGTTGCCAAATGCAGAATGCTTGAGGCAAAAGTGGAAGAGCTAGAGGCTGCTTGCACTGTAGATACTTCTCTAAGAGACTTTATTAAATCTCTGGAACACAAGCTTGTCCTTAAGGAAGAAGTAGAAGCATGTCTTAGGAACAATCTAGCTGAGTTAGAAACAAAATGCGAAGCTTACAAACTAGCTGCTAGTAAAGTGTATGTAGATAATGACACATTTAAGAAGATAACTGGAGTAGGTATAGGGCTTGATTATTCTGATCTTCCTAAGAAAGAAGGAAAGAGACCTATTGACCCTAGTTCCAGTGACCTTAAACAGGAAACACCTAGAATTCTTAAATCGGCTGTCAAACCTATCTACAAACATCTTGTTCCTAGAATAGAAGAAGAAGAGACTGAATTGATAGCTAGATATGAGATTGAGATGGAAGATCGCCAGAAAGAACAACCTGTAACTCCTATTAAACAAGTGAAAATCAATTTCCCTAGAGATGAATCTAGACTGGGATTAGGAGCTAAGGCTGTTAAACAACAAGGAAAGAAAGAAAAAGGCATAAAAGAGGTTAAGGCTGAACGAATAAAGAAAGCATGTTATCATTGTAAATCTACTGAACATCTTTCTTATGCATGCAAAGCTAACATGAATGTTCATGCTGCACATGCCATGCCTACCACACATACAATGAATAATCTGCATCAGAATCATGCACAGTGTGGTCAACCTAACTGTATGCCATGCACTTTTAATATCATGCAAACTTTTGTGCATTTAATGAATGCATCTAGCCAGTCATGCTCAAATACTGTTGCTAGTTCAAATATCAAGAAAAAGTATGGTAGAGCCAAGACTGTCAGTCCTCCTAAAGTTAGGAGTGACAAACCTTCTCCTAAGACTGACAAATCTGTCAAGTCTGAGAAAGGAAAGGAGATAGTCGAAAGCTCTAGTAATGTGAAGAAAAGTGCATCTCCTGTTGTTAAATCTGTTGATTCTCGATCTTATCGAAAAGCCGGGCCCAATCAAAGTTGGGTTCCGAAGAATGTCTAATCAATCTGTCATTGCAGGGCATTAAGCAGAATAGAAATAAAGTTATATGGGTGCTAGACAGTGGAGCATCGAGGCATATGACTGGAAACAAGTCCCTGCTTACAGAGTTGGTTATGAAGGCTGGCCCTTATGTTACCTTTGGAGATGACAGCATAGGTGTGACTAAGGGATATGGCAAACTGAAAACTGGCAATGTCATCATTGAAGATATTTCCTATGTTGAGGGACTAAAGCACAATCTGTTGAGTATAAGTCAATTCTGTGACAAAGGTTACGAAATTGTCTTCAACAAGAAAGGTGTCTCAATCACTCACATAAAGGAAGGCTCACTAGCTTTAAGAGGAGTTCGAAAGGCAGATCTTTTTGTTGCAGATATGGATTCAGCAAATCAGGATGAGGTTACCTGTTTCTACAGCAAAGCCTCGGATGATGAAAGCTGGTTATGGCACAAAAAGCTATCTCACTTAAACTTCAAAACGATGAATGCTCTCGCAAGGCGAGAATTGGTGAGAGATCTACCTCAAATGGAGTTCGCTCCGAAAGGACTCTGTGAAGCTTGTGAAATGGGAAAGTCGAAGCGAGCATCGCATAAAAGCAAAGAAATTTCTAGTATTACTGAGCCTCTACAACTTCTTCATATGGATTTGTTTGGCCCAGTGAATGTCCTATCTTTGTCTAGGAAAAGATATGCTTTGGTAATCGTGGATGACTTCTCCAAGTATACATGGGTATTGTTCGCAATGACGAAAGACGAAGTACCTTTCTTAATCATTGATCACATCACTCAAATTGAGAATGTTTCAACACTTACTGTGAAGACGATTAGATCAGACAATGGCACTGAATTCAAAAACGCAGTGCTAAATGACTTCTGTGTATCTAAGGGAATACGTCGTCAGTATTCAGCCCCGAGAACTCCACAGCAAAATGGAGTAGTTGAAAGGAAGAATAGAACTTTGGTTGAAGCAGCAAGAACTTTGTTGTATGATTCAAAACTTCCTTTGTATTTCTGGGCCGAAGCAGTGAGTACCGCTTGTTACACTCAAAATAGAACCTTGATCATAAAAGATAAAGAAAAGACACCATGTGAGCTAATGAACAACAGAAGACCAACAATCAAATACTTTCATGTCTTCGGAGCAAAATGCTATGTGCTTATAGATGATGAAAATCTAGGCAAGTTTGCAGCAAAAGCTCGTGAAGGAATCTTTGTTGGTTACTCTACAGACGTGGTGGCAGCTTATAGAGTGTTCTTAGTGAATGATCGAAAAGTGACTGAAAGTTACAACGTCAGATTCGACGATACCAAACTCTCATCAATTTCAAGAGATTCTAGTGAACCTGAGTCCCTAAAATTTCAGAATCTGGACTTAGAAGATCTTGAAGATGAACCTGAGTTGGTTGTTCCATTAAATGTTCCAAGCGTACATGAAGAACCTGAGTCTAGTGAACAAGCTAATTCTACAAGATCAGGAGAGACTTCTTCAGTACCAACCGGCAACAACTCAGGGGGAGTAAATAGCAGCTCAAGGACTACTGTTCAAGGCTCGAGTCGAGTTGACTCTAGTTCTGTAGGAGCTGGCACTAACTCAGGGGGAGTTAGTGAAAATATTCAAAGTAGTCAGCACCCCAACTCAGAAAGTCAAGCTGAATCATCTAGACAATTTCCAGGTGAACGAGTATGGAATAGAGACCATCCGTTTGAGTTAATTATTGGTGATCCAGATGCTGGTGTGACTACTAGAAGAACTGCAAGAGCTGACATGGCTAATATCTCCTTATATTCTGGGTTCTTATCCAAACTTGAACCTAAAGAAATAGAAGAAGCTCTTGGCGATGCTGATTGGGTAATTGCAATGCAAGAGGAACTCAATCAGTTTGAAAGGCAGAAAGTTTGGAAACTGGTACCCCGACCAAAGAACAAATCCGTAATTGGAGCTAGGTGGGTATTCAGAAATAAACTGGATGAAAACGGACTTGTAACACGAAACAAGGCTCGTTTGGTTGCAAAAGGTTATTCTCAACGAGAAGGAATTGATTATGATGAAACCTATGCACCAGTTGCAAGACTTGAGGCAGTCAGGATGTTCTTGGCATTTGCAGCACATAAGAACTTCAAGGTATTCCAGATGGACGTGAAAAGTGCCTTCCTGAACGGAGAGTTAGAAGAAGAAGTGTATCTGGAACAGCCGCCTGGCTTCGTTGATCCAGAACATGCAGATTTTGTGTATCTACTCTTCAAATCTGTCTATGGCCTCAGACAATCCCCAAGGCGATGGTATGAAACCCTATCTCTATTCTTAATTGAAAATGGTTTTGTTAGGGGAGTAATTGATAAAACATTGTTCTATAAAGTTGTGAGAAATGACTTAATACTTGTTCAAGTATATGTGGACGATATTATTTTTGGGTCATCAAATGAGCGCTTGTGCGAGAAATTTGCCAAGCTAATGCAGGAAAAATATGAGATGAGCATGATGGGAGAGCTGTCCTTCTTCCTTGGATTACAGATCAGTCAGAGAAAAGATGGTATCTTTATCTGTCAATCCAAGTACGTCAGAGATTTACTCAAGAAGTATAATCTAGAAGATGCATCAGCAGCTAAGACTCCCATGGCAACAGCCACGAAGCTTGATGAAGACAAATCAGGTAAATCAGTTGACATCACAAGCTATCGAGGTATGATTGGCTCACTCCTCTATTTAACTGCAAGTAGACCAGATATAATGTTCGCAACTTGTTTATGTGCAAGGTTCCAAGCGGATCCTAGAGAATCACATCTCGTAGCCGTCAAAAGAATTTTTAGGTATCTCAAGGGCACACCAAATCTAGGGATTTGGTACCCAAGAGATACAGGTTTTAATCTTATTGGCTATTCGGATTCAGACTATGCAGGTTGCAGGATTGATAGGAAAAGCACATCTGGTGCTTGCCAATTTCTTGGCAGAAGATTGGTGTCCTGGCAAAGTAAAAAACAACATACAGTATCTACTTCTACTGCTGAAGCTGAGTACATTGCTGCTGGAAGCTGTGTAGCTCAAATACTGTGGATGAGGAACCAATTGAAGGATTATGGCATGGAGCACAAGAAAATTCCAATCATGTGTGACAACACAAGTGCCATTGCCATAACCAACAATCCTGTAGATCACTCAAGAACCAAGCATATTGACATCAGGTATCATTTCATAAGAGAACATGTCGAGGAGGGGACTGTGGAGCTACATTTTGTGCCCACAATGCAACAAATTGCAGATATATTCACCAAACCTCTTGATGAAGTAACATTCAATAGGTTGGTTGGTGAATTGGGAATGCTTAACACAAGTTAGTAAAGCCTTCCATCTGTAAAATCCATGTTTATGTTTGTATGTGCAAACTAATCAATCATTATGTGCTTAGACTTTAATATGCCTAATTAATGATTGTTATAGGTTGCATATAGTGTGATTTTGCATGAATTCATTGTGTTTTAAGTGTCTTTTATAGCACAAATCTGTGAATTTATGCTTGTTAGATTACATGATCATAGGGGGAGTTAAATTCATAATAGTCTAAATATTGCATGATTTTTAGATGAATTTACCTGTGTTTTTCATGTAATTAGAGGCCTTAGAATTATCAAGGAATGTTTTAATTATGTCATATATTAAAATCCTTGAATTGATATTTATATTAATTTGGCAAAATTAATTGTTGAGTTTTTCAAAGAAAAATTGTCAAATTATTCTAAGTATCTTCAAAATTTCGAGTTAGTCTCTATCTCGAAACTCATGTAGAAATTCGACTTGAATTTCGACTTGAGCTTCCAGGGTGAAGTTTTGAAAATTCTAAGTCTGGGAAGAATTTCGAGTTAGTACCTATCTCGAAATTCATCTCGAAATTCGACTTAGAGTTCGAGTTCGAGTTACCAGTGTGCCTAGTTCTATCTTCAAAATATTCGAGATAAAGTCTATCTCGAATTTTATCTCTAAGGTTGAGATGAAGTTTCCATTAAGGGAATATTTTGAAAAGAACTGAGAATTAACTTCGAGTTAGTCTATCTCGAACTTTATCTCGAAGTTCGACTTGATGTTCGAGATAGAGTTCTTAGTCTATCTCGAAACTCAACTCGAATTTCGACTTGGTGTTCGAGATAGAGTTCTCAGTTAAGCTAAAGGGAATTTTTCGAGTTACACTCCTAACTCGAAACATATCTTGAATTACCCTGGACTTTTTGATTCAAGGAAGTATTTTGGAAAGAATTTGAGATTAACTTCGAGTTAACTTCTATCTCGAACTTTATCTCGAAGTTCGACTTGATGTTCGAGATAGAGTACTTAGTCTATCTCGAAACTCAACTCGAATTTCGACTTGATGTTCGAGATAGACTCTAACTCGAAAAGTATCTTGAATTTTCTGTTTTTCCATCTCGAACTTTATCTCGAAGTTCGACTTGATGTTCGAGATAGAGTACTTAGTCTATCTCGAAACTCAACTCGAATTTCGACTTGATGTTCGAGATAGACTCTAACTCGAAAAGTATCTTGAATTTTCTGTTTTTCCAAGTTTACTACAAATCAATAATGTTCAAGATAGTATTTCCCTAAAGTTTCTGCTGTAATTTTGGTTAAAGTGCTTCTTTGTGCATATTTGTTCGAGTTAACTTCTATCTCGAACTTTATCTCGAAGTTCGACTTGATGTTCGAGATAGAAAAGTTCGAGATAGAAAAGTTCGAGATAGAGTTCGACTTAGATGTCCCCTGTATGGACTTAGTACTTTTCACATTTTTTAACAGGGACATTTTTGTCATTCCACATTAATGTCTATATATACTTCTCTAACTCGATCTATTCTTTCACTTTTACCTAATTGAGTTTTACAGCCGCCCCATATACATACAGGCGATTTTGACTTACAACCACTGATTCGTAATCTTTGTGACTAATCTCATACGGACAACGAATTACTGCCCGATTTTTTACTGCCATTATCTGAGTGCCAGTAATATCTGAGTTTGTGTGTTTGTGAATTTGTTCTTTCTCGACATATATACATACGTATATACACACACCGTTTCACAATCATATACACACGATTTGACTGGTGTGTACACACATAACTTCACTGATTTCACTAGTATCAGATTCTGTTAATTGGTTGTTGATTTTCGCCTCTCACAGTGATAATTATCTATAACCCGTAGTTTAATCTTTCAAAAGTGACTTTTGGTCTTTTTGTTAAATTAAAAGGGATATAACTGATAATTCCTAAATTAATTGTTTTTCAAAATAAAAATAAAAAATTCACATCTTTTAAAAGAAAAACATTTAATCAAAATGGCTCACCAATTTTCACTTGCTAAAAACAATTTTTACAATATTTCTACGGAAATTGGTGATCAACTCCCGCGGTTTAAGTTTTGGATACGATTTCTCAATTTGTATTCCAAAGCTAGCCAAGCTTTTACTGCTAAACCTACACTAGTACATGATGCTTTACAGCAATTATGGACTAGTGCGGTTACTTTTGGGAGTAAATCAACCCCCTACGGTTTCAGGTTTACCTTAGCGGGTCAAGAATATGAGGTGACAGAACAGATTGTCAACAGAGTTCTTGGATTCCCCATTAAAGATGTCTATGATCCAGAACCTACTGCTGCAGAACGCCTCAGATTCTTTGAAGAAATTGGATGTTATCCTACAAAAGGCCCAATCACGGGAAATATCCAAAAGCAATTCTTCCATGCGGAATGGAATTACTTTTTCGAGGCCATCACAAGATGTTTTCGGGCACGCGAAAAAGACTTTCATCAAATTCCGATTCCCATGCAAACCTTTGCAGTAGCCCTAGCAAGAGAACTGGATATAAACTATGGACGCATAGTTCTCTCTGAGATAGTGGCCTCAATGGGATCCCTTGCAAGCAGAGACCTCTCTACCACTGATGTCGTCTGCTGGTTTCCTCGGTTTCTTCAAATGCTAATCAATGACTTAATACCGAAGGATGCTCTTGCTATTCGACAGGGATTTGCCAGAAGCCCCACATCTGAATCACTAGGGATGGGCACTAAGTCACTTGCAACCATTGCAAATCAGGATAAACATCAAGGTAAGCCTATGTCTACTCCTGAAAATATTCAAATGTGGCTTAGATATGATGCAGGAGTTACCAATTTGGAGGCATCATCACAAGTCTCATCACATGCTCAAAATCCATCTGTTCATGCCGAGGCATTTGATGAGATTCCGGATGAGGAAAGCGATGATGCACAAGGTAAGCAATCAGGTAATCTCTCTATGCATACTATTCATTCCTCCTCCTACGTTTCTGATTCCGCGACCCATGAGACTGCTAACCCGCAGGATCTATCCCAGGGTAAGAGCCATATTTCTGACTCTGAGTCTGATACACATTCCTATTCTTTATCACCCCTGTTAACGGAAGTCAGAAAACCAGCACGTATGTTTATACAAGATGATGAGGAGAATGAACCCGAAGAGCAGCAACTTTTTCGCAAGAAAGCCAAACTTTTCCACGCTGCTACTTCACAACCACAGTCAAACCCTAGCGTGTCACACGCAACCACTCCACCTCACGCGAGTGGTTCACCCCTTGAACATTCTGCACATAGGGACTTTGATTTTGGTCAAGATGATGTGCCTCTTGATGATACTGTTGCTTCAAGAGGACATGAAGTATTAAGAACTTCAGCCGTACCTTCACCGGTACGTACTGATGCTGCAAAGAGGATCGGTTCTGATGTCGTACAAGGACACTTTGCAGCCTCTCAGACTGAGATTCCAACTCAGGAACAAACAGAATTTGATCCCATAACTGTCAACAACATTTCTTATCAAGTTTCTGCAGGTACTGCTTCACTTTTTGGATCAATCATTGAAGACATACACGAGCGTGAGACAGGGAGTGTGTGTGAGAGGTTAGGGAGAGAGGGACCTTCATTTTTAAGGCCCGAAACCGAGCGCCAAATACCAACAGAACGCGTATTAGAGCGAGGTCACCTAAACCAAACACCGTCCCTTAATACTGAAAATTTTGATACTCGTATGACTTCACTGGAGAATAAAATGGAGCAGTTCGGGCAGTCGATGGGGCAGTTGGGGATTAATGTTGGAAACAATCAACGGGCTCTAGACGACTACGCAGCAAGAATGGCAAGTCAAGCTACAGCTTTTAATGATTTGACAAATAAGGTCGATGACTTGGGCCATGCTGGTGGTGTCTTGGGAAGAACTCTCAATGAGAGGATGGGGGCATTGGAGTCTACAATGCATACAATGACTGTGGAGATCAGTAGAATGATGTTCGCAGTCAGGAGTTTTGTGCCCCCGGAATGCTTCGAGTCGGAACAACCTCCCCCCGATGCTGGAGCAGGTGGTGCAGGTGGTGCTGGTGGAGCGGGAGCCTCTGGTTCTGGTTTTGGAGGTTCCTATGCAGCTGGTGGATCTGAAGACCATGGTGGAGCTCAGGATAACTCACCTAAGGGGGAGAGTGGAAAGGAGACGAGACAGCAGGCAGTTCACATCGAAGAAATTGAAGAACCCGCTGATCTTGTTAAGGAACCAGAAATTGAGCCTGCTGGTGCTGAAGAGGCTCTGAGGAGGAGAAAGGGTAAGGCAATAATGGTTGAAGAAGATGAACCAGTTATTGACCTGAGTCATCAGGACACAGTACAGGAGGTACTAGACTCAGATTCTGATATGGAAGACGTACCTTTCGCACATGCTGTTAAGCGATCTTTGAAGGAACAAGGTGGAGGTGCTGGTATGTCTTTCGGAATGCCTGAAGAAGATCCTATTGATGAAGAAACCCTGCAGTCTCAACAGTTAGCCTTGGAACAAGCTCAGTTCCATAAAATGAAGATGATGCAAGAACATGCTGCGTTCCTAGAACAGAAGGTGGAGCTACAAGGGAAGCAGTATGAGTATGAGCTTGCAAGGCTAGCCAATCCTCAAGTTGATCTTGACAAAAGAAGGATAGGGCAGAAATGGGATGAAGCAAGGAAGATAATGATGGGACCATGTGCAAAAGGAGTTCATAACAAGGATGCAGATGATCTGTTCTACAACTTGAATTTGCAGAATCCAATGACTGGGGACTATATAAATGCTTTGAAGAGATTAATTTCTAAAGTCAGGGTTGGATACAATGCAAATCTTAAGGAGTGGCAGGTTATCTTGTCTTTGGTAGAAGGAGTCCCAACATCTTTCCTATTTGTGGATGACCAATTCATAATGAGAAGATCTGCGTCAGAGTTGTTCTTGCTAGCGACTAAAATTCAGTACTCTCAATCTGAGGAGCTAAGCATTCTGTACAGGGATCAGTTAATGCAGCTAGCAGAGGACAAGGGTCCAGAATTCTCAGCTTATCCAAATTTTGTCCGGATGGTGGTTCAAGGAAAGATGAAGAGGGTGAGCATGGAGGAAAAGGACTTAATGGAACTTTCAGTGGAATCTCTTAAAGCAGTATGTAGACAAATGATGGGTAAGGGATTCGCCTCTGAGCTTAAAGATAAATCCGTGAGGATCATTGAAAGAGTCATATTCTTGAAGAGCAATGAGGTGTGGAAGTGTGATGTCATTGCTCCAAACCCTCTCGACAACGTGAAGATTGAGCCGGAGCTGATAGAACAGAAATGGAATATTCTTCAAGCAATGAAGAATGTAGATGAAGCTTTGACTCTTCCTTCTGGAGAACTGGAACAAGGAGAAATAAGGGAGGCAGTTGGCGTTCCAGGGAAAGATAGTGTATACTGGATACACTCTTATGCTGATGATACAGCTGATGCCTTAGCATACATAGATGCAGACCAGAAACAAACACTCTTGCATATGAGTAGACAATGGCTGCTACAGACTCAAGATGCTGCATTTCTAGAGAAAGTGTTATATGTGTTCAAATGGGGCGAAGTGGAAGACAAGTTTGTTGAAGAAAAGCAGAGACTCGTGAGTTACCTGTCTGAAGTAGTGGTGGAAAAGAAGCAAATGGAGCGAGATGCGGCTAGTGTCCACAATACTAACCGTGTCAAGGGCTACCCCAAGATGATCTATTGTCAGTTTAAAGCTGATAAAACTCATTGGAAATCTCAGCTCATCATGAAGAACTTTGAGGATATTCCAAAGATCAGGACTACTCAGGAGGTGGACAAACTCAGAAGGCTTTTCAAACATCCTTATCCAGAGCCCAAGAACCCTCTAGAAATGGAAGCTGTAAGTCTGTTGAATGCTAGGTGGAAGCAGCTTAAAGATCCAGTATACAAGAAAGAAAAGCAGCAGAAGGAGAAGCTCAAAAGGCAGAAAGAAGAGAGAGACCAAGCTGCTGAAGCTAGAAAGAGGAAACGGAATTAGGGTTAAAGGTCAGAGTGGTGTGAACTTGAAGTTGGAAAAACTTCATGTCTTTCGGTTGCTTTAACTCACTTGAGGAAAATTCACCTAAGAGTGAATCCAATAAGGTGATATAAGTTTGACTAGAAGGTATGAAATAATCCAGGTGATAGGAATCATTCAAATGATCTTTAATTCGAGGTTCGAATTCTGTTTCTAGTTTTTTATGTTCATTGTATTGTTTTCAAGTTCTTTTCAATTGTATATTATTCAAGAATGTAATGTTAATTATCTTTTCTCGTCTCATTGTTTAGTTGAGTTATCCTTCATTAATTTGAATGTCATTGTTAGACAATCAAATTGGGGGAGATTGAAAGGCAGAGTGTATAAACTTGTAACACTATAACTAATGTAACTCAAACTAAAGGAAAAGATACTTAACCAGAAGACAATCAAGAACAGGAAGTCACAAGAAATCAACACTAAATGAAGACAAGGTAATTGATACAATTAAACATGCTAACTATGATCAAGCCAAGAAGAAATCATTGAGAGAAGTTCAAGTCAAAGTTGTTCATGCCTCGGTGATTTGATTAATCAAGAATCAAGATCATAACTATCAGTATCAACAAGACCAATTGATTTCAAGTGAAGAAGAAGGAAAGCAAATATTGGAAAGCCAAGTTATTCAGTGAATATGGTAATTTATTCAAGAAGCAGAAACACTATCAAGACTAGTCACTTATGAACCAGACCAGTGCATCAAGTGTCAGGACATTGATAGCAAGTTTATGTCAGTAATAAAGAACCATGTTCAAGAGCTTGTTGAAGAATAAAGAAGACATGAAGATATCACAAGTTCAAGATGTGCATTGAAGTTTCAAGTTGAAGACCAGAATATTTTCTAAGTACTAAATGTTCTGGATGGCTAAGTAGAAATTCTCAAGTAGAAGTTCTACTTAGGAATTTCGAGATAGCCAAGTAGAAGTTCCACTTAGGAATTTCGAGATAGCCAAGTAGAAATTCTCAAGTAGAAGTTCTACTTAGGTGCAGCTTCAACATGACACATGGCATCTTCTGATTGGCAGATTTCCAAGCTTTCAAGATAAGGCAAGAATTATGTGGACATCATTGGGCCACGTACATCTTAGTCTTTGAAGACTACAGGACATAGATTACATGTAGTATAAATAGAAGTACTTGTGTAATGTTTTAGTGAGTGAGCAATTCTAGAGAAAAACACAAGATAAAAAGAGAGAGTGCATTCACAGAGCTTAGTATCATTCACTTCTCTCTCAACTTCTGTTATACTTTGTAATGAATGTTGTAGCAACCCTTTCAAGTTATATATAAAGAAATATATTCCTTGAATCTGTGTGTTCATTTATTGCATCGTTTTTATTGCCTCTCATATTCGAAAAGTTGTATTCACCCCCCCTCTACAACACATTTGGACCTAACAAATAACATACAACTTACGAGGAGAAAAGAATGCTTGATGGTTCACAGTCACTCGAAATCATAACCTATGTGTCTTTGTGTAATTTTAAGAACCAACGATGTACCACATTGCAAGACAGAAGAAAATATAGTAAAACTAAAACAACAGAAGATGGCAGCTTGTACCTCTTTCATGCCATGTAGAAGTGAACCAGCAAGTGTAGCGTGTAAAAAACCAGGTCTGCCATAATTATCTTGTGGAAGCTCGGTAATATTTCTGACCAGCGGTATCCCTGCATGATAAATTAACCGATATATTATAGACTATAACTAAAAGAAATCAACACACACGGGATAGAGTCCAAATATTATTATCATATTTCATGATATCTTAACCACATGATTTCAAAAAATGGTACTTAAAGAAGTCATTAATTTTTACCCAATAACACAATGAAAAACCAACATCAAGTAAAAGCGAGCAAACACAAGACCCTGTGTGTATTTCTAACAATCTATCTATTTCCGCATTTTTGATGTACCACAGTTTCCAGTCAATACATAAAGAACTGTCTAAATATCCTTCTACATTTGAGCTTGCATTCTTCATTCTACCACAAGAAACTTTCCCAAACATCTAACATTAAAGAACTTTAATTATCAATCCAAAAAAAAACAAGAAATGCCCCTAATTTTCTTGAAAAGAACAGCAGTGCTTTAAGAACTAGGCTATTTAACAAGAAAAACAAAACCCATATAAATAATCACTCAAAAATCAAAACCCATAATCAATATCACAAAACAACAACATACAATTAATTCAGGTGAAAAAATGAGGTAAAAAGAGCATACTAACCATTGATTGAACATCGTGATGCATGTACAGTGACAGATAATATACATAGAGTTGTAAGTATATATGAAATGATTACAGCTTCTCTCATTTCTTTTAAATGTTATCTTGAATTCTGCTGCAAATATTTGTGTGTATAGTTGTAAGTATCACTTTTGTTCTCCACTCTCCAGACCCTTCCTACCCGATTTCTGCTAATCAATCTATTGTATTGGGTACAACCCGGTTTCTTTTTACCCTTTTCTTGGGTTCTCTTTATATTTCCTCTCTGTTTTGCGATTTTCTAATTGTTTTGGTTTTTAAAAAGTTGGATTTTTGTTACGATACTTGTTATGAAAATGATAAAATTAAAGTGTTCATATATTTTTAAAATAATTAATTTTATATGTTTTACAAATAAGATATTTTACAAAAAAAAATGCCTAAAATACCTACATTTGGAGCTCCATGATCCGAATTTCCGATCCACGAGAAACATGGTCCGAAATATCCACGAATACGCATCTCCCACATGCATATCCATGCTTACTTTAGCGCTCAGAACTCCTCCTCTCCACATCTCCCCAGACTTCTCTCTTGCCGGGGATGTTGGGTGATTCCGTCGCCTCCCTCGAACTCTCAGGACATTCTCGCAACCATCACAGCACGGCCCACATGATCAGCACATCTTTTTTTCCCTTTCCCCCTCTATATTTTTCAGTTTTTGGTCACGCGGGCACGCAGGGGCTTGAACGAAGCTCACCGGAGACACTCGAACTCGTCGGAATCGATTTTGGATTTTCAAAATCCGGCATAACAAATGGTAAATAAGTGGTATATGGGGTGTTTGGGAGAACTTATTTTTTAGAATAAGTCAACTTATTTTAAGTTGAAAGTAAGATTCCTAACTTTCCAACTTATTTTTTCAACTTATTGAATCTCAAGTATACACTAAATATTTGTATAAAAAAAATTTATCAAAATATAAATTTTTTACCCGAAAATAAGTTCATAAGCCCTTAAAAGAACTAAGCCAAGCAGGCCCATAAGCTTGTAGAGAATCGAATGACGATTCTAATGGTATATGGTAGATGATGGAAAAGTTCGGGATATGGAAGAACGGAGAGATCGAAAAATCTCATGGAAACAAAGCTCGTTGCGATTCTGGAATTTTGAAAAAGACTTGAGATACACATTTTGGAGATGCTACACATTTCGGAGATGCGTGTCTTGAGATACGCATTTTCCAACAGCGTATCTCAAGACACACATGTGTTGTTAGATTTTCAGTTTACACGGTACACGCATGTGTCAAATTCGTGTCTCATACATGCCTCTTCCAGATGCATGTATGGTGGGTAAGGACCACCTTCCATGCCCGTGGGAATTTTGGACCAAATGTTTTGAAATATGGGTATTTAGGGTCATCACCCTCACAAAAATGGATAGTTTGAGCAAATAAACATAAAATGAGATTTTTTCATCATTTTCTCAATTTATATATATTATTTTGTATATCAATTTCAACAATAATCTATATATTCATTTATTGTTATTATAATAATATTAAATTAAAAGTAATTAATAAATGAGATAGAGACAAATAATGAAGAAATGAAAAAAAATGAATTTTTATATTAATGAAAATAAGGTAAGGAATGTTTATTGATTTTTAAAATTAGAGAAGAACTAAATTAGATTTTTTATTCTCGAGAAAAAAATTAAATTAGATTTTTAATATTTTAGAAACCATCCCTATAAAATTGTGAGTGAAAAATCCATATAAGGAAATTGTCAATCATTCATGATGATTGTCATTATGTATACAACACAAAACATCATGTTTGTTATTATTTCTATATAAATTATTATTTTACTTTTATTAGTTCAATATTATTGTATTTTAAAAGTAAAGTAAATAACACCCAATAATAATAGAATCAATATCTATTTATATATATAAAGGAAAACCCCCGGGAGCTCTAGAATCGCTTGAATCTTATTTATCTATTTTTCTAGAGCTCCTCTATTTTAAATAATTGAAATTAAAACTTCCTTCTTTATACCCTATTTTTTAGAAACGAAATTAGAACTTCCTTTTTTAACATTACTTCCTATTTTAACATTACTTCCTTTTTTTAACATTAACATTAACATTAACATTAACATCTTTAAAATAGGAAAACCCCAAGAGCTCTAGAATAGCTCGAATCCTATTTATCTATTTTTCTAGAGTTTCTCTATTTTAAATAAATAAGTGATATCAAAACTTCCTTCTTTACACCCTATTTTTTAGAAAAGAAATCAAAACTTCCCTTTTTAACATTACTTCCTTTTTTAACGCTCACATTAACATCTTTGAAATAGGAAAACCCCCATGAACTTCGAAATCGTTCAAAAGCTATTTATCTAATTTTTTAGAGCTCCTCTATTTTAATTCATTAAAATTAAAATTTCCTTATTTACATTTGAACTTATAGGGAACTTAATAAATACATAATTTTCTTATTTATACTCGAATTTTAATAATTATAATTATAAACGCAATCGACTTCTATAATCTTTATCATCTTCAATAATCAATAATCTTATATAATTCTATTCTCATCCCGCAAATGCACAATATATCAGCTTATAATTATATAATCTAGATCTATTTTTCAAGATTTGAACTAACCTTCACATATTTGGATATGTATTTATTACAACGGGTGTCGGCCTAAGAAAACGTGATACAAAATCGACATAGAAAATAAGTATATAGTTTATTTAGTTGTCTATATATATTAAAATTTGTACAATATTGTGTTCATTAATTTATTTATAGATTTTTTTTTGATTTCTTTCTTTAATTATATTTTGTATTTTTTTAAAATAAATATTACAACGCCGCCGCGAAGCGCGGCTTAGTCAACTAGTATATATATAAAGGAGGATAGCGGGAGTTTAGGTGGCGCTCTAATATCGTCTCAATCGATTTTTTTAATTTTCTAGAATTTTAAACACTAATAAATATAAAAATATCAATTAGCATATTAGAAGTAGAATAGGTGTTCGAATTTATAAAGGAGAAGAGTTCGAATTTATAGAGAAGACGTATGATTAGAAGTTTTATTGGAAGTATAATAAGTATTTATAAGGCATACGATTAAAAATTCTATTGGAAGTAGAATAGGAGTTCGAATCAATCAATATATCTATCTATCTATTTTTATTTTTATATATATAAAGGAAAACCCCCGGGAGTTTGGTGGAGCTCTAGAATTGCTCGATTCATATTTATCTATTTTTCTAGAGCTCCTCTATTTTAAATATGTAAAATTAAAATTTCTTTCTTTAAATCCAATTTTTTAGAAAAGAAATCAAAACTTCCTTTTTTAACATTAATATAAACGTTAACATAAATATCTTTGAAATAGAAAAGGTTCTCGAATTCGAATTTATAGGGAAGAAGAACTCAAATTACATATTCGAAATTGAAAAGGTTTTCGAATTTGTTGGGAAGAAAAAATTATATATTCGAAATAGAAAAAAAAATTATATTCTTATAGTATATATTCGAAATAGAAAAGAAATTTTATATTCTTATATATATACAATCATTACTTCTAATAATCAAATTTTATCACCATGTTTGTAATCATATTTACTCGATTTATATTGTATATACTTAGTATTTTTAAAATATATACAACGGGTGTCGGCCTAAAAATTATGAGGCAAAATCGATAAATCAAAGTCAAAGAGCATTTTAATATTTAAATTTTTATTATTGTGTATGCTAAGTATTTTTATAATATATACAAACGGGTGTCGACCTAAAAAATTGTGAGACAAAATCGGTATAGAAAAATATATGGATATTTTATCTTATTATCTATGTATATTTAATTTATACAATATTGTGTTCACCAATTTATATTGATATTTTAGATATATTTAAAAGTTTTAAAAAGAATAGTATTTAAATTTTTATTATTGTGTATGCTGAGTATTTTTATAATATATACAACGGGTGTCGGCCTAAAAAATCGTAAAACAAAATCGGTATAGAAAAATATATGAATAATTTATCTTATCATATATGTATATTTAATTTATACAATATTGTGTTCACCAATTTATATTGATATTATAAAAATATTTTTGTTGTTTTTTTTCTTAAAATGATCTTTATTTAAAATTTTTTTAAAAAAATTATATGGCCGCCGCGAAGCGCGGCTTATTCGACTAGTTAAACATAAAACAAAATCAGAACAAGGTCATGCACATGCAAAACATCATCTCTTGATTACAAATTTACAGTAAGGTATTACTATTAGATTAATATGTATCTACATTATAGATTAATCTGACCAAAATAACAGAGCATAAACAAAACAATAGCATGCAGTTACTTGGAGCAAAACAAAATCTACACCAACGACATTTCAGCTTCAAAATCAATTATCAAGAATCAATAAACTACAAATAAATATACTCTTCGAATCCATAGCACACAAATCATACACCATTTCAAAATTACATGAAATTACTTGTACGGACAACCGAAACAAAATTACGTAGCACAAACAACATGGGTTAACCAATTAACGTCAGATTTTGAACTCGAAATTAAATCTACACAAATTAAACCTCAAATTCATATTCGAATTCAAAATTATCAATGGAAAAATAAAAAATATCATACGAACACAATCAATCACATTAAGTAAAATAACAAAAGCTGACTACGAAAATCATGAAATCATCGCAATCGATAAACAAAAAACGAATGAATCAATAGCACATAAAATTATAGACGACAATATAAAACAACGATATGAATTAAGTGAACTGTAGGGAAACTCAAACATTACAAAACAAATTTGAAATAGCAACTCGAAATGATATCAAACAGAGTGGATTACAATATTTGACCGAGCGGAGCTTTGCGAGCGAGCAGCTGACGTGAGTAGAACATCTTCAACTACTAAATGTGTGTGTAGTTTATAGGCTCTCTCTCTCTCTCTCTCTCCCCCTTTCACTCTCCCTTACTCCCTCTCTCTCTCTCCCTCTCTCTCTCTCTGACTGTGTTAGTGGAGAATGGAGAAGGAGGAGTTTCTATACGTTTGAGTATTGCATGCGTGTATGTAAGAGTGATAACTGGAGAGAAAAGGCAGGTGTTGCATTAGTAGCGGAGAGCACGCACACGGCACAAGTGAGAGTTTACTTTTTGTGCTTTTGCTAAAGTTACCGTCACCAACTGTTGTTTCAAATTTTTTTTTTTTTTATGTTGATAAATTGATTTTTTTAATTCAAAAGATATGAGAACCAATCATGAATTGAAGTTATGAGGACCACAGTTGCTTTTCAGCTTGATTTTCCCAATTTTTTTATTTTTTATTTTAAAAATTATCAAGCCAGTGATATATATTTGAAATATATTATTATTAGTGTGTTACAAATTTATGAATAATCTTTAGATAATTATTATTAATATAAATAAATTTATAATCTAACATTAAATTTATTATTATTGAGTTTAAAGTTTTATAATTATACTAAAATATAAATGAAATGAATTTATTATATAAGAAAAAAGATTAAAAGAATGGTTATTCAAATTAATTCTCCAAGTGTTGACTTCAAGTACTCTCCGGATTCTGATTACATTTTTTTTTGGGAACAAAATCGAGTTTCCAGTTTTTACCAATCTTACTTAATACAATTTACTTTGAAATTGTTTTGAAGAATTAGAAAAAATGCAGTAAACTGCAATAAATTTAGGCGTGTATTAAATATATAGATATGTGCTTTATAGAAAAATTAAAAAAATGAAGTCCCTGAATACCTACAAATTAAATATTCATGACTAAAATTAAATATCCATGACTAAAATACCTGCCGCCAATTCGGGCGGCTCTAAATACCCACAAGTAGGGCTGTCAAACGGATATTTCGGATACGGATCTGCCTATATCCGAATCCGAATCCGAAATTCGTAATCCGTATCCGAATCCGTATCCGAATCCGACGGATATTAGAAAGTTATATCCGAATTCGAATCCGACGGATATTATCCGGATACGGATAATATCCGAATCCGAATATCCGATTTTTGAGATTTTTTAAAAAATTTGAATATATCCGAATATCCGAATCATATAAAAAAATAAAAAAAACAATTATTTTCCATTCAAGCATAGTAATAGAGTTACAAACTCAAAACAAATGTCAACAAAATAACCAACAATTTAGCCTAATTACACTACGTTAAGTTCAGAAATTTGAAAACGTAACGAAAAACACAAAAATTTCGCGTTCCACATAAAACTACATGCTACTTGTTGTCAGCAACTACTTTGTCAATTTCATCCACATGTTCCGCAATATGTTCCACTGCAATATGTTCCAGTGTCAACGTAATGCCTGCAAGCACAAATAAAAGAAACACAAGTTGAATAGTGATTTAACATAGCATGAGTACACTAGCTATTGCTGTAATTTAGGGATGATGCTTTGTCTGTCCATCAGAAATTATAACATACCGTATCACGTTTCCATGTTGATATTGTTACTGCCAATATCATTGTTACTCTTCAAGGACTTCAGAAAAGAATGAATGTCAAGCATCGGCAAAATAAACACAGATAATTACACTTGGTGTACGCCAATATCAGTACAGGTCGATGAACCTTTTATATATATAATTACACTTGGTGTACAATGCCAGAATCAAGCTCGAAATTATTTTAAATATTACTCCTGAGTTTTTACTTTCTTTATTCACATGTGCATATATTATTGACACATTAATTTGATTTTTGTTGCAGTTTGGATCATGAGATAACAGGAATGTAATTGAATATAAATATTCATAACCAGAAATGCAATTAAAAAAGTCTGAAACACAGATAGGAACAGAACAGGAACAGGACAGTACATTACATAGCTCTCGATGGTTATCTATCTAGTTTCAGTAAAACTGCTGTACATTCTCAAAGAATGCCTACGGCTAAATTTTACAACTTGACATACTGAAAAATAAGATGAGAAGTAGCACAGACTTAAGTACCAGTTACTGAGAAGAACAAAATGCTGAATTATGATTACGAGAAACAAGTTCAAGAATCATGAACCTCAGAAGGAGATGCTGATATATGTATCCGCCACACACAGACACAGAGAGGGAAGCAAGAACATACCGCAAAGTTGTTAATATATGCAGCAGGGTTTTCATGTGTTATAACTTATGTAAATGACTTTTACTGTTGGTTCAAAACTTTAATATTCTGAACTTCCGATGCAGTAACTGACTTTCTATCAGAAGCATACATCAAGGAGCTGACATAATACTGTGGCTGCTGCTTTAATATTCTAATCCAATTTTGGAAGCCTTTGGTAATGCGAAGACATCAAGGAATGACAATTCAAGTCGTTTTGTAAGTAACATCATTCTTAAACAGATAACATAAGTTTTCTTGGTTGTAATGTTAGGAGCTGTGAAGCAAACACACCTAGTGAACTTCAGAGTTGACCTTATGTTTGCGAGTAATTATTTGTAAGTAATTATTTGTAAGTCACAAAAATAAGCTTCCAAAACATAAACAAACACAAGTTTAAGTTCATAAATTACAGGAGATTAAATTACAATGAAGAATTTTATACCTTGTAACCCTTGTTCCATCGACAGAAAGCAGAAAGCCAGAAACTATTAATGAATTAAAAGAATGCAACTTTAGATCTGCAAAAACAATTGATACTTATTCAGAAGAGGGAATTAACTAAATAAAAGTGAAGATTACAATAACTGAATAAGGTAATTAACTAAATAACATACCATAATCATATCATATACTCTCTAACAGTTCATACTTCATATACTTACATACATACAATATCTAAGTTCTAACAAACAGTGCAGATTCAAATAATCAAATAAGGGAATTAAGTAATTAACTAAATAACAGTGAAAATTTAAGGTTGAGATCGAACCTTCTTAGTATTGAATTAGCAGAGGCGGCGTGGGAGACTGGGAGAGGCGTCAGGCGTGGGATGAATTAGGGTTTTTGTTTACAAAAGGAAAGGGGGCGAATGGATTAATTATGGAAACTGCGTGGTCTAAATGTCTAATACTCTAATAGATTAATTGCCTCTTTTTTTTTGCTAAATTAATAGTCTAATATTCATTACATTAGACATGTATTTTATAATTTTTAGTTTTTTATGTAATTTAAATATAAAAAATTAAATTTAATAATTTAAATCAAATATAAGTAGGTCTAATTTAGTGATATTCCCAAATTTTCAAAAAATAAAAAATTAATTTGGTTGGAGATCTTAGTAGATCACCAATATTCTAACTAATACTAGTAACTAATGCTTTGTAACGAATTGTTGTTTCTATTTTTTGAAAAATATTTCTCGATGACCCAACCGTACGGATGTGAAGATATCTCTAATTTAGTGATATTCCCAAATTTTCAAAAATTAAAAATTTAATTTGGTTGGGGATCTTAGTAGATCATATCTATTCTAAGTTTCTAACTAGTACTATTAACTAATGCTTTGTCACGAATTGTTGTTTCCATTTTTTGAAAAATATTTCTTGAAAAATAGTAAATTGATCGTTTGAAGTATAATAAATATGTACTTATGTTCAAATTTGGTTATTGTGTCTCTAAATCTTTCAAATTAAAGAGTTTTTTCTTTTCTTCAATAAAAGATTAAAATTTATCTGATAAAAATCAAAATGTCAATCAATAAATCTTAATAAATATAAATTAAAAATTTGTTTGATAATATAACTTATGTAATTGTAAATATTAAAAAAGAATCGTGTATTACATGAGGTTATATGCTAGTCTATTTAAAACTGAATAAAATGTATCACAGTATATTTATATATCTTATATACTTAATTTCGGATTCGGATATTTTCGTATACGAATACGGATAATATCCGTCGGATATTGAAAGCTTCGGATTCGGATACGGATAATATCCGCTTTACTTCGGATACGGATAATATCCGCTTTTTCTCGGATACGAATACAGATATTTCGGACGGATATCGGATTTGTCGGATTTTTTTGACAGCCCTACCCACAAGGCACGCTATTGGTGAAGGAGTGACATGCTGACACGCTACTGATGAAGGAGTGGCATGCAGACACGCTAGTGGTAACGGAGCAACAAGTAGATAGGATGTTGCCAGTGGCATATCCGTAGTCTTCTCCAAAATTGCAGCTCTGACGATTTTCAGGCGATTCTCAACCAAAACACGGCGGAACTCATTTGGTTCGATTCCGTTATCGTATAAAACATACATCATTCGAATCATCTTTCGACGATCTATAACCATATACCCATCTCAAACCATTTGTTTCGCCAGATTTTAAACCCCCAAATCGAACACTCTCTTATCCCCTTGATTTTCCGACGAGTTCGTAAAAGCTCCTGCAAGGCCAAATTCTCATAAATCAGTTGGGAAAAACGAAAAGGAAGGTGTGCTGATTGTTTTGGTATACTTAGAAGGGGTGGAAGTGGCCGGAGAGTGGCGGAGAGAGTTCGGGAGAGGCGGAAAGATTGGGAGAGAGTTCGGGAGAGGCGGAGAGAAGAGAGATGCTACAGTACTTTGGATGCGCTACACATAGCTAGTCCGGGCTAGACCTTCTTGAAATCGGTATTTTGGGCTACGGGTACCTCATTTTGAGGTATTTTGGTCATTTTCTCAAATTAAAAAAATAGAGGTAGAGAAAATTTATACTAATTTGTGTAGTTCAAATAAGTGGGTTGGTGAAAATTATAATATATAGAGAGAAGTAATTTCTTTTTAAAATTTTGATAGAGTTATGATATGATATTTTTTTTTTTTTGAAATTTAGGCACTACAAGAAAACCCAGTTTTAACAACAGAAAATTCCGTTGGTATGTTAAGGAAATCCATTGGGAAAACCCTTTGCCAACGGAATGATCACCAAATCTGTCCGTTGGAGGAAACCTTGTTGGGAAATCATTACCAACGAATTTGTTTTCGTTACTAAAATTACCAACGGAATACCAAAAGAACAATAACAGAATTCTTGTTTTACCAACAACCATGTTATAACGAAGGGCCAACGAATTTGTTCTCGTTACTAAACTTACCAACTGAATACCAAAAGAACAATAACAGAATTCTTGTTTTATTATTCTGTTGGTATATTTAGCAACAACATGCCAACGAAATTCCATTGTTAAATGTAATAACAAATTCCCAACGGATAGTGCTTAGCAACTCTATGCCAACGGAATAACTTCTTAGCACCTCCACTCCAGGTAACACTAACACTATACCAACGGAAATACAATGTAACACAATGCCAACAAAATAATAATAACTATACCAAACCATTCCCGATATATATGATTTTCAATTTTTTAGACCAGTACAATCTACATATTCATAAAACAAAACTTCAAACGATTGTAAAAATCTCTTTTCATAATACTGACATTTCATCAGATAGTAGAAATTCAAAATGGAGCTTACAGAGTTCATCACTCAAGCCCTACAAAATACTAGGTTGTATATATCCAATGTCCACAAATAGCTAACATGGACAATTTGAACTACTGCTAAACCACCATACCAAGATCTTTCCCAATGTCATAAGCAACATAATTACATAAGTCAAAAGAGCATTGCAGAATACTAAATTACATACTATTGTCATCACTTTGATTATCTAAATCAGTAGGGGATTGAGGACGTTGGACTGAATTACTCGCAATTAACATGGCAAGCTGATTTTTAGTTCTTTCATCTCATCATTCACCTCTTTCAATTCTTGCTGCAACTTCTGATTTTCTTCACTCGCAAAGGATGTACAAGGCATAATCTCAGATTGATAAAAGAGGTTTTTAGATGAACCAAGTCCATAGACTCTCTTTTTCTTGTCAGGTCCTCCAGTTGCTTCAAGAAACAAAGCATTTCTAGCATTTCTATCCACAGGCAGCCCTGCTTTCTTCTGCTGCTCTAAAAGAGCTAGAAAAGTCTCCTGTATGCATTTCACATCATTAAGACCTGTTAGTAGATCTACTTCCTGTTTTTTAAAACAAACACACCAAAACTTGTGTAAAGAAGCAAAAGATGAGCCAATGTAGTTTTAATTTAGCCAGATAATAGATTTACAGATTTGCAACAGCGCAATTGTTTTGGCATGCTAATGAAAAATGTTAACTCGAATAACTTGTAGAAGGGGGGGTTGAATACAAGTTATATAATCGTGTCTGATTTTTACTTGATTATATGAACAAGAATAAACGAATGAATCAAATTTTGTTTATATTAAAATAATCAAATACAAACTCTACCAAAGGTGTACAATACCTTTAGCAGCTGCTGACAATATAAATCGCTCTCTCTCTCTCTGTTTGTTTCGAACTCTCGAATACAAATCTTACGAACTTACTTGCTCACTCACGCACGCATACAATTTACAATGATATAGAGAGAGTATTTATAATGCTACCTATCAACTAATAACAGAATTATAATCTATCTATGACAATGTTCTGCCGTCCAGTTGATAGTTTCCATCAATAGAGAATTCGTTTCCTTCACGATATCTTCTTGCTTGTTTTCCAAAACAAAGATCCTGTTTTATAGCACTTGCCAGTTTCTGTAGCATCCATAATGACATCATCAGTAACACGACTGACATCATCAGTAACATGACTGATATCAGGATTTCCCATTGCATCAGGATCTGATTATCCCATCAGTATTTGATCAGGATCCGACTTAATGTATCAGGATCTGCTCCTCTGTTCCTGACATGTAGTCCCCGATACACTGTTCATGATATGTAGTCTCTGACGCACTGTTCCTGACTAAATTCTACAGATTACTGTCTAACACATATATCCTAAACAAAGTGCTAAATCCTTTATAAGATCAGGATATACAAGAAGTATTAGCAAAATTCTATTCTTAACATCAAAACTTACGAATTATTCCTAACAATGTCCCCCTATTTATGCTTTAGAATCTGAAGCATAAATCTAAGTTGTAGATGTCAAAACATATAACAATACAACCAGAATAGAATTTATGAATTCAAGATCATGAAGTTAAGTACCTCCTTCTTCAGATGTAGACATATATCTAGTACTTAGAAGAAAGAATTCAACTATTTGATGCTTCTTTTCCTTTACCACTCCCATGATGAAATTTACCAACTCTGTCACCCTTAGTTCTGCTCCCAGTCTGTTTATCTCCCCAGTCTGTTGTTGTTGTTGTCTCTGAATTGTCTTTATCTCCCCCTTTTTGACATCAGCAACATTAATTCCAAGATATTCAGTAACAGAACAAATGAGATTCATTAGAACTTCTTGATTTTCCATAATAGTGACTTGGTTATTTTCAAGAATTTGAAGTCTCGATTGAATATCATTTTGAGATTTCTTAATGTCCTTAAGAATTTCAGAATTGACTTCAATGTCGGAAGTGCTTGTTGTATCTTCAGATTTAGATTCAGAAAGAACATTATCTTCAAGTCTTGTAGAAGAAGTTGCCTGTTGAGAATGATATTCAAGTAATAATACTTGAGTAGAAGTACAAACATCTTCATCTTTCTGATCTGGAGCTGAAATATGATCATCCTGTCCTTCACCAGTATTCTGTGTACTAACATCTACAAATCCTGACTACTACTTAGATTGATCAGATATTGTTGATGTTTCAATTCTAGCTACAATTGGAAGTACAAACAAAGGAATACTAGGATCATTAGGAATTTCTTCTGGTACTGGTTGAGTAGAAGTTTGTCTTAGCCTTTCACCTCTTCTGTTAATGATCTCTGCAAGCCTTTCTTTCTGTTTCTGAGCTTTAACTTCTGGCTTTGCATTGTGATGTGCTAAGTCATGCTTCTCATACATCTTGATAAAAGAATAAGTACCAGCATCCATACCAAGATTTTCAGGCCAAGATTCAAGAAAAACCTGATCCCAGAAATCAAACGATGGTGGTTTCCTAATTTTCTCTCCCTCACTTTGGAGTTGATCATCCATACCCTCATTCTCACTTTGACTATCTAAAGTCAACACTCTTTCTACCTCTCCTTTTGCCTGGTCAGGAGCCAGCCTCTCTGTGTGTGGATCTATGTCCATCTTTTCAAGTGTATCACTCAAATTTGGATAAGTACTCTCATGACCTACAGAAAAATAGGGGTTAGAAGAAGTTTTTATACCTGAACTCACATGGAGAGAGGGTTCCTCATATGGCATGGGGCTTGAGGTTTTCTCCAAGGAGTGAGCTGCTATAGTCTCTGAATCCTTACAAATATCTACTTTCTTTCCAGAGACTACAGGCTCCAGTATACCACTTTCAGGTTTTACACTAGACTCTGATGTCTTCAGTAATACTTCATTAGACAACATAGCTAATATGCCACCATCTTTAAGTGTTGGTTGCTGAGACACACCCTCAAGGTGGATAGACACTGAAAGAACAATATTGGTTTGATCTTCAGAAAAATCAATCAAAGTCATTCCTCCCATATCATAGGGTTTCTCACTTGCAATTTCAGTCATCACAGAAGACCTTTCAGCATCATCAATCACAGTTCCTGAGTCATCCAACCTCTGACTAGATGGTTCTTGTGTTGCAATGATTGTGATATGATCTATTCTACTATTCACCACTAGCGCAATAGTATCTTCTGTTGACTGCTTCCCTCTATCAACTACCTCCTCTTGTTCACCTTGAGCTGAAGCATCTTCAACAATGACATCCTCATCAAATAAATATGCATGAAGTGATTGAAGTGCAACATGCTTAGGAAGTCCAAATTTCTTGTGTAACTCCTTTCTGACTGATATATAGAAGTATGTCTTCATTAAATCAAGCCTTTGATGTAACAGTCCATATTCTTCAGGAAATGAAAGTTTGGGAACTCTTTCATTCAAAAAATCTAGAACAGGCCTGGAAAGCTTCACTTTTAGAGAAATAAGTTTCATAGCCAGTCTGTATGTCAATGTAGTTTCCCATGAAGAATCAAGATCCAGATCTCTCTTGCCAGATACTGACATGGATATAGCATTATTTTTAGAGACCTGCACAATGTTAGTTGGACTTGACACTGTGTGTGTAGGTGACAAATGAATCATTCTCCTTGTTCTCCTAGTATAGTGAGCAACAGATTTGTCTTGAGAAGACTCAAGAGGTGTAGACACAGAAGTGATCTTGGGATGAGATCCTCTTTCAATAGACACAGTCTTTTGAGAGACAGTATCCAGTATCTGTTTTCCCTTTTTAAGAACTTCAGCCTTTTGAGAGACTGCAGCCTGGCTATGACTAGGTGTTCCATCTCTTTGTCCTAGTTTAGAAAGTTGAATTGCAGCCTTCAATTCTGCTCTATCAGCAAGAGATATATTATCATCATCTTCACTAGAACTACTACTTGAAATAACAAATCTTCTCTTCCTTACAACTGATGTCTTTTGAGAAACACCAGAGGTTGGCTTCTTTGAAACAATAGGCTGTGGATCAAAATTTGGTTCTAGAATTGTTTCAGAGACTGTAATGTTTTTGGCTACTTGGGTAGACACAGGGGGGTTCTTCTCCAATTGAGATTCCTGAGTCATTTCACCACCAAAGAAAGAAGAATTATAGATAGTAGGAAGATGAGTTCTTAGAAGTACCTGAACATGATTTGGATAATGTAAAGCAGGTATTTCATCTAGATTCTTTTCACTGTCCTTCTTTGTAATGTTATAGAAAATTCTCTTTTGCTGTACATAAGAAGAAACACAATACTCTCTACCAAATCTAGCTTCAACATCAGGAATGAAATGGTTAATAAACAGTTGCATGAATCTGTGATAATAAACAATATTCCTGTCATGATCTCTTGACCCAAGTTTTATACACATCTGACTTAAGATAATGTGACCAAAATTAATTACTCTGTTATACAGCAAAGCGTATGCAATATGTGATGTAACAGCTGTAATTTGTTAAAAAGAACTACATTTACCAATAAAGCATTTAGCAATTTGATCAAAGAAGAAAGACCATTCTTTCCTAAGAAAAGATCTATTTAACTGGCTCATGTTATCTAGAGGTCCATCATAACCTAATTTAGATAACATAGTTCTCACATCATCATCAGATGGTACATTCTCAAAATTTGTACTAACAGGTAAGCGAAGTACTGAATTAATAACAGATTCAGTATGATCAAATGAGTCTTGTTCTAAGTGTAGAACAATCTTACCAGATTGACTCTGAGTAGAATCAATTACCTCAGCATTCTCCCAAGCTTGTGAAACAGCTACTTGATTAATTTGTGGAGATGCTGTCAAGGCATAGCTTAATGGTCCTTTCACCATAAAGTCCATTATCGGGTGAAAATCAGTTGACACCCCTTCCTCGTTGGTGATAGCTGCAACATGATTGTTCATCATAAAATCAAAGTCACCAAACTTGAAAGCTACTGATTTGGGTAGTCTTCTTTGAGTTGCCATTTTGATCTGAAAAGAACTTAAGAAATCTTTGAAATTGATTAGTGATTTTGAGAACTCGAGAGTGCTTTTGCTTTAGAGAATGAAATTAGAGAAATCAATTACACGATTAGAGTGTCAAAATAATTATATTTCAAATATTCTTCAGACCCATTATCCCACGTTGACACGTAGGTTGACAGGTGTCAGTCCCTGAAAAATGCAGTTACCCATGACTTTTGGAAAATAAAATCCAAAAATGATTTCAAGTAAATAATTCAAGGTAAAAACAAGATAAAAATCAATACTGATCAGTTTCCTTTTCCTGATGTGATCTACTCATCAGAATAATCACACAATTCAATGTGATTTTTGAATAAAAAGAATTACTAATCCTGATGTGAACACACTCGTATTCCTGATCAATATCATCCTGATTCGAGAGACTAAATAGAGTTTCCACATGGCATTTTCTTTTACCTGAAAAAGAAATAACAAAATCAATTGGTTAAATTCATTCAATATTTCTTGAAAATATAAGAAATACAGTCACACATAATTATGAATGAATGCATTGATATCTCCCAAATGACTGTTCAGCTTCCCACGTCTTTCTATAAAAGAAACCGATGTCCTATGCCATTCTCCAAAACCTTTTCATTCTTTTCTCTTTCCATCATGGCTTTTAAACCCAAATCTTCATATGAACCCTAGCTTTTGGTTCATTACCACTGAGAAGTTCTTTACTCTTGATGATCAAAAGCAAGTGAACTATCTCTTAGAAGAGATAACTTTTCTCATCAAGTCAAATATGGTTAATCTTAACCCAGATGATTTCCACAAATCTCCTCTAAAACATCTACCAGTTAGATACAATCCTCCTCTAATCTCTTCACTCCTTGAGGATGAAGAATTTGGTGAAGAGTCTGAGGTTGATCTTGATGGAGATGCTATTCATCTGCTTCAATAAGCATGAAGATGAGTCCGCTGCTCTCATTCAAGTCACCCAGACAAGGAATTCATTCTTGAGATGCTCCTTGTCCTGAAGTCGATCGTTGAGGATTGAAGCAGCAACAACTTGCTAACATAGACTTAACAAAACTCAGAATTGAACCACCAAATAACATGAACTTCAGAATTTGGAACAGTAATTTCACAATCCTGATACTGACGAGACAATCCTGATGTTAATACTGATGACATCAGCATACTGATAGCAATCCTGATGTTTATTAACAAGTCTATCATACTGTAATTTATCAAAGTAAAGTGTTACAGCTTAAGCATTCATCAATCAAGTATAGATCCTGACACAATATAAAGTCTATAAGCTGAAACAACATACCTTGCTACTTGTGCAGATGTTAAAGATCTAAAAATTTAACATTCCTAACTCACTAACCAATCTAATGAATGTGGCCTCATCAAGTGGTTTAGTTAGAATATCTGCATGCTGTTTGTCAGTAGGAACAAAATGAAGTTCCACAGTACCATTTTCAATATGTTCTCTAATAAAATGATACCTGACATTAATGTGCTTAGTCCTTGAATGTTGAACTGGATTTTCTGCAATTTTGATAGCACTAGTATTATCACAAAACATAGGAATATTACTAAGTGTCATACCATAATCCATCAATTGATTTATTATCCAAAGGAGTTGAGCACAACAACTGCCTGCTGCAATGTATTCAGCTTCTGCAGTTAAGGTTGAAACTGATTGCTGCTTCTTGCTTGCCCAAGAAATCAATCTATTTCCCAAGAATTGACATGTACCTGTAGTCCTTTTCCTGTCTATTTTACACCCTGCATAATCAGAGTCTGAATAGCCAATTAGGGAGAAATCAGATTCTCTTGGATACCACAAACCAAGATTTGGAGTTCCCTTGAGATATCTAAAAATTCTCTTCACAGCAATTAAATGAGATTCCTTAGGATCACTTTGGAATCTAGCACATAAACAAGTAGAGAACATTATATCTGGTCTACTTGCAGTTAAATATAACAGTGAACCTATCATGCCTCTATAGCTAGTGTTATCAATACTCTTTCCCTTAGGATCAGAGTCTAGCTTAGTGGTTGTTGCCATGGGTGTCTTTGCAACTGCACAATTTTGAAAGTCAAACCTTTTTAAAAGATCTTTGATATACTTTGACTGATTAATGAAAATACCAGTCTCAGTCTGTTTGACCTGCAAGCCTAAAAAGTAATTTAGTTCACCCATCATGCTCATCTGATATTTAGACTGCATAAGCTTGCTAAACTTAGCACATAACTTTTCATTAGTAGAACCAAATATAATATCATCAACATAAACTTGAACTAAAAGCAAATCACCTTTTATCTTTCTAAAGAATAGAGTTTTGTCAATTGTACCTCTTGTGAAGCCATTTTCAAGAAGAAATTTAGACAAAGTCTCATACCCCTCTTGGTGCCTACTTCAGTCCATAGAGTGTCTTGTCAAGTTTGTAGACATGATTTGGAAATTTTAGATCAACAAAACCAGGTGGTTGTTCCACATACACTTCCTCATCAAGCTTGCCATTTAGAAAAGCACTCTTTACATCCATCTTGTATACCTTGAATTTTGAATGAGCTGCAAATGCAAGAAACATTCTGATTGCTTCCAATCTTGCTACAGGTGCAAAGGTTTCATCATAGTCAATTCCTTCTTCCTGAGAATAACCCTTGGTTACCAGTCTTGCTTTGTTTCTTACAATCATACCAGATTCATCTAGCTTGTTTCTGAAACCCATTTAGCACCAACAATGGATCTATCTTAGGTCTTGGTACCAGTTTCCAAACTTTGTTCCTCTCAAATTCATTCAATTCTTCCTGCATTGCTATTACCCAATCAGAATCCTGTAAGGCTTCTTCAACCTTCTTAGGTTCATTCTTTGAGAGAAAACAACTGTACAAGCATTCATTTTGAATTGATCTTCTAGTTCGAACACCACTATTTGGATCACCAATTATCAAATCCTCAGTATGATCCCTTGTCCATTTTCTAACAGGTGGTAGATTGCTCCTGCCAGACTCTCCCCCTAAGTTAGTGGTATTTCTTGTAGAAGAACTTTCTCTGCCTTCAAAAGCTCCCCCTTGATCAGTAGAATCAGTGGATTCAGTACTGCTGCTAGTTCCTGATCTTCCTTCATTAGACTCTGAAGGATCAGTTCCTGATGAAGTAGACTCTGAATGACCAGTCTGATCCTGATCAGTCCTATGTTCTCCTTGATTGAATTGCTCCCCCTCAGTAGTAGCATTCGTTTGAGAAGCAATAGAGATTTCCTCTGGAGAAACTTCATCATCGCTGGAGAGAATCTCAGAGTACTTAAGATTTTCAAATTCCAGATTGTCATGACCTTCATCAGTTTGCAAAATTCCAAACTTCTTATCATCAAATGCAACGTGAATTGATTCCATAACAATGTGAGTTCTGAGATTGTATACTTTGAAGGCTTTTGATGCTGAATACCCTAGAAAGATTGCTTCATCCGATTTGGCTTCAAATTTCCCAAGTTGTTCTGGATGAACTTTCAGGACATAGCATTTGCATCCAAAGATGTGAAAGTATTTCACACTTGGTTTCTTTCCTTTGATCATCTCATAGGGAGTCTTGCCATGAGCATTTACCAAGGTACAGTTTTGAGTGAAACATGCAGTGTTGATAGCTTCTGCCCAGAAATAGGTTGGAAGCTTTGCATCTGCAAGCATGGTTCTTGCTGCCTCTATGAGAGTTCTGTTCTTTCTTTCTACTATACCATTTTGCTGAGGTGTTCCAGGTGCAGAAAACTGTTGAGTAATTCCCCTATCTGCACAATACTCCTCCATTGTAGAATTCTTGAATTCTATACCATTGTCACTTCTGAGCACTTTGACCTTGTACTCAGAGC
Organism: Saposhnikovia divaricata; assembly: GCA_036435485.1. NCBI lineage: Eukaryota > Viridiplantae > Streptophyta > Magnoliopsida > Apiales > Apiaceae > Saposhnikovia > Saposhnikovia divaricata. The sequence continues at coordinate 131,637,109 of CM071599.1, read as the reverse complement.
TATTTTGAATATTCTTGACAAGTTCAATGATTTGCTGAGGAGCTTCATCCTTGTTGTGTAGAAAGAATACCCATGTGAACCTTGTGTAGTCATCCACTATAACTAAAGCATATCTTTTCTTATTAATAGACATAATGTTTACTGGACCAAATAAATCAAGATGCAGCATATGAAATGGTTCAGTAATGGAACTTTCTGTCTTGCTTTTGAAAGTGGTTCTTCTTTGTTTTCCAAGCTGACAAGCATCACAAAGTCCATCTTGCACATAGTTTGCCTGAGGTAGGCCTCTCACCAGATGATGCTTAATAAGTTGATTAAGCTTCTTGAAATTAAGATGTGAGAGCTTCTTGTGCCAATTCCAGCTTTCATCATTTGATGCCTTGCTGTAAAGACATCTGACAGTTCCTTTAGATGTGTCACTCAAGCTGGCTTCATATATGTTACCATGTCTCTGACCAGTCAGAACAATGTCTCCATTTTTCATATTCAAGATTTTGCATCCCTTACTGTCAAAGATTGATTGGTAACCCTTATCACCCAGTTGACTTATGCTTAAAAATGTGTGTTTCAAGCCTTCAACCAGTGCTACATTTTCTATAATGACATTCCCCAAAATAATTGAGCCATATCCCAGAGTTTCTCCTTTGTTGCCATCCCCAAAGGATATTACTGGGCCAGCTTTCCTCTCAAACTTTGTAAGCAGGGACTTCTTTTTAGTCATATGTCCAGAGCATCCACTGTCCAAGATAATTGAATGCTTCTTTCCAATGCCCTGCAAACAAAAAGTAGCTAGTTAGAATTTTTTAGGACCCAACTTTGATTGGATCCTTTCTTACTAACTTTTGAACCAACAGGCTTTGAAGATTTTGCTTTTGATTTACCTGTTGCAGAGTCAACCTTAGACTTAGATTTCATAAACTGTTTGTGACTAGGAGTTTCAGATTTCAAAGAATAATAGTCATAATACAGTTCATGATATTCCTTACACATATAAATGGAATGAAGTAAACTACCACAATGATAACAGGGTTCTTGTGGTTGGTATTGAATTCTCTGAGTCTTGGGGAATCTGGACTCAGATTTCCAAGAAGGTTTTTGATTGCAGTCTAGGGCCAAATGATTATGATTTCCACATTTATAGCATTTCTTCCTAGGTGCATCAGATACATTCTTGTAATTATTCTCTTTGTTAATACCTTCTTTTCCATTCCTATTTCTTCTGATCTTGCTAGACTCTGAAATACTTTCTAGTCTCTGTTTCAACTGAGACTTAGACAGAAAACCTATGTTTACATTCTTAGGTTTTTCTAACACTCTTTCATCTGAATTGCTATTATTGATTCTTTTGTGCACAACTGGGGTACCTTTAGAATCAACAAACTTAACATGTTTAGGTTCAGAAACTATCTTCTTACCTTCAGACTTAGATGTGCTAGCTTCAGTTTTACTACCATCATTGATAATAGCTACAGTATCTTCTTGCCTAGCCTTATCAAAACCTAAACCATTAACTTTACCCAAAATTTGATTTTCTATGATTTCTTGAGTCTTTTTACCAGAATTGTTAATGGTTTTAATCACATCTCTCTCTTCCTCTAGTTCTTTTCTGACATAGTCATAAGCCTCAAGAATAACACCATAATCATGCTTAGCTTTATCAGAACTTAACTTATATTCTTCCATTTGAATTAACTCAGATTCAAGAAAATTATTTCTACTAACTAATTCATCATTCTTAGCCTTGAGTTCATCTTTTTCACTAGCAAGAATTTTGAAATTAGTCATAAGATTCTTAAACTCAACATGAATAGATCTAATATCATCAGAATCTAAGATATCAAATGAATCAAGAGAGTGAAGTGATACCTTAACAGAAGATGAAGAAGTTTTCTTTGGAGATCCAGGATTGTCTGAAGCACTTGCCATCAATGCAATGTTGTCATAATCCAATTCATCTTCAGAATCACTGGAGTCTGCCCAATCCTTCTGTGTGACCATGAGTGCATTACCCTTTCCTGAATTCCTAGGCTTTTTGCACTCACTAGCAAAGTGTCCAAGCTCACTACAGTTAAAGAACTTGATCTTGGCTTTATCAAGCTTGATAATTGTACTCTTGCCTTTGTCATTCTTCTTCTCCTCTTTCTTCTGAAAAGTGCCTTTGCTAAATCTTCTCCTGTTGAATCTTCCTTTCTTGAAAGCTTTAGCAAACATAGCAAAGAGTTCTTGCATCTCTGATTCAGAATCATTATCTTCAGAGTCTATATCTGTAGTCTCTGACTCAGAACATTCTTTGCTCTTCTTCTTCCTCAAGTCTCTTTCAGTAGATTCAGACTTTTCTTTTGGAAGCTTCTTTGATTCAGACTGAGCAGTGAGTGCAACAGTTTTCATCTTTCCTTCACTCATGCTCTTTTTCTGCTGCCTATCAAGTTTATAAGCTCTCAATTTTCCATAAACTGCTTCTAATGATATCTCATCAAGATCATTAGCTTCCTCAATTGCAGATATCTTCTCATTATAGAAATCTAGAATAGCTTTCATGAACTTCGTATTCATATCCTCCAAGTCATAATATATACCATGCATGGGCATCTCATTGATGAGTTTAGTAAACCTATCAAAGGTGCAGTAAGTGACTCACCAGACTTGGATTCAAAGTACTCATACTGTTGTATGCGAAGTGTCCTCATATTCTTCCTGACAGGTTTCGTTCCTTCACAGTGAACCTTTAGATTATCCCATATCTCCTTAGCAGTTTTACACGAGAGAACATAGTTAGTGAGAACAGAATCAAGACTGTTGAATAGTATGTTTCTCACTTTAGCATCCTTAAGAACGTTCTCCTTTTCCTTATCTGTCCATTCAGATTTAGGCTTCTCTGCTGTATGTTCTAGAATAACTTTTCCTTTGATAGTTGCTTGAGGAACAAGCCTTGTTGGAACAAAAGGCCCATCTCTGATTCTGTCAAGATAATCAGGATCTGTTGCTTCCAAGTGATGCAACATCTTCACTTCCCATAGAGTATATTCGTTTCTCTTGAGCATAGGGATCTTAGTATTACCATCCTTGTAACAAGACATGATTGCAGATCTTTATGATTATTCGAAATCAAGTTATATAACTTGTAGAAGGGGGGGTTGAATACAAGTTATATAATCGTGTCTGATTTTTACTTGATTATATGAACAAGAATAAACGAATGAATCAAACTTTGTTTGTATTAAAATAATCAAATACAAACTCTACCAAAGGTGTACAATACCTTTAGCAGCTGCTGACAATATAAATCTCTCTCTCTCTATTTGTTTCGAACTCTCGAATACAAATCTTACGAACTTACTTGCTCACTCACGCACGCATACAATTTACAATGATATAGAGAGAGTATTTATAATGCTACCTATCAACTAATAACAGAATTATAATCTATCTATGACAACGTTCTGCCGTCCAGTTGATAGTTTCCATCAATAGAGAATTCGTTTTCTTCACGATATCTTCTTGCTTGTTTTCCAAAACAAAGATCCTGTTTTATAGCACTTGCCAGTTTCTGTAGCATCCATAATGACATCATCAGTAACACGATTGACATCATCAGTAACATGACTGATATCAGGATTTCCCATTGCATCAGGATCTGATTAACCCATCAGTATTTGATCAGGATCTAACTTAATGTATCAGGATCTGCTCCTCTGTTCCTGACATGTAGTCCCCGATACACTGTTCCTGATATGTAGTCTCTGACGCACTGTTCCTGACTAAATTCTACAGATTACTGTCTAACACATATATCCTAAACAGAGTGCTAAATCCTTTATAAGATCAGGATATACAAGAAGTATTAGCAAAATTCTATTCTTAACATCACAACTTACGAATTATTCCTAACAAAAAACAATAAGATAACTGGAAGTCTAAAAAATCAACACATACTTCCCCAAATAACGAAATTTCACCTAAATAAATATATCAAAAAAAGAGACAACGATCAAGGCAATTCCGTAATCTGGTGGAAATTTCTTTTGGCTCAGGTTCATATAAATCATGTCCTGTTGCTTTTATAAACACCACAGATGCATAATATTCATTTATAACTAATTCCTCTATTTGTTGATTTATAATTTCTCTGTTAGTAAAAATAGGATCACGTTTTGGCATGCTAATGAAATACAATAAGATAATTGGAAGTCTACATAATCAACACAGACTTCCCCAATAACGACCCTTCACCTAAATAAATTAAAAAAAAGACAAAACGATCCAGGAAATTCCATAATCTGGTGGAAATAAATAAATTAAAAAAAAAAAGATAAAACGATCCAGGCAATTCCATAATCTGGTGGAAATTTCTTTTGGGTCAGGTCCATATAAAATCATGTCCTGTTGCTTTGATAAACACCACATGTACATAATATTCATTTACAACTAATTCATCTATTAGTTGATTTATAATTCCTCTATTAGTAAAAACAGGTTCACAAAAGAAACAAAAGCATAGATGCAGGTTTCACCAGATTATTAACAAATTTCTTTTGGGTCAGGCTCATATTATGCATATTATGCAACTAATATTATTCATTAAAAATCAACTTTAAGTTTATCTCTGGTCCAATCTAATTCCTCTATTGTTAATTCATACTATTCATAGTGATTATCCTAATTTTGGTGTGCGCTACTTAGGTTCAGATTATAAATGGTTCACTATAAAACAGTCAAACGTGCAGCAATTTATTCTAAAAAATATAAAATAACACTTACATATATTCGTTGACTTTTTTTGTCAATCCATATAAGTTCGCCTTCCTCTCCATCCTCGCAATCCTCGTCATCCTAACCAATCAGATTTTTCTTTTTCTTCACGCGTCTTGTAATAACCCTAACTTTAACAAAGCTACAGTGATCACATGAATAGTAAATTTCGATGATTTAGAGAAAGGGTATATAAGTACTCCATAATGGAAACGGAAAAGGAATGAACAGAAACCATATTAGTGTTGTATATTGAAATTAAGTGACTCGAAATGACGAGGGATTTCAGAAATTCCTAAATATGGATTTTTGAGGATTTTGACTTCTAAAGAGCTTTTATTGGATATTAAGGAGCATGGAAACATTATAAGAATTATATATTGAGGAATTAGTGAATTTAGGTTAAACCAAAGGATTTTTAAGTTAAGAGAATACCAAAGGAATTTGGAATGTTAAATGATTTCAGAACCACTGAAATAATGAGGTATATTCGAGACGAACCACAATTAGACGAGTATGGAAACCAAGCAACCAAGATTAGTAATATAACAAGGATACATACCACATTATGTTATTCAAGATTATTAGCATTATAAGTAGAAAATCAAAATGGGATTTATTGAATCATCAAAGTGGTGTCATTAGCCATTAACTTGTTTTTAAGGGTAAATTAGTAACTTTGCAAGGTGTTAAACACAAAATATCTTTCCAAGCTTCCATAACACTCTAGATTAAGCAAGATTAAGATGAGAAAAGATCAAAACAAAAGCAAGAAACTCTCCCCCATCCATTATCATCATTTTCGGCCAAAAAAGACAGCAGGTTGGTAAATCGACCATAACTCCTTCGTTTCTCAGCCGAATTTCGTGTTCTTTAGCTTTTTGGAAAGCCCATGAGATGCTCTACAACTTTCATTTAGACGCCTCCTCCAGAAAACGTAGGTAAGACCTTCGTTTTTGCGATTCTTTCAGCTGAGTAAACAGTAACTTCGAATTTTTAACTTTGTTTTATGGTTTCTTTAGTTAATACAAGCTATACTAAGGTTGTTAAAGGTGTGCCCAAGGTTTATCAAGGATTTTTAAGGGTTATCAAAGCTTCAAGAAGGTATAATCATGCTTTCTCTTTTATGTTTATGATGGATATAGTTGTGTTTAGTGATTAAGTGGTATAAATGTTATGATTATGATGTTATAAGTGTTTGTAAGTGATTAAAGTTGATTTTGGAAGGAGTATGTGCTTGTAACCATGGTTGGTAAGATGACCACATGGTGTAGGTGATGGTGTATAAGGTGGATGATTGATTTGGAGGAGTTTGATTTTGGAAAGTACGAAAATATAGCCGTTATAATGTCCGATTTTCGTTAGAACGAAATCTGCCCTGTTTTGTGACCCCTGTATTCATACGGTACCTCACTGCCTAGGTTACCAATTGACCATGAAATGATAGAGCTTAGTTCATAGATCGTTTCGATATAAGGTGCGTTAAAATCTGATGAACGGTTTAGGAGAAAAGTCAGTTTTAGTGAAAGGTGTTCGAAAACCGAGAAACCGTAATTGTATCAACTTTGAGGCTATGATCAACCTACTTAGACATTTTTAAAAATTATGAAACTTTGTGATAATATGGTAGGGTAGTCAAAGAGACATTACCAGTTGACCTTGTAGTAAAAGTCGAAATCTATAATTTATGGGGATTTTTACAGTTAAGTGTGGTCGTTAGGAGAAATGGTGAAAAACCACTGAAACTTCGATTGAGCTTGTAAATGGTTAAGTCCTTGACCCTTTGGGGTAATAATAATACGTTAAACATATGTTGAAGTGTAAAGGGTTTTGTTATACAAGAGGGTAGTGAGTAAGAGATGTGGTATTCTAATGACGGTCCTTTTGTGTTTATAGAAATTTCGGAGGAGGGACCAGCCATACTATCAGGATACAGAAACCAAGGCAAGATCTTTTCTATCCCTACTTGGAAAACTATTTATCTTCAAAGAAACTTGATTTCATGGAATATATATGTGATGCTATTATTACTACATTGTGAAGAAATTGTCTTCCTTGAGTATTGATATTGAAAAGAAAGGTATACGAAGATGTATATGAATATGAATATGGATATGAGTATGAGATGGATATGAATATGGATATGAGTATGAGATGGATATGTATAGAGATGATTATGCATGAAGTGAACATGCCTTATGATTAAGAGAATATGAGAGAATGGTATCAGTTATTATCTAAAGTAAATAAAAGAATGGTATCAATTGTTATCTAGGGTTATATGATTTATATTATTTTGCTAAAGATATTCTTTTTAAATATTGTGATTTAATAAGTATTATTTGATTATTATCTACTATTTTTAAAAGTAGATGGAACAATATATATATATATGTGTATATAAGAGAGCAAGATTTCTTCTACTCTTACTTTAGAAAACTATTTTTTTTAAGTAAAATGATTTCTTGGAATATATATGTTTTTCTACGATGCTATACTGCTAAGGATTTATTTCCTGATTTTGAGAATTAAAGAAAGATAGATACGAATATGGATAGAGCGAATATACTTTATGTTCTAAAGGCATATTTGACTTTAATAATTATAGAAAAGATGTATGAGTCATAATTAAAGTATTATGACATATGATTTAAAGGTGATGATAAATGTGAATGGAAATGTGAATGGAAATGGAAATGGAAATGGAAATGATAAATGTGAGTAGATAAATGATTTGACAAAAAGGGGGATTGCAACAGACTTGCGTAAGTGGCTGTGTCAGGGCTGTGTGCGACACGGTCCAGCATTTATTATTTTATTACGGCACGAAGATGCCAAGGGAGGATGTTAGCAGGTGGCCTTCCTCCAGGGATGATCTTCATTCCTTCTACCGGTAGTAAAAAGAGAGCAGGTACGATTAGGCGACTGATCATCGTCCTAACGTATCAGGCGACAGCAGATATCCCCAATGTTTTTGAAAAGAAAGAGTTGATAATGGTTTTCAGATTTATATGCTGAAACCAAGAAAATGAGATAAGGTGATGGAATTATTTATATGGAATGAAGAGAAACTGATTTTATATTATTTTTATATATATATGTAAAGGTTTATTTTCCCTTTTATGGTAGTAGATAGAAGTTATCTTGTTGAGCTATTTTAGCTCATTCTTGCTATTTATTTATACTACAGCTAGGTCCCATGCCAATACTCCGCACTACACCCTGCAAGAGGGTAAGGGAAAGGCGACCTTTTGAGCGAGTGCTGGTGACCATCCCCGAGGTAGTGACAAGCGAAAGGGGCTTAGTAGACTTATGTAAATTAAGTGTGTAAGTTTGTAATAAACTTTTGGTTGTTGAAATGCTTTCTGTAGAAGTATTATTCAACAATGTACTTAGTAGAATTCTGGGTTGTAATAACTATTAACTTTAAACTTTTAATATTATGGATGTTGTTCTATGAGCATATGACTGGTGGGTGTGTGTATTAGTGTGGGGTCAATTGCATAAGTATTAAATTTAAAAAAAAAAAGACTCAAGAGATATGGATATTGATCGGAAATTGGACCTTGACGGCCCGGATCCTCGACCCCGGATCTGGGGCTGTCACAGATGGTATCAGAGCTAAGAGTCATAATGCTCAGGAACAAAAGTGATAATAATAAATATATATCAGTTATAATATAAATTGCGAACTCCCATCGAGTTCAAGGGTGATTTATCGAACGAAGCGTTTATTCTAAGTCGTGATTATAATTTTATAGATTATTGCTAATAAAAGTCTATTATGCCAAAAGTGTTAAGTTTATGTAGCACACGGGATCGATATGAGAAAGGGAATATTTGATGTATCGGGAAGTGTACGTTAGAGAATCTCGTGAGTATACGAGATATGTTAGAATATACAAATATAAAGTATAGTTTGAAGGGTCCTTGATACCGGAGCAGTGTTAGGCTAAGACGATCAATATTACGTAAGTATATCGATTAGAAGGTTGTGATCTATTATGGGTAAAGGCAGAGAGTATCGAGCCAAGTCACGACTATGTGAATGAAGATAATTGGGAATAGCAGACGATAAATTAAGGCTACATGGTGAGTGCCAAATTTGAGAAATTTTGGAGAGTACGCAGTCTAAGATATAAATAGTATTTGAGGAAAACCTTCTTTTAATTGGGATTTTCAATTGGGCAAAGGCTATTAACGGTATCTATTTTCAAATTTTTTTTTTTTTTTTTTTTTTTTTTTTTTCCCCTAGTGGGTAATTATTCATTAAGGGCCGGTATCTTTTCAAAACTTCCTGGTACCCTTGAAATGTGTTTCAAAATTGTATTTTATCTACCTTAGCCAAAATATTCCTCTAAGATTATTTTCGGAAGATGGTATTTATCATCGTGATTTAAATTTTCTTTATATTTCTTACTCCAACTAAGAGGAATGGCCCTATATGTATATACAAGGACAATCTGTCTGTGTGATAGAAAGTCGGAGGGGACGCCCTCACTTGTGTAACGTACGGGTTCTTCCATCATATTGATTTCTCAAATATCCTTTTGTTTCAAATAAAAGTTATTTAAAACTCTTAATTTTATAAATTATTGTGGGACCCTTGCTTGTTTCGGGGTTCGTTTCAATTCAAAGTTCCTTGAATTCTATCAATTGTTTCGACTATAGAAGATTTTCTTAATGGATGGAAGAATGGAAGCAAAGTTTAGAGTATACGTGATTATACGAAGAAACTCGAGATTTCAAGGGAAATTTCAATAAGAGATAATTAGAGTTAGAAGCGTTTCGATATAAAAGAGGGAGGAATTTCGTGAGAAGAAATGGGTATATTTGAGGACTATTGAGATAAAATAATATGAGGAATTTTAAGGTATAATTGAGATTTACTATTGAGAGTAAGGTGTATTTTGAGGGAAAAGTTAGAATAAGGATAAACAAAGGAAGTGGGGATAATTAATGAAGTTTGTGTATTCTGTCTAAATTTTATCATGTTTTGATACTAAGTGTTGAGATTCGAAAATATTGATGTATATAAGGCGATTGACTTAAATGAAAAGGTTATTGTACTAAAGGTGATACGCTTATTTGCTAAAGTTGAGTTGAGAATATTATGGTATATAAATGAGTTAACTAGGGATATAATTGTGTATATGAGAATGATGTATATGGGAATGATGTATGTTGTACCCTAAATTTGGGTGATTAATGAAGAATATTGTTATATACAGAACCATGCCGCCTAAGCGTAACAATAGAACGAATGCAAGAGAAAATGAGAGAGATGAAGGAAGTCGAAATAGACAGAATGAAAATGCTCGTAACGAACAAAATCAGATAGGTCGAGAAAGTAAAAAAAAAAGGAGATTTGAGGGCCAGAAGGGAGGTTCAAGTGAAGGAAATTACTTTAGCAAGGTTGGTAAAGGACAAAAATCTCAGTTTGTGGGGAAGTCATGGAGTAACAAGACTGTTAGTGAGACGGTGAATCAGGGTGGTAGATCCACAAGAACCTTTCAGTCTAATCAATCTCGAACACCATTTCCAGACTGTAACACGTGTGGTAGGAAGCATACGGGAGTGTGTAGGAGGTTGAAAGTAACTTGCTTTAAGTGCGGACAGAAAGGACACTATTATAACCAGTGCACATCAACTGACAAGATTGATATCAAGTGTTATCAATGTGGGAAATTAGGACACTTTGCCAGAGATTGCCGTTCCGGTGGGTCGTCCGCACCAGGACAAAGTATGACTGCTTCAAATAGACCTACTGCCAGGGTGTACAATATGACTTTAGGAGAGGCATTGAGAAAGCCGGATACAGATACAGGTGAACATTTTTCTAGTATTTAAATTTTTAGTGTAAACGTTTGGTTAGGAATCAATGTGGTCAATGAATGGTATAGGTAGGTTGATAATCTAGATAAGGAAAATCAGTATCTGTTAGGGGTTAGAAATTCTATGAAAAGGAGAGTAATGATATTTTGGGGGTAAACCATAGACTTGTTTAGATACGAACAGGAAATATATATTATAGATAATATTTTCTTACAAATGTTTTAAGGAATATTAGTAGAACTTATTTTCTGGAAAATTTTACAGAAATGAGATATAGGAAGATTGGAGTATCAATATTTTATGTCATGATAGAGATCAAAATATAGTTAAACCATAAGTGAGATACACTACCATTCAGGGGAGGCCAATGTGGTGGCCGATACCCTTAGCTAAAGGAGGAATGAGAGATTAACTAACGTAGAATGACTAAAACAAGATAGAGATATTATGAAGGAAAAAGGATGGAGAAAGTAGTATAGAAGTTATAAGGTGTCGATGAAAAGGTATCTATGGACATTTCTGACGTGATTCCGGGACGGAATCCTTTTAAGGGGGGAAGGATGTAATAACCCTAACTTTAACAAAGCTACAGTGATCACATGAATAGTAAATTTCGATGATTTAGAGAAAGGGTATATAAGTACTCCATAATGGAAACGGAAAAGGAATGAACAGAAACCATATTAGTGTTGTATATTGAAATTAAGTGACTCGAAATGACGAGGGATTTCAGAAATTCCTAAATATGGATTTTTGAGGATTTTGACTTCTAAAGAGCTTTTATTGGATATTAAGGAGCATGGAAACATTATAAGAATTATATATTGAGGAATTAGTGAATTTAGGTTAAACCAAAGGATTTTTAAGTTAAGAGAATACCAAAGGAATTTGGAATGTTAAATGATTTCAGAACCACTGAAATAATGAGGTATATTCGAGACGAACCACAATTAGACGAGTATGGAAACCAAGCAACCAAGATTAGTAATATAACAAGGATACATACCACATTATGTTATTCAAGATTATTAGCATTATAAGTAGAAAATCAAAATGGGATTTATTGAATCATCAAAGTGGTGTCATTAGCCATTAACTTGTTTTTAAGGGTAAATTAGTAACTTTGCAAGGTGTTAAACACAAAATATCTTTCCAAGCTTCCATAACACTCTAGATTAAGCAAGATTAAGATGAGAAAAGATCAAAACAAAAGCAAGAAACTCTCCCCCATCCATTATCATCATTTTCGGCCAAAAAAGACAGCAGGTTGGTAAATCGACCATAACTCCTTCGTTTCTCAGCCGAATTTCGTGTTCTTTAGCTTTTTGGAAAGCCCATGAGATGCTCTACAACTTTCATTTAGACGCCTCCTCCAGAAAACGTAGGTAAGACCTTCGTTTTTGCGATTCTTTCAGCTGAGTAAACAGTAACTTCGAATTTTTAACTTTGTTTTATGGTTTCTTTAGTTAATACAAGCTATACTAAGGTTGTTAAAGGTGTGCCCAAGGTTTATCAAGGATTTTTAAGGGTTATCAAAGCTTCAAGAAGGTATAATCATGCTTTCTCTTTTATGTTTATGATGGATATAGTTGTGTTTAGTGATTAAGTGGTATAAATGTTATGATTATGATGTTATAAGTGTTTGTAAGTGATTAAAGTTGATTTTGGAAGGAGTATGTGCTTGTAACCATGGTTGGTAAGATGACCACATGGTGTAGGTGATGGTGTATAAGGTGGATGATTGATTTGGAGGAGTTTGATTTTGGAAAGTACGAAAATATAGCCGTTATAATGTCCGATTTTCGTTAGAACGAAATCTGCCCTGTTTTGTGACCCCTGTATTCATACGGTACCTCACTGCCTAGGTTACCAATTGACCATGAAATGATAGAGCTTAGTTCATAGATCGTTTCGATATAAGGTGCGTTAAAATCTGATGAACGGTTTAGGAGAAAAGTCAGTTTTAGTGAAAGGTGTTCGAAAACCGAGAAACCGTAATTGTATCAACTTTGAGGCTATGATCAACCTACTTAGACATTTTTAAAAATTATGAAACTTTGTGATAATATGGTAGGGTAGTCAAAGAGACATTACCAGTTGACCTTGTAGTAAAAGTCGAAATCTATAATTTATGGGGATTTTTACAGTTAAGTGTGGTCGTTAGGAGAAATGGTGAAAAACCACTGAAACTTCGATTGAGCTTGTAAATGGTTAAGTCCTTGACCCTTTGGGGTAATAATAATACGTTAAACATATGTTGAAGTGTAAAGGGTTTTGTTATACAAGAGGGTAGTGAGTAAGAGATGTGGTATTCTAATGACGGTCCTTTTGTGTTTATAGAAATTTCGGAGGAGGGACCAGCCATACTATCAGGATACAGAAACCAAGGCAAGATCTTTTCTATCCCTACTTGGAAAACTATTTATCTTCAAAGAAACTTGATTTCATGGAATATATATGTGATGCTATTATTACTACATTGTGAAGAAATTGTCTTCCTTGAGTATTGATATTGAAAAGAAAGGTATACGAAGATGTATATGAATATGAATATGGATATGAGTATGAGATGGATATGAATATGGATATGAGTATGAGATGGATATGTATAGAGATGATTATGCATGAAGTGAACATGCCTTATGATTAAGAGAATATGAGAGAATGGTATCAGTTATTATCTAAAGTAAATAAAAGAATGGTATCAATTGTTATCTAGGGTTATATGATTTATATTATTTTGCTAAAGATATTCTTTTTAAATATTGTGATTTAATAAGTATTATTTGATTATTATCTACTATTTTTAAAAGTAGATGGAACAATATATATATATATGTGTATATAAGAGAGCAAGATTTCTTCTACTCTTACTTTAGAAAACTATTTTTTTTAAGTAAAATGATTTCTTGGAATATATATGTTTTTCTACGATGCTATACTGCTAAGGATTTATTTCCTGATTTTGAGAATTAAAGAAAGATAGATACGAATATGGATAGAGCGAATATACTTTATGTTCTAAAGGCATATTTGACTTTAATAATTATAGAAAAGATGTATGAGTCATAATTAAAGTATTATGACATATGATTTAAAGGTGATGATAAATGTGAATGGAAATGTGAATGGAAATGGAAATGGAAATGGAAATGATAAATGTGAGTAGATAAATGATTTGACAAAAAGGGGGATTGCAACAGACTTGCGTAAGTGGCTGTGTCAGGGCTGTGTGCGACACGGTCCAGCATTTATTATTTTATTACGGCACGAAGATGCCAAGGGAGGATGTTAGCAGGTGGCCTTCCTCCAGGGATGATCTTCATTCCTTCTACCGGTAGTAAAAAGAGAGCAGGTACGATTAGGCGACTGATCATCGTCCTAACGTATCAGGCGACAGCAGATATCCCCAATGTTTTTGAAAAGAAAGAGTTGATAATGGTTTTCAGATTTATATGCTGAAACCAAGAAAATGAGATAAGGTGATGGAATTATTTATATGGAATGAAGAGAAACTGATTTTATATTATTTTTATATATATATGTAAAGGTTTATTTTCCCTTTTATGGTAGTAGATAGAAGTTATCTTGTTGAGCTATTTTAGCTCATTCTTGCTATTTATTTATACTACAGCTAGGTCCCATGCCAATACTCCGCACTACACCCTGCAAGAGGGTAAGGGAAAGGCGACCTTTTGAGCGAGTGCTGGTGACCATCCCCGAGGTAGTGACAAGCGAAAGGGGCTTAGTAGACTTATGTAAATTAAGTGTGTAAGTTTGTAATAAACTTTTGGTTGTTGAAATGCTTTCTGTAGAAGTATTATTCAACAATGTACTTAGTAGAATTCTGGGTTGTAATAACTATTAACTTTAAACTTTTAATATTATGGATGTTGTTCTATGAGCATATGACTGGTGGGTGTGTGTATTAGTGTGGGGTCAATTGCATAAGTATTAAATTTAAAAAAAAAAAGACTCAAGAGATATGGATATTGATCGGAAATTGGACCTTGACGGCCCGGATCCTCGACCCCGGATCTGGGGCTGTCACACGTCTGGTGTGCGTCAACTTAAACAACTGATCCACAGTGGGCTTACACTTATACTGCATTTTCTGTTAAAAAAAATAGTTAACCGCAAATCAAATGCAAATTAATGAAAATATTACTGGCAAGTTTACCATACGAGCTGCAACTACCCTATGAGAAGCAGAACCACTCGTATGTGTTGAAGGAAGGCCATCGTCCCTGATACGATGATTGTTTTTCTGAGTTGTAGACTTCTTTTTGAATTCCTCCGTTTTCCAAAACTCAACCCAGCTTAAATAGACATTCATACCAACTCTATTATCTCGTTTGTTGTAATTTTCCCAATCAGAACGAGCATTGGAAACAAGTTCAGAATACTTTCTCCTTGTGTTATCTAGCCAGTCCTTGTATATTATCGCATCTGATTACCTCCACACAAAGTATTTCTATAAAAAAAAAAAGACAATTACATACACCAAACATCACCATATTTAAATTAAGCAAGACCTGAGAACAAGCAAATAAGAACATTTCCAAATGCAGATTTTTTCAGCCTCATAACTACTATCATTTTTAATATTCAAATATATTATACACATTTCAGTAATATTGTACTCCAACGTATCCTTTCTTTAGTTGCCTATTACAATTTATCCGTTCTTTTAGTTGCCTATTATAACAAACACTCCATGTAACTATAACGACAGTGATAAGGATGTTGGTGTATACTGAAAATATTTATTTAAAGTATATACATTTATTTCTAGGCCAGTTTTATTGAGAATCATTTAAATGTTTACATGCTGTCTAATATTATATATTGTGGACAATCTAGTATCAAATAGGATACAGAATATTAGATTGTTAAATACGGTTTATATAATATAATAAGGTTCACAGCACAGGTGGAGTTAGACAATCCACTGGAATGACTGTAGTATTATTTAGATTAGTTTATATTGACTAATAAATAATACTAGTATACTTTGTGTATATTGAACAGGATCAAATTTAGAATTGTTCCTTTATACTGATTAAGAAGGAGAACTAAGATTCTATGTTATTATTAATGCTTAGGTTCTTGATCCAGATATAGTAATTGACACGTGTATATTATTTACATGCTTTGATTTATATATGAAATAATTCTTTTGATTTATTTCATTATATTTTGGGTGATGAAATAATATATATGGTGAATATTATTTATATAAGGAATCCATGTCCTGATATTATTCAGGTTAATGATGTCCCCTTGAAAGCTCAAAAAGATTTAATTATGTGAAACCCTGCAGGTGGATTTATTCCGGCATAATTAAATAAAGGTTGAGTGGATGATCAAGGATAAAAGATATTAATTAAATGAATTATCAGTAATTTATTTAATTAATGGACATGTGATATTTTAAACATGGGGAATTTAATAAGCAAATAATATTGGAACCGAATTAATTAATTAAATTACGGTATTAGGAAAGGTAGTGCAAATATTAATTCTTTAGTGGATTGAATTAATATTAATGGCATTGGGCTGGGCTCGGAATGTCATTGGGAGGCCTAACCTAATTATCCATGATCCCTATTGTAGCCCTATATATATTCTTATTCTCTTCTTGCTAGGGTTGGTCGAAAAAATTTTGTAGCCACCCAGGAGCAAGAAGAGAGGTTAACTTGAGAAGACGAAGGCCACACTTCGCTCAAGGGAATTTGGGAATACAATAGAAGAGCGTGGAATCAACCGTTAATAAGGTAGATTTTCTATTCGTACTCGTTAATTTATTGTATCAAAAATCGCAGTGCCAAGATATGATTGTCCCAACAATTGGCATCAAGAGCTAGGTTCAATGGTTCTGCGATTTTGGATACGATGTCCATGTCATAATTATATATGCATGTATATAGTGGTAGGCTTGTATAATTCTTTTTTGCAGGTTGTTATCCACTATTATGGCCATGTATATTTTAATTTTATGTGTTTGGATCCCACGTGGTTTTATCGTGGTTAATTTTTATGGAATTGGTTTCCACGTGGTTTATCGTGGTTGTAAATCACGAGGGTTGATCGTGTTAGAATAGATTTTACAAAATTAGTTTTCTATTAGATCTATTTTTTTATGTAATTGTTTGATGGATTTTGTAAAAATCCTGGTATTTTGTAATGATTACATATGACTGAAAATCAATTCCGGAGTTATTTTGTTCTGCTGCATAGCTGATTGAAGGGCCTGCTATGGCTGTTAAGAAAATCAAAACGAACAGTAAGAAGCAAGGAAGCAGGGGCGCAGAAAAAATATCTGGTGAACGGCTGTAACGCAGGTCTGCACTGCGTTACAGGTGTGAACTAGACTGTAACGCAGGTCAAAAATGCGTTACCAGGTAAAATAGATGTTGCGCATTACCTGCCTGCGCAACAATGTGATCCTGGTGGGTAACGCAGCCGGAATATGTGTGACTTGCGTGGCAGGCAGAATTTTTTTTTTCCAGCAACTGCAATCGTGCGCCAGCAACAATTCGAGACTAAAGGGCTGCAGCAATTGGGGCCATAATAGTGGATTGAAATTATGTTTTTAATTTTAATTTTCATTATTTAATTTTTAATTATTGATTTAATTTTTAATTATTATGTGTGTTGTTAATTATGTGTGTAATTTTAATTGCATGTTTAACATAATTAGAACGACATGGATATAGATTTTTTTATTTATTGCTTTAATTAAATGTTATATGTTGTTAAATTATGTGTGTATTTTGAATGCATGTTAGACATAATTGTAACTACATAGGCCCCATTTAATTTTTTAAAATTCTTCAATTTTTTAATAAAAATTCTAAGTGGGTGAGTGAATTAATTAGGAATTAAATCTCACGGTCTCCATTATTTTGTATGTAATATAACCTTTTAAATAATGTAGATGGTATATATGATCACCTAACGTGGCGTACTATTTACGGTATTTTAAAATGTTGTAGAAATTACTAGAACAAAATTCTTAAATTAAATTACGAATATTGAAAGGTATATAAATCACCCTAACGTGGCGTACCAAGTTTCATAGAATTCGTTACGAAAATTGAATACTCTTTTGATGTTGACTGTGGAGAATTCTGTCTAGGAATTGGGTATTAAGCGAGGCCGATGTGACTCCTCCGAGACCTGGGAATTATCCATTAATATATCAAATGGATGTATTTGGTTTAAGTAATTTAAGATTTGATAATGGTATACACTTAGCTATGAAAAATAATATATAGTCCACCCTAACGTGGCGTATTATTTAGTAATAGGACCGAAGTAATATTTAAACGAATTTAAGTGGTATATATGTCACCCATCGTGGCGTACCAGATACTTATGGTGTTTAAATATTAGTGCATTAATTTTAATTAATTGTTAGAGGAAACCAATAGGTTTTAAGATTTGTGCAACTCTCTGATTATGTGTTACATGTATTATTCTCAGGATTAGATCATTATGGGCTTTAATCCACTATTCACCATACTTAAGGATAACAAACTTACTAGACCGAACTATATTGAATGGAAACGTAATTTGGACATAGTGTTGACTGCTGAGGAGTACAAATTTTGTACTTATGAACCCAAGCCAGATCAGCCTACTGAAGATGCTCCTGAAAGTGAGAAGGAGTATTATAAGCGGTGGGTTAAGGCTGATGAGATGTCGCGATGTTACATTCTTGCAGCAATGTCGGGTGTTTTGCAGCATCAGCATCAGGCTATGGCCACTGCTTCAGATATGCTCTTTAATCTCAAGGAACTTTTTGGGGAACAGAATAGGGCTGCTAGGCAAGTAGCAATGAAGGCTTTAATGAACACTCAGATGGCTGAAGGAACACCTATAAGGGATCATGTTCTCAGGATGATGTCTCATCTGAATGAGATGCAAATCCTTGGTGCTGATATTGATGGGGAAACTCAGATCGATATCATCCTTATGAGTCTGCCCAAAAGTTTTGAGCAGTTCCGCTTAAATTACACCATGAACAAAAGGATGTATAGTCTCGCGGAACTTTTGACAGAACTTCAGGCAGCTGAGGGACTCATTAAGCAGAATGTTCAAGTGAATGTGGCTGAGAAAGCTTCTTCCTCTAAGCTGAAAGGCAAGAAGAAGAAAAAGGTTCAGACACAGAAAGTTGGAAAGGTTGTTAATGCAGTAGGAGTTCAAGGTGCTGTGAAAAAGCATAAGGCAAGTGCTTCAGGTGCAAGCAGTCAGGTCACTGGAAACAGGATTGTCCTCTTCCTAAGAAGACAAACAATACTGGTATGTCTCTTTCTCTAGTTACAGAAACATATATAGCGGCTATATCTACGAGCACTTGGTGTGTAGATACAGGAGCCACTGACCATGTTTGTAACTCTATGCAGGGGTTCCAGCAATCCAGAATGCTTAGAGATGGCGAGATATATGTGTTCATGGGAGATGCTACGAAGGTAGCAGTAGTTGCAGTTGGAATAATTACATTATCTTTTGGCGATGATAGGATTTTGGTTTTGAACAATTGTCTTTATGTACCTTCGTTTAGAAGGAATTTAATTTCGGTTTCTAAACTTGCCATGGATGGTTATAATGTTTGTTTGGATCGTAATGTTTCTATTATGATGAATAAACGAGTTATATGTTAAGGTACATTGCAAGACAATTTATATATTATTAATCCTATCCAACCAATGCTGCAACATAAGGAAACTAATAACATTCTTTCTAGCTCAAATAAAAGAAAGAAACCTTCTGAATTGAATCAAACATATCTTTGGCACTTAAGAATAGGTCATATTAACTTGAGGAGGATTCAGAGACTGGTAGTAGATGGGCCATTAGGCTCGTTGGCAGTGGAGCCATTTCCAGTTTGTGATTCCTGCTTGGAAGGTAAGATGACTAATAGGCCTTTTAAAGCAAAGGGGAATAGAGCCAAAGAAGTGTTAGAATTGGTTCATACTGATTTATGTGGACCTATGAGTATCCAAGCAAGAGGAGGTTATGAGTATTTTGTCACTTTCATTGACGATTATTCTAGATATGGGTATATTTATTTGTTGCGCCGTAAGTCCGAGTGCTTTGAAAAATTCAAAGAGTACAAAGCAAGTGCAGAGAAGCGACATCTTGGAAAATGTATCAAGTCACTACGACCAGATCGTGGTGGCGAATACTTGCTTGGAGAATTTAGGGAATATTTATCAGAAAATGGGATCACGTCCCAGTTGTCTGCACCTGGCACACCTCAGCATAATGGTGTAGCAGAGAGAAGGAATCGGACTCTTTTAGAGAGTGTTATATCGATGATGAGTTATTCAGATTTACCCAAGTCGTTCTGGGGATATGCTATAGAAACAGCGGCTTACCTTCTAAACTTGGTACCTTCTAAGTCGGTTCCCAAGACTCCAATAGAATTGTGGACTGGTAGCAAACCAAGTCTAAGACATATTCGGATTTGGGGTTGTCCAGCACATATGCTGAACAAGAACGCAACCAAGTTAGAATCTCGTACAGAAGTAAGGCTATTTGTAGGCTATCCCATGGGAACGAAAGGTTATTCATTTTATAGTCCTAGGGATCGAGATATCATTGTTAGCACCAATGCTAGATTCTTAGAAGAAGACTATATAATGAACCATAAACCCATGAGTAGTATCATTTTAGAGGAACTAGTGGGAGGGACAGATAATCCCCAAGTGCCAATAGTACAAGTAGAACAACCACAAGAAAATGCATAACTTAACACTAATACTGCACCAGTGCCTCATCGTAGTGGGAGGGTTGTTCAACAACCAGATAGATTCATGTTTTTGGGAGAGTCCTCGGACTTGGTCTCTGGTGAACATGATGAGGATCCCAGGACATACGAAGAGGCAATTCTAGATAAAGATGCAGATCTTTGGCAAAAGGCAATGGAATCTGAGATGGAATCTATGTATTCTAATCAAGTTTGGGAGCTCGTGGAACCACCCAAAGGTGTAAAACCCATTGGATGTATGTGGATCTACAAGAAGAAAAGAGGATCTGACAAAAAGGTGAAAGCCTGGAAAGCACGACTTGTTGTGAAAGGGTATACTCAGAAAGAAGGGATCGATTATGAGGAAACCTTTTCACCGGTTGTTATGCTTAAGTCGATCCGGGTTCTTTTATCTATAGCAGCTCATCTCAATTATGAGATTTGGCAAATGGATGTCAAGACAGCTTTCCTTAATGGAATTCTTGAGGAAACCATCTATATGCAACAACCAAAAGGATTCATTAAGGAAGGCCAAGAGCATCTTGTTTGTAAGCTTAAGAGGTCTATTTATGGACTAAAACAAGCTTCTAGGGACTGGAATATTCGTTTTGATCAGGCAGTCCAGTCATATGGATTTGATCAATGTCCAAGCGAATCATGTGTGTATAAGAGAAGTGAGGGTAATGCAGTGGTTTTTCTAGTGCTGTATGTAGATGACATTTTACTCATTGGAAACAATGTTAAGATGTTGTCATCAGTAAAGGCATGGTTGTTCAAACAATTTGAAATGAAGGACTTAGGTGAAGCGGCATACATCCTTGGGATCAAAGTAATGAGGGATCGCAAGAAAAGGATGTTGGCTTTATCTCAAGAGCCCTACATTGATGAAGTATTAGCTAGTTTTAACATGCAGAACTCTAAGAAAGGTTTTCTACCTTTTAAGCATGGAGTGGCTCTATCCAAGGAGCAGTGTCCTTCGACACCTAAGGATATAGAGAGCATGAAAGCAGTTCCTTATGCTTCGGCATGTGGAAGCTTAATGTATGCTATGTTATCTATGAGGCCTGACATCTGCTTTGCTGTAGGCATGGTTAGTAGATATCAGTCAAACCCAGGTCAGGAACATTGGAGTGCAGTAAAAACTATACTCAAGTACCTGAGAAGGACTAAGGAGTATATGTTAATTTACAAGGCCTCAGAGATATTTCCTTTGGGATATACTGATTCAGATTTCCAATCAGATAGGGATAAGAGGAAATCAACCTCGGGATATGTTTTTACTTTGGGAGGTGGAGCCGTTATATGGAGGAGTGTAAAGCAGAAATGCATTGCAGACTCTACCATGGAAGCCGAGTACGTGGCGGCCTCTGAGGCTGCAAAGGAGGCTGTATGGTTCAGGAACTTCCTTTTGGACTTGGATGTGGTACCTAATTTTCCTAGGAGCTTGACAGTGTATTGTGATAACACTGGTGCTGTGGCAAATTCGAAAGAACCGCGAGATCACAAAGCAGCTAAACATATTGAATGTAAGTATCATCTCATACGAGGAATCGTAAAGCAAGGAGATATAGTTGTGGCTCACATATCATCAGAAGACAACCGGGCAGATCCTTTCACAAAGAGCTTGTCAGCCAAGGTTTTCGACAGGCATGTGGAAGCGATAGGAGTCAGATGGATGGACACATAGTTTTTTGTGTAATAGTGGATTAAATAAACACTGATATACTCATAGAATATTTTTAGTATAAGTGGGAGATTGTTGGTGTATACTGAAAATATTTATTTAAAGTATATACATTTATTTCTAGGCCAGTTTTATTGAGAATCATTTAAATGTTTACATGCTGTCTAATATTATATATTGTGGACAATCTAGTATCAAATGGGATACAGAATAATAGATTGTTAAATACAATTTATATAATATAATAAGGTTCACAGCTCAGGTGGAGTTAGACAATCCACTGGAATGGCTGTAGTATTATTTAGATTAGTTTATATTGACTAATAAATAATACTAGTATACTTTGTGTATATTGAACAGGATCAAATTTAGAATTGTTCCCTTATACTGATTAAGAAGGAGAACTAAGATTCTATGTTATTATTAATGCTTAGGTTCTTAATCCATATATAGTAATTGACACGTGTATATTATTTACATGCTTTGATTTATATATGAAATAATTCTTTTGATTTATTTCATTATATTTTGGGTGATGAAATAATATATATGGTGAATATTATTTATAGAAGGAATCCATGTCCTGATAATATTCAGGTTAATGATGTCCCATTGAAAGCTCAAAAAGATTTAATTATGTGAAACCCTGCAGGTGGATTTATTCCGGCATAATTAAATAAAGGTTGAGTGGATGATCAAGGATAAAAGATATTAATTAAATGAATTATCAGTAATTTATTTAATTAATGGACATGCGATATATTTTTTTTTTTGCTAAAATGGACATGCGATATTTTAAACATGGGGAATTTAATAAGTAAATAATATTGGAACCGAATTAATTAATTAAATTACGGTATTAGGAAAGGTAGTGCAAATATTAATTTTTTAGTGGATTGAATTAATATTAATGACATTGGGCTGAGCTCGGAATGTCATTGGGAGGCCTAACCTAATTATCCATGATCCCGATTGTAGCCCTATATATATTCTTATTCTCTTCTTGCTAGGGTTGGTCGAAAAAATTTTGTAGCCACCCAGGAGCAAGAAGAGAGGTTAACTTGAGAAGACGAAGGCCACACTTCGCTCAAGGGAATTTGGGAATACAATAGAAGAGCGTGGAATCAACCGTTAATAAGGTTAATTTTCTATTCGTACTCGTTAATTTATTGTATCAAAAATCGCAGTGCCAAGATCTGATTGTCCCAACAAAGGACCCAAAGCTCAAGCAACTTAATCTGCTACCTTATCAATCTAAACTAAATACATCAACAGTACTCACTCTACGGTCAAAAATAAAAAATTAACAGGAAAAAATATTGTGAATAGAACACCATATCAGTGTAATAAGCTTTTCGATGGCCATCTTTATTGTCTCGAGTCAATAAAATATTAGAAATATTACTTGTATAATATTAAGAGAATAAGACAACCCGGAACACTCACCAAAAGTTAGATGGTTTATAACCTAAACATTAGGACCAAAGCCACCTTCCTCACTAACATGGTAACATCAGTTATAAAAATATCATAAACAGTTTAGATGATGGTTGATTCTATTTATTGACATGTTACATAAGTTGAACAATATATTTTACATGAGCAAGAAAAAAGGCACAACAAGCACCTGATGAAATCAATATCAACATTCCAAAAATACTACTAAACATCTGTCACTGAACATATGCATCCTGCTACCTGACCTAAGAACTATGGCAAAGCAAGTATCCAACATATTAAGAATTTAGAACAGATGCAAAAGAATAAAAGTATTGAACCAGATGTGACAGAGCCACCACAATTAATTTTTTTTTTTTACTTTGTCGGGCTTGTCTTGATTGTTTTTTGTCCTGAAAGAGAAATGATCATTTAACTTAAAGTAAATCAGCAGCCATGTTTGCCTGCAATCCGGAAGGAAGTCCAGATAGTTTACATATACTAATGACCTGAGATAGTTTTTATTGTGTTTACATATACTGATGATCTCAGATAGTTTTTGACTAGCTAGGTGCCTAGGCCGGTAGTCATTATACACCAAACACCACCATATTTAAATTAAGCAGAGTTGAAACTTGAATTACTAAGGCATGTATCAGGCCATCAGACCTCTTCTTTTCTAGAAGTCCAGAACACTGAAAAACTTTTTAAATCATTTTTAGGGTTTTTTAAGGCTTCATTGGGTATTTTTTTTCCTTACTACTGAGAAATGTTACAGCTCGAAAAGAAATCTCAAATTAGAAATTAAATATTTAATTAACATTATAGTATTAAATTACCTTAGTAATTTAGGACTAACTCAACGACACTAACAATAACAGAGGTTTTAAATTCACCAAAGCTCAATGGAACTAACAGGGGTTTCAAATTTACCACTAGAAGTCAAAAACAAAGTTGAAACTTTAATGATCTAATTGCAATCAGGCAGTAATTACCTTGAATTCTTCAAAATAAAAATCTTGAGTTGACTTCGAAATTGCTTTCCAATTATATCCAGTAGGCTCAAGTTGTTCATACATGATTTGTCGATTCTTTGCAGAGACTCGATTTGAAGGTTCCAATCTACAAAATATACAAAATTAACACAAGTCAATTTAATATCACTAGTCACTACATGATTTAGCAAAATAAGAAAAAATAACTGTGCAAATACTTTTTGTTTAAGAACTCGAAACTTACATTTTATTAATGACTTCTATTCGCTCCCTTCCATCACTATCTGTTGAGCCAATATTCCAACATAAGTTCTCATTCACGGTTGTAGAAGATACATTATGAGTGCTTGGACGTGATTGAGGTGGTGAGTGTTCAAATTGAGCAGTTGCGCGTTGTTGGGATTGAGCAGTGAGTTGTCGTGATTGATTTAGTGAGCTA
Organism: Saposhnikovia divaricata; assembly: GCA_036435485.1. Classification (NCBI taxonomy): domain Eukaryota; kingdom Viridiplantae; phylum Streptophyta; class Magnoliopsida; order Apiales; family Apiaceae; genus Saposhnikovia; species Saposhnikovia divaricata. The sequence goes on along the minus strand of CM071599.1, from coordinate 131,612,213 downwards.
TGTGCATATTGTGATGTGTGTTGTCTTAATTGTACCGGTGAGTGGAGTCTGGACTGAGATGGTGCACGTATTCGAGGTTGATCTAGTCTTGATTGAGATTGAGCAGGTGCACGTATTCGAGGTTGATCTGGTCTTGATTGAGATTGAGCAGGAACACTTTGTGCAGATTAAGTGCGAATGTCCGCAGGTTGATCGGGAACATGTTGTGCAGATTTGGTAGCTACTTGCGGTCCAGATTGAGTGGCAACGCGCTCTCCAGATTGACTAGGTCCATATTCTCGAGTATGAAATTTGTACCCATTCACATAGTAGATTGGTACGGACTTAACCGAACGAAGAGGTCCAAATGAAAGAGCCTGAATATATTCATTTGAAACCAGTGATGGATTTTCAGCCTGAAATTATCAGTGCTGACTATTAGAATACGAGAATAAATAACTGAAAGTTATCTAATATTAATTATAAAAGTATCAAATAACTTACATAGTTTTAAACCATGTGGCAAATTCATTTTCTAAGCACTGATCAACTTCAACACTACTTATATGTGGATTGCGTTCCCGAAGTTGATTTATGAAAATCCTACTTAGAAAAAAAAAAAATTAGATAACATGATGATTCATTAATATGGACAACTAAGCATATGTATAAGATGAAATAAACTTACCCAGTATATGGTGCAACCTCTGGACAGTTGAATAAGATATAATTATGAGTTGCCATATATTCTCGCTCATCAAGATAACGAGTACTAACACTCCCATATGAACATCCGGGATGAGAAAATATAGAAATGTTTCCTCCAAAACTCTCTTCACCTATAGTAGAAGCATTTCTGGGAATTTTTCTATGTTTTATTTCAACATGTTGCTGAAAGTAATGTGAGCAAAACGTGGAAGCTTCCACAACCAAAAGAGCATTGCATATTGATCTTTTAACCCGAGCTTTATTTTTCACATTATTCTTCAAGTGGCGCAAAAATCTTTCAAAAGGATACATATAACGATACTGTACAGGACCTGCAATGCGTGCTTCATATGGCAAGTGCACTATAAGATGTTCCATTGAGTCAAACAATGCTGGTGGGAATATGCGCTCTAACTTGCAAAGTATGACAGGAATTTGTTCTTCAAGCCTACGCATGTCACTTATCTTTAAAGTAGCCGAAGTGAGATCTCTGAAGAAAAGGCTTAATTCTGTGATAGCTTCCCAAACATTATTCGGAAGAAATTCCCGAAAAGCAATCGGAAGAAGTCATTGCATAAACACGTGACAATCATGACTCTTCATTCCAAATAACTTGTATATTTTCATGTTGATGCAACGCCCCATATTTGACACATATCCACCTGTAAATTTGAGATCTTTCAACCACTCACACACTTTTTCTTTACCCTTCTTGTCCAAGCTATAACATGCTTTCGGATACTTTCCCGTCGACTCATCATATGCTAACTCCGGCCTTCGACAAATCTCTGCAATATCATCTCTTGCCTTAGAAATATCTTTGGTCTTTCCTTCAATAGTCATGATAGTGTTGAAAATATTCTCAAAGACATTTTTCTCAACATGCATAACATCAAGGTTATGTCTAAAATTCAATGTCCTCCAATATGGCAAATCCCAAAAGATACTTCTTTTTTTCCATCCACAGTTGTAAGTTTTGATGATTTTGGCATTGTGCTCTTCACTTCCCAATTCAGTAATTTTCATCAAACCAAGCATCTCAATTTCTTGCAATACATCTTCACCCGTTCTCACTAGTGGGGCCAACTCAGTCACTGTCTTTCCTTTGGTAAACCAGTTTTTATTCTTTTGAAATGGATGATTGGTAGGTAGAAATTTTCGATGATTATCAAACCATGTAGTCTTTCCACCATGTGAAAGATTATAAGCATCATGATTATGAGTACAATGAGGACAAGCTAAATGACCAGTAGTTTTCCATCCAGACAACATTGAGTAAGCAGGGAAGTCACTGATAGTCCACATCAATGCAGCTCGCATGCGAAAATTTTGTTTCAAAGAATTATCCCAGGTCTCCACCCCATCTTCCCACAACATTTTTAACTCAGCAATTAACGATTGGAGGAAAACATCTATCTTCTGTTTTGGATTTTTTGGCCCAGGCACAAGTAAAGACAAAAACAAGTACTGTTCTTTTGAACACATCCATGGGGGTAAATTATATGGTGTCACTATAATTGGCCAAGAAGAATATTGTCTGCCCGTTTCACCAAATGGTTGAAACCCATCAGCCGAAAGTCCAAGTCTAACATTTCTTATCTCTGAGGAAAATGAAGGGTGTGCTCTATCAAATTGTTTCAACTCCTCTGAATCTGAACAATGACGCATCACATCTTCTTCTTGATAATGTTCGGCATGCCATCTCATATGGGATGCAGTAGTCGGTGAAGCATATAGTCTTTGCAATCTCAGTGCCAATGGAAAGTAGATCATCCTTTTAACGGGCACTTTCTTTTTCTCCTTTCTGGATCTTCCGGTTCTTACTTTGTATCTCCCCTGTGAACAAAACTTACAATCCTCCAGGTTGATGTCTTCCCCCAATATATCATACATCCATTAATACAACAATCAATTTGCTCAGAAGGAAGCCCCAATTCTTCCATATACTTCTTCGTACTATAAAATCTGTCAAGAAATGTATTATCTGGAGGCAAGATGCCTTTGACAAACTTAGATGTCTGATCATAACATGCCTCTGACCAATGATGGTGTTAGGTCCGATAAGATTGTAGAAGGGGGGGGTTGAATACAATCTTTACTTTTTTATCGAAATTTGTCCGTTAGATAATATTTTAGCAAAAACAAATTTGTGCGGAATTACTTAACACAATTTTTCAAGTTGAATATAACTGTATATTAACTTGATACGGTGTTACAAAATCAGTATAACAACTTATCAAGATGTTAATAACTAATTAGAAAATTTGACATGAACTTTTCTAATTTAGTTAATAATGATCAAGATAAGAACTAGGAAACTTAATTCGCTAGTAGTACAAGAATCACAAGTAATCAAGTTCTATCGGATAGAATATTACAAAGATGAAGAACTTGAATTTCTAGGAATTGTTTAGGCTTTAGTGTTCTTGAGTTTCTTGAGAGAAAATCTGCTGGATGGAATTATATCTGCTGTGTTTTTCAGTTATTACATAATCTGCTGTCTTTGGTTCTTTTATATCAGCAACAAGTCTTGCTAGCTTTTTGTAGGATATTTAACTGCTCCAGCATGACTTAATCTGCTTCCAAGACTTAATTTTTCTTCATTAAGACTTACACAAACCTCCATTAAGACATAAACCTGGCCGGTATGACTTAATAAAAATTCGGTATGACCTAAAACAGCTGGCAGGTGGTCGGTATAACTTAATCAGGATATTTTGGCTCGGTATGACATAATCTGAATTTGCTCGGTAAGACATAATGTTGAAGCTTCTCGGTAAGACATAATTTAGGTCATACCGATTTTGTCTTCACCAAGACATAATCCAATCCTTTTCCTTTTAAGACATATTGATCCATTTAATTAATTAATGATTATCCAATTCACATTTAATTGATACAATAATTAATTTAATAAATAAATTAATTCTTCTAGAATTAATTCATTTAATTAAATCAACTAAATGATTTATATCAATTATAAATGAATTTAATTAAATCAATAAATAATTAATTTAATTCTTACAAACCACTAAAGGTAGTAAAGAATTACCACTGACTTGTGTTGACGTTCGATGTACTGTCTGGTTCATGAACGACTAACTTCAATGATGCTTCTTCACTTTTGACTTTAGGTTGTGGTTTGTTTCTTCTCTCAATTCTCTTGTACTGTAACTGACATTCAAACTATCATTCGAAAAATCTCTGTCACTGTTCAAATGAATCCATTCGCTTCAATGCTATACTTGGGCTTGATCAGTTAACTGAATCGTCTTCCAGTGTACGGCATCAAAACTATAGATTGACTTTTCTTCTTTCTTCTGACAGATAATACTTCTTGAGATTCCTGTGACAGTTCATATGTATATTTACTTATTACAATTTGGTTTAAGTTGATTAGGATCCTCTAACTACAAATAGGCTGAGTCATATGCCTTTCAATCTCCCCCTATTTGTTTGTTAGACAATAACAAGCAAATTCCTAGAGGATACCTCAACTAATCCAACTTAACCAAATGAAAGATAAAACTTTAAATACGAAGTAAATATGAAAAAAAAGTTCTGGTTTATATTAAACATTTCCAGATTCAAACAAAATGATAAATACAAGATAGATAATCCTTTAGCCTGATCATATTTAACATATTCCTATCTTGACCTATCTAGCTCTAAAGATAATACACGTAGAGCTGATCTTCAATTACTGTCTTCTCGTCTAAATTCTCCTTCTTCTGGCTCATCTGTGACTTGAAGTTTCATGTGTAAATCAGAATCAACAAGACGCTCTCTTCTTGATGACAATCCTTGAGGTAAGACTAAAGGAATTCCAAGCTTCTTTCTCAGTTCACCTTGAAATTTCTTGTAATCTTTTATATTCATTTGTGCATAGGATCGAATGTGATCTGCAGCTATTACCTTTTCTTCAGTCAAGAATCCATGATTTCTGAGAGCATATTCAGCATATACCAAGTGTTTTGCATGATGTTCATATAACTCATCTGTCTAAAGATTGATTGAATGAAGTACCTCTCCCTTAAGAAATTTTACTTGTGGAGGATCCTTAATCACTTCTGGTCCAGCTCTTTCAGCAAATTCTTTGAACTTCTCATGTAACAACACACCTAGCTCAGAAGATGTTCTCACCTTAGGCCTAAGTACCCAAATCTCTGTCAGCGATCTGTCATAAAAGAACTGAATAGATACTCTGAAAGTTCCAACATTATGACAATCCACAAATATTACCAGCTCATCAGATTTGGGTTCAAATGCAGTAGTTATCCTGATGACTTCTACCTTTAAGGCCTTTATATACATATCATGAATTGGATTTGCCAGTTTGAATTCCTCGAGAATTTCTCCAAGACGACGATCTTCATAATCAGAACTCTGAGGTGAATCAATTGCTTTTTGAGCACGTTCCCATTTGTCACCGCTCTTTAGTCTGATATATGTCTTTCTCTTCTCAACATTTATAGCATGTAGTCGTTGTAATGCTTGCTGTTCAGCTTTCTGAAGTTCTTCATTTCGTGCAATTTGCTCTAATGACTTTTGAAGCTTTTCTTCTCTCATCAACAAATTAGCTTCCCTCTGAGCAAATAATTCTTCAGATTCTTTCTCTGCTTGTTGAGCTTCATATTCAGATATCACTGGTTCTTCTTCTTCCCAGTGGCATAAATCTGGTTCAGGTAATTTCTCACCTTCATCAGAAAAATCAAAGTCATCAAAAACATCAAGATTACCTGGTTCACCCGTGACTTGATCATCTGCAACAACTTTCTTCTTCCCCTTATTCCTCCTGTCTTCACTGTCTGTATCAGATTTACCTCCGTTCTCTCCTTGTCCTTTCTCACCATCTTGTGATTTCTGTGCCTGTTGTGATTTCTCCCCCTTAGTTGAGGAATCCTCTACAGATTTATCAGTTGCACCAGCTTCAGGATCTCGTTCATCATCATCACTACCTGTTCTTGCAAAGAATTCTCTTTCTTCAGTAGTTGGTGTGCGATTTTGACTGAGCAGATGAAATAAATGCCTTAATCCTTTAGCTTGATGTGCATTTTGCTTCTCAATTTGATCTAGTCGAAAATCATTAGAACGCTGATTTTCATGCACTTCTTCCTGTAGATTGTCAACCTTGTTAGAGATTTCAGCAATAATTTTGTCTTGTGCCACTGTGACCTCACCAGAATCATCAAGAGCTTTTTCATGAGAAAGTTCGAGAGTTTTGATTTTATTAGTGAAGAATGTCTTCAAGTTGTTGATGTCACCCTTTATCGAAGTAAGCTGATTATCAACAGAGGTGGATGGAGAAGACTGTTTATCCACTTGTGCTCGAAGTAATCTAGCTTCAGCTTTACTTGCTTCTAGTTCCCTTTCCAGATCTTGTATTTTTTGTAACAATGAGAGAGTGTATGTGTCTGTGTGTGCACTCACCTGAGTTTCACTCTGAATTTCACTCACCTGATGTGCATGTGTATCACTCAATTTTGTGGTAATCCTCACATCACTCCTCTCAATTTCCTTAGCTTTTCCAGAAGCGGTACCTGCAGTTAAAATCACCCTAGCCTCCTCTGGGAAGGTCAGTGGTGGTGCAATGGGAGTTCGCAAATCCCTGTCCTCAATCAATTCCACTTGTACATTTGGATTTGTAATCTGAATTTCTTCAGTAGTAGATTGATCAAGTTGCCTTCCACTTTCTTCAGTCGAAACTGCGAGTGGAAACTCCCTTGAGGGATCTAGGAATGTTTCTCCTAGGTGGGGAGATGATGGTTCCATTAAAGTTGGCAAGGAACCAAGATTTCCCTCAGAAGTCTGTGAAGACTCTTCTACCGTAACTATGGTAGGCACTGTTTCAGACTCAATGTGCTCTCCTGTCAATGTGTCCCTATTTGTATCATAATCTATCTGTTCTCCCATTGTTAGTAATAACAAAGGGGTTGTGCCTGACACATTACAGGATGCCATGGCCCTATGGCGAATTTCAATAGTATCATCCTGTTGAGAGGATGATCCTAGTAACTGTTGCATGGCCATATCAACGTCCATATCTTGTTGGGAAGATACAGATGGGCTTACAGTTGCCTCTGAATCAGTTCTACTTTTCTTTTGTAGAGGCAGAGCTGTGGGTTCACTCATTATATTTCTTCTTTTCTTTGCTCTTTGAAAGGGAATTTTCTTTCTGGAGTGAAATGTTTTAAGTGATGTAGATTCAGTGTTTGGCTCTATGACCGGGGTTAGAGATTGCGGTCTTACAATCCCTTGGTCAGCCCTATCAACCACTTGGGTTCCAGAAATAGATTGAGAAGTAGAAATAGTTTGAGGAACAAAAGACAATACCTGGTCAGCTGATTCTGCGATAGTCTCTGATAAGATTGGTTGATTTAATTCAGGTTCAGGGACAGATGCAGTTTCTTCCACTGGATGTTCAACAGCAAGTGCAGGTGGCTGAGGAACAATTTGTTGAGCAGGTTCAACTTGTTGATTGCCTTGATCTTCATGTTCAACAAGTATGTTTTCCACTGGTGGTTCAGGGTTTTGTTCAGGTTGTTCAGGTTCTGGTACAGGTTCAATGACAGGTAGTTGTATATAGTTTGACATGTATTGGGTGACAACTACAGGTATATTTGTGAATTTAGGCTTGCTGCTGTACTCAGTGAACAATCTGGTAGAAGGTTTACCTGACGCCAGTGATTCTCCATTCAGGAATTGGGCTTGGTTTTCTAGTTCCACTAGATGATTAAAAATCAATGACAGGAATCTTGGATAATAGCATGATACTTTTTCTCCATGATCAAAATTCCTCTTTGCATTAATGATTCTTCTAACCATCGGAACACACAGTAGTCTACCAATATTAATTCTTCGGTTGTGTGCAACTGCATATCCAATATGCTGCATGAAGGATGGTAATACCCCGAAGTTCCCTTTAGTAGAATTGGCAAAGACTTTAGCTAAGGTGTCAAACAGATAGTCCCATTCTTGAACGAGGTGCTTTTTATTCCAGACAGTTTGATCAGGTCAGTCTTGGTAGAATATACCATTCAAAAAATTTATCAATTCTTGTTCTGATGGTAATTCTTCGAAATTGTCACTAGGAAAGTTTAAGACCGTATTTATAACATTTTCATCCACTGTGTACTGATTGTCTCCGACAGAGAAGACAAACGATCTGTTGTCATTGGAAATGACAGTAGTAGTACACATGATTCGCAAAGGTTCAATTTTTAAGGGAGCATCTAAGCTCAAAGCAGTGCGAACTAGTGAATTATCGTTTAAAAATCGAATCCACGGTCGAAAACGTTCAAGTGAACATTTTTCTGGATCAAAATAACCGATTAAATTATGTTTAATAATTTCAAATCGATCAGCCATTTTAATCAAGATTTAATTTCTTTGAAAATTTCAGATTTTATAAAATAATGAATTAAAAATTAATTTTTCGAATTAATAAATAATTAAAAATTCGAGAAAATTAAAAGTTGTTAAAAAATTCTGAAAAATTCACACAACAATCTCCTTACACACACGAACACAGGTATATTTTTAGATTTCTAAGATTCGAACCCAGTTTTTCTGAAAAACAAATCGTATTTTTCGATTTTCCGAAATAAAAAATCTTCAAATCGGAACAAGATTGAGATTTTAAATAATCAAAATGAAGATAATCACACCAGGAATCGATGGTTGTATTTGGTTTGTGATTTCAGTCAAGATTTATGTTGAAAAATGGGCATGAACGATCGGTGGTTTATGCGTGTATATGTATGTATATTCAATAGTTCTCAAAGACTTAACTTTGGAGAATGACTTAAAATGAAATAAGACTTAACAATACCCTAACTGCTCTATAAATATAACTGGCTGAATATGACTTAATTAAGTATTCAGTGGATAAGACTTAATCTATCTAACAAGACATAACAAATAAGACTTAAAACAAGTGAATAAGTCTTAATAATTATATACCTCGTTAAGACTTAAATATATACTAAGTCGGTTAAGTCATACCGAATAATTTTTTTTAAAAACTAATAAGACCTAAACTAATTAAGACTTAAGCTTAATATTCTAATAAGACTTAGAATTATATATAAACAAGACTTAACTAAAAATTCGAATAAGACCAAAAATTAAAAACAGAATTATTCTAATAAGACTTAACATAATTAAGACTTATTAAATATAATAGACTTATTAATAAGACCTATTATTATTCTGATTTAATTTAAGACATATCCTTATTAAAATAAATTAAAATATATACAAATAATTCAAATAAACACACAAAAATATACAATTAACTTATAAAAATAATAAAAATATTATAGAAAATTAAACAAATAATAAAAATAATTATAAATACCGTATGCTATCCTATTAACGAAAACAAAGCAATATTAACAGGACAAACACTACAAAACATATGATAAATTAATTATTAAAATAGAAATAAATATCTACAAATATTCTAAAAATACAGAAATTTGAAGTATTAAATAATATGAATAAACAGAGTGAAAAATAACTAAACAAGCAAGAAAATCAGTTGGTAAAATAATTATACAAATGATTTCAAACAACAAATATTCACAGAATAATCACTTGCAAAATTATTAATGATCAAATTTCAGATATTAACAGTATTAATTACTAGGACTGTTTAACATACCCAATTCACTAACAATATTAGTGAATGAGGATTCATTAAACGACTTAGTAAAAATATCTACAGTTTGATCTCCAGAGCCTACAAATAGAAGTTGCACTGTACCATTCATTACATGCTCTCTTATAAAATGATACCTTATGTCAATGTGCTTTGTCCCTGAGTGCTGCACAGGATTGCTGGCGATTGCTATGGCACTTGTATTATCACATAAAATAGGGATATTTTCCAATACAATGCCATAGTCCATTAATTGATTCCTAATCCATAAGATCTGAGCACAACAGCTTCCAGCAGCTATATATTCAGCTTCGGCTGTAGAGTTGGAAACTGTTTGCTGTTTCTTACTGAACCAGGAAACCAATCTTCCACCTAGGTATTGACAACTCCCAGATGTACTTTTCCTGTCTACAACACTTCCTGCATAGTCAGAATCTGTATATCCAATTAAAGTAAAACCAGATTCATTAGGGTACCAGATGCCTAAATTAGGCGTACCCTTTAGATATCTTAAGATTCTTTTAACAGCAGTGAGATGGATTTCTCTAGGGTTCGCTTGGAACCTTGCACACAAGCATGTGGCAAACATTGTATCTGGTCTACTAGCAGTTAGGTAAAGCAATGAGCCAATCATACCTCTATAGCCTGTGATATCTACCTTGGCAGAACTTTCACATAAACCAATTTTGACAGCTATAGTTCATGGTGTCTTTGCTGATGAGCACTCCTCCATGTGATATTTCTTGAGGAGCTCCTTGATGTACTTGGATTGACAAATAAATATTCCATCTTGTCTCTGACTTATTTGTAATCCAAGAAAGAATTTCAGTTCTCCCATCATGCTCATTTCAAACCTACCCTGCATTAACTTAGAAAACTTCTTGCATAGAAGCTCATTAGTAGACCCAAATATAATAACGTCCACATAGACTTGGACTAGTATTATATCATTCTTATGTCTTTTAGGGAAGAGCGTTTTGTCTATGACACCTCTTATAAAACCATTTTCTAATAGAAATTCAGAGAGAGTGTCATACCATTTTCTTGGGGCTTGCTTAAGACCATAGATAGCTTTGTAAAGAAAGTAGACATAGTCCAGATGATCTTGATCTTCAAAACCAGGGGGCTGTTCAACATAATCTTCTTCATCTATCTTACCATTCAGAAAGGCACTCTTGACATCCATTTGATAAACTTTGAATCTTGAATAGGATGCAAATGCCAAGAATATTCTGATGGCCTCAAGTCTTGCCACTGGAGCATAGGTCTCGTCATAATCAATGCCTTCAGCTTGAGAATAACCTTTAGCTACCAGTCTTGCTTTGTTTCTTATCACAGTGCCATCTTCATCTAGTTTGTTTCTGAATACCCATCTTGTGTCCACCATTTTTCTATCTTTAGGTCTGGGTACCAGCTTCCATACTTCTAGTTGCTTAAATTGATTGAGTTCATCTTGCATAGCAATCACCCAATCAGGATCAGATAGAGCTTCTTCTATCTTCTTAGGTTCCATGACAGACAGGAACCCAGAATAATTACATTGATTCTGATAAGCTCTTCTTATTTTCACACCAACATCTGGATCACCAAGGATCAGCTCAAAAGGATGAGCTCTATTCCAAACAGTTTGTCTGGGAAGAATTGATCTTGATGATTCGCCTTGATCTTCAGTATGATGTTGAGTATGACTTGTTGACCCTTCATTATCTCCCCCTGAGTTGTTGCCAGTTTGACTTGTTGATGGTTCAAGAGTATCAGTGGTGTCTTGAAAATTATCATTGTTTTCACCAGCATCACCTTGAGCATTACCACCAACATTTGGATTATTATTATCAGCAACAACGTCAGGTTGATTGTCATCATCTGAATCTGAGTCTGACATGTCATCAAACTTAAGCTTTTCAGATGGATCTTCATTTTGGATACTTGGGAGTTTTGTGTCATCAAATGTAACATTGACACTTTCCATAGTTTTCTGTTGATCAATAAGATACACCTTGTAGGCTCTTCTAGTATAACCAATAAATATTGCTTCATGTGCTTTTTCTTCAAATTTACCACCTTGATCATCTCCTTCTTTTAGCACAAAGCATTTTGTCCCAAATACATGGAAGTACTTGAGAGTTGGTTTCTTGTCATGTGGAGCTTCATATGGTGTCTTCATTAAGTCTTTATTGATAAGTGTTCGATTCTGGGTATAGCATGCAGTGTTGACAGCTTCAGCCCAAAAGCTCAATGGAAGCCTTGATTCACTTAGCATAGTACGTGCAGCTTCAATCAAGGTTCTATTCTTTCTTTCAACTACCCCATTTTGCTGAGGAGTTCTGGGAGCCGAGTACTGTCTAGTTATACCCTTTTCAGTGCAAAAGTCATTCAGAACTACATTCTTGAATTCAGTTCCGTTGTCTGACCTTATAGCTCTTACTGGACGATTAGAGTCCAGCTCAATTAACTTAATGTGATCAACTACCAGTTGTGGAGTTTCATCTTTTGAGTTCAGAAATAGTACCCATGTGAATTTTGAGAAATCATCAACAATCACTAGAGCATATCTTTTTCTTGACATGGACATCACACTAACTGGACCAAACAAATCCATATGGAGAAGTTGTAATGGTTCAGTTATTGATGATGTGTTAATGCTCCTGTGAGTTGCCCTTTTTAACTTTCCTTTTTGACAAGCATCACATAGACCTTCCTGAGTAAATTCAATCGAAGGTAAACCTCTCACTAATTCTCTTTTAACTAGAGAATTCATTGTTTTGAAGTTTAGGTGAGAAAGTTTCTTGTGCCATAACCAACTTTCATCAGTGGATGCCTTTGAATAAAAACATCTAATTTCTTCTGTTCTTCCATAGTTCATACTGGCTATGTACAAGTTTCCTTTTCTTACTCCAGTCAACTGCGGCCTTTCATTTCTCTTGTGTGATATTAGACAATTCTTCTTGTTGAAATGAACTTCATAACCTATGTCACAGAATTGACTAATACTTAGAAAATTGTGCTCAAGGCCGTTCACAAAAGAGACATCTTCAATGATAACATTTCCAGCTTCTAATCTGCCATATCCATCAGTTTTACCTTTGCTGTTATCTCCAAAGGTAACGACTGGGCCGACCTTCTCCACCACATTTGTCAGCAGGGCTCTATCTCCGGTCATATGCCTTGAACATCCACTGTCCAGAATCCACATGACTCGTTCAACCTGTTTTAAACCCTGCAATGACAAATTGGTTAGACTTTCTTCGGAACCCAAATTTGATTGGGTCCAGAGTACTTAAAAAATTGGCCTTTATCAAGCAAAGCAACACTTTTTATTTTAACAATATTTTCTTCAGGTACTGGACATTTAACCCTGTAAACAGCTTTAACTTGTTTTAGTTTCAGCTTGGGTAACCATGTCTTCACCATATCCTTAGGAGGACTTGGAGTCCTAGTCTTAGGATTAGGTGGGTTTACAGTCCTGGATCTAACATAATTATTTCTGCTCATATGCTGTCTAGGAACATTCTTATCAACACATGCATGATTACCGTTAAAGTAAGCAGACATTATATTAAAAGCACAAGACATGCAATTAACAGCATTGCATTTCTTATGAGCAGTATAAATAACAGGAATAGCATGCATGGTAGATATGTTGTTGCATTTATTCATGTTGTTACTTCTACTACTAGTTTTCAAGGAACTAGTAGACTCACCAACTCTTTCTGTTTTCTTAAACACAGACTTTCTATCTTCATCATTTTTAACAATTTGATTACTTTCTAAGACTACGCCATTATCTACATCCTCAATGCGCATCTCTTCCTTAATGATTAAAGATGTTGTATCCAAAGGTTCTGCTATGGATGTCTTAAAGAGTGGGTTACTAACACCCTTAAGCACTATTGGTATACCCCTTTCTACAGCACTGACACGATTAGGGGTAATAATGCTTGTTCGTCCAATAGCTCCATTATAATCAAACCCAATTCCTACGGTTTGATTAATAGCTTGTTAGTTAAACAACTCTTTAGCCACTTTACATGAATTAGAAGTAGCACTAACCTTTATTTCTAGTTCAGCTATTGTCTCACGTTGTTGAACCACTATCAACGCTAGAGACCTCTCAAGTTCTTTTAGAATTCTTATTTCTGATTTTTGTTTATCATGGCAATTTTGTACATCGTGTAATTCTGATAATTGATTTCTAAGATCTGTATTTAACAAATTGATCCTTTCAATCTCTCTATTAGCATAACCTAGTGAATCACTAAGTTGATAAATATATTGACTTTCAGAACATGACACCTCAGATGAAGTACCACTGGAGTTATCAGATTTTGCCATCAGGGCAAGATTGCCATACTCTTCTTCTTCAGAGTCTGTATCATCCCAACTCTTTCCAGCAGCCACATAGGCTTTACCTGTCTTCTTCTTCTCAGATCCAAAGTCTTTTCTTTCGTTTTGTTTTGGCTTCTGACATTCAGTAGCGAAATGTCCAAGTTCATTACAGTTGTAGCATCTAATTTTACTTCTTTCAACTGTTCCAGTTTTGTAACCTCCTCTGTTACTTGAGGATGAAGAACCTCCTCTCTGGAACCTGTTATAGTTAGATTTGTACCTGAACTTGGGATTCTTCCTGAATCTGAAGTTACTGAATTTCCTTACCAACAAAGCCATGGACTCATCTTCCAACTGATCTAGCTCTTTTAACGAATAGAAGTCTCCTTCATCTGGACTAGCATTCGTTTGACCAACTTCAACTTTAAGCTTGCCACTGTCAACACTATAAGATTGAATAACCTTATCTTCCACTTCCTGTTTGTTCTCAACAATAAGAGCTGTAGAAGTATTAGCAACTCTTCCTTTTCCATAAATCTCTTTTTGTTGAGATTGTTCCAGTTCATAGGTTTTTAAAACGCCAAAGAGTCTTTCTACAGTAATTTCACTTAGATTCCTCGACTCTCTGATAGCTGTAATCCTATGTTCTAGATGAACAGGCATTGACAGTAGAAATTTTCTGTTGATCTCTTTCTGAGTGTAGTACTTGCCATGCATCTGTAAATTGTTGACAAGTTTGTTATATCTTTCAAACACATCTTGAATACTTTCATTGGATGCTGATCGAAAGTGTTCATACTCAGATGTCAGAATTTCTAGACGATTCTCCCTAACTTCCTCTGTTCCTTCATTCACAGTTTCAATGGTTTCCCACATGTGCTTTGCAGTCTTGCAGTTAATCACATGACTGTACATTACAGAGTCTAGAGAATCTATTAAGATCAGTCTTAAATTAATGTCAAGTCCAGCTTCCTCTCTTTCAACAAGAGTGTATTCAGAAGAATCTTTGTGTACAAACCTTGCAGGGGCAACAACTTTTCCATCAGTAACAACTTCAGGAATTAATCCAAAAGGTATTATTGGTCCTTCTGATAAGACTTTCATGTATTTAGGATTTGCAACCTCGAGGAACATTAACATTTTGTTCTTCCACATATCATAACTGTTTTTGTCATATATGGGAATTTTCACAGTTCCAACTTTAGAAGACATGATGAATTTTTTAAGAGAGTTAAAAAATTCGGGGATGATTTTTAATCGAGTAAAATGGGATCTTTGATTTGTGTATCAATCAATCGGCTCTGATACCAATTGTTAGGTCCGATAAGATTGTAGAAGGGGGGGTTGAATACAATCTTTACCTTTTTATCGAAATTTGTCCGTTAGATAATATTTTAGCAAAAACAAATTTGTGCGGAATTACTTAACACAATTTTTCAAGTTGAATATAACTGTATATTAACTTGATACGGTGTTACAAAATCAGTATAACAACTTATCAAGATGTTAATAACTAATTAGAAAATTCGACATGAACTTTTCCAATTTAGTTAATAATGATCAAGATAAGAACTAGGAAACTTAATTCGCTAGTAGTACAAGAATCACAAGTAATCAAGTTCTATCGGATAGAATATTACAAAGATAAAGAACTTGAATTTCTAGGAATTGTTTAGGCTTTGGTGTTCTTGAGAGAAAATCTGTTGGATGGAATTATATTCTGTTGTGTTTTTAGTTATTACATAATCTGCTGTCTTTGGTTCTTTTATATCAGCAACAAGTCTTGCTAGCTTTTTGTAGTATATTTAACTGCTCCAGCATGACTTAATCTGCTTCCAAGACTTAATTTTTCTTCATTAAGACTTACACAAGCCTCCATTAAGACATAAACCTAGCCGGTATGACTTAATAAAAATTTGGTATGACCTAAAACAGCTGGTAGGTGGTCGGTATAACTTAATCAGGATATTTTGGCTCAGTATGACATAATCTGAATTTGCTCGGTAAGACATAATGTTGAAGCTTCTCGGTAAGACATAATTTAGGTCATACCGATTTTGTCTTCACCAAGACATAATCCAATCCTTTTCCTTTTAAGTCATATTGATCCATTTAATTAATTAATGATTATCCAATTCACATTTAATTGATACAATAATTAATTTAATAAATAAATTAATTCTTCTAGAATTAATTCATTTAATTAAATCAACTAAATGATTTATATCAATTATAAATGAATTTAATTAAATCAATAAATAATTAATTTAATTCTTACAAACCACTGAAGGTAGTAAAGAATTACCACTGACTTGTGTTGACATTCGATGTACTGTCTGGTTCATGAACGACTAACTTCAATGATGCTTCTTCACTTTTGACTTTAGGTTGTGGTTTGTTTCTTCTCTCAATTCTCTTGTACTGTAACTGACATTCAAACTATCATTCGAAAAATCTCTGTCACTGTTCAAATGAATCCATTCGCTTCAATGCTATACTTGGGCTTGATCAGTTAACTGAATCGTCTTCCAGTGTACGGCATCAAAACTATAGATTGACTTTTCTTCTTTCTTCTGACAGATAATACTTCTTGAGATTCCTGTGACAGTTCATATGTATATTTACTTATTACAATTTGGTTTAAGTTGATTAGGATCCTCTAACTACAAATAGGCTGAGTCATATGCCTTTCAGATGGTCTGATTTCAAACTCAACATCTGAGCCATGGCAGACAACTGAGAAGTTTCACAACCTTCATATAGCTCTCTCTCACATGATTTTAAAGTATCATACAACTTCTGCGTTTCTGCATTAGGCACCTCCGGATCAAAACTTGGACCAGCAGCATCCATCACCATATTGTACATTAGGTTGTCTTGGGTACCGGAGTTATGTCTGGAGGATTGTCCATCACTTTGTCCAACAATATATGGTTCTCCATGTTGGTTCCATACATAATAATCACGTACAAACCCATTCTTCATTAAGTGCAATTTTACTGTCTCTGCATTCCAAAATTCACCATGGTTCCGACACTTCGAACATGGACATTGAATGTTTGTCCCATTCAAGGATGAAGGCCGAGATATAACATATTGCATAAAATTTTCCAACCCGTTTAGAAAAACCGGATTTAAGCATCCTCTATTATCTTTTCTTTGATACATCCAAGCTCGATCATTATTCATTTTAAACTTTTTTTTACCTAAAAAAAATACAACATTCATAAAAAAATTATAGTCTACACCTATAATTGGACTAACTAACATGAGCAAAATATAAATATATTTAATCATATAAATATATATGATTAATTACCTAATAAATATATATAATTAACTAAGCAACATGCATCAACAACAAACTTTTTTTTATAGGCATGCATCAACAACACTCTAATGAAAGATTAAATTATATAAATTAACTATTTTTTTAATGAATCTTTATTAAAATAAAAAAACGATAATATGAGATCTAGACAATTAATCACAAGATAAAGCCCACAAAATTAACACAAAGTTAAGAATTCTAAAAATAAGACCCAAAAAATCAACATATATATATATATCATAAAAAACAATTTTCAAAATTATAATTAAAAATTACACTCAAAACAAAAAATAAGTAGTGTATAATAAAGTTAAGTACCTTAATTAGGCGAGTTGAAGAGCTTCAGATTTTTGATAATATGAAAAGTTGCAGGAGAAGCCATCTCTCTTTTCACTGTTCTTCAGTTTGCATAAGTTTGGATAACATTTTTGATAATACGAGTGCTCTGATTGGATCGGATGGGAAGTTGTCGTAGTAATTGCAGGTAGGTGGAATATTAAATGCATCAGTTAAATTATAACGGATTAGTAACGGAAATATTTTAAATTGTAACAGATTAGTAACGGAATATATATTACCGTTATAATATTACCAACAGATTAGTAACGAAAATTCCCAACAGAATATATCGTTGATATAAAATTCCCAACAGAATATATCGTTGGTAAAGCATTGTTAATTCCTTGGTAAATTATTGTTATTCTGCTAGTAATTTTCCGTTGGCATCTCGTTACTAGAACTGGGCGGCTGGGCGGCAATTTTATCGTGGTTTTTTCGTTGTTTTAGCGCCCATTTTTTTGCTTTTTTAATTGGGGGGAAATTTAGCGCCATCGATCTTAAATTCCCAACGGAATATATCGTTGGTAAAACATTGTTAATTCCTTGGTAAATTATTGTTATTCTGTTAGTACTCTTTCCGTTGGCATCTTGTTCCTAGAAATGGGTGGCAATTTTAGTGCCAAAAATTTGGTAAATGTTCATTAAGAATTCATTGGGTATCCGTTGTTAGAGCATTGACTTTTAAACAATTTATTCCGTTAGGAATCTGTTAGCAATCACCAACGGATATTTCCGTTAATAACTATCCATTACTGAATCGTTGCGAATCTGATATTTTATCATTGGTTTTTCAGCAAAATCACGTGTGTGAGCAATTCGTTACTACATAGCAACGGACACGTTTCTGTTGGGAAATTTCGTTAGCAAAACTGGAATTTCTTGAGGTATGAAAGTATTATTATAAATACTTAAGAGTCACACTTGTTTGTTCTTCAAAAAAAAGATGTACGAATTAGCAGTGCTACTGCGGATGCAATGTGCTTTATATTCAAAAGTAATATATTTAGATCTGTTAGACTAATTCAAAATGAAGCCAACTCTCTGTAGTTTTTTTTTTTTTTGTTGATACGCCAACTCTCTGTAGTTTAAAAAGTCTTAAACTGTTGTTTAACGTAAAATTTAGACCAAGGAATGATGGATTATGTTGTTTTAACGTATGTGTAACAAAATACAAATGACAATGAAAAACATGTTTTTTTTGAAAGCAAGGCATGTATGTTTTTACTTCTCTATTAATAAAGTTCGTAAACCGATTTAGAGCATCTCCAAGAGCCTCTTTATTTTTGCTTTTAAGTGAAATTTGAGGAGAGAGAAGAAAAAAATGTGCTCCAAGAAACTCTTAGTTACTCCTAAATTCACTAAAAATGTAATCTCTCTCCTGAATTGTAAGAGCTCCTATCCACTCCTAACTAATATTTTATACTAAATTCATAAGATTCATTCTCTCTCTTCCCCACTTTTCTTTTGTCTTTTTATGAATTCCACTTACTTTTAATAATATAAAATTAAATAAGGAGTGAGTATAGAGAGTATTGTTGGAGATGAATATACATTAAGTTACTAAGAGCCAATATTTTATATTATATTTAAGAGTGAGTTAAGAGACTCTTGGAGATGTTCTTAGGAAAAAAAAATAAAAATTCGTAAACCTCTACCATATTTAGAACTTCTAGGTAAAAGTGTGCTTCCAAACTCTTTGCAGAGGTGTCAAAAAGAGCTCAAGCATAACTCACTTTCAAAACACAAGGACTTGCAACAGACATTTAGTAAGGCTGATACAGAGGTGTTGATCCTTACGCCTTGTCCCGCTAATCTGCTTAGTTCAATCTCGAAATATTTGCACATTCATTTTTTCACTCGGCCAGTCTCACCTAAAATTTTAAACTTCACTTTTGTTCAGAGTTTCTTTCTTTTTCAATTGCTCCAACTAAACATATCTCCTGTGACATGTCGTTTCGTTATATCTAAGAAGCCTTGGTATCGCCGTTCAAAGAGCCCGTAGTAATCAACTTCAAACATGGTACATTATTTGATTCACACATATGAACGTCTCGGTTTTACAACATTGGCCGACCATCAACCTTGTTTATGTTAATCAAATTAAGTTTGAACTATTGATTTAGATTGAAGCAACATGCTCATTGGCCATTGCTGTAGTACACATGCATTTACAAACTTGGCACCTAACTTGAACCTAATCAGATGGTTGGGTTAGAAATTTGTAAACCCTCGGATTATATATCAAACCGATGGAACTCCCATTTAAGTACCTCAGTTGCAATTAGACAACATCACAAAACATTCAGTTCAAGTTAGGTATCAACAACACAATAGATTTTCATATATGAGGCGATTCCTGTGATATGACAAGACTAATTGGATTACTGAATACAAAATCAGCTACAAAACAAGGACGCTCAACTGCTCAAGCGAAATGCGCAAGTATGCCTGTATGAGCTTGTTCCTTGTAGGGGTTATTACAATAGATAAAAAGTTCATCTTTCTCAAGGCATATAGTATTATACATGAGTACTCCTTGATAATCGAAACATTGCAACCCAAGAATATGAATATTTTAAAATTACATAAACTTTAGCCTATTCAGATAAGACATACCAAAATCATATAATCAATTTTCAGATCCGGACATGCTTCAAAAGACTGAAGCAGTGTTCACTAGGAAATTTTGACCTTACCATCCAGGTCATTGAAAATCAACTAGAGAGAACCATAGGCTGATAAAAGAACGGCAATCTGATTTAACCATTAAACTGATACAAGAACTGTAAGCTAAATTAGCTTGTGGCCATGATCTCAGCAACAGATAGTACTAGACCATCAAAAGTGTAGATAAACAAGGATCGACTCCCCAAAATTGGAAATAAGGAGCAAGAACAACAAAGGGGTGGATAATAGTTGCCAAACTCATCTAGGAGCTTCTAAACATCCTGCCAAGTGCTTACAGAAATGGAACGTTTCCATCACTGCTCCTTTCGGAATAAAATTGTTAAACGAGGGATTTGTTTACTTGCAAAGAAAATCTCTCTCAATTGAACTTCAAACATTCGCATATAGCAAGAAAAAAATCGAATCATGTACCCAAAAAGACCATAACTAGCCAAAGGGCCTGCAAAAAGGTTAACAGAACTTATATAATGCAAAAATTTCAGATGGTAATTTAATAGATAACGTTAGAAGTACATCACAAAGTTATGCGTCTAATCAATTCCATCTTACTTTGTAAGCAAGACAATGAGTTTAAAGGAACTTGGAACATAACTATGCCACTAGTATGGCTAAATCTAAAATCCTAGACCCACATTAAAACCAACCGTGCACCCAAAAAAATGTGACAGTTGGTTCTTCGAAACCTACTTATTATTGATTACTTTTGTGCGAGCATGCATAAAGTAAATCTGTAAGAACCCAGATTTTGGGTGGGATTAAAACTTTTATGTATTTAATGATGTAAGAATGAATAGTGGTTATGACTGCGATGTAACGAAGATCTATTAAATAAATGGAACGGATTTGAATTCAATTACTTATATGTCATGCAGAATACTTTTGGTTGACGGCATAGATAAGAATGATCTATCTCCTAAGAATATAAGTATATTACTTCAAGTAAGATTATTCTTATGACATCCAAATCAATATCTATTATAAGTCCAGCGGTTCCGTAAAAAGGTTAAGAAGCACTCGAGAGTGAACCAGGTTCATTTTCCTAATTATAGGAATTAAATAAAAATAAGTGATGAATAGTGATTTTGGTGGAATTTGGAATATTATTATAATAATGATATACCCGGTATTCGGAACGGATTTCTGAGTTCGTATTAGTGATCCAGGAGGAAAATAAGTGTATGTAAAAGCTGTCGGATTCAGAAAAAGAGCACTTTTATTTTCTCCGAGAGTTCCCTGGACACTGATAGCCTTAAGTAATTAACGAATGGATTAAAGGAATATAAAATGGAAAGTTAGAATGAAAGATGGAGAATGAAAGTATTAATATTAAAGAGGATTCCCGGTAAACCCTAATTAAGAATCCGTGAAATATTCTCACGAACGATCAATCGAAACGGGTAATAACCGGACACAGAAACAAGCAGAGGAAGCAAGAGTCTTGTGCAAGCTACTAGTATAAATATCTAGTAACTAAACTAGAAGCAAGGAACTAGCAACTTAGAAGAAGAACCAAGTACTTAGCAAGTAACTACCTAGTTAAGCATTAACCACCACAAAACCAACACTTGTCTTGCCATTTGAGCATCCAACACCTCACCACTTTATTAAAGCAACTTTTACAAGATATTATGTTGTAAGTGGATGAGAGTAAAGGAGATTAAAACACAAAATCAAAAGAAACCAAGCAACTCTCTCCCCCCCCCCCCATAAACAACCATTCGGCCCTTTCCATTAATTCCAAATCCAAACTCAACCTTCCCACCATTGTTTGTTCTTGAAATTTTTAAGGTGAGACTTACATTTCATAAAACTTATCTCCTCAAAATCTTAGCCTCAAACTCATCCATTTCCATTTTCAAAAAAATCAAACAAGAGGAGGGTGAATAGTGTTCATCATATACTAACTTTGTTTTCTTGGTTTTTCATGGTTGATATAGCAAGCATACTCACTCCTAAGGACCATACAAGGCTTAGTAAGGCTATATCACTATCTAAGGAAGGTATAAAGCTCTTGAAACCCTAACCCTTGTTTGAGATTTAAGCATGTTTTTGATAGTTATAACTTAGTTATGGTTATGTTAAAGTTATAAGCATGATTATGTATGGATTTTGGATTAATGATGTAAATAGCTAGATGAACGGAAAGGCATTGCTTGGCCTCAGTTCATGTATATAAGTCATGTATATGTTGTTTGGGTTGGATGCTATGTGTATGGGAAGATTCGAAATTGATAGATATTCGATTTACAGCCGTTATAATGCCCGATTTTACAATACCATGTTTTGTATGCCATTTTCCATGTCGAACCCCTACTGTCCAGAGACCTTATCTGCCATGATAGGATAGGTAATGCTCTAAGCTTCGTTTTGATATAAAGATCACATGAAACGGACTTACGGTTTAGGATTTATGACCAAATTACTAAAAGTAGTTCGAATCCGTAAATGAAAGTTCGTAACTGAAATCGAACCCTCGTAAGCTATGTAACGTCATGGCGAATCTTGGTAAATAAATACTAGGGTTAAGAAGGAAGGTGTGAAAGAAAACCGTATGTCAAAAAGAGCATTTTTCGATTTATTAAAAATATTCGAGTCAAGGTTAAACGCGAACGAACCCCTAAAAGACGACTCTTTTATAACTTTGGTAAAACACTTAGAAAACGGGCGATAAAACTCGGAGTAAAATATTGGTTCGTAACGATCGACCTTAGAACTCATATGACTTAAGTATGTCCCAAGTATAAGTGCAGTGACATGTCGTATTAACGAACGAATGTCGGGTCGGATCAGCGATAATAAGTAATCCACTAAAAGGGGTATAACGAGATGACTCGAGAACGTGTTTCGATTTAAGTATAACTTAACGTTTAATATGTTAAGTGATTAATTCCGAATGCCTTGGCTATTTATAGATCACCAGGCTGAACCGGGACCCGCTACCACTACCCCTTACCGTACTCGACTACCAGGCAAGTTTCAATTCCCTTCTTTTAGGCTGTTGTTGTGATTGAATAAATATATATATATGATTGCTGATATACATATGCCATTGCATGCATGCCTACTTTCAAGTTGAATTGATATACTTGTTCCCTGAATGTTATTGTTGGCTTATAAGCTAGATAGTTAGATATCAGTTATAAGCCGGGGATTGTAAGACCCTCATAGAAGGGCATATACATCTTATTAATCGAATATAGATCGGGAGTCAATATTTCTTGATATATCGAGATTACCTCGGGAGAAAATATTTAAGTAAATATTTTCTATTATTTGGGCGACGAATATTATTTGAATATTCGTTCGAGACTAATTATTTTAACGATCCTTACTTCAAATAATTATTTGAACGTAACTATTCAACGAATAATATTTCTCAATATTCATTCAGAGTCGAATTGATTAACGACTATTATTTCGAATATTATTCTAAAGATGAGACTATTAAATGAATATTATTTGGATATTCTTTTAGAATATTATTTTATTAAATAAATATTACTTTTGAATATTCATTTAAGATATTAAATACTTGATGAATATTATTTTAATATTCATCTGAAGCTTGATTAATTATCGAATATTATCTCGAATACTCCTTAAGGCTTGGATTACTAAATGAATATTACTTGATATTCATTTAGGATATTATTCATTAAATGAATATTACCTTCGAATATTCATTTAAATTCTTAATTAATTATGAATATTACCGTAAATATTCTTTTCAAGTCTTAATAATTAATGAATATTGCTTTGAATATTCATTTAAATATTTATTTATTCAATAAATATTCCCATGATATTTCTTCAGGGATTATTTTGAGAAATACTCTGATTAACGATATTCTTTCATATTCCCAAATATTCTTTAAATATTTTAACTCATTAAATATTCTCTGAATATTTATTCCATACTTAGAATAATCTCGATAAGGTTTATCTTCTTCGATTATTACAGAAAATATCTCGAAGTCATATTATTATTAATCTTATATCAAGAAAGGTTCTCAGACATCATTCTTCTTTGAGTCTACCCCCTTAATAATAAGGGAACCTTACTTGGAAAATGTTATTTATCTTGTCGACTTCCCGGTCATAAAGTATTCCCTTCACCCGCAACTCGGGTGCTGTTGACTTATTAAGTCGTTGCTTACCTTCTCATCTTTCGAGGGGTAAGATTACTGGAACAAGTTGATATCCGTTACCAAGTAATAGCTTGGGAGTTATTGGTAAATTTTCCTTTCCAACTAGATACGACTACTTTGTGGAGTCTTATCAACAAGTATTATACTTGGGGAAAGGGGGACGAACGTTACATTCAGAATCATGAATTCTATTTGAACTAGGAGTCGTATAAGAGGCCGAGTAGCGCCGGTCCATCCCCTTTGGCCCAACCGTTGGCCGGGGAGAGCTAGTAAGGCGGTATACAAGTAAAGCCGTCAGTTCTTCCTTCTACCGGTAGTAAATCTAAATTGAGCTGTACGATCTCGACTGATCATCAAGATTGGAACAGCGGGCGCGGTGAATACTCCATCATTGGTTCATCATCCAAATTCATTTATTTCCTGCAACATGATTACTGTTGGCAGAGTTGGAAAAGAGTCATAACTGGAATTGCAACCCTTTCTTGCAAGTTCCTCTTCTTATTAACGATAATAATATCTCGCTTACTTTGATGTAGCAGATATTTCTTCAAACAAATACTTTCAGTTACCTTGTAACTTCATCGTTCATATTATACTGGCATCATTTCCGTAAATGCATGGCATATGGTTTAAAAGATAGCTTTGAACTGTGTTAATTATCGTTCAGTTATATATTTGTTGGTGGGCTTTCGCTCACCCTTGCTTTGTTTATATTATGTCACAACAACAGCTAGGACAGATGGCTCGCGTCAGGCGCACTCGGCGCAAGCAGGTTACCCGACCCACCGGACTACCCGCTGAGATGCTAGCCGCCATTGCTGAGGTAGCATAGTTAGACAGCTTTTGTTTCCTGTTTAACTATATGTATAATTAATGTAATCAACGGCAAAACTTTTAAACCTATGATGTTATCCTTTTGGGATTGTAATAACTTTTATTCGTAAACCCTTTAATGTAAGACTTATTTCAATTTCATCTCTGGGACTATAACTGTTGTGTGTGTGAGTGGTAATTATTGTGGGGTCACAGCATGTGATTTATTTATTATGGACTCAAGTCAAGTATTATGAATGGATGTAAGACCGTAACCACCAGATTCCTGACCCCGGATCTGGGGGTGTTACAGAGATGGTATCAGAGCGAGAGTTATATATCCCAAGAGATGATACGACGTTATATAATAATAAATTCAATAATATAATAAGAACCCTTGCCAGGTTCACCTAAAACCCTTACGGGAACTTTTTAAGTATCATGATAGTAACATAGTTCGTCTTGTGTAGGCGAGCGACTTGTCTGCCCAGGAGGCAGCTGCGAGACAGCATGATGAGGACATGTTCCGTACTAGGGACCCATACTATGAGCACTTGCCTGAGGAGGATACTGAGCCTGAGGAGGAGGACGCTGAGGAGGTCCAGGTTGAGGCTGATACTGATGTGATCGAGTCTGAGGAGGAGGACCCTGAGGAGGTCCAGGATGATGCTGACACAGATGTTGTTGAGACTGAGGGGGAGGAGGACTCGGAGGGGATCCAGACAGGACAGGACGCTGAGTTAGTGGTTGAGGATGATGATTATTGGGTTATGACTGAGTTCAGGACTATGGGAGATGACACTGACATGACCACGGATCAGGTGGTGCCGGTGGATGAGGGTGTTGAGGGAGATATAGATGAGCCAGTAGTTGGTGCTGTAGGGAGTTCTGGACTTTTTGTGCCACTCCTCCCTGTTGAGAGAGCCCCTACCCCACCACCGCTACCTGTGAGCCCGTACCCCGATGAGTTTGAGGAGCTTACCCCAGAGCCCCAGCAGACAGAGACTGCCGCTCCAGCTGAGCCATCCACCCCACCTCATGCCCCGATAGGAGGAGTCCCAGTATGTGTTCACAACTTGATTGTGAACGGGCTTTATAGAGAGTTGTCTGTGGCAGATGCCAGGTTGGCAGAGTCTAGGAGTGAGTTAGCAGCAGAGAGAGCCGCCCGGATGAGGGTGCAGGGCAGGAGGACTATCAGTGACAGAGTTGGGTATAGGGCTGTGACCCGCATCGAGCTGAGGGCTCGGGTGAGGGTGCGGCAGTTGCCTACTGATGGGCATGGTAGGGTAGACAGAGCAGCGGCTGAGGAGGTTTTCCGCATCGCCATGGGGAGGGTTCGGAGGATGTTTCGTCGTGGCGGCTGATTTCAGATGTAGTGATGCAGTGGTCTAGTTGTCTAGTCATGTACGGACATAGTAGTGCCGGCTTTTGTAGGGATGGTTTTCTTGTACTTGTTTTCCCTTTTTGCAGACTAGACAGATAGACAGCATATTTCACTTTTGACTTGTTGTTGTTGTTAGGATGGTTGTACTTTAAACTATCGTTGTAACTCGGATGTTGTACCTTTTCGGTACCTGGTATATATTTGTTTCCCTTTCAGTCATTACAATTTTGTTGGGTTGTGATCACGAGTTCATTAGCATATGTATTACTTTTCGATTAAGTTGCCATGAGATATAAAACTGTGGGATTTTAAACCCAATCATGTAAAGAAATGTGCAAGGAAAAATCCTTTAAAAACAGGTAAGTGAACCTAATGTATAATTTTCCAAATTTTCAGTAAAATGCCTCCAAGACGGATGGGCACTAGGGCTAACCCCCGCGAATCTACTGACCAAGAGAGTCACAACCAACACGAGGAAAACCGTGGAAGTAGTGAGGAACAAGATCAGGACTATAATGAGCAAGAAGATTCCCAGTATGGAGCAGAGGATGAACCCCTGTACTCTGAAGAATTTGAAAGGGAAATAGAGGGTGGAGAAACTGAAGTAGAACAGGAAGGGGAGAACCAGGGTGGAAACCCCATGGGCCAGTTTATGGATCTACTTAGGCAGAATTTGAACCAATACCCCCAACCACCACCAAGCAACAACACTTCAGTGGCAAATTCCTTTAGGGCCTTTAAGTCCCTTAAGCCCCCAGAGTTCCACGGATCGGCTGATCCCGTTGAGGCGAGGGCCTGGGTCAAAGAAATGGAAAAGTCTTTTGAGATTCTGAGTATCAATGAGGCTCAGAAAACTGTTTTTGCTACTTACCTACTAAAGGGAGAGGCCAATTATTGGTGGGAAGCCAAGAAAAATATGGAGACTGATGCTGTCATAGCCTGGGAAAGGTTCAAACAATTATTCCTGGAGAAGTACTTCCCGAAGTTCATGAAGACCCAGATGGAACTTAAGTTCTTGGAACTGAAACAGAACAATATGTCAGTGGCTGACTATGAGGCCAAATTTACAGAGCTATCGAGATTTGTGCCAGAGTTTGTAGACACAGAAGAGAAGAAAGCTAACAGGTTTCAACAAGGGCTGAAGCAGTGGATCCAGAATAGGGTGGCTGTTTTAGAGATTACAGATTATGCCACCTTGGTGCAGAAGGCAACCATTGTGGAGGCTGGTAGTGATCAGATGCAGAGAGAGAGAGAGAAAGGGGGGATAAAGAGAAAGCATGTTAGTATGGGCGGAAGATCCGCTGGAGGAAAACCCCCAACCAAGTTTAATCGAGGAGCGGTTTCCCTACCAGGGAGGAATGTGGGGTTTAAACCATCTGCTAGTGTGAGTGTGAGCCAGGGCGGCCATCAATCAGGAATGTCCCGTTCCAACCCTTCTCGACCTCTATTGCCATTGTGTGCTACTTGTGGGAAGAGGCACTCCGGGGTGTGCAATCTGAAGCAGATAAACTGTTATAAGTGTGGGCGAGCTGGGCATTATGCCACCTCTTGCACCACGGTCATCCCTAACAGCACAACCTGTTTCCAGTGTGGACAGCGAGGGCACATGAGGAAGGATTGCCCAAAGAACAAACCAGCAGCATCAGGAGCAAGCAAGGTTGCCTCGAATAGGCCACCAACTGCTAGGACTTTCAATATGTCAGTACAAGATGCCGTGAGGGACACAGATGTGATAGCAGGTACTTTTTCTCTTAATTCAGTCAGTGCAAATGTCTTATTTGATTCAGGAGCAACTAAGTCTTTTATATCTAGAGATTTTGCGCATAACTTGAAACTTAAAACCCAGCAACTAAGAGATTCCTTACAAGTAGAAATAGCTAATCAGGAAATCGTACCGGTTAATCAAATTCACCCCGATTGTAAGCTAGAAATAGGAGGACGATCCTTCTATGTCGATTTAATTCCTTTTAAGCTAGGGGAATTCGATGTCATTTTGGGTATGGATTGGTTGTCTCGCAATGATGCGCAGATAGATTGTAAAGGGAAAAAGGTTAAGTTGAAAACCCCAGGGAAGAAAGAAATAGTGTTTAAAGGGATGCGACAGACCCAGAAAATTCTGACCATGGCGCAAACCAAGAGATTGTTACGAAAAGGGAACGAGGCTTATTTAGCCTACGTTATAGATACTCAGAAGGAAGTGCCAAGATTGCAGGACATTCTGGTAGTTAATGAGTTCGAGGACGTGTTCCCACAAGATCTTCCTGGACTACCACCTGATAGGGTAATTGAGTTTGCCATCGAATTAGCCCCGGGGACGGCGCCAGTTTCGAAGGCCCCGTACCGACTAGCCCCAGTAGAAATGAAGGAGCTAGCTAAACAATTACAGGAATTGCTGGATAAGGGCATGATAAGGCCCAGTGTGTCGCCTTGGGGCGCACCAGTGTTGTTTGTTAAGAAAAAGGATGGAAGTATGAGGTTATGCATCGACTACAGAGAATTGAACAAACTAACCATAAAGAATAAGTATCCATTGCCCAGGATAGACGATTTGTTTGACCAGCTAAGAGGAGCTGAATACTTCTCTAAGATTGATTTGAGAACAGGATATCACCAACTGAAGATCAAACCTGAAGATATCCCGAAGACTGCATTCCGCACCAGATACGGACATTATGAGTTCTTAGTTATGTCATTTGGATTGACCAACGCCCCAGCAGCCTTCATGGACCTAATGAATAGAGTGTTCAAGGAATATTTGGACCAATTCGTGATAGTTTTCATTGATGATATTCTCATCTACTCAAAGACAGAGGCAGAACACGCTGAACATTTAAGGATAACCTTAGAAATACTCAGGAAAGAGCAGTTATATGCCAAGTTCTCCAAGTGTGAGTTTTGGAAAAATGAGGTACAATTCTTAGGGCACGTGATCAATAGAGAAGGAGTGTTGGTTGACCCCTCCAAGATAGAAGCAGTTTCAAACTGGGAACGGCCAACTACTCCAACCGAGGTGAGGAGTTTCATTGGACTGGCCGGATATTACAGGAGATTTGTCCAAGACTTTGCGAAACTCGCAGCTCCATTAACTCGACTTACCCGTAAAACCGAGAAATTTGAATGGACTGAGAAATGCGAGAAGAGTTTCCAAGAGTTAAAGAAGAGGCTGGTGACAGCCCCAGTGCTGGCATTACCTGATGGAAAAGGAGATTTCGTGATTTACAGTGATGCTTCGCATAAAGGACTGGGATGCGTGCTTATGCAGCACGGCAAGGTAATAGCATATGCGTCTAGGCAATTGAAAGATTATGAAGTCAGATATCCCACGCATGATCTAGAACTAGCAGCCATAGTCTTCGCCTTAAAGATTTGGAGACACTACCTGTATGGGGAAAAATGCGAGATTTACACAGATCATAAGAGCCTCAAATACATTTTCACTCAGAAAGAGCTTAACATGCGCCAGAGGAGGTGGTTAGAGTTAATCAAGGATTACGACTGTGAAATTCGATATCACCCGGGTAAAGCCAATGTGGTGGCTGACGCCCTTAGTCGGAAAGAGAAGCTCAAGATGATAACTTCAGAGAAAGAGCTAGTGAAGGATTTTGAGAAGTTGGAAATCGAGGTTAAGTTACCTGAAGAGGGCCCAGAAAAGTTGATGGAAATTAGAATCCAACCTCCATTGCTAGAAAAGATTAGACTGTGCCAGGAACGGATGATGGAGGAAGAAAAGAACTCCACAGAAGAGCTAATGACCGGGGAGGAAATTAAGTGCGAAAGAGACAAGGAAGGGATCATGAGGTACACGTACAGGATATGGATCCCAAATGTTCAGGAGCTCAAGGATGAGATTTTAAATGAGGCACACAACTCAAGATACTCAGTGCACCCCGGTAGCACTAAAATGTATAGGGATTTGAAGGAGTATTACTGGTGGCCCAATATGAAAAAGGACGTAGCAGAGTGGGTAAGCAGATGCTTGACCTGCCAACGAGTGAAGGCAGAGCACCAGAAACCCAGCGGACTTCTACATCCCTTAGAGATTCCAGAATGGAAATGGGAACATATAGCCATGGATTTCGTAGTAGGTTTACCCAGGACCAAGGCTAATCATGACACCATATGGGTAATTGTAGATCGACTGACGAAATCGGCTCACTTTCTCCCGATCAACGAAAGGTACACGGTCGACAGACTAGTGGACATCTACTTAAAAGAGATAGTGGCGCGACATGGAGTCCCAGTCGCAATAGTATCCGATCGAGATCCTAGATTTAACTCCAGGTTTTGGAGGAGTTTTCAAGAATGTGTAGGGACTCGGCTGAACATGAGCACAGCCTACCACCCCCAGACAGATGGGCAAAGTGAAAGGACCATCCAAACGCTAGAGGATATGTTGAGAGTCTGCGCGATAGACTTCAAAGGAAGTTGGGATGATCACTTGCCATTGGTTGAGTTCTCCTATAATAACAGTTATCATTCAAGCATTGGGATGCCACCTTATGAGGCCCTTTATGGAAGAAAATGTCGATCTCCCTTGTATTGGGATGAAGTTGGAGAGCGAAAGATGCTCGGGCCCGAAGTGGTCCAACGAACTAAAGATGCAGTAGATCTAATCAGAGGACGGTTGGTAGCAGCCCAGGATCGACAAAAGAAATATGCCGACTTAGCTCGGAAAGGCAAGGAATACGAGGTAGGGGACCTAGTGTTCTTGAAAGTGTCACCTTGGAAAGGTTTAATGAGATTTGGGAATAAAGGAAAGCTGAGTCCCAGATACATTGGACCATTTGAGATCTTGAGACGGATTGGGGAACTAGCTTATGAACTCGCATTGCCCCCGAATCTACAGCAGGTGCACAATGTGTTCCATGTTTCGATGCTGAGGAAGTATAATCCGGATGCTAAGCATATTGTAGAGTATGAGCAAGTGGACATGCAACCAGACCTGACCTATGTGGAGCAACCTGTGGAAATCATAGACCGGAAGGAACAAGTGCTCCGAAACAAAGTCATTCAGCTAGTCAGAGTTTTGTGGCAGAACCACAATGTAGAAGAATCCACCTGGGAACTTGAAAGCGCAATGCAAGAAAAGTACCCCCACTTGTTTTCAAACTGATTCCGGGACGGAATCCTTTTAAGGAGGGGAGACTGTAAGAACCCAGATTTTGGGTGGGATTAAAACTTTTATGTATTTAATGATGTAAGAATGAATAGTGGTTATGACTGCGATGTAACGAAGATCTATTAAATAAATGGAACGGATTTGAATTCAATTACTTATATGTCATGCAGAATACTTTTGGTTGACGGCATAGATAAGAATGATCTATCTCCTAAGAATATAAGTATATTACTTCAAGTAAGATTATTCTTATGACATCCAAATCAATATCTATTATAAGTCCAGCGGTTCCGTAAAAAGGTTAAGAAGCACTCGAGAGTGAACCAGGTTCATTTTCCTAATTATAGGAATTAAATAAAAATAAGTGATGAATAGTGATTTTGGTGGAATTTGGAATATTATTATAATAATGATATACCCGGTATTCGGAACGGATTTCTGAGTTCGTATTAGTGATCCAGGAGGAAAATAAGTGTATGTAAAAGCTGTCGGATTCAGAAAAAGAGCACTTTTATTTTCTCCGAGAGTTCCCTGGACACTGATAGCCTTAAGTAATTAACGAATGGATTAAAGGAATATAAAATGGAAAGTTAGAATGAAAGATGGAGAATGAAAGTATTAATATTAAAGAGGATTCCCGGTAAACCCTAATTAAGAATCCGTGAAATATTCTCACGAACGATCAATCGAAACGGGTAATAACCGGACACAGAAACAAGCAGAGGAAGCAAGAGTCTTGTGCAAGCTACTAGTATAAATATCTAGTAACTAAACTAGAAGCAAGGAACTAGCAACTTAGAAGAAGAACCAAGTACTTAGCAAGTAACTACCTAGTTAAGCATTAACCACCACAAAACCAACACTTGTCTTGCCATTTGAGCATCCAACACCTCACCACTTTATTAAAGCAACTTTTACAAGATATTATGTTGTAAGTGGATGAGAGTAAAGGAGATTAAAACACAAAATCAAAAGAAACCAAGCAACTCTCTCCCCCCCCCCCCCATAAACAACCATTCGGCCCTTTCCATTAATTCCAAATCCAAACTCAACCTTCCCACCATTGTTTGTTCTTGAAATTTTTAAGGTGAGACTTACATTTCATAAAACTTATCTCCTCAAAATCTTAGCCTCAAACTCATCCATTTCCATTTTCAAAAAAATCAAACAAGAGGAGGGTGAATAGTGTTCATCATATACTAACTTTGTTTTCTTGGTTTTTCATGGTTGATATAGCAAGCATACTCACTCCTAAGGACCATACAAGGCTTAGTAAGGCTATATCACTATCTAAGGAAGGTATAAAACTCTTGAAACCCTAACCCTTGTTTGAGATTTAAGCATGTTTTTGATAGTTATAACTTAGTTATGGTTATGTTAAAGTTATAAGCATGATTATGTATGGATTTTGGATTAATGATGTAAATAGCTAGATGAACGGAAAGGCATTGCTTGGCCTCAGTTCATGTATATAAGTCATGTATATGTTGTTTGGGTTGGATGCTATGTGTATGGGAAGATTCGAAATTGATAGATATTCGATTTACAGCCGTTATAATGCCCGATTTTACAATACCATGTTTTGTATGCCATTTTCCATGTCGAACCCCTACTGTCCAGAGACCTTATCTGCCATGATAGGATAGGTAATGCTCTAAGCTTCGTTTTGATATAAAGATCACATGAAACGGACTTACGGTTTAGGATTTATGACCAAATTACTAAAAGTAGTTCGAATCCGTAAATGAAAGTTCGTAACTGAAATCGAACCCTCGTAAGCTATGTAACGTCATGGCGAATCTTGGTAAATAAATACTAGGGTTAAGAAGGAAGGTGTGAAAGAAAACCGTATGTCAAAAAGAGCATTTTTCGATTTATTAAAAATGTTCGAGTCAAGGTTAAACGCGAACGAACCCCTAAAAGACGACTCTTTTATAACTTTGGTAAAACACTTAGAAAACGGGCGATAAAACTCGGAGTAAAATATTGGTTCGTAACGATCGACCTTAGAACTCATATGACTTAAGTATGTCCCAAGTATAAGTGCAGTGACATGTCGTATTAACGAACGAATGTCGGGTCGGATCAGCGATAATAAGTAATCCACTAAAAGGGGTATAACGAGATGACTCGAGAACGTGTTTCGATTTAAGTATAACTTAACGTTTAATATGTTAAGTGATTAATTCCGAATGCCTTGGCTATTTATAGATCACCAGGCTGAACCGGGACCCGCTACCACTACCCCTTACCGTACTCGACTACCAGGCAAGTTTCAATTCCCTTCTTTTAGGCTGTTGTTGTGATTGAATAAATATATATATATGATTGCTGATATACATATGCCATTGCATGCATGCCTACTTTCAAGTTGAATTGATATACTTGTTCCCTGAATGTTATTGTTGGCTTATAAGCTAGATAGTTAGATATCAGTTATAAGCCGGGGATTGTAAGACCCTCATAGAAGGGCATATACATCTTATTAATCGAATATAGACCGGGAGTCAATATTTCTTGATATATCGAGATTACCTCGGGAGAAAATATTTAAGTAAATATTTTCTATTATTTGGGCGACGAATATTATTTGAATATTCGTTCGAGACTAATTATTTTAACGATCCTTACTTCAAATAATTATTTGAACGTAACTATTCAACGAATAATATTTCTCAATATTCATTCAGAGTCGAATTGATTAACGACTATTATTTCGAATATTCTTCTAAAGATGAGACTATTAAATGAATATTATTTGGATATTCTTTTAGAATATTATTTTATTAAATAAATATTACTTTTGAATATTCATTTAAGATATTAAATACTTGATGAATATTATTTTAATATTCATCTGAAGCTTGATTAATTATCGAATATTATCTCGAATACTCCTTAAGGCTTGGATTACTAAATGAATATTACTTGATATTCATTTAGGATATTATTCATTAAATGAATATTACCTTCGAATATTCATTTAAATTCTTAATTAATTATGAATATTACCGTAAATATTCTTTTCAAGTCTTAATAATTAATGAATATTGCTTTGAATATTCATTTAAATATTTATTTATTCAATAAATATTCCCCTGATATTTCTTCAGGGATTATTTTGAGAAATACTCTGATTAACGATATTCTTTCATATTCCCAAATATTCTTTAAATATTTTAACTCATTAAATATTCTCTGAATATTTATTCCATACTTAGAATAATCTCGATAAGGTTTATCTTCTTCGATTATTACAGAAAATATCTCGAAGTCATATTATTATTAATCTTATATCAAGAAAGGTTCTCAGACATCATTCTTCTTTGAGTCTACCCCCTTAATAATAAGGGAACCTTACTTGGAAAATGTTATTTATCTTGTCGACTTCCCGGTCATAAAGTATTCCCTTCACCCGCAACTCGGGTGCTGTTGACTTATTAAGTCGTTGCTTACCTTCTCATTTTTCGAGGGGTAAGATTACTGGAACAAGTTGATATCCGTTACCAAGTAATAGCTTGGGAGTTATTGGTAAATTTTCCTTTCCAACTAGATACGACTACTTTGTGGAGTCTTATCAACAAGTATTATACTTGGGGAAAGGGGGACGAACGTTACATTCAGAATCATGAATTCTATTTGAACTAGGAGTCGTATAAGAGGCCGAGTAGCGCCGGTCCATCCCCTTTGGCCCAACCGTTGGCCGGGGAGAGCTAGTAAGGCGGTATACAAGTAAAGCCGTCAGTTCTTCCTTCTACCGGTAGTAAATCTAAATTGAGCTGTACGATCTCGACTGATCATCAAGATTGGAACAGCGGGCGCGGTGAATACTCCATCATTGGTTCATCATCCAAATTCATTTATTTCCTGCAACATGATTACTGTTGGCAGAGTTGGAAAAGAGTCATAACTGGAATTGCAACCCTTTCTTGCAAGTTCCTCTTCTTATTAACGATAATAATATCTCGCTTACTTTGATGTAGCAGATATTTCTTCAAACAAATACTTTCAGTTACCTTGTAACTTCATCGTTCATATTATACTGGCATCATTTCCGTAAATGCATGGCATATGGTTTAAAAGATAGCTTTGAACTGTGTTAATTATCGTTCAGTTATATATTTGTTGGTGGGCTTTCGCTCACCCTTGCTTTGTTTATATTATGTCACAACAACAGCTAGGACAGATGGCTCGCGTCAGGCGCACTCGGCGCAAGCAGGTTACCCGACCCACCGGACTACCCGCTGAGATGCTAGCCGCCATTGCTGAGGTAGCATAGTTAGACAGCTTTTGTTTCCTGTTTAACTATATGTATAATTAATGTAATCAACGGCAAAACTTTTAAACCTATGATGTTATCCTTTTGGGATTGTAATAACTTTTATTCGTAAACCCTTTAATGTAAGACTTATTTCAATTTTATCTCTGGGACTATAACTGTTGTGTGTGTGAGTGGTAATTATTGTGGGGTCACAGCATGTGATTTATTTATTATGGACTCAAGTCAAGTATTATGAATGGATGTAAGACCGTAACCACCAGATTCCTGACCCCGGATCTGGGGGTGTTACAAAATCAACTTGCATCAAGTAGAATATTGGCAGTTGTAAACTAGTTTATAAAGAATGTAGGTGACCAGCAACAAAAATCGCAAATTCAAGCAAGCATAACACTCTAGCAGACCACATAACGAACAATTTAGGACACAGACAATACGTTACGAAAAGTGGAAAACCCAGTTCACACATCCTAAATATTGACCCTATAATGTCGCAAATCACCAAAGAAATCTTGCTCGCAAAAACTTCAGACCCATGCATCTATAAAATGGCGTAATAACAGTGATCATTAGGACAGGAGCAGGATTTTCAAATCTATTAGCAAAATCAAAAGAACTCAAAGAGGTGAGAACAAGAGAATAAATGATGTTTATAAAGAATAGTTGTGCAGTTGTTCATCTGTCATAACTTCTATGAATAAACAACCAAACCTTATAGTGCATGTAAAAAAGGATAAAAAATGATGAAAAAAGTTTAGTAACGCAGCCGGGAATTGCACCCGGAATACTTCAATCAGTTGTTGTTTGAATTAGGCAGCGCTAGTGCGGACTCGCAGTGTCCATATAGAGAAAGAAACGTATTTAGCAACAGTTGGCCAATGCATAATGAAACTAACACATAACACATTGTAGCTCGAGCTTTTATTCTTTAGCATAAGGTTTAAAGTTACCGGCTTAAAATCCGTGCGATGTAAGGATTTCTTTTAATATTATACTATTTTTTTTATTAATTTGATTACTTTTTTTAAAATATGAATTTGGAGGCTTAAATTTTTAAATGATATGATTTGATAATAATTATATAAATGTTATCCATGATATTTCTAGAAAAACAGGGATTTTAGTTTTAAAAAAATGATAATTTTTAGTTGAAAAAGGTAATCGGTTAATTATAAGTACTTATAAATTATTATTTAATTTTCTTAAATAGAATGCCGTGATTTAATTGAAAAAAGAGAGGTCTTAGTTAGAAAAAATTAAAAAGGGAACATGTTTTAGATGAAAAAGGTAATTGATTAGTTTATAGTAATTATAATACAATTATGTTATTTTACTAAATAAAATTGCTCGTACGTAATGTTTTAAGAAAAAGAAAAATTAATGTCGTCCGTGATATTTTTAGAAAAAGAGGGTTTTTAGTTAGAAAATATTAAAACGGTGATACATTTTAGCTGAAAAACTTAACTGGATAATTATTAATATTATAATATTGTTATTTATTTTATTAAATAGAACCTCTCGTGACATAATTGAAAATAGAAAGATTTTAGTTAGAGAAAATAGAAAAGGTAATGTAAAAATTAAAAATATGACATGTTTTAGGAGAAAAAGGTAATTGATTAGTTTATAGTAATTATAATTTAATTTATGTTATTTTACTAAATTAAATTGCTCGTATTGTATTTAGATATTGAGAAATTAATGTTGACCGTGATATTTTAAGAAAAAGGGAATTTTAATTATGAAATATGGAAAAGATGATATGTTTTAGGTGAAAAAGGTAATCGATTATTATTAGTATTATGATATTACTAGCCTATAACCCGTGCGATGCACGGTTTTCTTAAATTTAAATAATATTTTATTTATATTTTAGTAATTATATATCTCATATATATTACTTAATATAATATTGGCATAATATATATATATTATTAAATATAATCATTTGATTATATGATATATTGTTCAAATTATGATTATATTTTGTCATAATAATATAAATATAAATGGAAGTATCGTATATACTTACATTTAAATTTTTGTTGATATTATCATATTCAAATTATGATTCCATAATGTAATATTTGTCTAAAATAGAATTTAATATTAATTTGTAATTGTGTGAAATTTTTATTGTTTATTATATAGTTTTAGCTTGTTTTCACTGTGTTGATGATATATAATTTGTTGTAAATTTGTTAATAAATATGTGATATTAAAATTATTAAAATTAATTTTGAAAATATTTGATTTCCAAGTAATTGAAAGAGTCAAAAAAAGTTGGGTGTATGTGAAGAATTTTAATTCAAATATAACTAAAAAAGTATGTAATTAAATATTAATTGTAGTGTAATTAAAAGAGTTTTTATTAAGTAAAATAAAATTTTATATGCATTTCAATTTATTTTTTCATTTTTGGAAGGTGTTAAAAAAAATTTTGGGAAGGTGTTAACGAACTAACCAACCAACCAATTATACCCTGTTTTGCTTATAATTGTATAGTATAGATTATTTATTTTATTAAATATAACCACATGTGATATAATTGAAAAAAGAGATATTTTAGTTACAGAATATAAAAGATATTGTGTTTTACCTGAAAAGGAAAATTAATTAGTTAGCAAAAAATAGATAAGGTAATATGTTTAATCTAAAAAAGAAAATTAATTAGTTAATAGGATGGATTTTATCTGTAACTAAGTAAGGGTAAATATGTAAAATCAACAGGTACCGTACCGACCAACTAAACTTTTAATATTTCAGGAAAAAAGGAATTTTAATTATGAAATATGGAAAAGATGATACGTTTTCGTTAAAAAGGTAATTGATTATTATTAGTATGATATTATTATTTATTTTAATAAATAGAACCACCCATGAAATGATTAGAAAAAAAGATATTTTAGTTACAGAATATACAAGATATTGTGTTTTACCTGAAAAGGAAAATTAATTAGTTAGCAAAAAATAGAAAAGGTAATATGTTTAATATAAAAAGGAAATTAATTAGTTAATAGGATGGATTTTATCTGTAATTAAATAAGGGTAAGTATGTAAAATCAACTGGTACCATACCGACCAACGGAACTTTTAATATTTTGGCTTTTAATTAGTTGCTTTAATCTTATGTTACAAATTAAACCCTCATGCTTAAGGTTTCTATATTGTACATTTTTGTAGATCTTCCTCATATCTACTCGGAAAACATAAAAAACTTAATAATTTTATTTTAAAATATATAAAAATAATAATAATGTTCCAAAAAGAACTCCCACAGCCGGGGATTGAACCTGGATTGTAACAATCAGTAATAAGTTGTTTAATTTAGCCAGTGCTACTGCGAATCCTATGATATGAATTAGATAAAAAAATATACTTGTGCTCAATGCAGAATGTAAAAAATTTGGAACTAGTTTCGAAATTAAAAATATTATTTTAAAATATAACAATAATAATGTTCCAAAAAAAAGTTCCACAGCTGGGATCAAACCAGGATCAAACCCGGATTATAACATAACAATCAGTAATAAGTTGTTTGATGTAGCCAGTGGGACTGCAAATTCTACAAGACTAGCTACAAGTACAACCTGTACCAGACAAGAAATTTACTTAGGGGGTGTTTGGGGGAGCTTATTTCCAGAATAAGTCAACTTATTTTAAGTCAATGTTAGAGATTCCTAACATTCCAACTTATTTTCCAACTTATTTTTGCAACTTATGAAATCTCAAACATACATTAAATACAACCATAAAAACAAATTATCAAAATATGAAATTTTTACCCAAAAATAAGTTATAAGTCCGGGCTTATAAGCCCAGCCAAACACCACCTGAAACCATAGTTTACAGGCTAATGCTTGGTTCACTTAGAATTTCTCTCGCCGAATTCGATTACTTAGAAGTTCTTGATCTTGGAAGTGATTAGATAACCGATATTTTTCCACGGTGGGCGGAAGCTCTTCAAAATCTTCAAGTCGTCGTTTTGAAATCAAAGAAAATTTACATGGTATTATAAACAATAACTCTAAGATAAAACACTCAACAAAGTACAGTATGTTGAAACTTTCAGTGATATGATGAATGGATTATAGGTCAATAGAATGATAAGGAGTTACTGTATATGGGGATAATTTATTAATTTTTATTTATTATTATAGCGATACAATGATCATGGTGATAAAAGGAGTAGAATTCAAGTTTGAGAGGATTAGCTAACTGTATTCACAAACAATGATTTATCAGGAAACAAATCGAAGGAAAAAATCCTAAATACACTGGAATTCTGGAGTCACTCAGCATCTCAATTTAATTATCACACAATCATCTCACAGGCCATGTACCATCCTTATTGGAAAAATTACTTATGCTAGGTAGAGTCACTAGATCCTTTCTTTAAACCGACTTATTACTGGTATAATTTCTTAACAGCTCACACGGATATATTCTTCTCGCGTTGAAGTCTCTCTCAGAATAATCCTACCTAGTGATCATATTCCAGAAGGATCTTAGTTCAATACATTTGAAAATGATAGCTATGTCGGGAACTCGGGACTTTATAGACGTTCATTGTACAAAATGTGCATTACTGAGACGCGACAAGGAAAGGAAATGATAAAATATAAGAATGACTTACTTTTTTAGTGATTTTACTTGGAAAGCTACGATGATGATCGGATATAGCAACGGGGTGGTGCTGGTGTGACGCCCCGTGATCCGGGGTCAAGGATCCGGGCCGTCAAGGTCCAATTTCCGATCAATATCAATATCTCTGTAATCTTTTTTTTTTTTTTCAATAAATAATTAAATAAATAAGCAGTTGACCCCACACTAATACACACACATACCAGTCATAAGCTCATAGAACAACAACCACAATATTTAAAAATTTTAAAGTTAACAGTTATTACAAGCCCAGAATTTATTAAGTACATTGTTGAACAAAGCTTCTACAGGAAGCACTTCAACAACTAAAGTTTATTACAATTTACACACTTAATTTACATAAGTATACTAAGCCCCTCCGCTTGTCACTACCTCGGGGATGGTCGCCAGCACTCGCTCAAAAGGTCGCCTTTCCCTTACCCTCTTGCGGGGTGTGGTACGTAGTATCGGCATGGGACCTAGCTGCTATATGCATAAGTAGCAAGAGTGAGCTATAATAGCTCAGCAAGATCATACTGTAACTAAAATTTAAAATGTGAACAAGTATACATATATGTCTATGCATATGTAATAGCAGGAAACAATTAAAATCCTTAAGGAAGAGTAAAGCTCTTATTTAATAATACATCATCCACTCACTATTATAAGAAAGAAATCTATATTAATATAATATCAGTTTTTCTTCATCTGCCACCATAATACCATCATCTCATATCATTCTTCTGGTTTCAGTATTGAAATCTACAATAATATAATATCAGTTTTTCTTCATCTGTAACTATCATTCCATCATCTCATATCATTGTTCTGTTTTCAGTATAGCAATCTGAAAACCATTGTCTACACTTTCTTTTCAAAACATTGGGGATATCTGCTGTCGCCTGATACGTTAGGACGATGATCAGTCGCCTAATCGTACCTGCTCTCTTTTTACTACCGGTAGAAGGAATGAAAATCATCCCTGGAGGAAGGCCACCTGCTAACATCCTCCCTTGGCATCTTCGTGCCGTAATAAAAATAATAAATGCTGGACTGTGTCGCACACAGCCCTGACACAGCCACTTACGCAAGTCTGTTGCAATCCCCCTCTTTATCACATCATTATTCTCTTTTTAAAATATCATTCCACATTTCCATTTTCTCACTTTCGTTTTCACATATCATTCTCTCATATCATTTCCATTCTCACACATTACTTCTATAAAATATATATATATATCATAAGGCTTTGATTATGATTCAGACCTCTCTTTCAAATTCAGAAATCAAATATACTTTTATATTCGTAAAATATTCCATCTATTTTAAGAGTAATGCATGTTAATCAAATAATGTTTATTAAACCACTGATACTCAATAAGAACATTTTTAATATAATATTATAACCATATAACCCTCGATAACAACTGATACCATTCTCTCTTATTCTCTTAATCATAAGGCATGTTCAATTCATGCATAATCATCTCAATACATATCCCTCTCCTACTCTCATTCATATTCATATACATCTTATACTCATATCCATATTCATATACATCTTCGTATATCTTTCTTTTCAATATTAATACTCAAGGAAGACAATTTCTTCACAATATAGTAATAATAGCATCACATATATATTTCACAAAATCAAGTTTCTTTGTGAAGATAAGTAGTTTTACAAATAGGGATAGAAGAAATCTTGCCTCGGTTTCGATATCCTGACGGTATGGCTGGTTCCTCCTCCGGAATTTCTATAAACACAAAAGGACCGTCATTAGAATACCACATCTCTTACTCACTACCCTCTCGTATAACAAAACCCTTTACACTTCAACATATGTTTAACGTATTATTATTATCCCAAAGGCTCAAGAACTTAACCATTTATAAGCTCAATCGAAGTTTCAGGGGTTTTCACCATTTTCCCTAACAACCACACTTAACTGTAAAAATTCTCAGAAAATATGGATTTCGAATTTTAATGTAAGGTCAACTGTCAAGGGTCCTCTGACCACCCTACTACGCTATCTCAAAATTTCGTGACTTATAAAAATGTCTAAGTATGGTAACTTTAGCCTCAAAGTTGATACAATTACGTTTTCTCGGTTATCGAACGTCTTTCACTAAAACTGACTTTTCTCCTAAACCGTTCATCAGATTTTAACGCACCTTATATCAAAACGATCTATGAACTAAGCTCTATCATTTCATGGTCAATTGGTAACCTAATCAGTGAGGTACCGTACGAATGCAGGGGTCACAAAACAGGGCAGTTTTCGTTCTAACGAAAATCGGACATTATAACTGCTGTAATTTCATACTTTCCATATTTTAACCCTTCCAAAATCAACATCCCACACTCCTTCCAACCCCTACACCATGTGGCTTCATCCCATCCATGGTTACAAGTACAACACATCTCCATAATCATTCAAACACATATAAACAACTATAACAATAAGATTAAATGATCTAGTACTACTTATCTTATAAACCAACTAAAAATCATCATATCCCAAATGATTCAAGCTAGGGTTTCAAGCAAATCATCAACTTTAAAGAGTACACTAACATGAATAACCTCACAAAGCTCTTATACTACCTTGGTATAGTCTAGATCATGCAAAGAAATCAAGAAAGACAAAGTTTGCTCTAAAAGTTACTATTCATCATCTTGT
The DNA here is from genome assembly GCA_036435485.1 of Saposhnikovia divaricata. NCBI lineage: Eukaryota > Viridiplantae > Streptophyta > Magnoliopsida > Apiales > Apiaceae > Saposhnikovia > Saposhnikovia divaricata. The sequence goes on along the minus strand of CM071599.1, from coordinate 131,569,109 downwards.
TCATGAATTTCTATCTAAAGATTGACATGGTGGATCAAGCTCAAACTTATGGGATATCTTAATCATGAAATATAGGACTCACCAAATTAATCTTGTGAATTTAGAAGGCTTGGAAGTTGGATTTTCCCCTTGGTCTCTAGCTTGGCCGAATGTAAGAAAAATGGAGGAGGAAGAGAAATTTTTGTGTTTATCTCATCTTATCTTGGCTTAATCTAGTGTATTGTAGAAGCTTTGTGATTCTTTTTATTGTTAAAAGACTAATTTACCCTTAAAGCATGTTTTAGTGGAAGATGATATCATTGTAATGTCATTAGTGATGTAATGGATGAGTATTTAGCAAGATTGTTTATTTACCTTAGGTAATTACTAATAACCTTGGTAAATATTAATGTGGTAAATATTATTATCATTTACTACCCTTGGTTACTTGGTTTCTATACTCGTCTAATTGTGGTTCGTTTCGAATATATCTCACTACCCAGTGGTTTTGAAAGCGTTTATAAAATCCAAATTCCCTTAGCATTCTCTTAACTTAAAAATCCCTTAGTTTAACTTAAATTCACTAATTCCTCAATATATAATTCTTATAATGTTTCCATGCTCCTAAATGTCCAATAGAAGCTTATTCGAAATCAAAATCCTCAAAATCCATGTTTCAGGAATTTCTGGAATCTATCGTCATTTTGAGTCACTTATTTTCAATGTACGACACTAATATGGTTTCTGTTTACCCATTTTCCATCCCTAATATAGAGTACCTACACACCATTTCCCTGGATTCCTCAAGATCACTGTTCATTTGGGCACTGTAGCCTTTCTAACGTTAGAGTTATTACAGTCTTCCCCCCTTAAAAGGATTCCGTCCCGGAATCAGGTTGGAAATGTCCATAGGTATCTTTTTCATTCACACATTCTAACTTCCACACTACTTCCTCTACCCTTTTCCTTTCATAATATCTCTATCTTGTTTGCGCAGAAATACACCAACATAACTTCCTTGTCATTCATCAACATGCCATTTAGTTTATCAATAGCAGTCCTTTTATTGTCTTTTCCTCACAAATCCCCTCCTGTTTCAAGTCATTCCATGTTATTTCGTCTCTCCTTCCTCTTTTGACGAAGATATCCGCCACTACATTGACCTTTTCTGAATGGTAGTGTATCTCACTTATGGTTTGACCATCTTCTGATCTCTATCATGACATAAATATTAATTCCTCAATATTCCCATAGTCCCTCTCTATAAAATTTTCCAGAAAATAAGCTCTAATAATATTCTTTAAAACAATTGTAAGAAAATACTACCTATAATATATATTTCCTGTTCGTCTCAACGAGCTTGTGTTTTCCCAAAACACTCCTACTTTTCTTTTCATAACGTTTCCTAGCCCTTAGCAGATACTGATTTTCCTTATCTATATTATTAACTTATTTATTCCATTAATTGATTAAGTCGATCCTTAGCCAAAGATTTACACACCAAATTTAAATCAAAAAGCAAGTACCTGTATCCGCATCTGGTTTTGTCAACGCTTTCCCTAAGGTCATGTTGTACACTCTAGCAGTAGGCCTATTTGAAGCAGCCCCACTCTGTCCTGACGCGTATGACCCACCTGAACGGCAATCTCTAGCAATGTGTCCTAGTTTCCCACACTGGTAACACTTAACATCTCTTTTAGGGTTTGCATCAGTTGATGGGCACTGGTTAAGGTAGTGTCCTTTTTGTCCACACTTAAAACAAGTTACTCCCAGCACTCTACAAACTCCTATATGCTTCTTACCACACGTCTCACAATCTGGTAATGGTGGTCGTGATTGATTGGACTGAAATGTTCCCGAAGATTTTCCACCCTGACTCACCGTCTCACTAGTAGTCTTGTTACCCCCTGACTTTCCCACAAATTGAGATTTTTGTCCTTTACCTTCTTTGTTAAAGTAGCTTCCCTCACTTGAACCTCCTTTTGGGCCCTCAAATCTTCTTTTCTTATTCTCTCGACCTATTTGAGCCTGCTCACTCTCGGCCTCTATAATTGATGCCTTTTGAACCACTGCAGCATAATCAGTTAACTCAAATGGGGCCACTCTCGTTCGTAACCAGGGTTTCAACCCTTGTTAAAACCTTTTTGCACGTTGTTCTTCAGTACGCACAAACTCGGGAACAAACCTCGACAGTTCTGTAAATTTATTTTCATACTCTGCCACTGTTAGGTTATCCTGTTTTAACTCCAGAAACTTTAATTCCATTTGGTTTTCTAAATACCTAGGAGAATACTTTTCTAGGAACACCCTAGTGAAACGCTCCCAGATTATCACTCCCGCTTCCTCTAGGTTCTTCCTAGCTTCCCACCAGTAATTTGCCTCTCCCTTTAGGAGATAGGCTGCAAAAACTGTTTTCTGATCTTCCTCTATCCTCAGTATTTCGAAAGCTTTTTCCATTTCTTTTAGCCATGCCCTGGCTACTACTGGGTTAGTGGTTCCCTCGAATTCTGGGGGCTTTAATGACTTAAAGGCACGAAAGGAACTAGCTGCCTGATTGGGGAGAACAGGTGGTGGTTGAGGATTCTGTGGATTTGTTAAATTCTGCCTTAATAAGTCCATGAATTGGGCAAAGGGATCACCTCCCGGATTCCTTTGTTGGCCAGTTGATTCCTCTTCTCCTTCTTCATGATTTTCTTCATTATGAGCATTTTCGTTCAGTCTAGTACCTTCGATATTTCGACTTCTTTCGTCTCTCTCATTTTCCCTTGCATTCGCTCTACTGTCACGTCTAGGCGGCATAGTTCTGTACATAACAATAGTCCTTATTAATTACCCGAATTTGGGTTACTATATACATCATTTCTATATACACAATTATATCATTAATTAGCTCATTTGCACATCACAATATCTTTATCACGCGATTTACATCTAGTTATACCATAACTTTAGTAGGTAGTTGTATCGCCCTTAACACGATAGCCTTTTCATTAAGTCAATCACCTTTTATACATCAATATTTCTGAGTCTCAACATTTATTATATTATATAAAAAAAAATGCAGCAAAAATTTAGATAGAAATGCACAAACTTCATTAATGTACATAAATATTTTACAATTTGGGTACAACATCCTTTACTGCTAATAATATACATCATCTAATACAAGGTTCGAAACCCAAAACATAGCCGTACATACTAATCCGATATCACCAAAAGTATTACTAACTGTCCCCTAATCAGACTGGGATTAAAACAGTGGACAACTAAACTAATCCCCAAAATGACATCAACAAGATGACTAGTCTGATTAGTGACGAACTACTATCCCGGCTCACACCCCTGCCCTGACAACATCCCGTATCTGGACTACCATGGTAGTAACCGTATCAACTATCTGGGCCCTCCATGCCGGGTCTCCTCTATCACCCAACAACCTCCTAATATCTCCTAATGCTCGTAGCTCAATACTGATCATCCCCAGAGACATCCCATCCGGGATAACCCCTCCTCTCCCTCTCTCTAACCTCTGTAGAAGGGTGTCTATAGTCCTGCGGGACTCCTCCAACTGTCCCTGAAGGGCAAAGTACTCGGTCAATAAGGTAGCTGAAAGTGAGTCACCCGCCGGTAAGGGTGCCTCCTGAGGGGGTACAGCTAGGGGAGGTGCATCCACAGGTGGAGGTGGTGGAGGTGCAAAGGGTGGGGATGGAGGAACCGACTCTGTCTCAGCATCCTCTGAAGGATCCTCCTCCTCCTCAAAAAAACCAAAATGCCCTGGAGGGGTAAACTGCTCAAAAGGATCATCTATAGGGTCAGGACTAGGTAGAGGGGATGGAACTGGTGACGGCACTGGGATGGGTCGGACAGGAGTGGGAACCATCTGAATATCCCTCCACTCAATCGGCTCCTCAGGTATAACTGACAACCTAGGCCTCTTACGCAGTGGCCTCTCCTCCTCAGGGATCTCCGATCTCACTCTGGAAGGACCTGCCTCGTCAGATCCTGTAGAAGGTCTACCCATATATGGCACTAGGGCCACAGCATCTCTCCGTCTCTGCTCCTCTGCCTCCTCTCTCTCTAATCGCTCTCTAGCCGCCGCCCGGCGTCTCTCCCTGAGGTCCTCAACTGCATACTCGGGGACCTCTACCCCGGCCAGCTGAAGATCTAATAGCTCCTGCTCTGACATCCCTAGCCACTGGGGGTCCTGACTCGGCTCACCCATCTCCGCTCCCTATAATAAAACATAAAATTCTATTAGTAACAGTCTAATAAATTATAATATATGCTTAAAGTAAATACTACCTGCGATATACCACCCCTGAACTTGATGGAAGTTCACAATTTATATTATAACTGATACATTTATTATTATCACTTTTGTTCTTGAGCATTATGACTCTTAGCTCTGATACCATCTGTGACGCCCCGTGATCCGGGGTCAAGGATCCGGGCCGTCAAGGTCCAATTTCCGATCAATATCAATATCTCTGTAATCTTTTTTTTTTTTTCAATAAATAATTAAATAAATAAGCAGTTGACCCCACACTAATACACACACATACCAGTCATAAGCTCATAGAACAACAACCACAATATTTAAAAGTTTTAAAGTTAACAGTTATTACAAGCCCAGAATTTACTAAGTACATTGTTGAACAAAGCTTCTACAGGAAGCAGTTCAACAACTAAAGTTTATTACAATTTACACACTTAATTTACATAAGTATACTAAGCCCCTCCGCTTGTCACTACCTCGGGGATGGTCGCCAGCACTCGCTCAAAAGGTCGCCTTTCCCTTACCCTCTTGCGGGGTGTGGTACGTAGTATCGGCATGGGACCTAGCTGCTATATGCATAAGTAGCAAGAGTGAGCTATAATAGCTCAGCAAGATCATACTGTAACTAAAATTTAAAATGTGAACAAGTATACATATATGTCTATGCATATGTAATAGCAGGAAACAATTAAAATCCTTAAGGAAGAGTAAAGCTCTTATTTAATAATACATCATCCACTCACTATTATAAGAAAGAAATCTATATTAATATAATATCAGTTTTTCTTCATCTGCCACCATAATACCATCATCTCATATCATTCTTCTGGTTTCAGTATTGAAATCTACAATAATATAATATCAGTTTTTCTTCATCTGTAACTATCATTCCATCATCTCATATCATTGTTCTGTTTTCAGTATAGCAATCTGAAAACCATTGTCTACACTTTCTTTTCAAAACATTGGGGATATCTGCTGTCGCCTGATACGTTAGGACGATGATCAGTCGCCTAATCGTACCTGCTCTCTTTTTACTACCGGTAGAAGGAATGAAAATCATCCCTGGAGGAAGGCCACCTGCTAACATCCTCCCTTGGCATCTTCGTGCCGTAATAAAAATAATAAATGCTGGACTGTGTCGCACACAGCCCTGACACAGCCACTTACGCAAGTCTGTTGCAATCCCCCTCTTTATCACATCATTATTCTCTTTTTAAAATATCATTCCACATTTCCATTTTCTCACTTTCGTTTTCACATATCATTCTCTCATATCATTTCCATTCTCACACATTACTTCTATAAAATATATATATATATCATAAGGCTTTGATTATGATTCAGACCTCTCTTTCAAATTCAGAAATCAAATATACTTTTATATTCGTAAAATATTCCATCTATTTTAAGAGTAATGCATGTTAATCAAATAATGTTTATTAAACCACTGATACTCAATAAGAACATTTTTAATATAATATTATAACCATATAACCCTCGATAACAACTGATACCATTCTCTCTTATTCTCTTAATCATAAGGCATGTTCAATTCATGCATAATCATCTCAATACATATCCCTCTCCTACTCTCATTCATATTCATATACATCTTATACTCATATCCATATTCATATACATCTTCGTATATCTTTCTTTTCAATATTAATACTCAAGGAAGACAATTTCTTCACAATATAGTAATAATAGCATCACATATATATTTCACAAAATCAAGTTTCTTTGTGAAGATAAGTAGTTTTACAAATAGGGATAGAAGAAATCTTGCCTCGGTTTCGATATCCTGACGGTATGGCTGGTTCCTCCTCCGGAATTTCTATAAACACAAAAGGACCGTCATTAGAATACCACATCTCTTACTCACTACCCTCTCGTATAACAAAACCCTTTACACTTCAACATATGTTTAACGTATTATTATTATCCCAAAGGCTCAAGAACTTAACCATTTATAAGCTCAATCGAAGTTTCAGGGGTTTTCACCATTTTCCCTAACAACCACACTTAACTGTAAAAATTCTCAGAAAATATGGATTTCGAATTTTAATGTAAGGTCAACTGTCAAGGGTCCTCTGACCACCCTACTACGCTATCTCAAAATTTCGTGACTTATAAAAATGTCTAAGTATGGTAACTTTAGCCTCAAAGTTGATACAATTACGTTTTCTCGGTTATCGAACGTCTTTCACTAAAACTGACTTTTCTCCTAAACCGTTCATCAGATTTTAACGCACCTTATATCAAAACGATCTATGAACTAAGCTCTATCATTTCATGGTCAATTGGTAACCTAATCAGTGAGGTACCGTACGAATGCAGGGGTCACAAAACAGGGCAGTTTTCGTTCTAACGAAAATCGGACATTATAACTGCTGTAATTTCATACTTTCCATATTTTAACCCTTCCAAAATCAACATCCCACACTCCTTCCAACCCCTACACCATGTGGCTTCATCCCATCCATGGTTACAAGTACAACACATCTCCATAATCATTCAAACACATATAAACAACTATAACAATAAGATTAAATGATCTAGTACTACTTATCTTATAAACCAACTAAAAATCATCATATCCCAAATGATTCAAGCTAGGGTTTCAAGCAAATCATCAACTTTAAAGAGTACACTAACATGAATAACCTCACAAAGCTCTTATACTACCTTGGTATAGTCTAGATCATGCAAAGAAATCAAGAAAGACAAAGTTTGCTCTAAAAGTTACTATTCATCATCTTGTTCATGAATTTCTATCTAAAGATTGACATGGTGGATCAAGCTCAAACTTATGGGATATCTTAATCATGAAATATAGGACTCACCAAATTAATCTTGTGAATTTAGAAGGCTTGGAAGTTGGATTTTCCCCTTGGTCTCTAGCTTGGCCGAATGTAAGAAAAATGGAGGAGGAAGAGAAATTTTTGTGTTTATCTCATCTTATCTTGGCTTAATCTAGTGTATTGTAGAAGCTTTGTGATTCTTTTTATTGTTAAAAGACTAATTTACCCTTAAAGCATGTTTTAGTGGAAGATGATATCATTGTAATGTCATTAGTGATGTAATGGATGAGTATTTAGCAAGATTGTTTATTTACCTTAGGTAATTACTAATAACCTTGGTAAATATTAATGTGGTAAATATTATTATCATTTACTACCCTTGGTTACTTGGTTTCTATACTCGTCTAATTGTGGTTCGTTTCGAATATATCTCACTACCCAGTGGTTTTGAAAGCGTTTATAAAATCCAAATTCCCTTAGCATTCTCTTAACTTAAAAATCCCTTAGTTTAACTTAAATTCACTAATTCCTCAATATATAATTCTTATAATGTTTCCATGCTCCTAAATGTCCAATAGAAGCTTATTCGAAATCAAAATCCTCAAAATCCATGTTTCAGGAATTTCTGGAATCTATCGTCATTTTGAGTCACTTATTTTCAATGTACGACACTAATATGGTTTCTGTTTACCCATTTTCCATCCCTAATATAGAGTACCTACACACCATTTCCCTGGATTCCTCAAGATCACTGTTCATTTGGGCACTGTAGCCTTTCTAACGTTAGAGTTATTACAGCTGGGGTTTGTGATAGGATACATAATTGTTCATGGCTGGAAAGGCTTTCTTTCTTTTTCTTTTTTTTTAATTTTTTAATAATTCGGTGTCCGAATCAATTTTCGTGCAATCATGCAACTCGACTAATTCATATACTTGTATACACTTGTATCCATCGAGCATAGCAGTCCACTTATTACCTTATACCTTCTAACAGCGTGGTAGTTGGCAGAAAAGTTATGTATTTAATTGAAGTTATTGTAAAGTCGAAACCCAATGTCTTTTTCCAAAGCCTGCTGCTTCTTTTACTCCTGATGAAAAAGAGGACGCAGGACTAGATAAGAATTTGAGACTTATTCTAATAGATTCCCTGGATGCTGTGATGTATTGTAAAACTGCATGAACACATGTGGGAAACTATTGAGACTATCAGTGAAGGAACTGATGAAGTCAGGGAAAACAGACTTCAGATTTTAACCTCTGAGTATGAACACTTTAGAGCTGGCCTTAATGAAGGTATTCAGGAAGTGTTTGAAAGGTATAATAAAATAATCAACAACTTGCAAGTTCATGGCAAGCAATATACATAGAAGGAGATTAATATGAAGTTTTTGTTGACTATGCCCACTCATCTTGAACATAGGATTACAGCCATCAGAGAATCAAGATATTTGAATAAGGTTTCTCTTGAAAGGTTGTTTGGTGTTCTGAAAACCTATGAACTGGAACAAGTAGAGCAGAGGGAGGTTTCTGGTAAAGGAAGAGTGCCAAGTTCATCTACAGCTCTTGTAGTTGAGGCACCTAAGGAAGTGGAAGCTAAGGTTGTTCTACCTTACAGCTCAGACAAGGAAAAGACTGAAGTAGAACTTGGTCAAACACCACCTACTCAGGATGGTGGAGACTTCTACTCATTGGAAGAGCTAGATCAACTGGAAGATGAATCACTGGAATTGATGGTAAGGCAATTTGGCAACTTCAGATTCAGAAGAAATCCAAAGTACAGGTTCAAGTCAAATAACAGATTCCAGAGAGGAGGTTCTTCTTCCTCTAGTAACAGGGGAGGATACAAAACTGGAGCTGTTGACAGAAGCAAGATTCGTTGCTTCAATTGTAATGAATTGGGGCACTTTGCCACTGAATGTCAGAAACCCAAGCAAACTCAAAGAAGAGATTTTGTTGCTGAGAAGAAGAAACCTGGAAAAGCCTATGTTGCGGCTGGTAAGAGTTGGGATGACACGGATAGTGAAGATGAAGAATATGGAAATTTTGCGTTGGTGGCAAATGATGAAGCATCTGATCATCATAACAAACCGGCAATTGTTACTGACACTGATTTGATTCGTAGTCTATACAATTCCTTAGATAATGCACAAACTGGATATAATAGACTAGATCTGCTAAGCACTAAACTTGGAAATGAAGTGTCAGAATTGAAAAAGGTGCATATAAATCAAGATCAACAAAAAGATGAAATAACAATGCTTTATAAAAAGGAGAAAGCTATTCTAGAAGTTGTAGGCAAACAAATGGCTAGAATTACTGAACTTGAAACACAGGTCAGGGCTTTTTATAATTCTGTTAAAGTTTCCAAAGAGATTTTTAACAATCAAGTTGTAGAACGAACAACAGGTATAGGGTATGGTTACAATGAAGCTGTTGGATCGTTGGGCATAAATTCCCCTAACCCTGTTAGTGCTAAAGAAAGGGGAATACCACATGTGCTCAAAAATGTTAAAGAACCTCTATTTAAACAATCTGATGCTGGACCACCAAATATTCTTTCTATGGTTATCCAAGAAGAAATGAGAAATGAGGATAGTGCAAATGGCATAGTCCTTGTTAAGAATAAATCTGTAAAGAACGCTAATCCAAAGAATGTTTCATCCAAGAAAGATGTCACAGTCTTTGTTAAGGCTAAATCTGTTGAGGACACTAATACAACGAATGTTTCATCCAAGAAAGATGTACCTAAAGTGCCAGTCAAAGTTGTTGAAACAGCTAGTTCTTCTAAGACTGGATTAGGTGGTAATAAGTTGAAACAGAAAAATACCATGCCTATCATTGATTCTAATCATAAAGCATGTGGTGTTATCAATTGTATGTCTTGTGCTTTTAACAGTATGCGTGCTTATTTTAATGGTAGTTATGTATGTGTTAAACAGACTGCTCCTCGACAGCATATGAACAGGAACAATAATGTTCGATCAAAGACTGCTTTTCCTCCTCAAGTTAGGAGAGAGACATTTGTACCTAAGACTAAACAAAAGGTTACCAAGAATGTTTACCAGGTCAAATGTCCAGTCAATGACACAAGTGTTATTGCTGCTACAGAAACATGGATACCCAAGATAAAATGAAAGATTTTCAAATCTGTTTATAAGGTTAAATGTTTATTGACTAAAGAGGTTAAAATTAAAAATGTTATTTTGCCTGATAAAGGTCAATACTTTAAATCCGCAGGACCCAATCAAATTTGGGTCCCGAAGAAGGTTTAATCCATTTGTCATTGCAGGGTATTGAACAGGTTAAACGAGTAACCTGGATCTTGGACAGTGGATGTTCAAGGCATATGACTGGAGACAGAACCCTGCTGACAAATGTGGTGGAAAAGGCCGGCCCAGTAGTTACCTTTGGAGATAACAGCAAAGGTAGGACTGATGGATATGGCAGACTTGAAGCTGGAAATGTTATCATTGAAGAAGTGTCCTTTGTAAAAGGACTTGAGCATAATTTGCTCAGTATCAGTCAATTATGTGATAAGGGATTTGAAGTCTACTTTAACAAAAAGAATTGTCTGATTACACACAAAAGAAGTGAACAACCATCTCTAACGGGAGTCAGAAAAGGAAACTTGTATGTAGCCAACATGAACACTAGAAGCACTGAAGAAATCAATTGCTTCTATTCTAAAGCATCCACAAATGAAAGTTGGCTATGGCACAAGAAACTTTCTCACCTAAATTTCAAGACGATGAACTCTCTGGTCAAGAGAGAATTGGTGAGAGGTTTACCTTCTATGGAATTTACACAGGAAGGACTATGTGATGCCTGTCAAAAAGGCAAACTAAAAAGGGCAACTCACAGAAGCACTGATGTGTCTTCAATAACTGAACCTTTACAGTTACTTCACATGGATCTATTTGGTCCAGTGAATGTGATGTCTATGTCAAAGAAAAGATATGCTCTTGTGATTGTTGATGATATTTCAAAGTTCACATGGGTCTTGTTCCTGAATTCTAAAGATGAGACTCCACAACTGGTGATTGATCAAATCAAGTTAATTGAGTTGGATTCCAAGTATCCAGTAAGGGCTATAAGGTCAGACAATGGAACTGAATTCAAGAATGCAGTTCTGAATGACTTTTGTACTGAAAAAGGTATAACCAGACAATAATCAGCTCCAAGAACTCCTCAGCAAAATGGGGTAGTTGAAAGAAAGAATAGAACCTTGATTGAAGCTGCACGTACTATGTTAAGTGAATCAAGGCTTCCATTATATTTTTGGGCTGAAGCTGTCAACACTGCTTGCTATACTCAGAATCGAACTCTTATCAACAAAGACTTGATGAAAACACCCTATGAAACCATGAATGAAAAGAAACCAACACTCAAATACTTTCATGTATTTGGAGCAAAATGCTTTGTACTTAAAGTAGGAGACGATCAAGGTGGAAAATTTGAAGCTAAAGCACATGAAGCAATTTTTGTTGGTTATGAAAGAAGAGCTTATAAGGTGTATTTGGTTGAACATCAGAAGATGATGGAAAGTGTCAATGTAACATTTGATGACACTAAACTCCCTAGTATCCAAACTGAAGATTCATCTGAAAGGCTATCTTTTGAAGATATGACAGATCTAGATTCAGATGGTGACAGTCCACCTGATGTTTTTGCTGATGCAAACGACAACAATGACAATGATGAGTCTAATCAGAATAATGGTGGTGAAAATAATGATAATATTGAAAACACCACTCATACTTCTGAACACTCATCTAATCATCCTGGAAACAACTCAGGGGGAGCTAATGAAGGATCTACTAGTCATACTCAACATCACAATGAAGAACAAGGTGAATCATCAAGACTAAATCTTCCCACACAGACTGTTTGGAATAGAGCTCATCCTTTTGAGCTAATCGTTGGTGATCCAGATGTTGGTGTAAAGACTAGAAAAGCTTTGCAAAATCAATGTAATTATTCAGGGTTTCTATCTGAAATGGAACCTAAGAAAACTGAAGAAGCTCTTTCAGATCCTGATTGGGTGATTGCTATGCAAGATGAACTCAATCAATTTAAACAACAAGAAGTATGGAAGCTGGTACCCAGACCTACAAATATAACAGTGGTTGGTACTAGATGGGTATTCAGAAACAAACTTGATGAAGATGGCACAGTAACAAGAAACAAAGCAAGACTGGTAGCAAAAGGTTATTCACAATCTGAAGGCATTGACTATGATGAGACCTATGCTCCAGTGGCTAGACTTGAGGCCATTAGGATATTCTTGGCATTCGCAGCCTTTTCTAACTTTCATGTTTATCAAATGGATGTCAAGAGTGCCTTTCTGAATGGTAAGCTGGATGAAGAGGTATATGTAGAACAACCACCTGGTTTTGAAGATCCAGATCTATTGGAGTATGTCTACTTTCTCTTCAAGGCTATTTATGGTCTTAAGCAAGCACCAAGAAAATGGTATGACACTCTCTCTGAATTTTTACTTGAAAATGAATTTACTAGAGGTGTCATAGACAAAACTCTCTTCACAAAGAAACATAAGAATGATACAATAATAGTCCAAATCTATGTGGACGATATAATATTCGGGTCTACTAATGATCTTCTTTGCAAGAAATTTGCTAAGTTAATGCAGGGTAAGTTTGAAATGAGCATGATGGGTGAGTTGAAGTTCTTTCTTGGATTGCAAGTAAGTCAAAGGACAGATGGAATATTTATCTGTCAATCCAAGTATGTCAAAGAGCTTCTCAAGAAATATCAAATGGAGGACTCATCTTCAGCAAGAACACCATCATCCACAGCGGTCAAATTTGTAGCATGTGAAAATTCTGCCAAGGTAGATATCACAAGCTACAGAGGTATGATAGGCTCATTACTTTACCTTACTGCAAGTAGACCTGATATTATGCATGCTACATGCTTGTGTGCAAGGTTCCAATTGGATCCTAGAGATGTTCATCTCATTGCTGTTAAACGAATCCTGAGATATCTTAAGGGTACGCCTAACTTAGGCATCTGGTACCCTAAAGATTCTGGTTTTAATCTTGTTGGATATACAGATTCAGATTATGCAGGAAGTGTTGTGGATAGAAAAAGCACATCTAGGAGTTGTCAATTCCTAGGTGGTAGACTGGTTTCCTGGTACAGCAAGAAACAACAAACAGTTTCCAACTCAACAGCTGAAGCTGAATATATAGCTGCTGGAAGCTGTTGCGCACAGATTTTGTGGATCAGGAATCAGCTGAGAGACTATGGCTTTGTACTTGATAAAATTCCTATTTTATGTGACAATGCAAGTGCCATAGCAATCTCTAACAATCCTGTGCAGCACACAAGGACAAAGCATATTGACATCAGGTATCATTTTATTCGAGAGCATGTCATGAATGGTACCGTGGAGTTACTTTTTGTACCTACGGAAGAACAAACAGCAGATATTTTTACTAAGTCTCTTGACGAATCCACATTTACCAGAATTGTTGGTGAATTGGGTATGTTAAATAGTCCTAGTAATTAAACTGGTTAATATCTGAGGTTTGATCTTTAATAATTTACAAGTGATTGATGTGTTAATATTTGTTATTGAAATCACTTGTATAATTATTTTATCAAACTTATACTTTTTCTTGTTTCTTCTTAAATCATTGTTATTATCTTCCCTATATATTTCTAATCACTTCTTGTAATTTTAGAGTAATTCATTTTCATTAAAAATATTTTTCTCGAATTTTACAAGTTGTAATTTATGAGAAATCTATTTTTCTTGAAAATGTTATTATTTTTAAATCAGTTTAATTATTTTTGATGTTTAATAAATTATAATTTTCTTTCTGAATAATTTTCTATATGGAAATTATTTTATTAGAAAATTTATAGATTTATTAATTCATCAGAAATAATTATATAAATATTTAGTATGTTATTTTATTTTATTTGATTTGTAGTGTTTGTCCTTTTGCTATTAATGTTTGATTTCGTAAAAAGGACTACCTATGATCGTTTTTATAACTTTTATTATGTTTTCTAGTTTTAGTGTAAATTATTTTGCTATTTTGTAGCTTGTTTTTAATATTAATTAAATTGCTTTATTGTTAGAATTTATTTCTTGTAAAAATTCTGTTAATATTGGTATTTTAGGATAGTTATATTAATTATTTTGTTAGATATAACAATCGGTATAACAATCCATCTGATTGTTATATTCGAGTTCTTTTTATTTTATTTTATTAAATAGTTTTACTATTAATATAACTATAGATATAACTATTTATTTAGATAGTTATATTACTGTCTTTGTATATATAACTGTAATTATTGTATAGTTATATTAATGTTTTTACTCAGAATATGACTATCGATATAACAGTTTTTCTAATTGTTATATCCTGTGTTTTTCGATAGTTATATTTAGGCTTAATTGTTATATAACTGTCTAACTAGGATAGTTAGATTACGTTTACACGTAATGTAACTATTGGTATGACTATCACCCGATAGTCATATCTAGCTGTTTTATATTTAAGCAGATTGTCATATTCAATAGTTATATCAGTTTATTTGGTAAAATATTGGCGTGTTAAGTCACCCAATCTCTGTCGATACATACATACATATACACACGTATTATAGTCGAATTGCTGCCCAATTTCAGTCTCAAATCACACTGTAATCATGATTCCAAGAACAAAACTCGATTACCCAGTCTATTCTCTTCAAAACCACGGTTTAAATGTAAGATTTAGTTGAGTTTTGATGATTTTGGATGAAAAATTTCGAATTTTCGATCTAAAAAAGAGATTGGTGGTGATTTTTCAAAAACTAAAAATATATGTGTGTTTGTACTGGTATCAAGATCTTTGCCTAAATTTTTCAGAATTTTTGGTGAAGAATTCAATTTTTCGAATTTTTAATTATTTATTAATTCGAATTTTGTGAATTAATTAGTTTAATTGTTGAATTTTGCAGATTCCATAAATTTAATATTTGATTCGGAATGGCTGGTGCTTATAATAATTTTGAGCTTGTTAATCACAATTATATTGGATATTTTAGTCCCGAGGATTGCTCGGTGGATCGGTTCAAGCCCTGGATAAAATTCCTGAACGAACAAAATATCTGTAGCCATGCTATAACTGCAAATGTTCCCATGAAATTTGGTCCACTTAAACTAATGTGTACTACATCTGTCTCAGATGGAAGATTTTTTCTTTCAAATTTAATGATAAGACATATACAGTGGATGAATCTGTCTTCAATGCTGCTCTGAAACTTCCTACTGAACAATTTGCTGAAGCGCCATCAAATGATGAGTTGACTCAATTCTTTACAAATCTGAACTATCAAGGTCAACTGGATCTTAAACGTCCACTCAAAAGCAACCTTGTTCAAGAATGGAACATTTTCTTCGAGATCATAGCAAAGGCGTTTGCTAATTCTACCAAGAGTAACAATACTGTCATCACAGGTATGTTACAGTCAATTGGTTTCTCAATTGCTCACAACAGAAGGATCAACTTTGGCAGCTTGATATGGCCTATTTTGTTAAATCGTGTGAAGAAGGCTAGAAAGAACTTTGGGAAAGGTAAAATGGTTAAGTGTCATTATCCTCGATTTTTGACATTAATTTTTAATCATCTTATGCCTGAGAATCAACCTGCTCCTTTTCCAAATGATCGAATTCAATGGTCTGGTAAACCAAACAAGAAGTTCTACACTAGGTTGGATACTTCTAAGGCTTTGTTGCATGTTCCAGTGGTCATAACACCATATATGTCCACATTCATAAATTTGTAAAATGTTATGCCTCAACCAGTTGCTGGGTTACTTGCAATTGAACAAGCTCCAGAACATGCAGTAGAACAAGCTCCTGAACATAAACCAGAATCAGAACCCTTAACTGCTCCTGAACCTCAACTTCAAGTGGATCAACCCACTCAGAATGAAGATGATGCACCTGTTAATGATCAGGTATTTGACTCAACTACTTTGCAATTTCAATATCTTTCTGATAGTCAATTAATTGTGAGAAGTGACCAAGGGGCTGTAGAACCACAACCCACAACCCAGGTCAATGCACCAAACACCGATCCTAAATTCTCCAAACACTATCGCAGAAAGAAATTGCCAGTCAAAAGAGCTAATCCTGGTAGTGATGTCTTGAGTGAAACAACAGATTTGCCTTTACAAAAGAGAAGTAAAACTATGTCAGAGGCAACCATAAACCCCTTCATTTCTTCAAGCACACCCCTGTTACTCACAATGGGGGAAGATATTTTCTTAAATGAAGCTGAAAACATTGTTATGCAAGGAGAGCAAGTTACAGTGCCTGCCATTGTTACGGCAGAAGAACCCTCACAGGTTGATCGGGATTTGCGAACTCCCATTGCACCACCACTGACCTTCCAAGAGGAGGCTAGGGTGATTTCTGGTGCAGATACAATGGATGCAGCTCAGGAATATGAGAGGAGTGATGTGACAATTACCTCAAATCTGAGTGAAACACTAGCACGTGAGGTGAGTGATACTCATAGAGCGATTGAGGTGAGAGCACACAATGACACATACACTTTATCTCTCATGGCACAACTTGATCAAATGAAAGAAAGTCTTGCTCAAGCTGAAGAAGACAATAAAAACTTAAGGTTTGACATGGATAACATGAGAACTATCTTCAACAACAAGATCAATGCACTCAAACTCTCTCAACAATAATCAATTGAAGACTCTGGAGATGTGACAGTGGCTCAAGATCTCATTATAACTTCTATGTCGAATCAGATTGAAGATCTTCAGAATAACATAAATGAGAATCACTTATCCACTGAACATCGTCTCAGTCAAATTGAAAGGCAAAATGATCATCAAGCAAAGGGGTTGAGACACTTATATAATATCATTAGCAGAACTCACTCACTTACAGCAGAAGAGAAGAAATTCTTTGGAAGTAGTGATGAAAGTGGCCCTGGAGCTGGTACAAGCTATAAAGCTGTAGAGGATTCCTCAACTAAGGGGGAGAAATCTAGAGGGGGAGGAAGTGTGAGTAAAGAAAAAGATGAAGATAGGAGTGAGGGGAAGAAGAAGACAACTCAAGCAGCAGCAGAACAGGATGATGATGATGTTGTAGAAGGTTATTACTATACAGGTGAACCTGATATTGATCTGTTTGCTGACTTACAGTTTCCTGATGTTGGTGAAGAATTCGATGAACCGGATCTCAGTTTTTAGGATGATGAAGAGCCAGTAATTCCTGATTCTGTTGAAACACAAAGAATGAATTTTGAAGCGAATAAAGAACTTGAACAGAATGATGCTAATCTGTCTATGAGAGAAAAAAGACTCAAGAAGACACTCAAACAGTTAGCTCATAATGAAAGATTTCAAAAGGCTGAACAGGAAGCACTTCAAAAGCAACATGCTCAAAAGCTGGAAGCAAGGGAGATGTACATCAAGTACAAAAGTGGTGATAAATGGGAACGTGCTCAAAAGGTAATAGACTCACCACAAACTTCTGACTATGATGATCGTCGGATGATTGCTATTTTTGAAAGCTTTAAAAACAAGAACCATGTACATGACATGTACTTAAAAGCTTTGAAGACAGAAATTGTGAGAATAACTACTGCATCTGATCCGAAGAATGGTGAGCTACTAATCTTTGTTGAATGTCATAAGCTTGGATCTCACAAAGTATCTCTTCAGTTCTTCTATGATAGATCTCTGTCAGAACTTTGGGTGCTGAGACCAGAAGTCAGAACATCTTCTGAGCTAGGTATACTACTTCATGAAAAATTTCAAGAATTTGTTGAAAGAGGTGGTCCTGAAGTTATAGACAACCCTCCACAAGTTAAAATTCTTAAGGGAGAAGTTATTCACACTGTTAATCTTCAGACAGAGGAATTATATACACATCTTGCCAGACATTTGGTGTATGTTGAATATGCTCTTCGAAATCATGGTTTTGCATCTCAAGAAAAAATTGAAGCTGCAGATCATATTCGATCCTATGCTCAGACCAACATGAAGAAGTATAAGCAGGTTCAAGGTGAGTTGAGAAAGAAACTTGGAATACCACTAGTTTATCCTACAGATGTATCATCCAGAAGAGAGTTATTTGTTGACTCTGAATTGATCAAGAATCTACCTAATATGGATGAACAAGAAGAAGGAGAAATCAACGAGGAAGAAGGTGGTAAATGAAGATTAGCTCTACAAGTTATATCATTAGAGCTTTGATAGAATAAGATAGGATAATTGTCATATATGATCAGTCTAGAGGATCATCTATCTTGTATTTATCTTTTTTGTTTGAATCTGGATAATGTTAAATATGAACCAAAACTTTTCCATTATTTACTTAGCATTTAAAGTTTTTTCCTTTACTTGTTTAATTGGGATTAGTTGAAGAATCCTCTAGGTATTTGCTTGTTATTGTATAACAAACAAATAGGGGGAGATTGAAAGGCATATGACTCAGCCTATTTGTAGTTCGAGGATCCTAATCCAATTAAACTAGATTGTAATAAGTAAATAATATCAACTGTCACAGGAATCTCAAAAGATGATAACCGTCAGAAGAAAAATCAACAAGTCAATCTATAGTTTTGATGTTTTACACTGGAAGAAGATTCAGATATCTGATCAAGCCTCAAGGTAGCATTGAAACACATGGATTCATTTAAGGGACAGAGATTTCTATAAGTGATAAGAAACAATTTCAGTACCGAATGATTAATGAGAGTGAAGAGTATAAAAAGACCACAGTGTTAAAGTCAAGATGAAGAATAGAGATTGGAGTTAGTCGTTCATGAACCAGACAGTACATCGAGCGTCAACATCGATCCAGTGTATGTTTCTTATCATAATTACGTGGTTCACAGTGAAGTATTGACTATTAAAGGATTTATATTAATTCTACTTTAATTGATTAAATCAAATAATTAATTTAATTAAATTAATTAATTCTATCAGAATTAATATATTTATTAAAGTAATTATTAGATTAATTAAATCAGAATTAATATGAAAAAGAAATAGTTATTTAAATGATTTTTTATAAATCATTTAATTAACTATAAGCTGAGAAATATGATAATATAACTATCAAATGATAGTTATACCGATAGTCATATTCAGTTCAAGGTGTGATAGTCATATACAGTTCAAGGTGTGATAGTCATATACAGTTCAAAGTGTGACAGTCATATTCAGTTCAAACTGGATAGTCATATTTCATTCAAGAGGACAGTTATACCGAATGTTATGTTGGACTTGATAGTTATACCGAATGTTATGTTGGACTTGGTAGTTATACCGAATGTTATATTGGACTGGATAGTCATACCGAAAGTTATATTTAAAGAGACAATCATATTACATTCAATTGATAGTCATACCAAATGTCATATTAGTGTTAACTGATTGTTATATCAGTTAAAACAAAGCAATATGACTATGGCTGTGTTATATAAGGCAGCAGAATGCAGAAGGAAATCAATCAGTCGAGCATAACAGAAAAATTACACACAGCAGCTCATATCTCTCTCTCAAGCTCAAGAACACTTACAAATTAAATTCTGTAAATTCAAGTTCATCTCAGTTGTAATATTCTATCCATTGGAACTTGTTTACTTGTGATTCTTGTACTACTAGCGAATTAAGTTTTCTAGTTCACAAATTGATATCTTGATTTTTATTAACTAAATTAGCAAAGTTCATGTTGAATTTTCTAATTAGTTATTAATTACTTGATAATCGTTTGGACTGATTTTGTAACACCTATCAAGTTAATATTGATTATATTCAACTTGAAATTTGTGTTATATTATTCCGCACAAATTTGTTTAAAATAAATTTTATTTAAAGAACAAATTTGGAGAAAATAATATAGATTGTATTCAACTCCCCCTTCTACAATCTTATCGGACCTAACAATAACAAATATATATATATATATATATATATATATATATATATATATATATATATATATTATCAAATCATCTCATAAAAGAATTTAAGCCTCCAAAATTGAAAGAATGCCCTAAATACCCATTTTTTGGGTACCCAATTACCAAAATACCCAAATCTCGAAACACCACCCAGATTACCCATGGGATACGCCTTTGGGAGAGGCGTATCCCAACTCCTGTAGCTTTCCCCGTCTCTCTCTATCTCTGACGTCAATCGTCGGTTGGGCAAAAAATTGCGACAAAACAAATGGGATATTATTGGTATAGGGTTGTAGATCGTCGAGAGACGAATCTAATGGGCTATAACACATCAACGGAAAGTAAACGGAGATGTCGAATGGAGTAAAAATGTTTTCGTCGGAAAATTGAGTTTTTGGTTCGAATTGGGGGGTTTCAATCCGGCAATAGAACATGTTTAAGTTTGACATAGGGTTGTAGATCGTTGAAACACGAATCTATTGATGTGTGGAACATCAACGTACGCTGTCGTGAGAGGGAGAATGGAGAGGACAATGTTTCGTCAAAAATCGTCGGCGAAATCGCCATTAAATCGTCCAGAGCTGCTCTGTGATACGTTTTTTGGATATGTGTATCTGTTGATGCGCTGGTGGGTGAAGCGTATCACTTGTTAATGCGTTTCTGCTGTAGGCGTAAGCAAAAGCTTACGTGTCATCTGTGGGAGTAAACCTTAACATACGTTATATGTGTGGGTGTGACCCAGGATGCTTCTTTCCCAAGGGCGTATCTCGTGGGTATTTGGGCGGCTGTTCACGAATCTGGGCATTTTGATTAAGAAATAATAAAAAGTGGGTAGAAAGGGCAATCACCCTCCAAAATTCATGTTTTAAAAAAATAATTTAAATTAATGAAAAAAAATCATATAATATTAAAAAAAATTCGTGCATCACACGGGTTTTATGCTAGTATATTTATTAATTCACAAATTTGATGATCTTTACTTCTAACATCATAAATAAAAATATTTATATTTTTTTTTACTTTAATAATTAACTTAAAAAAAATAATTTACAATAAACTGTAAATACTACATTTTACTCTTTCTATTAAACCTGTCACACATCTAATAAAAACACAAGAATTTTATAGACACAATGTTGCTACAAGACCCAGTGATAGGGGTGAGCAAAAATTTCCGAAACCGTCCAAACCGAAATTTACGGTTTTATAACGGTTTGGATTGGTTATGGTTTCATTTTTTTAAAAACCGAAAAATAATGGTTTGGTTTGGTTTTATATTTTATACCGATCGATATAACCAAACCGCAAACCGATAACCAAACCGCACGTTATACCCAAACCACCCGAATATATGATAATATATATATATATATATATATATATATATATATATATATATATATATATATATATTTAATTGATAATATACGGTTTAAATGATACCTATGTTCATCATGATCATATAAAAGGACTGCACTTAAGGGAGCGAACTTTGATTAGTCCAAATTATGTGTACCTGCACTTTGTTCCCTTCCAAAATTTTCTATAGTTCTGAGTCTGATCGGTGTGTTTGGATTACAAGAAGATTGTTGTAGTGATTTGAAATTTTTAAGCTGGAGAATAGTTCTGGCCATCAGCAACTGTTGCATCTCAGAAGCTTCATTTTACGTTGAGTTTTTTATTAGCTGGTGGCCAAGCAGCCTTCTTAAGATTGAGCTGCATTTTCTTATGATCCTTTGTATGTCTCTATATGAATGAATTGAACACAGCGGTGCAACAACACTCTCTTGTGTGATTTTCTATCTTTTTCAACATTAGTACACTAAATCTCATCGATTTTTGGTAATTATTTGCAAGTGAATATAAATATTATTTTAACGGTTTAAAACCGAAACCGCCCAAACCGAACCGTTATAATTTGGGTGGTTACGGTTATGTATTAACGGTTATGATTATGGTTATGATTATGGTTGGTCGGATTGAAAAACCGAAATATATGATTTGAACATTGAAAAACCGAAATATATGATTTGAATAGTTTTGTTATCCAAACCCGACCGTTTCCCCCAGTAATCCCCCCAACCCAATGATATAACACTAATTTATTTCTCCCAGATCCAACAATCAGCGAACAAAATATTCAGTTCTGACTGGTAGTTGTTGTTTACACACAACACACACACACTTGTGTTTGAAAACTGCCCACTTAATAAAAACATAACTTGTTTTTGGGTTCTTTTTTAATACCCCATCATCAAGTTTCAATCTTTTCTCAGTTGCTGTAGTAATCTAGTGAATTATACGATATGGGTTTTTTCTATTTTCAAGAAAATTGTGAAACCCTTGATTGGATTGTTGTTAGGAGCAAATTTAGATGTTCTTGAATTGATTTGAGTCAAGTTTAGTAAAAGAAAGATTGTCATGGGAAGATTTGTAGGTGGGATTTTGCTACCTTTGTTTCTTCTATCAGGTATGATTCTTTGTATCTATCTTTTCATTTTTAATATTCTTCTTTTCAAACACATGAACACACACACCTGATATCCAATTTACTAAATAGAGTAAATTTGATTAGTTCTTGTTATGGAAAAATAGAGTGATACCAATTGGATATTAGGGGCAATGCATAATTGCATATACAAACTGAATTACACTGGTTTCCGACATGTTTTCATTTGCTCAAGCAATATTAGAATCAGTAAAGTTCTGTTTTATATTTCTTTTCTTACTATTCCCTTGCAGCTGCATTCTTGAATTGGAGTTTAATCTCTCTGGTAGATTTGTTAGCCTCTCTTTTTATTCTATACAAGGCACCAAAACGAGGTGAGTTGTTTACTACCTTTTTTTTAATCCTCTTCACGTTTTAGCTGTTTTCATAGTCATCTGATATTATGCTATGACGTACAAAAGTTTTCAAAGCAAGGCCAGAATGGGTATCTCTTATTATTTGATATGATGCTACAGTGTATAAGTGCTTGCATTTCCTAACGAAATATAAAAGGCATATGAAAGAAGCGGCAGCTGTTAATTTTTTTTGCACCTATTTAGCTATAAATTCCTACAGGGGGGGGGGGGGGTTGTGTGTCTAGTAGTGTCACTATGGGGCTGTTTACTTGCACAAAAGATTTCCAGTTTTCTTTTCCTAAATTTTCTAAAATTTTCTGAATTTTCCATTTCTTAGAAAACTGGTGAAAACTGAGAAAATGTGTTCCAATGAGACAAAATAGAATTTGATTAGTTTTTGTTTTTCAGTTTCAAAATGGAATTTATCGATTATTTTCAAATTATTTAATGAAATATGTATTATGAATTGAAATTTTGTTATCCTTTTATATTTGATTTGTACTAAAACATACATTACAAGATTTTGATTTATACTTACTATTGCCATCCCTTGGTTACTGACAAACAACCTAAAAAAATAAATAGTGCTGTTATTAGTACTATATAATGTTTCATTTTATCATTTTTTGTAGAGTAGTTTTTTATCATTTAAATATGCTGATTAGTGAATAGAGCAATCTGTTAAACGTGTAAACAAACTAAAATTAAAATAAAATGGGTGTACTTGCTGAGGTTCGATGGGTGTGTTGTAGTACATGTCTACCGCCTCTTCTAGTTTTCTAAATTTATAAATCAATCAAAAGCTGTTCTCCAGAGTTTTCTAAGTTATAGTTACAATTTAGCAAAGCTTGTTTTCCGATGTTCCATTTTTTAGTTTAGAAAATTCTTGATTTGAACATATTTTCATTTTTTTCTGTTTTCTTAGCAAAATTTTCTGGAAAACTGTTGAAGTAAACAGCCCCTATATTAGTTATATGTATTTTGCATTTGCAAATCTATATTGAGATACAAGAGTAAATGTCCGTGGTCTTAACATATCGACGTCGTATTTTTTATTATCTTTGGGTGAAAGTGTTTGTAGTATTTCGTACATTGCATCCTTACCCTTGTGGACTCGTATATATATATACTACTTTTAATGTGTAGCATTTACTCTTCTCTACATGTACCAACTTCAGTGCCAGATTCTTTTGCTACCGTGGCTGATATTTATTTTATTTTATTGCAGGCTTCCGTTTTAAAGGACTTCTGTTATTGTGGTCAATTATAATTTTCTCTCTTCTTAATATTCTTTCTCAAGTGACGTTTCTTATAGTGTGTGCTGTAAAGGGTGATGGATGTGGAATAGCAGATTCTTGGTGGGCGAAGTCAATTGGGTTCATGAAGTAAGCTTCATTCTGTCATCTACCTATTCTTTTTCGTGTATGCCTAACAAAATTGTATGATTTTTTTTTGTCTCTTGTCTTTAAAGTTTAGTATGATATGTTATTTTCTCCAGGCTCCAGTCCTGGAGATATCCCTCGGTAATTTATTACTTGGTTGTACAAGTATTTGTGGTCTTCACTGCTCTGAGTGAAGTCCACAGAAACAAGCATGGTTCGGTTCTATCACAAGATTCCTGGTGGGGGCGTTTCTCATTGGTTTTTGAGCATTTAGGTATTTAGTAATTTATATTGAACTTCTGTTACCTAAAAACATATATCATCTATTGTTACGCCTGATCCTGTTGTTCATGCACGTCTTTCAAACAAGAACAGCAGTTTTACATGCAAATATTGAGAGTGATGCTCATATATTAATTAAGCACTTAGTTTCTGAAATTATGCCACTCTAATTAGGATTACAATGAACAAATATTGGATATCATATCTGACTGTATTTCTGTTCTTCATGGGAGGTTATCATGCCAGGGTTGCTTTCTGCTTGTTAGTACCTGCCATTCAGTTAGTTGTGGGAATTAGCAAGCCTTCTTGGGTTTCTTTGCCATTTTTCATCTGTAGCTGCATTGGTCTCGTTGATTGGTCCTTAACAAGCAATTTTCTTGGGCTTTTTAGGTAAATGTTTTCAAGTTTATTACTTTGCCTTATGATTCTAAATCTGCAGAATACTTCTATTTGTAGTTCTTTCTGTTTTTGACGCTAAAGTTTATGTTTGTGAACATGGTAATAAAGGTGGTGGAAGCAACTCTGGATGTATGCAGGGATCAACATCCTCCTACTATATGTCTATCAGCTCCCAATAGGACTGCCAAAAATGTTCCATGTTCTAGCTAAATTTATTGGACTTTACAAGATATCTGCCAATTCTGAAGGGCTGGAAGTTCTTTCTGGCGTGTCTCTTATGGTATTCTACTTCATGGTATGAACTTCTTTTTGAAAGTTTCAGTACAATTAGGTCAAAAAGAAGATTTGCCTTTTATAGATCGATGTTGTAATAACTTCTTCTCTAAACATTTCTAGCATCATGGTCCTACAGTTTTTATTGGAGGAATAACCTTGGGGCTAATTTTCAGTATAAGGAGTGAATTTATATCAGAGAAATATTACTTTGATTTAGATTGGTCAGACGATGCAGGAACAAATATTTATATATATGTACACATTTTCTTTTTCTGTGTCTTGTAAATTTGTAATTGGCTTTTACTCGTGGAATTTGAAATGAAATTCAAAAGGATAGTAATTGTTTCTCAAACATGTTGGTTCTATATTTTGTTTTATCAAGTATTTTCTTTTTAAATTTACTGGTTCTATTCTATGTTCTCTACTGTTTAAGTATAGTGCATCAACCCCTTCAAGCAGCCTTAATTTGTAGGTCAAAAACTAATTCAGTCTTTGGGTAGACAACATCATTATCAGAGTCTGTCAATAAGGTTGAGAGCTTGTTACTCTTGAATTATCTGTCCGGAAGGTGATAGGTTGCTTGACTCTGCTTAATTGATATCTGCATAATCAAAAATTTTTACCTGACAGAATTCCTTTGAAGTCTGTAATCAAACTGTTTCCGTTTACTTTTTGCTAAAAGCATTTTGGTAAAGTCTATGCATGTCTAAGTTACATAATCTGTTTATATTGTTTCAACTCTATACGGGTTTATGCATTTTGTTTAACAATTGAAAAGAAATATTCCATCTGTTCTCGTCGTATTCTCCTAGAATAATTTTCGTGGATGTCTGGATGACTTTTCAGCTTTCATGTGTCAAATCTGATATAGAGGACATGGATTTTATCATGTCCAATGGAGAAGGCAATCTGAACGAGCATCTTCTTCCCTTAAAGCAGTCTTTCTTTATTCGTCAATCAAGGTGAATGCCCTTTTTGCAACTTTGTTCCGAAAATTACCTTTTCTGTTCTACCTAAAGCAATTAACAATATTAACATATGTCTGCTCATATGTTTGCTAAATTATTTTAGTGATTTTGAAGGTCTGGTGTTAGGCACACCAATGTAATGATACGAGGTGCAGTTTTCCGGACTTTCAGCATCAACTTTTTCACGTATGGTTTCCCGGTACACATCCTGAACATTGTAATCAATTTCATATGATGCCTCTGCCTGTGTTATGCAAATGTTGACTGTTGTGGATGGCTTTTAGTGTCATACTGTCATGTATCTCTACCTGTATAAGGATCATGAACCAACAATAGATACATATATTAGCTCTGGAGATTCTGCAGATATTGGTAGTACATCTGGCATACTTGTTGTACAGTATCCCCAGGAAGGGGGATAAGACTGTTACATTCATCATACAGGAGAAAGTCCAGATATATTTGCTGTATGATAGCTAGAAAAAGAAATGATATTGCTTATAATATTGATGAAAGTATGTTTGCTGTTCTAATAGACAACCAAATCTCTGACAAGTTGTACAATGGTCAATTTGAACAATAAGAACGCAAACACATATTTGAATGAAAAGAAACGAAAAAGATTTTTAACGCTGCTCATCTATGTTATTAATTGACATGGGATAGCTTGAATCTTGTTGCTTTTGGGTTTAGGGCAGAGGGCACTACTGATATCTCTTATTCAGGAGCTGCACAGATACGAGGGCATGTTTTTCATTGGGGTCTTTGTTGTTCCTTTCCCCCCCTCTTTTCATGTCTTATACCAGACCCATATAGCATATGTGAGGGTTTCATGTTTGTTTTTGTTGAAGAAATTGTTTAATCCCAATGTGATCAAGTTTGATCATGATGTGATGATAAACATCTGAATAGTTAAACAAGCAAAATTTGACATCAGTGCATCCCACGTGACAACTATGTGCTTGAAAGCCATACATTAAGTATATCTACCAAAGCTGTAGAAGTCTATATTTTAGAGGCTTGTTCTTCTATATCTGTTTACATAAAAAAGAGGAACAATGACATTGAGATTTAAATCTTACAAAAACATTAAAATATATTTGCCTCAGTTCTATGGAGTCATGTATAGCGGCATTCTAGATATACATTAAGATGAACAATTTTAATCATCCAAAGTTAATTTCTTCTTTGATTTACCAAGTGACTATAGTTTTATGGCGTACAGACAAAAACATATACAGTTATATCACTAGCTTTCTTGTTCAACTCCTTGTATGGCGTACAGCCAAAAACATATACAGTTATATGATTAGCTTTCTTGTTCAACTCCTTGTAGGCTCACCAAACAGTAAATATCCGTTTTGTTTATGTATGAACATGTCATGCTTTGACCTAAGTATTTGGTAAGGATTAATGTGAACTGTGATAATTAGAATGTGGTTGGTACAAAAATTACTTATGAGTTCTTGTAGTAAGAATTTGGAAAGCATTAGTCACTTAGATTAAATCTGAACTCTTCAGTACATATAATGTTGTGATTTTTGGACCAGTTAGATTTGCTCTAATATATTACAGAGTTTGATCATTCACCTGACATACTTTATTTTTGTTAAAGATTGAAGCTAATAATGTATATTATCTTATTGTCCGTCTCATTTGCAAATTTTGTGTATGTACACATGTATTTGTAAATACATTTCTGGGGTCTAGGAAATCAAGTGATCACTCGTGATATTTTCAGATGTTTGTATAAATAAATAGATGGGTATTGGACATTTCAGTGCTTTGATGCTTCATTGCAGACCATACAAATGAAACCTGAACCCTTTCTTGCTTATATCTATCACCTTTTTCGAGTTATTTTCTACAATATTTTCTTTTCCACAGACTATTCTCCATCAAAGTCTAGATCTGGTAATTCTAGTTTGATATATTTATTAATTATGTATTATTAGACAGATGGTGTTGAAGATTATTTTTTACTTATATTATCTTACTGAACATAAAATTTGATTTTGTTATGTCGCTGCCGCTGCTTGATTTTAATCTAAACATTTTGTTTCTGAGTCGTATACAAGGCTATAAGCTTTGACTGAACTTTCTATTTGATTGATTAAAAATTAACAGGATTCGTTGTTATGATTAAATTTTAAAGCCCAGATACCGTAATGTCTTAAGCAATGAAGTGCATATAAATTCATTTCAAATGAGATCAAAATGGCAAAGAGTTCCCGTAGTTGGTATCCGCAAGATAATGGACTACACACTTAACATGGTCTATTGAACTGTGCTTGCAAATGGAACCGAAGTAGGATATGAAAGGCTTTAAATTGGCTGTCTCAAGTATTAACGAATTCCTCTATATAAGTTTCCACCTCTGCAGATGTAATGTAACTTCAATACAGTATAGTATTTGACCTGATAGTTTTTTGTCTGTTCCTTGCAGTATCGGGTCCAAAGTGTATTATTTGTCGATCTTTTTTGAAGTTCATAATATATTAAATAGTATCCAGTTTTGCTGGATTGGAGTATTTTAATTATCTATAACTTCTATGTTAATCCTTCAGTAGTGTATTTGACAGGTCTCTTTGTTTGCTCTGACAGGTCTCTTTGTTTGCTCTATCATATTGGAGTTTCCACTTTGCAAGCATTTGTGCATTTGGATTACTCGCTTATGTCGGCTACATCATCTTTGCTTTTCCATCGCTGTTCCGTCTGCATCGGTTGAATGGGTTAATTCTTGTCTTCATTCTCTTGTGGGCTGTTAGTACATATATCTTTAATGTGGCATTTACATTTCTAGACTGGAAGCTTGGGGAGGTAATTTATACATGGACAAAAAGTCTTATGTCCTTAAAATACTATAAGTAGTTTATCGATATGTTATATTTTCTATTATATGTTTACAGGATATGGAGATCTGGGAGATGGTTGGGTTATGGCATTACTCAATACCAGGACTTTTTTTACTTGCTCAGTTTTGTCTTGGAATTCTGGTTGCTCTTAATAATCTTGTCAACAACTCTGTTTTTCTCTACATGTCTGATGAGGATAGGCAATCGTCACGTGACAATTCTTCGGATGAAGGTAATGACACGCTAAGCCTAAATCCTGAAAATAATATTTCCTATGACCCTGTATTAGAAAATACTGATTCCTTGTAATCATGTGCCCATGCAAGTGGGGATCTACTTGTGAACCTAAAGTTTGATCATTGGGCTTTTCTTTAAGATCAGCTCTTCATGTCAACTACTAATATTACAGGAATTAGGTAATTATACCAGTTTGAGCAATTTAGTATAACGCATGAGGAAAGTGAGAGCCATCTCTTTCTCCATGTCCAGTGAGGGCGTAACATGGGCTGAAATTCCGGTAAGGTTTATGCAACAGGGTACACGCGTTATAGAACATAAGGAACAGGTCAACAATAAAGCTAAGGACAAGATTAGGAGGCAGAAGCTTAGTACCTTCTCAAATATTGACATAATTATATGGATAATTTAAACAAATTTAGAACCGAACTATTGAAAAGAATGAGTGGATAGCCTCCCAACTCTTCTAATGCTTACTTATATTCAAGTCTTACTCTTTACTTTTTCTTTTTTTTTTTGCTAAATAAGTCTTACTCTTACATGAAACAGTCTAGCTAATTTCTGGGCCTTAGTCTTCTAATGCTTACTTATATTCAAGTCTTACTCTTACTTGAAACAGTCTAGCTAATTTCTGGGCCTTGGTCTTATTGTTCTATCTTTGAGCACTTTTGGCGCCTAATGTTTGAGCATCTATGATCAAAACATGCACAGTGTGTGACTGTGTGTGTGTACGTGTGTTTGGTTATGGTCATTTACAGAAGTATGAAAAATTAAATACCACACACCCTACCTCCACTGATGTTCGAACCCTTAACCTCTTATTACCAAGAGACGAGAGGTTAATTGCGCATATAGTGAGCGAGCTATTTGCTTATACAGTACCATTGGTCTTGTGTTCTGCTTTTATATATTTTGTAATTTTCATTTGGGCCTTTCGCATTTGATTTATCACTATGACGTGTCTCCTTTTGCAGTTAGAGAAGAGACTGAAGTATGGATTGTAGCTACAATTGCCTGGGGACTCCGCAAATGTTCTCGAGCTATCATGCTTGTGCTAATATTTCTCATCGCAGTGAAACCTGGTTTCATCCATGCCATTTATAGTACGTTAATTTACCATGTCTTATTATATTTAGAACATGCTAGTATATTTTCATAAGATATTAGCGCCTTATGCAGATGAGGTATCCATAGTAATTCACCATAATCTAAACGTATGGCGTAATCCTAATACAACTAATTGGTAGTATCGTTTGACCTGTGCTACAGTGGTATTCTTTTTCAAGTATCTTTTGAGTCACAGCATCAGCAGAAGGCTACGCCAAGCCCTAATACTTCTATGTGAGATTCATTTCACAGTGTTGTACACTCTTCAAATTAATCTGGTCTCTAAAAGTTTGGAAACCCAGAGCTCATTAAGTATGGAAATTCTGTCTCAGTTAGGTGAGTTCTGCTGTCCTTAGTTTATATTAATTGGAACTTTATAATTTCATTTGTACACCTATTTTTCATTTTTATTTTTTCTTATGCAGGTCTCATTGACTATGATACCAGCTGGGATTTTGTGGAAATAGCTCTGCTTGCATGCTTCTGTGCCATTCATAATCATGGTTTTGAAATGTTGTTTTCTTTCTCTGCCATTATACAGAACACACCCTGTCGCCCGGTAGGATTTACTATTCTGAAAGCTGGTTTAAACAAGTCCGTTTTGCTTTCAGTTTATTCCTCTCGGACCAGCAGCGGCATTCATGGCAATCCTTCCAATGGTATACATTTTTCTTAGAGTAATTTAACTTATTTTTTAAAAGTTCTGTTATGGTATCCTTCAATGGCCAGAAAGGATTGAAATATGTTGCTTTTTAATATTTAAGATTTTGGTTGTAAATAGTTCTTTTAATAGTTTTAGCTAAAAAGTACTTTACACTATAAAGAGGTGCACGGTGTTGTCTTTCATCCAGAAATGTACTGATTTTGGCTTCTTTAATTAATTTACTGTTTGAATTTGATGTAATTTTATGCATGTTTGTCTATATCTACATTGTCTTAATTTCATCATTCTAGACATATTCTCATTCTTATTATCATGCTTAATTTGCTTAATATTTTTTCAGAGCGAGAGATAGCCTCATACCTCAGTGCTATTAGCCAGAAAATATTAACAATGTATCGATCATTTGGAACCTACATTGCGTTAATGACTATCCTTGTAGCAGTGTACCTAGTGAATCCTAATTACACATCATTTGGGTACCTTTTTCTGCTCCTTGTATGGATCACGGGAAGACAACTTGTTGAGAAGACAAAACGGCGCCTTTGGTTTCCACTCAAAGTATATGCAGTTCTGGTGTTTATCTTTGTCTATATGTTGAGCATCTTCCCTACTCTTGAGGAATGGCTCTCGAGTAAATTGGATCTTTATTCAATATTCGGCTATAGCCCTCAAGCTCCATTATTACAGAATTTGTGGGAACCTCTAGCAATTATGATTGTGATGCAACTCTATAGCTACGAGAGGAGGCAAAGCAAGTTTCTAGTAACTGAAAATCGAACTCCTGTGCAGGTTGGAGCACTTGGCTTTATCAGAAGGCTTCTAATTTGGCACAGCCAAAAGCTATTATTAGCTGCTTTGTTCTATGCATCACTCTCTCCAATAAGTGCATGTGGTTTCTTATATCTTATAGGCCTTGTCCTCTGCTCAAATTTACCAAAAGCTTCCCGCATCCCTTCAAAATTGTTTTTAGTTTACACGGGAATTTTAGTGACAACTGAATACTTATTTCAAATGTGGGGTAAACATGCTGAGATGTTTCCCAATCAAAAACATTATTGGCTGTCCTTGATTCTTGGTATACAGGCGTATAGACCTGGTTTTTGGGGTCTGGAAGCTGGTTTGAGAGGCAAAATTCTGGTGATTGCTGCATGTACCCTTCAGTATAATGTCTTTCATTGGTTGGAGCAGATTCCTAGTTCCCTTTTGGATGATAATACGTGGGAAGAGCCTTGTCCATTATTTGTTTCAACCGAAGATGTGTTGCCGGTTGTATCAAGTTCTGATGGTGATCACGACCCAACATTAAGTTCAAGTCATGAAAAGAGAAGAGGTTGGACAAGCAGTTCGTGGCCATCACTTCATACTGATATAAATCAATCATCTCATGATGTCTCCTATAGCGAAAGTGGTTCTGCAAGTAATAGATCTGCAAAATATACATTAGGATATATCTGGGGAAGTATTAAGGAGGGTCACAATTGGAATAAGAAGCGTATCCTTGATTTGAGGAAGGAGAGATTTGATATACAGAAGACTACTTTAAAGACATATTTAATGTTTTGGATGGAAAACATGTTCAATCTTTTTGGCCTTGAGATTAATATGATTACGTTGCTTCTTGCAAGTTTTCTTCTGCTAAATGCCGTTTCTATACTATATGTTGCATCTCTTTCTGCTTGTGTTCTCATTGGTCGGCGTGTTATTCGTAAATTGTGGCCAATACTTGTCTTCTTGTTTGCTTCAATTCTTGTGCTTGAGTACTTTGCAATTTGGAACCATGTGGTGTCATCAAATCCACAAGGCCCAGATGGGGCTGATTCACATTGTCACGATTGCTGGAGAATCTCAAACACATATTTCCATTACTGCACAAAATGTTGGCTGGGTACGATTTCTCTTAATAATTTCCAAGCTGCCTAAGTTTAAATTTCTGGTTTTTCTTTATCATACATCTAGTACTTGTCTAATTTCAAATATTTTCTGAGTTTACCAAACAAACCCAGTGTATCCAGCTCGTAGAGCAGTGTTCTGGGAAATATTTTTGCAGTTTAAGAATTTCAATTTTATAAGTAGACAGACATTCTGCGCTACAGGCACCAAGTGCAAGTTTTTCTTTAGCTGGAATGTTCACATTGTCATTGCTATTCTGTACTATTGTTTTAGGACAGGTTATTGTTTAACAATTGTACCTGGTTCTAAGGGGGTTTTATGTCATTTGTTTTTTCACTTGAAGGCCTGATAAGATGAGGTAGTATCTTCATGAGTAACCAGTAGTTTCTTACAGTAAGCAATATGTGGAGAATACTGAAAGCTACATTGTTGTAAAGCAAGATGCAAAGTTATTAATTGTAATTAGATTTCAGGGTTTGAGGCTTTTAAAGCAGAATTCCTCTCCAGATAGTTTATATTTATTTTCTATGTTTGCAAAGTAATCTTAATATAGTCTATCGCAATTGTAAATCCAAGTATTTTATCTTCTGATGCAACTTTTCTGTTTATTTTTTATGCTTTTGTAGGACTTATAGTTGATGATTATCGCATGTTGATTAGCTATTATGTTGTCTTCATGGTCGCATGTTTCAAACTTCGAGCTGATCAGTTCTCCAGATTCTCGGGATCATTTACATATCGAAAAATGATATCTCAGCGTAAAAATGCTTTTGTTTGGAGGGATCTTTCTTTTGAAACCAAAAGCATGTGGACTTTTGTCGATTATCTGAGGCTTTACTGCTATTGTCATTTATTGGATCTTGTGCTTGCGTTAATACTGATAACAGGAACGCTCGAGTATGACATTCTGCATCTTGGTTACCTTGCTTTTGCTGTAATCTTTTTCCGCATGAGACTTACAATACTTAAGAAAAAGAACAAGATCTTCAGATATTTGCGCATATACAACTTTGTTGTAATTGTGTTATCACTCGCATATCAATCTCCTTTTTTGGGTGATTACAATACTGGTAGATGTGAAACAAGGGATTACATTTATGAGGTGATTGGATTTTACAAGTATGACTACGGCTTTCGTATAACCTCAAGATCTGCTTTGGTTGAAATTGTCATCTTTCTTCTGGTATCGTTGCAGTCATATATGTTCTCCTCCACAGAGTTTGATCATGTCTTTCGATATCTTGAAACTGAACAAATTGGTGCTGTGGTACGTGAGCAAGAAAAGAAAGCAGCATGGAAGACTGCACAACTACAACATATTCGTGAAAACGAAGAGAAGAAACGTCAGCGGAACTTGCAAGTGGAGAAGATGAAATCTGAGATGCTCAACCTACAAATCCAGCTTTACAGTATGAACTCAGCTGTTGGTTGTGGTGACATTTCTCCAGGCAGCGAAGGCTTGAGAAGGAGGACTACATTTAATATTGGTAAAGATGCTGGAAAACCTGATTTTGAAGAAGACATACCTGCAACACAAGGAATAAACATAAATGAAGACATGGTCTACCCTTCTGAACCAAATGAATCTCCGACAAGTGCAAGAACTGAAAGTCCTTGGGCAGGGGCTTTCACTAAGCATTTTATGGGATCTCCTGTTAATGAAATCACAGAACTTGAAGAGGATGGTAGAGTTGATGAATATATGGATTTGGACAAAGAAAAGAAAAGAAAACTCCAAGGAAAGGAATATGCATTAAGTTCAGCTGTACAATTGATAGGTGATGGTGTTTCCCAAGTACAAACCATTGGAAATCAGGCTGTCAACAACCTTGTGAGCTTCTTGAACATTGCTGATGAGGAATCAGATTTAAATGGGCCTTTCTCTGCTGAAGATGGAACAGTCAAGGAGACAGAAAACCAGAATATGAAGTATGTTAGCTTTAAACGTTCACATTCCCTGCAGTCTGACAAGAGCAGAGCTTTTTCTGAAACAACAAAGCTACAGATAGGAAGAATTTTTCAGCATATATGGTTCCAGATGCGATCAAATAATGATGTTGTATGTTATTGTTGCTTTCTTCTTATCTTTCTTTGGAATTTCAGCATTCTTTCTATGGTATATCTTGCCGCTCTCTTCCTATATGCTCTGTGTATAAATACTGGGCCAAGTTACATATTTTGGGTCGTTATGCTCATATACACTGAAATATATATATTGGTTCAGTATTTGTATCAGATCATCATCCAACACTGTGGTTACAATATCCAGTCAACCCTTCTTCAGGAGATAGGGTTCCCGAGGGAACCAATAACATCGTCATTTGTCATAAGTCTGTTGCCTCTTTTTCTGGTATACTTATTTACCCTTCTGCAGAGCTCTATAACAGCCAAGGATAGTGGCTGGATGTCCTGGTCAGAATTTACTACCTTGAAGGGGAGTGATATTTATCAGAACCATATTCATTTCACTTCTAGCTGGCATAGTAGGGTGTATAAGATGGTTCAACCTGCAATTGTCATGGTGAAAATGATAGCGAAAAATTGTATAAGGTATGTAAAATCTCTGACACAAGAGGCTGAATCTCCTCCATACTTGGTACAGTTGTCTGTGGATGTCCACTTGTGGCCGGAAGATGGAATCCAACCAGAGAGAATTGAATCTGGGCTAAATCAACTTCTGAGGATGGTGCACGATGAGAGATGCAAGGAAGATGACCCAAAAGCTTGCCCTTGTGCTAGCCGGGTTCAAGTTCAAAGCATTGAAAAAAGTACGGAAGATGCTAATGTTGCTTTGGCTGTTTTTGAGGTGGTATATGCCAACTCATGGAGAGAATGTGAGCCAGCGGAAAGATTCAAGTCTCTAACTCCAGCTGCTGATGTAGCAAAAGAAATTCTCATAGCACAACAAACTGGAATTCCCGAACAAATTGGCTTTCCATACTCGATACTTTCTGTTATTGGGGGAGGCAAAAGAGAAGTTGATCTTTATGCCTATATATTTGGTGCAGATTTGTCTGTGTTCTTTTTGGTTGCCATCTTTTACCAGTCTGTTATTAAAAATAAAAAAGAATTTTTAGATGTTTATCAGCTGGAAGATCAGTTTCCGAAGGAGTTCGTATTTATGTTAATGGTATGTCTTCTTTCCTAATAGTCCATCCCTCTATCTGCTTCCCATTTTGTACTGTAAGGCAATGATTTGTAAGCATTTTAAAAACGTTTTAAGTAATATGTTCTCGATTTTTTCCCCATCATACATTCTTTATTTTTTGTCATAATATTATGTAAAGAGAGTTGGATCGATTATTTTGTCTTGTATTAGGCTTCGGGCAGTTCATAATAGCTAAGGTTAAGAAAGCTATACGGACATTCTATTTTATTCTATTATTTTGTCTTGTATTAGGCTTCGGGCAGTTCATAATAGCTAAGGTTAAGAAAGCTATAC
The DNA here is from genome assembly GCA_036435485.1 of Saposhnikovia divaricata. Classification (NCBI taxonomy): domain Eukaryota; kingdom Viridiplantae; phylum Streptophyta; class Magnoliopsida; order Apiales; family Apiaceae; genus Saposhnikovia; species Saposhnikovia divaricata. The sequence goes on along the minus strand of CM071599.1, from coordinate 131,532,739 downwards.
GGACATTCTATTTTATTCTAACTCCAAAAATGCTCTCTTCGTGCAGATTATCTTCTTCTTGATAGTACTAGATCGTGTCATATACTTGTGTTCCTTTGCCACAGGGAAAGTAATCTTCTACCTTTTCAACCTCGTTCTCTTTACATATTCAGTTACGGAGTATGCTTGGCAGATGCAGCCATCACAGGAAAGTACTACAGGTTTGGCACTTCGTGCTATATATGTCACAAAGGCAGTTTCTCTGGTACTGCAAGCCATTCAAATTCGATATGGGATTCCTCATAAAAGCACCTTATACAGACAGTTTTTGACCAGCAAAGTTTCTCGAATCAACTACTTGGGATACAGGCTGTATCGTGCCCTACCATTCCTTTATGAATTACGATGTGTGCTTGATTGGTCATGCACAACCACATCCCTGACGATGTACGACTGGCTGAAGGTTCAAACAGGCTTTCTTCTAAATGTGTAACACCGTTAAATCAAATTTCAACATCACTCGATAGATAGTCACAAAATATTGTCACCGAAGTTTTGTTTCAGTCAACGTAAAGCAGTACAATTAAAAAGAAGTCAACACCCTGCAGAGTTAAAATTGTTAAGCAGAGTAAAATTTTCTAACTAGGTTGGTTAACCAATTGGGAGAAGGGAGTAACTTCTGCCAAATCTACTAGAATAATATTGACAAACCTTGTAGTGGACATCTAAATATTTATGTTTTTTTGACTGCACAAGAACGAAAACAATTGAACAATTAAATCATGATGGAATCTATAAGCACTAAAATACTTCGTATTCTGACCATTTGGGAAGTTTACTTTCTGTCCTTCAATGGAGGGTTACACGTAATCATATTTATTGCTCGTTTGGACAGGTAGAATGATGAGTCAGATAAGAGTACGTCAAGTTTTCACTTTTTTTTTACAGTTAAATGATGCATCTAGCACGTATCTATGTGTAATCTGTTAAATCAGATATGGTACTTGAGGACAAAGTGAAGAGTCAATTTAAGCTTAGTTGTACCGGGAATGCCCAAGTATTTGCTTACTGTCTAGCATTAGACATTTATGTTGAAAGTGGATTAATCTTGTAGCATACATATGACGCTAGAGCATGGTGATGGTTACTTGTATCAAAATATAAAAATGGTTATCGTGATGAGAATGGTTGAGCTGCATATTTTCTGTTTAGTTTATTCTTTAATTATTAGTTATCATATTAGTCATGCATGTATTGTTTGTTCATTTTTGCCTAACTGGTTTAGCTGGAGCTAAAGCACTTTTAGTTCAAATTCTGATTTGTGGTTCTCCTTCAGCTGGAGGACATCAACGCGAGCCTGTACCTTGTCAAAAGTGATGCAGTTTTGAATAGATCTGGACACAAACAAGGAGAGAAGCAGGCAAAAATGACCAAATTTTGCAATGGGATATGCTTGTTTTTCATATTAATTTGTGTTATTTGGGCTCCTATGCTGGTGAGAACCTGAAATACATCCTCTATGGAAAGTTTCATATATTAAATCTGATCCAGAATGTTCGTAGTTGTAGTCGTTCCCCGTTGATGGTTAATATGTTCTCAAATCTTTTGCATGGTTGGCCACATTTTGGACTAGATTAAAATTTATCTGCCTAACTAGCAGCTCGTTGTCTGTCTGAAGTTCAAGATCTTTATAAGTGCTCTTACTAATGTTGTAAATATTTGTATTGTAAATTGTTCTGCAGACACACACTCTTTGTTTCCGTTTGTGTTTGTAGTAAATTGACATGTATAGAATTTTGTTTATAAGAAGTAAGAACATTTAATTTTCAAATGACCCCATGGTCATTAGTCTGTTCTATTTTTTTATAAAAAGAATCATGCTTAATAATTATAGCCCCCAACTCTGTCGTAACTACTTTTTAATGGCTCATAATAATGGTGACAAACTTTTCTTACAGATGTACAGCAGCGGTAATCCGACAAATATTGCAAATCCTATCAATGATGCAAGTGTTCAGTTTGATATTAAGACGGATGCAGGAAGATTAACTTTGTACCAGACAACTCTCTGTGAAAGAATTCCATGGGATAAGATAAAAAATGTCTCTAATCTTGATCCAAATGGTTACCTGGATGCATATGACAACAATGATATTCAATTAATTTGTTGCCAAGCTGATGCTAGTTCCTTGTGGCTTGTCCCCGATGTAGTGCAGAAGAAGTATGTTCAATCTCTTTCTAGCAACATGGAAATTAGGTTCTCGTGGGTACTAACCAGGGATAGACCAAAAGGCAAGGAACTAGTGAAATATGAGAGATTAGTTGATCCAGTAGATCTCCCAAAGGCATGGGAGATCGAGGAAGTTTTCAATGGTTCCACTGACAGCTTCAGGGCATATAACCTGTATCCAAGAAAATTCCGTGTTACTGGTGCCGGTGATGTCAGACCTTTTGAGCAAGAGGTATGTTACTGCATTTGAGCACATCCTTAATTTCTCTTCCTAATACTCTTTTACGGAGATATATAGTTAACTTGAAAAGTGAAGGTCCTTAGATTAAGCTGTTTAATAGTATATGAAGATTGGATATTTAATGATAAGCGGAGGGTTTTTTTTTTTTTTTTTTTTGGCAATGCACCTGCAGTTGTTGAACTGTCATTGTTTGATATTTGATATATTTGTAGTCTTGAATAATTGACCTCTTTTCAACCTTAAGCAGGTGGATGATGTGAGCGGAGATCTTGTACTGAATCATGGAAATCCTGAGTGGTGGTCATTCCACGATGTTTATTCTCCAGCTGAAAAAAGTTGTGAAAATTTGACTGGACCTATGGCCATTATTATATCAGAGGAAACACCACGTAAGTCCTTGGTCACCTATTTCTGTTACTTGATTTTGGTTTGTGGCTAAATTGTCTTTGGTTGATGCTTTTACTATTTTGCTTTTGTAACTAACAAAATCAGAGATTAATTATAGCGGTTCAACTATAAAGGCTAAATGTACTTTTTGAACCGACTGCTCAGTTTAGTCAACGTCAAATGTGAAAGTTGGGGAGCTTCGACCGTGCCTACAACCATTACTATAAATGCCAAAAATCTTTGATCCTTTTTTTCTACTTTCTTGTTTTCTATCTGTAGAAGATTGCCCTTGGTGGTTAAATTATATACTCTATAGAATTTAGATAGCAAAACTAGCGATGCCTTTTTCCAAATCACAACTTCGAAAATCAGAGCGTTACTTAAACTTTCGAAGATGTTGCTCATATTAAAACAAAAATGTGACAATAGTGTTGTGGATAAATGGGGGTGCAGTCGGAAGATATGCTGGTATGACAGGAAGTTTGTGCTACTTTGTAGTTGGGATTGGAATGGAAATTTTACTTAACATGTGTCATTGCACCTCTTAATATCATCCAGTACATAGTAAATTACACTCCTACACACATGCATAAATTATCTGGACAATAAATATTGTGTTGCTAACAAGTCATATCCATCTCAGAGGGCTTTCTTGGTGAAACTCTCAGCAAATTCAGTATATGGGGTCTCTACATCACATTCGTGCTAGCAGTTGGGCGGTTTATTAGACTTCAGTGTGCTGATCTGCGAATGAGAATCCCATACGAAAACCTTCCTTCTTGTGACAGGTAATGTTACAGTATTCATTGTTCTTAAGGGTTTTTATGCGTCAGAAATATTCAAAAAGCGAATTACCTACAATTCATATCTCTTGAACCAAAATTCTGTACCTAAGACTGTGATGACAGCAATATCCTTTTGAGGTTTATAGAATTTGACATAGTATTTAGAATAGCAGAGTTACAAAGAAAGTAATGGTTGAACCAAATTATTTTCTCGCTTTCGGCAGGCACTTGTTTCTAACATGGTTGACATGATAAATACAAATTGAAAAAACTGTAGTTGAATACGGCATATACGGAATGAGTGCCTGAGTAGGGTTCAAGTTATAATCAATTGTGTGACACATCATAATATTCGTTACTCTATCCCTAGAAATAGGTAGCAGTAGTAGAGCATGAAGTTGATGTAGTAATCATATTACATGTGTGGAAAGTGCAGGTTGATTGCCATTGTTGAAGATATATATGCAGCAAGAGCAGAGGGTGAGCTGGGAGTTGAGGAGGTTCTATATTGGACAGTGGTCAAGATCTACAGGTCACCTCACATGTTGCTCGAGTATACTAAGCCCGATTAGGTTCCAACAATCAGATGGCATCCACAGGTTACAGAGTAGATTTTGACATAACTGTCGTACAGATAAAGAATGAAGCACCAATCCTTCCGAGTATATCCTGACTTAACTGCCATACAGATGAAGAATGCAGCATTATTTCTTCAGTACCATCCTTTTATTAGTAAAAACTCGAGAGAACTTGCGGGCTCAATTCGAGATGTCTGTAATATCAACTGCATTCCTCCCATCCCTTGGTATGTAGGAACTAAAACGGGTAAATATCTGCTAACAGAGAGAGAACCCAAAGCTTTTTGTTGTTCTAGTTGTATACAGTATACAGTGTACAGAACACCCATAGCTAGTCATGTTGTTTATACCTAGGACAGTTGAAGAAAATTTTTAACTCGCTTTTGTTTTTCTTTGTAAAGTACTCCCTCCGTCTCACAATTCTTTTCTCGTTTAATATGTCGGGACTGTTCATAACATGAGACAAATTACTAATTTACTTCTAATCTACAAGTCAAAATATAGTCATGAGTGATCTTGTTGGATTCGTATTTATGAGTACTTTAATACAGTGAAGTTTTTATATTTAAAACTAATACGAAATTAAAGATATTAACGATCAAAAGTGTGCGTTGGCAAACGTGATAAAGGTAAACGGGAAAAGTTTTAAGAGACAGAGGGAGTACCAAACATGGGATATGGATTTTATTTGCAACTTTAGATGAACGTTTTTTATTTTTTTTTTTCAATCGTTGTTTCGTTTTGGGGGAAAAAAAATATTTACTAAAAATGAGAAAAATAGTCCATGGGAGACAATTTTATTACTGCGGAAAAATGCTAAAAACAGTAAAAACTATAAGAAACCGGAATTGTTAACTTCAACAAAAATCAGGGTTCAACAAAAGTCACACTAGCAATTATCTCTCTACTCTAATTTTCTTGATCCTCCCTACTTTGCTCAACTACCGTTGTTAAACGTCTGATTAAAATCTCCGTCATCACCACCACCATCATCGCTACCATCACCATCATCATCGGACGATAACCGAACTAGCCAACACGAGCCATGCATGTGCCCATTCACACACACAAAGTACTCAATGCCACCTTCATTCGCGCCGAGCCGTCTAGCCGCGCTTTTCGGCACAAGCCGAGCCGCAGTCATACTCCAGCACCTGGCCCCACAATAAGGACAATTGACCCCATCTTCAAGCCCCATGCCACGTCGGATTAAGCAATCTCTAGTCTTACTTTTCATAAATCCCCGAAATACCCCTCTAAAAATACCCAAATCATCTTCTCTATTACCCGTTGGATGCTCACAGGGATCACTCACATACAAAAGATCCGACCCGCATTTCTTCATCAAAAAACTCCGACCCGAAGTCTTCGAAAACCGAGTTGACTTCATAAAATGACCCGGAGCGGGTTGACTCACCTCAAAATGACGAGATGACTTGCACCCACAACAATAAAACAGTAGCTTAGCTAAAGCCGAGAACCCGCCTCCTAACCGACTAGCGGGCCCACCGCTAGTCAGTTCGGACACCATACGAGGTGCCCGATACAGACATAACTCCTTCCAAAGAAGCCGTTTGGCCACGGCTTGTAGCTTACGGCTAACCGACGCCGTTTGACAAAGTACATGCACATCCCACTTCAATGACTCGAAAACAAGTAGTAAAATTCTCTCGTTAAGTATACCGGACTCGGACACTCCACTCAGTGAGTCAGAGTTGACTCTTCTTCTCTGATTTGAACTCGAACTCATTGTGTTTGATTTTTTACGTGTTCCCCGCGGAGGGACTAAGTGTGTACCTGTAACATGTGGAGAACATTATCTATGCATATATATAACCAATGTTGCAGGACACGTGTAGGATCAAGATTGCATGAGACAAGCAGGCCGTAACAAGCCTTGGGATTCGTGCACCTGTCTTTCCTTAACAGGGAAGCGTGTTTTCGTGTTAGTCATTCGTTTGTTGAATTTCATTATGGGACTACTAAAAATGCCCGCAGGTAGATAGTATATGGTGGCCACGTGTCATCTATATAATTTCACATGTGGTAAACTACAAATAAAAAATGTAATTTTCGCAATATTCTGATATATGAATGTTACAACATACTCGCTCTGTCTCTAAATGAAGTTTTCTTTTAAAATATCGGTTCTGTTCATTACATGAAATAAATTATTAATTTATACTTAATCTATAAGATCAAATATAGTTATGAATGATCTTGTTGGATTCGTAATTGTTAGTACTTTAATACAGTGAAGTTTTATATTTAATACTAATACGAAATTAAAGATATTAACGATTAAAAGTCTATGATGGCAAACGTGTTCAATCCAAACAGGAAAAGTAATAAGAGATCGAAGGAGTACATAAATTATTTTTTGTAATTTATTTATTACTTTCGTAAATGCTAACATTATTTATGTTAATATAGAATTCTCCTCCAATTCATTATTTTTAGAATAAAATTCCGGAATCATAATTTTGTTCATAATTTTTAATTACGAAAAATATGTTGTAAAAATTATATGGGGAAAAATAAACTCATTTCTATTTCAAAGTATCTTAGAGCAAGTCCAATGCTAGATGCTAAATTGCTATTGTTATTGCTATAATATGAAACCAAAAAATGAATTTTGGTCCTAAAATAAAACTCACCATCTAAAGCTAGTTCTATAACTATTTTCAAATTTAACCAATTCTTTTAACTTTTACTTAACTCTTTTAACTTTTGTTGAATATTCTAAACAAACTTATCTTATTATAGTTAAATGATGATGTGGCATGGATATATAAATGCATCTTTAGTTTCAAATTTAACACCAAGAATGCATCCAATTATAAGACCCCTTTATAGATGAATTTTAGCATCAAGAATAGCTTCGCATTGAACTTGCTGTTAGATGTGTATATAGATATTTTAATGTTGGCTAATGATAAAAGTACATGTGGTGTGATTAAGGAGTGTACACGAGTTAGGAGAGAGCACATGATGGATGGACCAAGAAGAAATTGACCTTTCCGTTGATGGTCGGTTAGCATAAATTTGGATGTGTACATTTTTGTCGGAACATAAAATATTTATCTACTTCGTGTCATAAAAAGTACTCACATTAATAATTGAGGATTTTTAGTATTTTATTCTTCACTCCTTTAAAAGTACATTGAACCGGTTTCTGCGAACTTGGAAGAAGCATTTGGATAGGTAAATCTAGGGGTGACAAGTTTGAGGGTCTATCGAATCCATCCGTCCATTATCCATCAATCCATTATATGTGAACATGGTTTTGAACCTATTTAGTAAATTACGAATTTGTTTTTAGATTTATTTTAATGTTATCTTTGAAGTTAAAAGAAATTGAAACCAAGACCTTCCAACATCTTTAACTTTATGTTCGCATGTACAATCACTAAACCAAATCACCTTTTTGTAACACATTTAAAACTCATTCACTACATGCTCAAATAGTTTTGAGCCTATTTAGTAAATTACGAATTTGTCCTTAGATTTATTTTAATGTAAAAAACTTTGAAGTTAAAAGAAATTGAAACCATGACTTTTCAACACCTTTAACTTTATGTTCACATGTATAACCACTAAACCAAATCACCTTTTTGTAACACGTTTTAAACTCATTCACTAAATGCTCAAATAACTCACTTACTAACGATATTTATTTTATAATTTACTCAGGATAAAAATGCCCATATAATTATACTAATTTTAATAATTTGAATTTTGATAAGAATTAAATCTATGATATTCATATGCTCATAAATGTATGTTCATGTTTATTTTTATGATTTATTAGGCATAAAATCATTAAAAAATTGTTCTCATATAATAGTAAAGAATGGCAGTCGGTGAGAGAAAATATAAATTGACAGATATGGTGTCGTCGAAGTCAGAATTAAGAAAGGTATCGAGGTGGCCGAAAATTGGTCAAAATAAACACTAGTACAAAAATGACTTTTAGCGTCGGTCAAAACAAGCATTAGGCGTCGGTTATTGGGCGTAGTACATGTAGGCGACGCTATAGGTCTATGCCTACAGCGTCGGTTAAATATGCGACGCATATCAGTTGCTAATAGCGTCGGTTTTTTAAACCACCGACGCATATGGTCTTACTATTGGCATCAGTTACTTAAGAACCGACGCTTATTGTCCTACTATTGGCGTCGGTTGCTTAAAGAACCGACGCTATAAGTCCTACTATTAGCGTCGGTTTCTTAAAGAACGACGCTATAGTTCCTACAATTGGCGTCGGTTGCTTAAAGACCGACGCATAAAATCATATTATAAGTGTCGGGTTTATCAAGAACCGACGCTTAAAGTCAATTTTTTTTTAAAAAAAATAAATTCAAATTTCAGTAACCTGCCAACAATTATTATTTAGTATATGACAATTACAATTATACCTTACCAACAAACATGAGATTTATCATCTAAAGGACTAATCTCAAACTTCAAAAAGCCACAAAAATCATCTGTGAAGGATTTGTAAAACACAATGCTTATAATGGTCAAATTGTACATAATATTCTATGGTTACTAAAAGCATCTCCACCTAGCAGTCCATTCTGCAATAGCCTTCCCTGCTCCACAAAAATCTGCAAGTTCATGAATGCCCTCATCCAGACACACTGTGCTATCCATGTCAATGCATACAGCATCTACGGTGCGCCATATCTCCAAAACCGCTGTGAATAATTGAAAAAGAATGGTTATGTGAAATTCGGTTCGGTCCAAAAGATATGTCTATTGTTTTGACTAAAATAGTTCATAAATCAGTAAAATGTTTCCTGGCCAACTACTTACTAATATTCTCCTTGTCCTAGAATATATTTTTCTAGTTTTATGTGAACATTACCCAATTAATCATTAATCATGAACATAGTACATAAAAAAAATGAATAAATTAGCGCAGTACATAGCACATAGCATTTTTAAGCCATCAAAATAACCTGCAATTATTTATCTAATATTCCTTTTTATTCTAATTCTTAACTCTAACACTTTATCCTAAATAAAGTTCAATTATTCTAGTATAAAAATCAGAATTTATTTCTTACTCGGATCATATTCTTGACCCATTGTATGAACCCCAGTATAGTTTATTCAATTTTAGATTAATATCTTCCATGTTTTCCACAACTGGAAGTAATAATAAAAAGTTACCAAATTCAAGTACAAGAAGGGTACAAAAAATATAAACTTGGGGGAAAATGAAGTGTGGTATTGTGTCCTACACTCTACATAAACAGGGTTGATCCCTGTACCCACCAATCCTTTCATATTTTTAATCTCCTAAACACAATAAATAAAGAACAAAAATTCAAGGGATCAAGAAAATCAAGAATTCAAATATGAAAATGCAAAAATGGGTTGAATGTGATTTAAATTTTGCGGAGATCTAATAAACAGAGAGTTAAGAAAAAAACATGCACCTGTTTTGTGTTTGGTTTTGTCAGTAAATTTGTGAAACAGATGAATGGTTAGCTGAGACATATACATACATACATAGTATTAGAATATACATACAGAGGTATATGGAATCTCTGTATTGCAGATACAGTGGTACATTTACCTATCCAACAATCCCTTGTGTGATTTTTTGTCTGATCAAAAAGAGCACTCACTTCTGGAAGAACATAATAAACTAAAGAGAGTAAGTGGAGGTAAAATGTTTCACCAACCTACAAATTCATCAAAATGTTTTAGAGAACTATAAGGAGAGTAAGTGGAGGCATTGACAGTCCTGAACTTTAAACAAGAAAAACTGATTCCTTTAAAAGACATGACCACACTGTATTCAACTATAGAGCTACAGACATCAGAATAACATCTTTGTCAAAAATCTTGAGGTATTTACAAAATTTGCTGCTGGATTTATATTCAGGAACTAATACTCACAACAAAGATGAAACATGCAATAAAGCTGTAGTTTTATGCATGTATCATTAAAACCAAATTCATATCTATTTGGCTGTCTGTTCGCACTAGTATAAGAAGTTTAATTAATGATACACCAGTTCAGCCAGGTGATTGAAAAATTTAGTTTGAGATGCCTTTTAAGTTAATCGTAAGACACAAATTTCATATTGGAGTGTTATCAACCAACACATGTAACCTTACAAGACAATGTAGTTACCATTGTTGGTGTAGGCTTTGCAGACTCAATTTGCTGGTTTCCATCTGCTTTCTTGATGTCAATTTCAGCTCTTGTAGAACCTTTCCATAAGTTTGACTTGTTTACATTTTTTGAGCCACTTGCATCAATACATAGATCTTGACGACTGTTGGTAGGGGCTCCAAAGTTTGCTTGACTTTTATCATCAATGCTCATTGAACCTATACCCTGCTCACAAGTAGTATCGACAACGGAAGGAAGATCCAAGAGAAAAGACCAGATATTGGAAAGTTCAACAGCAGATGGGCAGCCTGAGTAGCAGTTCACTGGTTGTGTCTTATGCACAGAGCCTGAATTAGATCCACCATGGGCCATCCAATCATAATTCTGACAAAGAGATAGGCTTTCCTCGATACATCTAACAAATGCAGACTCCTTGTGAGGAATGGTACAACTATACCTGTAGAAACAACCTTGTAGATTGATTATACCTGCAACAAAGGAAACCCATAATAAAATCGAACTAGAAAAATGAAGATTATACCTCTACCAGGCTATAAACTCCAGCCCAAGAAATCACAAGATTAAATAAGCTCCAACATCAACAAACGAATACAAATAAACTACAGAGCACACATAAATGATGCAACAATTAAAATTAAATTATACACACAGAAATGAAAAAAATTAGAATTAATGAAACATAGAGAGGGAGAGAGAGATAGAGTAAGAAAGCGAGAGAGGGTGAGAGAGATGGAGGGAGATGGAGAGAGGGATGGAGGGAGAGAGAGGGAGGAAGGAGGGAGGGAGACGGAGATGTTACGGGACTCACAGCTTCTAATTAGGGCTTGAAAACATTGACTTGCATCTTCTAATCGACAAAACTCAGTCTACTATTAATACGAGGAACACAAGAACGACGATGCAGACGGAGGGGATGAAAATTACGGCTCGGATGAGATAGTCGGGTGTAAAATTGGGGATCTCTGTTTTGATCCAAGTCCGAGGTAAAATATGAGTGTTATGTTTTATTATTATTTTTATTTTCAGTTTTTTTTAGTTAAGAAATTTATATGTGGAATTATTTTTTTACTAATGTAATTTATTAATATTATTATCACTGAGAATATTCGCAGGGTTCAACAAGCAATCGAATTTCACGATGATCGATACCAAAAGTACAACGCTAAAATTTAATTTTTCCTCTTCATTTGACCAATAATTCAAAAATTAAATCTATAAATTTAATATATTTTAATCACAATAATAATATATTTTTAAACATATTTATATTAATATAAAGTGATTACATAATGCATATATGACTAAAACACTATTTGTATTGCTTAATTTAAGAAATTTTCATTTAAAAATATTTTTTTATTTTTATCATCGATCAAAATATTAAAATATTATTTTACAAAATTATTTGTGTAATATTATTCATTTTCGTATTTTTTAAAAGGAAAATTTATTTGTATAATTATATAATATAAAATATTATAATATCTTTAAAATATTACTTCATTAAGAAATTATTTATTTTTAAGCTAAGGTGTCGGTTAAAACCATGGCGACACATAAAGCTACACTATAGCGTCGGTTCTTTGATGACCGACACTAAAGGATCGGTTTTAGGCGTCGGTTGTTTCATGACCGACGTTAAAGGTTCGGTTTTAGGCGTCGGTTGAGTAAAGACCGATGCTAAAGGGTCAATTTTAGGCGTCGGTTGTTTCATGACCGACACTGTTAGTGTTTTTAGGCGTCGGCATTCAGAAACCCGACGCATATAAAGGTTTTAGGCGTCGGTTAAATTAGTAAACCGACGTAAAAGGTCCAAAACAAATGACTTTAAGCGTCGGTTAAGCAAGCAACCGACGCCTAAAGTATGTATAGGCCACGACTCTCTTTAGAACCGACGCCAAAAGTGCGACGCTGTAAGACCTTTCTGTACTAGTGAAAATCAAAGTGAGGAGGTAGGTGATATGGGCTAAAAGCAAGCCCTAAACACACCGTTAATATTGCATTAATTAGACCTAGCCTGGTCCAAAGTTAAAGCCCCTTTATGAGGCCCAAAACCCTAATTAAATAATAAAATTCCTAGCTGGTAAATTAGTCAAATAAGGGACTTCGTAATTGAGTCTGAAAAGGAAACTAAATCATATCAGGAGTAACCTCCAAGGTATATATCTTCAATACTTATCTTCTTATCTCTTGGAAGCCTCTAGAATTGGGCCAACTGAATAACTTGCCCACCAAGTCTCCTATTTCAACTCTAATTCTAGGGTTTTCAACACCTATATAAGGACCTGCTCCTTCACATCTAGAACTACGTTTTTTGGCTTAATTCTTGATATTTTCAAGATACGTAGGCATCTTGTGAGGACCCGAGTTAAGTCACGAAACACTTGATCAGCCATTAAAGCTCGAAGCTTTCATAAACCTTAGCATTAAATACGCAGTAAATACACCCTATATTTCGTTCCACAACATTTGGCGCCGTCTGTGGGAACCGGATATCAACCATGGTTACCACCCGGAGAACACCAACACTTTCTGAAACCATCACTAACACCACCGCACCCCCGATTGGGGAACAAGTGCCCCCAGGGGCAAATTCTCAACCGCTGGTCACTCGGCCACAAGGAACTGAAGCGCAACCTCATGAGTCGCTACCCTTAGTGACGAATCCCACCACCCAAGGGACGAATCCCCTTCAGATGGTGGTCGCCCCTCTCGGAGGGCAGTCCGATCCACCCACCGCTCAGATCTCTACAGTAATCCCCGCAAGCACGAACCCGATATATGGGTTGCCCAATTATCCCCCGTATCAGGCCGGACCAAGTGGTCACGCCCTCCAGATACACGAGCCGTACAATCCACCTTACATCAGGGGTTTAGGACCCAATCAAGGCCAGCAATACTATGACTACTCAGGCCCGTATTCTGATGATTCATCCTCGGAAGAAGATAGGGATGAAGCCCCGAGAAGACGTCGTCCAAGTAAGGAACCTATTGGACGTCGAAGAACCCATGATCGACCTCCCTTAACGGCTGCTGAAAAAATCAAGGCTCACGAAGCCAAGATCCAAAAATTAAAGGAGGACATAGAAAGGGAACAGCGAAGACAGAATCAGAATCGACCCCCACCAGTGACGAGAGGAGACATTCCTTTTGTTGATTTGGAAAGAACCCCAAGGAGAGAGAGAAGGACCAAAGTCCCTAGAGGTAGAAACACGAGGGTCGAAACCCCCAGAGGCAATCCTGAAGACTTGATGCAACTTTGAGATCCTGATGATCCAACCCCTCCATTCACTGAGGAGGTGATGAATGCGCATATATCACGGAAGTTCAAGATGCCTACCATAAAGGTTTACGATGGAACGGGAGATCCCGCTAATCATGTAAGGACGTTCTCTAACGCACTGCTGTTACAACCCGCTAGTGACGCCTTGAAGTGTAGGGCGTTTCCCCAAACATTAGCGGGCATGGCACAACGTTGGTACAACCGCCTACCACCAAACTCCATTGCCTCTTTCAAAGAGCTAAGCAATGCTTTTGTCAGCCAGTTCATAGGAGGAAGAATTCATGAGAAAGATTTCGCATCTCTCATGACTGTGATACAAGGAAAGAATGAAAATCTCAGAGACTATCTCAAGCGATTCACAAAGGAAACGCTCAACATTACAAACTTGGAAAACAAGGTAGCCATGGTGGCGTTGCAGAACGGAACTTCGAATGTTTATTTCAAAATGTCAATGGCTAAGCATCCCCCTGAAAATATGGTTGAGCTCCAACGAAGGGCGAGCAAGTACATCAAGGCGGAAGATAGTCTGAAGAAAGAGTCAGGAACGGGGAACACTGGAAACGGTGACAACTCTAAGAAGCGGAAGTCGGAACAGGAATATGATGCTAAAGATAAGTACCCGCGCACGGGCAGGGATTCTGATTCAGCCCCTAAGAAGGGGAGTCCCGGGCAAAGGTTTACGAAATACGTAACGATGAATACTCCGAGAAGTCAAATCCTGATGGAGATAGAAAAAGACAGGGATGTGATATGGCCGAAGCCACTAAGGACTGATACTGAGAAAAGAAACAAGAATCAGTACTGTCGGTTCCATAAGGATGTGGGTCACGATATCGACGATTGTAGACAATTGAAGGATGAAATTGAGTTCTTGATCCGCATGGGAAAATTGAATAAATTCTGCAATGATGGGGATCAGGGAAACCCAAGGCGGGATTATGATAGGAAAGATGAGGACCGTAATCCCAATCAGCAGCCCCGAGGGCCAGTGATCAACATGATCTTTGGTGGCCCAACATCGGCCGGGACAAGTAGAAATTCTGACATATGCGCGAGAAGTGATGCACATTGTAGGGGAAGCGCCAAAACGTGCAAAGATAGAAGTCTCGATTGGATTCGATGATTCGGACCTTGAAGGGGTGAAGTTTCCCCATGATGACCCCCAGGTTATCTCACCTGTGATAGGCAACTCCCAAGTGAAGAGAGTCTTGATCGACAATGGAGCATTGGTGGACATCCTGTTTCATGACGCCTTCTTAAAAATGGGATACGTTGAGTCTCAGTTGACGCCGTCAAACATGCCCATATATGGGTTCAACGGAGTAGAGTCGAAGGTCGAGGGAACAATTCAGCTACCCATGACAATAGGGCAAGAGCCACGAGAGGCAACTCAGATGTTAAATTTCTTGGTTATCAAAGCTACATCCACATACAATGATATCCTAGGTAGGATGGGACTACATGCTTTTAAGGCGGTTGCCTCTACCTATCATTTAAAGGTTAAGTTCCCAACCAGAAATGGAGTAGGAGAAGAGAAAGGGGATCAAAAGATGGCAAGGAGTTGTTATGTGGCCGCACTAAGGCCGGATGGAACCGGGGGGCAGGTCCTCCCAATCGAAGATATGGATGTTCGGGAGAATGAAGAGCGGAGAGGAAAACCAGCAGAGGACTTTCTTCCCGTACCTTTGGAGCTGGGAGATTCTGAGAAGGTTACTTACATCGGGGCATCTTTGAAAGACCCCTTGAAGAGCAAATTGATCTCCTTTTTGCAAGACAATAGTGACGTCTTCGCATGGACAGCAGCTAACATGCCAGGGATAGATCCCCAATTGATAACACACAGCCTGAATGTGGATCCAAACCGGAAGACAGTGAAACAAAAGAAGAGAAATTTCGGACCTGAGAGGCAAGAATCCATAAAACAGGAGGTTGACAAACTCCTAGAGGCAGGGTTCATTGAGGAAATCCAGTTCTCGGAATGGTTGGCCAATCCTGTGATGGTTAAGAAGGCTAATGGAAAGTGGAGGATGTGTATAGACTTCACTGATCTGAACGACGCATGCCCAAAGGACTGTTTTCCCTTGCCAAGGATCGATACGTTAATAGATGCCACGGCTGGGCACGAGATGTTAAGCTTCATGGATGGCTTTAGTGGATATAATCAGATCAAGATGCATAAGGATGATATTCCTAAGGTATCGTTCATCACCGACTTCGGTGTGTATTGTTACCTAGTCATGGCTTTTGGGCTGAAAAATGCAGGAGCTACATATCAGAGGTTGGTAAACAAGATTTTCGCTCATCTCATTGGAAAGACTATGGAAGTCTATGTGGATATGCTGGTGAAAAGCCTACACAGGGCAGATCACATGGAACACCTACGCGAGGCTTTCGAAGTGCTGAGGCACCATAAGATGATGTTGAATCCGGCCAAGTGTGCTTGGTGTTGGGTCTGGAAAATTTTTGGGTCTTATGGTCTCAAAACGGGGAATTGAGGCCAACCCCGACAAAATCAAGGCTATTTTGGACATGGAACCACCACGTTCTATAAGGGATGTACAGAAGTTAACCGGGAGGATTGCTGCGTTAGGGAGGTTCATCTTCAAATCCGGGTACAAGTGTTTGCCGTTCTTTAAAACCTTGAAGAAGGTAAAAAAACTTTGAGTGGACTGAAGAAAGCCAAGAGACCTTTGAGCAGGTGAAAAAGTATATGTCTGAGGCCCCGCTATTGGCCAAGCCAAGTACGGGAGAAATCCTCTATCTTTACTTGGCAATTTCAGGTCAAGCTGTAAGTGCGGTGCTGGTAAAGGAGGAAAACAAGGTTCAGAACCCGTATACTATGTGAGCAAAGTTTTACACGGAGCAGAGTTGAACTACTCCACTATTGAGAAGTTTGCCTTAGCATTGGTAATTGACTCTAGGAAACTACGGCCCTATTTTCAAGCACATAAGATTGAGGTCCTTACAGGACAACCATGGAGGAATATTTTGCACAGCCCTAAAGCCAGTGGTAGGCTCATCAAGTGGGCAATTGAGTTGGGAGAATTCGATATTAAGTATAAGCCAAGGACGACCATCAAAGCTCAGGCACTTGCTGACTTCGTGGTTGAATGCACCATTGACAACCAAGAAGTCGGGGGGCAGGAGATACCTTAGGAAGGCAATAAGGAAGACAAGGAACCCATAATAGAGGAGAAGGAATTCTGGATGCTCTATTTTGATGGGGCATCAAAAACAAAAATAAGTGGCGCAGGTCTTGTCTTACAAAGTCCCGATGGATTCATGATTGAATACGCCCTGAAGTTAGACTTTCCAACAACCAATAATGAAGCAGAATATGAAGCCCTGATAGCTGGACTTGGCTTAGCAGGAGCCCTAAGGGTCAAAAACCTTAAAGTTTGTGGAGATTCAAGGCTAGTTGTGGCCCAAGTCAATGGAGAGTTTGAGGCAAGAGATGAAACCATGGCTAAATACTTAAGGCTTGTGAAGGCAATAATGACTCAATTTGATGAGTGCTACATTGAGCACATTCCGAGGGAGGAAAACACCAAGGCTGATGCCTTATCCCAGTTCGCCTCCTCTAAGATAGAAAATTACTCTGGAAGTGTCTACTTCCAAGTTCTGAGAACCCCTACCATCGATTCAAAGTTAGTCGCACCTATTGGGGTGAGGGAATGTTGGATAGATCCCATAAAAGCACACCTCGAGACTGGTTGGCTCCCTACTAATGCCATGGAGGCACGAAAGTTATCTGTGAGAGCGTTGAGGTATGCTCTGATTGAAGGGATACTCTACAAAAAGTCTTTTGTGATTCCGTATCTAAAATGTTTAAGGCCCGAAGAGGCCAAATCAGCTATTGAGGAAGTCCATGTGGGAATTTGCGGACAACACTTGGGAGGCAGGGCCCTAGCTCATAAGATAGTCAGGCTTGGATTCTATTGGCCTGAGATGATGGCCGATGCCAAAGAGTATGTGAAAAAATGTGATCGATGCCAGAAACATGCACCAGTGGTTAGACAACCATCAGAGATGTTGACATCCGTTAGCTCCCCCATCCCGTTTGCTATGTGGGGGATGGACATTCTTGGGCCCTTTCCTATGGCCACTGCTCAAAGAAGGTTTCTAGTTGTAGCTATTGACTATTTCACAAAGTGGATTGAGGCCAAACCCTTGGCTAAAATCACAACCAAGCAAATCGTGCAATTCTTCTGGGAGAATGTCATGTGCAGATATGGAATACCACGAATCCTTGTTACGGACAATGGTTTACAATTTAACAACAAAGAGTTCAAGGACTATTGTGATGAGAATGGGATTGAGCTTCGATTCACCTCAGTTGCCCATCCTCAAGCTAATGGTCAAGCTGAGGTTGCCAATCGAATCATCCTCGATGGACTTAAGAAAAGAGTGGAACGCTCTAGAAATACTTGGGTGGATGAGTTATTACCCATACTCTGGGCATACCGAACCACATGCAAGGTGAGTACTGGAGCAACTCCATTCATGTTAGCCTACGGGGCTGAAGCTGTAGTACCCGTGGAAATCATGCATGTATCTCCACGATTGGAGGCCTTCGAACCAGACACTAATGAGAAAGGAAAAGTTCGAAGATGCATGAAACAAATAAACAAGAGCCTGAAGGCTATAAGTTATGGGTTACAATTTAAGAAGGCATGGCTTAGAATAAAAACACTAAAAACATGCCACGCAGGGCTTAGAATAAATAAAGCTCAAGGAGCCTTAGGGGCAGCCTTTGCAGACCTGGTCGAACTCTTTGAAGCTGAAGCTCTATCAGAGCTGGTGGCAGTAGTCGATTCCTCGGCATCAGCATGGAGAGGAGAGCAATCAGGGTTCAAAATTCTATCAGCAGCTTCCTCTTCCTCCCCTTCCTCCCCTTTCTCCTCATCCTCCTCCATGGGAGTAATCCTCTGAGACTCCAACAACTTGGTTAGCTCCAACGGGGCCTCAAGGAAAGGGATGTCACCAATCTGGAACAGCCCGCGGTGCCTCTCGGAAACAGCATCTAGTGCCCCCTTCCAACCACTAAAGTAGTTGGCTGGATAGATAAGATCATCATGCATAGCCATGAGCTTCTGAAAGTCCTCGGAGTCCATATAATCATCAATGATATCCTCCTTGCCTTGGCGAAGCTCAGCAATGCTGCCATAGGCCTTCTCCAGCTCCCCCTCCTTTTCTTTCAACTTCTCTTCCAAGTCAGCAACTTGGCCCCTCGACTGATCAAGATCCTTCTTAAGAGTTCCAGCTTGAGTTCGCCAAGATTTGGCATGATGCATGGCAGCCTGGAAATATGTGTTACCCTGAAAACACAATTTAGTGGTAAAGAAACGGAAAGTAAAACGTTAACTAAAAAAGAAGTAAAATGCTTACAGTAGCGAGAGCCTGGGTTCCCAACGACTCGACTGCCTCCAAATCACGAGAAAGAACGATGTCACGATAGTCAGCGGGAGTGACCGAGTGATAGGACCAATCCCTTCAATGTTTGGTGTCCCCTACCACTGAATCTTGTTTCCTAATGCCCCAAGCGGGCCGAAACACAGAAGTCTTAGCCGAGGAGGAAGCCCCACTTCCCTCATCCGCATCGACAGCCCCATGGGGTCTCAAAAAAGCTGGCTCTGTGGGTTGACCTCTAGGGTCCTTAGCAGCTCGCTTTCTCTTCATACAGGGAGTTTCCCCAGCCAAATGCTCCCGGAGCTCATTAATGGCTCTAGCAGCTGAAAAATCAAAGACAAAGTTAGTAACAAATGAAATGTAACATGTAAAATGAATGAAAAACTAAGTAAAAGAATAGTGGGATTTACCCTTATCAGTAATAGAAGAAAGACCCACAGACTTGAGGGAAAATTGCTAAAGAAGAGTGAAGAAGTGAGTTTCCCCTTTGTTTGCAGTAAGGGTGTTGAAAGCAGCTCTTTCGGCATCATTTAGCTCGATGTCATCTGAATTCCCATCTTACCTTCCCAAAGGAGCTACGAAAGAGGGTGCCCCAATCACCCCCTCCCACACAAGGTACATGAACTCCTCTTTCCATTTAGGATTACTATCAGGAATTGAAGAGGGATCGTAGATATTTGGGATCGTAGCACGAAGGCTGATATATACCCAGCCAGGATAAGTGATTGCACTATTTTTAAATTGAAAAATCTTCCTAAAAAAAGGAACAGATAGTGGAAAGTTGTTTTTCAAACAAAGGACCATGAAGCAAAGAATGGCCCTCCAAGCATTTGGGACTAGCTGACAAGGGTTTATTTGAATATCCGCCAATAAGGTGGGAATGAAATCATGGAAAGGAAAACGAAGCCCAGCCATGATAGCATCATTGTATATACACAAGGCATGGGGCTTCCAATGACAAGAACGATCCCCTGGTTCAGCTGGGACTAATTTTAAGGGGGAACGAACATTGAAGAGTTTGTTGAATTTTTTGATTTTCTCAGCATCAAAAAATTTCGAATGATGATTATAAGAATCTAATGCAGATTCAGAGGAATATTAATCTCCTCTTTGATTAATCATGTCTATCAAGGAAGTATATTTTGAACGGATAGGATGGAAAGAGGTACCTCGCGATGATGCACTCATCTTGCTTAGCCTCCTAGCTTCTCTGTCATCTGCCATGGATGTTCTTGAGATGAATGCTTCAAGGATAATCTTCAAAGTAAAACCCAGAAACCACCGTAATAAGAGGAGTTTCGCCGGGAAACTCTTGTCGGAAATCGCCTTGAGAACGAAGGATTTGAGAGAAATTTTCGAGAGATAATGTGAGGGAAGTGAGAAATGAGTTCACTCTTCTTACTCTTTTATACTCAATACAACCGGTCATTTAGCCGGTTAGAGTGCTTAGTTAACAGGTTAAAGCCGGTTAAGGCCCATAGGCCCAAATAGAGTCCCAAGATCTAGAAACTCGTAGAAGCTTCTGGAATCTAAAAGAAGATTATAGAAGGATCGAGAAAACCAGGTCATAAACCCCCCACGAACTCATTCCAGTTCACAGGATGAGGTCGTAAAGCCCACGAGGAGGCCTATTATTACTCCTTCCACGAACTCGATTCAGTTCGTGAATTGAAGTTGAAAACAGTACGAGCAAGCCACGTTAAAGATTTTACACGACCTCGACTCACCTCGTAGGATAAGGTCGTATCTAGTTCGACGAGGCCAGCTTATGGACCATGGACGACCTCGATCCACCTCGTAGATCCAGATCGAAAGATCAATGAGGAGGCTCATGGAAGAACCTAACACGACCTCATGTCACGTCGTGATTTAGGGTCGAAACGCTTGCGACCTGCCTCATTTGATGGCCTTACACGACCAGGTTCCTCGTCGTGAGACGAGGTCGTAGGTCGCACGACCTGCCCCATTTGATGGACTTACACGACCAGGTTCCTCGTCGCGAGACGAGGTCGTAGGTCGCACGACCTGCTCCATCTGGCGCCTCTACACGACGTCGTTTCACCTCGTGAATCCAAGTCGAGCATCCCACGACCAGGCCCCCCTGGTAACCTTGTACAACCTCGATCCTGGTCGAACCACGAGGTCGCCAGCCTCACGACCTGGGCACCTCGTGACGACCTCGATCCAGGTCGAAGGATTTTTATAGAAATTTCAGAAAATTATTAAAAATGATTACGTTCCGGAGATAAAAATTTTGAAAATTCCAGAAACATGGAAAAATAATTTTATGCTCGAAGCACAATTTAATATTTTCAAATTAGTGCCGACTAGCACAACTTAGTGCCGTTTAAGCATCGTTTAGTGCCTGTTAACACAGATTAGCACCGTTAAGCGCCAATTAGTGCCGTTAGTGCTGTTTGGTGCCATTTAACATTGTTTAACACTGTTTAAACATTGTTTAAGGCTGATTAGCGCTGTCTAGTGCCGTTTAACACCGTTTAGTGTTGTTCAACATCGTCATAAATGCGTCGGTCGTTCCACGCTTTACATTAAGACGATATTGTTGAAAATACTCACGTAAGAACAATGAACCCTGACCCAAGTCTCGAATAAGGCCGTTATAACTTCAAGGAAAACCTGATCAGTTTTCCTAGAAGTTGGGGGGCAAATGATATGGGCTAAAAGCAAGCCCTAAAGACATCGTTAATATTGCATTAATTAGACCTAGCCTGGTCCAAAGTTAAAGCCCCTTTATGAGGCCCGAAACCCTAATTAAATAATAAAATTCATAGCTGGTAAATCAGTCAAATAAGGGACTTCATAATTGAGTTTGAAAAGGAAACTAAATCATATCAGGAGTAACCTCCAAGGTATATATCTTCAATACTTATCTTCTTATCTCTTGGAAGGCTCTAGAATTGGGCCAACTGAATAACTTGCCCACTAAGTCTCCTATTTCAACTCTAATTCTGGGTTTTCAACACCTATATAAGGACCTGCTCCTTCACATCTAGAACTACGTTTTTTGGCTTGATTCTTGATATTTGCAAGATACGTAGGCATCTTGTGAGGACCCGAGTTAAGTCACGAAACACTTGATCAGCCATTAAAGCTCGAAGCTCTCATAAACCTTAGCATTAAATACGCAGTAAATACACCCTATATTTCGTTCCACAACAGTAGGTGACGAAAAATGAGTAGATGTCTATCTCAAGTAGGTAAACGGACGGAAGTGAAAATAGATTTATAAAAATTTATTATTATATTTCTCTCTTTTAACAATTATATCTATATTTTCGTCAAATGGCCATAATATGTTTATTATTAAATTTAATACAAATATTGATAAATGAAGTGTATAACATATTTTTACTTGATATCAGTATAATATTTTATTTTAAGTATGAAAGGTACCAAGGTGGCCTAATATTGGTCGAAACAAATCTTATTTAGGTGGTAGGTGGCGGAAATTAAGTAGGAGTCTATCTCAAGTAGGTAAATGGACGAAAGTGAAAATAGATAGATAAAAAATTTCTAACAATATTTCCTATTTTAAAAATTATGTCTTATATAAATGGCAAGACTATGTTTATTATAAAATTAATACAAAAAAAGAATAAAGTGTATAACATATTTTTACTCGATATCAGTATAATATTCTATTTTAAATATTTTTGCATTTTTCAATTTTTTTCTGAAATATTGCATTATATCGGTTAATCTCATCGAGTAATTTATAGATTGACTAATAAAAAAGATTAAAATATTAAAACTAAGAAATAATTTACATATGGGATTTGGATCTGGTAAAAAAATGTCAATATGATTTGATATCTTTAGTCTTTCGCACTATATTTTTGCAGCATTTTCGTAATATGTTAATATTATTAATTTCATACAAAATGAGTTTTACATCTATATACTTAAATTAAAATTAAATAATAATATACCAATTTCACTTAAGTTTTAAACTCCAATGCGAGTTTCATCCAGGTGTGAGACTAATAAACTCGAAAATCGCTTATATAAACAATGTCTTATGATCACGGATGTGGTATGTGTATTTTGTTATTTCTCGACTATTATTTTGGTGTTACCTCAAATTTAAATGATATTTCTTGGATGCTTCATTATCTTAGTTATGTCTATCTTCTTTTCATAGATTGAATTTTATTATACAAACTTTTAGAACAAAATTCATTCAGTGCATACATTAACAAATCTCATTTTAAAAACCCATTATGAGATATGACAGTTTAATTTTAGTTACTTGTGTATTTGGTTGAATTTGTATATGTTTAAATATGTTTTGTCTTGAAATTTGAGATATTACCTTAGGTTTTTGAAAGTTCGCTTATGACAATGGATGGTACAATGTATTTGAAGAAAAGATTTTGTTAAGGTCAATTTGCTATTGAAAGGATACATCTGAAATCAGGGTTGGGCCTGAGGGCAAGCAATACAAGCCATGGCATGGGGCATCCAACATTTAGGGGGTAATTTTTTTAAAAAAAAAATTAGAGGGTAGTTTTAAAAAAATTATAAAATAACTTAGAATTAAAAAAGCAAAAATAAAATCAATTTATAGAATCAGTTGAATTCATGGGATCACACTAAAATCATTATCTGACACTCACTGAGAAAATCGCATTGAAAGTGTAGCTGCAATTAGGTCCCAAATTCCGAAGATAAAATATGCTCTCATCCACTTAGTTGAAACACGTAGCGAAGCTCAGGCCTTACTCGGAAAAAAAAAGGAATTCAAACTTTGAGTTTTTGTTTAGTACGATTATTTGGCATGATATCTTGTTCTCTATCAATTCTGTCGGCAAGCTTTTACAATCTAAAGATAAGGATATTGGAGTTGGTATTACACAATTAAAAGGGCTGATTTCTTATTTTCAAAAGTGCAGAGAGCATGGTTTCGAAAGAGGTATGGATGAAGGTAAGAAAATTGAGTTGGGGATTGAACCTAATTTTCATGAGAAGTGCACCGAAAAGAGAAGAAAACAGTTCGATGAATTTGGTGTAGAAGATGTCATTTTATCAACCGAACAATCTTTTAAAGTGAATTACTTCATATGCATCCTAGACCATGTTGATACATCACTCAAATCCAGGTTTGAACAATTTCAAATATATGAGCAGACTTTTGGGTTTCTATTTAATTTGACAAAGTTGAAGTGCTTAAGTGAAGATAGTTTGAAGACCTCTTGCATGAATCTTGAAGAATTTTTAAAGCATGATTTTGTTTCTGATATTGATGGAAATGTTTTGTTTCTTGACTTAAGAATTATAAAAGAATGCTTACCTATATAATTGAAAAAGGTGATTAATATGCTAAACTTTTTGAAGAGCATGGAAGCTTACTATCCGACTGCCACAATTGCTCACAAAATATTATTAACCATTCCGGTTACAATGGCTTCTGCAGAACGGAGTTTTTCAAAGTTAAAATTGATTAAGTCGTATCTCCGCTCTAGGATGTCACAAGAACGATTGAGTGGGTTGGCTATGTTATCAGTCGAGAGGGATATGCTTGAAAATTATAATTTTGAAGGTTTGATTGATGATTTTTCTAGCAAAAATGCGAGAAGAATAATTTTTAATTCATGAATTATCATTTCTTTTTGTTAGTTACTAAAACGAGATGGCTAATTTTATTACAAGGGCAAAAAAATTTTAAGGTCGCATAGGGCATCTTCCAACTCAGGGTCGTCCCTGTCTGAAATAGTCAAATACCATGATCCTAGAAAAGCACACATCATATATTTATTTTGGACGTGCACAATTATTAGGATATTTTTTTTTCTTCTTGTTCTGTGAAATTCGTCGGAGTAAATGATCCAAAATTGGAAATGTGCGCTGAGATTTTCTAAGCAGAAATATATGACGCTATTATTTGTATTTTTTCACACATTACATTATTTCTTACAAATTAGAAATAATATAATGTATAATTCTTCCTCCGTCCCAAAATAAATAAGTCAGTTTTTTCACGCATTTCAATACACCAAGATTATTGTGGTAATACTTGGCAGTTACAATTAACCCTTACCTACTGCTTTTGTTAGTCACAGAGGCATGCCTGAATACATTTAATAACAAGCCTAATTGTTTGTAATGATTTGCATTACTTACATGACCTCTCAACTGAGGGAACCTCTGGTTGTAGAGTTTCTACTTGTTTAGTACTTGTAATAGGCATCAATTTCTATCTGTGTAATTATACTTAAAAGTCAGAGAATAATGCTTGAAAGAAGTTCCAAGGTTCATGCCTCAAGCTTGAAGAACAAGGTTATCAAAATAAACACAGTTAGAGTTTGGAGAATAAAAATTTGCCTAAGTACCATTTCGATAAGTATGTTTGTTATATTCGAGAAGTCTAGCATTCGAGAAGTCAAGGATTCGATATCTCAAAAGACACTATTCGATATCTCATTCGATATATCAGAGATTCGATATGTCTTTTACTCTATTCGAGAACTCAGGAAGTCAACAAGTCAAAGCATCATTCGAGTTCTCCAGGAGTCAACAAGTCAAAGCTCATTCGATATCTCAAAGACTCAGAAAGCTATTCGATATCTCAGGGATTCGATAAGTTAAATGCTCCATTCGACAACTCAAGGATTTCTGAAGAAAAGAGCTATTCAAGAAGTGATTCGATATGTCAACTTTACAGTATTCGAGAACTCAGAGTTATCAATCAAGTCAATTATAGTTCTCGAATCAAACACTTAGCCATTTCTCGAATACAATCTTGGGGACAAAATACTGAAGGAATTGTACAAGTCAGAAACCTGCAACAAGCCAAGGTGCTTTATGGACCACAAGCTGTAAAGTACTTTGGAAAGCCTACAAAAAAGTTTAGAGAGATGTACAAGAGACAAAGAGCTAAAGAAGTGGATCTGAGCAGAACCTCAAGAAGTCAAACCTGTAGCCATTTGGATGCTTGCTCAAAAAGGATAGACATATGAGAAAGTAATTTATCCTGTAACCTTATTTGTAGTAATCAGGTTGTGCTTATATTCTATAAGGGCACAACCTCACTTCTTTAGAAGTTAAGTTTTTCACATACATTCTAAGAGTACATCTCTCTGAGAAAAACGAAGCTGAGAATACTATCATTTGTATTCACAGGTTGTAGCAAATCTTTATCTCATAAAATATTAGATTAAAGTGATATCGTGTCTTGTGTTGTTTATTATCTACATTCGTATTTCTGCACACACATAACACATATCTTGTTACATACTCCAAAACAGATTCAAGAACAAGAAAAGTTCAAGAATCCATTCACCCCCCTCTGTATTCTTTTGTGTGTTCAATATTCAACAGCTTTCAACTAGTCATTCTTCTCACATTGATCAAAAATAACTAAAATATAATTCTTACGATTCCGAAACATCGAAATACGTGAAGTAGATTTACACGAGAAAATTCTATGAATTATTATATGGCCCGTACTTTGCACGGGCTATCATGCTAGTTATATCTATAATAGGCTTACAATTATACCCTTTACTATATTAAAATATAAAAAAAATGTTTTCCTTGAGAATTGAACTCATGATCTTGAAGATACAAGTGACTTATGCTCTCATACACAACCACTACACCATATCAATTTTTTGTTACCTTTTTCAAAATCATCTATCACATATACATAAAAACCCACTTCCTCCTTTATTATATTAAAATATAAAATAAAAAATGTTTTTCTTAGGAATTGAAATCCTGACCTTCAAAATACAAGTGGCTTATGTTTACATACACAACCACTACACCTCATCAATTTTTTGGTACCATTTTCAAAATCATTTATCACGTGTACATAAAAACCCGCTTCCTATAATTTTTAAATAATTTTTTTGAGATTTACTTAAGTTAAATTGAACTCATGACCTTCAAGATACAAGTAGCTTATATTCACATACACAACCACTACACCACGTCAATTTTTTGGTAGCTTTTTGAAAATCATCGATCACATGTAAAAAAAACCCGCTTCCCTGTAATATTTTAAAATTTTTTTAAGAATTACTTAAGTTAAAAATATTAAATTTCAATTTTTTCTAAAAATTATAATTTGTTATGGATTTTCATGTTATTTAGTAAATCTCTAAACTACTCACTTCATACATACCATTTTAATGATATGTAATATTATATAATAATATGTAATGTTATTTATGTTATATAACATAAGATGATCACTACGCATCTATACTATTATATCGAAATCGACACATTGAAAGTTTTGGTGGTTTGGTTTTCTGTACGGTTATCCTAATTATTAAAATAAATAATAATATAATATATATGATAATTTACTGATTGCCTTTTCACCTTTACTTTTACTTGAAGATACTATCTTTTATAAATACTTGAAAAAATTATTTGTATCATATTTATACCTAATTAGCTCATAATCATAATAGAAATAATTTCAACAAAATATATGTATGTAAAATTATCATAGTTCAAATGTAGGTCGGGCATTACAAGACTATCAGGCTATCATAATAATTCCACTTTTACAAATTTAAGATATTTATCGGGAAAAAAAATTGTTCTGAAATTAGAATGATAGTTTTATGAAATTGTAATACAATAATATTTTTATCTATATTATACATATGCCATTAAAACAATATATGCATTCACGTGGTACACAAGACAACGTGAGTTTTTTCTTCCATAGAATTAGGACATATGATATAGAATATACGGAAACATGACATGATGATTTTTTGGTCTTATCAAGGGAATTTAATTTATGACCTCTAAATACAAATGGAGTTAAATTCACAATCACTGAATAAATATGTCTTTTTTAGTTTTTGTTTATATCATATTTTATATTAAATTATATTAAATTCATTTATATGTGATTGTTGGGGTTTGATGCTTTTACCTAAAATTGTTGTCTACAAAAGTTGCTATTATGAAAAATTAATGTTTCTCGTAAAGAAGTTTTTTTTTTAAAAAATGTTGTTGAAAAATTGCTTTTAGATTTACTAAGCTGTTTTGAACCAAGTTTTCTAAAAAAAAAAAATTGTTGTTGTGGTCAACAACATCAATATCAAATAGACCCTTAATATGTTTGATACTAGGTACAATATATATCTATATAAAAATTAGAATTAGCTATTATGTTAGATTTGCGCTCTATCTGAATAATTGCTTAAATAAATAAATGAGCGCGATGAGATAGCTCAAGTGGTAAGGACTTATCTCTTGTTGTCACAGGTCCTGGGTTCGACTCTCGCTCACCCCCGAGATATGTTAGAACGGATACTCACTTTGTAAGACATATAAATCTAATTATTTTAAAAAAATGAATAAAATGAAAAGTTGAATTATAATGTAGTATTATAAACAACATTAAATATACTAAACAAAAATGTTAAATTATATATGACTACTTATATCATAATGATCGATTAGTGATATTTTAAGACTGTATTAAAAAATAATTATTTTTTCACTGTAACACATATTAGATTGTATGGATACATCATACATTTTAGTTGATTTCTCCTGATATTAAAACAGTTTGTGACGTTGTTGGCATAATAAATCTTCTACCACATATGTAAAGATCCACCTATCTCCTCTTTCTAGTTTACTATTGCTAAAGGAACAAACTAAATAGCATATCATATTTAAGAAAAATAAATTTTTAAAAATAAATTTTTAATAGATTAATAAAAATAAATATAAATCAAAAATTCAAAAAATTTATAATTAAAAATTTCATAAATAAAATGTAACAAAATAAATTTTAATTTTAATAATTTTAATTATATTTTCATCTTTTATTGTAAAATTTTAGTTCAAATTGGTATTTATAATATAATAAAAAAATTATCACAATTTATCAAATTAAATTTATTATCCAATATATTGGAGTATATAAATTTTAACCAAAAAAATAAGAATTCCCAAATTTTAACGGATATCCTAGGAATCAAGGAGGAAAATAATCCCCATTCTTGGATCGATATGGTTTCAACGATTATGTTCGAAATTTTAATTCAATAATTAAGTTCTAAATTTTAATTTATAAAATTAAAATGTACGATTTCTCGTAGGGATCCCTATTTCCTTTTTGGGGTATCGGAGAGCAATATAATCCACATTTAGGAACCGGGATGGGTTCAACGATTATGTTCGAATTCGGGGATCGGAATGGGTATAACACTTCATATCTGAATTGACCTGATGCATATCCCCAACTAAGATGAATTCATTTAGTGGCAAATTTAGTCATCTAGATACGAAAAACAGTCAACTAAATATCAGTAAAAGAATAAGTACATCAATTTTTGTATCAACTTAAAAACAAACGGTAATACAACTATATAGTTGACAAATAGTATGTTAATCCAATTCATTGACAGATACTAGATGAGTTTAATTAAAATTTTTAAAAAAATAATGTTACCAAAATAATATTCAAAAATTAACTATTTTATAATCATGGTGCCTATGAAAGGTTGTCAAGTATGAATGAGAGATGATCGGAGAGAGGAAGGATGGACAAGCTTGAGGTTGTTAAAGACGAAAAAGAGATGGTGGGGCAAAATGAATGTGCAGATATGATGTGGTTGGAGGAAGGAACGGATCTGAGAAGTACAGTGACGTGACTTAACAGTGGTCGGAAAGAGACTGAAGTGAGAAGATACCTGATCAGTAATAAATTGGAGGATATACGAGATAAGCATATAGGTAGAAGAGAAAATAGATATTTAAAACATGTTGTGACTAATATTAAAAATATTTAAAAAAAATTGTTATCGTGATGATTCTTTTAGGATTTTTATCGAAAACAAACTAAAGGACACTATTATCGTGGTAATATTTGATAATTGACGATTAATTCTTATATACCATTTTTTCAGGTTATCCTTCTCATATTGAACAAGCACCACTATAAATATGATCCTCAAAATAAAGATTATGCTAATAATTTGAATTTAGAACTATTATTAACTGTTAAATTTTGGTTAATCGTTACACTTCAAAGGAAAAACAGACTAAAAAAGAGGATTGAACGGACTATATCGCAAAATTTGAAAGATATTGTATAAATTAGAATGTGGCTCGTGCCTTTCACGGGCTATCATGCTAGTTGTCAATTATATACTACATGCATAAATAATTACTTACAATACAAATTATGTCTTTATAATAAATTAGTTTACGCGGACTCCAGTCAAAGATTAATTTTATGTGGGTGTTTGAGATATATTAAAATGAATAATTTATGCCTTTAAAGTATAAATGTTGTATAAGTGAAAAGTGGTAAGTGTAAGAGTAATTATAAGTTATACTAGCTTATAGACCGTGCAAAGCACGAGTTATTTTTAATTTTTTATAATTTATTTATAGTGTAATATGATATTATAAATATTAATTTTAAAATGTTTTTGGAAGAATTCGAACCTTAAATCTTTGTATATAATAATTTTTAGTATTAAATATAAATTAATATGTTATTAGCGGGAATCGAACCATAGACCTCTGTATATAACAACTTTAATACTATTGTATTTAACAGTCACGATCTACTTGAATTGAAGATCCAATGGTTATGATTAGTTTGGTTACCAAACTACAAAGATCTCTAGTTTGCTTATAATAATATTGTATAGATATAGATTTTTAATATAATTTTTTTAACTTATTGTTTTCAGGAAGGTGTTAACAATTTTTTGGGAAGGCGTTAACCAACCAACTAACCAAATATACCTTGCTTTGCTATAATAGTATAATATAGATAGGTGTTTGGATAAATTTACTTATAAATTGGTTAAGTATTTTTAAAACTAAATCGAAAAAAATATTATTTAACATAATAATATCAATATAAGTATTTTAAATTAAAAATATATTTAAAAATATAAATATCAGAATATAAATTATTAAGCAAATAAAGAAATGAAGCAAATAAGAAAGTTGACATGAAAGTACGTCGTTAATATTCAATTTATCAACATATTATATCCTTATATATAATAAGCGTAAGAGGTATCTTATTCATAATTTTGGTCACTGTACTACCAAAATAATCTCAACCGTCGAATCTAATATTTTTTAAAATAGATGATCAAAATTATATCATATTAAAAGAAAAAATTATAATATAAAATGGATATAATTAAAAAAGATTGTATTATAATTGAATTTTAAAAAAAATTATAATATGAAAAGGATATAATTAAAAAAGATACAATGAATTTTATTTAGTTATTTATTAATATTAAAACAGTTCATATTTAATATTTGGGCTCTATCTCGAGATTTATAAATCAGATTTGGATGATGTAACATCCCACTCGAAACTCATAAAATTATCTTTAATTTAGTGATGATTTAACAATTATTATCGAAATGGAAACACTAGGAATCTCAAGAGAAAATATAATTACGAATTTTTACATTAATCCTATTCAATGTAGAAGACCTACATTGATAATCTTATTCACCTACATTGATAATCTTATTCAATGTGGAAAACCAAATTATATATGATTTAAATCATTGAAATACACTTTTTCCTATTTCAATAAAAATACACTTTTTAGTTTACATTTTAAAATATAAAATATTTATTACGTTAGATCCAACGTTTTTCATCTATTTATTTTATGATCTAACGGTTCTTATTTATTTTGTCGTACTAAAGAGCAGATTACCACACTCTTTGTATGTCGTGCACTTAGCCGAGGGTCTCCACGGAAATAGCCTCCTGCTCTAAAAGTGGGGGTATGGTCTGCGTACAACCTACCCTCCCCAGACCCTGCTCTGAGCGGGATATACTGGGTATGTTTGGTTTGGTTTGGTTTTTAAAGAGCAGATTACCGACTAACAAAGTTTTGGACAAAATCACTCTTACACTCATTATTAAACTGTATTTTCAAGATTATATCATATTAAAAAAAATTATGATCTAAGAAAGATATAATTAAAAAAGGTTTTAATAGAATTGAATTTTAAAAAAAAGTTATAACATGAAAATGATATAACTAAAAAGGATATAAGTGAATTTTATTTATTTTTTTATTAATATTAAAATAGTTCGTATTTATTATTTGGACTCTATCTCGAGATCTAGAAATCAGATTTTGGTGATTTTATAGTCCACACGAAGCTTGTAAAATTATATTTAATTTAGTGATGAATTAACAATTATTATCGAAATAAAAACACTCTGAATCTCAAGATAAAATATAATTACGAATTTTTACATTAATCCTATTCAGTGTAGAAGACCTACATTGATAATCCTATTCAATTTAGAAAACCAAATTATATATGATTTAAATCATTGACAACACTTTTTCGTATTTGAATATAAATACACTTTTAGTTTACATGTTAAAATAAAATATTTATTCCTAGCAAAAAAAAATTAAATTAAATATTTATTATGCTAGATCCAATGTTTTTCATCTATTTACTTTATGATCTAGTGGTTCTTATTTATTTTGTCGTACTGAATACCTGATTACCGATTACCAAAATTTTGGATAAATTCACTCTTACATTTATTATAAAACTGTATTCGGTTATTAGCAGAACTATTCAAATAATAAAAGGGTATTTTGATAGTCAAAACAAAATACAAGTTGATTTCATAAATCGAATAGAATTTTCAACGTAAAAAAATCAATAGTTTTTTCTCTCTTTTGTTTCTGCGTAGTTAATTGTTAAACATTTACTAAATTAAAGATAATTTTGTTAATTTCATGGGGTGTTGACCCCTTTATCACAATTTGAAATAAAAATGTCGAAAATATCACAATCTGATAAAATGATCCTTTTTATCACAAAAAATCGCATTATTATAAAAACGTTTTTACAAAACGCATAATTAACCCATGTTAGTCGTTTTAAAATTCTTTCATGCCAAAGTACACAGTAATTGAAACGCATTATTTATTCGCGTTAAGACAAAAACGCATGTTACTTTTTTCCTATTTTTTTTTTAGAATAACAAAGACGCATGTTTTGTTGGCTTTTGTTGACAACATTAGCTTCTCTTTGAATTACTTTCACAACTACTTTCACGTGCTTTTGTCTAGTGGCGTTTTGGGTTGTTTTACTTTTTTTTTCTTTCTAAATATGTATTTTTAAATATTATTAAAAAAATTATAATTTGTTATGCCCAAAATTCGGTTCGGGTATTCTAAAATGGATCCGGGTCAGATACGGGTTTAATTTGGGGATTTTCATGATAAATTAGGGTTTTGGCATAGATTGAAGAAACCAGGCCGCGCCCTCACTTTCCTTATAGGGAGGGCGCGCCCTAATTGATACTTCCATATCAGAGATTTCTACTCAAGCTGGAATTCTACTCAAGATGGAATTCTACTCAAGTTTTTATAGTTTTTAATGAAGGATTCTACTTAAGCTTGGATTCCACTCAAGCTTGGATTCCACTCATGCTTAAATTCCAATAGATATTGAAGAATTCCCTCCTGTCGTATCTCAGGAGGGGGATGTCCGTCGCAGAAGGCCTCCAGGGGTTTGCCTGGATATAAGGACCCTTCTTAGACACTAAGGGCGCGCCCTAAGGTGGAAAGATGGGGACTTTCTGGTGTGTGCTTTGGGAGCTCTGTTCCTGTAGTCAATGGGCGCGCTCTCATTGGGGAACTTTGGAGTAATCCTTCACTTTGCACCCAAAAGCTCCGGATCACCTGTCCTGCTATCTGGTGGGTGCTTCTCATTCGGGGGACAGGAATGCGTTCTACACTTGGGGTAAACCACGGCTATACCTGCATCCGTGAAATCAAGAAATAGCTGGTAGCAGATAGGACTAGTCCTCGACGGGGGAAGTTTCCTTATCTGTGAAGTCTTGAGATCTTGGATGAGCCTTGGGCCTTTTGTGGTTAGGCCTCATAGTAGAACATTCCGGAAGCTAGACCGACAATCCAAGCCCAATTGGGTTTCTTGCTCTCCAAGAACTACGTGGGCTTGATCCTCTATAAATATAGAGGTACGTAGGCAAATTGAGGGGGATGGAAGCGAAGAGCTACGAGCCACCACCAATAACCCTCTCAATCTCAGCCCCCAATTCATCACAACCACCACACTCCGGCGACTTATCCGGCGAAGAACCACCGTCATAGATCTTGATTCCGGTGACAGACCTCAAACTTTGTTGTTACCAAATTCCTCCGTCAACAAATTGGCGCTAGAAGGAGGGGTGCTGATTAAGATCATAATCCAAGGAGGATGGATTTCTCACCACGATGAAGGTTCTTAAGAAACGACAAACAAGATCTAAGGAATAGCCCTCGATAGGGTTGCAGATCTGCAGCAACGGAGAAGATCCAAGGATGGCGATTTCTGGCAGGGGGGTCGAACAAGATCTGAAGGTGAACTGATTTTTAGGCTGCTGCTGCAAAAAGATGGTTCCGGTTATCTCGAAGGCGGTGATTTCCGATCAGCAGCTTTGAACTAAGTTTTTCAAGGGGAGATTCCGAATATGATTCAAGGAAGGATGTTCCAAGAAAGAGACGCAATTATCGAGATCTCGTCCTCATCACGGAGGGCGCGCCCTCACTATCAGGATGCATCCTCAAGAAATCTGAGGGCGCGCCCTAAGGGTGGTATCCAAGGTTCAGATGATTTCCAACAAGTTATGGGAGAATTCAATGACTAAACACGCCCTCATCTCCAGGATGCCTCCTCCAGATTACGATTCTTATCATGGTTTGAAGATATGGTCTCAAGTATGGCTTAATTGATGATGGGTCATCGATCTTGGAGTTAAAATATATGAAAATTCGTATGTATTGTGCTGCACGCGCTACCTACACTATTTGGGTCGTATCTTGAGTTCTAGAAGTCTGATTTGGACGATTTTACAGCCCACGCGAAGCTTATTAAATTTTCGTTAACCCAAAGGTGTTACCATCAGAAGAATTTGGCTGAAATCAGTCCGAAACTGGAGAAGGACAACTACTAATTTTTAATAAAGAATTCTACTTGGTTTAGGAAACCTATTGGTAATTGGTTTAGAAGGAAATCCACATCCACATCCTATTCTGAGAAGAAGGTTATGGTGAAAGTTAGCACGGGAGAAAGTTGGGATGCAAACACATGAAGATGGAGTCTTACGTATATGAGACACAATTATCAGGAGTTGCATCTTTATCTCAAGGGGCGCCTACCAGTATTCTACTTTCAAGTGGAGAAATACATGATGCTGCATATTCATCTTTCATCATCTCTGACAAGACATGCTCACATGAAGGAGGTTGCGTCGATAGAAGCCTCAAAGATTTTCTAAAAAGGTGCCGCATCTCTTATCAAGGGCGCACTGCCAAGGCGCACCACAGGGCGCACCCATGGAAGATGATATAGAAGAGAAAGCTGCAAATGGTGGGTTTTGTTAATTCAAGCAGAGCATTCCTCAAAAGATTATTAAGAAGCGCGCCTTCCCCTGACTGGGCGCGCCTCCAGGTAATATCCAACCTCTATATTATTTTGCTCTATATATTTATTGCATGTATAAAGTTACAGGGATTTACTTGATGAGAAGGCCTCCAGGGGTTTGCCTGGTAAGAAGGCCTACAGGGGTTTGCCTGGTGAGAAGGCCTACAGGGGTTTTCCTGGTGAGAAGGCCTACATGGGTTTGCTTGGCCAGAAGAAAGGGGAACACTTGGAATCGAGGCCCCGTGATCCACAGTGCGTGCCCCCTGATTACAGGTCGAGGCCCCTTGGACATGAGCGAGCCCTTCCTCAAGGTCGTGGTCCACAGCGCGCGCCCCTTGATTACAGGTCGAGGCCCCTTGGACACGAGAGAGCCCTGCTTTGAGATTTTGTTGGAAGAGAATGAAGCCGAAGATGTAGGAATGACGTTGTCAAGCCTAATCACCAAAGTGAGGAATAGCCCTTGACATATTGCTGAGGGCGCGCCCTCATGAAAGGCCCTACATTTGTTCTCTTGGTTTCTTGTAGTGCAACTAGTGGAAGAGAGGGTGAGAATCCTCAACCTCAGGGAAATGCTCTACATCAAGACTTAGCTTCAAGAAAATGCTCCAACATAGGACGCGCCCTCAAGGAATTCTCCTTCAGAGGATCTTTCTGGTTAGGCCGCGCCCTCAAAGAAAGATGCAAATTCTCAAGCGGACTCCAGTATATACGAGGATAATTTACTACTTGGACTCCAGAAGGAAAGAAGCTGTTGAGTTGCGGCCCCACGAACCATAGTGTGTGCCCCCTGATCATCAGGTTGAGGCCCAAGGTCGTGAGCAAGCCCCTCTATGAAGAAACAATACTTTGCTACAGAGGACGCGCCCTCGTATCTACAATGACCTGGAAGATAGGTATCAGGGCGCGCCCTAACTTAACAACCTCATGTTGTGGCTTCGTCTGCAAGTATGATCGCAACGAACCATGGCATATCTTTTGTTTGAAGAAAATTGTATTGATGTGCGGCCCCATGAATCTTAGGATGTGCCCCCTGATAGGCAGGTTGAGGCCCCAAGGTCATGAGTGAGCCCCTCTACCCAAGAATGACATTCATCCGGACTAGAAGAGACTTTGTCATTGCCCTCATCCATATAGGGCGCGCCCTAAGCAACAGGGCGCGTCCTCAGCAACTCCAACGACTCTCTCTTAAAATTCCCCTCTTGGGATGCCTCTTTAAGAGACGCTTCTTTAAGGAATGATATTCTGATGCTGGGGGGTAGTATTGATGCACCTTCCTAGCCCTACGAATACATGTATTTCATGATAATTTGTGTGAACAGCGGAATACCCCCACGGGGATGCCTCTTCGTGAGATGCCTTTCATAGGATGCCTCCTTGTAAGATGCCTCTTCGTGAGATGCCCTTTGTTGGATGCCTCCTAGTGAGATGCCTCTTCGAGAGATGTTATTCATAGGATGCCTCATTTTGAGATGCCACTTCATGGGATGAGACTTGAAGTAGCCCGTGACCGGAGAATGCACTCTTTCTACCAGAAATTGATTGAAGTAGAACAATGCCAGAATAGTAGACTACAAGGTAAATTAATTACCTCCTAGTCTAGGGGGTAGTCCATGTACACTTTCCCTAGCCTTAGTTGAGTGAAATTTTCAACTTTTTCGAGATTACAAGATTATGCTTGTAGGGCGCGCCCCGAAGGGTGAGTTTGAATAGTTCTCGTCAATGAAGGATGCGCCCTTGAGTAGAAGATTCGATGCGGAACTTTTTCTTGTAAGCATGCAAGCTTTCCCTCTTTTGAGGACGCGCCTTCTATCACCACATCCTTTTGAAGCTCTAGTGCAATTCTCTTAGATTTGATGGATGCTGCCTCCAAACTCTAAAGTCATCAATCCACTTGATAGTATCTTGATCAAATTTGGATATGTCTCACAATCAAGGTGGAGGTTCTCATGAAGAAAATGGTTATGATTTTGAAGATAGCTTGGGGGTAATCAAGCTCGTCACGAAGCTTATATTCCGGAAGAGATCTCTGATCCCCCACACTATTGTGGAAATCCGACTACCGGTGGACAGCCGCCCGTTCTTATTAGCAACGTGGAGTTGATGGAGCAGTTATATCATATGGGTACTACCATAAATAACTTAGGGGCAAGATTGGATTCAGTGGAGCAAGAGCAAGGAAGTAGGAGAAAATCTCGGAGTATTCCACGAAATCACCGTCGAACAGGGAAAGCTTTTCAAGTTGAGGAAAGCTCTCGAAGAGGTGAAGAAGTGCAAGAACGGAGGTTTCAATTGTATGTCAGATGTTCAAGAGAGAGCGCGCCCTCATCCTCATCGTTCTGGGCGCCCGCTAGTGAAATCCAGCGGGATGAAGAGTGAATGTCTAGGGATAAGAAAGACTTTGCAAG
The DNA here is from genome assembly GCA_036435485.1 of Saposhnikovia divaricata. Lineage (NCBI taxonomy): Eukaryota > Viridiplantae > Streptophyta > Magnoliopsida > Apiales > Apiaceae > Saposhnikovia > Saposhnikovia divaricata. Next base: position 131,494,836 of record CM071599.1, on the reverse strand, counting down.
CTTGAAGAAACTCTTAGGGATGATGATCTAAGGATGGTACTCCTTGAGCATCAGAAGAAATAGAAGCACTTGGAATTGAGGCCCCGTAATCCACAGCGCGCGCCCCCTGATTACAGGTCGAGGCTCCTTGCACATGAGCGAGCCCTTCCTCAAGATGGTGATCCACAGTGCGCGCCCCCTGTTAACAACAGGTCGCGGCCCCTTGGACTTGAACAAGCTCCTCATCATGATAATACTGGAAGAAAAGGAAACCGTTATGACGGTGATAGAAGAATGGAGTTATATCGAGGAAACGGGCAACCGCGTAATCAGGGCGCGCCCTCTGGTGATAGGTCACCTCATATCCATCAGATTCCCTCAAGCACCTCTAGTGAGTCCAGGTCGAGGACGCGCCCTCCTTTAGGGGAACAGTATCAGAGAGGCTCTCAAGGGAATCCACAGCCTCAAGGGAATCAATGATCTCAGGGGAATCCACATATTGAAGAGAATCCACAAGCTCAAGGTCAAAAGGAACAAACTCAGACTCAAGAGGTAATTCTCACACAACTTCATGTCGGAGTTCCAGGAAATGCTCAGACGACAACTCAACCTTCACCTTTGGGGGGTACTCAAAACAACTGTGCCACCAAATAGTCAAAATATTCCAGGTGTGGGCATTTTTAATGTCGTCGACTTGAAGAGGCTTCTTTCTCACTTGGATGGAGGAAGGATATCTGCTACGGCACAAACTCCTTCTCCACTTTCAACAGAGGTTAGAGAGGCATAGCTCCCTACAGGATATAGATCTATGACCAATGATCTACGTTTTCATGAAAATGCAGACCTTGTGGAATTCTTAGGATGTTTTGACATTGAGATGGATGTTTACCAAGTAACTGACTTGGATAGATGTCATCTGCTGGCAACCACTTTCAGTGAGAATGCTTAGCAATGGTTTCAAAAGCTTGGATCTGGAGTAATTACCTATTGAGCAATCCTTGGTAGAAAATCGGAAGACAGAAGCTCAGGTAATGCTAAGGGGAAGATTACAAGTCCTGTATATCGTATTGGAATCAGCACTAACGGAGTGAATGCAACTAGTGTTGGAAGAGAATGGGGAACTCCAGATTGTTTTTACGAGTCTGGCAACCTTATTTTTGAAAAATTTGGGACTAGTTTTGATTTTTTAAAAATCAGGATAAGTTAAGGTTTAAGGTCTAGGGTTTAGGATTGTATACGGTTTATTCGTCGTTCTGAATATTTCTAAACCCAAAATAAATTGTTGAACCCCAAAGGTTAACTGTTGAAATACCAAGAAAATACAGATATAATTTAAAAAATTTAATTAAAAAAATTGAATCCGACGACCTAACTTTTAAAAAATCGGGGACCAGCCCCAATTTTTTAAAAATCCGGATAGTTAGGGATTAGGATTTAGGGTCCTAAACGCAAAACCATAAATCCTAAGTTTGTATACGGTTTATTTGTAGTTCTGGATATTTCAAAAACACAAAATGAAAACGTTGAACCCCAGAAATTAACCGTTGAACCCACAAGAGAATGCAGATAAAATTTAAAAATTTTAATTAAAAATTTGAATATTTCTAAACCCAAAATGGAACCTGTTGAACCCGAAATAAAAATTATTTAACCCCAAAGCTGTGTATAACACTTTTTTACAAAAAAATAATAATTGAAAATGCTACATAAATATGTGTTTTAGGGTACACGCAAGCTTATCTATATACCCATTTTTTAATTTCAATTTTTAAAATTTAAAAAAAACAAAATTAAAAACTTAGAAAATGCATGATGCTCATGCGTTTAGGGTGTCGACGCATTTATGAGTTGCGTGTATGCTGTCAATGCATGAGACATGTAACGCCCCCAAATCCGGGTCAGGAGATTTGGTCGTTACCTGAGAATCCTCAAAATAACGTCACCACTTTAATAAAACATTATTCCGTGTAATTGACAAAAATTGAAATATAATCTCTGTGACCCAAACAATCCAAGATCTTTTAGGTTATAGTGCTAGAAACAAGAATCCAAATTCCATAAGATACCAACTTTCTTCTTTACCACATCCTCTTAGATCAAAACTTAAATCACTGGTATGACTTCGATAAGAAGTATACCAGGGTAACTAATCTAATACATAATAATAACTATCAGAGTTAAACTAAATAAAATAGACCTTACGCTGGATCAGGACATCCCGCGTCAAGTTTCTTCAAGATAGCGTCTTCTTCTTCTCTCTTTGAACTGTGCGAATATGTCTCGCCAAACTACCTTACTGAAAAGTTAGGGTTTCGAAACAAACAAGTATGAGCGGAAGAAATGCTCAGCAAGTGTGTAGTAAAATAGGAATAATAATAAATCATTGTTAATGAAAACAGATATCATCTATCAAAACTCAAATCATGAGAGAAGTATTTTGAATCAAAAATCTATCAACACATCATAGATTAAAATAAAGTATGAAATGGGTATTCGGACATGATAAGTTCAGTGCTCTACTAGTGGGATCCCGACTACCTAAACAATTGGTTTAGCTGTACCGTAACAAGGAAGCATCATAAAGGGATAATAGTCTCAAAGGTTATCGACAAGTTCGATACATTAAATGGGGTATAAATTGAATAAACAAGAATGACAATAAATGTCGACAAGATCGACAATAAATGGAATAATACCATAATAAGCATATTTAAAATAATCTCACTTGAACAAGAAGTGAATGGAAAACACTTGCTTCGAATTCTCAGCTATCATGAAACGTCACAGTAATACTGCTTTCATCTTCTATCTTACGACGTCACAATCTTCTAATTTGATCAATATATGGTTCAACGCTCTTGCGGTTGCCACGAGTCTAATCCGCCGATATCGAGCTCGCGTGCCAATTCCAATATCAAACATAAGACAATACTTTAGTCTCTAGATGACAATTCTAATATTTTCTATAAACGCTTATAAACTCAACTTGAACGTATTAACCATACTCACCAATTTCTCTGTTGGAAGAAGATAATCGAAGACGTCCCCTCTGAACATAAATGTTTTCCCGTTGGAAAACGCCTCACAGTGAATCCAACAACCACAACCAATACCTCATCCACCTTCATCCTTCCTCATTTAACCCTCACTTATATCCGCCGACAATTCTGAGTCAACTCCCCACTAAATCCCCGGATAAATAAATCTTCTCCGAACTCAGGAATCCAATCCATATATAATATTTTAATATTCGTAAATCCTACTAAAAAAACGAAAATAGGGTTACCGAATATAACGACAATTCTCCATTAAAAAGGTCTCTAATTATTTCTAAGTATTCGCTAACAAATAAATTATTCAAATAGCACTACTTTAAATTGACTCTTATGAATCTCTAAATTAATAATATTAACCTCTACTTATACTCAAAATAAAATAATCCCACCATCCATTTTTATCCAATTTAATTCCCTAATCATTATTCTCACTTTTAACCAAAAGTAATTTATCAAAATAATTTTACTTTTAATTATCCTCACAAATTCTAATTTGTTTTACTCATTTTTAATATTAATCCGATTTTAGCCTCTAAAATAATTGACTCATACAAATCTCAAAAAAGAAAAATTCTCATAAAAGCTCTATTTTAATTAAATCCATTTTAGGGCAATAATAATATTATAAATCTCTATTTATTCTCAAAATCCAAGAATTCATTTTAATCTTGTAAATAATTTAATAATAATCCGGTTTTAGTCTCTAAAATAATCTGATTTGATCCGGTTAATTAAAATAATCTGAAAATATTAATTATCAGCTTTCTGAAATTAAAATCATATTTAACTCTATTAATATTCCCTCTTTTATTAATGAATCATTAAATCTCTAATTATGTCCAAATAATCACAAATTATTCTTATTTCATTAATTACTCAATTTTACCAATTTATATAACTCTTTTTATTCTCACAATTTTAATAATATTACAATTTTATAACTCTTTTTTATTAGCGAATCATTAAGTCTCTAATTATAACTTAAATAATTGCTAATTATTTATTCACTCGAATCACATTTAAATAGGTCCTGTTCTATTTTCAAAATAAAATAACTCATTTTACACTAAATTCTAATTTTATTATAAATCACTCCTATTTTATTTCTCACCATTTTAAATGTCACAATTACTCTTTTTAAAATCAATTTAATAATTAATTACACCGTTTTTATTAAACTATTTATTACTAACCAATTTAAATAATATTCAAATTTTGACTAAACCAACTTGATCCTTTTTTATTATTATTACGAGTCCCGAATAAAACGTACGATCATAAATTTTTATTGTTACATTATTATTCTATTATTATCACTGCAACACCTGTGTGGGCCCCACAGTCGGTACCTCCACCGTGAGCCTCCCCCCTCCCCTGCGTCTACCTCTCCCTTGTTCATCTCTTACAATCTCTCTCACGTTCTCTCCCACCCATCTCTCTCTCTGCATCAATTTTTCTCTTATCTCTCTGCTCTCCCTCACTCTATGATCAACACCAACCGCCACCACCATCGCTCGGTGGTGGCTTCCCTGCCCATTCGTGAACGACATACACCCACAACAACAATACTCAAACTCTCTCTCTCTCTCTCTCTCAATCTCCCTCGTGCTCTCTCCCTGACTCTTTCTCTCCTCTCTCGCTATCTCTATCTCTCGTCGCCTCAACATCCCTCTCTCTCGTCGCCTTCCTCGCCTCCCCACAACACCAATCAACACCACCACCGCAGCGGTGGTGGTCGACTTCTCCCAAACAACCAACATCGACAACAACAATACACCACTCCTCACTTCTCCCATTCTCTTCCGTCTCCCTCCCTCTTCGAACTCCAACCTCACATCTCTCTTTCTCCTCTTTATTAACTCCGATTTTAAACCTCATCTCCAAACGCTACCCATCGAACCACAAAAAGAAAACCACAACCCCATCTCCGATTCACAACATAGATAAACCCAAAGAGGCGACTTTGAACAAAGAAAGCCAAAAAGAAAAAAAATAATAATAAAATGAAGAGAAAAAGAACTACCTGTGGTGCTAGTACTCTGTTTTGTTAGAGAGAAAATAAGGAGAGAAAGAAAAATTTATAAGGCTGGTGCTTGTGTTGTTTGTAGAGAAATGGAAATAAGACTCCGGCTGTATGGTTTATCTGATATACATATATTTACAATCTGAAATCCGACAATGTGGGGGACAAAACAAAATTTAATTGTGTGGGAATGTTTTGGTTTTGTGAAAAGAAGAATGTCGTGTTTTGTGAAGAATAATTGTGTTTTGTGAGAATATTAATCGTTTTCTGTGATCGAGAAATACTGTTCCCTCCTCGTGTTTAACGACCCGATCAGTTAAAATCGTAATAATAATCTCGTCGTTTTTCCTGCTGATTAATAATAAAAGGGACCCAAAATTCGATCTCAAAAATAAATTCCGCGCTTTAAAATTAATATCCGTCCAAAATTAAAATCCTATTCTCCTAAATTTTCTAATTTTAATAAATACCCAATAATTATAATTAAACAGATATAATATAATATTTATTTACATACGAATATAAAAATTTTAAAGATTTTTATCGAAACACGCTAATTCAATATATTACTGCGTCGATCTTAAATAAATTCAAATAACGAGTAGAAAAAATTTTATTCGAAATTTCGCGGTCGTTACAAGACACATGAGATTCACGCGACGCATTTATGAGTTGCGTGTATGCTGTCAATGCATGAGACACATGATATTCACGCCTTTGTCCTGAGTGATAAAAGACAAAATACAATTCAGCTGGTTTGAACCCGCGACATTGGATGCGCTCAGTTTCAGGTGTTGCAGTAGCAATAGTTTTAGTATTGAAACTTGAACGCATAATTATATAACGTGTATTTATGATATAAAGGACTATTTTTTTAATGTGTGATATTTTGGACATTTTATTTCAAATTTATGATAATAAGGATCATTTCTCATTTCATGTGAGCTGTAAAATCGTCAAATCAAATTTTAAGAATTCAAGATAGAGCATAAATATTAAATTCAACGTGCAAAATTTTATATATATATATATATATATATATATTAGGAATAATTTGATATGTAAATTAATAACATATAAATATAAAAAAATTTATATAATTGTAAATATTAAAAAAGGAACCGTGCATTGATAATAAGTTTTAAGTTGGTAGTTTATAAGGAGGAGGAGGTGTTCTACTTAATCAAAATAAGGGCTCTCAAATGGTGTCAAGCCATTGAGTTAGTACAGGGGGAATGTGCAAATTTGTGGTCTGTTAATCCGATGGGTATGATATTGAAAAATGGGGGGGTTATTGCTGGTGAATTGAAGGATAGGGAAGTTAAGTTCTTTGGTTTTTCTGATGGATCTGTTAAGATTGAAAGTAATGGTAGGGTATCGGCAGGTATTGGTGGGTTCCTAAAAGATAGGCTAGGGAATTTAGTGTATATTTTTTCAGGATCGGTGGATGAATCTAATTCAATGTTAGCAGAGTTACATGCTATAGTGCATCTTGCAAGTGCGGTTGGGGGTAAATTTTCAAATTACAAATGTGTGTTTTATGTGGATAGTATGGAGGTAATTAGCTACATTTCTAAGGTGAAGGGAGGTTTAATTTTTCCTAATTCATTGTTGCTGGAGGGTAAGGAAAATGTGGTCTTAGCAGCTTACCTAGAGTTTCGATTTATTGGGAGAGATGGTAATGAAGGTGCGGATGATCTAGCTAAACAAGGTCGTCGTAGAAATTACCTACTTGAAGGATGGTGTTAAGTGGGGGTATCTTTATCTAATATAAATTCAGAAAGAAGTTATATAGTGGGCTGAGGTTGTATTTGGGCCATTATTGGATGTAGTGGGTGTAGGTATATTGGAAGTGTTGGGCTGAGAAAAGAGGAATTTATGTTCAAATCATTATTGTACATTGGGCCTTGGACATAGGTCTTTTGAGGACGTAAGGGTTCGTTCTACTCGGAAGACTAAACGTTCAAAGTTAATGTTTTAGTTCAGGTTTACGAGGAGGGTGTTGGGATCTGAATAAGGGTTTTATGGCAGTATATATTTGCTTTGTGAGAACTGAGGCTATAGTGGTTTTCTTCTTAAGAAAGGAGAGATTTGTTATGGAGTTTCCAGCAGTCAGGTGGCGTTTGCCAGCTGCTGGTGCAGTTAAGGTTAATGTGAGTGGCTTCTTCTCTGATCAGCCTTTACGTAATGGGAATAGATCAGGGATTGGTGTGGTGATTAGGGATCAAAGAGGTAAGATAATCAGGTTGTTCGCTGGTTCCCTGGGAATAGAGGACAGGAGAGTGAATGAATTTTACCCTATGTTTCAAGGTTTGGTTAAAGCTTATCTGGATGATCAGGATGTGATAGAGCTTGAAACTGACAATCTTGCAGCTCATTGGGAATGGATTAACTCCATGAACAATGGCGTTCCGCAGGAGCATCTCTACATAGTGCAACAATTAAATCAAAGGAAGGCAGATGAAAATTTATCTCTGGTAACTAGGGGAATTGATACAGATTCAAACGAAATAGCAATGTATTTGGCAAGACATGGGGCTGAAAATTATAAGAAAATGTAACCTTTTGGAAGGATTCACGAGATCTGGAGTCACGATATGGGCTTAGGGCCAGTAGGGGAGCAGTTTGTGGCAATGTTTGATGAAGACTTAGCAGGCGAAGTGGTAAATGAAGAGATTAAAGAAGCTGGGGGTGGTTTAGTTAACGAAGAGGAGGTCGTCTCAGTAGCTGTTTGGCAAGCACGAGCAGAGGAGGTAGAAGTGTTGTACTAGGACCAGTGATTGGTTCATCATATGTAGTGGCTCTGTTATGGTTTGTTATGGTTATGGTGCATTTCATATAATGACCATACCTTTTTGTGGATTATTCTAATGCATTGCTTTGCTTATCAAAAAAAAAAAAATTTAAGTTGAATAAACACTCCTTATAAGCTTAAGCTTAGAGCATCTCCAAGGGTGTTATGTAAAATGGTTAGCTATAATCATTAGCTATAATGATAATGTAAAATTTTTGCTAAGGGTGAACATGTGTGCTCCAAGAGAATTATCTATAATTATGGTCATGTAAAATTATACATAAAAGCTTTATTGATTCAACAAATATAGCTCACCAAATATCATTATCTATATTTTTTTGCTAAGGGATTAATGGTTGGAGTGCTCAAATTTTTACATATTATCTAAATTGTGACACTAGATGCCAACTAGATGCCATGTAGATAATTTAGCTAAGGGTTTTACACCCTTGGAGATGCTCTTATAAGCCATAAATTTTAAAAGTTGCCAAACAGCACCACCTATCACACCTATCAGCTTGTTTGGCTCACCTTTTTTTTAAGTGCTTACGGAATTATTTTCGGGTAAAAATTACATATTTTGATAATTTATTTTATACAAGTATTTAATGTATGTTTGAGATTTTATAAGTTGTAAAAAATAGTTAACTTTTTTCTGGAAAAAGTTGGAAATCTCCAAATTATCTTAAAATAAGTTGACTTATTCTAAAAAAAAAAGTTTTCCCAAACATCCTTATGTCTCGTAGTAACAGCTCCGTTGAGAGTCCATAATGAGAAATCTGCGCCAAGCAGCAAACATACCGGAAAATAGTTGTTATAATTTATAAATACCGTTCTGACATTTGAAGTATTTAGAATACTGATTGAAATTTGTTAATTTTCAAATTAGAAATAAACTTTATTAAATCTACAATGAGTACGTCACTATTCACATAGGTGTAAAATATGATGATTTAATTTGTATTCAAAATTAGATATGTATATTATTATATTAAAATCGAAATAATGAAAATTTTAATTTTTGATTTTTGGTCCTTTTTATTAATAAATAATATAATAATAAGATTAATAATAACTAACGGATTAACTTTTATATTTAAAACATGTTAGTTTTTAATGGGAAGGTATTACTTTTTTAAACATTTAGAAATACCAATTTTACTCTATTTTTCAATAAATTATATGTCTTTTCTTATAAAAAAAACACCATTCTAAAAATTTGAAATCATAATAAGAATATGCTCCCAAATCCCAATTTCAAATATATTGTCTCATTTGGTAAATATGAACAAAAATGTCTACACAATTAAAATTTTGAATAATAAAAAAACTGGATGGTGGATGAATAATATTATCTGTTACATAAAATTCTAAACAAAGTAATTAATCAATTATATTTTTTATATGATTAATTATTATAAATTTTGAAAAGAGTTTATAAATTGAATATTAATATATTTAGTAAGTTTTGTAATGTGATAACTAAACAATTAAACCATAGTTTTTAATTTAAGATTTTAAAAAAAACATTCAATTTTAAATTATTATATTAGTCTAATTATCACACAAATATATTTAAATTAAAGTTTATATCAAAACACGGGTGATAAATGGATACAAGATATGAATATATATATATATATATATATATATATATATATATATATATATATATATATAATTATAAATAAAGAAAAATAAAATATTTATGTAAATATATAGTCCCATTCATAATTAAAATATTCTTTTTACGATTTTAAATTTTATAAAATGAAATAGCAATTATATGAAAAAAGTTTACTATAATAAAATTAGAAAAATAAGAATGATCAACTAAATAAATTTTGAATAATACATTCTTTTAGAAATAGATTATAAATAGAAAAAAATATTTATCTAAATAATGTTTTATACATCGCACAGATATAAAATATATAATTGGTAAAATGAATAAAAATAGGAGAAAAAAATAAAATAATCGAAAAGATTTTTTTAGTTATAATTTAAATTAAATATACAAATTCAATAATAAAACGAATATAAAGTATAGTAGTATTTTTTAAAATAGCAATTAAAAATTATATCTTATCAAAAAAGTTAAAATATGTAAAGCATATAATAATTAAAATATTAAAGAAAAATGTTATATTACTAAAATTATTGATTAAAATTTTAAAAAAATAATTAAATTGAAGGAAGAAATTAATTTATAAATCATCCATGCATTACACATGTATAAAACTAAGTAAAATAGATGAATAATTGAAATAGTAAAAATTTCGAAGAAAAAGAATTTGTATCATGAATATTTAAAAATTAATATTATTATAATAAAAAGCAAGAAAGAAACAAACATTACAGAAAAGACTTGGCTGTTGATGAATGTAACGGTATTTAAATCATCAAGTTGAAAAGAAATCATGTGTCCTTCAAATACTTAAATAAAACAAACAATCTCGATGATGGGTTATTGGTTAGAGAAGTGGCTGAAATTTGTTAATTTTCAATTTAAAAATAAAATTTAATAAATCTATAATGAGTACATCACTATCCATGTAGATGTAAAATATGATTATTTAATTTGTGATAAAAATTAGATATATCTTTTTTTCTGAATAAAAAGATCGGATATATTAAAACTAAGAAATAAATATTAAAATACGAAAGATGTAAGTTCATTTGCTCAATCAAATTATTTTATACTTTTATTTATTTGAAGAAAAAGCAGAAATTGATTCTAAATAAAATGTATAACATATATATGATATCTATACTATCTATACTATATAATTAACATTGAAACATAAAAAAATTTGTTGATTTGGTTTTGGGTGGATTATTTATCTAATTAAATAAAATAGTAATTTATGCTATATTAATAAAAGTGATATATTAAAAATTTGTCAATTTAATTTTATGTCAAACAATTAATAATACTAACCAAGTTCTTTTTGGGTGAAATCCCCAAATACCCACCTTTTCAAATCAAATAACCAAAATACCCACCGGCGGAAACCTCCGCCCTTTTTACCCACGGATCACGCATGTCTCACATGCGTACAGCATACACGCATGTCTCACATGCGTGGTCTTCAGAAAATGGGAGTCAGCTATCACATGCGTATTCGAGATACGCATGCTCATGATGCGCGACTACAGATACGCATCTGAGAGATGCGCAACTGTAGTACTGTTCATCGTCTTCACCGAAGACGAAAGAGAGACGACGGTAAGGCGATTTTTTCAAAAAATCCGGCCAGCCTTCGTTCAGGCCTTTCCAGCAATTTTTCAGTAGCATACCATACACCAAAATGTTCGCCTTCTTCTCCTCTACAAGGCTGTACCATTCGATTATCGTTTGTTTCGCCGGAGTGAAATGCCCCAAAACCAAGCTCCTTTTTCCGATAACATTTTCCGATTGGTTCGTACATGCCCCTGCGGGGCTAGAAATCACCAAATCAAGATGGCAAAATGGAGAGGGATGTGTGGGCAATCTTTTTATGTTATCAGATGTGGTGGTGGCAGTCGGAGGTGTGTGAACGAAGGAGACGACCGGAGAGGCGATCGAGAGAGACGCCGACTGTGTCTGTGAACAAATGACGTGGGATGACGTCATTGCACATCTGGAAAATGCGTTACCCCATATGCGCATCTCCAGAATGCGTATTCCGGTGTACGCATGGCCAGCATGCATACCCCGTGGGTAAAAAAGGCTGAGTCTCCCGCATATGGGTATTTTGGGCAAGTGAAACACAAAAGTGGTGTATTTTGGGCATTTTTTCGTTCTTTTTCAACTATAAAATATTACATTTTCGAACTTATCTATTTTCGAAATCATCGTAAAACTAAATTACATTTTCAATTGAATCATGAATTTGACTTTTTTTACAATTTTTTTGCAAAATTTTTTATATTTTGTTTGGAACTAAATTGAAATAAGTAAAATGGTGTCCAACACAAAATACAAAAGAAAAAAAAAACAATCTTAAGTTCTATGATCAAAGATAGGAAGAACATCCAAGAATTGACCTAAATCTTTCAAATTAGGTTTTGAATGAAAGTCTAAACTTTAAATGGAAACAGCAATACCAAGCATGTTTAAATGAACATTCTAACAACCAATCCAACTATCATGTAAATTTATCTTACATCCTTTATACATAATATATATAATCCATAACCTAAAAATACTAAGAAACGATATCGATACACATATTATTGTAATGTCTCACAAAATCCTCCATTAACATCATAAAATTACTCATCAACCTAATATTACTTACATCAATAATTTGGAGAAAGTCCAAGTTATGTTATAAACATAATATATATGAAATAGCAGTGTTCAACAAAAAAATAACAAAAATCAATTTCAGTTACAGAACTTTAAAATTCATGTGCATATTTTTAAAGTTGAGGTGTAGAACATTCAAATTTTGGTATAACATGATATATATGAGATAACAGTGTCAACAACTGAATATTTAAAAATAAGTAAATTCAATTGTAGAATAGTAAATTCATGAACATCCGTAACTTTTAAAGTTTAGGTTGATAACATTCAACTTATAGTATAAATATAATTTGAAATAACAGTGTTTGTGTAACCAAATATATTAGATAATTACTTTCATGCCCTTATAATTGATTTGTATATATCTTATATATTTTTTATTTTTTATGAAACTATATATATCTTATATTGAGGGTTATATAATTTGCATTGGTTGCCCAATAAAATCTGAGCCATTAAATATGAATGGATTCAATGGTGATGTGTGATTTCCTGGTTATTTTTTTTTTATTTTTGGTTCTCTCTTAAACCAATCCCTATATATGTATGAGAAAAAGGACCCTGAGATTGATCTCAGGGAACTTTTCCTCAGATTTTTAAAAAATACACTTTAATTTGATTGGGCCCGCAAGGCTAACTAAAAAATTTGATTTTACAAAAATGTCCATCCCATATTTGCATATAAATCCTATGCATCTCAGGGAACTTACCTGAGATACATCTCAGACTTTCTAATCTCTATATGTATATACAGAGAGAGGGGGGAGAGAGAGAAGTTCAATGAAGATCCTAATTTAATTGTGGATTATAACGTGTAGGACATTTTGTTACTGCATAATTAAGTAAATTTTGATTTATTATGATAGCATGACATTATATATAGTGTAGATTAAAGACTATAAATCTTACATAGTGTATAATATTAATCAAACTTCTACTTCACAAATGTAAAACATTGGCTACAACACAAAACGTTATCGTGCATAACATTATTATTTTCATTACGAGCTACACTCTCACTCACATCAACAATTATATTGCACCTTTAATAACAATAACCCACTGACATGCCAAATTCCACGCAGGGTAATTATCGATACACGAAAGTATACGCGATCAAAGTTGTATGGCTCAAGTAGAGGGTTCCCGATCCCATAAGGAGCACACCAATTGTGAAGATGCCAATTTCAATAATGACTTATAACAATGATAGTAAAACATGGGTTTTTTGAATCCACTCATCCCTTCAATCGAAAGCCTTATGTTGTCATCCAATTGTCTCTACCTAAGGTCTACATGCAAATTTGAAACAATAAACTGGTCTAAACCACATCTCCGTGCGCCTAGCGATCCCATGGTGCACCCTTCCATTGCGATAGTGGTATACATGGCCAAACCGAATCGGAACCGAAAAACCGGACCGGGTCAAAACTGGTCCGAACCGGAACCGGCCCTAAACCGCCGGTTTATGTATTTTAAAGGTTCAGGTTTGTGTTTATAGAAAACCGTTGAACCGCCGGTTCAAACCGCCGGTTAACCGTTAGTAATGATCGGCTATGTATTAATGTAGTATACACGAATAGAATAGGTTATTGTGAGTATGAATTATTTTGATTTTCCATTCTCACTTCATCATCCTCATCTAACGAATATTGTGGAGATCCTACTACAATTCCCACTACCTCTGAATCGGATGACTCGAGTTAGTATGGATTACAAAAATTATTGTAATAAATTTTATTGTTTGTTGTATTCTTGTAAAACATTTAAAATTTATTGTAATATATTTACTAATTTTTTAATAAAAAAGTACCAATGAATTTAACATTAAATTAATTTACGTGAAAGTACCACTTAATAAAAGTGAAAGTAATGATATCCTTGAACTTTTAAAACAATTTGCATCTTACAAATTTTAAAAAATTACTTAGCATTACAGTACTTCTAGATTACAATTCATTCCATCTAAATTCGGAAAAACTTATCGTATTTCGAAAAAAAGTGTATCAAATATATATATATATATATATATATATATATATATATAAGGTTCAAATCGGAACCGGGTCATAACCTGAACCTGAACCGTCTGAACCGGAACCGGCGGTTTATATCCTGTTAAGGTTCAGGTTCCGGTTCAAGATTTTTACAAACCGGAATCGGCAGTTCATGAACCGAAACCGGCGGTTCACGAACCATGGCCATGTATAGATAGTGGTGTCAAAGTCAATTAAGCCCTAGCCCCCAATCGCTCAGTGAATTAAACCATTAATTTACAAACCACACCAAGGCCACATGTTAGATTAACGTGTTCTATCAACAACTCATACTCTCGTCTTGTTGTTATTGATTCAACGAGTTATAAGGTGATCAGTCTTATATCTATTATTATGGGTTAATCTTATATCTCAGTCGGTTTACAAGATGGGTTTCATCTCAATCCCATAAAGTAATTAGCTACTCATGGCAAAACTAAATAACACAAGCATAGTATATATGGTAAGAACATGTATCTAAAGAAACAAAGAAAGAGTTTGGAACAATATTACTTATTGACGATAAAAACTCCAAAACGGAGTAAGCATCTACAAACCGAAATTGAAAAGTACTCCTCCCCCTTGAGAAGATAAAAGTTACAACTAAATGAAAAACTAAGCATGTGAAAAAAAAAAACTAAAGTCTAGAATAGAATGTCCAAGACAAGGGCTAGGTATTTATAGCCTTGTCCAAATTAAATCATATCTTCTTCAGTAATTACAAAGCATAATTTGAAATTCAAAAATGGACAGGGGGCTCCACGGTATCGGGGAGCTTTGCATGGGCTCTCCGCGATGTCGCGAAGCGAGCTTACAATCAGTGGCTAGTTTTGTTTGGCCAATAATTTTTCTGACTTGGCCCCAAAAACTCCCTTCTTGAACTCCTCATTTTCCTTTGCACCTTGTTGAATTTTCACCACTTTGGCTTACTTTTGCTCCAAAATACCATCGAAATGCGGCTTATGGGGAACTCGACTCTCTACTTAAAAATATAAAGAAACACATAAAAATATAACAAAATGTGAGTCCAATCATCAATTTTAAACCAAAAAATAAAGCTAAATTGATCAAAAAGATACCACTCATCAGTCATCACCCACAGGTAAATAAATCACAATAGAGGAATTTACTGAGTTTTCTTCTCTTTTTTCACTGTTATAATTAGAGACAATAAATCTGATCGATGCAATTTTAAATCTTATTATGTAACTGTTGTTTAAGAATAATTGAAGGAAAATGGATGTGGTTACGGTATATGTAAACTAATGATCTTGATTTATGATAAGTATGTCTTAATTGTAAATCGCAGGACAATGCCCTCAAAATAATCATTTTTTACATTTTTGTCAATATATATGCACAAACTCTTTAACACACAAACTCATTTGACACCACGATTATAAATGTGGTCGAAAGAGCCCAACTATATATTTATATAACTGCATTCAAGCCCAAATTCACGTGCTCCAATACTAACAATTGAATTCAAGGCCCAAAATTTTATTCTCTTTCAACATGTGATACATACACATTTGTACACACAAACTCAACTCATATATGTTCTTCTAATAAACACACACTATCTTTAAATTAGGGTTTTTTAACTTTGAAAGCTATCATTTCTTTGCATAAATTAGTGCTTTTACAAATTGAATAGATTTATAATCTTATAATCCCTAATTATGTTTTAATTACATCGGCACACAACAATATAATTTATAGTTTGGTAATCATTTTGATTGTTTATCAAATAGATAGTAATTTTACATTGTTTTGTTTGTAAAGATACACATACGTCAGCTAAATTTGATTGGTTTATGTATTAGATTTGGTTTAATGGCACCGAATTTGAGAAGAATGAGATGTGGTGGCAATCATCGGGGATGGAGAGTCAGTTATGTTGTTCTCAAGAAAGGTAGGAGGATTTTCGGCTTTCCCAACCAGGTATGTTCGTAAATTGTGTGTATGTGTGAATTATGTGTAAAAATGCAAAATATTGTAGATCGATGAATTTTAGTTGTAATGATAGAAACTTTGGTTTAATTGTGTAGTTTAAGGTATAATTTGATTAGATTCTCCAAGTATCATCTTCTTCATATATCATTGTTGGCTTAAATTTTTTGATTTACAATTAATGTCTTCCATGTTAGAATTCAAATAAGATTTAACATCTGTTACTTTTATTGGAAATTCATCAAAACGACATTCTTTTTGAAGAAATGAGTGTAATTCAACACAAGTTGATACCAACTCCGTTCGTGTCTATTGAAGCAATTTTTCAATGACTAAGCCTTACGATAACATTTTTTGGGGTACTCAGATAAATATTATAAGAAAAAGATGTTAATACATATACATATATGAAGAAGACAATTCTTTTTTTTTTTGTGATGTTTTAGACTGCTATTAGGATTATTATAGTTAATAATAATTTTCAGATCCTCTCTCAAATTATAAGGCCGGTCCTAAGATATGTAAAGACCAAATCATAATAAAAATTTTTGCCCCAATAATAATATCAAAAAGCGTATAAAATAAGAAATGGATAATGTAGAAGACACTCATCTCTAAAATTTTTGAGCCACTGCAACTATAAGAGAGAGATATTGGGCACTTCATAAATCAAACACATACAATTTATTACTTCTGAATTTATTCTTCTTCCTATTTTGCTAGCAAAATCATTCATAAGCCTTTCATAATCAAGAATTGGAAGCATATCCTTCTCAATAGAAATCATGGACAATCCATCCAATCTGTCATATGACATACACGAACAGAGATAAGATTTGATTAACATTAATTTCGAAAAACTTCTTTCTGTAGAAGCCACTGTAACTAGTATAGTTAATAGAATTCTATAAACAATAGTGGCATTTGGATAGCATTTTCTCATCACTTTTAAATATGTTAACATATCAATAGCCTTATTAACTTCAATGGGTAAGTACTCCTTAGAATTCTTAAGTCAAGAAACATTATCTCTATCAAAATCAGAGACATGATCACGTTTCAGAAAATTTTCAAGATTATTGCATGAAGCTTTTAAACTATCATCACTGGCAGTCTTCAACTTTTTTACACTAAATACAAAACCAAAGGTTTACACATATAATTAAAATTGGTGGAATCTAAAATGAAGTGATGTATCTATTAGAATATTAATATAAGATCCTGGTAATGTTATCCTTTTACACCTTAAGGTTTTAGAGCGATTCGTTACTTAACATGGTATCGGAGCTCAGGCATGCCGAGATCTCAGGTTCGATTCTCTATGACCCCCAGTATTCTCATATTTATTATGGACATGAAAGGCAAATTATGCCCCAAAGATGGGTGCTCGTGATCCACTATTCTACCATAAATGGGTTTTCGAGTGAGGAGGAGTGTTAGAATATTAATATAAGATCCTGGTAAGGCCTTCCTCTAATACCTTAAGGTTTTAGAGCGACTGATTACTTAACAGTATCAACACGATCGAGCAAGCTAGTACAAAAAATAGATAAATCAGAGACGTTGTTCACCTGACAATATTACACTTACTTTGTCACTTTCATAATGTTGTCTTTTTCTTTTTCTTTTTTAAAAACGTGAAGCGATATGATTAGGCTCAATCCTTAAATCAGATGCAATATTTTAAGCTTCTTCGATAGGCTTCTCGAATCCATTTTCCATTGCCCTTTGAAAAAAAAGAAATCAACCCTGCTAGTTGACCAATTGCAACATCAATGTCAATAACGGTATTGATAGGGAATAAAATATCATGCCAAACTATCATACCGAACACAAATTCAAAACTTAGCATTTTTTTCTATCCTAACAACGCCTCAATATCACTTCGTGTTTGGGGATCAACTCTTGTATTTCCTTATTTAAGCAGTGCATCTCCTATATTTGGAATTTGATATCTTATTGTAGAACACTCTCAAGATGACTTTCTCAATGAGTCTGAGACAATGGATATACAGTGAGGCTATGATGTCCAATTGATTCTTTCAAAACACTCCATCTCATTGTAGAAGAAGAAAATAAACAATAAACACGTTGCACAATTCTAAGAATGAGATTGCCAAATCACATGACTTAGCCATATCACAAAGTGTGAGACCGAGACTATGACATCAATATGGCATCTTTTCTACACACATTTATTTTACCTTTCATATTGGCTCAATTATCATATCTCTGCCTCATCACATTTTTAACATCGCTAGTTCAGATTTGTCTAATGCAACTGTTCATGACTCAAAAAGTCCTTCTCTGGATGTATCGTCAACCTTTACAAATTCTAAGAAAAAAATTCCAATTGTAACATAATTGGCTGATGTATCCACACAACGAATAGCAAGTGTCATTTGCTTTTCATGACTCATGTCTAAAGTGCAATCGAGTATCACTGCAAAATTATTCATTATGATTTTTAATTATCAAATATTTTAGCTCATTAGTTAATTAGCATATAAATTAATTCGTTTTGATTTTTGTGACTAAGATAATGATAATGAATTTCCTTACTATGGATGCGTTGAATATGCTCCTTCATAACTGGATCAAACTCACCTAGCATCTCAATTATACCCTAAATAATTCTATAATTTGCATCGTCAATCTTCTCATTATCTTTGCGAAAAGCTAAATTATCTTTTGAAAAAGCCTTAACCACATCAATTATCATGACCAAAATGTGTTTATAATATTCTCTCTCCGCATTGATTTGCTTATGTATATCTTTATCAATAGTTTTATTTTTATTCAATCTTCCTTCTAATTCAATCCACGCACTCATAAATTTGATGTGATATCTACGAGTTTTCCCTTGAAAGATTTGTCCAATTATCATATCTCATAGAAGTAAGATAACTAATATTGTTTGTATCTTACTTGTGAATTCATAACTTACAATAAGAGCAAAACACTTTATTCATAATTTTAGAATAAAATAAATCATCTTCTATCTTGTTTCTCCCAATTGCCAAATTTTCGATTGGAATATGCAGATGTAAAATGTGTTTTATTAGCATCAAACGTAAAGAAAGAATCATCATGAACCTGAACTCTTACCTGACCTTTTTCGACTATGAAGTCTATAAATTTGTTAACGATGTTGTCCCAATTTTCTTGATCATAGATATCTATATAGTCATATTCCTGAGTTTTGTTCTCAGTGATAACACTATCTTCTTCTGTGTTGCCAGACAACAATTTTTCTTCATTAATAATGATTTTCAATAATTAATCAAGGTGTCTACGTACCTTATTTATAGGAATCATGTGACAACCCGGGTCTTATCCCGAGTCTTTTTTGAAAATTAGGTCGAGTCCCGATTTTGAATCCGAAATAAGCCAAAGTACACCGGCCCAAATGCAGCCAACTTGGGTAGTCCACAAGCCCACCACAGGCCCCCAAAAGATCATGATTTATTGGTGCACTTAATAGTAGTACTTTGCCTTATAAACTGAACTAAAGTCCCAAATCTCCTCGATGTGGGACTGGGATGTTACAAACTCCCCCACTTAAACTCCTGACATCCTCGTCAGGCCTGAATGGATATCTCATAGGTCCAGATCGTTCCTCTCTAGCCATTATGGAATAATACCGGCTAGCTTCGTGTCCCCACCTCCGGACCTCTATCCATTGTGGGATAATACCACCAGCCTTTGTGTCACCACCTCTGGAAACTTGACGAATCAAGCTATCAAAAGTCGACTCTGATATTATATGTGACAACCCGGATCAAATCCCGAGTCTTTTTTAAAAATCAAGTCGAGTCCCGATTTCGAATCCGAAATAAGTCAAAGTACACTGGCCCAAATGCAGCCAAATTTGGGTAGTCCACAAGCCCACCACAAGCCCCCAAAAGATCATGATTTGTTGGTGTACATAGTAGTAGTACTTAGCCTTATAAAGTAAACTAAAGTCCAAAATCTCCTCGATGTGGGACTATGGTGTTACAATTCAAGTCCACGTTATAATCGATTTAAGATCGTATTTTTGGTGAATTAGACTTAGTCTATGTCCTATTTCCCTAGGAGCAAGTAATGTCCATTTGGAAATTATTTTATGTATCCAGATCCTTCTAGAATTAAGTTTCTAGTCCTCCACTATAAGTTTCAGACACAGTATTCCATGGACTTTTCATTTATTGAAATTGGCTCAACATATTTTCAGCATGTTAACAAAGCCTTTGGGTACAATATTGACGTAGCTTTTGACTACAATATTGATAAAATCTTATTTGATCCACATAATCTTTTATGAATAACCTTACAAATCATGTTTATAGTCTCATACTTTGGATATAAAATAAATACATTTCTCAGATTAACAGTGTTTGAAATAAAAATGGGGGTACAAATATAGATATCCTAAATTGTAATTCGAAGATACCAAAAATTCTCTCAATCACGTATCTCAACGACGAACATCGGAGTTTAAACAACTCACATACAATTTTAGGATAACAACCTTGACTACCTAAACTTTTAGATTATATTATACACCACATGGAGAAGCTAAAAATTGATAATGATTAAAAAATCCTTTATGATAAGTTATTCTATTTAGGTACAAAATCCTTGTTATTACCAACTTAATTCAAGCTATTAGTGTATATATGTCTCCTACTTTTCCAACCCTAACACTAGGTGTTGTGGAATAAAAACGAGGGTTTGTATGTATTAAATACAAGGGATGGTGAGCTTCGAGCTTTAATGGCTGTTCTTGCGTTCGAGACTGATCAGTCCTCACAAGATGCCTACGTATCTCTGTATTGCTAGAGAATCAAGCCAACGTAGTTCTGAGAATGAGGGGTCAGACCCTTTATATAGGCTGAGAAGCCTTAGAATTAAGGTAGGAGTTGGAGACTTAATAGATAAGTCACCTCCTTGAGGAAAGTTCTAGACTCCTTCCTTGTAGGAGTCTGTTGCCATATCGAATTGGATGCCTTGGAGGCTAAGTCTTGTAGAGATAATGTCCTTATCTGACACTTATTGCTGAGTTGTTTATTACCCCTAATATTAATTACGAAATTAATATTAAAAATAGGACTTTGGACCCTGTTGGTGGGCCCCACGTTCGGACCATACCGAGTCTAATTAATGCAACACTAAATGTGTCTTTAGGGCTTATTTTTAGCCCATATCACTAGGTCTGTAAATGAATGGAACTCGAACAAACAGTTAACAAACACGAACAAAAAATTAACGAATCGAACAGTGTTCATTGACATTATCGAACACTTTTTTTTGTCCAAGCTCGAGTTTGGTAATTCTCTCGAACCGAAAACGAGTTGTTCGCGAACGAGCCGAAACGAACTCGAACTCGGTCCGGATAGTTCATTAAAAAAAGTGATATATATCATATATACGTTTTTGAACTATTATTAAGTATAAGCCCAATGCAAACAAGTAACAGTTCGATTCGTTTATAGCCCTACCTAACACCTTTTCTAATAATTACTTCAAAATCCTGGTAATTGTTCATTACCTTATTGTGCAAGTTGCCATCTTTTTATGTAAGCCAAGTCAAAAACACGTTATTATTTAAAATTGTTAGTTTAATGTCTTTCTCGAAAATTGTTGATGTGTTTTCATAAAATAATTAGAAATTTGATTTATTTTTAGATGTTCATCTTCTACTTGTAGTGAACCTCTTTCAAATTAAGTTATATTTTAAATCAAAATTAAACTTTAAAAGAGAAGAGTAAGAGTGCCATTGATTTATAAACTATTTTAGTCATCTTTGGTAATTTTTCAATTTTATTATACCGAAATTTTAGATTTGAATTAACAGAAGCTCTTCCGTTATTTGTTTAGTAAGGACACCATTATTGTAAAAACATCTTGTGCATCAACCATAATGTCCAACAATGCGCTAATATCTTTTTTTATCCATTGATCATAATTAATTCTATTTTGACATTTTGTAGATCAATATACATATACACACACACATTAATATTATTGTATTATATATATATATATATATATATATATATATATATGGTAGCACGAATCGTTATTAATAAATGTAACAATAGTAAACCAAACAAATAAATAAGTATATGAAACAATTACACAAATACATGTAGTAGTATAACTTTATAAACTATTAATGTAATAATAATATGAAAAACGAAGCAGCTAATAGGATTTAGATTTACCCATAAATATTTAAAATTTAAAAGGTGTTACGTTGGGGATGTCAAATTTTGCGAGCCTAGAGAAAATTATCAAAAATATTTAAAAGCATGTGAGAAAATACA
This sequence comes from Saposhnikovia divaricata, assembly GCA_036435485.1. Classification (NCBI taxonomy): domain Eukaryota; kingdom Viridiplantae; phylum Streptophyta; class Magnoliopsida; order Apiales; family Apiaceae; genus Saposhnikovia; species Saposhnikovia divaricata. Next base: position 131,472,390 of record CM071599.1, on the reverse strand, counting down.
AATCTTAAAAAATTTGCTAATAATTTAATAGTTAATTGTTTACAATAAACTATTAAAATATTGAAGATGACAATGTATCAAACTCGAGACTTTTGTCAAACCTAAGTTCTGATAACATATTAAATTAACAGTACTCCTAAAATTTGAAGATATTAAAGCATTTTCAATGCATACTTGTCCTTGTTTAAAAAGATGACATGACACTTGATTTCACATGTTATGTATACTAGCTTCAATACCCGTGCAAGGCACGGGATTGCTTTAGTTTACGATAAGAGTTTTTATTTAATTTTTTTCATTGTGCATTGATGTTAATGTTCGATGTTCGTATTGTGACGATAAAAATCATTTTAGGTATGCATAAATTTTTTGAAATATGTACCTAAAGAGGCCGATATTTTGTGTCTCTATTTTTTTATTGTTGTTTTTGGAATGTTGATGCCTTTCTTGCGATTAGAGTTAGAAAAATAATCGACGAATGTACTTTCAACATTTTTCATAAGTTTATTAGGATGATCATCTCTTAATCTATTGAACTGTTATATTTGCATTCAATTTTGATTTAATACTACTACTAAGTATTATTGAAGCTTCAATAATTCGTTTATGGATTTATAAAATATGAATTAATAAAAATAACGTTATTGTTATAGATGTTAAAGGTTCAGTTCTCACTTATGTGACGCAATTTTAATATATTGTAGCTTTTAATTTCAGAGGATGCTATGGTAAATCATAACAAATTGAGAAACATAATGGTAAAATTTGATTGATTAAAATGTGATATGTCGCCCTATCATAATTTATCATTTCATATCCACTAGTTTTAGTAACCAACTCTCCAAAATTGCAATTCACATCACATGTATCGATTAAGTATTCGAATCTCCCAAAAAAATTCAGGAGAAAGCGATGCGCTGGTCAGTTAGGACGGTGGTTTGAAAATATTGTAAAAAATATATTTTCTAAGAAGATAAGCAATAACAAAAAATAAGATCACACAGAATTTAAATGAGTACTAAGATTTTGTTATCACATTTCTAATCCGGATATTATAAATTATAAAATTATACAATATCTTTAATATTTTTTTACATTTCTATTGGTGCTTTCATAAACAATTAGAATAATGATGATTTTTTTCCCGCAAAATATCCTTCAAATATTAGTAGACATAGAGATTTTTGTATATATACAAATAATAATATTTAAAATTATAAAACAAATATTGATAAAAAAACACATGATTGATAGGTAGATAATATAGGACATAATATAGGACACTCTGATACTGGTGAATGTATCTAATGAATCATAAAATTTAATCAAATATACATGTAGCTGAATGGTCATAATGGTGAATTTGAATTCATGATTAGTAGATTCCTTATGTCAAAGGTTCGATCGTCATCTATATCATAATATTTTTTTTTTAGTTAACTTGACATTTAGGGGCATTTTTGTAAAATTAAATGGATTAAAATGTGACATGTTGTGGTATGCATTTAAGTCTTTAGATTATTACGTGTTCATTAACCATTTTTTAAAAAAAACATGCATTTAAATTTAATAAATTTATTATAATTATCTATGTATTGCAAATACTAATTATTAATATTATTTTATTAAGTCGAATAATTCCGAAATATTTAAGTTCACTAAATATCATATATCACTCATTTATACTAAACTATAACATAATAAAATATAAATGTAAAATGAAGAAAAATGATTAAAATATCTTAGAAATCAAAATACCAAATATTCTTCATTCATCACCCAACATACATACATATTTATGACTTACAACACATGTGATTTGTTAGCCTAGTGGTAAGGTGGTGTGCAAATGAATGGAAAGACCTATGTTCGATTCTTATTAGCAACAACTTTTTAAAATTTTTTTAATCCATTTCCAAATGGATTAAAATGTGACATGTTGTGGTATTATATATATAATAGATAATAGATAATATATTTTTTTTCTTTCTAATCATACCTTACATTAAGACAAATTTTCAATCTATTTCTCACTATCTATATTTGACCAACATTTAAAACTTTTACATAAAATTTAAATTGGATACGTTATCGATCTTTTGTATTTTATTCTATAGCTAGTCATATTACATAATTTCGTTGGAGTATTCCCGTATACAAGTTCAACAAATTTTACATAATCATCATTTTACATAATTCCGTTGTAGATGCTCTCTTAGAGATGAACTTATAAAGATCTTATAATGTACTAGCTTATAACCCGTGCAACACACGTCTCCTTTTTTAATATATATAATTGTATTAATTTTTTTAATATTTATATCTTATTAATTTATATATCTAATTTTTGATAAAAAAAATTTGACATATTATATATATATATATATATATATATATATATATAAGACTTTACATGTTTAATTTAATATTTATGCATTATCTTGAATTCTTAAAATTTGATTTGAACGATTTTACAGTCCACATGAAATTAACAAAATAATATTTAATTTAGTGATGATTTAACAATTATTTTCCAACTTTTTTTTAATGGCAAAAGAAAATTTATTAATATAAAAAATTACATCACTTAGCTAGTCCACAAACAGACTAGTTAGTATCAGTCAAGAACATGGTTTACAAAAGAGAATACACTGCAACCCACTATTGATCCACTACTAATAAAGAAGCAACAATTAGCACCAGGTGAATAAAAATTCTCTTCTCTCAGCCCCTTTTTTAGCTAGGTTATCTACCTCAACATTTAAAATTCTATCCACCTTTTTGAACTCTACTCTTGAAAATTGTAGCAAACTTCTGAGCTTTTCATCGCAAGAATTAAGGCTAAACTTAATTTGATGGACTTGCTTAATCATTTGAATAGAGTCAGAATATATAACACAATGACTCGATTTCCATGGGCTTTCAGAAATTTTTGATAGAAGGAACACCATTGCTTCAAACTCAAATTGTAAAGTAGAGGTAGCTTTGGACGGTCCTGAAAAAAGTAGTAATAAATTACCTTCATTATCCTTTACATAGCCTTCAATCCCGGCTTGAAAACACTGCTCTCCCAACCTTTTCCATGATCCGTCAATAAAACCCACCAAATCCAAACTTACTTCTACTAAGCTAGAACTTCGAACTTTGTTAGCTTTTAAAACTGAGCCAGATGGATTTGAACTCCACGGATCATTTTCCTCAATCAAATTCATAAGTTGACACCATGTTTGTGACCTGTGAAGTATCAGAAATTTCAAGTCCTCTTCTTTAACTTTTGTTCCTTTGAAAACTAGTTAATTGCGACATAACCATATAGTCCACATTATTGCCGACCATGTGATCCCCCAAGCTACCCTACAACTTGGACTCTTAAATTGTGACAAGTTCTGTTTATAATCACCTCTAAAAATATGTATTCCCCACCAAGATGCTGCGAAGTTCCATACCCATGAAGCCATTTCACATTCCCAAAACAAGTGTTCTTGTGTTTCCACTTGTGACTCACACCATTTACATTTATTTGACTCAACAAAATTACTACCTAATCTTTTGAACAAAAAATCGTAAGTGGGTAAAATATTACTACAGAATTTCCATAGAAAAATTTGCACCTTAGGAGGGATCTTTAAATCCCAAATGAACTTCCAAGAGACTGTTACCTCAATGGATGCATTGTCTAGGATTAAATAGCCATCCATAACAGAATATGATTTGTTTTTTGGAAGCCACACCAAAATGTCTCTACCAGGAACCAGTGTTAAGCCTGAACAGATCGATAAAAGCTTACTAACCTCATCTTCTTCCCATTTTCTGAGTGATCTTTTCCAAAAGGTGTCCCAAAAGCATTGTGATCCTTTAGTAAATCCTTATAAAACTTAACACTCACCCCTTTGAAGATTGTCAGCATGTACAATATTGAAAATTTAAAACATAGAATACCTTCAGAACACCATAAATCCTCCCAAAATAGCGCGCAATCTGCACTTCGCACTGACCATTTGAAATTGGTTTTGTCAAAAGAACCTTGAAATTTGATATCACTAGCAGCCTTTACTATTTCTAGCATACATTCTGATGTTTTGGTATTTTTAATCCCATCCTCCAAAGAGTCTGCTAATCCACATTTATACTTCGATCTCTGCCAAATGTTCCAACCCTTATCTCTGTCAAGTTGCCACTTCCAGTGCCATTTACCTAGAAGTGCCAGGTTGCGAAGTTGTAAGGATGATAACCCCAAACCACCTTTACATTTTGGCTTAGTAATTTTGTACCAGCTTATTGAATGCAATTTCCTTCCTTGTTTCTAATTTGTTTGACTATCCCAGAAAAAATTTCTCCTTAATTGCTCAATTTTTTCACAAACACCCTTAGGCATTTTGAAGACATTCAGCCAATATGTAGGTAGGCTGTCAAGTGTTGATTTCAAAAGTACAAGTCTTACAGCTTTATTCAGGCTAGAACTTCTCCAATTTGCGAGTTTGAACTCAAATTTTTTAATGAGTGGACGCCAAAAGCTTTGTCTCTTTGCACATACTCCTAAAGGGGCACCCAAATAGATCATGGGCCAGGAGCCCACTAAGCATCCTAGACATTGAGCACCCATATTCATTAAGCCTTTATCCTTTGAGCAAGAGAATAGTATGCTCTTGTTGAAGTTTATCTTCAATCCCGTTAGGAGTTGAAAGCACCGTAACACCCTTTTTATTGTTTTAACTGCTTCAAGAGATCCCTTAAAGAAAATTAATGTATCATCCGCAAACTGTAATTGAGTGAAACGATCACTACCTTCATTCAAAGATACCTCATTACACATTCCCTTTTGATTGGCTTTATTAAGCATCAAGCTAAGCACCTCATCAACAATTATTTTCCAATTAAACTACGCAAAAACAAAAAAAGTGAAGAAATTAACGATTTTTTACGTTGAAAATTCTATTCGATTTATGAAATCTACTTATATTTTGTTTTGATTGTGAAATACCCTTCTTATTATTTGAAAATAGTTTAACTAACAACCAAATATAGTTTTAATTATTATAAATGTAAGAGTGATTTTGTCCTAAATTTTGGTAGTCGGTAGTTCGGTCTTCAGTATGACAAAATAAATAAGAATCGTTAGATCATAAAATAAATAGATGAAAAACGTTGGATCTAGCATAAAATATAATTTATTTTTTAACATGTAAACTAAAAAGTATATTTTTATTGAAATACGAAAAATTGTTTATCATTTATTTAAATCATATATAATTTCATTTTCTACATTGAATAGAATTATCAATGTAGGTCTTTTACACTGAATAAGAATAATGTAAAAATTCGTAATTATTTTTTTCTCTTGAGATTCCGAGTGTTTCCATTTCGATAATAATTGTTAAATCATTACTAAATTAAAAATAATTTTATGAGTTTCACGTGGGCTGTAAAATCATTCAAATCTTATTTCTAAATCTCGAGGTAGAGCCCAAAGAGTAAATATGATTTTTTTTAATATCAACAAAAAAATAAATAAAATTCTATTGCATTATTTTATAATTATATCATTTTCATATTATAATTTTCTTTCTATTGAATGTTAACGACGTACTTTCATGCCAACTTATTTCTTATTTATTTGATTTCTTTACTTGTTTAATAATTTATATTTTTAAATATATGTTTAATTTACAATATAACTAAAAGTATATAAGAATATAATTCTAATGTACAACAAATTTTAAAATAAAAAGTGTCCATGTTGTCATAATTTCTATCGATACAAATTTATGGTGATTACTTTTCACTCATTCCCAGACTATCATATATATGTAAAAAGTAAATATAATTTATATTCATCAATATAATTTAAATTTCAATCCATTTAATAAAGTTAGAATTATTATCCCTTTTTTATTTATATCATAAAATTTAGTAATTTAAATCCATACATAAACCGTGTTATTAAAGTAAAATTAATAATATGAATTAGAATTAATTTCTATGGACACAACTGTTTTATTGGAGACATTGAAGACCTTATACGTTCGGCATTCAAAACATTGCAAAAAATATTTATTTTGCAATTATATTAATATCATTATTTCACTAAAAATCTTATAAATCATATATGTTTTGTTAAAAAATTATTGTAAAATGAATTGTTTGTAAAACACGTTCGGGATATTCAGCTTACAAAACATATATGATTATCAAAAATTTCAATAAAATAATAATTTTCATATAACATGCTTTATAAAATAATACTTTTTCAAAAATATAAATTATATATGATCTTCAAGATTTTCAATGAAATGGTTATCTCCATGCAATTTTTCTCATATCTTGAATTAATTTTCATCTAACCCATAAAAATACACACACTGTCCCATTTACTTCTACTCATTTACTATTTTGGGATGTCCCATCATTTCTACCAATTCCATAAATAGTAAAGTTTTAATAATAAAAAAATACTATTACATCCACTAACTTCCTCTACTATCTCATATTTAATACTAAAAAATACTATTACACCCACTACTTTCCTCCACTATTTTAAATTTATTATTGAATATTGATAGATCCCACCACTTTATTCATTTTTCATCAAACTTTACTCATTTTTCCTACAATTTCTTGTTCTCCTTATCCGAACCCAGTGGGTAGTTCCCACCGGGACAGAGGGAGTAATCAACTAAATCCAAGCCCAATCTCACGTGCTGCAACACTGACAACTGAATTTAAAGCCCAAATTTACATCCCTCTCAGGCCTCAGCCGCTCTCAGCACACAACACAAACACACACTGACACACACACACTCTCAATTCATATCTATCCCCTACACACTCAAAAAAAAAAAAAAAAACTCCTTTAAAATTAGGGTTTTAAAGCTGTTTTGCTCTAATTGAATTAGGGCTTTTACAAGTTCAACTGAATTTCAATCCTTCAATGCCTGATTATGTGTTAGTTACATCGTTACAACAGTTTGATCTTCCATTCGGCGATTTTTTTGATTGGTTAATTGAAAAGATCGCACCTTTACGTTGTTTTGTATGTTTAAACACACATATATGAGCTTAATTGGATTGAATTTGTGTTAGAATCGCTTTTCTATGGCTCCGAATCGAAGAAGATGTGCGAGAAGTAGTGGTGATCAGCGTGAGTGGAATGTCGGTGATCTTGTTCTTGCGAAAGTTAAGGGATTTCCGGCTTGGCCTGCTAGGGTGAGTGTGTTAATTTTGTTTTTGTGTATTTTTATGTGTTATCTGTAAAGATGTGAACTTTATTGTAAAGTTGTGGACTTTAGTTGTAAAGATTGGAACTTTGGTTTAAATGTGTTGATTAGGTTGTGTTTTGATTAGGGTAAGTTGGTTTTTGGGGTGCAGGAAGTTTAATTGTGTAGTTTTCGGGGTTTTTGAGGTAGTGGTTTGTGTGGAGATTGAGTATTTGTCGTTTTTCGGTTTGATATTAAATTATTGATTGAATGTGTTTTTTTCCGGTTTGAAATTTCGAATGTGGAGATTGAGCAATTCTGGACATTAGGAAACCAAGTGGTTCGGGGGAGCTACGTTTATTTTTTGACTATTTTGCGCATGCTTTTGACCAAACTGGTAATTAATTTGGTCTATGATTGAGCAATCGGACATTAGTAAACCAAGTGATTCAGGGGAGGTACGAATATTTTTGACTAGTTTGCGCGTTTTCTTACAAAACTGGTTAGTGGTTTTTGTAATTAATCTGGTCAATGACTAAGCAATTTTGGACATTAATAAACCAAGTGATTTCAGGGAGGTACGAATATTTTTCACTAGTTTGCGCGTAATCACTTTTTAAACAAAACCGGTTAGTGGCTTGTGTAATAAATTTGGTCAATGATTGAGCAGTTTTAGGACATTAATAAACCAAGTGGCTAGTGGGGTACTATAGCCCCTACGATGACAGAAAAATCTATGTATGAGTTCTTTATAGTGAAAAGTTTTATCCTCCACTAAGACAAATGCATTATAGAGATATATTCGGTCTTAAATAATTATTCTGTCTTTAGGCCCCACACCGTAAATTTTCTGGTTGCGATACTGTCCGGGAAGTAATATGTACTCAGACGTTAGCTATGTTCAATGCTCCTATGAATGTGTGTAAGAATAGAGAGTTTATTTTTGTAAAGGGTTTAGCTTTAACCTGCAAAAACAATAGTATCGCGCAGGCATAAGAGCTCCGTAGGCATAAGAGTACCATACAGAAGGCTAGACAGTAAATATCAGTAAAAGTTGCTGTTAATTACTTAATTGTAAGAATGCAGTAACCTTGTGTGCAAGTGTTATCTTTTCTTTTTCTTTTTTTGTATGTAGACAAAGTAGCATGCTTCATGAACATGAGATGTTTAATTGTATGACCAACAGACTTGAAAGCTAGTAACTAATTGCTCGTTTGCTTTTGGTAGGTGGATGATTCGGTCAAGTGGGGTTTTCCAGCGGAAGGCAGAAAAGTATTTGTTTATTTCTTTGGCACCAGGCAAATGTAAGTTATCATGGCTACTCCTACAGAACTTTCATTTGTTTGGCACCAGGCAAATGTAAGCCATCATAAATAAATACACAAGTTACGGAGCTATAGGTCGGAAAATATAGTAATTTAGCTTCTTTCTTTCTCTAATACAAGAAAAAGACTACACGCAAGTTAGCTTAGGGAAACACATGCACATTCTTTAACCTATTTTGAGTATTTACATGTGCTGATTGTAATTTAAGTACTTACAAGTTGTGGACTCGGGGTTCGAACTTGATGCCTATCGTTTCGTAGTCTCCCCAGACACTTGTTGAATTAATATCACAAAATTTCACACATGGAGGTGGCAATTCGTAGTTATATAATATCGATGATAGGAATAGGAGATGCATAAAAGTATTACGAGACGCTTATCTCAAAATGTGTGAAATGTGTCTTGAGGCGCAGAGAAATATGGTTAATATATCTAACACTTTTTAAGCATTCCTGGGTCACTGCTAATGCTTAACCCCCGAAGAATTCTAGTAAATGAATGTATCCAGGTGGTGGGAAGCATTGCTTTCTCACAAATTGTTTAAGAATCTAGGGCACATTCATAAATTATTCCTTCATTGTGATAGTCATCAAAAGTAACAAGGTTTCCCTTCTTAGACACAACCATATTATTACTAATAGTATGCTGCAGTTCCTTTATCTCAATGTAAGCTAATCAAACAATTAGTTGGGTCTCCACCTTTAAGCACATCTTAATTTAAAGGTCTTTCCCTGCTACCACTATTGCAATTATCAATCACCTCCAAAGCAGTTGGGCATTGTACAAAACGCGTGCATCGATTCTATGCTTCAACGCACTGCTAAACTTTGACGTATAGCAAGTCACTGAATCACTATTATAGCATATTCCTGTTTTTAGACTGATTATTCTGAGAGGATAAATACATAACTCAGTTTTGGAATTTTCTTTTTAATTGTAGTTTCTCATCATGGGTAATTTATACTTTTCCTACAAACTCGCACGTTTTACAACAGTGAGCTGAATTGAACATAATTGATACGTGTAAATATCGACATTAATTTTGTTATGAGCTTGTTGCCTTTTAAAGGTTTGGGGGCAAGTCCTTAGTTAAGACTTAAGAAAATGTAATGATTTTATATCGGGGATAGGGGGCATCTGCATATATTTTATCACCGAGGAAACTGAAGCAAGAGTGTTTATTTATTGACAATCGTAGATAGAGTTCCTTCTCATATTGTTTCTGAACATGCAATTTTTGTGAGTGCAAGTGCTGTGCTTGATTACAATCATAAAACTGGCTTGTTTTGCACCCTTCTAATTTTTTTTTTTTGTCTATTTCTTCGTATAGTGCATTCTGTAATCCAGTTGATGTTGAAGCTTTTACTGAAGAAAAGAAGGAACATTTTCAACTGAAGCGTCATGTTAAAGCGCATGATTTTAATGTTGCAGTACGTGAGATTGTTGAATATATTGATAAGTTAAAAAACGAAGGCAAAAGTACGAACATCGGTGAATTCACTATAACAAATGGTAGCAATTCTGCAGAATCTTTGGCTGATACTTATGTGAGGGGTGAAGCTTCTAAAGCAACAAGTGGAACGTTTCGTGAAAGTACAAATTCTAGTAAAGTTAAATTTGGTGACGTTATTACAGTTGGCGAGGCTTCAGCTGCAGCAAAACAAGACCCTTTCCATGTCGAGGAGACGCCTTCTGAGGATCCTACTTGTAATGTCAATGAAAAAGAAGTGTCTCTGCCAACAATGCATACAATGAAAAATAACAGAGTCACACAAGAACAGAACATCATCACAGAGAAAAGGGTGATGTCTACTCGATTGTCGAGAAATTCATCTCGGGTTAATTCCCACAAACTGCGGAATTCTAAACTGCCGTCTAACAACATTATAAAAACTGCGAGGATTGTAGATCAGAATGGGCATCGGGATGCCTCAAGTAGGAGCAAGCGAATTAAGAAATCACCAGATGTGTTTGAACTAAATGACGTGGATTCACCTGCTTTTGTTTCAAGCAGTAGTTATGAAAAAAATGATTCAGAAACTGGCACTGTTAACTCTGACATTCTTAGTTTTAATGTGGGGAGCACTGTGGAGTCCGGGTATAAATTGGCGCAAACAGAATCTGTTGTTGAATGCTCGAAAGGAGATACTGAGCTTATCCAAAGGCCCGATTCTCGATCCGGTGCTGTTATTGTTAGGAAAAAAAAAAAAACAAGCAAAAAACGAGCTAACAGTGGTACTAATGAACTTATTATTGGTAGACATGAGCAGCAGACAGAACCAGAGATTGAAGAGCATACAGCTGGTCAGACTCTACCAAGTAATAATAAGGATTGGGATGTGAAGTACAACAATGAAGACGGAGATAAGCATTTGCCATTATTCAAAAGAGCCAGGGTTCGAATGGGTCGACCATCATCTGAAGATGAGGAACCAGAGTCCTCAGTCCAGCCGGAGGAGAAACCTTCCGAAGTTTCAGATTGTCAGATGGTGCGGTTGAAGGCCCCGTTGAACTCTGAGGTAGATAGTCCTCAAGATAAAAATCCATCTGTTGGTGTCGAGGAGTTCGATAATTCATCAATAGCCAACAGATTTCTACTTATTAAGCCACCACATCGTGAGGTCAAGAAATCTTTTTGCTGTCCACTAGATGTTGAAGCTGCTTTACCTCCATCAAAGCGCATCCTGCGGGCGTTAGAAGCAATGTCAGCTAATGTTGCTGAAGATGTTCAAGAGACTTCTAAAGCCCCATCCTCCATGAGAACATTTGTGAATGCATCTTGTTTTTCAGCAGTGAGTGATTGCTATAACATGTCTCCTAGTAACAAATCAGAGGCTGAAACTATGCTGCGTAATGTAGACTTGTCTGGGAGAATTGCTTCTCAGGATGACATTTTGGGTTGCTCTACTAATTTAATCTCATTAGGGGCTGAAAAGGATCCAGCATCTTATGCTGAAGTGGAATATTGTAATATATCTCTTAGGGGTAATTACAGCCCAAAACCTACATCCTGTGGCACCGGAGTTGCTGTGGAGGTTGTTGACTACTCTGACTGCAAGGATCCTGGTGTATCATCTCTAAGCAAGAACCTACTTGAATCTATAGTGATGTCTCAAAGGCCAATACCTTCGGCAGTTGTCTTGGACAGAGGAATGATAAGCCACAAAGGCAAGCAAGAGGATATCCTGCAGCCTTCTGTTAATAAAGTGGGAAAAGTTTTTGAAGAGGACGATGTGTCAGGGACATCAACAAAGAACTTAGATCTTGTTGTGGCCAGTGAGGGGATTATCAATGGTTCGACACGAGTTGATACAGATCCGTTGCCATGCAATTTACAGAATAATTGTGACACAGAGAATCTTTCAAAGCTTGATACAGATAAAGATAACAAGGACGAAGGAATGTAAGTTGTGTTGCATAAATATTATTTAATGGATTTAGTTGATAGAGTTAGTTACTGATTCCATATCTATTATACATACATACATACATACATACATACATGTATGTATATATATATTTGGAATTTCCTTCTTTTTCAATGTTTATTATTTTTATACCAAGCATTACTAATGTAAATCTCTTCTTTTAGGTTTGTCCTGAAAGAAAAAACTACTGTAAAGGATTCTGAAGTCTTCCCATCTTCACCTAAAGAGGCCAGACCTACTTCATTACAAGATGTTCCACATCTACTTCAGTCTAGTTCTGATTCAGAAGATCATTCAAGCTGCAAAGATGTGTCAGGTATACTTTCATCCCCATCTTCAAATGGTGTGTCAGACTCTGCACTAGTGCCGCTGGATAATTCTTCAGGTTGCAACATGGCCGCATCAGATAATGCTGTGCTTCATTCAAATAATGGCTGTTGTAGTCTTGATGCACCCTCGCCACATGAGTATCCAAAACATGCTGGAAAAGAAAATGGTAAAGTACAAGCCAGTGATTCTCTGGCATCCTTTAAAGTCTTTCTTAGATTGTTGACAAGGACAAAGGATAGCGTTGGTTGTGTGACACGAATAGCTCTTGAATGTGGAAAACTTGGTATTGCTTCTGAGGTACGTCATAGCATCTTTCTAATAACATTAAGCCTGGAGGAATCACTTTAATATGCAGTTTGAGCTTGTTGATGACTTGATGTTGCTTTCCATTTGCATGTTGTATTATGATTTTTCTTTTTGGTACTGCATGTTTCCTTGTAGAATAACGACCTTTGCAAGGTCAGTATTTGTGTCCAATGTAGTCATGTGGTGGCTTTCTAGTTCCCCATAAACTTTGCATTCCTAGTTCTTGCTCCCTTAATGTTATGAATCTAGGTGTGTTATTGTTGTACGACTCTTAAATACTTCTATTAAAGTTTTCCAGGACGAGTTCAGCAATTAATCCTCCCAAATGCTGTGAACCAGCTTATACTCTAGTCTTTGTGTACTAGATAAATGAATTAAGTAATGTAGACTACTTTGTGATGATTAAAAGAAGCCTCCAATTCACAATGTTGCCAAAGCCTCTTTGTTGCTTATCTGGATTTTCATTTAAATTTCATCTCCAAGATATGCTAAATGTGAGGAATTGTATTGAATTTATTTGATGAACGTGGGAAATGAATTTAACAGCTAGGAAATGAACGTGGGATGAATTTGGGAGTTAAAATTTCTTTCCTTTTCAATATATCTGGATTTAAATTGACTTGTCGAATTTTGAATGATCTTAAATATCTGAGAGTGTACTCCTTAGTCTTGAAGGAAGAAACTTCTTGAATCTGGACTTAGATCAACTTACTGAATATTCAATGATCTTACTGTAATAGCCTTTGTCATCCCTTATCAAATGTTTGAAATAAATACTGGTCTATGTTTGAAATAAATACCGGACTATCATAAAATGTCAACATTGAATTGATCTGTTAATGTATTATTAACTGTGGTCTCTATCAATTCCATAATCTGTCGTCCCATAAATTTGCTTTAAGCTTAAATGGCGGTTGCATGTTGTTTCTAGAAAGTGATTACATGACTGAACTCATGAATTCAAATAGTAGTGAGTCGGATGAAGGGTGCATAAAGGGTATGCAGGGAGAATGGAGGTCGAAGCGTATTCACATATGAGTTAGTAGCTGTCATATTAGCACTTTACCAGATCCCAAGCCACCAAGTAATAGCAAAACAAACACCTCAAATGTTTTAGAGAAAATGAGCTCTTAAAAACTTTCTTTTTGGTTACGTTTCACGGAAAGTAATACAACGAAAACTTTTTTTGAAGTGATCCTAAAATTTTGAGAGTGGTGAAATATCGTCCAGGGTGCAATGTCCTGTAGAATTGTTTGGGTCTGAGTGTCTGACTGATTATCTAGTGTGTAGGTTGTTATTAATTTTCTTCAGAAGGAGCTCATTTACTATTCGGGTACTATGGTGATCTTAGACATCAGTTTCGCTCCTGTATTACCAAGACCTGTGTGGTTATCTACTTAGCTGTACTTCAGTAATGCTGGTACTTTCTTATTGGCATTATAAAGGTGGCCTGATGAAAGCACTTGTTCACATAATCAAAATTTTTTGTTGCATCACTAAATTTTTGTCTTAAAGTTGTACATGTATTTTGTTATGCTTTCTGATTATATGGAATTTTATGTGAGGGTTTGATTAAATTTTCTTATTTAATAATTAGAGGTTGAGGGTTTGAGCCTCAGGGAAGGCAAATATGTGCATGAGTATTTAAATTTATGTAATCGACCTTGCTCCAAAAGAAAAAATTTATTCGAACAATTCAAGGATATATCTTCCTTTATCATTTTGGAACAAGTCCTTTATGTTTCTATTTTTTTCCACTACTAATTTTTTACCGTGATGATGATTATAAATATATTGCTGATATAGGTGGTGGAAGTACTTGCTTGTCATTTGGAGAGGGAACCTAGTCTATTCAAAAGAGTGGACTTGTTTTTCCTTGTGGATTCTATCCTGCAGTGCTCGCGAGGCTTGAAAGGCAAGTTACAGTGTGTAGTCTGCTAGCAAGAGCCAAGAACTATGTTAGTGGTCCATACAGTATCACACTTATGCCAACCTAAAATATGTTGTTTTCCAGGTGATATCGGTGGCCTGTTTTCATCTGCAATTCAAGCACTGCTACCACGTTTCCTGTTAGCTGCTGCTCCTCCCGGAAGCAATGGTCAGGAAAACCGTAGGCAATGCCTAAAGGTATACACATTAGATTTGTTTCCGTTGTAGCTTTGTTTAAAGTTTCTTGTTGCTTTCTGATCTTTATATACTTTTTTTTTGTGTGTTTATAACTCATGATTGCTGCTAGGTACTGAAGCTTTGGCAGGAAAGAAGGGTCTTTCCAGAATTGGTCATCCACCGCCATATTCTTGATCTTGATTCTGCATGTAATCCTGCTTCTGCTGAGGATGATCCTCACAGAAAAGTTGAGGGCATGGTAGATGAGTATAGAAGGTATGATCTCTTCACTTGTCTTTTTTTTTTACTTGAATAAAAATCTGAAATAATATCAGAAATTTGGAACCTATATTGTAAGGGGTGGAATTTAATTTGGTTTTGTAGTAAATTATTTGGCTTGTGGTGTACTGGGTCTCATTTTATTGCTTCAGCAATTCGAGTTTCCAGCTTCCTGGCTCTCGGATGCCGAAAGATGAAGGATGTGATTCTGATGGGGAAAATTTTGAGGCTGTTACTCCTGAACATAATTCTGAAAAGCCTGAAGGACAGATCCCAATAGCTGCAAAGGGGAAACAGAATTACTTGTTGGACCCTGTTGACGGTGAGGTTGAAATGGAAGATGCATCACCTTGGGAAGCTGACATGGGTAGCACTTGCAGTGTTCGAGTTCATATTGGAGAGGATTCAAAGGACCGCTTGGAACAGAAGTCTCCTGTGAATTTCCCTCCACCGCCCAAGAATGTGGCACCCTCATCTCCTAGGATAGCGCCTCCACCACATTTGCCCCTGCTGCCCCCACCTTCTGGACCTCTTTTGTCTGCACTGCCAACTCCAGTTACCAAAGTTATGGACTCCAAGCTCTATGTGAGTTTGCATATTACTGTGTTACGACTTACCTTGTTTTTGAATTTATTTCTGCATTGAAGTGTGTAGTAATGGGATGAATTTTTAGCATGTTTACTTATTCTACTTTGCTCTGGCGCATTTGCAGACGAATGATGGTAAACAACAATTTACTACCCCGTGTTCAGTGGCACTAAGAGTTGATCCGAGAAGTCTAGATGGAAGTTCCTATCATGCTCCTAAAACTGAAGATCTTCGAATTTCGATGCAAATACCTGAAACGGCTAATACTGGCTCTTTTGGCAGTGTGCCTGTCCCTCATTCACCAATGCGACCAGTGAATAGTTATTCACAATTAGATGGTGCTATCTCCCACAGCAAAACATTTCATTTAAGGCCACATATATCTGAATCTGTTAATAGTTGCCCTTCTGGCAGTGTACCTGTCTCTCGTCTGCCAGTTGAGCCTGTGAACAGTGCTCCACAAGTAAATGGAGCTCTCTCGCAGAAAAAATCATTTCATTTAAGGCCACCTCAACCGGCTCCTTCAAATCAGTTTTCTTATGTGAAAGCAGATCACCGGAAGGCAGGACACCGAACACCAACGAGGGAGATCCCTCCCCTGTCCTATCCCAACAGGTTTCATTTTCTGCGGAATAGAGATAGAGGGAACTTTTATGGTGACCATGGCAGATTTGAAGCAGGCCCACATGATTTTGGCAATAACTGGAGCCATTCAGAGCCTTCTTTGGCTGGTACAGCAAACGGGTGTTAATTTTATTATTTTAAGATGAAGGTTTTGCCTTTTCCTCTCTGGTACTAATTTGTTTTGTTGTATTTTTGCCTAGGTCCAAACTATCATGATCGGAGAAGGCTTCCATATGTACATGGTCCTTACAGTGGGCCACTGCGAGAGCCACCCCTTCCAAATCGTAGCTGGGCTTCCCCTCTCAGGACTATGAATCACAGAGAAGTCATGCCTCGTAGACCACCCTTGGGTAGTCCTTCCCCAGTGGCGAGTAGAGGTTGGTTGCCTTCTCATCTATATATGTTTTATGTGAAAAGATTTGCTTGTCTTGAAAAATATTGTTCGCTGTCATTATAACTCAAGGCTATTGACATTACTATGATGATTTTTTGGCATTGCAGGTCCCAACTACTGGCGACCTAGTCCTTGATGACGAAGAGGCGTACAAAAAATAGGTATGTTGTCTAGATTGTAAAGTTTCTGGTGTCGTTACAAACTATGCTGATTACAGTGTCTGGGTTATAATATCAGGAAGTAGCAATTTTGACCTGGACCCTGCGGCATGTTTAATAGTTTGCTTAATAGTTTGCGATGAATTGTGGCTGTTACATAGAGAAATTTCGACAAGCTTCATCTACAATGGGATGGCTTTCAAGACTTAGCTAGTGGCAGTTGATTGTACATGTGTAACTTTTGCCATCCTCCTTGCAACTTCCGGAGTAGAAAGGCAAATTTGTAACTTTCCTTGATGTTGCCAGTTTTATGTTATAGGATTTTGAACAGTGATAGAAACAGGACTCCCCTAAATTATACACAGAGATAGAAGTTTTTCATAGATTTGGTTGGTCATTTCAATTGTAGAATATTCAAAAGATATCTGTACATTGTGAATTGCAACCCCTAGTTGGCAATAATAAATTAGCCAGATAAAGTATTATCTGGTTAGACTTGTACAATTAAAGTTTGTGATAGTTTTGCATCTCTGTCAGACATTTTGTTGACATGCCCTACAAATTTGTAATGGTAGGTTGTTTTTTTTTTTTTTTTTGGCTTAATAATTTGTTATCGTAATATGCTTTTTTGAATTGCAAAATGGTGCTATAGAAAGTGCATACTAATATTTAGTTCGGTCTTTTGTTGCTTAACAAATAAACTTTTTACAAAGATTTCCGAAATGAGTAGAGATTTTACATGTTTTTAACTTTGGATACTGACCATCAAATTTTGTGTGTGCCTTCTCCAAATTTGCTGGTCATCTTCAAAATGATCCACACTTCAACCTTTTTGTTGTAATTTTAAATTCAATTTTTTAACTTGTCCATTGTTCAATGTCCAGCGTTATCATCATTATATTATGGGTTTTTCTAATATGTGCGTAAGGGCATACTCGAACAACCATTTTTTTTTTTATGACTTTTTTTGTAAATTAACAAATCTAATTTGTTGAGATTTTTGTCCATGCTGGAAGATCCATTATTATTAATGTAAATAAATTAATTAAAAAATATCAACTAAATTATTATCATTTACCATTTGGCACACAGGGGAAAAACAGTCATATTATTATGCCAAGTTTAATAAATAATAAAGAATACCACAGGAATGAGTTGTTGACTTCGTTTTGCACGAAGTAAATGAAAAGCACGGAAAGTGGATAAAGAAAGAAGTGGCTGTCAATGTCTATCATTGTTCACCACTTTCTAACAATTTTTGCGGTGAAGACATTGTTTACTGAGAGTTCAAAACTGTTTTATTAGCTCACTTTAGGAATTCATAAATTTATTATATTGATGATACGATCTTTCAAAAATTATATAAATAGAAAAATATGTAAATTTCCATGGAATAAATAGAGGAATTTATAAAAAATTAATATCATTAGCGTATGGTACTACTATACTTTACTATACAGTATTAAACGAAATAATTATATATGTATATAATTTTAAATTACCTGCACGCATTTTCAGAAGAGTTTTAATTGATCAATTATCTAGACATTGACAAGAGCATCCGTAAAAGTGTAAACGGGTCAAATTATTAGTAAGTTATTCGAGTTCGGTTCATAAAATATTTGAATATGTTTTGGTAGTAAATGAACCGATCTTGAATTCGAGCTATTCGAATACTTACCCGATTCGAATTCGAGTTTCAAATTACTCGGCTCAAAAGATTCACGAGTCTAATCGAATCTTTTTTATTTTCTATATTTATATATTATACAAGTTTTGGTCAGCTTTTGTCAATGTTTGATGAAATCGATTCAAGTATTTGAGCTGAGCTTGAACATGTCGAGTTTTCTACGAGCCAAGTTTCGAGTTTGAAACATATGGCTCGATCGAACTAGAATCCAAACTCAAATTCAAACTTTTTAATCAAATTCTATATGATTCGGTTTAACTTGATTACACCCTAAACATCGGTATTAAAAATCGGACTACTAGGAGTCTGGGACTAGACTATCTAGATTTTATGTGTAATTAAGTATTTAGATGTTACGTAAATTTATGTTTACAATTTTTTAGTAAGATATTCTTTTTCAGGGTGTTGGTCCTTACTATCACAATTTGAAGTGAAAAGACCCAAAATCTCATAATCCACAAAAATGGACCTTTGTATAATAGAAAAACGCAACTTAATGTTGGGTTTCCTAAAAAACGCATTGTCATGTGACGTTTTTTGCCCTTTTATTTTTCCAAACGTGATTTTTTTTTTTAAAAAAAAATTGAGTAACGCATCTAGGGATGGGCATTTCACCCACCCCGTTCGACCCCGATCCGATCCCCGTCCCGTTCGGTTGGGGATTCGGGGAATTTTTCGAGATCGGGGTGAGGAGCGGGGAATATTAAAAAGAATTCGAGGATCGGGGCGGGGTCGGGATGAGGGGATCCCCGCCCCGATCCCCGATTTAATATATATACATATATATAATTAAATTATTGTAAGTAAATATATTTATATATATAATTAGTGCTTAAATTTTTTAATTTATTTCACATATTCAAAAGATTAATAGTAAAATTTAATTATAATAATTTAATTATATTTTTTAGTACAAATAAAAATTAATTCGGAATAGTTTTTAGAATAGATCAATGAATTTAAAATATATATTATATATCATAATTTAGCAAATTAATTTTATTATGAATTTGTTAGGAAATGTATAAAATTAATTTATTTTAATAAAAAAAATTCCCGATTCCCCGCGGGGATCTCCACTCCCCGTTCGGGGCGGGGATCGAGGAATAAAATATTTCCCGTTCGGGGATCGGGACGGGATCAGGGAGCGGGTAGGGGTTCGACGATTGAGAGCGGGGATTGCACTCCCCGATCCCGAAGTGACCCGACGCCCATCCTTAAACATGCATTATTGAAATAAAATTAAAAAAGAAAAAGGGAAACACATCTTAAGCATGCGTGCCAAAAAAAAAATTAAAAACGTAATATGAAGTTGCGTTATACCCCGAAAAACAGAAACACCACACGCCATTGCGTTTCTTTGGGATAATAAGGGCAATTTTTTCAATTTGTGATATTTAGGACATTTTACCTTTAAATTGTGATAAATTATGATAAAGAGGGCATTTTCTCAAATTTTCTTTCATAGGATTTTACTCTTATGAGATTTTAACGAAACCTTATTTGGTGGATATAAATTTTTTTTTATTATCTAAATTTCCGGAGAATCTATTTTCTATGAATCGTGCTATCCATGAATTGGCTAAGCATATATTTCGGTTAACTAATGAGTTTTTATTATTTTTTGAGATGTATTATCTAATTTTATATCAATGAAACGTTTTATCTTTTAGCAAAAAAGAGAAAAAATGTTAACTCCTGCACTTCTTTAGGCATCTATAATGCATTCAAATAGAAAATAGTAACTCCTCAATATTAAAATATTTTTTATCATAACAAATATTCATAATTTTAAAAATATAAATATAGAATTTAAATTGCTTACTAAATAAAAATTTATCTTAACATATCCATTTATTTAGATTTTTTATTGATTGCTCTAATATTCATCCTGCCAATTTCTTGTGAATTCTGTCCTTTCAAAAAATAATTTACAACTCTTATTTTTACTAAATTAAAGTCTGCAACTTTTTTTTTGTTTTTTACAATTCATCATGTATGAAAAATTAGA
This sequence comes from Saposhnikovia divaricata, assembly GCA_036435485.1. Classification (NCBI taxonomy): domain Eukaryota; kingdom Viridiplantae; phylum Streptophyta; class Magnoliopsida; order Apiales; family Apiaceae; genus Saposhnikovia; species Saposhnikovia divaricata. The sequence continues at coordinate 131,451,957 of CM071599.1, read as the reverse complement.
ACAGTTATTAAAAAAAAGTAGAAAATATCAAAGAGAAGATAAGAGGACTTACATTCAAACCCCACTTTCCATATTTATGTTTCTGCTGTTCATGTTCTAGATCTCTCTATAGTTTATTTACAATAATTTCTGACGTAAATAATTTAATATAAATCCCAAAACGCACACAAAAAAAAAAGGTTTCAATTTTACATTACCTAGCTGGTTCATTGTACAGGGTGTGATTTTCTTCTCCAAATGGGTGCTTCTCCTTCTGTTCCTGAAAAATCTGTTCATGAATTCACTGTTAAGGTACCCTTTTCTTCCCTATACATAATTGTATATATAATTATGGTTTTTGTATGTATATGTTTATGGGTTTTTCTTGGTTTGTTGAAAAGTTAAAGATTGCCTTTTTGTGTTTTAGGATTGCAAGAATCAAGATGTGGACCTTAGTATTTACAAAGGAAAAGTGTTGCTTATTGTCAATGTTGCTTCTAAATGGTTGGTCTTTTTTTTTTTTGAATTTTTTTCTTTATTGTTTTACTAATCTTCTTGATTTTCTTGAAATTGTGTACATGGGTATTTGATTAGTGGGTTCACAAATTCAAATTATAAAGAGTTGACTGAGCTTTACAACAGATACCACAAGGGTAAAGGTAGGATTTTTCTTCTTTTTTCCAACTTTGAATATTAATTTCAAGATATGTATAACTTTTTCTAGTTTTGCAAGAAGTTTTGTGTGATGGAACTGTTTTGAAGTAGCCTTAATTTGTTTAGTGTTTTGTATATTTGTGTTTGTGTAATAGATTTTGAGATCTTGGCTTTCCCATGTAATCAATTCTTGTACCAAGAACCGGGAACGGGTGAGGATGCACATAAGTTTGCTTGCGAAAGATTTAAGGCGGAGTACCCTGTGTTTCAAAAGGTAAGATATGTGATGTGATCACTGATCATCTTACTATGGAGTAGGATTTTGCTTTTATTCTTGATATACGTACACTTTTATGCACACGTACATACTATTCTGTTTCTTGAGTAAAGAGTGTACAATGCTACCTTAACAACCTTAACATTAAAGATGACACTTCTATCATGTTTAATGTTTATTCTGGACTTCTTGGGTCAGTCATAAACTAACTTATGCAAAGTCCGTTTCTGTTAAATTCTCAGCATCAAGATAGATAAACTGAGTTGGTATTATGAATTGATCACTTTTTTGAATATGGTTAACCTTTATTTAAGATTTTTCCCGTTTACCTCGTATATTTGTCGCTTAAGTAACTCATATTTTTTTTTTTAATTGTAAAGTAGCGAACAAATTTATCAAGAATATATATGTTTTGTAGCTACTTCACCTAATTCTATTGAGTTTGCTTATGATTAAAATGAAAAGGGTCAGAATTTCTTTGGATTGATCTGCTGGCATGCCGCATGCGTGTTACCAGTGTTTTATGAGCTATGTAGACATGCTGAATATACATCTGCCCTTTCTCCCTTTCTCAACGTATTTCTTTACATAAGGACTTTGGTACCTATTTTCATATGGTAAATAGAACATGGAATGTGAATCCGATCCATGTTTGAATTGAACTTGAGATACTGATGCGGTGAAATACGTAGATTAAATTTAAAAGATGTTGACAATAAGTTCTTTTAAAATTGACTCTTGAGTTCAAACAACTTTTTGGTCTCCATACATTGCCAAGAGGAGCTTAATAGAATTTTGATCTTCATATGCTTGGATTGTTTTGGCTCACGCTCATTTACATTCAATGTATATGTTGTGCTCACATGTGCATTTTGTAAATTTATAGTACTATAATGAAACATAAACATTTGAAGTTCATAAAAATAATAATATTACTACATGAATGTAAATATTGTTTGGGTCATTTGAATTATATTTGAACTTTAACGAAAAAAATCAAATGTCTTTTCAATATAATATAGACTTAGAAAACCTGAAAAGATTTGCTTGGGTCACGATTAAACACTTTCTTAGGGCGCATTTAGATTTAGGTTGGACTTGACTCGTTAAAAACCTCTCGAACCCATTTAATAAACGTTAGGCTCAACTTGATTACGTATCTATTTGAAGTAAATATTGATATATATGGGTTTTATTCAATAAAGTAAGTGATATTGTGTCTATCCGGTAAGCTAGCTCATGGGTGAGGACTTTTAAACACTTCCCCTTTGACATGTATTTAACTCCCATTCGCGGGCATGGGCATACTCCTAAAATGTCTCCCCAATCTCCCAAGTGTGCACTTCCTCCTAATTACATGCACCGAGTCGTTGACCCACATCAACTGCCGCTTTTTCCCTTTCTTTTTTGGATTCCTTCCCTTTCTTTTCAAGGATCCTTTTAGGTAGATCTTTATACCCCTTAGTTCATTAGACCAAGCCCTTTGACACACCTACTAAACCCCTCCGCATTTGTCCATCTATGGAGTTCCATGTTAATATTTAACTGCCAAGCCGATGAGCCTGAGCACCCCGTAAATATAGTACCTAGTAGCATTACCAGACAATACTCAAGAGGAACTACAACTGTTGAAATATCGAGGTTGGGAAATCAGGATGCATCGAGAATCATATGGATCGCTTATCCAGTGGTGGGTGGCGGAACAGAGAGAGAAACAAATTTTCTTAATCTATGCCATTCAATAACATATGTCAAACAATTTTAGTTTTTAGTAATTTCTCCGATGGTTCAAAGATAACTACGTTATTAAATTTCGATTTTGGAAGACTCTACATCACACAAGGAATGGAAGGCTACCGTAGGTTATATGTTTCAAAGCGATGACGAACATGGACTTATGATAAGTTTTGTAGTATCATTGCTTCTCCAAATTGGGTAGTTTGAACATTCCATGCAACGAGCGGTATTCTTAAAATGGAAAAGTATTGGGGTTCCCCGAGAAGGGATGGTCCTCAGTAGTGCACAAATCTAAGAGGCTTTTAACAAGTTGTTTGTTAAGAAGAGTATATATGATGAAATTGAATTGCGGGGTGGTGTTGGTTCCCAGAATGTGTATTATGATATTGAACTGCAGAGTTATGTTGGGTAAAACTGACCATGCACACATTTTAAGAAGATTCAAAAATGTGCTTTGATGTACTGCTAGAAATGTCGTCCAGTATTACTTAACAAAAAAAAAATGTCGTCCAGTATTTACATAGTCAAGCAGGTTCCCTTGAAGTCTAAATCATTATCAAGATTCGTTTGGGGTATGGTCAGTTTGATCTTGTTGGAAAATGGATTACCATTTTTCATATTCTAGGCTATCCTAGGGTTGTCAAACGGATATTTCGGATACGGATCTGCCTATATCCGAATCCGAATTCGAAATCCGAAATCACTGTCCGAATCCGAATCCGACGGATATTAGAAAATTATATCCGAATTCGAATCCGATGGATCCGAATATCCGAATTTTGAGATTTTTTAAAAAATCCGAATATCTCCGAAAATCCGAATATCTGAATCATTTAAAAAAATTAAAAAATAACAATTTTTTTCCATTCAAACATAGTAAAATAGAATAAACAGAATTTTTTAAACTACAGACATCATGCAACAATCAAAATAAACAAAATAAACCCCAAATACAAGAACTAGGAACTAGGGTTTGTTTGTATAAATGAAAACGTATGTACGTGTTGTGTGTAAATATCTTTTTACTTATTAATGAATTGAATAATTAAATTTTAATACATAATTAATATATTATAAATATTAAATTATTAATTATAAATTATATATTCTATAAAGTATATATATATATATATACATTTATAAATACATTTATATATTATAAATACATTTATATACATTTATATACATTTATATATTTATATATATATATATATATATATATATATATATATACATTTATAAATACATTTATATATTTATACATTTATAAATACATTTAATAAATTTATAAATATATATATACATTTATATATTTTCGGATATCGGATATTTCGAATACGGATGTGCCTATATCCGTATACGCTATTTTCGGATACGAATAATATCCGTTTTCTTTCGAATACGGATATTATCCTTTTTTTCGGATTCGGTATCAAATTTTTCGGTCGGATATCGGAATTTTCAGATTTTTTTGACAGCCCTAGGCTATCCTTCAGTATATGCCACAATTGTATTCAAGTGATAATTGTTCAGGGCTTGATAAGTCTTTATGAAAAAGTTGGTGTATAAACGATTTTTAAGAAACATACATTTGATAGGTTTTATTTTTACTTGTGAGAAAACAATACTGAACCAACATAAATCTGCAATCCAATTTCCTCGCCATCTCCACCTTCTCAATAAACAAGTCACGGATCATCTCTTCTCGAGTTCGACCCAAGTACATTTTCATTTGATGATACCACTCATTAAATAGGATGTCCTAAGTTGGGGAATTTGTAGTATTTTAGAACTCCATGCTTCTGTTTTTGTTAAAAGTTTCTCGTGCACTATTTCTTCAAAGGAGCACTTCTTTCTGTTTTTTTCACTTTTGTCTCTTCACGGGATTACCATTTTAACCAATCTCTCAAACTATTATGGTGTCATTTTAACTTGGAGACAACCAATTAGCTCTGACTATTTAATACGTTTTTTTCGTTTGCTGATTCACCAGACAAACTTGTAGCTAATTACATGTTTATGTGCAACTGGAACTGGGTACCTATTTCTGATGCCGTTCCTCTATCAATCATACTCTTGCAACATTTTAATTTGCAACAAAATACTCTTATCTGCAAGTTGATGTTGTGAAATATTTACTGCTTACAGTAATGCTATACATAAGATTGATTTCAAACATGCCACCATGGAATATGCAAACCAGAGTATGATATATAAGAAGTTAGGACTTCACAAGTATGACTGAACTTGTCAATAGGAATATAAAACATGTTTAGTTTTGATTGGGAGATTATTTTACTTTGGCCATTCAATGTGATTTCCAATATGAAATACTGGAACATGTGGTCTTTTTTCCTTTCAATGATATGATTCTTTCTTGTCAATGGACCAAGTATTTCATATGCATTATAAATGATATTCTTTATCTTTAGTTATACATTTTGAAAGGCAAATTTATATTAGTAAAGCATCAGAGGGAAAGCCCCATTACATAGTAGGAGAATGAAACTAAACAAGGAACAGGATAACTACAACTACTTAGGCATAAGAGAGATAACTAATCCTTTCGGGAAACCTATTACTTCACCTAAGCATCAGCATTGTTTGATCTTCCTTTGTTCTGCACCATTTGAATATCCTCTTACATAGCCATTTCTAACAGAACCTCTTCTACCCCCATCAGTTTATAAACCTGCGCTGGTTTGTCGATCAAATTTTGCACCGAGTCCTGTACATAAGTCAGAGCTTCCGAGCACAGACCCCCTCCTTTTTCATTTGACACGAGCATTACCTTCCTCTAGTTTAGCATGAGCTTCACTATTGATGAGAGAATTATTTTATATGCTAGCCACTGTGTATAGGATTATGTTGTTAACAAGGTAATCCTACCAAGATATTTTTTTTACAAATTTTAACTGTCATTAAGTATATTCATATTACGCAGATATTAAATGTTGTTAGCCTACTGTTGGTTGGGGGATGAGTAAACTTTGTTTAAGACTTTCCATTTTATATGCATCATAGTTAGGTCTAGTGAATTTATGTGCTTTGCAATCCTGCACCTAGGTCAGTATGGATTATCAAGTCACTTTCAAGTTGAGAGGACTAGTCAAAGTGTTCAAAGCATCCCAACATTTTCTCTCATACCTCTTTCAATTTGTGTTCATATTTCGAGAAATGCCTTTATTTTGGGTGTTTGTCATTTGTGGGAGCATGTCTGTAGACTCTGACACTCTGTACTAACATGACTTCTTAGTGAAAGCGTTTTATATTATCCGCCTAAATATTAATCTTAAAATAAGATTTGTGCCTCATCTGGCTCTACATTTTCTTGGTAAATCACAATTGTATAGCTCATCAGTTGATAATCATCAAGGGCAACTTATACAGTTAGGACACGGTTCCTTCTTCAGTTCTTTGTGACTCAGGTCTGATGAATCATGCAGGACAGACTGCATAATAATCTCTTAAGAAGTGTGTGCACATGCATGTTAATATAATTATCTTATGCCACTGTTTAAGAACTGTTGGTACTTGAAAAATGACCATATTTACTTTTCTCAATATAATTCTGTTACTGATTTTGGAGCTTTGTTAATTAATTAAACATTTATGATAGTTCTTTTAGCCTTGAATCTTTATTATTTATTTGTGATGAACTTCCATTTGCTAGGTACGTGTCAATGGGCCAACTGCGGCACCCATTTACAAATTTCTCAAATCCAGTAGTAAAAGTACATTTTGGGGAAATAGCATCAAGTGGAATTTCACCAAGTTCCTTGTTAATAAAAATGGAGAAGTTATCCAACGATATAGCCCAACTACCTCACCTTTAGCCATTGAGGTAATACATCAGTCTCTCTCTTCACTCTTTTTAGACATTGTTTAATTTTCTCAAGTTGTGTTTCATGCATTTTTCTTATATTAAATGCAGGCAGACATCATGAGAGCATTGGGTGAATAATGTGATAAAGGTTTAAGTAGTTATATATTGAGGTGATTCAGTATTGGACATAATAAAGCTATAGGAATGTGTGAGTGAATGTAAAATGTTTTTAGGTCATTTCTTAGTGTGGTCTTGCACATGTTAATGATTTAGCAATTTTCTAGCATTAGTAAGACTTTCATGTTTACCTATGGTATGTGGGTCGTTCCTTTAAAGTCCGGTATTGGATGTAAAGATTTTTATTAGATTTTCTTACACCATATTGTTTTATTGCCCCTCCGATTGATTATTAGCCATGTGCCAACTTATATATACCTTACATAGTAACTGCTACTTGGTCTCATCTTGTTGCCTCTCTCTGTAATAAGGCTCTCAGATTGATGATTTGTTTCTATAATTGAAAACTTAAAAGACAAATGCTAAATCTCTTGCTACTCGGACCAAATGGAAATCCAGCTGCTGGTTTTCTTTTCCACACAGACCGGTCATATATCTCGGTACAATTTCCCTTGTCAGGAATTAAACAGAAAGTGGTAACATATATTTTGGTATGTCCCGAACTCAGAAAGGTGTTATATTCGACTCGGTTAACATTGTGGTATGGAGTGGACTAGCAACAAGAGTCCCTGTTTAGGTTTTTCTTTACTGGTTTGTTCTGGGCATTTGACATATATTTCATTTAAGATTTCTCAATAGGGGACTAAATGCATGAATTTTGGCCAGAAGGGACCTTGACACTTGCCTATCAATAAAAACTCAAGGATTGTTTTATGATTTTTATTTGACGGTAATAATGGTATAAACTTAATCGGCTGCGGCTGGTCGAGGGCAAACTAGTTTTCTACGTTAACTGTGTTCCCAATGCCAACCATTAGGTTCGGTAAGAAGCAAGCTCAAGTGATAGTTATAGTTGAATAATCAAAATTAAAATGTTATTTACTTCCGAAGTTTTAGAATGGAGAGAACATGGGTAGAAGATGTTCAGGTCTGGTGTGTACTTGGGCTGTCTAAAAGCAACACTTCTGTAAATTAGCTGTCTAGTCTTCCATCAGAGTCCTCTTGTAGTTCCTTCCAAGTTAAGAATTTAGCAATATCATTAGACAATCAGGTGTGTATGGTGCCGCAAACATATCTGTTATTTGCGAGTAGGGACACGTTGTCATTTCAAATTAAAGAGTCGGCATTTCTTTCACCTTCCTTCGGATAAGGTTATAATTTTACTACTGACATGGTTCCTCACGTGAAGTTGGACCTACATCTACTTTTCCGGATTCATATCTGATGACAACCCAAGAGTCGGCTTCTTCATCCACTGATTCATTTAGTTTGAAAGTAATGGCCGATTGTGTCGACTGTAGGGGTTGCATAGATGGACATCTGAAGTGGCATTTGAAGGTGAAAGGTAACTACTCGTGTTTATGCATATAGTAAGAGTTTGGCCGTATCCTTTGGAAAGAAGTTATAAATGGAGTGGTACTTTCAAGTGGCTTTTAAACTGATTCGTTACTTGTCAGTTGTCAATGCCGGCAATGTCAAGTGGAAAGCACTGTGTTCAGATTGGCTTTTTCGGATTAAATGGTTCATATGATGCAGGCGTTGCTTTCCTATCTATCGATGATAAGTTCTTGTACTCTCGGGGTCCAGTTCACGAATTTTAGGAGATCCGTCATCTATTTTGAAGGTCATTTGGAAGATCCGAGGCTAGTGGTCAACCACGAATTTCAAAAAATATTAATCGAATTGTGATTTTCGAAGGTCAGCCTGACCTCTTCTCGTTCCCGGGCCTTGGTGTTCCTGAAGTTAGTGTCTTACTGACCCCAATTAATATGCCGCAAGGGCATAAGATATTTATGTGCCTCTATTTATCTTCCTAACATGGATTAGGAATTCTGTTCAAAACTATTTGTAATTTGGATGCACTTCTATTTTGGCTGAAAGTACTGTAAGATGACAACTGATGTAAATGCTATAAATTAGTTTAGGGAGTGTATCTAGCATATAAGAAACCTGAGACTCTTCAAAACGAATTTCTTTCATGAGAATTTGCAAGAAAACAAAACCAGTTGGTCTACTGTGTCCATCATTCTTATATATGAAATGGTCCCAGTTATAAAGGAACCAATGCGGCAATGCATGCCTAATCTCCACCACATATTGTTTCTCACATATCTCCAATGTCGACAAGTACATAAACCCTTAGTCCCCTGCATGGTCCTTCAAGAAAAATTTCAGAAATTCCTTAGATTCTTAACATTTCTTGAAGTAGTTGAGGTACACAAATGGCAGCAAATTCCTTGTCCTTGAGATTCTCAAAGACTCGATCATGGCAAAGATGTCCTAAAAGAGTTAAACAGCAAAAGGCTAAACTGTATATTATATGGAGATGCACTGTTCTCCTTATGAACTGGCAGGAGTAAGGTATCATAGTAAAATGGTGAGCATGTACTCTTTTTAGTATTAGTTTGGATTTTGTGACGGAAACATTATGTGGAGGCGTAGCAGGTTGCACTGCCCTTTTGGACGAAGATTCGCCCAGCAGCAGCGAAAGTAGAAGCAAGCCTACCAGCAAGGCCTGGTAATCACCAGACTGAGCTGCAGGATTGATCTGTTCTAAACAGTTTTCACAAACTAATGTTCTTGGTATATTTAAATATAAAAACTATATTTAAGTAGTTCCAAGAAGTCTCGTGAATCAGTAGGGTGTCATACATGCATGTACTGGGAAAATTTAATTGCAGACTACCAAAATTTGCAGATTGTATACCTGTGCTTTTTAGTTGGGTGTGTCTTAAACAGTGTAGTTGATATGGTAGCTTGCTACTCATTCATCATCTCTTAAAACATATGACAAACCAAAAGATTTACTTTAGAAACCAGCAATGCATAACCTATAACTATAAGTTATGGATTGTAAAGCAGATACAAGCCTCAGATAAGGCCGATATCTGTTCTACGTGTACGAAGACCTCACCAAGAGCTAAGCTTTTGGGATTCGAGTAGACACAATACATGTGGATCAGTATATACTTCCTGTTTTGATTACGTAGCTAGGAAGTAGACATGTCAATTTGGTTCTGCCGAAAGCCTTTCTAATGAATCTTTCTGAGACAAATATCTAAATGGTCCCTAAAAGTGATTCTTCTAGCAACCTGCTAACCTCCACCTACATATGACAAACATAGCCTTAGGCTGCGTTGGGTGTCAAGGGTTAAAAACATTATGGAATTTACTATTTTTACTATTTCCTCTATTCGATCCTACCATAGTCAACTGTAGTTCGTTCTCAACTATCAAAATAAATGCTTTTTTAATATGTTCTACTCAACATCATAGCTGCAATTTCATTCCTCCCAAACAGACAGAGGATTACAGTTTCAGGGTGAATGCTTGTGATAAGGCTAATAAGGAAAAATTAATTAGAAATAGCAAGAAGAGCAATATATTGGAACAAGAAATAAAAAGTAACTTATAAATAACTAGTAGAATCCATCGATAGATATAAAATGTTGTACTAGTTGACATCTGAATCAACTGGTTGAAACCCGTTGATTGATACAAGTGTTCGTGAGTATTTATGAAATTGACATTAAGTTCTAAATCCCCACTTTTTGATCTCTTCACTCTCATAGTCAAGCAAGAAGCAATTTCTAATTGTAGTATTAACGTAAGGTAAGATCCAAAGAAACGGCCATCACCCAAATAAAAATGTAGCCATCTATTCTCATCACTACGAATATTGAATTTTTTTGGTCTTGTCTTGGCGATTGTTGGAAAATCTTATAATATAATATAAGATTCATATAAAGCCTTCCTCTAACCCTAGATGAGTTGGTTACTTAACATGGTATCAGAGCTCAAGCTGACAGGAGACTCAAGAGTGAGGGACAGTGTTAGAATATAGGGGGTGTTTGGGGGAACTTTTTTCCAGAATAAGTCAACTTATTTTAAGATAAAGCTAGAGAATCCTAACTTTCCAACTTATTGAATCTCAAACATATATTAAATACTTTTATAAAAAAAATTATCACAACATAAAATTTTTACCCGAAAATAAGTCCATAATAAAAGTTGAGCCAAACAGGCACATAATATAAGATCCATATAAAACTTCTCTCTAACACCTTAAAGTTTTAGATGTAGGTTTTTCAGACCCACATTTTCGAGTCATTTTTATCTCCAATTTGAGTGTGTCTTATGTGCGTGTTCACAATAAGTTGTACTTGAAACATGTTCTACTTCATGAAAACTTTCTAATGCATATTCAAACATTCAAAACGACTAAGGATGAATGAGTTGTGATTACCAAAGTTGCTCCCTTGGAAGTGGAAAAATGGAAGTTGAACCTTAAATCCCACATTGAAATGATAAAGAATCTTTTATGGGTTTATGTAGTGTACAAATGTTTTAGTGATGTATTGCTCCATCACTTACGTGCTCGCAGGGGGAGCAAATCATAAGATTTCGATGAAAAATTCGTGGCTTCGAGCTTTCTGTTTTCCGCATGTGCGTCATGCGGACATGAATGGAGCAGAAAATTGGGTCGATTAAAACCGGATTATTATTTTCACTGGGCTTGGGATTAAAATATGACTTAAATTAATTGATTGGGTAAAATCAATTCTTTTATCACGATTTTTTTCCACCGACTTAACTAATTAACACAGTTAATTACTCAGGGAAATTGCCACCGACTAGGTTAATTAATTAGGGAAATTGTTTAGCGCACAAGTTATCCAAGCCTATATACACTCATCATATAGCGTTAGGGTTATTAATTCGAAATCTCATTCACCTCTCTCTTCTCTCTTCCTCCGGTGATAGTTCTTCATCTTAAGCTCGATGAGAGTGATACTCTTCTGTAGCCTCACTGCAATCCATTTTATCCTGGGAGGCGATTCGCTCATACATACGGTGAGGTCATTCACCTCTTCTCTTTTCCTCTCGTGATAGTTCTTGTTCGTCTCAAATTCGCTGAGAGTGACGCACTTCTGTAGCTTCACTACAATCCGTTTTATATGAAAGGCGATTCGCTCACACATACGATGAGGGATAAAACGCACACACGACTCAGATTATTTACACACACGACTATTATTGTTTATTGTGTACTTATCGCAGATTGTATAATAGATCAAAAAATTTCTTATTCGGATTGGCATAACATAGCAACTGAACCATTGAAATCCATGACATATGATCTTTTGGTTTCTTCAAACACTAGTACAAAAACTGTTTTATGCATCTGCTCATTTGTGTCTGTTATCGATAGAACAGACATAAAAAATACTTTATACGTCTATTTTGCCCTTCACAGACGCATATGTAAGAAGGAAAAATGCTTTTGCTTTTGTTTTACCTAAACAGATGTAAAAGAGTATTTCAAGAAAAATGGCAGGGAGTAGAACCAATTTCAAGAACTTCACTGTGCAATTGGAATGAGATTAGATTGTCTTCATTACTGAAGTACAGAACCCCGTTAACAAAAACACTCCCCCGATCGATTCCATTTATTTTTTTCAGGATAAGAGCCCGAATTTGTGTCCAAGAAACAACATTAGTCGAATAACCTGGACAATACTAGGACCACATAACTTTGCATTCATAATCCTAACTACCTTGTAGTCATCGGCAATAGAGTCGTAACCAAACCCTATCTTTTTAGTCAAACGGATCCCTGCCTAGAGTCTATACGAGGGTGGCGGCAGGCTCATAGTTGAGGGTGGCGGATAATCTGGAAGATCGGAAATTTCTTGTATTTCCTATAAATGGATTCCAGAGGAAGACACCATCACGAATCGGATAATATAAGCAGATAATTTCATTAGAAACACCACCTACTCGAGTACATTGAAAGTTGTAACACACGAGGCATCACTAGGGAATCAAAGTGCATGAAATAACTCAAGGTATATGATTCCCATTGCAGTTTGTCGGCCGGGGTAATACAAAATCGTTGAGCCAGCTTCAATAATGAATATTGTGGGATTTTTGATGATGGCACGTTGGAGTTGAGAATTAATGGAACGAGGGTTTGAGATTATGTCTAGCCAAGTTAACATGCACACTTACAAACGAGCAATGATTTTACCGGCAATCCTAAAAGCATTTCTTGAACAATGTCTTCCGTCAAGTACATTGAGCTGCCGGCTTCAACAACAAGAAGTTGAAATTAGGGTTTTAGGGATTAAGACAGCAGAAGATTTTAAAGTGCAAGGGAATAGATTTATTAAGGGTGGTTATTTATGCACACCCTAGACTTTTTTAGACCAAAATAACCTTAATTTTCACATGTTAATCTTTTATCTTTTTTTTTTTCTGGCATAATCTTATCCAAATTTTACGATTTTGCATAATTTTCTTTTCTAACAAAATGTTTTATGAATTTTGAAATTAAATTATTATTATTAAAATTTTATTACTTGTCTTAATTTTATTAGCTCAGTTATATCCATAACTTACTATAAATATGAATATCCAACTCAAAAAATAATCAATAAAAAAATACGAAAAAGAAAAGTAATTTTAGTATGTTTTATTATTTACCAAAGTAAAATAATGAGTAGTTCCTTCAAATTACAATTTATTCACTTCTGATCAAATTTACTAATTTTTTTTTCCTATATTTTATTTCAAGATAAGAAAGTTGACAAATTTTAATAAATTTATATAAATTTTGTCTTATAATTACTAGCTATTATTATTTTTCTAATTTAAAACTCATGTTTATGATAATAATAATAATAAAAGGATGCCTACAAAAATAAAAGAAGTCACCTCTAGCACGGTTATCTTTTTACCATATTTTTTAAGCAAGTAGAAGTATATAAATAATCAATATTATAATAAACAAAATAAGAGAGTAATTGTATTTTAGTAAAATGTATAGAAAAGGGTGTGCATGAATAAATTTAGGATGTACATATTTACTAGCATAAAGACCCGTGCAAGGCACAGGGCGCTTGCTAAATTGTGTTTTAAAATTAAACTGTGTATGATCAATGTTATTTGAAGTATAATATTGATTTTCATAGAATTTTGCTTGTTAATGGTATGTATAACTATTGCGTACTTACTTAAATATATCAGTTTTTAATTTTATTGTGGATCATTGAATTGAATCTGAGTGTTCAATAGATGATGTGTATGATATATAAGTTCCGCAAATCATATATTATACATGATCATGTACATATATTTTTTTGAATTACCTTTATAAATAATACACCATATATTATATATGATCCTTCTTTTCTTCAAATGCCATATTTTAAATCGAACATTAGTTAATTTGTATGTAAAATCTAATGTGTTATTTTTGAGAATCGTCTTTTCAAGACCAAATATTTTTACAACCCGAAGAGTTTGACTGATAAATTATTGCATCTTGCGTAATAATATACAATTTTCATATTACGTTAACAACCCAATATTTGCATTCTAATATATTGTTGGATAGTATCCATAATATTAATTACAATATCATTTTATAACCCAATTATATATTTTTTGTGATTCTTTAATCAATAATTGAAAATCAATAAAAATTCCAAATCTCATTTAATACCCTATAATATTTAACCAATATTATTTCATATATCATACACATACACATTGTGTGTATGATCTAAAACACATGTGAAAGTGTGGCATAATGGTATGTAGATGCACAAGTTAACTTGATGCTCCAAGTTTGATTTTCACTAAAAATGAATTTTTTATATATAAACAACAATGTAGGGGTAAATTAGTCATTTTAAATTATGAATAAAATATCTCATGAATTTTAAGTCTTGTTCGTGTATTATATATAAAATAGATTTTAGATGTTAGTGTTATGCCCAAAATTTGGTTCGGGTATTCTAAAATGGATTCGGGCCAAATGTGGGTTCAATTTGGGGGAATTCTAGAATAAATTAGGATTTTGACTCAAGTTGGAGGAATTAGGCCGCGCCCTGGCTTTCCTTATAGTTAGGGCGCGCCCTAAATACAAAAACATGGTGACAAATCTATTCAAGTTAATTTTCTGAGAAGACATTGAAGAAATCTCTCCTAGGATTCCACTTAAGCGTGGATTCCACTCAATCTTGGATTCCATTCAAGCTGGAATTCCATAAGTTGAAGAATTCCCTCCTGTCGTATCTCAGGAGGGGGATGTCCGTCGCAGAAGGCCTCCAGGGGTTTGCCTGGATATAAGGACCCTTCTTAGACGCTAAGGGAGGCATCCGTGCGCCCTAAGGTGGAAAGATGGGGACTTTCTGGTGTGTGCTCTGGGAGCTCTGTTCCTGTAGCCAATGGGCGCGCTCTCATTGGGGAACTTTGGAGTAATCCTGCACTTTGCACCCAAAAGCTCTGGATCACCTGTCCTGCTATCTGGTGGGTGCTTCTCATTCGGGGGACAGGGATGCGTTCTGCACTTGGGGTAAACCATGGCTATACCTGCATCCTTGAAATCAAGAAATAGCTGGTAGTGGATAGGACTAGTCCTCGACGGGGGAAGTTTCCTTATCTGTGAAGTCTTGAGATCTTGGATGAGCCTTGGGCCTTTTGTGGTTAGGCCTCATAGTAGAACATTCCGGAAGCTATACCGACAATCCAAGCCCAATTGGGTTTCTTGCTCTCTAAGAACTACGTGGGCTTGATCCTCTATAAATATAGAGGTACGTAGGCAAATTGAGGGGAATGGAAGCGAAGAGCTCTACGAGCCACCACCAAAAACCCTCTCAATCTCAGCCCCCAATTCATCACAGCCACCACACTCCGGCGACTTATCCGGCGAAGAACCACCGTCACAGATCTTGATTCCGGCGACAGACCTCAAACTTTGTTGTTCCCAAATTCCTCCGTCAACAAATTGGCGCTAGAAGGAGGGGCCGCCGATCGAGATTATAATCTTGGGAGGAAAAGATGATTTTTCGTGACGAGCGTTTTAATTTGAAAGTCGATAAATTACTCGAAAGACTTAAGAATATACGAAATTGAAGATAAATCATGGCCGACACAAGAAATCGGGAGTTGTCAAGACCAAAGTTGTGATATTCAAGCAACATGTCTCAGAAGCTGTCGACTTACATGGCCTAAAGATTAATTAAAAATTAGAAAAGTAAAGAACAAAGCACGTATGTGAACATGTTTGGGATGGTATTGCTGGGACCCGTGACAAGCACAACAATATCAAGGCCAAAGAAGAGACAGCAACGCCTTGACCTTCTGAATCAATTCGATAAAAACAAAGATAAGCTCTCTTGTTTCTCTTTTTTCTTTTTTATTTATTTTTAATTTTATATTATAATTATGTAGATAATCATGTCTTGCATTAAAAGAGATTACGATACCAAAATTTTGACGTTTCTGCATTCAAAATATTTGAGAAAAATCCCTTTTATAAAAAGAAAGGGGCATGTTTTTAATATTTTTACATAAATATTATGCATATTTTTGAATTGATAATTTACATATATTATCTTTTAAGTATACATAAATTTATATTTCTTATTTTTAAACAATTTAAAAGTATTTCGAAGAGAGTGCATGTTTTAAATATTTTGAAAATCATATTTTCAAAAGTAATGCATATTACATTAGTTCTAAAATATTATTATTATTATTATTATTATTATCATTATTATTATTATTATTATCATTATTATTATTATTATTATTATTATTAATATTATTATAAAAATCACCTCAAGATTTGTTACTTATACTTAGTTAAATTGATGCAGGAGTTAAGGATTTTTTAAAAAAGGACAATATGGCTGTCCATAACGCGTTTTTTGGTGCACCATTACTGAAGTGACATACCTTTACTTATTAATTGCAGCAGCAAATGAACAAGGAAAGTGAATGATGGCGCGCCCTTTTCTTTTTAAAAAAAATATATAGAAAGTAGCGGTTGGCACGTTTGGAGAGTGAAATATAATACTCTTGGAGCGATGGAACTACGAGGCATGGTTATAAGAGATAAAGGCTGGTTAGTCTGATGAAGAAAAGAAAATATACAAGGACGCGCCTTCTTTCGAATTCGCCAGAAGAATCAGAAAGTAGGGTATACTCGTGAGATTTGCTGAGAGACACGTAAAAAAAAATTTGCTGAGAGACCATTAGCCAAGAAGAACAGAGAATATTTGCAAAGTCAACAAGTTCAAGAATGAAGGACGCGCCTTCAACAACTAACGGGGATTGTCGCATTAAAAAAAAGTAGTTAGACACGATCAGTATCTGGAAGGTGATTTCAGGCGATGATTTCGGGTCAACGACATTGAACAAAATTGATTGATGGATAATTTTGAGGTGGATCCGGATGAGAATGTTCCAGGGAAGAGGCGCAATTATTAGGATCTCATCCTCGTCATTGGGACGCGCCCGCACCCTCACTATCAAGATGCGTCCTCAAGGAAGAAGATTGTGAAGGAGAATCCCCAAGAAATCTCAAGGCGCGTCCTCAGTGAAATTCGGCAAGATGAGGAGAACCTTGCTGGAAAGAAAGCTGCAAATGGTGAGTTTTGCTAATTCAAGCTGAGCATGCCTCAGAAGACTATTAAGAAGCGTGCCTTCCCCTGACTGGGCGCGCCTCCAGGTAATATCCAACCTCTATATTATTTTGCTCTATATATTTATTGCATGTATAAAGTTACAGGGATTTACTTGATGAGAAGGCCTCCAGGGGTTTGCCTGGTAAGAAGGCCTACAGGGGTTTGCCTGGTGAGAAGGCCTACAGGGGTTTGCCTGGTGAGAAGGCCTACATGGGTTTGCTTGGCCAGAAGAAAGGGGAACACTTGGAATCGAGGCCCCGTGATCCACAGCGCGTGCCCCCTGATTACAGGTCGAGGCCCCTTGGACACGAGCGAGCCCTTCCTCGGGATGATGATCCACAGCGCGTGCCCCCTGATTACAGGTCGAGGCCCCTTGGACATAAGTGAACCTTTCCTTGAGATTTTGTTGGAAGAGAATGAAGCCGAAGATGTAGGAATGACGTTGACAAGCCTAATCACCAAAGTGAGGAATAGGCCTTTACATATTGCTGAGGGCGCGCCCTCATGAAAGGCCCTACATTTGTTCTCTTGGTTTCTTGTAGTGCAACTAGTGGAAGAGAGGGTGAGAATCCTCAACCTCAGGGAAATGCTCTACATCAAGACTTAGCTTCAAGAAAATGCTCCAACATAGGAAGCGCCCTCAAGGAATTCTCCCTCAGAGGATCTTCTGGTTAGGCCGCGCCCTCAAAGAAAGATGCAAATTCTCAAGCGGACTCCAATATCTACGAGGATAATTTACTGCTTGGACTCCAGAAGGAAAGAAGCTGTTGAGTTGTGGCCCCACGAACCATAGTGTGTGCCCCCTGATCATCAGGTTGAGGCCCCAAGGTCGTGAGTGAGCCCCTCTATGAAGAAGCAATACTTTGCTGCAGAGGGCGCGCCCTAACTTAACAACCTCATGTTATGGCTTCGTCTGCAAGTATGATCGCAACGATCCATGGCATATCTTTTGTTTGAAGAAAATTGTATTGATGTGCGGCCCCATGAATCTTAGGATGTGCCCCCTGATAGGCAGGTTGAGGCCCCAAGGACATGAGTGAGCCCCTCTACCCAAGAATGACATTCATCCGGACTAGAAGAGACTTTGTCATTGCCCTCATCCATATAGGGCGCGCCCTAAGCAACAGGGCGCGTCCTCAGCAACTCCAACGGCTCTCTCTTAAAATTCCCCTCTTGGGATGCCTCTTTAAGAGACGCTTCTTTAAGGAATGATATTCTGATGCTGGGGGGTAGTATTGATGCATCTCCCTAGCCCTACGTATACATGTATTTCATGATAATTTGTGTGAACAGCGGAATACCCTTACGGGGATGCCTCTTCGTGAGACGCCTTTCATAGGATGCCTCCTTGTGAGATGCCTCTTCGTGAGATGCCCTTTGTTGGATGCCTCCTAGTGAGATGCCTCTTCGAGAGATGTTATTCATAGGATGCCTCATTTTGAGATGCCACTTAATGGGATGAGATTTGAAGTAGCCCGTGACCGGAGAATGCACTCTTTCTACCGGAAATTGATTGAAGTAGAACAATGCCAGAATAGTAGACTACAAGGTAAATTAATTACCTCCTAGTCTAGGGGGGTAGTCCATGTACACTTTCCCTAGTCTTAGGTTAGTGAAATTTTCAACTTTTTCGAGAATGCAAGATTATGCCTTTAGGGCGCGCCTTAAAGGGTGAGTTTGAATAGTTCTCGTAAAATGGAGGACGCGCCCTCGGGTAGAAGACGCGATTCGGAAATTTTTCTTGTAAGCATGCAAGCCTTCCCTCTTTTGAGGACGCGCCCTCCATCATCACAGCCTTTTGAAGCTCTAGTGCAATTCTCTTAGATTTGATGGGTGCAGCCTTCCGAACTCTAAAGACATCAATCCACTTGATAATATCTTGATCAAATTTGGAGATGTCTCGCAATCAAGGTGGAGGTTCTCATGAAGAAAATGGTTATGATTTTGAAGATAGCTTGGGGGTAATCAAGCTCGTCACGAAGCTTGTATTTCAGGAGAGATCCCTGATCCCCCACACTACCGTGAAAATCCGGCTACCGGCAGACAGCCGCCCGTTCTTATCAGCAACGTGGAGTTAATGGAGCAGTTATATCATATGGAACTGTCATAAATAACCTCGGGGCAAGATTAGATTCGGTGGAGCAAGAACAAGGAAGTAGGAGAAAATCTCGGAGTATTCCACGGAATCACCGTCGAACAGGGAAAGCTTTTCAAGTTGAGGAAAGCTCTCGAAGAGGTGAAGAAGTGCAGGAAAGGAGTTTTCAACTGATGACTCCTCGAAGGAAAGGGCGCCCCCTCACCCACATCTCTCAGGGCGCGCCCCCAGTGAGACTCAACGTGATGAAGAAAGACTTTGCAAGCTTGAAGGAATGCTTAGTGAGGACGGTCTAAAGAAGGTACTCCTTGAGCATCAGAAGAAAGAGAAGCACTTGGAATCGAGGCCCCGTGATCCACAGCGCGCGCCCCCTGATAATAGGTCGCGGCCCCTTGGACATGCGCGAGCCCTTCCTCAGAGTCATGATCCACAGCGCGTGCCCCCTGACAACAGGTCGCGGCCCCTTGGACATGAGCAAGCTATTCCTCATGGTAATACTGGAAGAAGAAGTAGCCGTGATAACGGTGATAGAAGAATGAAGATATATCGAGAGGATAAGTGACCTCGCCACAATGAGGGCACGCCCTCAGGAGATATATCTCCTTGTATCACTCAAATTCCTTCAAATATTTAGTGAAGTGAGGTCGAGGGCGCTCCCTCCCTCTAAAGGAAAGCATCAAGGAGGTTCTTAGAGGAATCCACGACCATAGAAGAATCCACAGGTTGAAGGAAATCCACAAGCTCAAGGTCAAAAGGAATAATCTCAGACTCAAGAGGTAATTCTCACACAACTTAATGCCAGAGCTCCAGGAAATGCTCAGACGACAACTCAACCTGCACCCTTGGGGGGTACACAAACAACTGTGCCACCAAATATTCAAAATATTCCAGGTGTGGGGATTTTTAATGTCGATAATTTGAAGAAGCTTCTTTCTCACTTGGATGGAGGAAGGATATCTGTTACAACACAAACTCCTCCACTTTCAACAAAGAAATTTTCAGTTAGAGTGCTTAGCAATGGTTTCAAAAGCTTGGACCTGGAGTGATTATCTTTTGGGAGATGATGAGGACTTTGCTCTTAACCAAGTTCCAAGCAACAGTGAAGTATGCTCCTCCCATTACAACTTTGGCCAACATTAAGCAGAAAGAAGGAGAAAGACTTCAATCTTACTTCAAAAGATTCAATAAATCCACTTTGGTTAAAGGAGCAACCGATAAGACACTTAAGAGTTTCTTAGTAGCTGTACTGCAGGTAGGAACAGATTGGTGGAAGCATCTCCAGGGAAGAGACTCGGCAGCTTTGTATTGCAGGTAGGAGCTCAGTGAATATTTCGAGGGAGTGTTACCACAAGGCAATCAAAGGGTTTAGAAGACCACGAGATGGAGGGCGCGCCCTCAGTGAAACTTGTGTAGATTTCACTAATATAAACAAAGGCTTGCCCAAAGGATAGTTTTCCTCTTCCTTGGATTGGTCTGTTGGAAGATGCAACAGCACATGTTCTCTTGAGTTTCAACGCTTATTCGGGTTATAATCAGATTTCCATGTATGCACCTGATCAAGAGCACACCTTTTTCATCACAGATAGAGGATTATACTGTTATATTGGAATGCCCTTTGGCTTGATTAATGCAGAGGGAACTTGAAAAGACCATGGGAGTGTATGTGGATGATAGCTGAAGGGGTCCGTACGTCATAATATCATAAGGCGCGCCCTCTGTAAATATATATATTTAGCCTTTAGGGCAAGCTCGGTGAGAGGTTTACACTTGTGCATAATATCTCTTGTTTCTTACGACGAGTTAGCTCATGTAAGCTTAGAGATGTTGTGCATTTATGTTATTCCTCTACGAAGAAGCCAAAATTAGAGATGGATGCAAAAGCTTAGAGATGTGGATTGAAGAATTTCAGGACGCGCCCTCCGCATAGAATCTTGAAGATAAAAAGAATAAGGACGCGCCCTGGAGGAGAAAAGCTACATAAATTTTGGGTTTTTTGAGGAAAATTCCATATAACATCTCTGATTTCATATGGAATTGGGGGGTAGTTGTTATGCCCAAAATTTGGTTCGGGTATTCTAAAATGGATTCGGGCCAAATGTGGGTTCAATTTGGGGGAATTCTAGAATAAATTAGGATTTTGACTCAAGTTGGAGGAATTAGGCCGCGCCCTGGCTTTCCTTATAGTTAGGGCGCGCCCTAAATACAAAAACATGGTGACAAATCTATTCAAGTTAATTTTCTGAGAAGACATTGAAGAAATCTCTCCTAGGATTCCACTTAAGCGTGGATTCCACTCAATCTTGGATTCCATTCAAGCTGGAATTCCATAAGTTGAAGAATTCCCTCCTGTCGTATCTCAGGAGGGGGATGTCCGTCGTAGAAGGCCTCCAGGGGTTTGCCTGGATATAAGGACCCTTCTTAGACGCTAAGGGAGGCATCCGTGCGCCCTAAGGTGGAAAGATGGGGACTTTCTGGTGTGTGCTCTGGGAGCTCTGTTCCTGTAGCCAATGGGCGCGCTCTCATTGGGGAACTTTGGAGTAATCCTGCACTTTGCACCCAAAAGCTCTGGATCACCTGTCCTGCTATCTGGTGGGTGCTTCTCATTCGGGGGACAGGGATGCGTTCTGCACTTGGGGTAAACCATGGCTATACCTGCATCCTTGAAATCAAGAAATAGCTGGTAGTGGATAGGACTAGTCCTCGACGGGGGAAGTTTCCTTATCCGTGAAGTCTTGAGATCTTGGATGAGCCTTGGGCCTTTTGTGGTTAGGCCTCATAGTAGAACATTCCGGAAGCTATACCGACAATCCAAGCCCAATTGGGTTTCTTGCTCTCTAAGAACTACGTGGGCTTGATCCTCTATAAATATAGAGGTACGTAGGCAAATTGAGGGGAATGGAAGCGAAGAGCTCTACGAGCCACCACCAAAAACCCTCTCAATCTCAGCCCCCAATTCATCACAGCCACCACACTCCGGCGACTTATCCGGCGAAGAACCACCGTCACAGATCTTGATTCCGGCGACAGACCTCAAACTTTGTTGTTCCCAAATTCCTCCGTCAACAGTTAGTTTTACAATCAATTAATATTACATATTTATTTTGTATGTTGTTTTAACGAAGAAATTATGTATTTTTTCATTTAAAAAAAAATACATATGTTCCAACTATTTCTCATCCAAGTCGCACACATGCATTCACATATTATGTGTATTATTTATGACACAAATGAATGGCTAGTCCAGTGGCATGATTGTGTCCAAATTTGTTACATGACCCAAGTTCAATCCCCACCAACCAAAAAAATCAATTCAAATTTAAAAAATTATATTACAAAATTCCGTGCATCGCACGGTTTTAAGCTAGTTTAAATAATTCAGGAATATGTATAAGCAGACTACATACTATATATTATTAATCCTTTATTATAATACATGAGTCTACCCAGGTATAGAGTTAGATGCAGTTAGCCAATTAAAAAAGTTTAAATTATTTTAGGACCAATCAGAGGTTATTCCTATATTTTAGACCAATCATATTATATTGAAAGTTTTCCTTATTTACCATTCTCATCCTATTATACTAACCATGGTTAGTTAACAATTCTAATTTAAATATAATAGTTACTTGATTCAACATATCCATATTTTACATATTTTTTAATGTGAAAAATATTTATAATAAATTAATATTTTAAATTAAAATCAATCATGATTATACAAATATATAATATTCAACGATTTTGCATGCAATATTAATGTTTCACTCTTTTGATTTACAATTAATCATAATTACATTATTATATATTACGAATTAATTTTCATAAATATATATAAGTGCCAATCAGAATTTACCACTAAAATTAAATTAATCGTATCATTCTCATCCGAATTTACTTATCGTGATTAGTTAACAATATTTTTTAAATACAAAATTTATTTTATTTAGTATATGCATAAATTACATATTTTTTAAAGTAGTAAATATTTACTAACTTATCTGTTAGTCACAGAGGCATGCCTGAATACATCCAATAACAAGCCTAAGTATGTGTAATGCTATGCATTACCTACATGACCTCTTAACTGAGGGAACCTCTAGTTGTAGAGTTTCTATTTGTTCTGTACTTGTAATAGGCATCAAATTCTAGTTGTGTTACTGTACTTATAAAGTCAAGAATAATGCTTGAAAGAAGTTCCAAGGTTCATGCCTCAAGCAAGGAGATAAAGACTGCCAAATAATCACAGTTGGGATTTGAAGGAATGAAGAATTTGCCTAAGTACCAATTCGAGAAGTACATTTGTCTATTCGAGAAGTCTAGCATTCGAGAAGTCAGAGATTCGATATCTCAGAAGACACTATTCGATATCTCTGAATACACTGTTCGATATCTCATTCGATATCTCAGAGATTCGATATATCTATTACTCTATTCGAGAACTCATGGAGTCAACAAGTCAAAGCATCATTCGAGTTCTCTAAGGGTCAACAAGTCAATGCTCTATTCGATATCTCAAGGACTAAAGAAGTTATTCGACATCTCAGGGATTCGATATGTCAAAATGCTCTATTCGATATCTCAAGGAGTCCCAGAGAAAAGAGCTATTCGAGAAGTGATTTGATATGTCAATATAACACTATTCGAGAACTCAGAGTTATCGATTAAGTCAATTCGAGTTCTCGAATCAATCACTTAGCCACTTCTCAAATACATTCTTGGAGACAAAATACTGAAGAATTGTACAAGTCAGAAACCTGCAACAAGCCAAGTCGCTTTATTTGACTATGTACTATAAAGCACATTGGAAAGCCTACAAAGAAGCTTGGAGAGATAAGACAAAGGGACAAGGAGCTAAAGAAGTGGATCTGAACAGGCTTTGCAAAGTCAAATCTGTAGCCATTTGGACTCTTACTCAAATAAGATAGACAAACTGGAAAGTAGTTTGTTTTTACTACCTTATTTGTAGTAAGTAGGTGTATCCATGTCTATAAGGATACAGCCTCACTTCCTTAGCAGATAAGTTTTTCAAGATACATCACAAGAAATATCTCTCTAAGAAAAACGAAGCTGAGAATACTATCATTTGTATTCACAGATTATAGCAAAATCTTTATCTAATAAAATATTAGATTAAAGTGATATTGTGTTGTGTTTATCTTTGTTATCTGCACTTACATATCTCACACACTCAACACATATCTTGTTGCAAAGATTCAAGAACAAAGAAAAGTTTAAGAATCCATTCACCCCCCCTCTGTATTCTTTTAATGTATTCAATACTCAACAAGTGGTATCAAAGCAGGCTGTTTAATCTAAACAGAAAACGATCATGAGTTCGAATACACCAAAGACTACAGGTACGGTGAAGGTCCCTAAGTTCGACAAAGAGAATTACAACCTTTGGAAAATAAAAATGTTGTTGTTCATGAAAGATGCCAATCCTCTCTACCCTGACATCCTCAAGAATGGTCCATTTGTACCACAACAAGAAATTGCTGAATCCACAGTGGGCACAATAGTCGTTCCTAGATCATATGTTGCAAAAGAGCCATCCAAATGGACGGACTCAGAGAAGGAAAAGGTTGCTGATCATAGACTTCATGGATATGTCGATGTTTGCCAATATAGCATCATGCACATCAGCCAAGGACATGTGGAACCACATCGAGGTGTTATGTGAAGGGACAGAGGAGGTAAGAGAAAATAGGAAACAGATACTGGTCACACAGTATGAAGCTTTCATGGCACAGTCCAAAGAAAGTATTACTGATATGTTTGAGAGATTTCACAAGCTGGTGACTGAGCTTCAAATGAATGGGAAGGTTTACAGCACTAAGGAATTAAACATGAAGTTTCTACTGTCTGCACCAAACCATCTAGAGCAAAGGGTCATATCTCTAAGAGAAAGAGATTTGAACAAAGTCACATATGATGTGCTCTATGGGGTTTTAAAAACTCATGAGCTTGAGTTGCTTCAGAAGAGGGCTATCCAAGCCAACCAAGGCAGAATGATAAACACATCCTGTGCCTTGATTGTCAACAAATCCGTTCAAGACCTGGAAGCATCCACAAGTCAACTGAGAATAGAAGAGATAGTAGATGATGAAGAGACTGAAGAAGAAGTGACTGAACCTGTTGATGAAAAGGAAGAAGATGAGTTCTATACTCTTGAAGAGTTGGATGCCATGGAAAACACTTCATATGCTTTTATGGCTAGAAAATTCCAAAACATCAGATTTAAGAGGAATCAGCCCTTCAAGTCTAGATCTCAAAATCATTCATTCAACAAGAGCAAGGCACCTGTGAAAGCAAACAAAAACAAATTCAAAACCAGCTATGTGGATAGGTCATCTGTGAGATGTTATAGATGCAATGACCTAGGGCATTTTGCCAGTGAATGCAAGAAGCCTAAGAAGAAGGATAAGGAGTTCCTTGAGCTTGAAGCTAAGTATGAGGCTCTGCTAAAGAAGCATACACCAGGTAAGGCCTACATAGCTGAAGGGAAGTGTTGGGATGATTCTGATAGTGATGGAGAACAACAAGAATTCTGCAACTATGCCTTGATGGCCAACTCCAAGGAAGAACCATCTGAATCAGACTCTCAGGTACCATCCCTCACTACTATAGACATGTCTGTTTCTGAATACAAATCTATGGTTGAACAACTATCTGTTGAGATGTTTAATATTCATACTAGTATGACTGCTGCTAATGAAGAGATTGCTAAACTGTCTACTAAGAATGAACTGTTGAACAAGAGAAATGAGGAACTAGAACTAACTGCTATGCAAGTAGAAAACCTTAAACAAGAAATCGAATATCTAAAGAATAAGGTTCTATGTGCTAGTCAAGTTGAGAAAGCTCTTAAGGATGAACTAGCTGAAAATGAATTTAAATTGAAAACATTCAAGAATTCCTCTAGTCTATTGCAGTCCTACCATGAGAAAAATCTAGCTAGACCTAAGGCTGCTATTGGACTTGATTATGACACTCTCAAGCAGAGGAAAGGCTATGCAGTCATTGAAGATGACATTGTTGTTCAAGAGGAAGTGCCTCAGGTTTTGAAAAAGGCCGAGACCCCAATATTTAAAACATCAACACTTGAGATTGATGAGGATGCCTTACTCATTAAGCAAATGTTGGATGATGAAGATAAAGCACAATCAAATGAACAACAAGCATCCTCTAAGAGTGAGAATGTCAAAACCAAAGCCAAGGAGTCAGTAGGAGGTAGACCTAGACTTGAGAAATTTGTGAAGTTTGTTTCAGCTGGGAATAATGAGTTTGAGAAGAAAGTGGCTAAAAAGAAACAAAACAGGAATGGCAAATTAGGGATTAACAAGGACAACAATTATGCTTATGTGCCAAATGCCCCTAGGAAAGTTTGTCAAAATTGTTTTAGCACTAATCATTTAACTCATGCATGCAAGAAACCATCTGGTAGTGTTGCTAAACCATTCTATGATTGCTCTGTGCCTTTAAGACATAGAGACTCTCCTTTCTGTGATAAATTTGATTGTATGCCATGTAACATGAATGTAATGACTAGTTGCTTTAATTTGAGAAGACAATTCATGGAAGGTTGCATCAGTCACAATGTTCACACACACTACATAAGAACAAAGTCTTCAAGTCCTCCTAAAGTTAGGAAGGTTCCTCTGTCACCTAAGTCTAAGAACCCTGATTCTAAGACTTCTAAGAGTGACAAGAAGACTAACATCTAGAAAATTGATAAGCATGCTGTTTATGATAAGACTGTTGCTAAGCCACATGGACCCAAACTTGTTTGGGTACCAAAGGAGAAGTAATACCTTTGTGTTTGCAGGGCAAAGAAAGTGAAAGAAAGGTCATGTGGATTTTGGACAGTGGATGCTCAAACCATATGACTGGTGATATGGCCCTGCTATCACAGTATGAGGAGAAGGCTGGCCCAATGGTTGCTTTTGGAGATGACAACATTGGCAACACACTGGGATATGGCAAGTTGGAAATTGGAAATGTCATCATTGAAAATGTAGCACTGGTCAAGGGACTCAAGCACAATCTACTGAGTGTTGGTCAATTTACTGACAGAGGATTCAAAGTGAATTTTGATAAAGATGAATGTTTGATCACCCACAAGAAGACTAGTGACTTTGCTCTATCTGGAGTAAGGAAAGGAAGCCTGTTTGTAGCCAATATGAACTCTGTAAACAAGGACAAAATTTGTTACTTTTACTCAAAAGCATCAAATGAAGATAGTTGGCTGTGGCATAAGAAGCTATCACACTTGAACTTCAAAGGCATTAATTCTCTAGTCAAAAGAGAGTTAGTGAGAGGCATCCCCACACTTGAATTCTGTCAAGAAGGAGTGTGTGAGGCTTGTCAAAAGGGAAAAATAAAAAGATCAAGCCACAAGTCAAAGACAGTGACATCAATAACCAAGCCCCTACAACTAATTCATATGGACTTGTTTGGGCCTATCAATATTATGTCACTAGGAAGGAAAAAGTATGCTCTGGTGATGGTTGATGATTTCACAAGGTATACATGGGTAGAATTTCTGGCATCAAAGGATGAGGCTCCCCAAGTAATCATTGAGCATATAAAGAAAATTGACAAGGAAGCAAAGGCCAACAATGCAAGTGTGATTGCATTAAGAAGTGATAATGGAACAGAGTTCAGAAATGCCATGCTTGAAGCATTCTGCAAAGAAAATGGTATTTCTCAACAATTCTCAGCTCCAAGGACTCCACAACAAAATGGAGTTGTTGAGAGAAAGAATAGAACTCTGATTGAGGTTGCTAGAACAATGTTACTTGATGCAAAGATGCCTACATGTTTTTGGGCTGAGGCTGTGAGCACTGCATGCTATATCCAAAACAGAACCCTCATCAACAAAAACACTGGAAAGACACCTTACAACTTGATGACTGGAAAGAAGCCCACTCTAAAGTATGTTCATACTTTTGGAAGCAAATGCTTTGTGTTAAAAGACAACTCAGAATATGTTGGAAAGTTTGATGCAAAAGCATTTGAAGGAATTTTTCTTGGCTACTCTATGGAAAGAATTGCGTACAAAGTTTATGTCATCACTCCAAAGAAAGTTATGGAAAGCACAGATGTGACATTTGATGACAGCAAACTACCTGGATTAGAAGAAGCCAATGATGAAGATAAAGATCCTTTGAAGTTTGACAATCTAGATGATTCTGATGAGGAGATTGAAACTGAAGTTGAGCCCACAATCCAACAAACTCAAGTGAATGAAGAACCTGTGTCAACCAACAATGAAGAAACAAGCATCCATGACACACCTGTGATTAGTGGAAACTTCACAGGGGGAGGAAATATAAATGATCATGATCTGGATGATGAAGCAACATCAAGGCTGAGAAATCAATCTGAACATACAAGGAAATGGGATAGATCACATACTGCAGATCAGATAATTGGAGATCCAAATACAGGAGTGAGGACAAGGAGAGCAACTCTAAATGAATGTCTCTATGGTTTTTTTTCTATCCCAAGTTGAGCCTAAGAAACTTGAAGATGCATTGTTGGATCCTGATTGGATAATTGCTATGCAAGAGAAGCTAAACCAATTTGAAAGAAGCAAAGTATGGGAACTTATGCCTGCACCAAAGGATAGAACCATTGTTGGAACAAAATGGGTTCTAAGGAATAAGATGGATGAAAATGGTGTAGTCATAAGAAACAAAGCAAGGTTGGTCGCAAAAGGATACTCTCAACAGGAAGGCATTGACTATGATGAGACTTTTGCCCCTGTTTCCAGACTAGAGGCCATCAGAATTTTCCTGGCATTTGTTGCACATTCTAATTTCAAGGTCTATCAAATGGATGTCAAGAGTGCATTTCTGAATGGGGAGTTGGAAGAAGAAGTATATGTGCAACAGCCACCTGGCTTTGAGGATCCACAATTCCCTCACTTTGTCTACAGATTGCTTAAAGCATTGTATGGACTTAAGCAAGCTCCTAGGGCATGGTATGACACATTGTCACAATTTCTACTGGAGAATCAATTCACTAGAGGCACACTGGACAAGACACTGTTTTACAAGAAACATCGTGATGATATTATCTTAGTTCAAGTCTATGTGGATGATATCATATTTGGCTCTACAAATGAGAAGCTGTGTGAGAAATTCTCTAAGCTCATGCAGAGCAGATATGAGATGAGTATGATGGGAGAATTAACATTCTTTCTTGGGCTGCAAGTGAGTCAAAGGAAGGATGGCATTTTTATAAGTCAAACCAAATACATCAAGGATCTATTGAAGAAATTTGACTTAGAAGAATGCTCACCTGCAAAGACACCCATTGCCACTGCCACCCAAGTTAGATGAAGATGGTAAGGGCAAGAAGGTAGATATCTCAATCTACAGAGGCATGGTTGGTTCTCTACTCTACCTCACTGCTAGTAGGCTAGACATCATGTTTGCAACATGCTTGTTTGCAAGGTTTCAATCAAATCCAAAGGAATCACATATGATAGCAATAAAGAGGATTTTCAGATATCTGAAGGGCACACCAAACTTGGGATTATGGTATCCTAAGGACACATGGTTCAATCTGATTGGTTATTCTGATGCTGATTATGCTGGATGCAGAGTGGATAGGAAAAGCACCTCAGGTAACTGCCAGTTTCTTGGACAAAGGTTAGTCTCTTGGTACAGCAAGAAACAACAATCTGTGTCAACTTCCACAGCTGAAGCTGAATACATAGCTGCTGGAAGTTGCTGTGCTCAAGTGCTTTGGATCAGAAACCAATTTAGAGATTATGGACTTGTGTTGGAAAGAATTCCAGTCATGTGTGACAACACAAGTGCAATCTCTATAGTTTCCAATCCTGTCAATCATTCTAGGACAAAGCACATTGACATCAGATATCACTTCATAATGGAGCATGCAACTAATGGAACCATTGAGTTACATTATGTTCCCAAAGAGAAACAACTAGCTGACATATTCACTAAGCCATTAGATGAAGCCACCTTCACAAGGTTGGTTAGTGAGATTGGAATGCTGAATTCTTCAAATTCTAGCTAAGTGAATATATCAACTAGATTGTTGCAGCAGTAAATACTTACTTTATCAAATGCTCAATATTTTTAAAGTAAGTATTGGCTGGATTATGATTTATAAATATTCCACAATGCTGCATATATTGAAAATCATGCATCTTTAGCTTGAAATTTCTGTGAAATTTTGAGAGAATCACTATTTAATTTAGTAGAATATTCTTCAGTGAATATTTCTGGTAAATTTTAAAAGATAGTGAAAATTAAATTTTATGAGTGAAAAGTATAGTTCGATAAGTCAGACTTCTTGAATGGTTCATTCTTTTGTCATGGCTCGAGTTCTCGAATAGACCTATCAAGAACCCTCCTGAGTTCTCGAATAGTGTCTTTTGGAGAAATCGAATAGCACACTTTGAGTTCTCGAATAGAGTATTTTAGTTCTCTAATGATGGAGTTCTCGAATACTGTATTTGAGTTATCGAATCATTTGAAAAGGCTGATTTCTCGCTGACACTTAATCGCTTTTTGGATTTATATTCAAAATTTCATTTCGCTCATAAAAACATATTTTATTTAGCTTAGAATTATGTTCTGAGTTAAATAACTGCCAGCTGTGAGTTACAAACTGCTTGAGATATCGAATAAGCCTTTCTTGACTTATCGAATAGTTGTTTTATACTTCTCGAATGACTGTCTTGTCGATACAAAACTTATATCTAATCGACAACTCAAGTCACTCACATATTTACAATTTCACAACTGTTCAACTCATTTCATTCGATTTCTCAATCATCTAAACTCTTAAAACCTCTGAAAACCTTAACTGCGAATTTCTTCTTCAACCTTAATTCTCTTCTCTTCTCTACCTAAATGGCAAACACTCAACTCACCATACCATCCCAAACCAATTTCATCGCAATTACCAGTGATGTGGAAGCATCAAATGCTAATTTCAAGTGCTTTGTTCGATGGTTGTCTGAATCTTACATCAAGGGTGCACTATCAGCCAACCCGACCCTGTACATAGACCTATTAGAACAATTCTGGAGGACAGCTACAGTGGAGGTTATCGCCCTTGAGAATGCTATCACCTCATATGTTGTCTACTGCAAGATTCAAGGCGTGGATATTTCTATCACTACCGCAGACATGAATGAAGCCTTGGATTTGCAGCAAGAGGCATATGACTCCCTGGTCACAGATGCTGAGTTGGAAGAATTCTTTGAATTTATCAACTACTCAGAGGCTATTAAACTTGGAAAGCAGAATAGGAAGTACTTGAGAAAGGAATGGAGCTATGTTTTTGCTACACTCCTTCAGGTATTCACTGCCAGGAAATCAAGCTTTGATCAGATTAGTACACCTGTGCAGCAGCTTGCCTATGCCTTGGCTCATGGGAGAAAGATAGATGTTGGACATCTCATCATACAAGAGCTATATGGGAGACATGGTAAGAACACAGCCAAGAGAGGTACTGAAATTTTCTTTCCCCGCTTTATTCAATCAGTACTTAATTTTAAAAATGCTTCATTGATTGAATTGCCTGGATTAGATAAAAGTAAAATAGGCTATCCTAGGTCCATGACCAAACTTATTTTTGGTAACTTGGAGACTAGGAATGATGTGGATGTAAGGCTTAAAATAACTCCCCACATGGAGGGTTTGTTTAGGTCTTACCCCCACAACATGCCAATATTTGAGTCTAAGTCTCAGTTAGCACAGCCTAAGCAAGAAGAACACAATGCTAACCCAAGGCTTGCTAACCAACCCTCTCAGACAAACACTCTACCAAACAGAGAGCCAACTGCATCATCCTCTCAAAAGGGTGATGTTAGTAAAAAGAAGAGAAAATAGGTTGCTTCTGAACCTTTAACTATCTTAACTGAAACAGGCTTGGCTGTGGAACTAGGTTTAGGAGGTGAGGAAACTGAGTCACCTATCATTAGCCTAAAGAAGAAGAAGAAATCGAAAACCACCTCTTCAGTCACCCAAATGGCTGAAGTTGTAAAATCAGGGGCAAACAGTTCACTAGATGTATCCTCTCAACAGGGTGCATCTATAGAATCAAGCATCCTCCCCAATGCACCTATTTGTACAGAGTCAGCACATGGGAGTGATACGGCTGGCACAACACTGAGTGGAGAGCACATCACAATTGAAACTCTCTCTATCTCTCAGGGGGAGTTGCCAAAATCTAATCTACAACACACTTCTCTTCCAGAATCTACCACTCATATTTCTTTGGAGCCTGCAACTCAAGCAATTGAGGAGCAAGGCATTGATCATCAAGAATTCTTTTCTCTTGCTGAGCCAATGGATTCAAGTGACTTGGTGCATGACACCTTGCTCACCACCCAGGTACCACATTTAGATGGTCAGGGAATGCATGGTGGGGCATCTCCTAATGACACCATCACAAACACAGAGGATTCACTAGTTTTAACAAGAGACTCTGTGCCTGTGTCAACTACTGTTGTAACTCATCCCACTTCTGTGGAGACAACAGTAGCAGAGTCTTTCCATCCGGTTACAGAAGTTGCATCTGTAACTGAGGAGTCTAGCTTGACTAGCTCTAGCTCTCACTTTTTGTCCCAATGGCTGAAGCCTGTGCAACATGACAGTGCTTCAGGATCAGGGTCTGTTCCACCACAAATGTCCATTGATGCTCTCCAAAGCTATATTGTGGATCAGATTCCTGAGTTTGTAAAAATAGCCCAGAACCTTGTCACTTCCAACATCTCAAATCCAGATTATGAAGCCATCCTACTATGCCATAGGGATGATGTGGAGATGCAGAAGGCCAAGATTATTGATGATGCTGAGAGAGATGGCAATGTAGATGCCTGGATGCAAGGAAAGTATGATGTAACTCTCAGTGAAGCACTTCAATATCTTAAAGAGGAATACATCACTTCACTGGGTTCAAATGCAAAATCCCTGTCCCCTAGTGAAATGTATGAAGCTGTCAATGATTCCTACAAGGGTTTCCTCAAGGTTGCACACTATCTTGGAAAGGGAGTCAAAACTGAAGTCAACAAGGTAAGTGACAAGACAGCCACTTCAGTAGAAGAGATAAAGAGGGCCTTTGATGCCAAATTTCCTCAACTAGACAGTGTGGTCAAAGATCTCAGACACTGCAACACCACCTGCACCAAGATGGATAATGGTCTAGCTCTACTTAAAGATACAGTCACAGGTCTAGGAAGCAAACTTCAAATTCTATCTGACCAGACTACAGACGCCAATACCATGCTTAGGACACTCTTTGCAAATCAATATGGAGACAAGATGGTTACTGAGGTCCCTGTGCATGAGCTGTCTAGATTTGAAGTGCAGAGACTTAAAGAACAATCCCTGTCTGGCTTCAAATCTACTGCATTATTCAGTAAGGTAGATGCACTTGAGAAAGAGGTAGCTACTCTCACTAAGTCTAATGCTCATCTTACAGACAAGGTACAAAATCTGACTGAGCAGTTGAACACTCAAGCCACCACCACAGCTGATGTTCTTCTGCATCAACAATCAATGTTGTCTGCAATGATGAAGCACATGGGTCTTCCTCTACCTGAAGAATCTTCAACCCCAAAGGTCAATCCTACAGCCTCTGTGCTTGACAACAAGCCTAAGGGGGAGAAGAGGACATCAAGAAATTCAAATACAAAGGGGGAGAAACCACTAGCAGTAAAGGGCATCAAAATCATTGAAGGTGCTCATCAAAGAACTTCCAAATCTCTAATTCATGTGCCTGGCAAAGGAAAAGACAAAGTTGATGAGCCTCCTACTTCTCTGCCAGTTGTCACTCTACCAACTGTGCACATCACTACTTCTAGTGGTCAAAAGCAATCTATCACAACCACAGTGGTTGCAGGGAGTATGCCATCTGACAAACCTTCACTCTCCATATCTAAAAGTGCCAAGCCTGTAGAAGTGAAGGTGGTCACTGAGGCCAAGCTACAAGAAATTGCAAACTCAAATGTCTATCATGATGATGCATTCTTGGAGTTTTTGAAAGTCTCAAAAGAACAGGCTGGTGACACTCAATTGTATCTAAGGAGCTTGAAGGATCAGATCGATTACTTCACTGTGGTACCTAGAAAAGTTGATAGCTCATGGCTCAAGGAAGTAATGATGGTAGCAAAATCCAGAATCTGGCATCTAACCTACAAAACTCTACAAGCCTTGAAACATTCAGAGATAAATGCATTGAATGTAAATGAAAACAATAAGAGTCTGTATGATGACTTGAGGAATGGCCAACCTTCAAGGCTGCCAGAAGTGATTAAGAAGCCATGGACAATCATCTATCAGTATGGCACCAGAATTGAAGAGATTAAATAATTGGTCATTCCCAATGATCTCACTTCTCGAAATCAAAGACTCATTATTGCCATAATTGATCTACTGCAAAAGAAGAAGGGGACAAGTACTGCTGAAGAGATAGAGGCACTGCACATTCTCAGATCATACATTGCAACTGGTGTAATTCTAGAAATGGCCAAGCCAAGGAGGAATAAGGATGATGAAGATGAAGACAAGAGTGATGGGAGGAGAAGTCATCACAGGAGTGATAAGGGGGATGAGGATAAGAAGAAGAAGAAAGACAGCAAGGATAAGAAGGATGATGACCAAGGCAAAGTCTATGAGAGG
The DNA here is from genome assembly GCA_036435485.1 of Saposhnikovia divaricata. Lineage (NCBI taxonomy): Eukaryota > Viridiplantae > Streptophyta > Magnoliopsida > Apiales > Apiaceae > Saposhnikovia > Saposhnikovia divaricata. The sequence continues at coordinate 131,417,066 of CM071599.1, read as the reverse complement.
AAGAATGGAAAACAACAAGCCTTAGGCATTGCTAGCAGTAATCTCACCACAACACAAGACTCTAAGTCTAGGGTGAATGCTGTTAGTAATGACCTACCAAAATCTAATCCCTTGGCTTCTGCAACTGTTTTACCACCTCAAGAAGAGAAGAAGATTCAAGTCAAGAAACCATCTGTATATTTCAAAAAGCATACTGCTAATGGAATACTACAATGGTCCACAAACAAAGGTCACATGCTACTGCCAGGCAACCATGTCAAAAGGATCAAATTCAAACAAGCTGCAAGGAAACCAAAGCTATCCAAATCAAGGACTCTGACAATCTATCCAGGCTTAAAACTCCAACCACTAGATGAAGATTTTGATGAAGACCAACTGCAATTCTTACAAGCTCAAAGAATCTATCATGTTGCCATTGTTGATAACTACCTTGAGATCAAATATACTGATGGAAGGGAGGAGAAATTCAAACAAGGAGGATGTCAAAACTGGGGCAAGCTACATGACATAGAAAGAATCATTGCATTGTTGAGCTCAGAAGATAAGGTGGAAAGAGTATGGAAGCTGGATCTAATTGATTTTGTGAAGATGAAGAGAGACCATGAGGAGAGAATCAGAAAAGAGTGTCTTGAGAAATGGCTAGCAAGGGAGAAAGAAATTGAGAGACTGGAGATTGAAGCAGAAAAGCTAAGGGCAAAGGGATTGTGTAGAGTTCAGTTTAACCCCTATGTGGTGAAGTATATGAGGAGAAATGGGAATCAGATCCACATCAGAATGAATCTACTCAACCACTATCCTACAAGCATTCTGAATTCAGTACTTGAAGATTTCAAAGACTCAATTTTGCTTGAAGAATTGGATGCTATGGCAGAAATCATAAAAGCTATGGATGAGAATACAAGGAAGGAGAAAGAAAGAAGACAGAAAGCATATGATGATTTGAAAGCCAAGGCTATGGAAAGGGAAACAAATGACAATGGCTAGTACTTCATCATAGGCTGTAAGATTACTCATCCTGTAGTTCTATCCACATTGCTAATCGAAATTCATACATGTACTGTCAAGTTTTTATCTTTATGTATGTTAGGCTTGTTATCAGACATGAAATTGTGACTAAGGGTCTTACTCACAATTTGGGGGAGATTGTTAGTCACAGAGGCATGCCTCAATACATCCAATAACAAGCCTAAGTATGTGTAATGCTATGCATTACCTACATGACCTCTTAACTGAGGGAACCTCTAGTTGTAGAGTTTCTATTTGTTCTGTTCTTGTAATAGGCATCAAATTCTAGTTGTGTTACTGTACTTATAAAGTCAAGAATAATGCTTGAAAGAAGTTCTAAGGTTCATGCCTCAAGCAAGGAGATAAAGACTGCCAAATAATCACAGTTGGGATTTGAAGGAATGAAGAATTTGCCTAAGTACCAATTCGAGAAGTACATTTGTCTATTCGAGAAGTCTAGCATTCGAGAAGTCAGAGATTCGATATCTCAGAAGACACTATTCGATATCTCTAAATACACTGTTCGATATCTCATTCGATATCTCAGAGATTCGATATGTCTATTACTCTATTCGAGAACTCATGGAGTCAACAAGTCAAAGCATCATTTGAGTTCTCTAAGGGTCAACAAGTCAATGCTCTATTCGATATCTCAAGGACTAAAGAAGCTATTCGACATCTCAGGGATTCGATATGTCAAAATGCTCTATTCGATATCTCAAGGAGTCCCAGAGAAAAGAGCTATTCGAGAAGTGATTTCATATGTCAATATAACACTATTCGAGAACTCAGAGTTATCAATTAAGTCAATTCGAGTTCTCGAATCAATCACTTAGCCACTTCTCGAATACATTCTTGGAGACAAAATACTGAAGAATTGTACAAGCCAGAAACCTGCAACAAGCCAAGTCGCTTTATTTGACTATGTACTATAAAGCACATTGGAAAGCCTACAAAGAAGCTTGGAGAGATAAGACAAAGGGACAAGGAGCTAAAGAAGTGGATCTGAACAGGCTTTGCAAAGTCAAATCTGTAGCCGTTTGGACTCTTACTCAAATAAGATAGACATACTGGAAAGTAGTTTGTTTTTACTACCTTATTTGTAGTAAGTAGGTGTATCCATGTCTATAAGGATACAGCCTCACTTCCTTAGCAGATAAGTTTTTCAAGATACATCACAAGAAATATCTCTCTAAGAAAAACGAAGCTGAGAATACTATCATTTGTATTCACAGATTGTAGCAAAATCTTTATCTAATAAAATATTAGATTAAAGTGATATTGTGTTGTGTTTATCTTTGTTATCTGCACTTACATATCTCACATACTCAACACATATCTTGTTGCAAAGATTCAAGAACAAAGAAAAGTTTAAGAATTCATTCACCCCCCTCTGTATTCTTTTACTGTATTCAATACTCAACATTATCAATCTTTTAATTTAAAGTCAATCAAAATTATACTATTATATATTAAGAACTAATTTTCATAAATATCAATTACAATCATACTTATAATATATAGTTATATATTACAAATTAATTTTCATAAATACTTATTAACTAATTAATCACAATTTTTAATTATTTTAATTTAAAATAAATCACAATTATCTTATTATATACCGGCACATTTGTTCTTTGTGTCCCTCTTTATGTATAGAGCCATTTTGCATAATTACGTATTTATTAATAGATTTTAATACAAATATATCATTTTAATACATGAGTCTACTTCATTTATATTATATAATCTAATATTTTATATCTCAAACTCTTGATCTACGATCTTAAGGTGTAATCAAATTTGAATAAATTTACTATCATTGAATTAAAAAATTAAAAATATTTACCACATTATTCTAAACGCACATTCAAAATTTAAGTTATGTAAACTTTTAAATTAATCAATTATAAAAAATGCTAGATTTAACCAATTTAAATTTTAAAATGAATTTTAAACCAAATATCATTAACATTTTACTTTTCTGTATTTTTTAGTTATGCAATAATTAATGGGACAAACAAATTGACATGACAATATATTTGAATTATTTAATATACTATCAAATAGTATTAGACATTATTTGATGTATAAATTATCAATCAAAAAATAAAATTCATTACAAAGTCAATGAAAACATTGTTAGTGAATATTTTCATGACAAATTGGTCAACTCGGAACAAAAATTCTTATAAATCACAATTTTTGTTTATAGAGAATTAATTCATCAATAAAAGGTCATTCAACATCTACAAAAAAAATCAATTTTAAACAAACACGTATTAAAATAGATCGTATCAAGGTTTTCTTCATCCAAACTACCATCGTTGATCAGATCTTAAAAGAGAGATATTTATTAAAAAAAACAAAGCAAAATCAAGGAAAACAATAAAAATGGGCTTATCATCAACCAAAACGCCGATGTAAGCCCCTAAACTTTAGTTTAATATTTTTTGCGTGAGGAAGAGAGAGAGAGTAACGGCTACATCCTTCATCTATATTACCCATGGATCCTAATTTGTACTATATTTGCATTGTTTTTTACATGATCCATGGACTATCCAATATTTAACCCATTTTATATTGTCTTTCCATAATCAATTTGAATTTCAAATAAATCAGTTATGAAGATTATATCTCAATCAAATCCATTTACTCACCCATTTTCCCTGTTTTTAATCAATTTTAACCTATTTAAAATAACAAATTTTATCTTTAGATCCAATATTTTAAATTTTGAATGTAAGGATATGAAAAAATAACAACTTCTTACCTAAATTCAAGCCAACAAAATCATTTCAAATAATAATCAAGATTTGTTTTTTGAATTTTCAGTCGTCATCCGAATAAAATCAGGATCTCCAAATCACCGCTCCTAATTTTCACATGGGCTTTAATTACATAGGTCTTCAAATCTTTAATTGACATCAGTGAATCACTTTCAAAATTCTAATTTATGATTTTTATTCTCCTCTCCATTCTTTCTTTATTATCTCCCTGGAATATACGATTGTACATGTATATAATAGGTTCATGTTGAGATATGTGTGTGCTTTGTTTTTTTGTACATCTGTATGATTTGCTTGTTCTACACAATTGATGAATCTATATGTGTGTGTTTTTTTTGTACTGATTATACATGTTTGTGTTAATGTATCTGTTTTATAAGTTTGTTCTTTACTTACGTTTATTACTAATATTTTTTATTTTGATTTGTGCAGAAGATGAATAAATTGATACTACTGGTGAATGGTTAAACATCTCTTCGATTGACATTGACTGATAAAGGGTTAGTATTGATATTGATCATCTTTTTCTAATATGATTGTCTATTCGATTGATATTGACTGATAAAGGGTTGATATTGATCATCTTTTTCTAATATGATTGTCTGTAACGCTAACAAGTTGGAAGCGAACTCCCATTGGTTCATTATACATTATTCATAAAAAATGTAATATTTTATAAAGTTTTTTCATGTACATATTTAGACAAAAATATGCACATGAAGATAGTGCAATTTAGAGCTGGTTTTTAATTTGATAGTGCAATTTAGGATGGTGCCCCAGATGTGAATGCTCTTAGAAAGGGACGAGACTAGAGTCGCTAATAATAATAGTTTCCCGGAGATAATCTCATATTTTAATATCGATGAAACCCTAACTGGAAATTTGTAATTTAGAGCTGAGGGTCTGTCTATATATACGCAACACTAATGAAGAAGAAGATGAGGAATGCAAGATAAACATCAGATTTTACACATTAATTGCAGGTTAGTTATGTAGTTTGACAAAATATCTGAAATTTTACATATTAGACTGATCATTCCATTTGTGTCATCGTAAACAATCTGATTCTTAATAGAGTTTGCAATTTATAAAAGTTGGCCAACGGACCTTATATCTCTATGTAGAATGATTTTGGATTTAAGTGTATAATATTACAGTTCATTAGCAACTGTTTTATAATTTTGTCCAACTCATTCAACTTTTTCTAGGGCATATGGTGGAACTTTCCATAGTAGATGATGACAAGGTCAGGCAAACTTATGCTCCAGTTACAGGGCAAGCAATGATCAGGCGAGCCCTTTTCAAATCAGAGTTATTTCATGTAATGGCAGGGTGATAAGTGGATTTTATATCCACTTAAAGCGTTCCATACCGGCTTAAATTGATTACTTGGCCTCAAGTATGTGGCGTGTTTAATGTGTTTTCATTGAGTTTTGCAGAGCTAAGAGAGTTGGAGGTTAATTTGATTAAAATTCGTATTTTCCGGGTCGGCTGCGCAGTCTACACTGTTTTGGCCATATCTGGAGTTCTACAAGTCCGATTCTGACGATCTTACAGCTCACGCGAAGAGGAGAAGATTTTCTGCAAAAGTGAACAGTAACCAGGGTGCGCTGCGGCTTGGAGAGCACGCTGAGGCGCGGTGTCTTTGCTGGAAATTCCGAATTTTTATCCTGAAAATTCTGATTCACTGTTTGGGCCATATCTTGAGTTCTATAAGTCCGTTTTGGACGATCTTACAGTCCACGCGAAGATAACGGAATTCTCTTTCATCCTAAAGTGGTTCAGATGTCCAAATACAACTGTAACGGTCCATAAATAATGAAGAAAAGTTAATTACGAATTTTTCTTCAAAACCGAATCAATTTACGGAACGTATTATGTGCCGAACTGTAGAAATTCAACTTTGATAAGGAAATTGTTATAATTCCTACTTCTAATAAGTATGGTAATTGCTCTGGGCGGCTAGAACATTCCAGAATCAGATCTATACATGGAATTTGCATTTCTATTCTCATTCAAGAACGGAAATTGCCATACTCCTATTCCAACTCTAAAACGGCAATTGCTTGATGGAGAGGCAAATTGGGGCTATAAATACACATCTTGGGGGATAGAAAAAAACACATCATTACATATCAATTACTTAGGTTTATTTGTATCTTTTCATACTTTGTTTTTATCATGGTTTCATCAGATCCCATGATGACGAGAGGTTCGTTTATGAACTAATCGTTGTCATGAGATTCTAACGGATTTATTTATGGAGCTTTAGTATTTTGATGCTTTAAAGATCTGTGTGTGATGTATATTTGATATCCTTGTATGGTTATTCTTAATGCTTTTAGATGCGTAGCTAACATCTAAATTGAATTGTTAATCTCTTGCGAAATGAGAGTGGATCTTGAGATTTAGAACTTGCCATGCTAGCATAGGATAGGTTGATATTTTAACATCATGATTTTTAGCGTAAATAGAGATATTATGCTGCCCTATGTGATCAATATGGATAACTTGTGCTTAAACCGTTATGTTTTCAAATCTTATAGAGATATAGGGTCTAAACATAATTGGTTTATATTCATCTTCTATCTCCTTTGTGGATGTATGAGTAGTTTGGTGTTAGTTTACCGAAAGGTAGCTTATACTTGTTTCGTGTTGTCCGATCAGATATCATAACCATTGCATATAGTGATTAAAGGCGTCAGATCTAAGCAAAGTATTTAATGAAGTTAGGATCCCATGTTTTCTCTTGCATAAGTAATTCGATTCCAATTCTCGTTAGTTAGTTAATTCTTAGTTTTGTTTTGTTAATTTGTTTCTTAGTTAATTATAGTTAATCTAAACCCAATCTTGTTCATTGTCTTAGTAGTGAATAAAAACCATACATTGTTGCATAGGTGCATGAACTGAATTGAAACCTAACCAGATCTCTGTGGGAACGAACTTGACTTATTCATATATTACTTGTGACCACGTACGCTTGCGTGATTTAGTGCAAACAAGTTTTTGGCACCGCTGTCGGGGATCGTCGGTGTTTTATTTTTAGTTTATGTGCTTGTCATCAGTGGTCGTTAGAGTTCACTGACTTGGATTGTTTTTCTAACCTATCTTGTGTAGTTCGTTGGTGTTTCAGGTACGTGTGCAGCTATAGCTATAGCAGCTCAGTTGAAGGCATTGAATTTGAAGATGGATTTTATAACTTACTATGGAGTTTAGCAGGTGGCTAGTGTTTGTGAGCTATGTGCGGGCGCACGTGAGATGAGTCAGTGTGCCATCTATAGTGCATCAGTGAGCTGGAGCAACAATCAAGGTGGCATGCTGCAACCACAACAGCCTTATCAGCAGTTTTAAGGTCAACAATATGGAGCACAACCTTACAATCACCAGAATTTTCAGCAACAGCAAGGGCAGAATTTTCAGCAACAGTATGCCCCGTGGCAATTTCAACCTTCGGGTTTTCAGCAACAACAGTCATATGCTGGTTCTGGGCATTCCACTTATGACAAATCTGAATTCGAAGAATTGCGGTGGAAGTTTAAAAGCAACGCTGTATCGTTTAAGACCTTGGAAAATCAGATTGGGTAGATTACTAATGCCTTGTTGAGTAGGCCACAAGGGACTCTTCCTAGCGACACGGAGGCTAATCCAGGCAAGAGGGAAGTTGAAGAGCAGGTGAAAGCAGTTACCTTGAGATCTGGAAAGGCTACAAACGATCAGAAATAAGCAGCTGCGGAAAACGAAGAAGTTCATATTCAACAGGTTGAGAAATCTACAGAAATTGAGAAATATGATTTGGTAGCTGAGCAGTTGAACGGTGAAGTGGAAAAGAGTACGAATCTTGTTGAAAAAGTTTCTCCGGAGCATTCTACAAATAGCAATCAGATCTACCCGCCTCATCCATATCCAAAGAAATTCTTGGAATTTTCGGTAGAAGAGGAAGAGTGTTTTGGCAAGTCGGATCCAGTAGAAGTTGCTTTACAAGGAAAGTCCGATACGGAAGATGAGGAACTAGGCTTGGCTGATCTTTGGGATTCTATGGTGCTGGTTGATGAGGTTGTTTCATGGTCAAATCTTGAGGATAGTGCAATTGAGTCTTTTCTTGAGGAAGATGCTTTGATTGAGGGTGAGGATCTTCATGAGTTGTATAGGAATTTTACTTCTGATGAGATGTTAGAGGAATTGAAGGTCATTTGTTTTAAGCATGAAATCCAACTTGAGGAGGGTTCTTTTGATCCTAAGTCAGTTGTGAAGACTTCTGTTGGTGAACTACCCACTTTCGTTCCTAATCCGTCTATTTCCACTCTTGTTCAGTCTTTGGAAGTTAATAATGAAACTCATCATATTGAAGAAGTTTCCAAACTCGAGCTTAAACCACCAGATCCCTTGAGGTATGTATATTTGGGTCAATCATCTACTTTGCCTATTATTATTGTTGCTAACTTGTCAGGTAGTGAAGAGAACATTGTTGCTGACACCTTTGAAAAGCAAAGAAGGCGGAAACTTGTCATCGAGGATGTAGCCCCGGAAAAGATAATTAAATGGCCATATAGAGATACGGTGTAGAAATTTTCAAGAGAAAAATACATTTCCAGGTCTAGCTAAAGACTTTAAACAAAGGCGCTTCGTGGGAGGCAACCCACGTGTTCGGTATTTTTAGGTATGTTTCCTGCTATCTCTTGTATTTACTTCCATTCAATGCGGACATTGAATCTTTTAAGTTTGGGGGTGGTTTGGGGGATAAGTAGGGTATATGTAGTTATTTGTGATTGTGAGTCATTGTGTTCATATAGATATCATGTTTGCATAATAGTAGTAATTCATGCATATATGTTCGTATTAATTATGTTTGTTTCATGAAGAGCATTCTGTTTTTGTTTCGTATACCATGTGAGTTCATGTTAGTTGCACTTGCATATCATTCATATTTCATGATCCCGTAGAACGAGCTGATTCTGATTGGTAGGTCGATTTTTAATTGAGTGTGGTAATGATGAATAGAGGGTTGATTTATAGTTCTTATGGAATTGACTTGCATGTTACGAAAACAAAATATTTACACAGTCTCATTAGTTTGCTTCTAAGTTAGGTTAGGGTCATGCTTATTTGGATGTTTTGAGATTTAATCACTTGTTTATATTTAGAATTTTCGTTATTCCCTTGATAGCGTAGGGACACTAAATTCTAAGTTTGGGGGAAACCAGGGATTTCATGCTAGTTGTCAATAATGGCTAGATGTCAAATGGCTAGTAGCCGGCTCATATTTATATCAGTAGTCTAGGGTTGGAATTGAGAATTCTCATTCCAGATTGCATAAAAAAAATAAGAGAAAAAAAAAGAAAAAAAAGAGAAAAAAAATAAAAAAAGTGATGTAAATAGTTGTATTGCAAAAGTAACCAGGGTGAGCTCTTTAATACTCGAGCAATTAAGTTCGTGGGGACTTTGTGCCTAGTGACCTAAGGCTTTTTATAGTCTGAGATCCACTAACCCAACGCTCGCTACATGGGTATTATTGTATAAGCCTTTCGGGGTCTCATCCATTGCACGGTTAAATAAGCATGCTTGTATGTATGTGTCGTAGTAGTTAGTAATAAATCATGAATTTTTGTCTACCTTGGATAAGGATGGAGGTGTTTCTAGGTTATAGAGTGTTTACCGTCTATTTTAGTTATAAACTTGTGATTGTCTTGGCAAAGAACATGTATGATTTTGATCTAGTTTTGGAAGTATTTCTAATGAGCATCGCACACACGCACGTTCTTCATGTATTGTTAGTATACGGGGACTTAGTCGAGCTCTACTTGGATTTAGTTGCATTCCATGAGATATTTGCTTGCTAGTTGGTTTTGGTTAGTTCGAGGGGATCGTTGCATTTTCATATTAGTTGCATTCATGCATTGCATTGTTATTGCATTGTTTAGTTAGATGGATTTTGTGGGTACATTCACTATAGGCCCTCACGAGACCTTACTCGTCCACTAGGGCTGCCTAGGGTTTTAAAGGGTTTGTTGCATATGCCAAATGCAACCGTGATCACCTACGGAAGTGGTACTAGTTAGTGTTAGTTATTTATGCTTGAGGACAAGCATCGGTTTAAGTTTGGGGGTGTGATAAGTGGATTTTATATCCACTTAAAGCATTCCATATCGGCTTAAATTGATTACTTGGCCTCAAGTATGTGGTGTGTTTAATGTGTTTTCATTGAGTTTTGCAGAGCTAAGAGAGTTGGAGGTTAATTTGATTAAAATTCGGATTTTCCGGGTCGGCTGCGCAGTCTACACTGTTTTGGCTTAGCAGTGAATAAAAACCATACATTGTTGCATAGGTGCATGAACTGGATTGAAACCTAACCAGATCTCTGTGGGAACGAACTTGACTTATTCATATATTACTTGTGACCACGTACGCTTGCGTAATTTAGTGCAAACATAGGGCCATGAGGTTAGCTCCGTGTTTGTTGGCCTTCTTGATCTCATCACATAAAGGTATCCAGAAACCTCTGAGCAGTTGCCTACAAAAACAAGATCTTGACAATGAAGATGAATATGCTGCGCTCTTCAGTAAATGCCTTTACCAGAACCTCCAAAGCTGAGGTTGACACTGAGCTTCTCACCAACAACAGGGTCCTTTTTTTACCAACTTTCCGAGATGGGGATTCAATATAAATTGGTTAATGAGCCATCTGAACTACATTGAGAAGCTTCGATTCTTAAAGTGTTCACTTGATGGACGTTTGTCAACTGGTACTAGCATTTATAAAGTGAAAAATAAATTACATGATCTGCAGACTCTTCTTGCAGAGAAGATGACAGCTTGAGATAGCTTTTGGAATATGGATACCAGCCTTGCTACTACTGCTAGCTATGTTGGAGATGGTTTACTATAAAGAATGACTGACTGCTGGTTGCGTGACTTTACAACATCGACTAGAATATTAAGTCTATGAAGCATGGAAATATTTTATTCCAGGTAGATCTCCAGATGCCATGTTTGTCTTTTACTGTCCAAATTAAGTACCACACTATTTAAGGATTACTATGTGTTTTTTTTGCATTGAAATCTTCATTTACTTAAAGTATTTTCGAACAGATTTGAAGATGTTTCCATTAATCCAGCTAATCAAACTAGGATGAAGAAATGCCACGTATATTGAGAAAAAAATGCAAACTGGTGTTATTTAGTACATTGTGTATCGCAACATGGTACTTTTGACGCATACAGTACGTACCACCACGTTCTTGCTACTTCGCTATATTTAATTTCACTCTCCATATTCTTTTATCTTATGTTTCTATTTGACCTTTCACTATAGTTGCATAATATGATTAGTTTGTTCACATATCAGATGAATCCAGATTTGTACAATGAATGCCTCTTTTATATATGGTATGTGTATCTTCCAAAATTCATGCCACTTATATCTTTCATAGTGTAATAATTTTAAATTTAACAATATACCATTATTTATATTTGTAATTTCATCTGGATTATTCTCTTTATTAAGAGGAGGGGTGACATATGTGCATGTAATTCTCAAATTTTACAAATTAAGTTGGACGTAGTCTACAAGTACTCTATCTTGAAAATGCACTTAATGGTTATGTAGAGTACAAAAACTTACTGACAGAAATCATGAACTGCTTTTTGTTCACCTTTCCTTTTGTCAGAGGTGATCTCTACTGCAGGATGGCATAAATAGATCCTTGATAATGGCTATGCGAAACAAATGTGACATTGATCTCACGATTGGGTGGTAAGTTTTGAAGGAGAAAAAGAAATCAAGTTAAAAAAAAGCTTTTATTATGGACACAGCTACACAAATAAAAGTAGTACAAAAGAAAATCATAAATATTTGGTGAATGGGATGAACAATTGTAATCATACAAGGCACATTTACGTTCTTGGTGAATTGGAATTTTTTATTTTATGATTATGTAATTATTTGATTGGTTTTTAGAGTTCTTTTGAATCTTAGAAATTGTATATAGAATGGTGTTATATGTGGCTAATAGTTTAATTCATACATGGTGATTTGCTTTTTATCATATTGGTGTTCCTAAATATTTGTCGTTATTTAAAATCATATTCTTTTTTCTTGTCAGAAATAACTATTAAGATCATACTCTTGATATATATTATTTCAATGTCTTTAGACTTTTCCAAACTACATGGATTTTCGATATAATGGATAGAACCTGCATCTGCTTATATGCTTACTGTAGCCAGCTTTGGACACTGAGCCTCTTACAATTTTTATTCCTTGGACCTCCCACGATCAATGAAGTTCAAAAGAGCCTGGCCAGTGAAAATTCCGGTATTACGTCTCTACATGCAGCCTATCACTTACTATTATGAGATGTATGTCATTGTGTTCTCTTTATTCGATCGGTTAATATATCAATAATATGTTATGCTGCAACACCTTAGTGGCATGTCAGTTTAAATAGAACCTTAAACTTTAAATGATGGTTTCTGTAGTTTGGGCATTAAAAATGTAATTTTGCTTTACGAAGTGATTTTGGTATGACTGTTATTGTGGAACTAAGGCTTCGACCAGTTAGAAATTTGTTGGAGATTTTTCTCTTTCGATTAAAATATGTTAAAATTTGATTATGGGACAGTCCACAATGGATTGTTGCTTATGTTCATAAAATATATTTTAGTAATTAGGACAGCCCACAATGTTTTAGCATAACTTATGTGCCGCTGAATATGGGTGACCTATAATATGGGTGCTAGGTCAGCTTCATTTAGAACCCCAATCGTGTAGCCATTTCTTATTTTTTGTTAATTGAGTTGAATTAATTTCTTTCTTAATGATGAAAACTCTTAGTGAGGAGTTCGTCCTTATTTTTTTTACCAGAGGCATCCGCATACCCTATAGTCGAGACTCGAGAGACACAATCTTCATTTTTGTAAAGACATGCTGCATTTTTATGATAGTATTAAGAACCATCAATCTTAATAATCCGAATTATTTTACTTGAGAGAATCATAAGTTCTTTAGTATCGCGTGTAGTACATAATTTCTTAGATAAAGATCTATAAGTTCTATGATAAAGATATAGAGCAGGTCACAATCCAAAAGGTTGGATGTTGAAACAATGCCCGTTAATTATTTAACATTTTAACATCTAAGTGGGTGGCATTCCCTCCACCTATATATGAAAAGTTCCAAAGATGTCTAATTAATTATTTTATGAACATAATTAATTTATCCCATGAAGTTTTTGAATTTCGAGTTATAAATTGAAGAGCAAATGAAAGTTATTGTCTACGAAATGATCTGAGCATCACACAGTAGTAGACCTTAGTATAGGCTAGGGTGGATCAAAACCCAATAAATTGTCGTTATTTTAAAGGGAAGATCTCTATGAAGGGTGGGCCTGCAAACAAAAATAAGCCAGGAAATATTGGAAGCTCTGTTGGATAATGACAGAACTTGGAGCATAAAGGAGGTCATAACCAAGTGGGGTAATCTCATATGTGATAAAGATACTCTGCTCAATGGATAATGCTGGAAAAAATTCAAATGGCACCAACAAAAAACCTAGCAAGTGGCAACTAATTTTAATAGTTGGTAAAGTTGTCTGATGTGTAAAATAACTGCAAGCGCACAGTGGTTAATTGTAGCAATTACAGGTCGATCCACAGAGACTACGAATTTTCAAAACTCTAATAATTAAATCAGGCGAACTAGACAAATAAGTTTGAGAAGAGTTTTAATTAACCTAATTAGAAAAGATTATCAAATAATATGGAAAACCTAGGAATCCGAATCCGTTAATCAATCACAATTAATATCAACTCGCCCTAAAATCAATCCTCTTTTCTTCACAAATAAGATATATCAATTAACGAGAAAAGCATATACTATGAAACTTGTTATCTAACAATAGCCTATCAAAACTTCAAGGAGCAAGCATAGGCTATGAAAAATAAATCCGGTAACAATAATATATCAAAATCACTTTGTCAATTGAACAATTAAGCACCAAGAAAAATTATGAGAATTAATTAATAGGAACAAGAATAAATCAAGAACAATTAAATTAACTTCATCTTCATCCTAGGATAAAATATTTAGCTACGCATGATTACTAAATCAAAAAAAAAACAATGTTATAAACTAATTTACGTAAACAATTAACAAATAAAGCAATTAATGCTACTAACTAATTAATATAAAAAGATGGCAAATAAACATAAGTATGCGAATTGTATAATACTGGAGTGGACAAAAGTAATGTAAATAAATTAACGAATGATTCCTGGTCGAGAAATTATAATCCGCTGTCACCGAGTAAATAAGCCAACGCCGAAGAAACTGAACCAACTGAAAGTGCTAAATTAAATAATAGAAAAAGTGTTTGAACAAAATAAAAAGTGTTTGTATTGAAAGATAATTAAATTTATTCCTACTCCTAAATTATGAATCTAGATTGGTGTCTAAAGTGGTGTCCCAATTACAAGAGAGAAGGCCTTATATATAGGGGAAAATATTGGGTTTGGCCCCTTTGATTACAATCCAATCTTGAATATAATTTCTTCAATTTCCTTTTCTTCTCGGATAAGTATTCGATTTTTCCTCCAATTTCCTTGACTTCAAGTATTTTCCACCTCCTTTCCCTTTTTGCACCTTTTCCTGCTTGAAATTTGTTTTTATTTATTTTCATGACAAAATAAAACAATTTATTAATTAATAAAATTACGAAAACGGACATAAAATAGGTATTAAAAATATGATTAATTATGGACCTATCAAATGCCCCCATACCTATCTTTTGCTCGTCCTCGTGCAAACTAATATATTATAAACTACTATATAATAGATAATACTACTTCTGTAGGTGATCACGGTTGCATTTGGCATATGCAACAAGCCCTTTAAACCCCTAGGCAGCCCTAGTGGACGAGTGAGGTCTCGTGCGGGCCTATAGTGAATGTACCCACAAAATCCATCTAGCTCATGTAAAAGATTGGTCAATGCAACACCACACATACAAGTCATCTCATGCTACATCAACTTAAGAAATCAAAGTGAATTTGCAATGTCTTGGTGTGTAGATGCAAGTATTCACATAGTCTACTCAAAGAAATATGCAGAGGTCATTAGAAGTCCACGTCAAGTGTAAAAATAAGTTGGTAACCATGCTAAGCCCGAAATAGTACACCTTAGAGTCAAAACTTGGGATCTCATATGCACAAAACAAGCAATAACTCACCTTTCACTCACAAAAGAATATTCACTCAAGAACAAGGTTAAGTGTATCACTCCATTCCAACAAAATCATAAGCATGCTTGACATTTGGTATCAATCTAACTTTAACACAACATACATTAATGATGATATTCAAAAGGTCTTTATTTGGGCTAGGGACAAGGTATGTCAAGTAAGACCAAATAAGGTGAAGTGTCTAAAGCTAGTAGAAACCATAATAAATCATACACAACACCATACATCCTCCCCACACATGGATTTTTGATTTCCTTCCAACAAAATGCTTGACTAGTCGAATGAAGAAGGATCACACAGAAACATAAGTATGCTCTCATATAACTTTTTTTTTCTTTCTTCAAATTTTTTTTCTTTTTTTTCTTTCTTTTAAACGAGAGCTAAGATAGATAATATAAATATATAAGAAATCACAATCCTTCTTCAAGAATTTATTGAATAACGACCGACAATTAAGCAACAAAACCCAATATTTCCCCAAAATTATTGAACAAAAGTAAACCCCATCTCACACACCTTATTACTCCCACAACTTCCTACTAGCCTTTGACAATTGGGAACAAGTATATACGTAAGGCTACACAACAAAAAGGTCTAGGCAAATAATGTGGTGTGTCACCGAAAAAATAGGATTAAGCTCAAAGGGGTAACTAATTAATCATATGTAAAGGTGTGGTAATTTGGATAATAATAGGTTATTCCTAAATGCCTTTATCATCTTATCATCAAATAATGTCATGCATTTCAAGAAAGGTCTCAAACAAGTGCTAGCAATGCAAACAATATGTGGACACTCAAGCAAACGAATATAAAATGCAAAAGATATGCATATATTCTCGTAATCTCACTTGGTGGTAAAACATAATTAATCCCAAGCAAAAAAAACTCTTTAATGCACCTACTTGTACTCAAAGCATGGAAACCAAATCTTCTTGCACATATTCATGTCCTTTTAATTACTTACAACATTCAATAAGTCTACTAGTTTCAACTTGCTGGTGTGTGTGTGTGTGTACAAGAACTTAGCAAATCACTTCTCAATCAAAAGCATCAGAAACACAAGAGTACTACATGTAAGTGTGCATCAAGCCAACTTTTAACAAGTAATCATTTCACAAGGCTAGAATGATTTTTGTATTTTTTTCATTTTTCATTTTTTTTTGATTTTTTTTGCATTTTTCAAATTTTGTTTGAATTTTTTTTATAAGAATACTACTAAATCCCTCCCCATACCTAAATCATGCATTGTCCTCAATGTATGCAAATAAGTGAAAAATGACAAAGTAAAAGGACGAGAATACCTGATCAGGGTATGATGGAAGAACATTATTACCTAGAACACACAAAACACACACATACAAAACACACACGCACACACATAGTTGTTCCCCCATACCTACATTGGACTATATGGGAGATACATTACGAAACAGATATATTAACCAATACCAGATCGAAGGAAAACAATATTCGTAACACAATCAACAAAAATGTGAAACACACCCACAAAGACTTCATTATCCACTAGAGAAATATGATCATATAACATAATAAAACTTATACCACTAACATCATTCATAGACCAATTAGACGCTTCTTTATGTTGTTTAAGCAGGTTGATTACTTAAAATTCTTGATTATGAACTAAGTCACTAGAAAGAACATGATGAGTTTCATTATCAACTACCAAAGACTCATCAAGAGTGGAAAAAGACAGATTAGAAACGAAAGTGGGTGGCTCACCAACAGAAGTTTTAACAACAGACTTAGGATCAAAAGAACTATCCTCAAGTTGGGTTTCATGCTTAGAACAAATAGCATTCAACTCATCTAACATCTCATCACAAGAAAAATTCCTATAAAACTCATGAAGTTCTTTATTACACTCATACTCTAACAAAACATCTTCCTCAAGAAAAGACTCAATTGAACTATCCTCAAGAGTTGACCACGAAACAACCTCATCAATCAAATTAACTCCTACAGGTTGTTCAAAAAGCTGATTAGGTTGATTTCCTACATTCAAGACATTTAGATCTATTGTCATGTTACCAAAAGTGAGTTTCATCGAACCATTCCTACAGTTAATCAAAGCATTAGAGGTAGCCAGAAAAGGCCTTCCTAAAATGATAGGAATTTGATTTTTGAGATTTTTGACTGGTTCGGTTTCTAGAACAACAAAATCGACGGGGAAGACAAAATCACCAACCTTAATCAACACATCTTCCACTATACCTTTTGGAGTTTTAACAGAACGATCAGCTAACTGAAGAGTGACACTAGTCTTCTTAATTTCACCTAAACCCAAGGCTTGATAGAAAGATAATGGAAAAGGTTCACACTAGCTCCTAGATCAAGTAAAGCTTTATCAATGAAAGTATCACCTATGACACAAGAGATGGTAGGACAACCAGGATCCTTATACTTCACAGGGATTTGATTTGACAAAATAGAACTAACATGAGATGTTAGGAAAATTTTCTTAGGAACATGAGTGGTTCTTTTAAGAGTACATAAATCTTTTAGACACTTAGCATAAGAGGGAACTTGTTGAATCGCATCTAAAAGAGGAATGTTAATCTTGACTTGCTTAAAGACTTCCAAAATCTTATCTAACTGAGCAGATTGTTTGTTTGAAGTAAGTCTGTGAGGAAACAGGGTTTTCGGTTTAAAGACTTTTTCATTAGACACATCAGAGTGGGGTTTCGAAGGTGGTTCATCGGATGGTGATGACTCATTAGCTTTATCTACTTCAGAACTCTCGGAATTTGAAGATTGCTTAAGACTAGGATTCAAGAGCAAAGGATTTGGTTCAGATGTTAGCTTATCTTCTTCTTGAGAATTGACACCAGCATGATTGTTGAATTGATTACCAGACCTTAGAGAGATAACAGAATTCACATTTTCATGAGACTTTTGATTCGGATGAAATTTAGGATTAGTCTCGGGTTGATTAGGAAATCGATTTTTCTCTCTCTCACTGATCGTGTTTGCCAATTGACTGACTTGGACCTCTAGCTTAGATATGGCTTGAGTGTTTGAATTTATTAACTGCCTATCTTGGGTCATAACTTGCATGAAAGATTGTTGAGATTTAAGTAATGCCTCCATACTCTTTTCAATAGAATTCAATTTCTTATCAGATTCACTAAAACCAGGAGGATTCTTGGGGACTGAGTTTGGATAATGACCAAGATTTTGAGGTGGATATGAATTAGGATTTTGAGTTGGGTATGCACCAGGATTGGGCTTTTGAAAAGCAGGTTGAGGATTCTGATTATACTGATTGTATTGACCTTGGTTCCATGAGAAATTTGGATGACTCTTCCAACCAGGATTATATGTGGGTGCATAAGGATCATTCCTAACTCTAGGTTGAAACATGGCATTGACTTGTTCAATTTCAGGGCAATTCTCTACCACATGATTAGGAGAACTACAGTTTGCACAGAGAGACATTTGAGAGGACGCATTATTGGTTTCTAAGGCTTCTAGACGTCTAGTGAGTGTAGCTAACTTAGCTTCGGTTGCAATAGAATTACCAACTGCGTGTAAGCCCTTGATTAGGTTCCCTAGTTGAATCCCACAACATTGTTCTTTCAGCTAACTCCTCAAAAAATTGTCAAGCTTCATCTTCATCTTTGTCCATAAACTTACCATTACACATAGACTCTAACAAAGCAGTGGTTTGGCTATCTAAGGCTTCATAAAGAATTTTACAAAGTCTCCATTTTTCTATACCATATTGAGGACATTTAGACAACAACTTTTTAAATCTATCAATAAATTTCCAAAAAGACTCATTCCGATTTTGTTGAAATTGGTTGATTTCATTCCTAAGTCTGTTTGCCTTATGGTTTGGAAAATATTTTTTAAGAAAGATAGCAACAAATCCCTCCCATGTGGAAATAGAATTAACGGGTAGACTATACAACCACTGTTTAGCATCTTCTTTTAAAGCAAAATTAATAAGTCTGAGCCTAATGGAATCCTCACTCAATTGTCGAAGTTTCTGTAATGCACACACTTCCTCAAACTCTCAAATGAAAAGATATGGATCTTCACCCTCTACCCCATCAAACCTAGGTAACATGCTAATGTTGTGATGTTTGATTTCAAAGTTATTCGCGGTTACTGCGGGTAAGACTATGCATGAGGGTTGAGTGGTACGAGCGGGGTAACAACGGTCTTTAAGTGAAACGGCCATGACTACGGGTTGAACTTCTAATTCTTTTGACTAAATTCTAGTGGGTGAAGAAAACTCAAGTTGTCTTACTACTTTAGGAGATGATAGATTGGTTTGTCTTACTAATCTAGATGTAGTGTCTCGAACCCAAGCACTTTGCATACAAGAGAAGTAAACAATTAAGCACGTAGCAGACAATATCTATGAGTAAACACCTAAAAAAAGTGGAAAATTAAAAATAAAAATCTATATTAACCTAAAAAAAATCTAGACCTTGCTCCTAACAATAAGATACTACTAAAAGTCACAACTCAAAAAGCATTTGTCCTGACTGGCCAGGCAGGTGCAAGCATCGCCAAGAGGCTAAACACCTTTCTAGACACAAATCAAAATTATCCAGGTAAGCGTCACTCTTGCCTAGACACCAAACGAAAAAATACTTAGTGATTTGTTCCTCCTAGATTCTCTTCATAATTGAGCGCGAGATCCTAGGGACTAACGTCTACTTAGTTTTATTAAGGAAAGGGGAATGCAAGATGAACGAATTAGTGGTTTGTGGGCCAAGGAAAGGGGATGAAATCCCTCACCTTATCTTGTGATTGGGTGGCACCCTTAAGATTGATTGAATGATGCAACACACAAAGAACAAGAAAGTAAACACTTATGGATGCACTACACTACGTGTTTTATGGAAGGCAATAAATACAATAAAGAAATCTAGATGATGTGATCCTATGTGAGAGAATGAATGATGCAGCAAATTGGTTTTTAACAATCAAATAACTAACTAATATTTTTGGGTTTTTTTGAATATATAATTTTTTTTTGTTTTTTCAATAATAATAAAGAAAAAAAATAGAGAGAGGTGATACGGAATACCGAAAAGTGCTTTCAAAAATTTCAAAAGAGACAGCGAGGCCTTCCAACGATCTTCTTGTCCAAGCTTTTCTCCGCTTCACTATTCCCTAAAAAAACAACAGAAAATAAAAAACTAATCCGAAGAATTAATATCAAGGAAAGAAAATTACAAATAGTCCCCGGCAGCGGCGCCAAAAACTTGATGTGTAAAATAACTGCAAGCGCACAGTGTTTAGTTGTAGCAATTACAGGTCGATCCACAGAGACTACGAATTTTCAAAACCCTAATAATTAAATCAGGCGAACTAGACAAATAGGTTTGAGATGAGTTTTAATTAACCTAATTAGAAAAGATTATCAAATAATATGGAAAACCTAGGAATCCGAATCCGTTAATCAATCACAATTAATATCAACTCGCCCTAAAATCAATCCTCTTTTCTTCACAAATAAGATATATCAATTAACGAGACAAGCATATACTATGAAACTTGTTATCTAACAATAACCTACCAAAACTTCAAGGAGCAAGCATAGGCTATGAAAAATAAATCCGGTAACAATAATATATCAAAATCACTTTGTCAATTGAACAATTAAGCACCAAGAAAAATTATGAGAATTAATTAATAGGAACAAGAATAAATCAAGAACAATTAAATTAACTTCATCTTCATCCTAGGATAAAATATTTAGCTACGCATGATTACTAAATCAACAAAAACAATGTTATAAACTAATTTACGTAAACAATTAACAAATAAAGCAATTAATGCTACTAACTAATTAATATAAAAAGATGGCAAATAAACATAAGTATGCGAATTGTATAATACTGGAGTGGACAAAAGTAATGTAAATAAATTAACGAATGCTTCCTGGTCGAGAAATTATAATCCGCTGTCACCGAGTAAATAAGCCAACGCCGAAGAAACTGAATCAACTGAAAGTGCTAAATTAAATAATAGAAAAAGTGTTTGAACAAAATAAAAAGTGTTTGTATGAAAGATAATTAAATTTATTCCTACTCCTAAATTATGAATCTAGATTTGTGTCTAAATTGGTGTCTCAAATTACAAGAGAGAAGGCCATATATATAGGGGAAAATATTGGGTTCGGCCCCTTTGATTACAATCCAATCTTGAATATAATTTCTTCAATTTCCTTTTCTTCTCGAATAAGTATTTGATTTTCCTCCAATTTCCTTGAATTCAAGTATTTTCCACCTCCTTTCCCTTTTTGCACCTTTTCCTGCTTGTAATGTGTTTTAATTTATTTTCCTACAAAACAAAATAAAACAATTTATTAATTAATAAAATTACGAAAACGGACATAAAATAGGTATTAAAAATGTGATTAATTATGGACCTATCAAATGCCCCCATACCTATCTTTTTCTCGTCCTCGTGCAATCTAATATATTATAAACTACTATATAATAGATAATACCACTTCCGTAGGTGATCACGGTTGCATTTGGCATATGCAACAAGCCCTTTAAACCCCTAGGCAGCCCTAGTGGACGAGTGAGGTCTCGTGAGGGCCTATAGTGAATGTACCCACAAAATCCATCTAGCTCATGTAAAAGATTGGTCAATGCAACACCACACATACAAGTCATCTCATGCTACATCAACTTAAGAAATCAAAGTGAATTTGCAATGTCTTGGTATGTAGATGCAAGTATTCACATAGTCTACTCAAAGAAATATGCAGAGGTCATTAGAAGTCCAAGTCAAGTGTAAAAATAAGTTGGTAACCATGCTAAGCCCGTAAGAGTACACCTTAGAGTCAATACTTTGGATCTCATATGCACAAAACAAGCAATAACTCACCTTTCACTCACAAAAGAATATTCACTCAAGAACAAGGGTAAGCGTATCACTCCATTCCAACAAAATCATAAGCATGCATGACATTTGGTATCAATCTAACTTTAACACAACATACATTAATGATGATATTCAAAAGGTCTTTAATTGGGTTGTAATGGGGCTAGGGACAAGGTATGTCAAGTATGGCCAAATAAGGTGAAGTGTCAAAAGTTAGTAGAAACCATAATAAATCATACACAACACCATACATCCTCCCCATACATGGATTTCTAAAAATTTTCAACAAAATTCTTGAATAGTCGAATGAAGAAGGATCACAAAAACACAGAAACATAATTATGCTCTCATATGATTTTTTTTTTTTCTCTTTTTTTTTTCTTCTAATTTTTCTGTTTTTTTTTCTTTTTTTGGAGAGCTAAGATAAATAATATAAATATATAAGAAACCACAATCCTTCTTCAAGAATTTATTGAACAACGACTAACAAGTAAGCAACAAAACCCAATATTTCCCCAAAAATAATGATCAAAAGTAAACCCATCTCACACACCTTATTACTCCCTCAACTTCTTACTAGCCTTTGACAATTGGGAACAAGTATACGTAAAGCTACACAACAAAAAGGTCTAGGCAAGTAATGTGGTGTGTCACCGAAAAAATAGGATAAAGCTCAAAGTGGTAACTAATCGATCATATGTAAAGGGTGTGGTAATTTGGATAATAATAGGTTATTCCTAAATGCCTTTATCATTTATCATCAAATAATGTCATGCATTTTAAGAAAGGTCTCAAACAAGTGCTAGCAATGCAAATAACATGTGGACACTCAAGCAAATGAATATAAAATGCAAAAGATATGCATATAGGCTCAAAATCTCCCTGAGTGGCAAAGACATAATTAATCCCAAGCAAAAGTCTCTTTAATGCACCTACTTGTACTCAAAGCATGGAAACCAAATCTTCTTGCACATATTCATGTCCTTTTAATTACTTACAACATTCAATAAGTCTACTAGTTTCAACTTGCTAGTGTATGTGTGTGTACAAGAACTTAGCAAATCACGTCTCAATCAAAAGCATCAGAAACACAAGAGTACTACATGTAAGGGTGCATCATGCCAACTTTTAACAAGTAATCATTTCATAAGGCTAGAATTATTTTTGTATTTTTTTCATTTTTCAATTTTTTTTGCATTTTTCAAAATTTTTTTGAATTTTTTTTATAAGAATACTACTAAATCCCTCCCCCATACCTAAATCATGCATTGTCCTCAATGTATGCAAATAAGTGAAAAATGACAAAGTAAAAGGACGAGAATACCTGATTAGGGCATGATGGAAGAACATTATTACCTAGAACACACAAAACACACACATACAAAACAGACACGCACACACATAGTTGTTCCCCCATACCTACATTGGACTATATGGGAGATACATTACGAAACAGATATATTAACCAATACCAGATCGAGGGAAAACAACATTCGTAACACAATCATCAAACATGTGAAACACACCCACAAAGACTTCATTATCCACTAGAGAAATATTATCATATACCAGAATAAAACTCATACCACTAACATTATTCATAGACCAATTAGACGCTTCTTTATGTTGTTTAAGCAGGTTGATTACTTGAAATTCTTGGTTATGAACTAAGTCACTAGAAAGACATGATGAGTTTCATTATCAACTACCAAAGACTCATCAAGAGTGGAAAAAGACAGATTAGAAACGAAAGTGGGTGGCTCACCAACAGAAGTTTTAACAACAGACTTAGGATCAAAAGAACTATCCTCAAGTTGGGTTTCATGCTTAGAACAAATAGCATTCAACTCATCTAACATCTCATCACAAGAAAAATTCCTATAAAACTCATGAAGTTCTTTATTACACTCATACTCTAACAAAACATCTTCCTCAAGAAAAGACTCAATTGAACTATCCTCAAGAGTTGACCACGAAACAACCTCATCAATCAAATTAACTCCTATAGGTTGTTCAAAAAGCTCATTAGGTTGATTTCCTACATTAAAGACATTAAGATCTATTGTCATGTTTCCAAAAGTGAGTTTCATCGAACCATTCTTATAGTTAATCAAAGCATTAGACGTAGCAAGAAAAGGCCTTCCTAAAATGATAGGAATTTGATTTTTGAGATTCTTGACTAGTTCGGTTTCTAGAACAACAAAATCGACGGGGAAGACAAAATCACCAACCTTAATCAACACATCTTCCACTATACCTTTTGGAGTTTTAACAGAACGATCAGCTAACTGAAGAGTGACACTAGTCTTCTTAAGTTCACTTAAACCCAAGGCTTGATAGACAGATAATGGAAGAAGGTTCACACTAGCTCCTAGATCGAGTAAAGCTTTATCAATGAAAGTATCACCTATGACACAAGAGATGGTAGGACAACCGGGATCCTTATACTTCACAGGGATTTGATTTGACAAAATAGAACTAACATGAGATGTTAGGAAAGCTTTCCTAGGAACATGAGTGGTTCTTTTATGAGTACACAAATCTTTTAGACACTTAGCATAAGAGGGAACTTGTTAATCGCATCAAAAAGAGGAATGTTAATCTTGACTTGCTTAAAGACTTCCAAAATCTTATCTAACTTAGCAGATTGTTTGTTTGAAGTAAGTCTATGAGGAAACAGGGTGTTCGGTTTAAAGACTTTTTCATTAGACACATCAGAGTGGGGTTTCGAAGGTGGTTCATCGGATGGTAATGACTCATCAGCTTTATCTACTTCAGAATTCTTGGGATTCGAAGATTGTTTAAGACTAGGATTCAAGAGCAAAGGATTTGGTTCAGATGTAAGCTTATCTTCTTCTTGAGTATTGATACCAGCATGATTGTTGAATTGATTACCAGACCTTAGAGAGATGACATAATTCACATTTTCAGGAGACTTTTGATTCAGATGTAATTTAGGATTAGTCTCGGGTTGACTAGGAAATCGATTTTTCTCTCTCTCACTTATCGTGTTTGCAAATTAACTGACTTGGACCTCTAGCTTAGATATGGCTTGAGTGTTTGAATTTATTAACTGCCTATCTTGGGTCATAACTTGCATGAAATATTGTTGAGATTTAAGTAATTCCTCCATACTCTTTTCAATAGAATTCAATTTCTTATCAGATTCACTAAAACCAGGAGGTTCATGGGAATTGAATTTGGATAATGACCAAGATTTTGAGGTGGATATGAATTAGGATTTTGAGTTGGGTATGAACCAGGATTAGGCTTTTGAAAAGCAGGTTGAGGATTTTGATTGTACTGACCTTGATTCCATGAGAAATTTGGATGACTCTTCCAACCAGGATTATATGTGGGCGCATAAGGATCATTCCTAACTCTAGGTTGAAACATGGCATTGACTTGTTCAATTTCAGGGCAATTCTCTACCACATGATTAGGAGAACTACAGTTTGCACAGAGAGACATTTGAGAGGACGCATTGTTGGTTTCTAAGGCTTCTAGACGTCTAGTGAGTGTAGCAAACTTAGCTTCGGTTGCAATAGAATTACCAATTGTGTGTAAGCCCTTAGATGAGTTAGATTTTTCAGCTTCCTGATTAGGTTCCCTAGTTTACTCCCACAACATTGTTCTTTCAGCTAACTCCTCAAAAAAATTGCCAAGCTTCATCTTCATCTTTGTCCATAATCTTACCATTACACATAGACTCTAACAAAGCAGTGGTTTGGCTATCTAAGGCTTCATAAAGAATTTTACAAAGTCTCCATTTTTCTATACCATGTTGAGGACATTTAGACAACAACTTTTTAAATCTATCAAAATATCTCCAAAAAGACTCATTCCGATTTTTGTTGAAATTGGTTGATTTCATTCCTAAGTCTGTTTGCCTTATGGTTTGGAAAATATTTTTTAAGAAATATAGCAACAAATCCCTCCCATGTGGAAATAGAATTAACGGGTAGACTGTACAACCACTGTTTAGCATCTTCTTTCAAAGCAAAATTAATAAGCCTGAGCCTAATGGAATCCTCACTCAATTGTTGAAGTTTCTGCAATGCACACACTTCCTCAAACTCTCTAATGAAAAGATATGGATCCTCTCCCTCTACCCCAGCAAACCTAGGTAACATGCTAATGTTGTGATGTTTGATTTCAAAGTTATTCGCGGTTACTGCGGGTAAGACTATGCATGAGGGTTGAGCGGTACGAGCGGGGTAACAACGGTCTTTAAATGAAATAGCCATGACTACGGGTTGAACTTCTAATTCTTTTGACTCAATTCTAGTGGGTGAAGAAAACTCAAGTTGCCTTACTACTTTAGGAGATGAAAGATTGGTTTGACTTACTAATCTAGATGTAGTGTCTCAAACCCAAGCACTTTGCATACAAGAGAAGTAAACAATTAAGCACGTAGCAGACAATATCTATAAGTAAACACCTAAAAAAAGTGGAAAATTAAAAATAAAAATCTATATTAACCTAAAAAAAATCTAGACCTTGCTCCTAACAATAAGATACTACTAAAAGTCACAACTCAAAAAGCATTCGTCCTGACTGGCCAGGCAGGTGCAAGCATTGCAAAGAGGCTAAACACCTTTCTAGACACCAATCCAAATTAGCCAGGTAAGCATTAAACTTGCCTAGACACCAAACGAAAGAATACTTAGTGATTCGTTCCTCCTAGATTCTCTTCCTAGTTGAGCGTGAGATCCTAGGGGCCAACGTCTACTTAATTTTATTAAGGAAAGTGTATGCAAGATGAAGGAATTAGTGATTTGTGGGCCATGGAAAGGGTGATGAAATCCCTCACTTTATCTTGTAATTGGGTGACACCCTTAAGATTGATTGAATGATGCAACACACAAAGAACAAGAAAGTAAACACTTATGGATGCACTACACTACGTGTTTTATGGAAGGCAATAAATACAATAAAGAAATCTAGATGATGTGATCATATGTGAGAGAATGAATGATGCAGCAAATTGGTTTTTAACAATCAAATAACTAACTAATATTTTTGGGTTTTTTTTGAATATTTATTTTTTTTTGTTTTTTCAATAATAATAAAGAAAAAAAATAGAGAGAGGTGATACGGAATACCGAAAAGCGCTTTCAAAAATTTCAAAAGAGACAGCGAGGCCTTTCAACGATCTTCTTGTCCAAGCTTTTCTCCGCTGCACTATTCCCTAAAAAAAACAAAAGAAAACAAAAAACTAATCCGAAGAATTAATTGTAGCAATTACAGGTCGATCCACAGAGACTACGAATTTTCAAAACCCTAATAATTAAATCAGGTGAACTAGACAAATAAGTTTGAGAAGAGTTTTAATTAACCTAATTAGAAAAGATTATCAAATAATATGGAAAACCTAGGAATCCGAATCCGTTAATCAATCACAATTAATATCAACTCGCCCTAAAATCAATCCTCTTTTCTTCACAAATAAGATATATCAATTAACGAGACAAGCATATACTATGAAACTTGTTATCTAACAATAACCTATCAAAACTTCAAGGAGCAAGCATAGGCTATGAAAAATAAATCCGGTAACAATAATATATCAAAATCACTTTGTCAATTGAACAATTAAGCACCAAGAAAAATTATGAGAATTAATTAATAGGAACAAGAATAGATCAAGAACAATTAAATTAACTTCATCTTCATCCTAGGATAAAATATTTAGCTACGCATGATTACTAAATCAACAAAAACAATGTTATAAACTAATTTACGTAAACAATTAACAAATAAAGCAATTAATGCTACTAACTAATTAATATAAAAAGATGGCAAATAAACATAAGTATGCGAATTGTATAATACCGGAGTGGACAAAAGTAATGTAAATAAATTAACGAATGCTTCCTGGTCGAGAAATTATAATCCGCTGTCACCAAGTAAATAAGCCAACGCCGAAGAAACTGAACCAACTGAAAGTGCTAAATTAAATAATAGAAAAAGTGTTTGAACAAAATAAAAAGTGTTTGTATTGAAAGATAATTAAATTTATTCCTACTCCAAAATTATGAATCTAGATTGGTGTCTAAAGTGGTGTCCCAAATTACAAGAGGGAAGGCCATATATATAGGGGAAAATATTGGGTTTGGCCCTTTGATTACAATCCAATCTTGAATATAATTTCTTCAATTTCCTTTTCTTCTCGGATAAGTATTCGATTTTTCCTCTAATTTCCTTGACTTCAAGTATTTTCCACCTCCTTTCCCTTTTTGCACCTTTTCCTGCTTGAAATTTGTTTTTATTTATTTTCATACAAAACAAAATAAAACAATTTATTAATTAATAAAATTACGAAAACGGACATAAAATATGTATTAAAAATATGATTAATTATGGACCTATCATTGTCAAAAGTACTATTTATGCATGGAGGTTTCTCTATCCTTTTTATGACGATGTTTTAAGTTCTATATTTTGGTAGGTAAGGTGATTTACTGTGTGAAAGTATGAGTAGTGTGCATTCAATCCTTGCGCCCCAAGATTTCAGGTCAAATTTTTATTTTGAGACTTTAGTTTTATTTTAAGTGCAATCACACAAGTTTGTAGAGGCTGTTCTAATCTTTCATGTTTGTACTAATTATTCAATAAACTTTAGTAATTAGTTTGGTTTTTTAGTCAAGTTAATATTACTGTGGTTATATTAAGAACTACTAGAAGGTGTTGTGCTTGGCATTTTGCAGGGACTTGGTTTTAATGATATGCAGAGTCAAGAGAAGTTGGGTGGTTTGAAGCTGGCTGGATAAAGTGATCAAGATGTGCAGGCCGTCCCCGTTCTTGGTTTTTGGTCATGGAAAAGTTCTTATGGCAATGGCGGACCTTGATCAGAAATGGTGGGAAGAATTTGCATTCAACAATTTAATCTTCAGTGCTTGATCTTTATCTTAGCTAGGGGTGTCTGTTTTGTTATTGTCTTTTATGTTTTTTTGGATGTCTTTTGTTAGTTCTTAAAGTTGTGGTTTAAAGTTTTAAAGCAGGTACTTTTGTTCTCTATATCCTTGAAGTGTTGTTTCTTTGCGGATGTCTTTGCATAGAACATTCATTTCCATTTGATGATATTCATCTGGATTACCAAAAGAGCAGAAAATAAAAAACAAAATAATTAATTTTGTTTATTTAAATTCCAAGAAAGGTGTTTGGAATGACCAAAATGTGGACGTATAAATTAGGAAGGGTGCAACATAGTTTTATTACATGAGTTTGAAAAATAAAACATATTTTAAAACAAATGGTAAATGTACATTGATTATAAAAATAAACAAATATAATACATACATAAACACCTATTATTTTCAATACAGATCGGTGTAAATTTTTTTTATCAATATATTCGAGTTGAGATGTTGTCTCGAAAATTATTATTATACAAAATATTTTTAATTTTATATGTTAATAGTGTTGGCATCCATTTGCATAAAGGTTTGTTTTTCTAGTCATGGAGATGTTTTAGTAGAAATCTGTTAGTATTAGAATGATTTTTATTATAATTTTTTTATTTTATTGTACATTTATTTTTATGTGTATAATTAATACTAAATGAAGTTATAGTATATAAAAGCAGTTATCTACTATTAGTAATATACAAATTATTAGTAGATATACAAATTATAAAATAATATGTTATTAGAAAAAATATTTTATTTACTAGAAGATGTAATTTATAAAATAGTTTTTACCAAAAATGTTATTCTTTATAAGTTTTTTTTACAATTTTACTATCTTCTGAAATATATGCAAAATTATGTTTTGCAACTAAAAATAACTTATTTTTAGGTTAAGGTTACTTTTGCTTGCATTTAAAGTTGCATTTAATTGAACATTATTAAATTTATCAATCAAAGATTTTAGTTACTAACTCTATCTTTTAAAGTTAAATTTTGGTTGATGTAAGTCGCAGGTTGCTTGCAAACTATATTTTTGCAAATTTTTCTTAAAAATCAATATTTTTGTAAAAAAAGTTTTTGATTTTTGATATTTTGAAAGAATCCCTTTACAAAATTCTGAAATATTAGAAAACCATATTTAATTTGAATCCAATATTCGATATAGAGTATGCTATTTTGATCGGGTAAAAAAGTCTAAATTTGTGGGAATTTATATTTATGAAGAAACAATTATGTTATTAAATTTTTCTTTTTTTATAAAAAGTAATTAAACGATGTGATTTAGAAATATAATCATAATATTCTTCGTAAAATAATAAAGACTAATTTTATAAATATTAGATTTTATTTACGTTACTCTTAAAAAATGACTAAATTTTGTATGGGGCATAGTGCTTTATAAATTAATGAGAAAAAGGATCATGAGATCTTTGCTGAGATACTTAAAAATATAATATAAATTTAACTGGGCCCGCAAGGGTAATTAAAAAATTATTATTTTACAGAAATGTCCATCCATCCTATATTTGCATACAATATTCTATGTATCTCAGGTAACTTTTTACATCTCAGCTACTTAATCTCTAAATTAATAATAATCTTATGTATATATACTGAATCCAAAGAAACACATTGAGCCAATAAGGTTGCTTTTTTTCATAAAATTTAGTTAAGTAGATCATATTTACGTCTTTTAATCTTATCTTAAAAAATAAATTAGTGTTGATTGTTTCTCTTTCATCTATCATTTTTGTCAAGTCAACCTAGAAAATTCTGAGATTTGTAATAGGTTAGTATTTCATGTGTACCTGCTTGGACAAAAAGATTCATGTTATCTGAAAAAGAGTTTGAATCTGTTTTGTTTAACCTTGAGTTTTTGGGTCAATTATTAAGAAGTCAGAGAGAATTGACGGAAATGTTAGGTACAATATTGATATGACTTAAAAGTATAGGGAATTTATAGAATTTAATTATTCATGTTCTTAGCATGTGTACCATGGGCATTATCAATGCCATTTTGTTTGAACGACTGCATAAGAATTTACAAATTTTGCTGAGATATCTTAGTCATGTGTAGTGTACACAGACAACACGGAAGAAAATGCACTGAAATCTGAGACTGAACCACTAATACAGACCTAATTTGGGTCACCAAAACTATAAATTTATGATACAAATGTCATCTCTCCTTGATATTTGGAGGTCTCAAATGCATTATGGCAGCATTATATTATATGGACCCTCTGATGTATAGACCATACTGTTGGAAATATATTAACTAATACAGTAACATGCAGTTATATAACATATTTAACAAGTAAGGCCAAGCAAGCAATTACCGAAACAAAACATGAAAGCAGAAAGAATATATCTCAGTAACTGAAAGAACAAAGGAAAAATAGAAGAAATACCCGGATCCATAGCTTTAGCAGTATATCAAACAAATATGAAAAATAAGCTGAGTTGCCACGCCTTACTCGAAGTCCTGACTGCTCTTGAAGAGATAATCGCCCCCATTTACATTGTGTCGGGATGCTTGCAATCTCTTCCAGGATAAAACAGCTCAGACCTCTATGATCACAACAACCACAAAGCTCAAGTTCGACTGGCACCACAGTCGTCGGAAAAATCCACAAGCACAGAAGCTACGTTACTGTATATAGAGGGAGAGTAGAGAGTGCAGAGAGGAGAAGCGAGAATGTAAGGTGTGGTATATAAAAACCAGCATCTTAGCTCTCTATTTATAGGAGAGGCTAAATGTAACTGATACCACCCTATTAATATTAGAATCGTAACTGCCCCCATTTCCATTTAATAAAAATGAAACGGCTGATTACATTTAATAAAAAAATGACTGATTTTAAATTAAATAAATCGTAACAGTTACGTTATATCTAATCCACACATTTCAGTTTTAATATTTTAATTAATCTGAATATATATTCCATCAAATTAATCTCTGATCCAGCCCAACCCATCTGATAAGATAACCCAGCCCGATCCCGATCCCGACCCGACCCAAGTCGAGACGAGGCGTGGCGAGGCGGGCGGCGGGCGTGTGTGTGTGCGCGCGCGTGAAGCACATAGTAACACCATGCACCATCACACACCTTAGTAGTTGTATACTACCCATGTGTGTGATATTATATAAAGCCAATAACCCCGTTTATTTATTTCAATGTGGGACAAATACACATTCTCATTTCAAGCTCTTTCAAGCTACTAACTTCAACTCTATTTCTATATAGATTTCACTAAGAAAATTACTTAGATCCATATATGACAATTTAAGTCCCCATAGTAAGGAACAATTTCCAATCAGTAAAATCCGGAATTAATATGAAGAACATATAAAACTCATGCTCTAAAAACTCCATTTTCTAACAATCCCCTACAAATCCATACAGAAATGCTTCAGGTTTCTCATCAAGACTTGATTTAGATCTGTAGAAATCAGATTGATATTATTCAAGTCATTCACCAACAATGACTTGATGTTTGAGTACCTTCTCCTTTTTGCCGATCTTGATGAACTCATTGTTTTTTATACTAAGTAATAAGCAAACCTTATGCAACACTGATGAGTATTCCCGTTTGAATCTATAGACATTTGATTAACTGACAAAGTTATTGGTTGATTTTTTAACTTCCACGTTCTATGACATGTTCTATACTAATCCATTATGAATTTCTTTGAGATTGGCATATATATGTTTTATGGACAGTTTTTTTATATGTTTTATGGACAGTTTTTTTAACCAACAGAGATATTGGTTGGTTTTATTAGTTCCACGTTTAAATTTAACCGCTTATCATTTTTTTTAATTAGGCATCTATGTTACTTTTGTGAGTGTTCTACTATACTTTTTGCACCTATACATTTTACTTGATATTATTTGTGAAATTTATACTTTTATTTTGAAAGTTTTAATGTAATTTATTGAATATTCTAAAAAAAATTAAGAAGCGAACTGTAAACTAAAGTAAAAACTTTTACTGTGAAATTTGAAATATGAATTTGTCTTATAATTAAATTACAGCTTAAATTGATACTTATTTAAGATAGATACATCCGTCTCCAAATTTACTAATTTTAAGTTTAAAAATTATGAAAATTAATTATATTTAGAATGTGATCATAAATAAAGTTATTGTAGTTTTTCTTTTGAAGAATTTTAATAATAATAATATTTATGAAATTATATTACTATATTGAAATGTTAATTAATATTTAATGACTAAATCAAATTTTTGCTTAATATAGTTAGTAAATGAGATTCACAGTTAAAATCATGATTTGTCTTTGTTTAATTCATTTTCCTATAAAATAAATATAACCGTGTTCACAATTCTTACAAAATCATTTAATTTAAATATCATTACCTCTATCGTCAAAAATCACAAATACCTATATACACAACTCATACTTCAAACTAATAGAATGTGAACTCATACTTATATATGTTTTTATGATGTGTTACTATTAAAATTTATCGTCAAATTTATTGTAAAAGCACATAAGTTTATACACACAATTATTACATGTTATAAATTAAAATCAATGTTTGTTACTAATAAAATTAATATAACATTTTTATTATATTTAAAATTTAAAATAATCTTTAAAAAAAATGTATTTTAGAGCGCGCGTAGCGCGGACAAAATTCCCTAGTTATAAAAATCACTATTATTGATAACTAGATAGGTCGATACATATAAAATCATATATTTTTTATAATAAAAGTTGCCCTTTTTAATTTTATATTCTTGAATAAAAGAATAGTATTCAATTCCAATATCCTAATCTAAGAGCAGACATATCAAATTTGTTTGCTTGGTTGATAATATTTATTTTTTAATGTCAACAAAATCTTAAATATGTGTTGAAAAAACCTTAATAAGTTTGCAGATAGATTATAAAGAAACAGAGATATTTATTAAAAATAAAAAAATAGGAGGCTTCATTTTATGTACTCTACTCTTAGTTTTGTTTTGTAGTCTCAATGTTGTTTTCAGTTATATAGTAACATACATAGATAACTTGGGTAGAGAGTAACATTACATGCAATTGTCATTTTTTTCCAGTTAGAAAAAAAAAATTGTCATTTTTTTCCTGTGCATTATTTTCATTTCATGTACAAAAAAAAAATTCGTGTACTTTAGTAGCATTTGGTGTTCGAGTTATGGGTACAAAAAATATTTTCATGTCAGTTTCATGCAAGATCCCAAAGGCATACGACATTAATTTACACAACACAAACGATGTGCCAAGTCTACGTAAGCGCTTTCTTCTAATATATGTCGAAAAAATATACTCATTGTTAATGGAAAATGAAGTTCATGTTTTTTAACCCGATAATTAAATTACAAGGACACATATATAATAATGTGATTACATGTTTATATATTACACATTTGATTTTAGTTTCATGTACAGTTTTCTATTTTAACATGTTAGTCAATTAAAAAAAATAGGTGATACTCATTTTCAAATGTCTTATTCTACGCGTAGGGTTGACACCGGGTTCGATTAGGTCCGAATTTTGTAAAATCCAAACTCATAGCCAAATATTTTCAGGTTTTAAAAATAAATCCAAATCCAGATCCAAAACTCAATATTTTCATCGGGTTCGGATTAGATCTGGTTTTTTCGGGGATTCAAATTAACAATAATATATTCAAATTTAAAATAATTGCTACACAGAAAAATTGCTAAGTATATTTATACAATATTTCAATATTATAATTATTAAATTATGTAAATAGTCAAATGTAACATATTATAAGAATTTACATACTAAGTAAAATTTAAAATATGATAAAAAAAAAAAGTTTTCGTATATATAACAAATGAATATTTTATGTAAAATAAAGAAAATTACATTTTATTTATTGCAATAAAACTTGAGACTGAGAAATAGAAGTTCTAATTAGTAAATTAGTATTGACTATTTCTAATGAAATATTTGAATAAAAATAAATAAATTATATGTCTTACATCAAAAATATATATAATTTCAAATTATGATATTATATTATTTATGTATTGGGTTTCGATAGTGGATCGGATTTCGGAATTTAGATCGGATATCGGTTCGGTATAACTGAAATCCAAATCCAAATAGAACCTATTTCGGGTTTAAAACTTAAATCCATGCCTAAATCCAAAAATTCGGTTTCGGTATATCCAAACTTTCGAATTTCATATCAGGTACCATCAGATCGAATTAATTTGTCATCCCTATATATAGGTAAAAGAAAAATAATTTTAATATACCATATTCTAATTCAAAAGAAAAAAAAATCAACATACAAACTACCAAACTGAATATACATTTTAAGTTGTCATTAAAAATAAGCTGAGGGCAATCACCATAAACTCTAACAGTCATATCTTACTCTAAGAACGGGATATATTGGATATGTTTGTTATATTGTTAATGTTTATTTTTCCAAATTAAATCAATTCACTAATAAAAAAGAACATAGAATTTGTAAAAATGATATTAAACGAACACATGGTAAACTAGATTAGATGAAAGTTTCCTTTATCATAACTACATTCGTTTAAAGGATCTTGCATAGTAAATATCCTTTCTTATATCGCTGAAACATTCAACCCTTTTTTGAGAGACAATCTAATGATTTATAACGATCGTAAGAAATAAGTGTTTATGAATTTTTAATATGCATTCAAAAATTTATCGCGACTGTGTATTTTTTGAATGAAGTAATATAATAAAAATTCTAAAAACCCATAGAACTACACATTTAAATTTACCAAATTTCCAAAAGAGCAAAACTTAAAATATGGGTAAAAAAACTTATGAACTTGGTAGAAAGATTCTAAAAAATGAGAGATATTATAGAGATATCAGATGAAAAACAAAATTTATAAAATATATTAAAGAGGGGTTTAGAACATTTCAGCGAGGGATGTGAATGTTATGACAATTGTTTGATAATATTAATATTAATGCAATTGGTATAATTGACGAATAGTAATCCCGTACCTAAATTAATTACATTCTAATGAAATTAATTTTTTTCCTACATAATGATTAAAATAATATGTTTATATTAAGTAATTAATAAAATTTATCATTGGGTGCGTAACACGGGTAGAACGCTAGTTTATATATAAATGTACAAATAAAATCGTGAATACATATTGTTAATAACTCCAAATGATCAAAATACTAAATATTTAATATTCATGCAACACACACACACACACACACACACACACACACACATATATATATATATATATATATATATATATATATATATATATATATTGCTCAATTGTTATGAACATGTACAATTTAAGGATATAACCTAAATTTAATTTAGTTCCATTGTTATTTTTATATATTTTGAAGTTAGACAAATGTTAATGTTAAACGACATTCACACATTACGTGTATAATTTGAAAACACATGTGATAATGTGGCGCACTGGTAAGAGAATGCATAAGTTACTTGATAGATTTAAGTTCGATTCTCACAAATAACATTTATTTAACAAATATTAAACATGGGGACAAATTAATCATTACAATACATTAAAAAGTCTCACAATTTTATCTTGATTGATGTATTATTTATAATAGATTATATAGAGGAAAGTGCAGCGGCCGTTATGTCAGGCTGGCCCAACAATTTTTTATTGTCCAAATATCGTGGAATGAAGACTTTGGCTTTTCAAAACTGTAATAGAAATCATTGATATTATGACTTTTTTAAATTAAAGATCAAAATCTAAGTCAAACTAATTGAAAAATAATAAGAACTCCAAAAAAGAAAAAAAAATAGATGAAGTTCAAATGACAAATAATATAATTAAAGTTTTTAAATAGTATAATATTTGATGCCAATTGTTAAAACAATATAACTAAAATTTTGCCCAAAAAATTTTTGAAAAAAAAATCCAATGAGTTGGCTAATGATTAGCTGATTTTTTTAGCTAAAAAACCTGATTCAATCAATGTTCTAAAAATCGGCACAGACGGTACAAAAATATATAATTTTTGCAAAAATCGGTTAAAAAACGTTTTCCCCTAAAATCAGTGATTAATCGGATTTCGGCGGATTAGGCGGCTAGGCAGGATTAATTGGTAAAAAGTTTAGGCAAAATTAATCGATCAACATATAAAAAAATGGTTAAATTAAGAATAAATTTTTAAAAAAAATAACATTTTAACAAAAATATAATTTACACATGAAAGGGTAAATTCACTTATCATATTTGATAATAAAATGAAAATGTTAATATTTTTACTTATATAAAATATATTTTTAAATATTAAAATTAAATTATAAAAAAATTGTATTTTAATATACATCCGATTAATGTTCCGATTAATCATTTTAATTAATCGCCACCTAGCCGATTAATTGCTAGAAGGTAGACTCATCACCGCTTATATCCGCCTAACGATTTTTAGAACCTTGAATTTAATGGATATATAAAAATAAAATTACTTTATTTAATATTATTTGTTAAAAAAATTGTAGGTTTAAAGTCTCTTTTTTTTACAAATTTTTTCTAAGTTACACAACATAGATATTTCATGGACTTTCTTGCATCGATTGAGGATGTTTAAAATACTTATACCTTTGACTCAATAAACACTACATCAGTTTCAAAATTAGAGTAATACTAGATCACTACCAATTTGCTTATGCACTACTAAAATACACTTAAATAGTTATTGATGGAATTAAAGAACGCCATTCCCTATGGCTGTTCGAAGAGCACCATTACCTACGGCTTACGGCTAACCATCCCATCGGCGGCCAACTAACATCCCTGCAACCTAAGGTCATAACGAAAGTCTTTGAGGCTTACGGGCTACTCGACGCTATCACATCTCCAGACCATGCACCTAGACATGCCTCACACAGGTGTAGACCAGTCACCCTTGAAAATCCGGAGACTCTTCCACATGTCATCCATAGCCTTGCTAGGTCACCTATAGCCATGCATTGTCACCCACAATGAGGACACATGGCAGGCCCTGGAAGGAGGGCTTTGGTGACTCAGCCAAGAATGAGTAGCATAAAAATTGGGAGAAAAGAGAGAAAGAGGTAAATGTCAAAATTCACCTAAAAAGAAAAT
This sequence comes from Saposhnikovia divaricata, assembly GCA_036435485.1. Classification (NCBI taxonomy): domain Eukaryota; kingdom Viridiplantae; phylum Streptophyta; class Magnoliopsida; order Apiales; family Apiaceae; genus Saposhnikovia; species Saposhnikovia divaricata. The sequence continues at coordinate 131,379,124 of CM071599.1, read as the reverse complement.
ATGACCAAACCTCAAAAACACTAAAGACTTAGATAATATTTCACCATGATCATTACAGATCTTTCCTAAAATCCCTACGATCATCATTTGGACCCGCTGCCGGGGACTAAAAAGTACTTACCATCCCACCATAACCACTAGACAATGACCATAAATTTCTATTTATTTTCCTTCTTATTTGAAAAGATGACTGATGAATCTTCCAACCAAAGTAGCTCTTCACGATCTTCGTCATCAACACCTCCTCGATCTCCCAGTCATAGTCAGTTCTCGAATCTAAGAGGGCAGCAGAGGCATATGCAAGAACAGATGGACCGTCTAGTCGCCCAGATGGCCCCAAATTACTACGAATATCATTACGCTTATTACCGGAGGAAGTGCAAGGTTCATACTCCACCTACTTCCCCCAGCAGAGTTTCTCCATTCAACCTCAACCTTCTGATGGAAACAAAACAGTTTAACAATGCAACTGCAATGTATAATGTGGAAGAAGAACAACTGTTTTGATTGCTTTAAAACACAAGACATTACACTCTTTAAATAGAGAATACAAAAGCACACAAACTGCTTAAACAATTAACTAAAACAGAAAAACAAAAAAGAACCCATGCTAAGCTGTTCTTGAATCTCAGCAACGTGTTGTTGGATCTCAGTCACATGCCTCCTGCATATTCTCTGCAAAACCACACTGATGGCACTCCTTCAAACCATGTGTTACAGACAATGGAAGCACCAACACACGAGCAACACACTAATATAGGATGGTCGCCACTTGAAGTGGCTTCCAAGCCTTGGTCGCCACTTGAAGTGGCTTCCAAGCCTATATAATATATAATAAGGTTTAGATAAACTCCAACAATCTCTCCCTTTATCTAAACGTGCTTCACCAGGTCTTTCACTCCAAGTAGCTTGCGCATTTCCTCAAATTTTGCAGTAGACAAAGCTTTAGTTAGAATGTCTGCCTTCTGATCATTTGTACGCACATACTTCACAACTATTTCTCCTCTCTCTACACAATCTCTGATGAAGTGATAACGCACATCAATATGCTTGCTTCTCCCGTGAAAGACTGGATTTTTTGTTAGGTTAATTGCAGACTTGTTGTCCACAAAGATGACCACAGGTTCTGGACTCATATCAGTCACTTGTCTTAGCAAATTTTTCAACCAAATTGCTTGACATGCTGCAGCTGTTGCTGCCATAAATTCAGCTTCACATGATGACAATGCTACACACCTCTGTTTCTGTGATACCCAAGTTATAAGGTTATCATTCAGATAAAATGCCATGCCACCTGTGCTTTTCCTGTCATCCACACTTCCAGCTAGATCACTGTCTGCATACCCTGACAAGATATAATTTCCTACTCCACGTGAGTATATCAATCCATACTCAAGTGTGCCCTTTACATACCTGAGTATCCTTTTCACAGCTTCAAGATGCAAGACAGTAGGTTTCTCCATGTATCGACTGACAATGCCAACAGAATAGGCAATGTCTGGTCTAGTGTGTACAAGATACCTCAATCCACCAATTATGCTTCTGAACTGAGTTTCATCTACTAGTTTACCACCACCATCTTTATGCAACTGAATCTTAACTTCCATAGGATATTTGACTGGATTGCAGTCTCTCATTCCTGCTTTGTCCAACACTTTCTTGGCATATGCAGTTTGTTTCAGTTCAATGTAGTTCCTTTCTTGGCATACCTCCAAACCAAGATAGTATGACAACTTTCCTAAGTCTGTCATCTCAAACTCACTGGCCATCTGGTTCTTGAACTTCTTGACACTTTCAACATTTGATCCTGTTACAATTAGATCATCCACGTACACTCCAACCACCAAACTCTCATCACCTTCACGTTTGGTGTAAACAGCATGTTCATATGGGCATTTTATGAAATTGAGTTCTCTTAAGCATTTGTTAAGGCGAGTGTACCAGGCTCGTGGAGCCTGTCGAAGCCCATACAAAGCTTTTAACAGCTTGTATACCTTTCTTTCTTCATTTTTCTTCACATATCCTTCTGGTTGTGATACGTACACTTCTTCGAGCAACTCACCATTCAAAAATGCAGACTTCACGTCAAGATGGTGTACCTCCCATCCATGCTTGGCTGATAGTGCCAATAACAACCTTACTGTCTCCAACCTTGTGACTGGTGCAAATACTTCGTCAAAGTCTATGCCCTTTTTCTGCACATAGCCTTTTGCTACGAGACGTGCTTTGTACTTCACAATGTTGCCAGTTGAGTCTTTCTTCAGTTTGTAAACCCATTTCAAGTTTATGGATTTTCTTCCTTCTGGTAGGTTAGTTAACACCCACGTTTTGTTTTTCTCGATTGCATCGATTTCAACCTGCATTGCCTTCTTCCAAGCATCTTCTTTTGTTGCTTGGCTGTAAGTTACTGGTTCATCAACACCAGCAAACAATAATTCTTCTGCTAGTTCAATTGCCTCTGTCACATTGTATATGTCATTGAGCCTTCGAGTCTTTACAGGCTCCATGCTCCCACTGCTAGAGTTTGAATTTGCAGACGAGCTTAGACTTTCAGCAGCACCTGTAGCATTTGAATGTACAGGAGTCACAAACTCTGAGTCTCCTTCATAATGCTCTCCACCTTGTGCCTCAAAAATGACAAAGGCATCTGGGACAACATTTCCTTCTTCTGACCTTTGCCAGTTCCAACCTTTCTTTTCTTCAAAATGCACATCCCTGCTCACGTGCAAACATCCAGTTTTTGGATCAAACAAGCGATGTGCCTTAGTTCCAGGTTCTTTACCAAGATACACCACCTGTTTGCTACGATCATCTAGTTTACTGGTGTGCACCTTTGGGATCTTCATGTGTGCTAAGCATCCAAAGATGCGTATGTGATCTAGGTGTGGTTTCTTCCCAGTCCAAGCTTCATATGGGGTCTCACCAACTAATGCTTTTGTTGGTAACCTGTTCAAGATATAGACAGCATGTCTGACTGCCTCTCCCCAATAAATTTGTGGCATCTCTTTTTCTTTAAGCAAGCTCCTTGTCATGGCAACAATGGTACGATTTCGTCGTTCCACCACCCCATTTTGCTGAGGACAATAGGGAGCTGTGAGATGCCTTTGAATCCCTGCATTAGCACAATAATCCTCGAATTCTTTGGAGGTGAATTCTCCACCTCTATCAGTTCTGAAAACTCTTATCTCTGTCTTTGCTTCTTTTTCAACTAACACTTTAAATTTCTTGAAGGCAGTCAATGCCTCATCCTTCGTTTTTAGCAAGTAAATCCACATTGCTCTACTAAGATCATCTACAAGCAATAAGAAATACCTGTTACCAGCTGGTGTAGGTGGTGAGATAGGTCCACACAGATCACCATGTATCAACTCTAGTTTTTCTTTTGCAACAAAATCTGATTTTGAGGGAAATGAACGTTGTGTTTGCTTAGACAATAAACATCCACTGCACAACTCTTTTGGCCTCATCAGTTTTGGAATTCCATACACCATTTCTTTGCTTGACATGAGATTCATTGCTTGAAAATTGGCATGACCTAAACGTGAATGCCAGGTCCAGGTTTCTTCTTCCATCTTTGACAATAAACACTCAGAGCTACTATCTTCGAGTAGGATCTTGTATAGCCTGTTAGGTGACTTTTTTACTTTCATTAGTAGTCTTCCTGTTTCCTCGTAGATCCAAAGATGCTCACCCTCAAGTATCACTTTATTCCCACTCTCAGATAACTGTCCAAGACTGATTATGTTGTTATCCAGGGTGGGAATGAAGTATACCTCGTGTAGCTGTCTTTCTTCACCATTCTTACACTTGAAGGTTATTGATCCTTTGCCTACAATATCTACCGTCGAACCATCACCGAACTTCACCTTTCCTGTCACCCTTGTATCGAGTTCTGTAAACTTGGAGCGTATTCCTGTCATATGGTTGCTAGCACCATTGTCTAGGTACCACAACCTTTCATCATGGATGGTGTTTTTTTGTGTTGGTGTCAAACTTTCTTCGTTTAACAGAACGAAGTTGGTTTCTTTGCCTTTGCATTCTGATAGTAACAAAGTAGGTTCATCTTCATCATCTTGCACCTGTGTTAGGTTAGACTCATGAGAGTTGTCTTTGTCTCGTGTCCTTTCTTTCTTTGGCTTCTTGCACTCTGTGGCAAAATGTCCAAGCCCACTGCAATTGTAGCACCTTACTCGACTTTTATCGAAACGGCTACCACTGTTAGAACCTCCACGACTTGTTTCATGTGAACGTCCTTGTTGCTGATTCTCCCTTGTACTAGTTGCATCATTATTTCTCCTGCCTCTGCCACGATATGATCTACCTCCTCTGGTTCTATGATTCGAGTTTGACTTGCTCCGTTTTATCCATTCTTCTTGTGTGAGGAGCAACTGGCCATTAGAACTCTCAGTTTGTTGGCCTTTCATTCGTTCTTCGTGGGTTTTGAGACGACCCATTACTTCTTCCACTGTCATAGTTTTCAAATCTCCAAACTGCTCTATAGTTGATGCAATTTGAAGAAATTTTGCTGGCACTGCACGTAGGAGTTTCTTCACCACGCTTGCCTCGTCTATTTTCTCTCCCAGGATTCTTATGTTTGTCACAATTCCTGTTAACTTCATACAGAAATCATCGAGTTGGTCCATTTCCTTCATTGTTATGGACTCAAACTCTGCTCTCAAAGTCTGCACTTTTGCAGTCTTTACCCTTTCTTCCCCCATGCACATTACTTTTAAGTAATCCCAAGCTTCTTTGGCTGTCTCTTTCTCAGCAATTGACAGCAAGATTTCTTCAGGTATACCCTGGTAAATCGCAGCCAAAGCCATCTGGTCTGTCTTGTCTTCGACTGTGACTTTGGGATCGCCTTGTTCTACAGCATGCCACACTCCTTGTGCCTTCATAAAAACCTTCATTTTTAGAGACCATACTGTGTAGTTGCTTCTGGACAACATAGGATAACTGAGACCAACTGAACCTTCTTTTGGTTTTGGTGCTTCCATTGTTGTACTTGCAGATGTGGTGACTGGTGGGGTTACTGTGTTTCTAGGCATGTGTGTTTAGGCTTACAACGACCTGGGTGCTCTGATACCAGATTGATGGAAACAAAACAGTTTAACAATGCAACTGCAATGTATAATGTGGAAGAAGAACAACTGTTTTGATTGCTTTAAAACACAAGACATTACACTCTTTAAATAGAGAATACAAAAGCACACAAACTGCTTAAACAATTAACTAAAACAGAAAAACAAAAAAGAACCCATGCTAAGCTGTTCTTGAATCTCAGCAACGTGTTGTTGGATCTCAGTCACATGCCTCCTGCATATTCTCTGCAAAACCACACTGATGGCACTCCTTCAAACCATGTGTTACAGACAATGGAAGCACCAACACACGAGCAACACACTAATATAGGATGGTCGCCACTTGAAGTGGCTTCCAAGCCTTGGTCGCCACTTGAAGTGGCTTCCAAGCCTATATAATATATAATAAGGTTTAGATAAACTCCAACACCTTCTTCACATGAATGGAGTTACGGACAAAGCTCCAACTCCAGCCAAAATGCCTCGTGAAACCGAGATGACTCTTCGTCGGGATCCTAGAGATCTATACACTCAAGACCATCATGAAGAAGAGGCCCCTATGAAAGAAGGACATACGAGAAAGGAGCCCTGCGGCTAGCCACAAGAGGAGATTCCGATCTCCTGAGCATCATAGACACACCCCTCCCATCATTATTCAACAAAACACCCAGGCTGAACAGCCCGGAGGACAAGAAGGGGTGTGGGCGAGACTAGCCAGATTAGAAGGGTTGGTTACGGGATCGCAACTGGAAGCCCCCGAATGGACATCACCATTCACAGAGGATTTAGAAGTGGCAAGAGTGGATCCAGGAGTTAAGATCACCGGATTGGAATCATTCAACGGGCTGACAGACCCGTATGACCACCTCAACTACTATGAGAACCTCATGATATGCCATGGGTATAATGAAATTACAAAATGTCATTTATTTATGTCCACCCTTAAAACATATGCAAGAACTTAGTTCTCCAGTTTACCCCCACGCATTATTCACTCATGGGAAGAGTTTAAATCTATTTTCTTGGCTAAGTTCCGGGTCAATACACCACATTTTGTGCATACTATCTCCCTGGAAAATGAGAAACAGAATCCGAGAGAATCACTATTGGATTTTATCCTCGAAGGTTAAGGAACTACGACCAGCTAATGCTATAGACTCTTTTATTCGCAACATGAACTATCAAGAGTGCAAGAATTGCTGTAAGGAGCTGCGTAATAAGGAATTCGTATCCCTATGAGGCTTACACTATAGCTTCGACCTTTATTTCCATGGATGAAAGGCTTAGGACATACTACCCTAGCTCTAGAGACGAAGCCACGAGTTCTGAAAGGAGGTCTATGCAAATTGACGGGATGGGGGATTTTCGAGGGCATGGTCACCCAAATTTCCCTACGAACCAACGGGCTCCACCCAGGAAAATAAGAGAAGAACCCCCGTTTACACCCCTCAACCAAAGTCCTTCAATGATTCTAGAGTAGATACGCAACATGGATTTCTTCCAACAGCCTCCGCCGATGCGGACCTTAGTGGAAAAAATAGATAGAGCGAGGTTTTGTAATTATCATGCCAGTATTGGCCATCATACCGATGAGTGTACGGCTCTGAAATATTTCTTCTAAAGGTGTCTGAAGAAGGGGCTGTTGAAAGAGTATCTCCTGAACCAAAGGCAACAAGGCCCTCGGGTAGAGCCGCAATGGCCTGTGAAACCTAGACATGTGGTGGATATGATAATTGGCGGAGATATCCCCATAAGGGAAGTGCTTCAGTTGGAAACCCTTTTCCGGGCCTTTTGCTAGTCTAATGTTACTGGTCTAATATTATATAACCGATATTGTATCCCCTTATAATGTCATCATCGGAAGGCCAACTTTGTTTCTCCTGGGGACTATCATATCTACGCCGCACATGAAAGTTAAGTTCCCTACGGATATGGGACCTGGAGAGCTAAAATCAGATTTTGAGGCTTCCGAGTTCTGTTATTCTGCTTCTCTCAACCTTGCACAAACCAATCCAAAGAAAAGGAAGTTTTATGGCCAACCCAAAGAAGAGGATACTTCGGCCCCTACTTTCAAAGAGGTCAAGTCTGACACGCATTAGGTTCTTATGATCAGTGATCCTCTGGATATCCCTGAATCATCCCAAACACACCAGATACCAAGGGCTGTACCAGCCAAAGCAATGGAACCTATATTATTATCTGAACAAGATCCTTTTAAATTTACGTTAATTGGTGCGGGTCTCGAAGCTTCCCTCAAACAAGAGTTAACTCAGTTATTACGGGAATATGCTGATGTTTTTGCCGGGAGGCCGGAGGATATGCCTGGGTTGGACGTATCCATAGTTGTCCATCGACTACACATAGACCCCACCAAAGGTTCTATGAAGCAGAAGAGGAGGAATTTTGCCCCAAAAAGGCAACGGGCTGTAGACGAAGATATTAACAAACTTTTGAAAGCAAATTTCATTTACGAGATTGAATTCCTGGAGTGGATAGCCAGTGTTGTGCTCATTAAGAATTCTAATGGCAAATGGAGAGTCTGCATCGACTATACTGATTTGAACAAGGCCACTCCAAAGGACTATTACCCTTTACCAACCATTGATCAATTGGTTGACGCAACGATAGGTAATGATCTCTTTAGCTTTCTGGATGCCTTATCCGGCTATAATCAAATATCTTTAGCACCGAAGGATCGATAGAAGACCTATTTTATAACTCACAGGGCTGTCTATGCATATCGGGTCTTACCAATGGGACTCATAAATGCTGGAGCCATGTTCCAAAAGACTATGAATAAAATCTTCCACCAGCAAATTGGCAGAAACTTAGAAGTGTATGTTGATGATATGGCGGTTAAATCACAACAGCAACAGACTCACATTCAGGATCTAAGGGAAACCTTCCAAACCCTACGGGATACTTACTTGAAGCTAAACCCTGCCAATGTTCTTTTAGGGTGACCAGCAGAAAGTTCCTAGGACACACGATAAGTGACCGTGGGATAGAGGTCAACCCCGAAAAGACAAGAGCCATTCTAGAAATGCCTCCTCCGTGCATTTTGAAACAAATTCAATCCCTCAATGGATGCCTCACCTCGCTTCGGAGGTTTATATCTCGATTTGCTGAAAGGAGCCTCCCTTTCTTTGAAGCCTTAAAAGGTGTGAATAAAACCAGGTAGGTTGAGTGGACTGAATCTTGTCAAGAATCTTTCGATTCCTTGAAAAGGTACCTTACTTCTCCTTCCATATTATGTCAACCAGTTTCAAGGGACATATTATACCTGTATTTAGCCGTAACCGATGAGGCTGTTAGCTCCTGCCTCGTAAGAGAAGAGAATCATCAACAAATGCCAATTTACTATGTCATGAAATACACACCTAGAAGGGGGTGAATAGGTGTAAATGGCTAACTATGTTCAACTAAGTCCAAATTTAATATTTACCAGAAACAGCTTACTGATTTCGATTTATGCAGAGATAAATGGTACGCTGAATGCAAATAGTAAGCTAAATACAGCAGTAAGTAAAGTGCAGAAAGATAAAGAACACAAGAGAATTTTAGCCAGGTTCGACCCTTAATCCCATATGGTCTACGTCCGGGTCTCTTACCAAACCGGTAAGAGAATATAGTATTGATCAATGAAATAAATCAATTACAAGATACAATAATATATCTCCCTCAATACCCAGCTGTTGACAAATGGTTTACTGAACCCCTGTTTCTGAACTTGCTCTCTAAGCTATACTTCCCAAGTATACTTCTCTAGCACCGTTCACCAAACCCTAGTTCCCTAGCCAATATGTCCAACAACTAAAACTTACAAATCGAACAATACAAATCAATGATGAATACAACTCAAACTATGAACTCTCTAAGATATACCACGTATATGATATATTAAGAGCTCGAGAGAATTGAAATGATATAGCAATGAAAAACAGAGTTGTTTGTGTTCTTTGTGTGCTTGAATATTTCTGAATGATTTTTTAACGAATGAACACAGGAAAAAGGTTTAAAAAGCTTCACAACCAACATTCTAAAATCAATCAATCAATTTCAAACATTTAGAATCCAATTCTAACGTTCAATTGGTTAGAGTGATTTTTGTAACGTTCTTGTGACCGTTTGACAGAAGGTTTGGAAGTGATGAATCGTAGAAAACATAACCCTTATGTTTGTATAGATAGAAAACGCGTATAAGAGATTTTGAAGAAATAAATCTTTTAAAAAATGGCAAACTCCTATAATTTAGGAAAGTGATAAAGAAAAGATATTTGATAAAAGATTTGAGATCTAAAATATATTATATACGTATTATATCAGAAAGAGCCCTCACAATATATTTCCTGAAATAAATTCTTGAGAATCGAACTTGATCTTTATCTTCAGAAATTCTGGACAGTTGGAAATGGCTTGCTGTTTGCGAACTGACTGTGTGCAACTGGCTTGCCAGACTGTCTCTGTTCTAGCACCAATCAAATAATTACATAGTAAAAATTTAGTAATAAAGAAACACATTGAGCCAATAAGGTTGCTTTTTTTCATAAAATTTAGTTTCTAAGTAGATCATATTTACGTCTTTTAATCTTATCTTAAAAAATAAATTAGTGTTGATTGTTTCTCTTTCATCTATCATTTTTGTCAAGTCAACCTAGAAAATTCTGAGATTTGTAACAGGTTAGTATTTCATGTGTCCCTGCTTGGACAAAAAGATTCATGTTATCTGAAAAAGAGTTTGAATCTGTTTTGTTTAACCTTGAGTTTTTGGGTCAATTATTAAGAAGTCAGAGAGGATTGAAGGAAATGTTAGGTATAATATTGATATGACTTAAAAGTATAGGGAATTTATAGAATTTAATTATTCATGTTCTTAGCATGTGTACCATGGGCTTTATCAATGCCCTTTTGTTTGAACGACTGCATAAGAATTTATAAATTTTGCTGAGATATCTTAATCATGTGTAGTGTGTACAGACAACACGGAAGAAAATGCACTGAAATCTGAGACTGAACCACTAATACAGACCTAATTTGGGTCACCAAAACTATAAATTTATGATACAAATGTCATCTCTCCTTAATATTTGGAGGTCTCAAATGCATTATGGCAGCATTATATTATATGGACCCTCTGATGTATAGACCATACTGTTGGAAATATATTAACTAATACAGTAACATGCAGTTATATAACATATTTAACAAGTAAGGCCAAGCAAGCAATTAACGAAACAAAACATGAAAGCAGAAATAATATATCTCAGTAACTGATAAAACAAAGGAAAAATAGAAGAAATACCCGGAGCCATAGCTTTAGCAGTATATCAAACAAATATGAAAAATAAGCTGAGTCGCCAGGCCTTACTCAAAGTCCTGACTGTTCTTGAAGAGATAATCGCCCCCATTTACATTGTGTCGGGATGCTTTCAATCTCTTCCAGGATAAAACAGCTCAGACCTCTATGATCATAACAACCACAAAGCTCAAGTTCGACTGGCACCACAGTCGTCGGAAAAATCCACAAGCAGAGAAGCTACGTCACTATATATAGAGGGAGAGTAGAGAGAGCAGAGAGGAGAAGCGAGAATGTAAGGTGTGGTATATAAAAACAAGCATCTTAGATCTCTATTTATAGGAGAGGCTAAATGTAACTGATACCACCCTATTAATATTAGAAACGTAACTGCCCCCATTTCCATTTAATAAAAATGAAACGGCTGATTACATTTAATAAAAAAATGACTGATTTTAAATTAAATAAATCGTAACAGTTACGTTATATCTAATCCACACATTTCAGTTTTAATATTTTAATTAATCTGAATATATATTCCATCAGATTAATCTCTGATCCAGCCCAACCCATCTGATAAGATAACCCAGCCTGATCCCGATCCCGACCCGACCCAAGTCGAGACGAGGCGTGGCGAGGCGGGCGGCGGGCGTGTGTGTGCGCGCACACGTGAAGCACATAGTAACACCATGCACCATCACACACCTTAGTAGTTGTATACTACCCATGTGTGTGATATTATATAAAGCCAATAACCCCGTTTATTTATTTCAATGTGGGACAAATACACATTCTCATTTCAAGCTCTTTCAAGCTACTAACTTCAACTCTATTTCTCTATAGATTTCACTAAGAAAATTACTTAGATCCATATATGACAATTTAAGTCCCCATAGTAAGGAACAATTTCCAATCATTAAAATCCGGAATTAATATCAAGAACATATAAAACTCATGCTCTAAAAACTCCATTTTCTAACAATCCCCTACAAATCCATACAGAAATGCTTCAGGTTTCTCATCAAGACTTGATTTAGATCTGTAGAAGTCAGATTGATATTATTCAAGCCATTCACCAACAATGACTTGATGTTTGAGTACCTTCTCCTTTTTGCCGATCTTGATGAACTCATTTTTTTTTATACTAAGTAATAAGCAAACCTTATGCAACAATTATGAGTATTCCCGTTTGAATCTATAGACATTTGATTAAATGACAAAGTTATTGGTTGATTTTTTAACTTCCACGTTCTATGACATGTTCTATACTAATCCATTATGAATTTCTTTGAGATTGGCATATATATGTTTTATGGACAGTTTTTTTAACCAATAGAGATATTGGTTGGTTTTATTAGTTCCATGTTTAAATTTAACCGCTTATCATTTTTTTTAATTAGGCATCTATGTTACTTTTGTGAGTGTTCTTCTATACTTTTTGCACCTATACATTTTACTTGATATTATTTGTGAAATTTATACTTTTATTTTGAAAGTTTTAATGTAATTTATTGAATATTCTAAAAAAAATTAAGAAGCGAACTGTAAACTAAAGTAAAAACTTTTACTGTGAAATTTGAAATATGAATTTGTCTTATAATTAAATTACAGTTTAAATTGATACTTATTTAAGATAGATACATCTGTCTCCAAATTTACTAATTTTTAAGTTTAAAAATTATGAAAATTAATTATATTTAGAATGTGATCATAAATAAAGTTTTGTAGTTTTTCTTTTGAAGAATTTTAATAATAATAATATTTATGAAATTATATTACTATATTGAAATGTTAATTAATATTTAATGACTAAATCAAATTTTGCTTAATATAATTAGTAAATGAGATTCACAGTTAAAAGCATGATTTGTCTTTGTTTAATTCATTTTCCTATAAAATAAATATAACCGTGTTCACAATTCTTACAAAATCATTTAAAATATCATTACCTCTATCATCAAAAATCACAAATACCTATATACACAACTCATACTTCAAACTAATAGATGTCAACTCATACTTATATATGTTTTTATGATGTGTTACTATTAAAATTTATCGTCAAATTTATTGTAAAAGCACATAAGTTTATACACACAATTCTTACATGTTATAAATTAAAATCAATGTTTGTTACTAATAAAATTAATATAACATTTTTATTATATTTAAAATTTAAAATAATCTTTAAAAAAAATGTATTTTAGAGCGCGCGTAGCGCGGGCAAAATTCCCTAGCTATAAAAATCACTATTATTGATAACTAGATAGGTCGATACATATAAAATCATATATTGTTTATAATAAAAGTTGCCCTTTTTAATTTTGTATTCTTGACTAAAAGAATAGTATTCAATTCCAATATCCTAATCTAAGAGCAGACATATCAAATTTGTTTGCTTGGTTGATAATATTTATTTTTTAATATCAACAAAATCTTAAATATATGTTGAAAAAACCTTAATAAGTTGGCAGATAGATTATAAAGAAACAGAGATATTTATTAACAATAAAAAAAAGGAGGCTTCATTTTATGTACTCTACTCTTAGATTTGTTTTGTAGTCTCAATGTTGTTTTCAGTTATATAGTAACATAATTAGATAATTTGGGTAGAGAGTAACATTACATGCAATTATCATTTTTTTCCTGTGCATGATTTTCATTTCATGTACAAAAAAAAAATTCGTGTACTTTAGTAGCGTTTGGTGTTCGAGTTATGGGTACAAAAAATATTTTCATGTCAGTTTCATGCAAGATCCCAAAGGCATACGACATTAATTTACACAACACAAACGATTTGCCACGTCTACGTAAGCGCTTTCTTCTAATATATGTCGAAAAAATATACTCATTGTTAATGGAAAATGAAGTTCATGTTTTTTAACCCGATAAATAAATTACAAGGACACATATATAATAATGTGATTACATGTTTATATATTACACATTTGATTTTAGTTTCATGTACAGTTTTCTATTTTAACATGTTAGTCAATTTAAAAAAATAGGTGATACTCATTTTCAAATGTCTTATTCTACGCGTAGGGTTGACACCGGGTTCGATTAGGTCCGAATTTTGTAAAATCCAAACTCATATCCAAATATTTTCAGGTTTTAAAAATAAATCCAAATCCAGATCCAAAACTCAATATTTTCATCGGGTTCGGATTAGATCTGGTTTTTTCGGGGATTCAAATTTAAAATAATTGCTACACACAAAAATTGATAAGTATATTTATACAATATTTCAATATTATAATTATTAAATTAAGTAAATAGTCAAATGTAACATATTATAAGAATTTACATACTAAGTAAAATTTAAAATATGATAAAAAAAAAATAAGTTTTCGTATATATAACAAATGAATATTTTATGTAAAATAAAGAAAATTACATTTTATTTATTGCAATAAAACTTGAGACTGAGAAATAGAAGTTCTAATTACTAAATTAGTATTGACTATTTCTAATGAAATATTTGAATAAAAATAAATAAATTATATGTCTTACATCAAAAATATATATAATTTCAAATTATGATATTATATTATTTATGTATTGGGTTTCGATAGTGGATCGGATTTCGGAATTTAGATCGGATATCGGTTCGGTATAACTGAAATCCAAATCCAAATAGAACCTATTTCGGGTTTAAAACTTAAATCCATACCTAAATCCAAAAATTCGGTTTCGGTATATCCAAACATTCGAATTTCATATCAGGTACCATCAGATCGAATTAATTTGTCATCCCTATATATGGGTAAAAGAAAAATAATTTTAATATACCATATTCTAATTCAAAAGAAAAAAAATCAACATACAAACTACCAAACTGAATATACATTTTAAGTTGTCATTAAAAATAAGCTGAGGGCAATCACCATAAACTCTAACAGTCATATCTTACTCTAAGAACGGGATATATTGGATATGTTTGTTATATTGTTAATGTTTATTTTTCCAAATTAAATCAATTCACTAATAAAAAAGAACATAGAATTTGTAAAAATGATATTAAACGAACACATGGTAAACTAGATTAGATGAAAGTTTCCTTTATCATAACTACATTCGTTTAAAGGATCTTGCATATTAAATATCCTTTCTTATATCGCTGAAACATTCAACCCTTTTTTGAGAGACAATCTAATGATTTATAACGATCGTAAGAAATAAGTGTTTACGAATTTTTAATATGCATTCAAAAATTTATCGCTACTGTATATTTTTTGAATGAAGTAATATAATAAAAATTATAAAAACCCATAGAACTGCACATTTAAATTTACCAAATTTCCAAAAGAGCAAAACTTAAAATATGGGTAAAAAAACTTATGAACTTGGTAGAAAGATTCTAAAAAATGAGAGAAATTTTAGAGATATCAGATGAAAAACAAAATTTATAAAATATATTAAAGAGGGGTTTAGAACGTTTCAGCGAGGAATGTGAATGTTATGACAATTGTTTGATAATATTAATATTAATGCAATTGGTATAATTGATGAATAGTAATCCCATACCTAAATTAATTACATTCTAATGAAATTAATTTTTTTCCTAAATAATGATTAAAATAATATGTTTATATTAAGTAATTAATAAAATTTATCATTGGGTGCGTAGCACGGGTAGAACGCTAGTTTATATATAAATGTACAAATAAAATCGTGAATACATATTGTTAATAACTCCAAATGATCAAAATACTAAATATTTAATATTCATGCAACACACATACACACACACACACACACACACACACACACACACACACATATATATATATATATATATATATATATATATATATATATTGCTCAATTGTTATGAACATGTACAATTTAAGGATATAACCTAAATTTAATTTAGTTCCATTGTTATTTTTATGTATTTTGAAGTTAGACAAATGTATTACTGTTAAACGGCATTCACATATTACATGTATAATTTGAAAACACATGTGATAATGTGGCGCACAGAGAATGCATAAGTTACTTGATAGACTTAAGTTCGATTCTCACAAATAACATTTACTTAACAAATATTAAACATGGGGACAAATTAATCATTACAATACATTAAAAAGTCTCACAATTTTATCTTGATTGGTGTATTATATATAACTAGCTTATAACCTGTGCGAAGCACGGGTTTCTTTTGATAGGTTATAAAATTTAATTAACATTATAATTATGTTTTTATATAATCCTTATTTTTAATAATTTTTTAATTTTAATTTAATATAAATTTATATAGTGAAATGCATGGTTTAAATTTTATTTTGTAAAATTCCAAATTAAAAATGTCGTTAACGGGTTTGAATTTTGAATTTTTAGTAAATTAATTTAATCATATAATATATCTTATTATTAGATCTAACGATTGTTATTTATTAATAAAAATAATGATTTGTATATATGGTGAGATATTTTTAGGTGTAACTTAGTGATCGCAAGATTAATTTTAAATTAAAAAGTACTCCATGTTTTAATTACAAAAATTACTACTAAAAATAATTACGGAAAGATATGGTGTGATATTTTGGATATATATTAATTATTGTAATATTAGTTTTAAATTAAATGGTAAAGTGTTTTAATTAGAAGTAAAATCTTTAGAAAAATGAATAATTGAGTTGTTGGAGCAGAAAAAAGAGTCCAAGTAGAAGTGGATGAAGTAATTTTAATCAGAATATAATTACGTTAACATTAGTAATTAGTTTTTGAATTGTTTTTGTAATTTAGTTATTTAATTATTTTAATATTAGTTTTAAATTAAATGGTAAAGTGTTTTAATTAAAAGTAAAATCTTTAGAAAAATGAATAATTGAGTTGTTGAAGTAGAAAAAAGAGTCCAAGTAGAAGTGGATGAAGGAATTTTAATTAGAATATAATTACGTTAACATTAGTAATTAGCTTTTAATATAAATTTATATAATGAAATGCATGGTTTAAATTTTATTTTGTAAAATTCTAAATTAAAAATGTCGTTAACGGGTTTGAATTTTGAATTTTTAGTAAATTAATTTAATCATATAATATATCTTATTATTAGATCTAATGATTGTTATTTATTAATAAAAATAATGATTTGTATATATGGTGAGATATTTTTGGGTGATATTTGTGATCGCAAGATTAATTTTAAATTAAAAAGTACTCCATGTTTTAATTACAAAAATTACTACTAAAAATAATTACGGAAAGATTTGGTGTGATATTTTGGATATATATTAATTATTGTAATATTAGTTTTAAATTAAATGATAAAGTGTTTTAATTAGAAGTAAAATCTATAGGAAAATGAATAATTGAGTTGTTGGAGCAGAAAAAAGAGTCCAAGTAGAAGTGGATGAAGTAATTTTAATCAGAATATAATTACGTTAACATTAGTAATTAGTTTTTGAATTGTTTTTGTAATTTAGTTATTTAATTATTTTAATATTAGTTTTAAATTAAATGGTAAAGTGTTTTAATTAAAAGTAAAATCTTTAGAAAAATGAATAATTGAGTTGTTGAAGTAGAAAAAAGAGTCCAAGTAGAAGTGGATGAAGGAATTTTAATTAGAATAGAATTACGTTAATGATATGGGCTAAAAGTAAACCCTAAAAATACATTTAATGTGGTATTTAATAAGCCTAGATTGGTCCAAGGTTAAAGCCCTTTAGTGAGGCCCAAAACCTTATTTATGATAATAAATTCGTAATTAATAAATCAGCCAATTTCAGTCTTCAAGATTGAGTCTGAAAAGGAAACTAAATCATACTAGGAGTAGCCTCCAAGGCATACACCTTCAATACTTATCTCCTTATCCCTTGGAAGGCTCTAGAATTGGGCCAGCTGAATAACTTGCCCACCAAGTCTCCTATTTCAACTCTAATTCTAGGGTTTTCAACACCTATATATAAGGACCTGTTCCTTCACATTCAGAACTACGTTTTTATTGGCTTGATTCTTGATATTTGCAAGATACGTAGGCATCTTGTGAGGACCCGAGTTAAGTCACGAAACACTTGATCAGCCATTGAAGCTCGAAGCTCACATACCTGTGCATCAAATTCACAAACCCTAGCCGCAACACTAGTAACCTAGTTTTTATTTCACAACATTTGGCGCCGTCTGTGGGACCTCGGATATCAACCATGGTTACCACCCGGAGAACACCAACACTTTCTGAAACCATCACTAACACCACCACACCCCCGACTGGAGAGCAAGTGCCCCCAGGGACGAATTCTCAACCGCTAGTCACTCGACCACAAGGAACTGAAGCACAACCTCATGACTCGTTACCCCTGAACACAAGTCCTACCACCCAAGGGACGAATCCCCTTCAGATGGTGGTCGCCCCTCTCGGAGGGCAGTCCGCTCCACCTATCGCTCAGATCTCTACAACGGTGATCCCCGCAAGCACGAACCCGCTATATGGGTTGCCTAAATATCCCCCGTACCAGGCCGGACCGAGTGGTCACGCCCTCTAGATACACGAGCCCTACAATCCACCTTACATCAGGGATTTAGGACCCAATCAAGGCCAGCAATACTACGACTACTCAGGCCCGTACTCTGATGATTCATCCTCGGAAGAAGATAGGGACGAAGCCCCAAGAAGACGTCGTCCAAGTAAGGAACCCGTTGGACGCCGAAGAACTCATGACCGACCTCCCTTAACAGCTGCTGAAAAAATCAAGGCTCACGAGGCCAAGATCCAAAAATTAAAGGAGGACATAGAAAGGGAACAACGAAGACAGAATCAAAATCGACCCCCACCAGTGACGAGAGAAGACATTCCTTTTGTTAATTTGGAAAGCACCCCAAGGAGAGAGAGAAGGATCGAAGTCCCTAGAGGTAGAACCACGATGATCGAAACCCCCAGAGGCAATCCTGAAGACTTGATGCAGCTGGGAGATCCTGATGATCCAACCCCTCCATTCACTGAAGAGGTAATGAATGCGCACATATCACGGAAGTTCAAGATGCCTACCATAAAGGTTTACGATGGAACGGGAGATCCCGCTAATCATGTAAGGACGTTCTCTAACGCATTGCTGTTGCAACCCGCCAGTGATGCCTTGAAGTGTAGGGCGTTTCCCCAAACATTAGCTGGCATGGCGCAACGTTGGTACAGCCGCCTACCACCGAACTCCATTGCCTCCTTCAAAGAACTAAGTAATGCTTTCGTCAGCCAGTTCATAGGAGGAAGAATTCATGAGAAAGATTCCGCATCTCTCATGACTGTGATACAAGGAAAGAATGAAAACCTCAGAGACTATCTCAAGCGATTCACAAGGGAAACACTCAACATTACAAACCTGGAAAACAAGGTAGCCATGGTGGCATTGCAGAATGGAACTTCGAATGTTTATTTCAAAATGTCATTGGCTAAACATCCCCCTGAAAATATGGTTGAGCTCCAGCAAAGGGCGAGCAAGTACATCAAGGCGGAGGATAGCCTGAAGAAAGATCCAGGGATGGGGAACACCGGAAACGGTGACAACTCTAAGAAACGGAAATCGGAACAGGAATATGATGCTAAAGATAAGTACCCGCGCACGGGCAGAGATTCTGATTCAGCCCCTAAAAAGGGGAGTCCCGGGCAAAGGTTTACGGATTACGCCAGACTGAACACTCCAAGAAGTCAAATCCTGATGGAGATAGAAAAAGATAGGGATGTGAGATGGCCGAAGCCACTAAGGACTGATCCTGAGAAAAGAAATAAGAATCAGTATTGCCGGTTCCATAAAGATGTGGGACATGATACCGACGATTGTAGACAATTGAAAGATGAAATTGAGTTCTTGATCCGCAAGGGGAAATTGAATAAATTCTGTAAAGATGGAGATCGAGGAAATCCAAGGCGAGATTATGATAGGAAAGATGAGGATCGTAACCGCAATCAGCAGCCCCGGGGACCGGTGATCAACATGATCTTCGGTGGCCCCACAGCGGCTGGAACAAGTAGAAATTCCAGAAAGGCATATGCACGAGAAGTGATGCACATTGTAGGGGAAGCACCAAAACGTGCAAAGACGGAGGTCTCAATTGGATTCGATGATTCGGACCTCGAAGGGGTGAAGTTTCCCCATGATGACCCCCTGGTTATCTCACCTGTGATAGGCAACTCCCAAGTGAAGAGAGTCTTGATTGACAATGGAGCATCGGTGGACATTTTATTTCACGATGCCTTTTTAAAAATGGGGTATAATGAGTCTCAATTGACACCGTCAAACATGCCCATATATGGGTTCAACGGGGTGGAGTCAAAAGTTGAGGGAACAATTCAGCTACCCATGACTATAGGGCAGGAGCCACGGGAGGCAACTCAGATGTTAAATTTCCTGGTTATCAAAGCTACATCCACATATAATGCTATCTTAGGTAGGACGGGACTACATGCTTTCAAGGCGGTTGCCTCTACCTATCATTTAAAAGTTAAGTTCCCAACCAGAAACGGAGTAGGAGAAGAGAAAGGTGATCAAAGGATGGCAAGAAGTTGTTATGTGGCCGCACTAAGGCCGGATGGAACCGGGGGGCAGGTCCTCCCAATCGAGGATATGGATGTTCGGGAGAATGAAGAGCGGAGAGGAAAACCAGCAGAGGACTTGCTTCCCATACCTTTGGAGTTGGGAGATTCTGAGAAGGTTACTTACATCGGGACATCTTTGAAAGACCCCTTGAAGGGCATATTGATCTCCTTTCTGCAAGACAATAGTGACGTCTCCGCGTGGACAGCGGCTGACATGCCAGGGATAGATCCCCAATTGATAACACACAGCCTGAATGTGGATCCAAACCGGAAGACAGTAAAACAAAAGAAGAGAAATTTCGCACCTGAGAGGCAAGAAGCCATAAAACAGGAAGTTGACAAACTCCTAGAGGCAGGGTTCATTGAGGAAATCCAGTTCCCGGAATGGTTGGCCAACCCTGTGATGGTCAAAAAGGCTAATGGAAAGTGGAGGATGTGTATAGACTTCACTGATCTAAACGACGCATGCCCAAAGGACTGTTTTCCCTTGCCAAGGATTGATACGTTGATAGATGCCACGGCTGGGCACGAGATGCTAAGCTTCATGGATGGCTTTAGTGGATATAACCAAATCAAGATGCATAAGGATGATATTCCTAAGGTATCGTTCATCACTGACTTCGGAGTGTATTGTTACCTAGTCATGGCTTTTGGCTTGAAAAATGCAGGAGCTACATATCAGAGGTTGGTAAACAAGATTTTTGCTCATCTCATTGGAAAGACTATGGAAGTCTATGTGGATGATATGCTGGTGAAAAGCCTATACAGGGCAGATCACATCAAACACCTAGGCGAGGCTTTCGAAGTGCTGAGGCACCATAAGATGATGTTGAATCCGGCCAAGTGCGCTTTTGGTGTTGGGTCTGGGAAATTTTTGGGTCTCATGGTCTCAAAACGGGGAGTTGAGGCCAACCCCGACAAAATCAAGGCTATTTTGGACATGGAACCACCACGTTCTATAAGGGATGTACAGAAGTTAACCGGGAGGATAGCCGCGTTAGGGAGATTCATCTCCAAATCCGGGGACAAGTGTTTGCCCTTCTTTAAAATATTGAAGAAGGTAAAAAACTTTGAGTGGACTGAAGAAAGCCAAGAGGCCTTTGAGCAGTTGAAGAAGTACATGTCTGAGGCCCCGCTGTTGGCCAAACCAAGTACGGGAGAAATCCTTTATCTTTACTTAGCAATTTCATGTCAAGCTGTGAGTGCGGTGCTGGTAAAGGAGGAAAACAAGGTTCAGAAACCCGTATACTATGTGAGCAAAGTTTTACACGGAGCGGAGTTGAACTACTCCACCATTGAGAAGTTCGCCTTAGCATTGGTAACTGCCTCTAGGAAATTACGGCCCTATTTTCAAGCACATAAGATTGAGGTCCTTACGGGACAACCATTGAGGAATATTTTGCACAGCCCTAAAGCCAGTGGTAGGCTCATCAAGTGGGCAATTGAGTTGGGAGAATTCGATATTCAGTATAGGCCAAGGATGGCCATCAAAGCTCAGGCACTTGCGGACTTCGTGGTTGAATGCACCATTGACAACCAAGAAGTCGGGGGGCAGGAGATACCTCAGGAAGGCAACAAGGAAGAAAAGGAACCCACAATAGAGGAGAAGGAATTCTGGATGCTCTATTTCGACGGGGCATCAAAAACAAAAGCGAGTGGCGCAGGTCTTGTCTTACAAAGTCCCGATGGATTCATAATTGAATACGCCTTGAAGTTAGACTTTCCAACAACCAATAATGAAGCAGAATATGAAGCTCTGATAGCCGGACTTGGCTTGGCAGGAGCCCTAAGAGTCAAAAATCTTAAAGTTTGTGGAGATTCAAGACTAGTAGTGGCCCAAGTCAATGGAGAGTTTGAGGCAAGAGATGAAACCATGGCTAAATACTTAAGGCTTGTGAAGGCAATAATGACTCAATTTGATAAGTGCTACATTGAGCACATTCCAAGGGAGGAAAACACCAAGGCTGATGCCTTATCCCAGTACGCCTCATCTGAGATAGAAAATTACTCTGGAAGTGTCTACTTCCAAGTCCTGAGAACCCCTACCATCGATTCAAAGTTAGTCGCACCTATTGGGGTGAGGGAATGTTGGATAGATCCCATAAAAGCACACCTCGAGACTGGTTGGCTCCCGACTAACACCATGGAAGCACGAAAATTATCTGTGAGAGCGTTGAGGTATGCTCTGATTGAAGGGATACTCTACAAGAAATCTTTTGTGATTCCGTATCTAAAGTGTTTGAGGCCCGAAGAGGCCAAATCAGCTATTGAGGAGGTCCACGAGGGAATTTGCGGACAACACTTGGGGGGCAGGTCCCTAGCTCACAAGTTAGTCAGGCTTGGATTCTATTGGCCTGAGATGATGGCTGATGCCAAAGAGTACGTGAAAAAGTGTGATCGGTGCCAGAAACATGCACCAGTGGTTAGACAACCACCAGAGATGTTGACATCCGTTAGCTCTCCCATCCCGTTTGCTATGTGGGGGATGGACATTCTTGGGCCCTTTCCTATGGCCACTGCTCAAAGGAAGTTTCTAGTTGTAGCTATTGACTACTTTACAAAGTGGATTGAGGCCAAACCTTTGGCTAAAATCACAACCAAGCAAATCATGCAATTCTTCTGGGAGAATGTCATGTGCAGATACGGAATACCACGAGTCCTCGTTACGGACAATGGATTACAATTTAATAACAAAGAATTCAGGGACTATTGTGAAGAGAATGGGATTGAGCTTCGATTCACCTCAGTTGCCCACCCTCAAGCTAATGGTCAAGCTGAGGTTGCCAACCGAATCATCCTTGATGGACTGAAGAAAAGAGTGGAACGCTCCAGAAATACTTGGGTGGATGAGTTACTACCCATACTCTGGGCATACCGAACCACATGCAAGGTGACTACTGGAGCTACTCCATTCATGTTAGCTTACGGGGCCGAAGCTGTGGTACCCGTGGAAATTATGCATGCATCTCCACGAGTGGAAGCCTTCGAACAAGACACAAACGAGGAGGGGATGAGATTAGCCCTCGATTTGATCGATGAAGTAAGAGATGAAGCCCATGCTAGGAATACTGAACATCAGAAGAAAGCTTCCTTCTATTACAATCTAAGGGTAAAGGAAAGGTTTTTCCGTCAGGGAGACCTAGTACTCAGAAAGATTGAAGCATCCGGAGTGGGACAAAGGGGGAAGTTGGCACCGAATTGGGAAGGCCCATATCGGGTCAAAAGTACGCTGGGACGAGGATCATACAAGTTGGAGACTTTGGAAGGAAACGAGGTGCCTCGCACTTGGCATGCATCTAATCTCAAGGTCTATTATGTTTAATTATCCTAAGTAGGACATAGCTTATAGGTAACTAGAAATAAGGTCGATGAAACCACATCAGAGTTTAAAAACTCCGAATAGGAAGTAGAGTATCTATGTAAGGGTTGACCCCTGTTTATTGACATTTTTCGTCAGACTTATTAGTGAAGTTTGTTTCTTGTTTTCAATTGAGTTATTCTTTTTGTTTTGTTATTATAGACACGTAAAGCAAATGTTGTACCAAAGCATGGGTATGTGTGAGCCATAAGGTCAAGTACTAAGAAAACTCTAAAAAGCATGATAAACAAACCATAAATAAAATCCCCGAAGGGTAAAAGTCTCAGATAAATAAAACCCTCGAAGGGTTAGTTCAATACACAAATAAGCCATACAAGGCATAAATTAGAGTTAAGTTAAAGATAAGATAAAATCCCCGAAGGGTAAAAGTCTCAGATAAATAAGTACAAAAGTAAGCCGTGCAAGGCTATCTAGATGTCAAGATCCTTGAGAGAATCACCCACATCAGTGGAATGGGTGAAAGCAGGGTCATCCGCCACAGGGAAAGTTTCCAAGTCTTCAACCATAGGAGATAAAACTCCTTCCTGGGATGGCAAGGGCTGGGAATCGCTGGTTGGCTGAGTAGAGAACTGAGCAACTGTCTCGCAAACGGTCTCCTGGTTAGAACTGGAGGCGCCTGGAATGGCAGGTGCGGGGAACTTTGCTAAAGTGACCCCAGAAATCTTTTGTCCCAGCTCTTCAATGATTTTCTCCCAACACATGTTAAAAGTCGCTGGAAAGTTAGCGTCATATTCAGCATTAAGGAGCTCTTCAAACTCCCTAGAGGAACGGTACTCCTTCAAAATCTGCTCCTTACCCTTAGCAAGCTCTAGTTCCAATCTCCTAGACTTTTCCTTCTCCGCAGCAAGTTCCATTTCCACAGCCCGAAACCTCGCAAAGTTAGTATCTGCATCAGCTTGGTTTCTGTCACGATCCCTCTCTGCAATAGTCAGCTCCTGACGAACTTTCTTTAGGTTATGAAGCCCAGCCTGGAAGTAAGTGTTAATCTAAAAAATGACACAAAACAAAGTGGTAAGAAATAATGGGAATAAAGATATTATGGCAACGAGAAGGGAAAGGGAGATTAATACCGTCGCAATGCCATGAGCCCCAAGGTTCTCAACCTGGAGGTCATCAGAAGACTCCACCACATTAACCCGGTCACGAGGGGTAACTATGCTCCGAGACCATTCAGCCGCACGATGAGTATCACCAACAACTGTGTCCTTCTTCCGAAGTCCCCAACCAACTTCGAAAGAAGAGGGATCCTCAGAAACATCAATCCTATCAGAGTGAGTGAGAAATGCAGGAACTACCTCAGATCCATCAGCCTCAGTAGTAAGGCCTGTTTTGACCTTCTTGGATCGTTGTGTGTTCACTCCTGACCTTTGTTCAGCCATTCTCTCCCTCTTTTGGAAAACAGCATTAAGCGCAGTCAAGGCTGTTGTAAACATGAAAATACATAAGACCACAAACAAAAATAAAGAGGTATAAAATTAAGTCAAAGGAAGGCATGTCTACCCTGTTCTCCCAAATCACTTAGCTTTGCTGCTTGAAGGGACCCCTCAGAGATTAATTGAGCACAATGATTTGTGCCATCAGTTGTAAGGATCTCAATAGCAGCTCGCTCGTCTACACCCAATTTAATGTCTCGCATGGACCCGTCTACGGCTTTAGAAAAATTAAGCCTAAAAAAGTCTCCCCAATTTGCCCCATCCATGAAAAGGTAAAAGAATTCTTTTTTCCAATTAGGAAGAGAGTCTGGGGAAGTACCAGGGATGAAACAAGTGCGAGAAAGGCTCCTATGAGAGATTTGAACCCAACCCGTGTTGTTTGGGGAATTCGTGAATTTAAAAAGATATCTAAATACAGAGACGCTAGGCTCAAGATTGTGTTTACGACATTGAACCATATAACAATATATGAATCTCCAAGCATTAGGGTATAGTTGAGTTGGACAAACTCTTACCTCAGCCAAGAGGCGAAAGATAAAGGGTGGAGGAGGCAACCTAAACCCAGCATAAAATGTCTCCTTAAAAATACAAATGGCACCCTCTTTAGGGTTACAGGCTCTATCAAATGGACTAGCAGCTACGGCCCTATAAGGGCTTACAATACCAAAAAGAGTGGATATTAAATCTACTTTTGATTGATCATATTTGCTAGGGATATTGTATGCATCAAGATGAGCAATATTGGGGAAAGCAGTAGAAAATTCCTCTAACAAGTCCCTAAGTGTAACAACATTGCTATGAACAAGAGAGATCTTGGTTTTACCTCTTGAAGATCTTGGAGGCTTAGTTGAAGCCACCGTTGGGTTGAGTTGAGATTGCTCGGATTGCTGGGAATTGCCGGAGTCTGCCATTGATAATGGTAGGATGAAGCTTTGAAACCCAGAAATCGATTAGTAGCAAACGGAAAAGATGAAGATTCTTTAAATCTTCAACCGGAAACTGGAAAAGCACGAGGGACGGTGATCGCCTTGGGTGGAACCCTAGAACAATGCTCTCAAAACCCTAAGAAAGAACCTTTTGAAACTTCACTTAAATGAAAGAAATTTTAGAGATAAAATTTTTTGAGAGAAGAATAGTGAGAAAAACAAGTGTCTCATCTCACTATTATATAGCTGCAAAACAGCCGGTTGATATCACCTGGTAACCGCCTGTACGCGGTAAAAAGCGAAAAGCCCATAAAATTTCAGGTTTACGGGCCAGCCCAAGTCAGAAACTTATTCTGGAAGCTTCTAACGGACATATTACCGTTAGAAATTTAAAATTCTAGGCAAATATATTGAAAGTCAGAGTAAAAAAGGTTCGTGGGCTTAAAAAGAACTAAATCTATATAGTATAAAGGCCTGGCCCAAAGAAAATTCCAAGAAAAGGTCTGAAACCCATTTGTTCTGAAGAAAAATTCCTCGTGAAAAATAGGAAATTAATTATTTAATTATCTTCCAGAAGGATGCGTAAAAGTACAATAAAAAGACATAGTGAAAACAACAAGTAGAGCCGGGTTGCTCGTGGTTAACCCACGAGTACAATGCAGATAATGAGAAAATCTAATACTGGAAGGCATCAATCGTGTTCGTTGGTTTTTGCATGTCTCCTACTCGTGGTTGTACAACGAGTAGCTTGTATTTTCAGATTGAGGAAAGATTTTATAATAATATTAATAATAATTATATTTAAGAGTATAACAAACTCTGTATAATAATTATTAAAGGCCAAGCCCAGGCCCAGGTTTTTGAGGAAATGTATTATACTTGCTCGTGGCAAAAAGCATGTATTTTGCTCGTTATTAAACCACGAGCAAGTGGTATTTCCCTCTTTGCAACGAGTAGCAGGTGATATTCCTGCTCGTGGTTTGTAAATTGTCTCCTACTCGTGATTGCACAACGAGTAGCATGTTTGCACAGCCATGCATACATCTATAAATGAAGTCTTAAAATTCAGTGAGAAAAATACTGAATGTCTCCTGCTCGTGTTTGAACCACGAGTAGGATGAATAAGCAGCTAAAGCCTGTTGGCAAATACTGAGTGTCTCCTGCTCGTGTTTGAACCACGAGTAGGTTGAATAAGCAGCTAAAGCCTGTTGGCAAATACTGAATGTCTCCTGCTCGTGTTTGAACCACGAGTAGGATGAATAAGCAGCTAAAGCCTGTTGGCAAATACTGAATGTCTCCTGCTCGTGTTTGAACCACGAGTAGGTTGAATATGCAGCTAAAGCCTGGTGGCACCTAGAAATGTGCAAAGTGTCTCCTGCTCGTACAAAGAGTTTATTCTTTTCAAATTATTATTAATCAAAAGTAAGGAAATTGAGAATAATACTTATTCCTGAAGTTGGGAAAAATTGGAAATTCCATAAAAATGGAAAAATAATTTTATGCTCGAAGCGCAATTTAATATTTTCGAGTTAGTGAAAATTAGTGCCGTTTAATGCCGTTTAGCGTCGTTTAACATCGTCTAAACGTCGTTTAAGGCTGTTTAGTGCCGTTTAGTGCCGTTTAGCGCAGTTTAACGCCGTTTAGCGTCGTTTAACATCGTTTAAACGTTGTTTAAGGCTGTTTAGTAGCGTTTAGTGACGTTTAGTGCCGTCTAGCACCGTTCAATATTGTTGGTATAATCTAACATCGTTGTATACGCGTCGGTCGCTCCACGCTTTACATCAAAACGATATTAAAGATAAACCCTGACCCAAGTCTCGAACAAGGCCGTAATAACTTCAAGGAAAACCTGATCAGTTTTCCTAGAAGTTGGGGGGCAAATGATATGGGCTAAAAGTAAACCCTAAAAATACATTTAATGTGGTATTTAATAAGCCTAGATTGGTCCAAGGTTAAAGCCCTTTAGTGAGGCCCAAAACCTTATTTATGATAATAAATTCGTAATTAATAAATCAGCCAATTTCAGTCTTCAAGATTGAGTCTGAAAAGGAAACTAAATCATACTAGGAGTAGCCTCCAAGGCATACACCTTCAATACTTATCTCCTTATCCCTTGGAAGGCTCTAGAATTGGGCCAGCTGAATAACTTGCCCACCAAGTCTCCTATTTCAACTCTAATTCTAGGGTTTTCAACACCTATATATAAGGACCTGTTCCTTCACATTCAGAACTACGTTTTTATTGGCTTGATTCTTGATATTTGCAAGATACGTAGGCATCTTGTGAGGACCCGAGTTAAGTCACGAAACACTTGATCAGCCATTGAAGCTCGAAGCTCACATACCTGTGCATCAAATTCACAAACCCTAGCCGCAACACTAGTAACCTAGTTTTTATTTCACAACAGTTAACATTAGTAATTAGCTTTTAATATAAATTTATATAATGAAATGCATGGTTTAAATTTTATTTTGTAAAATTCTAAATTAAAAATGTCGTTAACGGGTTTGAATTTTGAATTTTTAGTAAATTAATTTAATCATATAATATATCTTATTATTAGATCTAATGATTTTTATTTATTAATAAAAATAATGATTTGTATATATGGTGAGATATTTTTGGGTGTATATTTGTGATCGCAAGATTAATTTTAAATTAAAAAGTACTCCATGTTTTAATTACAAAAATTACTACTAAAAATAATTACGGAAAGATTTGGTGTGATATTTTGGATATATATTAATTATTGTAATATTAGTTTTAAATTAAATGATAAAGTTTTTTAATTAGAAGTAAAATCTTTAGAAAAATGAATAATTGAGTTGTTGGAGCAGAAAAAAGAGTCCAAGTAGAAGTAGATGAAGTAATTTTAATCAGAATATAATTACGTTAACATTAGTAATTAGTTTTTGAATTGTTTTTGTAATTTAGTTATTTAATTATTTTAATATTAGTTTTAAATTAAATGGTAAAGTGTTTTAATTAAAAGTAAAATCTTTAGAAAAATGAATAATTGAGTTGTTGAAGTAGAAAAAAGAGTCCAAGTAGAAGTGGATGAAGGAATTTTAATTAGAATATAATTACGTTAACATTAGTAATTAGCTTTTAATATAAATTTATATAATGAAATGCATGGTTTAAATTTTATTTTGTAAAATTCTAAATTAAAAATGTCGTTAACGGGTTTGAATTTTGAATTTTTAGTAAATTAATTTAATCATATAATATATCTTATTATTAGATCTAATGATTGTTATTTATTAATAAAAATAATGATTTGTATATATGGTGAGATATTTTTGGGTGTATATTTGTGATCGCAAGATTAATTTTAAATTAAAAAGTACTCCATGTTTTAATTACAAAAATTACTACTAAAAATAATTACGGAAAGATTTGGTGTGATATTTTGGATATATATTAATTATTGTAATATTAGTTTTAAATTAAATGATAAAGTGTTTTAATTAGAAGTAAAATCTTTAGAAAAAATGAATAATTGAGTTGTTGGAGTAGAAAATAGGGTCCAAGTAGAAGTGGATGAAGGAATTTTAATCATAATATAATTACGTTAACATTAGTAATTAGCTTTTTGAATTGTTTTTATAATTTAATTATTTAATTATTGTAATATTAGTTTTAAATTAAATGGTAAAGTGTTTTAATTAGAAGTAAAATCTTTAGAAAAAATGAATAATTGAGTTGTTGGAGCAGAAAAAAGAGTCCAAGTAGAAATGGATGAAGGAATTTTAATCAGAAT
The DNA here is from genome assembly GCA_036435485.1 of Saposhnikovia divaricata. Lineage (NCBI taxonomy): Eukaryota > Viridiplantae > Streptophyta > Magnoliopsida > Apiales > Apiaceae > Saposhnikovia > Saposhnikovia divaricata. The sequence continues at coordinate 131,349,714 of CM071599.1, read as the reverse complement.
ATAATTACGTTAACATTAGTAACTAGTTTTTTGAGTTGTTTTTGTAATTTAATTATTTATTTTAATAATTAGGATAACTAAACCGAAAACCAAAACTTAGGATAACCAAACTGAAAACCAAAACTTTCAATGTTTCGGCTTTGATATAATAGTACTAGCTTATAACCCGTGCAATGCACGGGTTTCTTGTATTATGTTATAAATTTTATTTAATATTTCAATTATGTTTTTATATAATCATTATTTTTAATAATTTTTTTAATTTTAATTTGATATAATTTAATATTCTCATGTTTACGGATTATATTAATGTTTTCTTATTATAAACAACGTATATGATTTTTAATATATTTTATTATTAATTGAAAAATATGGTGTGATATTTTCGGGTATATATTAATGATTTTAAGATTTGTTGTAAATTAAAAAGGCAACGTGTTTTAATTTGAAAGGAAATATTATTGATCGAAAGATTTGATAGGATTGATCTTTTTATGTATTTATAAAAGGTAATATCTTCAACTAAAAGTAAATGTGAATAAGACAATCGACTAATTACATTAATTATATTATGTTATTATTTATTTTAGGTGTTATATTTTTCTTGAAAATTATGGTGTAATATTTTTGGGTATATATTAGTCATTGTAAGATTTGTTTTAAATTAAAAAGGTAACATGTTTTAATTTGAAAGGAAATATTAATGATCGAAAGATATGATACGATTAATGTTTTTAGGTGTTTATAAAAGGTAATATCTTCAACTAAAAGTAAATGTGAAAAAGGCAATCGACTAATTACCATTAATTTTATTATGTTATTATTTATTTTAGGTGTTATATTTGATTTATCTTTTTAGATGTTTATAAAAGGTAATATCTTTAATTAACTAAAAGTAAATGTGAAAAAGACAATCGACTAATTACCATTAATTATATTTTGTTATTATTTATTTTAGGTATTATATTTTTCTTTAAAATTATGGTGTGATATTTTCGAGTATATAATAATGATTGTAAGACTTGTTTTAAATTAAAAAGGTAACGTATTTTAATTCGAAAGGAAATATTAATGATCGAAAGATATGATACAATTAATGTTTTTAGGTGTTTATAAAAGGTAATATCTTCAACTAAAAGTAAATGTGAAAAAGGCAATTGACTAATTACCACTAATTTTATTATGTTATTATTTATTGAGAGTAGGGAGCCTGAGATATATCTCAGGTAAGTTCCCTGAGATAACTACTTTTAATATATAAAAATGGGGTGGGTATTTTAGTAATTTTAGAGATTTTTAATTAGCCCTGCGGGCCCAGCAAGATTTAAAGATTATTTTATATGTATCTTAGGAAAAGTTCCTGAGATATATCTCAGGGTCCTTTTCCTCTTATTTATTTTAGGTGTTATATTTGATTTATCTTTTTAGGTGTTTATAAAAGGTAATATCTTTAATTAACTAAAAGTAAATGTGAAAAAAACAATCGACTAATTACAATTAATTATATTTTGTTATTATTTATTTTACATGTTATTTTTCTTGAAAATTATGGTGTGATATTTTCGAGTATATAATAATGATTGTAAGACTTGTTTTAAATTAAAAAGGTAACGTGTTTTAATTCGAAAGGAAATATTAATGATCGAAAGATATGATACGATTAATGTTTTTAAGTGTTTATAAAAGGTAATATTTTCAACTAAAAGTAAATGTGAAAAAGGCAATCGACTAATTACCATTAATTTTATTATGTTATTATTTATTTTAGGTGTTATATTTGATTTATCTTTTTAGGTGTTTATAAAAGGTAATACCTTTAATTAACTAAAAGTAAATGTGAAAAAGACAATCGACTAATTACCATTAATTATATTATGTTATTATTTATTTTAGGTGTTATATTTTTCTTGAAAATTATGGTGTGATATTTTCGAGTATATAATAAGGATTGTAAGACTTGTTTTAAATTAAAAAGGTAACGTGTTTTAATTCGAAAGTAAATATTAATGATAGGAAGATATGATACGATTGATGTTTTTAGGTGTTTATAAACAGTAACATCTTCAACTAAAAGTAAATATGAAAAAGTCAATCGACTAATTAACATTACTTATGTATTTTCAACTAAAAGTAAATGTGAAAAAGACATTAATCGACTAATTATATTATATTATTATAAGATGGAAATAATACAAAAACATAATACAATCATTATACTTACACTTAAATCGGCTTTAATATATTAATATAGATATGGTGTTGAAAAAGAAAAGAAAAGCGGAAGAAGCTTGTGTATTGAATTAATGGAGCATGGGTATTAACAGAGAGAACATCAAGTCGCACAAATTAGGTTTAAAAGAAAAGAGTTCTGTGTTAGGACTTAGGAGTTCTGCTTTTACTTTGAAGTTGATTAAAAGTCTTAACGCACTTGATTTATTTTACATTTGAAATTAATTGAAAATTTAATAAATAGAATAACAAATAATTGAAAATTTAATAAATAGGATAACCAAATCGAAAACCAAAACTTTTAAAACTTTCAATGTTTATGATCGTAAGAGCATCTCCAACCACCACTACCTATTAGGTAAAAAGTCTAGGTGGCACTATGATATACATATTAGCTAAAAAATATACCCCTCCAACCACAAGACCTGTTAGCAAAAATTATAGATATCCTTTATTTCATCTTCTATATCTGTTGAATCTGTAGCCATTATCTAAAATATCCACGTCACTTTTTTACCTTATTTAAATTATATCCATGGTGAATAACGATAAAGGTGAACGAAAATAATAATAAAATACTGTTTTTGAATTATAGCTAACCATTATTGCTAACACCACTGGAGCACAATGTGTTACAGCTTCAACAAATTTTAGCTAACACTTATTATAGCTAATCATTATACCTAATGTCGTTGGAGATGCTCTTAGATTAGTTTTAAATCAAAAAGGTAATGTGTTTTAATTAGAAAAAAATATTAATGATTGGAAGATATGGCATGATTGATATTATTAGGTGTTTATAAAAAAGGCAATCGGTTAATTATCATTAATTATATTATGTTATTATTTATTTTAATAAATAGGATAACCAAACCGAAAACCAAAAGTTTTAAGTTTAGTTGTATTAGTAATTGTGTAAATATAAAATACTATTGTGTCTATAACGGATTAAAATTGATTTATTTTATATTTAAAATTAATTAAAAATTAAATTAACCAAACCGAAAACCAAAATAAATAGGATAACCAAACCGAAAACCAAAACTTTCAATGTTTCGGCTAGGATAACTAATTATTTGAAAATTTAATAAATAGGATAACCAAATCGAAAACCAAAACTTTTAAAACTTTCAATGTTTATGATCGTAAGATAAGTTTTAAATCAAAAGGGTAACGTGTTTTTATTAGAAAAAAGTATTAATGATTGGAAGATATGGTATGATTGATATTATTAGGTGTTTATAAAAAAGGCAATCGGTTAATTATCATTAATTATATTATGTTATTATTTATTTTAATAAATAGGATAACCAAACCGAAAACCAAAACTTTCAATGTTTCGGCTTTAATATGATAATATAGATATAAAATAATATTGTGTCTTTAGGACTATAGCCAATAACGGATTAAAATTGGTTAATTTATATTTAAAATTAATTAAAAATTAAATTAACCAAACCGAAAACCAAAATAAATAGGATAACCAAACCGAAAACCAAAACTTTCAATATTTCGGCTTTAATATAATAGTATAGATAGATAGATGGATAGTATAGATAACTTACTACACGTCATACCTCATATCCAATTGTTAACTTACTACGCCTCATACCTCATATCCAATTGTAGTAATTTTGTTAACTTACTTACCCATGCTTCGCACGGGTTTCTTTTGATAGGTTATAAAATTTATTTAACATTATAATTATGTTTTTATATAATCCTTATTTTTAATAATTTTTTAATTTTAATTTAATATAAATTTATATAATGAAATGCATGGTTTAAAATTTATTTTGTAAAATTCTAAATTAAAAATGTTGTTGACGGGTTCAAACTTTGAATTTTTAGTAAATTAATTTAATCATATAATATATCTTATTATTAGATCTAACGATTGTTATTTATTAATAAAAATAATGATTTGTATATATGGTGAGATATTTTTGGGTGTATATTAGTGATCTCAAGATTAATTTTAAATTAAAAAGTACTCCATGTTTTAATTACAAAAATTACTACTAAAAATAATTACGGAAAAATATGATGTGATATTTTGGATATATATTAATTATTGTAATATTAGTTTTAAATTAAATGGTAAAGTGTTTTAATTAGAAGTAAAATCTTTAGAAAATATGAATAATTGAGTTGTTGGAGCAGAAAAAAGAGTCCAAGTAGAAGTGGATGAAGGAATTTTAATCCGAATATAACTACGTTAACATTAGTAATTAGTTTTTTGAGTTATTTTTGTAATTTAATTATTTGTTTTAATAATTAGGATAACATGGTTTGAAATTTATTTTATAAAATTCTAAATTAAAAATGTCGTTGACGGGTTCTAACTTTGAATTTTTAGTAAATTAATCATATAATATATCTTATTATTAGATCTAACGATTCTTATTTATTACTAAAAATAATGATTTGAATATATGGTGAGCTATTTTGGGGTGTATATTAGTTATCGCAAGATTAATTTTAAATTAAAAAGTAACTTGTTTTAATTACAAAAATTACTACTAAAATAATTACGGAAAGATATGGTGTGATATTTTGGATATATATTAATTATTGTAATATTAGTTTTAAATTAAATGGTAAAGTGTTTCAATTAGAAGTAAAATCTTTAGAAAAAATGGGTAATTGAGTTGTTGGAGCTGAAAAAAGAGTCCAAGTAGAAGCTCAATATGGATAAAGGAATTTTAATCTGAATATAATTACGTTAACCTTAGTAATTAGCTTTTTAAGTTATTTTTATAATTTAATTATATGTGAAAACTAAAATAAATGGGATAACCAAACCGAAAACCAAAACTTTTAATGTTTCGGTTTTAATATAATAGTATAGATAGATAGATAGATTATATAGAGGAAAGTGCAGCGGCCGTTATGTCAGGCTGGCCCAACAATTTTTTACTGTCCAAATATCGTGGAATGAAGACTTTGGCTTTTCAAAACTGTAATAGAAATCATTGATATTAGGACTTTTTTAAATTAAAGATCAAAATCTAAGTCAAACTAATTGAAAAATAATAAGAACTCCAAAAAAGAAAAAAAATAGATGAAGTTCAAATGACAAATAATATAACTAAAGTTTTTAAATAGTATAATATTTGATGCCAATTGTTAAAATAATATAACTAAAATTTTGCCCAAAAATTTTTTTAAAAAAAAAATCCAATGAGTTGGCTAAAAAACCTGATTCAATCAATGTTCTAAAAATCGGCACAGGCGGTACAAAAATATCTATTTTTTGCAAAAATCGGTTAAAAAACGTTTTCCCCTAAAATCAGTGATTAATCGGATTTCGGCGGATTAGGCTGCTAGGCAGGATTAATTGGTAAAAAGTTTAGGCAAAATTAATCGATCAACATATAAAAAAATGGTTAAATTAAGAATAAATCTTTAAAAAAATAACATTTTAACAAAAATATAATTTACACATGAAAGGGTAAATTCACTTATCATATTTGATAATAAAATGAAAATGTTAATATTTTTACTTATATAAAATATATTTTTAAATATTAAAATTAAATTATAAAAAATAGTATTTTTATATACATCCGATTAATGTTTCGATTAATCATTTTGATTAATCGCCACCAAGCCGATTAATTGCTAGAAGGTAGACTCATCACCGCCTATATCCGCCTAACGATTTTTAGAACCTTGAATTTAATAGATATATAAAAATAAAATTACTTTATTTAATATTATTTGTTAAAAAAATTGTAGGTTTAAAGTCACTTTTTTTTTTACTAATTTTTTCTAAGTTACACAACATAGATATTTCATGGACTTTCTTGCATCGATTGAGGATGTTTAAAATACTTATACCTTTGACTCAATTAACACTACATCAGTTTCAAAATTAGAGTAATACTAGATCACTACCAATTTGCTTATGCACTACTAAAATACACTTAAATAGTTATTGATGGCCTTAAAGAACGCCATTCCCCATGGCTGTTCGAAGAGCACCATTACCTACGGCTTACGGCTAACCATCCCAACGGCGGCCAACTAACATCCCTGCAACCTAAGGTCATAACGAAAGTCTTTGAGGCTTACGGGCTACTCCACGCTATCACATATCCAGACCATGCACCTAGACATGCCTCACACAGGTGTAGACCAGTCACCCCTGAAAATTCGGAGACTCTTCCACATGTCATCCATAGCCTTGCTAGGTCACCTATAGCCATGCATTGTCACCCACAATGAGGACACATGGCAGCCCCTGGAAGGAGGGCTTTGGTGACTCAGCCAAGAATGAGTAGCATAAAAATTGGGAGAAAAGAGAGAAAGAGGTAAATGTCAAAATTCACCTAAAAAGAAAATATGACCAAACCTCAAAAACACTAAAGACTTAGATAATATTTCACCATGATCATTACAGATCTTTCCTAAAATCCCTACGATCATCATTTAGACCCGCTGCCGGGGACTAAAAAGTACTTACCATCCCACCATAACCACTAGACAATGACCATAAATTTCTATTTATTTTCCTTCTTATTTGAAAAGATGACTGATGAATCTTCCAACCAAAGTAGCTCTTCACGATCTTCGTCATCAACACCTCCTCGATCTCCCAGTCATAGTCAGTTCTCGAATCTCAGAGGGCAGCAGAGGCATATGCAAGAACAGATGGACCGTCTAGTTGCCCAGATGGCCCAAAATTACTACGAATATCATTACCCTTATTACTGGAGGAAGTGCAAGGTGCATACTCCACCTACTTCCCCCAACAGAGTTTCTCCATTCAACCTCGACCTTCTTCACATGAAAGGAGTTACGGACAAAGCTCCAACTCCAGCCAAAATGCCTCGTGAAACCGAGATGACTCTTCGTCGGGATCCTAGAGATCTATACACTCAAGACCATCATGAAGAAAGGCCCCTATGAAAGAAGGGACATACGAGAAAGGAGCCCTGCGGCTAGCCACAAGAGGAGATTCCGATCTCTTGAGCATCATAGACACACCCCTCCCATCATTATTCAGCAAAACACCCAGGCTGAACAGCCCGGAAGACAAGAAGGGGTGTGGGCGAGACTAGCCAGATTAGAAGGGTTGGTTACGGGAGCACAACTGGAAGCCCCCGAATGGACATCACCATTCACAGAGGATTTAGAAGTGGAAAGAGTGGATCCAGGAGTTAAGATCACCGGATTGGAATCATTCAACGGGCTGACAGACCCGAATGACCACCTCAACTACTATGAGAACCTCATGATATGCCATGGGTATAATGAAATTACAAAATGTCATTTATTTGTGTCCACCCTTAAAACATATGCAAGAACTTAGTTCTCCAGTTTACCCCCACGCATTATTCACTCGTGGGAAGAGTTTAAATCTATTTTCTTGGCTAAGTTCCGGGTCAATACACCACATTTTGTGCATACTATCTCCCTGGAAAATGAGAAACAGAATCCGAGAGAATCACTACGGGATTTTATCGGGACCGCTGCCTCGAAGGTTAAGGAACTACGGCCAGCTAATGCTATAGACTCTTTTATTCGCAACATGAACTATCAAGAGTGCAAGAATTGCTGTAAGGAGCTGCGTAATAAGGAATTCGTATCCCTATGAGGCTTACACTATAGCTTCGACCTTTATTTCCACGGATAAAAGGCTTAGGGCATACTACCCTAGCTCCAGAGACGAAGCCACGAGTTCTGAAAGGAGGTCTATGCAAATTGACGGGATGGGGGATTTTCGAGGGCATGGTCACCCAAATTTCCCTACGAACCAACGGGCTCCACCCAGGCAAATAAAAGAAGAACCCCCGTTTACACCCCTCAACCAAAGTCCTTCAATGATCCTAGAGTAGATATGCAACAGGGATTTCTTCCAACAGCCTCCGCCGATGCGGACCTTATTGGAAAAAAGAGATAGAGCGAGGTTTTGTAATTATCATGCCAGTATTGGCCATCATACCGATGAGTGTACGGCTCTGAAATATTTCTTCGAAAGGTGTCTGAAGAAGGGGCTGTTGAAAGAGTATCTCCTGAACCAAAGGCAACAAGGCCCTCGGGTAGAGACGCAATGGCCTGTGAAACCTAGACATGTGGTGGATATGATAATTGGCGGAGATATCCCAATAAGGGAAGTGCTTCAGTTGGAAACCCCTTTCTGGGCCTTTTGCTAGTCTAATGTTACTGGTCTAATATTATATAATCGATACTGTATCCCATTATAATGTCATCATCGGAAGGCCAACTTTGTTTTTCCTGGGGACTATCATATCTACGCCGCACATGAAAGTTAAGTTCCCTACGGATATGGGACCTGCAGAGCTGAAATCAGATTTTGAGGCTTCCCAGTTCTGTTATTCTGCTTCTCTCAACCTTGCACAAACCAATCCAAAGAAAAGGAAGTTTTATGGCCAACCCAAAGAAGAGGATACTTCGGCCCCTACTTTCAAAGAGGTCAAGTCTGACACGCATTAGGTTCTTATGATCAGTGATCCTCTGGATATCCCTGAATCATCCCAAACACACCAGATATCAAGGGCTGTACCAGCCGAAGCAATGGAACCTATATTATTATCTGAACAAGATCCTTTTAAATTTACGTTCATTGGTGCGGGTCTCGAAGCTTTCCTCAAACAAGAGTTAACTCAGTTATTACGGGTATATGCTGATGTTTTTGCCGGGAGGCCGGAGGATATGCGTGGATTGGACGAATCCATAGTTGTCCATCGACTACACATAGACCCCACAAAAGGTTCTATGAAGCAGAAGAGGAGGAATTTTGCCCCAGAAAGGCAACGGGCTGTAGACGAAGATATTAACAAACTTTTGAAAGCAAATTTCATTTACGAGATTGAATTCCTGGAGTGGATAGCCAGTGTTGTGCTCATTAAGAATTCTAATGGCAAATGGAGAGTCTGCATCGACTATACTGATTTGAACAAGGCCACTCCAAAGGACTATTACCCTTTGCTAACCATTGATCAATTGGTTGACGCAACGACAGGTAATGCTCTCTTTAGCTTTCTGGATTCCTTTTCCGGCTATAATCAAATATCTTTAGCACCGAAGGATCGATCGAAAACCTATTTTATAACTCACAGGGCTGTCTATGCATATCGGGTCTTACCAATGGGACTCATAAATGCTGGAGCCATGTTCCAAAAGACTATGAATATAATCTTCCACCAGCAAATTGGCAGAAACCTAGAAGTGTATGTTGATGATATGGTGGTTAAATCACAACAGCAACAGACTCACATTCAGGATATAAAGGAAACCTTCCAAACCCTACGGGATACTTACTTGAAGCTAAACCCTGCCAATGTTCTTTTAGGGTGACCAGCAGAAAGTTCCTAGGGCACATGATAAGTGGCCGTGGGATAGAGGTCAACCCCGAAAAGACAGAGCCATTCTAGAAATGCCTCCTCCGTGCATTTCGAAACAAATTCAATCCCTCAATGGATGCCTCACCTCGCTTCGGAGGTTTATATCTCGATTTGCTGAAAGGAGCCTCCCTTTCTTTGAAGCCTTAAAAGGTGTGAATAAAACCAGGTAGGTTGAGTGGACTGAATCTTGTCAAGAATCTTTCGATTCCTTGAAAAGGTACCTTACTTCTCCTTCCATATTATGTCAACCAGTTTCAGGGGACATATTATACCTGTATTTAGCCGTAACCGATAAGGCTGTTAGCTTCTGCCTCGTAAGAGAAGAGAATCATCAACAAATGCCAATTTACTATGTCATGAAAATACACACCTAGAAGGGGGTGAATAGGTGTAAATGGCTAATTATGTTCAACTAAGTCCAAATTTAATATTTACCAGAAATAGCTTACTGATTTCGATTTATGCAGAGATAAATGGTACGCTGAATGCAAACAGTAAGCTAAATACAGCAGTAAGTAAAGTGCAGAAAGATAAAGAACACAAGAGAATTTTATCCAGGTTCGACCCCTAATCCCCTATGGTCTACATCCGGGTCTCTTACCAAACCGGTAAGAGAATATAGTATTGATCAACGAAATAAATCAATTACAAGATACAATAATATATCTCCCTCAATACCCAGCTGTTGACAAATGGTTTACTGAACCCCTGTTTCTGAACTTGCTCTCTAAGCTATACTTCCCAAGTATACTTCTCTAGCACCGTTCACCAAACCCTAGTTGTAATAACCCTAACTTCAGTAATGCTACAGTGGTCACATGAATAGTAAATTTCGAGGATTTAGAGAAATGGTATATAGGTACCCTATAATGAAAACATAAAATGAATAAACAGAAACCGTATTAGTGTTGTACAATGGAAATAAGTGACTCGAAATGACGTTAGATTTCAGAAATTCCTGAAGCATGGATTTTGAGGATTTTGATTTCGAATAAGCTTCTATTGGATATTAAGGAGCATGGAAACATTATAAGAATTATATATTGAGGAATTAGTGAATTTAGATTTAACCTAGGGATTATTAAGTTAAGAAAATACCAAAGGAAATTGGATTGTTAAATGGTTTCAAAACCACTGAGATAATGAGGTACATTCGAAACGAACCACAATTAGACGAGTATGGAGATTAAACAACCAAGATTATAACATAACAAAGATATATACCACATTATAATTACCAAGAGTACTAGCATTATAATTAGAAAAGAAATCAAGAAAAAGGAGAATTATGAAATCATGTTGATGATGTCATCTTCCACTAAACTAAATTAAGGGTAGATTAGTCTTTTAACACCTAGATTTTTACCAAGCTTCCAAGACAAGCTAGATTAACAAGATTAAGATGAGATAATATCAAAACAAGCAAAAGAAACCTCTCCCCCTTCTTGTTCTTGCATTCGGCCATTGTAGAGAAAAAAGGAGAAAAGAAAAAAAAAATAAAATCCAAAACCCTACTTCTCTTCAAGATTAAACCAAGAGAAAAATCATGGAGCATCTTGGAGGATAGAACAAGACTAGCACAAAGTTTCATAGCCAACCACCATCATTTAGCAAGGTAATAAAATCATTAAAGTTGAAGATGAATAGTGGTGAATAGTGTTTTCAAGTTTTAATCCTTGTTTTAATGGTTCCTTTAGCTAATTCAAGGTTGTTCAAGGTGTGTCCAAGGATTACTAAGGATTATTAAGTGTTCTTCAAGCTTCAAAGAGGTATAACAACCCTTGCCCTTTTATATTTATGGTAGATATTGAAGTGGTTGGTAGTTAAGTGGTGTTAATGTAATGTTTATGATGATTATGTGTTATAAGTGGTTGGTTTTGATGTGAAAATTGTGTTGTGGACTTGTAACCATGGCTGGTGAAGAATACCACATGGTGTAGGTGATGATTTTGTTGTTTGATAATTGATTTGGAGGAGTTGGATTTATGGAAAGTGCGAAATTATAGCCGTTATAATGCCCGATTTTCGTTAGGATATAAATTACCCTGTTTTGGACCCCCTGCATCCGTATGGTACCCTACTGTCCAGGTCCCTAATTAACTATGAAATGATAGAGCTTAGTTCATAGATCGTTTTGATATAAGGTGCGTTAAAATCTGATGAACGGTTTAGGAGAAAAGTCAGTTTTAGTGAAAGCGGTTCAGAAACCGAGAAACTGTAAATGTATCAAACTTGAGGTTACAATTACCATACTTTAACATTGTTAAAAGTCACGAAATTTTGGGATGGTGTAGTAGGGTGGTCAGAGGACCCTTGACAGTTGACCTTACATTAAAATTCGAAATCCATATTTTCTGAGAATTTTTACAGTTAAGTGTGGTCGTTAAGGAAAATGGTGAAAACCCCTGAAACTTCGATTTAGGTTATAAATGGTTAAGTTCTTGAGCCTTTGGAATAATAATAATACGTTAAACATATATTAAAGTTTCAAAAGGGTAATGTTATGCAAGAGTGTAGTGAGTAAGAGGTGTGGTTCTAACGACGGTCCTTTTGTGTTTATAGAAACTCCGGAAGAGGGACGAGCCATATCGTCAGGATATCGAAACCGAGGCAAGATTTCTTCTGTCCCTATTTGTAAAACTACTTATCTTCACAAAGAAACTTGATTTTGTGAAATATATATGTGATGCTATTATTACTATATTGTGAAGAAATTGTCCTTCTTGAGTATTAATATTGAAAAGAAAGATATACGAAGATGTATATGAATATGGATATGTATAGAGATGATTATGCATAAATTGAACATGCCTTATGATTGAGAGAATAAGAGAGAATGGTATCAGTTGTTATCGAGGGTTATATGGTTATAATATTATATTAAAAATGTTCTTATTGAGTATCAGTGGTTTAATAAACATTATTTGATTTCTGAATTTGGAAGAGAGGTCTGAATCATAATCAAGCCTTATGATATATATATATATTTTATAGAAGTAATGTGTGAGAATGGAAATGATATGAGAGAATGATATGTGAAAACGAAAGTGAGAAAATGGAAATGTGGAATGATATTTTAAAAAGAGAATAACGATGTGATAAAGAGGGGGATTGCAACAGACTTGCGTAAGTGGCTGTGTCAGGGCTGTGTGCGACACAGTCCAGCATTTATTATTTTTATTACGGCACGAAGATGCCAAGGGAGGATGTTAGCAGGTGGCCTTCCTCCAGGGATGATTTTCATTCCTTCTACCGGTAGTAAAAAGAGAGCAGATACGATTAGGCGACTGATCATCGTCCTAACGTATCAGGCGACAGCAGATATCCCCAATGTTTTTGAAAAGAAAGTGTAGACAATGGTTTTCAGATTTCTATACTGAAAACAGAATAATGATATGAGATGATGGAATGATAGTTACAGATGAAGAAAAACTGATATTATATTAATATAGATTACTTTCTTATAATAGTGAGTGGATGATGTATTATTAAATAAGAGCTTTACTCTTCCTTAAGGATTTTAATTGTTTCCTGCTATTACATATGCCTATACATATATGTATACTTGTTCACATTCTAAATTTTAGTTACAGAATGATCTTGCTGAGCTATTATAGCTCACTCTTGCTATTTATGTATATAGCAGCTAGGTCCCATGCCGATACTACGTACCACACCCCGCAAGAGGGTAAGGGAAAGGCGACCTTTTGAGCGAGTGCTGGCGACCATCCCCGAGGTAGTGACAAGCGAAGGGGCTTAGTATACTTATGTAAATTAAGTGTGTAAGTTGTAATAAACTTTAGTTGTTGAAGTGCTTCCTGTAGAAGCTTTGTTCAACAATGTACTTGGTAAATTCTGGGCTTGTAATAACTGTTAACTTTAAAACTTTTAAATGTTGTGGTTGTTGTTCTATGAGCATATGACTGGTGTGTGTGTATTAGTGTGGGGTCAACTGCCTATTTATTTATTTATTTATTTAAAAAAAAAAAAAAAATTTCAGAGATATTAATAGTGATCGGAAATTGGACTTTGACGGCCCGGATCCTTGACCCCGGATCCCGGGGCGTCACAGATGGTATCAGAGCTAAGAGTCATATGCTCATAAACAAAAGTGATAATAATAAATGTATCAGTTATAATATAAATTGTGAACTTCCATCAAGTTCAGGGGTGGTATATCGCAGGTAGTATTTACTTTAAGCATATATTATAATTTATTAGACTGTTACTAATAGAATTTTATGTTTTATTATAGGGAGCGGAGATGGGTGAGCCGAGTCCGGACCCCCAGTGGCTAGGGAGGTCAGAGCAGGAGCTATTAGATCTTCAGCTGGCAGGGGTAGAGGTCCCCGAGTATGCAGTTGAGGACCTCAGGGAGAGACGCCGGGCGGCAGCTAGAGAGCGATTAGAGAGAGATGAGGCAGAGGAGCAGAGACGGAGAGATGCTGTGGCCCTAGTGCCATATATGGGTAGACCTTCTACAGGATCTGACGAGGCAGGTCCTTCCAGAGTGAGATCGGAGATCCCTGAGGAGGAGAGGCCACTGCGTAAGAGGCCTAGGTTGTCAGTCATACCTGAGGAGCCGATTGAGTGGAGGGATATTCAGATGATTCCCACTCCTGTCCGACCCATCCCGGTGCCGTCACCAGTTCCATCCCCTTTACCTAGTCCTGACCCTATAGATGATCCTTTTGAGCAGTTTACCCCTCCAGGGCATTTTGGTTTCTTTGAGGAGGAGGAGGATCCTTCAGAGGATGCTGAGACAGAGTCGGTTCCTCCATCCCCACCCTTTGCACCACCACCACCTCCACCTGTGGATGCACCTCCCCTAGCTGTACCCCCTCAGGAGGCACCCTTACCGGCGGGTGACTCACTTTCAGCTACCTTATTGACCGAGTACTTTGCTCTTCAGGGACAGTTGGAGGAGTCCCGCAGGACTATAGACACCCTTCTACAGAGGTTAGAGAGAGGGAGAGGAGGGGTCATCCCGGATGGGATATCTCTGGGGATGATCAGTATTGAGCTACGAGCATTAGGAGATATTAGGAGGTTGTTGGGTGATAGGGGAGATCCGGCGTGGAGGGCCCAGATAGTTGATACGGTTACTACCATGGTGGTCCAGATACGGGATGTTGTCAGGGCAGGGGTGTGAGCCGGGATAGTAGTTCGTCACTAATCAGACTAGTCATCTTGCTGATGTCATTTTGGGGATTAGTTTAGTTGTTCACTGTTTTAATCCCAGTCTGATTAGAGGACAGCTAGTAGTACTTTTGGTGATATCGGATTAGTATGTACGACTATGTTTTGGGTTTCGAACCTTGTATTAGATGATGTATATTATTAGCAGTAAAAGATGTTGTAACCAAATTGTAAAATATTTATGTACATTAATGAAGTTTGTGCATTTCTATTTAAATTTTTGCTGTATATTTTTGTATAATAAATGTTGAGACTCAGAAATATTGATGTATAAAAGGTGATTGACTTAATGAAAAGGCTATCGTGTTAAGGGCGATACACTTACCTACTAAAGTTATGGTATAACTAGATGTAAATTGCTTGATAAAGATATTGTGATATGCAAATGAGCTAATTAATGATATAATTGTGTATATAGAAATGATGTATATGGTAACCCAAATTCGGGTAATTAATAAGGACTATTGTTATGTACAGAACTATGCCGCCTAGACGTGACAGTAGAGCGAATGCAAGGGAAAATGAGAGAGACGAAAGAAGTCGAAATATCGAAGGTACTAGACTGAACGAAAATGCTCATAATGAAGAAAATCATGAAGAAGGAGAAGAGGAATCAACTGGCCAACAAAGGAATCCGGGAGGTGATCCCTTTGCCCAATTCATGGACTTATTAAGGCAGAATTTAGCAAATCCACAGAATCCTCAACCACCACCTGTTCTCCCCAACCAGGCAGCTAGTTCCTTTCGTGCCTTTAAGTCATTAAAGCCCCCAGAATTCGAGGGAACCACTAACCCAGTAGTAGCCAGGGCATGGCTAAAAGAAATGGAGAAAGCTTTCGAAATACTGAGGATAGAGGAAGATCAGAAAACAGTTTTTGCAGCCTATCTCCTAAAGGGAGAGGCAAATTACTGGTGGGAAGCTAGGAAGAACCTAGAGGAAGTGGGAGTGATAACCTGGGAGCGTTTCACTAGGGTGTTCCTAGAAAAGTATTCTCCTAGGTATCTAGAAAACCAAATGGAATTAAAGTTTCTGGAGTTAAAACAGGATAACCTAACAGTGGCAGAGTATGAAAATAAATTCTCAGAACTGTCGAGGTTTGTTCCCGAGTTTGTGCGTACTGAAGAACAACGTGCAAAAAGGTTTCAACAAGGGTTAAAACCCTGGTTACGAACGAGAGTGGCCCCATTTGAGTTAACTGATTATGCTGCAGTGGTTCAAAAGGCATCAATTATAGAGGCCGAGAGTGAGCAAGCTCAAATAGGTCGAGAGAATAAGAAAAGAAGATTTGAGGGCCCAAAAGGAGGTTCAAGTGAGGGAAGCTACTTTAACAAAGGAGGTAAAGGACAAAAATCTCAATTTGTGGGAAAATCGGGGGGTAACAAGACTACTAGTGTGACGGTGAGTCAGGGTGGAAAATCTTCGGGAACATTTCAGTCCAATCAATCACGACCACCATTATCAGATTGTGAGACGTGTGGTAAGAAGCATATAGGAGTCTGTAGAGTGCTGGGAGTAACTTGTTTTAAGTGTGGACAAAAAGGACACTACTTTAACCAGTGCCCATCAACTGATGCAAACCCTAAAAGAGATGTTAAGTGTTACCAGTGTGGGAAACTAGGACACTTTGCTAGAGATTGCCGTTCAGGTGGGTCATACGCATCAGGACAGAGTGGGGCTGCTTCAAATAGGCCTACTGCTAGAGTGTACAACATGACCTTAGGGGAAGCGTTGACAAAACCAGATGCGGATACAGGTACTTGCTTTTTGATTTAAATGTGGTGTGTAAGTCTTTGGTTAAGGATCGACTTAATCAATTAATGGAATAAATAAGTTAATAATATAGATAAGGAAAATCAGTATCTGTTAAGGGCTAGGAAACGTTATGAAAAGAAAAGTAGGAATGTTTTGGGAAAACACAAGCTCGTTGAGACGAACAGGAAATATATATTATAGGTAGTATTTTCTTACAATTGTTTTAAAGAATATTATTAGAGCTTATTTTCTGGAAAATTTTACAGAGAGGAGCTATAGGAATATTGAGGAATTAATATTTATGTCATGATAGAGATCAGAAGATGGTCAAACCATAAGTGAGATACACTACCATTCAGAAAAGGTCAATGTAGTGGCGGATATCTTCGTCAAAAGAGGAAGGAGAGACGAGATAACATGGAATGACTTGAAACAGGAGAAGATTTGTGAGGAAAAGACAATAAAAGGACTGCTATTGATAAACTAAATGGCAGGTTGATGAATGACAAGGAAGTTATGTTAGTGTATGTCTGTGCAAACAAGATAGATATATTATAGAAGGAAAAAGGATAAAGGAAGTAGTGTGGAAGTTAGAAGATGTAAATGAGAAAGATACTTATGGACATTTCCAACATGATTCCGGGACGGAATCCTTTTAAGGGGGGAAGGATGTAATAACCCTAACTTCAGTAATGCTACAGTGGTCACATGAATAGTAAATTTCGAGGATTTAGAGAAATGGTATATAGGTACCCTATAATGAAAACATAAAATGAATAAACAGAAACCGTATTAGTGTTGTACAATGGAAATAAGTGACTCGAAATGACGTTAGATTTCAGAAATTCCTGAAGCATGGATTTTGAGGATTTTGATTTCGAATAAGCTTCTATTGGATATTAAGGAGCATGGAAACATTATAAGAATTATATATTGAGGAATTAGTGAATTTAGATTTAACCTAGGGATTATTAAGTTAAGAAAATACCAAAGGAAATTGGATTGTTAAATGGTTTCAAAACCACTGAGATAATGAGGTACATTCGAAACGAACCACAATTAGACGAGTATGGAGATTAAACAACCAAGATTATAACATAACAAAGATATATACCACATTATAATTACCAAGAGTACTAGCATTATAATTAGAAAAGAAATCAAGAAAAAGGAGAATTATGAAATCATGTTGATGATGTCATCTTCCACTAAACTAAATTAAGGGTAGATTAGTCTTTTAACACCTAGATTTTTACCAAGCTTCCAAGACAAGCTAGATTAACAAGATTAAGATGAGATAATATCAAAACAAGCAAAAGAAACCTCTCCCCCTTCTTGTTCTTGCATTCGGCCATTGTAGAGAAAAAAGGAGAAAAGAAAAAAAAAAATAAAATCCAAAACCCTACTTCTCTTCAAGATTAAACCAAGAGAAAAATCATGGAGCATCTTGGAGGATAGAACAAGACTAGCACAAAGTTTCATAGCCAACCACCATCATTTAGCAAGGTAATAAAATCATTAAAGTTGAAGATGAATAGTGGTGAATAGTGTTTTCAAGTTTTAATCCTTGTTTTAATGGTTCCTTTAGCTAATTCAAGGTTGTTCAAGGTGTGTCCAAGGATTACTAAGGATTATTAAGTGTTCTTCAAGCTTCAAAGAGGTATAACAACCCTTGCCCTTTTATATTTATGGTAGATATTGAAGTGGTTGGTAGTTAAGTGGTGTTAATGTAATGTTTATGATGATTATGTGTTATAAGTGGTTGGTTTTGATGTGAAAATTGTGTTGTGGACTTGTAACCATGGCTGGTGAAGAATACCACATGGTGTAGGTGATGATTTTGTTGTTTGATAATTGATTTGGAGGAGTTGGATTTATGGAAAGTGCGAAATTATAGCCGTTATAATGCCCGATTTTCGTTAGGATATAAATTACCCTGTTTTGGACCCCCTGCATCCGTATGGTACCCTACTGTCCAGGTCCCTAATTAACTATGAAATGATAGAGCTTAGTTCATAGATCGTTTTGATATAAGGTGCGTTAAAATCTGATGAACGGTTTAGGAGAAAAGTCAGTTTTAGTGAAAGCGGTTCAGAAACCGAGAAACTGTAAATGTATCAAACTTGAGGTTACAATTACCATACTTTAACATTGTTAAAAGTCACGAAATTTTGGGATGGTGTAGTAGGGTGGTCAGAGGACCCTTGACAGTTGACCTTACATTAAAATTCGAAATCCATATTTTCTGAGAATTTTTACAGTTAAGTGTGGTCGTTAAGGAAAATGGTGAAAACCCCTGAAACTTCGATTTAGGTTATAAATGGTTAAGTTCTTGAGCCTTTGGAATAATAATAATACGTTAAACATATATTAAAGTTTCAAAAGGGTAATGTTATGCAAGAGTGTAGTGAGTAAGAGGTGTGGTTCTAACGACGGTCCTTTTGTGTTTATAGAAACTCCGGAAGAGGGACGAGCCATATCGTCAGGATATCGAAACCGAGGCAAGATTTCTTCTGTCCCTATTTGTAAAACTACTTATCTTCACAAAGAAACTTGATTTTGTGAAATATATATGTGATGCTATTATTACTATATTGTGAAGAAATTGTCCTTCTTGAGTATTAATATTGAAAAGAAAGATATACGAAGATGTATATGAATATGGATATGTATAGAGATGATTATGCATAAATTGAACATGCCTTATGATTGAGAGAATAAGAGAGAATGGTATCAGTTGTTATCGAGGGTTATATGGTTATAATATTATATTAAAAATGTTCTTATTGAGTATCAGTGGTTTAATAAACATTATTTGATTTCTGAATTTGGAAGAGAGGTCTGAATCATAATCAAGCCTTATGATATATATATATATTTTATAGAAGTAATGTGTGAGAATGGAAATGATATGAGAGAATGATATGTGAAAACGAAAGTGAGAAAATGGAAATGTGGAATGATATTTTAAAAAGAGAATAACGATGTGATAAAGAGGGGGATTGCAACAGACTTGCGTAAGTGGCTGTGTCAGGGCTGTGTGCGACACAGTCCAGCATTTATTATTTTTATTACGGCACGAAGATGCCAAGGGAGGATGTTAGCAGGTGGCCTTCCTCCAGGGATGATTTTCATTCCTTCTACCGGTAGTAAAAAGAGAGCAGATACGATTAGGCGACTGATCATCGTCCTAACGTATCAGGCGACAGCAGATATCCCCAATGTTTTTGAAAAGAAAGTGTAGACAATGGTTTTCAGATTTCTATACTGAAAACAGAATAATGATATGAGATGATGGAATGATAGTTACAGATGAAGAAAAACTGATATTATATTAATATAGATTACTTTCTTATAATAGTGAGTGGATGATGTATTATTAAATAAGAGCTTTACTCTTCCTTAAGGATTTTAATTGTTTCCTGCTATTACATATGCCTATACATATATGTATACTTGTTCACATTCTAAATTTTAGTTACAGAATGATCTTGCTGAGCTATTATAGCTCACTCTTGCTATTTATGTATATAGCAGCTAGGTCCCATGCCGATACTACGTACCACACCCCGCAAGAGGGTAAGGGAA
The DNA here is from genome assembly GCA_036435485.1 of Saposhnikovia divaricata. Classification (NCBI taxonomy): domain Eukaryota; kingdom Viridiplantae; phylum Streptophyta; class Magnoliopsida; order Apiales; family Apiaceae; genus Saposhnikovia; species Saposhnikovia divaricata. The sequence continues at coordinate 131,329,572 of CM071599.1, read as the reverse complement.
AGGCGACCTTTTGAGCGAGTGCTGGCGACCATCCCCGAGGTAGTGACAAGCGAAGGGGCTTAGTATACTTATGTAAATTAAGTGTGTAAGTTGTAATAAACTTTAGTTGTTGAAGTGCTTCCTGTAGAAGCTTTGTTCAACAATGTACTTGGTAAATTCTGGGCTTGTAATAACTGTTAACTTTAAAACTTTTAAATGTTGTGGTTGTTGTTCTATGAGCATATGACTGGTGTGTGTGTATTAGTGTGGGGTCAACTGCCTATTTATTTATTTATTTATTTAAAAAAAAAAAAAAAAATTTCAGAGATATTAATAGTGATCGGAAATTGGACTTTGACGGCCCGGATCCTTGACCCCGGATCCCGGGGCGTCACACTAGTTCCCTAGCCAATATTTCCAACAACTAAAACTTACAAATCGAACAATACAAATCAATGATGAATACAACTCAAACTATGAACTCTCTAAGATATACCACGTATATGATATATTAAGAGCTCGAGAGAATTGAAAGGATATAGCAATGAAAAACAGAGTTGTTTGTGTTCTTTGTGTGCTTGAATATTTTTGAATGATTTTTTAACGAATGAACACAGGAAAAAGGTTTAAAAAGCTTCACAACCAACATTCTAAAATCAATCAATCAATTTCAAACGTTTAGAATCCAATTCTAACGTTCAATTGGTTAGAGTGATTTTTGTAACGTTCTTGTGACCGTTTGACAGAAGGTTTGGAAGTGATGAATCGTAGAAAACATAACCCTTATGTTTGTATAGATAGAAAACGCGTATAGGAGATTTTGAAGAAATAAATCTTTTAAAAAATGGCAAACTCCTATAATTTAGGAAAGTGATAAAGAAAAGATATTTGATAAAAGATTTGAGATCTAAAATATATTATGTACGTATTATATCAGAAAGAGCCCTCAAAATATATTTCCTGAAATAAATTCTTGAGAATCGAACTTGATCTTTATCTTCAGAAATTCTGGACAGTTGGAAATGGCTTGCTGTTTGCGAACTGACTGTGTGCAACTGGCTTGCAAGACTGTCTCTGTTGTAGCACCAATTGGCTTTCTGTTTGTATATACTGATTAAACAATCAGTAAGCTAATTTTCCCTGCAAAACCAAGTTAGTACAATACAGGAATAACATGATGTTTTATATAAAATTACAAGCAATCAACTTGCTGGAAGTGATCATCAAAACCATAGGAGTATCATGTCAGCCATATGCTGCGGAATGCAGAAGTTAGGTATACGGTAATATAAAAGGTGGTGTATTCTCTATTGCGGGTAAGTAGAAATCTACGGCCCTACTTCCAGGGGCATGACATTCATGTCTATACCAATCAGCCCTTAAGGATAATCTTGCACAAGCCAGACCTCTCTGGAAGATTAGTGAACTGGGTCGTCGAACTCAGTGAATTCAATATAACATACCTGCCCCGTACCTCGATCAAAGGCTAAGCTTTGGCTGATTTCATGGTGGAATGTTATGTTCCTCGAGATAATGAGGGGATGCCTATTATTTCCGAACTAGACGCTATGATTCCCCCTGGGTGTTATATGTGGACGGTTCGTCCACCAAAGATTGTATTGGTGCAGGGGTATTACTCGTCATCCCCGAAGGGTTTAAGGTACATCAATCCATCACTTTTGAATTTCCAGCCACCGAAAATCGTTCTGAATATAAGGCCCTATTGCAGGCCTTCGGTTTGCTCAAGCTCTTCAGGCATAATATTTGAGGGTATACATTGATTCACAGCTGGTAGTCAATCAAGTGTTGGGGAGTTTCACTACAAGATCACCACTCCTTACAAGATATCTAGAAGAGACTAGACAGCGGTTGTCGCACTTCAAAATCATAACTCTAGAGGTAGTGCTTCGGGGGGAAAACCAGAGAGCTGATACTCTGGCCCGATTGGCGAAGAGAGAGAGGATGTGGAGACTCCCTTAACCGTTTACCGCTCTGTGTAACCTCTCTATCTGTCAAGTTGCCTACGGAAGCAGCCCCAGAGTCACTACTTATCTGTTATGGGCCCAACTGGATGACCCCCATACTCCTATACCTACAAGAGGGAGTGCTACCAGAAAAGAAGAAATCTGCTCAGACCTTACAGGGCAAAGCTGCACATTATACAATTTTGGATGGGGACCTTTATCGACGGTCATTCCTTGCTCCCTTGCTCAAGTGTTTAGATTGCGCAAAAGCAGATTACTGCATGTTGGAAGTACATGAGGGAATTTGTGGGTGTCATTTCTCTGGAGAAGCACTAGCCCACAAAATCCTTCGGCAAGGTTATTACTGGCCCACTCTTAGAAGAGATTCCTTGGATTATATCAAGAGATGTGTTAAGTGTCACCTTTTCTCCTCGATACCCAAATTACCCCCAGTTTTACCCTCCTCAATATTACCACTCATTCCCTTCAACATTTGGGGAATGGATATCATGGGCCCCTTCCCACCGGCCAGAAGAGGAATCAAATTCCTTATTGTCGGTGTTGACTACATGACAAAATGGGTTGAAGCAAAGGTAGTGGCCCATATCACGGCACAAGCTTGCCAAAAGTTCCTTCACGAGGTGGTGGTTATTCGTTTTGGAATCCCCAGAATTCTGGTAACTGACAATGGGAGGCAGTTCATTGATACCGAGTTCGAAGAGTACCTTACCACTTACCTCAAACAGCACAAAAGATCCTCAGTGGCCCACCCTCAATCCAACGGACAGGTAGAGGTCACTAACCGAAGCCTCCTTCAAAGCCTTCGGAAGAATCTGGAAGAAACAAAATCCCTATGGGTTGAAGAATTGCTAAACATCGTATGGTCGTACAGAACTGACACACGGAAACCAACAGGGGAAAGCCCTTTCTGCCTGGCCTATGGTACAGAAGCACTGATTCTAGTAGAAATTGGAAAAGCATCCCTGCGACTCAAAAACTACAACAGTAACACTAATGGGCAAGGCCTACGGGCAAATTTGGATCTATTATCGGAAAGAAGGGAAAATGTCATTATTTGTATGATCAACTACAAGCAGAAAGTGACGAAGTATTTTGGGAAAATAAACCCCCGAGAGTTTCAAGTAGGGGACAAGGTGCTCCATTCTTCGATTGCTTTGGATCCCACACACACAAAGAAACTAGATCCCAACTTGGAGGACCCTTATCTAGTGCACCTGGTGCTACGGCCCGGAACATATGTACTGGCTAAATCTGACGGAGAACTCCTCCCCAATACCTGGCACGCAACCCATCTGAAGCGATTTTACCCTTAGGTAAGCCTAAGACTCTATATATTTCAGTTTCACACTACTTACCCTACGGCAACTTAAAAGTTGCTTTCTCCCTTTTCGGGGGCAGGTAACCCACCTTCATGGTAGTTTCAATAGTTTTGTTTGTAAATAGCTTGAAAGTGACCTTGTGGAGGACTTTTCAAGCAGCCTTGCATGACGTTTGGTTTTGTATGCTGACCATATAGACCTATGGTATGTATAGTTGATGAAGCTTTGCACCACATATTGCTCATGTATTTCTTGAAAATAAGGCAATCCCCAGTATATGTAGCATTATCTTGGCTACGGAAGGAATCTAACCAATATAAGTAGCATATTAGCTACGGTTAGATTCAAAATCCCCAATATATATGGCATTATCTTGGCTATGGAAGGAATCTAACCAATATAAGTAGCATATCTCGGCTACGGTTAGATTCAAAATCCCCAATATATATGGCATTATCTTGGCTACGGAAGGAATCTAACCAATATAAGTAGCATATCTCGGCTACAATTAGATTCGAAATCCCCAATATATGTGGCATTATTTTGGCTGCAGAAGAAATCTAACCAATATGAGTAGCATATCTCGGCTACAGTTAGATTTGAAATCCCCAATATATGTAGCATTATCTCGGCTACGGAAGGAATCTAACCAATGTAACTAACTTCTTTCGGTTACGGTTAAATTTGAAATCCCTTATGTACATAGCAATATCTAAGCCATGAACGAAATAAGGGGATTTAGTCCACATAATGAAGTAAATCACCTATAGATGAATGAAATATGATAAGCTATTCGTTTTAATCATTCTTCGTCTAAATTACCCTTCGTTTAATTAAAACAATCCCCGGGGCTTACTTTATTATGTTTTAATTATCTTTCGCTTTACTATATCCACTACCACCTCAGGACATTACTGAAAAGAGAAAGATAACATTTTCATATTCTTGACCGATGGTTTAGAAAAAATCCTTACATAATAGATAGAATAATCAACCATTAACAAAATTCAAATGTTGAACAAAAGTTAAACAACTTCGAAACCAACTCGTGGCCCATTTTTAGAGAATTCTAAAAATAAGAGTTTCAGAGAACTAGTAGACTTAAAACAAGACCTAAGAGGTTTCCACCTCTTGGTTAGTGTCAGTGTCTTTTGAAAAATCTTTAGCATCGTTCACCCCACTGTCCTTGGCACCATCTTCCCCCCCCCGACCTGTGCAGGCTTTGCGAGCTCTGTAACCCTGAATTTTTCGATGGTATGAACCTCAGGATCGATGATGTTCCCCACCCCTACGAAGTTCAAACAATCCTTGAAGCCTTCCTCACGGAGAATGCCGGCCTTTTCATAGGGAAGTTCTTCAAACTCTGGAGAGCTCTGAAATTTTTCCACACAATCTCTATAGGTTATAAGTGCCTCTTTCTCCACTTTTTTCAGGGCTTCGGTAGCATTTTTTAGATCAGCTTCTTGTTTCCCCACCTTCTCCCGGAGGCGGTTCACTTCAACTTGATGGCTCTTTGAAGTTTCTTTCTCGGTTTTTAAGCTCTCCCCAACTTCCTTCATGTTGGCCCGTAAGTTCCGGAGCTCCTCATCCCTAGTCTTTGGTCAGACTCTCGATTTTTTCCGCAGCCTCTTGCGCCTTCCGTAGAGCGACACTTTAGCATCCTGCTCAATCACTGCCCTGCGGTGCTTCCACTGAGCCCTTTCCTTACTCTTTACTGCTCTTTCTATGACATCCAACACACGGATCTCAAGTTGGAAAGATAAAAAAACACAATACTAAGTATAAGAATAACATCAATATACTAAACATTAAATACGGAATGGGAAAGATGAACAGATTACAAGACACCGTACCATACCTAGAGCCTCTTTATCCTACTGGATATATCCTCGTCGGGGACCCCTTCCAGTTTCCTTTTATCCGGGGACAGCTTGAAGGCCCCCAAGGCCTCCAGAGGAGGGGTGCCCTAACACAACCAACATTGGCCCGAACGGAACCTAAGAAGGGTACACCTTTCGGTACCCGAAGAGTCCTTGCCCGAAGACGCTCTGACCACTTCCTTTTGGATCATCCCTACCTCAGGCTCTCTTGATCCATCTTTGGGGTCATTCTCCGTAAGATCCATAAACTGATCTCCTCCCTTGTCGTCAGTGGTCTCATCCACTAAGGAAAATCCCTTTTTAGTGTGGCCTTTCTTTTGTTTTTTCGCTGCAACCAAAGACTGTTTCCCTACAGCCTTCTCCAAAGAACTCTTCTCCGAAACTGAAGAGGCCCCAGCTATGAACTTCTTTAAGCTTTCGGCCTTTGCAGATGACCCTTTTTTACCCGCAACATCGGTACCTTTCTTCAAGATCCTGTCCTGGGCCAACTTGAAAATTCTTGCCCGATACATATGAAGGAATTTATCGCATATATGGAAGCGTAAAACACAATTTATAACAAATATATTGCATATATAACACATACGATTCATTGGAAAATATTGGATTCGTAATCTAACCTTTAAAATTGATCAAGGATGATGTATATGGCCTCCTAGCAGTTGCTCCTCAGTGTGTGTAGCATTCCACAAGTATCCACTAAGAGACTTATCGAATGAGAGAGGAAGAGAGGTTGAGAGAGAATTAGGGTTTGCCTCTTCTGAAAAACTTACGTTAAAATGGCTTGAGGTTAATAGGGTTTATAACCTTATATTTATAGGCAAAATCTCAGCCGATCTTTCCTTATAATTATTAACCCTATTAATTAATTAATCTCATTAATCAATTAATTAATAATTAAAACTCTTTTAATCATTAATCTTTTTCTAAACTCTTTAGAAAATAATTCTCTCACTTGATTTAATTTCTTAAATTAAATCCTTAATTAATAATATTAAGGACTCTTTTTAATTAATTTATAATTAATTAAATCTTATTTAATCAATTATAAAATTGCTAATAAATTATTTATTTCTCAAATAAATAATTACTAGCCATTATTAATTAATTCCTCCACCAATAAATCAGTCTCTTTTATTGTGTGACCCTGTAGGTTCAATATTAAGCCGGTAGAAGAAATAAATAATAATAAAACTATTTTATTATTATTTATATGAATTCTTCTAATTCATTAAATATAATTAATTGAATAATTAATCATATTTATTCTACATCGTGAGGGATACTTCACAGCATATCGCGACTATCCAGATAATATGAATTCAATGCATAGAATACCTAGAACCTAGTCAGTGAATGGTTCCCGCACAATCAATTCCTTCTACCCTACAACGTCCCGATTAAATACAAGGCATGGATCTTGTGTTAAGCCTATCTAATTTAATCATATGATTTCCTATTCATTATGCTTAGTTCCTTTTAATGCAAATTAAAAACTTCTTTCTAATTTCATTCACTCTGGCCAGAGATTCCTGAACTAGCATAAGTGGAATAACATAGGACATTCACTTCCTTCACTGGAAGGGGTAGATCCTCTATTGATTAATCACTATCTTCGCGTACAAATTCCTATGCCCAGAAGAGCCCTAATTATTGTCCCTAGAGACTAAGAACTAAACCAAAGTATAGTTCAGTGTACACAAGATGCCTATGATTATCTCAAGTCTAAGGACACTTGTACAACCATCACTATATGAACAACTATTGACACGTGAGTGAACTCCATTAGTTGTTCAACTATTCGAGTCATGTTCAGTGAACTTATTCTCTAATAAGCACCTACATACTAGCTATAGTGGCACCACACAAATGTCTACGAGAACAGACATCCTTCATATTGAAGCAAGCATAGTATGTACCAATCTTTACGGATTACCTAACTACCAATTAGTTATCCTACGACCAGGAACAATTTAAGTTTAGAGTTATCATCTTTTAGATCTCACTATTACAATATCATCATAATTCTAAAAGATTTACTCTAAATTATGGAACATCTTATTTAAACACTTAAATAGATAAAGCCCGTAACATAAACAAATAAGTCTTTTATGAATATAAATGAAATTAAATAGATTACATAAAAGTTCCTCGCAACTCATCATACATGATTGGTTTAAGACACTTTTACTTTCACCACAGTCGTTGGGATATCTAGATTCTGCAAAAGAACTGAAAAGGAAAAGAAGAAAATATCACAAGAACAATGATATATATATATATATATATATATATATATATATATATATATATATATATATTTAAAAGTCTAATGCCAAGTAAATTATAAAGTTGCAAGAAAGAGTCGTTACGGGCTAACAACAAACAAGGAGACGATACTTATGGTTGTGGGTGTATAGGAATGCATGGCTACTAAAATCCTTCATGGTCCATAGACCCTGGGGCTCGTTCCCTGCAAACTTACGGGCCATCGCCTCTTCGCCCTCCTTCAAATGTTCTAACCGGCGCACAGCCCCAGTGACACCATCCAGATTACAATATGGGGGAAGGTACCCCAAATCACTTCCCCTTACCTTCACAAATTCTTCGTGCCACCCCTTGTTCGACGAAGGGGTGACCACCAACGTTCCTCCCAATTTATCGCCTCCCCTCCAGTGAATTTCGAACAGAGGATGATACCCCTGAGAGGCCTGGAGTTTGTGCAGGCACAAAAAGAGACTGAGTATAGGCTCCAACTTCAGCTCCGCGTACCGGGCAATGAAGGCACATATCTTTCGGACCGAATTGGGCCCGATCAATCCTATTCCCAATCTCATATCCACTAGCAAGGTATGGAAGAACCTATGCATCGGGAGCCGTAGGCCAGCCCTAAAGTGCTCTAAGGGGATTCCCACCCACATATCGTTATCCCTATGCCAAATCCTTTCATCATCTCTGGCACACCTAATCTCATATTCATTCGGGATCTGGAACTCATACCTAACCTCATTAATGTAATTCATGTCGAAATTAGGAGCCTTGTTCACATATTCTAACCCTCCAAACTTAGACTCTATGATCTTATCAAGGACCAGACTGAAGGTTTGCTTGTAGTAACAAGCCTCGTTGTAGAGCCGAAAGTAATCTTCCCGGAGAGAGTCTGGAGGGATCCTGACAAATCGCTCCGAGCAATCTAGCCATCCCTTCTCATCCCCTAAATAACTTTTTATGGGAATTTTCAAACCATCGCCTTCACTTTTCCCCTTCTTTCGCACAACCTCTCCCTTCATTTTCTTCTTTCCTGTATCCACCTTCCTAATCGGAGCCATTCTCTGAAAACCCTGATTGCTCCTCTCGGCCCCCTCGTAAAGTACCCTTTCGGCAATCATAGACCGAAGCGGGACAGCATTTGAGATCTCTTCGGGGCTACTCTCAGACGCTGAACTACCACTAGAACTCTCCCCACTGCCTTCTGTTTCTCCCCTTCTACTGCTACTTTCTACGCTATCCTCCGTCTCTCCCTCGCCGCCGCCAGATCCCGACAACGTCTCTTCTCAGAATCCGTGACATTCTCCTCAGATATCTCCCTCTCAACGAATGGCCTCTTCCCCGTTTAATTTAAGCCAATTATTCTTATAAATAAACAGGGGACATAGTCGTTAGTCTTGCCCTTCGATAAAACCATTTGTGAATCATAAAAAGAAACACAGTCAAAGGCAGGGCCGAAGCCCGAAAAACCGTCATATCGATTCTAAAAAAAAAAAGAAAACCCCCAATTCTCAGGCCTATAAAAGGGTAAGACCAAAGAATCCCTATTTAAACTTAAACCTCATCTAATCAAACTTCGAAAAATCAATCTACCAAACCCTAAAGAGGCGATTCCCAAAATTTCAAAAATAATAATAATAATTGTTATTATTATTATTTAGTTAATTAAAATTAAACTACACCTACTCACAAGCTGTACATACACACGAACATACACCCCCCAATCCACGTGAAAACAAAAAGGGAGAAGGAAAAAGAAACAAGAAGAAGAGAAAGAGAAGAAAAGAAAACTCTTGCCCTGGTTATTGTTCGAATGTTCTCGCAAGTTAAAACGGCCGTCGATCTCTCTCTCTCTCTCTATCTCTCTCTCTAAGTATGTTTAAGTGTTTGCAATTAATCAAGTGACGGTTTATATCCCCTTTTTTGCAAGTTTTGTTTCTTTCCTTTCTCAAAACAAAAGAAATTCAACCGCCACACCTCTTTATTTTCAAATGTTAACTACTTTGGTAATTATCATTTTATGAATATGCCTTCCTCTTAATACCACCCATTTATTCTTCATCCCCTTACTAAAATATCCATGTTTTATATCCCCCTCTTATTTCTATTATTTCCGTTTTATCATTCCTGCTTTATTATCAGTTTTATTACCCCAAGTCTATTACGCTCCTTGCAGCTTCGTTGATCCCGTCTTATAATAAATTGAGAAACTTCCTAAAAGAAGTTCTGGTCACTAAGGGGGGGCATCTGATAGCCTTAAAGAACGTCATTCCCTACGGCTGTTCGAAGAGCACCATTCCCTATGGCTTACGGCTAACCATCCCAATGGCGGCCAAGTAACATCCTTGCAGCCTAAGGTCACAACGGAAGTCTTTCAGGCTTACGGGCTACTCCATGCTACCACACCTCCAGACCAGCACCTAGACATGCGCCATCCAGGTGTAGACCAATCATCCCTGAAAATCCGGAGACTATTCCACAGGTCATCCAAAGCCTTGCTAGATCACCTATATGTTGGAATTCGGGCATGAAAACGCAACGGAAATAACGTAAATAACAATTAAAAACGAATTCCAAGTCCCGGATCCATGTATAAATTGATGATCATGGTATTAAAATTCTCAAGATCAAGGTCTTACCTCTTAAAGCTTTCCAATGGATGACAAATGGAGATCCTAGCTTGTTGATTTTGAGAGCTAAAATTATAATTCCTCCACCGGAATCCACACTTGAATGCTTGCTTGAATCGTCGAACGATTTCGCCACGGAATTAGGTACTAGCCAAAATAAATAATCAAGGATGTGTTCTTGACAAATCTTGAATTTCTCCCTTGTCTCTAAGTTGTGTATAAACTGAAATTTTCAGTTGTGTTCCTCCAAGAAGACTAGCCAACCCTTGGCTTATAAAGAGAAATAAAGAAAAATGGACCATTAAACAATTAGGCCATTTTTATTTAAACAAATCTTATTTATTTAAATAAATTAATTAAGTCATACTTAATTAATCAAATAAGTCAAGAAAATACATCTTCAAATTTTATCTTTAACTAATCAAGTCTCACTTAATTAATTTTATAAAATTCGAATTATTATTTATTATTAATTTAAAATCATAATTTAAATTATTATTAATTTAAATTCATAAAATAAATCAATATCCCTTTTAAACATTCTTTGTGTGTGACCCTGTAGGTTATTATTTAATTGGCAACAATTTTATTCTCTAATAAAATTGTAAACAATAAGCGGCGTCTAGTAACACATTATTGCTACCCAATAAAACAATAATTAAATCAACGATTCAATCAACCTTTTATGACTAATATTCCATGTAATATAATCCCTTTAAATCATGATATTATAGATTAAACTCGAGGCATGTAATGTGTCATCCTCTTCATAATTTAATCTTCATTTTCTTGATCGATGAGTAGACTATTTAATCAAATCAACATTTGAGCATGGCCATGCATTTCATAGTCTCACTCAAACAAGAGGCCGATAATATCACTCCTTTATCAGGAGATTTAAATCCCATCTAGATCGTTCATATTTATCACATGATTCATAATATATCTGATATTCACCTTTATCATTATCCGGCTAAAGATAACTTTTGACGAATTCAAAACATATTAATTCTCATGTAGAATTATAACGACTTCAGGTCTAAGGATCATTACACCATTATCACTGTGAGAATACATATGACACATTTATTATTTACCATGATGTATCTCACTGTGGGTCTGTCCAGTACCCTGTACTCGTACAGTTACCTATGCATTGCTTTTAGTATCTTCATACTTATGACCAATGAGATGTGGTCATCAGTCAATTATCATACTAGCCTCAGTGTATTATTATTGTCCTAAGTAATAATAATACTCGGCTAGGGACATTTAAGAATATGATACAATCATTATATAATCTCATGTTCAAGTCACATACTTGTAACTATATAATTTGTATCAAGGTTCTAAGGACATTTGTTATACTTTATTTATTTCGCAGTAAATAAAACCAATAATAAACATATATATATATATATATATATATATATATATATATATATATATATATATATCACTCAAACATAAATATAATGTATACATTGCCTCTAGGGCACCAATACTAACAATCTCCCACTTGCACTAGAGCCAATCACCCATGTATCGAATACCCATGCTACTAGTGTGACATTCATGCTTCTGCTGCGATAGAGCCTTAGTCAGCGGGTCTGCAATATTATCATCAGTATGCACTTTACATATGTGAATATCTCCTCTATCATTTATCTCTCGATAAGATGATATCTCCGAAGTATATGCTTTGTTCTGCTGTCAGCTCTCGGCTCCTTGGCTTGTGCTATAGCTCCATTATTATCGCAGTAAAGATCTATGGGATCTGCGATCGATGGAACTACACCAAGTACTGTAATGAACTTCCGTATCCATACAGCCTCCTTGGCTGCTTAACATGCCGCAATATACTCGGATTCCATTGTAGAATCAGCTACTGTGTCTTGCTTCGAACTTTTCCAGCTTACAGCACCTCCATTTAGGCAAAACACAAATCCAGACTGAGACACAGAGTCATCTTTGTCAGTCTGGAAACTAGCATCCGTGTAACCCTTTACCGTTAGCTTCTCCTCTCCTCCATACACCAAGAATGAATCTTTAGTCCTTTTAAAGTACTTAAGAATATTCTTGACCGCCGTCCAGTGACCTTCACCTGGATTAGACTGGTATCTGGTCGTCATGCTCAAAGCATACCAGACATCCGGACGAGTACATATCATTGCATACATGATAGATCCAATTGCTGAAGCATATGGTATCTTACTCATGCGGTCTTTATCATCAAATGATTTAGGACCATTCTCTTTTGAGATCGTTATCCCATGAGATATGGGGACATATCCCTTTTTTGCATCTTGCATTCTAAAACGATGCAAAATCTTGTCAATATATGTACCTTGGCTTAAGCCGATTAATCTCCTTGATCTATCTCTATAGGTCTTGATCCCTAATATATAGGTAGCCTCGCCCAATTCTTTCATAGAAAAACTTTGTCCTAACCAAGTCTTTACAGCCTGTAGAGAAGGAATGTCATTCCCCATTATTAATATATCATCGACATATAATACTAGGAATGCCACATGGCTCCCACTAAACTTTTTGTAAACACATGGTTCATCCATGTTCTGAATAAAGCCAAAACCTTTGACTATTTCATCAAACCGGATGTTCCATCTCCGAGAGGCCTGCTTCAATCCATAAATGGATCTATGCAGCTTACATACCTTTCCAGCATCCTTTGGATTTCCAAAACCTTCAGGTTGTGTCATGTACACATCTTCTTCAAGGCTTCCGTTAAGGAAGGCTGTTTTGACATCCATCTGCCATATTTCGTAATCATAGTAAGCCGCTATTGCAAGCAAAATTCTGATGGATTTTATCATTGCTACTGGTGAAAAGGTTTCATCATAGTCAATACCATGAATTTTTTTGAAACCTTTTGCAACCAGTCGAGCTTTATAGGTCTGTACTTTACCTTCCATGTCGATTTTCTTCTTGAAAATCCATTTGAACTCTATAGGTTTTACCCCTTCAGGTGGATCAACCAAAGTCCATACTTGGTTTTCATACATGGAATCCATCTCAGAATTCATGGCTTCTTGCCATCTCTCAGAGTCTGGTGAGTTCACAGCATCTTGGTAGGTGAGAGGCTCATCTTGGTCTATGAGCATCACATCGTCATTTTGAGTTAAGAGAAATCCATAATTTCTCTTTGACTCATGGCGAATTCTACTAGATCTGCGAACAACTTGTGTTTCTTGAGCAATGTTATCTTGTATTTCTTGCTCATGCTCCACCTCTGGTTCAACGTTATCAAGTGGTTCTCGATCTTCATCGAGATCTATTTTCCTCCCACTGTCTTTTCTAGAGACTAGCTCTCTTTCTAAGAATACAGCAGTTCGAGCAACAATTACTTTGTTCTCCGAGGGACTATAGAAAGAATAACCCTTTGTTTCCTTTGGGTATCCCACAAAATTACATTTTTCAGATTTCGGTCGAAACTTGTCTGATGTTAGGCGTTTCACAAATGCTTCACATCCCCATACTTTCATAAAGGACATGCTTTGCCGTTTCTCTGTCCATATCTCATATGGAGTTTGTTGAACCGTTTTAGTAGGAACACGGTTTAGTGTATATGCAGCCGTTTCCAGGGCATAACCCCAGAAACTAATTGGAAGATCTGCTTGACTCATCATTGATCGCACCATGTCCAACAAGGTACGATTCCTCCTTTCAGAAACCCCATTCCATTGTGGTGTTCCAGGAGGAGTTAGTTGTGATACAATACCACACTCCCTCAAATAGTTCTTAAACTCATGGCTTAAGTATTCACCTCCTCGATCAGATCTTAGAGTTTTTATGCTTTCGCCAGTTTGCTTTTCTGCTTCTACCTTATAATCTTTGAACTTTTCAAATGCTTCAGATTTGTTCTTCAAAAGATACACATATCCATATCTACTGAAATCATCAGTAAACGTAATGAAGTAGAAATAGCCACCCCTTGCCATCGATCTCATAGGACCACATACATCGCTATGTATTAGTTCTAGTCGTACGGTGGCCCTCTTACCCTGTCCGGTAAAAGGAGCTTTAGTCATCTTGCCAAGTAAACAAGCCTCGCATTCATCATATGATTCAAAATCAAACTGATCCAAGAAACCATCTTGATGTAACTTGGAAATGCGTTTCTCGTTTATATGGCCTAGACGACAGTGCCAAAGGTATGTTTGATTTGAGTCATTAGTCTTAAGTCGTTTGTTATTTACATTCAAGATAGGAGTATCTAAATTAAGAACATACAAACCGTTAAATAATTGTGCAACACCATAGGTAATGTCATTCAAACCAAAAGAGCAACCATTGTCTTTAAAGGTAAATGAAAAACCTTTCTTGTCTAAACAAGAAACAGAAATAATGTTTCTACAAATAGAAGGCACATACAAACAGTTTTCAAGTTCTAATATAAGCCCAGTGGGTAATGATAAATGGTAAGTCCCTACAGCCAAAGCAGCAACCTTTGCTCCATTTCCAACTCGTAGGTCTACCTCTCCCTTAGCCAGTGTCCAACTCCTTTGCCGTTCCTGCACATTTATACAAATGTGAGAACCACATCCAGTATCCAATACCCAAGATGTAGAAGTAGACAAATTGACTTCTATTACATAAATACCTGAAGTAGAAGTCTGGCCAGCAGCCTTCTTTTTCTTAAGTTCTTCCAAATATGCATGACAGTTTCTCCTCCAGTGTCCCGGTTTACCACAGTGGTGACAATCACCCTTTTCAACACCTCCTTTAGGCTTGGTAGCCTTCTTGGGAGCAGAATTAGGATTGGCAGCAGATTTGGACACATTCCTCTTCTTATTGCCCTTCCACTTTCTTTTCCCCCTGGCACCTCCTTTGTTCACCATCAGCATGGGAGTAGGAGATTCCTTCTGAATGTTGGTTTCGGCTATTCTTAACATGCCCAACAATTCAGTGGGTGTCTTATCAATCTCATTCATGTTGTAATTCATAACGAATTGAGAGAAGTTCTTATTAAGTGATTGTAAATCAGATCTATTTGAACCTCCGGACCAATCGGGAAGCCCAAGGTATCTAGTTGCTCAATATACCCAATCATCTTAAGAACGTGTGGTCCAACCGGGTCTCGCTCTCCCTGTTTGCAAGCATACAATGCCTTGCTCGTATCATATCTCTCCTGACGAGCTTGTCCCTCAAACATGCTTTTGAGGTGCTCAATTATTTCATAAGCATTCATCAACTCATGTTGCTTTTGAATCTCAGGAGCCATGCATGCAAGCATAAGGCATGACACATCAGTTGAGTCATCCAAATGCTTCTGATAAGCATTATGCTCGGCACGTGTGGCTCCAGCAGGAAGAGGATTTGGGTGAGGAACTTCAATGGCATACAGCTTTCGCTCCTGCCTGAGGACAATCCTCAAGTTCCTAAACCAATCTAGGAAGTTTGTCCCTGTCAGCTTTTCCTTTTCTAGGACTGATCGTATCGAAAAGTGGTTTGTGTTGTTTGCCATTTATTATCTACAATTTTGTAAAAGCGCATAAAATGAGTTAGTTTGCATGTTTCGTAAAACCAATTATGTTCAGGTTGATTTATAGCATATTCGTAATATACCTACCACTATTTTTATCAAATTAATAGCCCTTACTATCAATTCGGAAAATGGTTCCCATAAAACCTTTCTTAGTGAGCCAAGATCCATATTTCGTCATATTTTAAGTCAGCTTTGGCTTTCCTCTTAAATATGATTATTTAGGTAGACCGTTATGTCAATTATATCGTATATAACTCTTGGATAGCTTAGTGAACAACATATTGCTCCGATCTATCTAATAGATTTTACTAAACTCTATGCTTATAAGTTCATAATCCTATTATGACGACTTATTTAAGTTGGACCCAACAATAACATTTCAAGTAAGCTTGTTTACTTAATCACATCTCACCACGATAAAAGAGAAGCCCTTGCTTTGGCAAATCCACTCCTCAATGATCTAGGATTTAATGAGTGTTATTTGTTGGAAAGCATCTGTTTAACTTAATATTTCTTAAGGGATTTTTAGAAAAATTTAACGATCTTGATCGTTTGTTTAAATCTTAAATCGTTACAGATTTTATCTTGTTTAAACATGGCATATGTGACGTATCTAATACATACATTCTAAAATTTCCATACATCCATGCATCCATACATATATCTAATATATTCATGCATCATATGTAAAGTGCAGTTATGCAAAATTAAACGTGCGATGGTTATGACCCGATCCTATGCGATCTTTTCGAGCTAATGAAAAGATCAAGGTCAATCTATGGTTGTAATAACTAATTATTACATAATTCTTCATTGCTTCCTAAGCCTCCATTGATTGCCTCCAAGCTCGTTTTGAAATACATTACAAAAGAACTCGAGTTGCATTCGAGATTTAATAATTACAAGAATAACGACATGCAAGTCGTATTTAATTATTACAGACCATAAATAAAACTAAAACATTTATTCTACGGGTCTTTAGGCCATAACCAATGCACCATGCTCATATAACAATTATAGACATTTTATCATCACCATATCATAGATAACAATTAATATTTTAACTCCTTAATTTAAATACCTAATTATTTAAAAGGAATTAAAATTAAATAAATCAAATTTAATTAATTAAATTCGAATTAATATAATTAAACTAATTAAAATATTAATCCGAATAAAAAAATTAAATTGAAATTAATTAATCAAAATTCAAATTTAATAATAATATTCAAATTCATAATTTAAATATATTATTAAAATTCGAAATTAAATTAATTAATAAAATTTTGAATTAATAATAATTTTTAAATCCATGATTTAAATATTCAATTATTAAAACTTTAATCATGACAAGCATTAGGAGTGTGATGATTAATACCAATAAGTGGCCACTAACATAAACTTAAAGCAAAAAGCAAAAGAAAATGTTAAAGTTGAAAAAGAAAAATAAAAAATAAAAAATTCTGGCACACTGCATACAGCGAACAGAACTGATGTCTGCCCACTGCTGTTGCGCATGTCCGACATGCGCAACACCTGCTGTATTCTGGTGATGCGCGTGTCATGATTCATAATATATCCGATATTCACCTTTATCATTATCTGGCTAAAGATAACTTTTGACGAATTCAAAATATATTAATTCTCATGTAGAATTATAACGACTTCAGGTCTAAGGATCATTACACCATTATCACTGTGAGAATACATATGACACATTTATTATTTACCATGATGTATCTCACTGTGGGTCTGTCCAGTACCCTGTACTCGTACAGTTACCTATGCATTGCTTTTAGTATCTTCATACTTATGACCAATGAGATGTGGTCATCAGTCAATTATCATACTAGCCTCAGTGTATTATTATTGTCTTAAGTAATAATAATACTCGGCTAGGGACATTTAAGAATATGATACAATCATTATATAATCTCATGTTCAAGTCACATACTTGCAACTATATAATTTGTATCAAGGTTGTAAGGACATTTATTATACTTTATTTATTTCGCAGTAAATAAAGCCAATAATAAATATATATATATATCGAATATATAATATCACTCAAACATAAATATAATGTATACATTGCCTCTAGGGCACCAATACTAACACTATAGCCATGCTTTGTCACCCACAATGAGGACACATGGTAGCCCCTGGAAGGAGGGCTTTGGTGACTTAGCCAAGAATGAATAGCATAAAAACTTGGAGAAAATAGAGAAAGAGGTTAATGTGAAAATTCACCTAAACACAAAATCTATACTATATTATAAAGATGAAACATTAAAAGTTTTGGTACGATAAGGTACATACCTTATTTAATTTTTATACTTTATTATCCTTAATTATTTTACTTAATTATAAAAAAAATACACAATTTTTTCTCAAAATATTACACGCAACACTTTTCCTAAATAATAACTAACCAATCCCTTTTTCAGTTATTACCTTTTCTAATTTTTCTAACTAAAACATCTTTTTTTTCAAAAATATGGTCGTTCTAATTGATAAAATAAACTAATAATATTAAAATTACTAATAACCAATTGATTACCTTTTCCAACTAATACCCTTTCAATATTTTCTAACAAAAAAAAAAAATCTAATTCTGTTCTAAATAATAAATAACCAATTACCTTTTTTAACTATTACCTTTTCTAACTTTTCTAACCAAAATCTATTTATATTCTAACTTCTCTGACTAGAACCTTTCATTTCCAAAAATATCACGGGTCATTCTATTTTAATGAAATTAACTAATAAAATTATAATTACTAATAACTAATTGATTACCTTTTTCAGCTAAAACCTAATATTTTTTCTATATTTTTTAATTAAAATATCTCATTTTCAAACTTTATTCTTACTTAAATATTTATTATTGGTAAAAATATGTTACATTTTCTATTTTTTTAATAACTAATTAATTTCATTTTTAGGTAAAAACGTTATATTTTATATTCTAAAAATACTATGGACAATTATATTTAATAAAATAAAACAATAACTGACAAATTATTTTTTTAGCTAAAACACGTTACCTTTTATATTTCTCTTACGAAAACCTATTATTTTCCAGTAGTATCACGAATAATTGTATTCAATAAAATAATACCATAATAATAAATAATTAATTGATTACCTTTTTCAGCTAAAACGTATCATCTTATATATATCCTATAACTAAATTTTTCCTTTTTTAGAAATCATATGGCCAATATATATATAATATCATTATCAAATCATATCATTTAAAAATTTAACTAACAAAATTAATATCACAAAAAAATCATTCAAATTATTAAAAAAATCATATAACATTAAATAAAATCCGTGTATTTATACTACATTATAAAAAACGAAACATTAAAAGTTTTGGTACATGTTTTTTTTGTACGGTACCGTATTTAGCTTATTGAATTGTTTTACTTTATTACCCTTAAATATTTTATTTAATTATAAAAAAACAAAACCCAATCTTTTCTCAAAATATTACAGGCAACTTTCCTAATACTTCTCCTAAATAATAACTAACCAATTACATTTTTCAGCTATCACAATTTCTAATTTTTCTAACTAAAATCTCTTCTTTCAAAAAATATATTTTTCTAACACATTATCTACTCTAACTTCTCTGACTAAAATCTATCATTTCCAAAACTATCACGGACCATTCTATTTAATGAAATAAACTAATAAAATTATCATTACTAATAATTAACTGATTACCTTTTCAGCTAAAATGTAATATCATTTCTATATTTTCATTCAAATTATTTTCATTCAAATTATTGAAAACATCAAATAATATTAAAAAAAATCGTGCATTACACGAATTTTAATCTAGCATGACCAAACCTCAAAAACACTAAAGACTTAAATAATATTTCACCATGATTGTTAGGATTGGATTTATTAAATTGGCACGTCGGAGTTGAGACTTGAGGAAACTGGGGTGTGAGATTAATTATAGACAACCATAACTTGCATACTGACTTGCATACTAGTAATGATTTTAGTGGAAGGTTCAAAAGTTTTAAATCCAAAACATGAGAATGTTGTTAAGTGTTAAATCTTTTTTCTGTAAATATGTAAAAAAAAAAAATGGGGGACTAAACAATATTTTTTATAATTATATATGCATAAAACTGAAAAAGGTAATACCAAATAAAGATAAAAATATACCTTTAATTCCGTACATGCCATCACCCAAATAGAAATATAAAAATATCTCATGATCAGTGTGAATATCAATTTTTTTTTTTTTTTTGCTAAATGAATATAAAGTTTTTTGGTCCAACAACACAAGCGGTCAGAAACACCTTCTACTGTCCACAGATGATAATTTCCTGGTCCGGATTCACTTAACATAGCAACTGAGCCATGGAAATCCATTAACAAGGAACTCCTCTTTTCTTGAATAGGGAGTAGAACACGCCTAAGAAATTCATTGTGCAAATCAAATGAGACTAACTCATAGTTATTGTGCAAATCAAATGAGACTTTACGAGTATAGAAATACTGTATCCCGTTAACACCACCACCGTCGCCGTTAGAATTGTCCCTCATCTTTTCTTGATTAGGAAGTGTCTTGTATTTCCCTGTAGATGTGCTCCAGAGATGTAGAAAACAGCACCACCCCAACCACACAAACAGACAATGCCATTACAACAACCAATTACTCGACTATGGTCTGACAATGGACGAGGCAGAATGAGACAATCAAGGTGAAGTGGACAATTCAACTTATCTTAAGTTTTGTTGCAGTGCCTCCTGGGCGGTGGAAATATATAGTTTGATACTCCCTCTATCCCTCTCATTTCTTTACATTTTTTTTTCACTGTTTGACACGTATTTTAAGATTTCTAAAAAGTATAGTTCCATAACTTATTTTTAAAATATTCTTTTTTTTTATAAAAATAGAACAATTCTATTTTTATAAAAAAAAGAAAATTTTAAAAATAAGTTACGAAACTATCCGCAAAATGTACCTTAAAATTCGTGTCAAAATTACGTCCCTCAAGGTAAAGAACCAAGGGACAGAGGGAGTACTTTTTAGTATCTTTCATTAATTTAAGATGAAGTTAAAGTTAAAGGATTTGACAAAAAAAAGATGAAGTTAACGTTTTTCCTGTTTTGACTGGATACGTTTGTTAACGCATAATTTTAATCATTAATATCTTTAATTTTATATTAGATTTAAATATAAAAATTCCACTGTATTAAAGTACTAACAAATACGAATCCAATAAGATCACTCATGACTATATTTTATATATAAATTAGACATAAATTAATAGTCAACCTCGAATAGTGCCCGCAATCAAAACAGGAACGATATAAAGAGACGGAGGGAGAGCATTTTACAGTTTACAGAGCACCAAAATGACAGACCATTTCCTTTCTCTAGCCTCCTAACCAACGCAGTAATTTTGTGCTTGGTTATAAAAAATGCTACAAATATAACAAAGAACGAGGGCACGCAGTTATTTACAAAGTAAGCCTTCATTATTACCAAAGGACTTGGATAACTTAGATAAAGTTATTTCAAAGTAGTAGTAGCACCATATTACTGTGTCATATAAATGTCATCTCAGAATCTCATTACACCACCACTATATACACGGAATGCAGAATCTGCTGAAACACTGCGAGAGTAAAGATAAAATGCTATTACTAACTACTTTAATAGACACTGATCGAACTAAAGAGTGTCTTCGTTAATCGATTCCATGAGCAGAATTTAGGCATCAAAGAGCTCCCAGCCATCATCCACCAACTCCATGCCAGTACCTAGGATTTCATTTCTGTATAGAAGGTCATCATCAGTTGAGTTTAATGATGCCTTTGCATTTCTTGGGGAGGCAACCACCTCGGGTTCAGGCAACTTTTCAGATGATGCACCAAGTAGAGATGAACTTGAAAGAGTTGGGGAAGGAACCACCACAGTTTCAGGCAACTTTTCAAATGATGCACCAAGTACAGATGAACTTGAAAATGTTGATACGGAGGTCGTCTGACTGGAAGACAAAGATTTACTCAAGGGAACTCCTTGGTCAAACTTTGTTTTCATCGACTTCACATCTTGGCATATGACTGATATTTCTCCTCTGCAAGTATGGAAAAATTTTAAGCGACTCGATCAGAAAAAGAAAAGAAAATTTGAGACCATTATACACTTAAAACCACTCACCAAGAGAAATAATATATATCAATAGACTAACAAAAAAAAATGACTAATTTGAATATAGTCTAGAAACAAGGAGCACAGAAAAATTCCTACAACATGACAAACTACTCGAGTATCAAGGAGAATGCTCCACATTTTTATACAATATGATGAACAGAGCAATGGGCATGAACATCTTAATATCTTTGCAACATAATCTCGAAACAACTGTTGTAAAGCACCTTCAATCAATTGTATGGGTATAACAGTACTTACTGTAGAATATCGACTTGTCGACCACGATCAATGAGGAACTCTCTCAACTGAAATAAAACACATTAACAGAATAATAAGTATATCAATCAAAATAAAGTATCATAAAACACTTAATCCTGTACAATCTACCACCTTGGAGTTCTCCTCGGCTTGTTGCTCTAATATCTTTGACTCTTCAACCACCTTCTGCATCCTGCTTTCTTCATGAGCAAGATATTTGAGGGCAGACTCTTCCTTTTCAAGTTTTTCAAGCTCTGCCTCCTTAATTTCAGCTTCAGCTGAAACTAACCGTACCTCAAGTGCTTGATGAATCTGCAGAACAATGCTTGATATAATGACAACTTTACCATTGGCACAAGTAAAAAGATATGATATGGAGCATTGACTATAAGAAAAATGTGTAAAACACTGAAGGATACCAAATTAAGTAAAACTTTACTGTATAAAGGCTACATAAATTAAAAAAAAATGTTTAACTTCAAAATCCTCCAGCAGCACCAACAGAATAGACAAAGAAAAAGAGCAATGTTTGTTAGGGGCTCTCTAGCTTTACAACAAGCAACTTAAATCCCTCCTTAATTGAAGTACATAGTCAACAATTAATACAAAAATATAAAGGTTACTGACCAATTATAACATTTTTCTTTTTTGCTAAATGACCTATTGTAACATTGTCCAGCCAAATAATAAATGAGATCAAGATAATCTATTTACATTCATTTTAACGCTAAAATCCCTGCACTCCAACTCAATTGAAACGACAATAGCGTGGTTAAAGTGTTAAGAGTAACAAAACCTCATCAAGAATGGCAAGAGCTTTGACCCTTTCATCTGACAAGCTGTGTAGGCGAGATTGAAGTTCCCTCATTTCAGTGGATAAAATAGCTTTTTCACCATATACTTCACCAGCGTGCTACATCCACGAAAAAAGTAAAGAGAAAAAAATGAGGTATCTGACCCTAGTCAGTCTACTAAGTACTATCAAGTTCAGAAATGCATGGAAGGGTACACAACCATGTCATTTGCTTCCTTTGCGCATTGCAACATCTTTTTTAGGTCTTCCACCCTAGCAAGTGTATCCAAGCCCCCATGAGCAGCCTCTTCTCTAGCTTTCTCTACAGATTTCTCTTTCATTTCCACTTCATTGATGAAGCTAAGAAGTGAATCCTTAGCTGAACGCAATGCTATCTGCACCATTTAATATTTATTAGGTAATTTAGTAGTCCCCAGGAAAAAAACAACTACTAAGAATTATCAAACTGCGGCCTCAAAACATGCACATCATAGGTATGTTTTCTCAAATTTCTCTAGCTTAATTAGTGAACATTGGCCATACTTTTTGAAAAAGCAGGAGAGCTACTCTTTTTTAAGATCAGGATTAAACTACATAAAACTTCAGGACAGCTCAACGACAGTTTGCACAATATCAGTGAAGATTTTACCATTTTATTCAAAAAACTATTTCACATTACTTTCCCAAGAAAGCTTTCTCATTTCCTGGATTCACTTAATAAAGTACATCAATATATAAATCACATGATAAGAGCTTCTAGTCCAAGTTAGGAAAGTGGCAAGCAATATGATCTGATAAGGAGAATATATAAAATACTTGAGATTAAGCTTCAATATGAAATCTTAAGATTAATAAAAAGGTAGGGGAGATATTAAACTATGTGAGAATGTTAGGTTTAAACAGGTAGACTGTCAATATTAAGATACCATAACATTATATTTGCAAAAGAAAAACTATTTCTTTTAGTCAAATTGTAAGAAGAAGAATACGGTAAAAGGAGGATAACAGCCATAAGAGTTTTTCTTGGTAAGAATAAATGAGTAATACCTTCTCACTTTTTTCATTTTCAATGATACCCTCAAGAAGTTCAACACTACACATCTGGCCAGATCGGCTGGTAACAATAGCCTTCATAGAAGTTTCCTCCACAAAATCACCCATCTCACTAGCGAATAAGCTGTTCACCCCACTTGGGTCTTGTTTCTCTAGATCCTTAACTGATATATCAGATACGATATTCACCATATCCACATTCTGACAATCGGCCATTTCACTAGAGCCTATGTCTCCCCCTGAAGCAGTAAGGGATGGAACATCTGCTTCTGGTTCTTCAACTTCGGCAACTTGTGGGATTGGCTCAGTTAAAAGCTGATTATCGCCTTCCGAATTATTTGGAGAAATGATTTGTACAGCTGCTGGATCCACATCAGGTACTGGAGTTACAGAACGATGATTCTTCCGTACAAGTTCATCTAAACTTGATTGTTCTTCTTCATGAAGAGACGAAGAATTCGTAAACCCGTCTGTATCATTTAACAGCCGATTACCAAGTTTAGTCAACATATGTAAGCTCCTAGGAAATATTGGACCCTCTTCTGTACTGGACACTTGGTGCTTCCCTGGTAAACTGATATTATCACCAAACTCATCCACAGCATCTACAAACACCTGATCCTGTACCTCATTTGCAACAATTTTGGGACCAGAAGATATGAAGTTCGCGTAGGGGATATCAAACTCAGAAAAAATAGATTCACCAGGCTTCCTTGATGGAATCTGTTGCGATGCCATAACTTCTTCAGAAAGTCCATAATTGACCGCAGTACTATATGTCCCATCAGCTTTATTAGAGACTTCAACATCTGTGGGGAGCAAAAAACAAAAATAATTCATATTATTTATATAATAATAATAATATAAGCTTACACAATAAGCTCAACAACATATATTGGATAAACATGACTAGACAACTATATTTGGCCTTAATATAATTTTGGAAGGTAAGACTATTCCTATATCAGAGTTCAAAGGTGTATACACACAAACACAAATTAAGTTGTTACCTCTTGTACAATGATACATTCTATCAATACATGAAGAAAATATACACAGCAACACAAACATTATGGAGAGAAAACAAGAATAATTCATATTATTTATATAATAATACCATAAGCTTACACAATAAGCTCAACAACATATATTGGATAAACATGACTAGACAACTATATTTGGCCTTAATATAAGTTTGAAGGTAAGACTATTCCTATATCAGAGTTCAAAGGTGTATACACACAAACACAAATTAAGTTGTTACCTCTTGTACAATGATGCATTCTTTCAATACATGGAGAAAATATACACAGCAACACAAACATTAACAAACTAGTCGGAATTCAGCCAATAAAAACTCTACCATCTGTTGCATTAAATGTTACTATTGCCATCTACAAGGTATATACACACATTATATCAAATTAGTCAGATCGACCTTGCACAAGTTATAACTCCATCAACTGTTGTAAAATGATACTACAGTATACACATTACCTCCATATGAATTTGGCAAACTTGGACCCTCATTGGGAGAAGTAGCAACTTTTCCACTTTTTACCGAAAGAGACGGCATAACCTCAGAAAGAACAACCCCAACAGCCACATCAGCATCCTTTGAATTCTCAATAGCAACAGCTCTCAGTATCCGGGAATCGACCTAAAGTACATAAGAGGGCAAGTGCAGCCAACAAACAATAAATACTTGTATCAATTCCAAAAAGCAATCTTTATTCCAGAATAAAAATTTGATCTTTGAAATTTTCTTTCAACAAAACATTAACTTCTCCAAACTTTATCATAAAATCATAAAACTGCAGTCAAACTACTGTAATTAAGCACACTAATAAGCATTTAACATGAGAATCACTATCAGACATTAGAATTGAAGCCTTTTACTACATCAATCTTCATCCCTAGAATTAAAAATTTTAATCTTTTCAATTTATTTCCATCAAAATTTAAACTTTCCGGAACTTGATCATAAAACTACTAAATACCCTTCAAACTACTGTTTTCCGGAACTTGATCATAAAACTACTAAATACTCTTCAAACTACTGTAATTAAGTACACTTGAAAGCGCTTAACATGAGAATCAAAATCATACACTAAAAATAAAGTCTTTCATCTAATCAAACTTCATCCCTAGAATATAAATCCAAACTTTTCAATTTTCTTTCCATCAAAATTCCAACTTTTCGGAACTTTATCATAAATCATTAAACTTCAATAAAACTACTATAATGAAGTACACTAAATAAACACTTAATATGAGACTCAGAACAAAAATTTAATCTATTCAATTTCTCTCCACCAAAATCCAAACTTTTCGAAACTTTATCACAAACCCACTAAATTGTATTCCAACTACAATTAAGTACAAGAACAAGCACACAACAATAAAATCAAGATTACACATTAGTACTAATCAACAAGTAACACCATAAATCAAGAAAACAAAAAAAAGGGCTTTTGGGTTATTCAAGATTATATATATACCTGTGGGAAAACCTCCTGTAAAACCTTATAAACTGAATTGAAACCCATCTCAATACAGTAGATCTCTTCTCTGCAAACCCAAGAAAAATCAATAAAAACCCACAATTAAATCATTTAATACAATTTATTTATTAAAAAAATCAAGAAGGGTTAAAAAGTGTTAATGGATCAAACCCTTTTTTCCTGTTTGCTGAGAAACAGAATATTGAAGAGAGGTGGGGGATAGGGAGTGATGATATATGTGTGTGTGTGTGTGTGTGTGTGTTGTGTGTATACTTTTGATGTTGTGGTAGGAAACAGAGATGCTATGGAAGATTGGAAGATGATCGGTTAATCACGATGCTAATGTAGCTAAGTAATTGGGGGTATTTATGTCATAATATATATGGTTCATGGTATTTTTGACTTTTGGAAATAATATTATTAGAAAAAAAATAAATTTTGTGGTTTATTCTTGGAAGGTTGTTAGCAAGTGGATTATTAGTACTTCCTCTATCCTTCTTAGAAGTTTACATCGACAATTAGCACGGAGATCAAAACAATTTTTAAAAAATGAGTAAAATTAGATAAAAAGTGGGTAAAATGGTGCTGACCTATCAATATTTAATAATAGATTTGAGATAGTGGAGAAAAATAGTGGATGTAATAGTGTGTTTTATAATTAAATATGAGATAGTGGGAGAAAGTAGTGGGTGTAATAGTAGAAGAAATTTACTATATTTGGTAATGTAAAGAAATGAGAGGGACAACCCAAAATAGTAACCGTAAAGAAATGAGAGGGACGGAGGGAGTATTTGACAATTTTGTGTTTAAAATCTTGCGCAAATAAAGCCCATATTTATATACTTATTTACTATTATAAGCAAAATAATGTATATTTGGTTAGTTGATCTTTTCAAAAAAATTGTTAACATCTTCCTAAAAATAACAAATTAAAAAAATTATATTAAATATATTTGGTTAGTGAGTTGGTTAACACCTTCTAAAAAAATTGTTAACAGTTTCCTAAAAATAACATGTTAAAAAAATTATATTAAATAAATTAATTAATTTATTATAAACAACAAAATTTACCAATAAGGTTGTTAACACCTTCCTAAAATAACAAGTTATAAAATATATATTAAAAATATTAATTTATTTTTGTAAACAAAAAAATTTACCAATAGGCACAAAAATCATTTTTAAAAAATTAAAAAAAGTGTTAAAAATTCCAAATTTAGTTAAATTATACTCCGTCTATCCCGTTTATATTGATCATCATTCAAAAGACACATATTTAGAAATCAAGTTAAAACTGTCAAACTTACTCTTAAAAAATTTAATATATTTAACTCTTAATTTGTTTCATTAAGGAAACGTGGTCAATACTTTTGGGACATGCAAAAAAATGAATTGTGGCCAATATAAACGGGATGGAGAGAGTATATAATTTAATAAAAATAAAAAACTACATGTTTTATACTATTGTAAACGTTTTCAATTATATCCCGATTAGAATCATCGCCCGTGCACACTTCTTCCTAAGATTATTTCTTCTACGATTTTAGGTTACACTAAATAATTTTTTTAAAATATCTATTGAATTATTAAGATATTTAACTATAATTTAAAAAAAAGGTTAAATTAATGATATTTATTTATGTCATGATATTAAGTATGGAACATATGTAAATTTAAAATTAATAAAAAAAATTATTAAAATAAATTAAAATTTTATATTAAATGAAACAATTAATATATTAATTCATAATAATAATAATATATGATAGCTGTGGTTTGCACGATTTATACGCTAGTATTATGTGAGAACTGAGATCTAATTTCAACCGCACAATCTTAATGTTAGTTTTAAATCTCAGCCACATAAATTGAAATTAGATCTAAAAATTTATCTCTCATCCTTATCATAATTCATATCGTTATCTTGCCACCACATCCTTCAACCTCCGGCAATCACTACAAGCAACGTCCGGCCGCGAACACCACCACTCCCTTCTCCACCAACCACCAGCAACCTCCGGCCGCCACCAGCAACAGCATCCGAC
The DNA here is from genome assembly GCA_036435485.1 of Saposhnikovia divaricata. Taxonomy (NCBI): domain Eukaryota; kingdom Viridiplantae; phylum Streptophyta; class Magnoliopsida; order Apiales; family Apiaceae; genus Saposhnikovia; species Saposhnikovia divaricata. The sequence goes on along the minus strand of CM071599.1, from coordinate 131,301,159 downwards.
CATCAACACAAACTTCGATCGTCACCCCATCAATTCTGGCGACTCACTCTCTTTCTCTCTCACAGATACTTTACAACCAAACTCCGGAAAATATTAGATCGATAAAAAATTATCTTCTGTACCTGGATTAAAAATTCCACATGTGGTGATTTTTGTTGAAAATAAGGTGATTTTCATGATTTTTTCCTACTTTTTGTTGATTTTTGGTGATTTTTGAGTTGTATTCGGTGATTATGTAAAATAGAGATCGTTTGTTGCCGGAGATGATGGTGGAATATGGTTGAAAATTTGAAGGAAAAGCTGGTGATTTTTGTTTTCATGTGGTGATTTTATTTTGAACAGTGGTGATTTTAATGATGGCGGTGGTGATTATTGGTGGTTGTCGGAGATAGTGGTCGCCGAAAATGGCGGTCGCCGGTGGCCAGTGGTGGTGGATGGGTGGAGGTGCAGTGCTGAAATATTAATTTTTTTTAAAAAATGAATTAATGGTGGGAGATGAGTATAGGCTATGAAAATGAGTGGATGAGATTAGATCTCATATCTCACAATAGTTGAGGGTTCTCATTTGAGCAAGATCCTGTTTAAATAAATCAATTTATTTACTTTCACAAGTCACAACTACAAGATGGGAGTTTGTAATAACCACGAATTTCAAATAATATTTTCTACTCGTTATTTAAATTTATTTAAGGGTCAATGCATTAATATATTTAATTAGCGCATTTTTGGTTAGATTTTAAAATTGTATATTCGTATGTAAATAAATATTTATTATATCTATTTATTTATATTTATTAGGTATTTATTAAAATTAGGAAATTTAGGAGAATAGAATTTTAATTTTTGGACGGATATTAATTTTAAGTCGCGGAATTTATTTTTGAGAACGAATTTTTGGTCCCGTTATTATTATCCAGCAGGAAAACGACGAGATTATTATTACTGTTCTAATTACTCGAATCATTAAACACGAGAGAGAGACAGAATTTTTCGTTCACAGAACTTGAGAAATTCTTTCACAAGACACAACACTCCACCCTTTTTGCAAGCCCAAATGTCCCAGTATTATTTTTTTCTAAACCTCACGTTTTGTCCTCTGCAGTTTTATAAACAGAAAAAACAAAAGCCCAGTCGTTTTAGTTGACTAAACACTTAAAACATAACACCAATTCTCCTATCTCTTTCACAAACCCAAAATCACTTTTCTTTTCTTTTTTTCCCCCTTCTCTGCGTATAGAGCATAACCCAGGTAGTACTTATCTTTTTTTTTCTTTTCTTCGTTTCCACTCTTCTTCTTTTCCCTTTTCTTTCTTCTACTGTTAAACTTATTCGGTTCTTAAACTATTTAAACAGTTCGGTTTTGTGATGATCTTCCTGAATGATAATTAGAGATAGATGTATGTTTTTGTTTTCTGTTCATTCGGTGGTGTTAGTAGTTGATGTGGTCGACGCGAGAGAGGCACAGAGAGGTATGGTCGTTGAGAGAGATTGATGGGTGTTGTTGTGTGAGATGGAATAGAGAGACGAAGTGAGGGGGGTTCGACCTTAGTGTCGATTGGTTATGTTCCGGTGGGTGGTTTGTGTGGTTGTAATTGGTGATGAATCGGGTTAGGATAGATGTGTGTTGTTGTTGATGGTGAAACAAGAGGCGAAGAGGGAGAGTGATGTTGAGGCGACGGAGATGGGGGATGTGTAATATTGTTGTGTGGGTGTTGGTTCAATCGAGAGTTTGAGGCGAGAGAGACAGTGAGATGAGAGATTGATGTGGTATTGTTGGTTATTGTAGTTCGAGGGAGAGACAGGGGAGGGAGAGAGAGATCGCGGGTTCGAGAGGTTGTTGAGGAAGAGCGAGAGTAGAGAGGAGGGAGAGAGAGGAGAGAACGGAGAGATGGCAGGGAGAGTAATCGGAATTGGTGGGTATTATTATGTTTTGTCGGTCTAGAGAGAACGGAAGAGAAAGCAGGGGGGAGAGAGAGTTTTTCTGGCGACGGTGGTGGCGCGTGAGGCCCACGCGCCGTCGCAGAAATTAAGTCCTCTGTCTGTTTTAAAACGATATATGTATATATATATATATATATATATATATATATATATATATATATATATATATATATATATATATATATATAATAATGAGTTATTAAAATAAAATGAAAAAAAAGGGTGAAAGATTTAAATTGGTTTATTATTTAAATTGTGAGAAATAAAAATTTGTTTAATAAAAATAGTGTAATTAATTGTTAATTAGTTAAAAATAATCATTTTGTGATTTTTGGACAAAAATTGGAAGATTTATTATTTGGTCGATTAAACGAGGATTAACCGTGGATAAATAGGATTAAAAGCGGTTTCAATTATAGAAAGCTGAAAATTGATAGTTCCGGTTTATATTTATTAATCAGATCGGACCAGATTAATGTAGATGCTAAAGTCGTATTAATATTAATATTAAAATTATGAGATTTAAAAATGAAAGGGAAATTAGTTAGTGAGATTAATAACATTAATTACGGATTTAAATTGTATAAAAATAGATTGTTGGATTATTTTGTTTGAGAATAATTAGTGGTATAATTAGTTACGAGACTTAAGATACGGAGTATCGCCGTAGCCCTATTTTCGTTTTAAGTCGGATTTACGGATATTAGAAATAGGATTTATTTTCGAGATTTAATTCTGGAGTTCGAGGAGAGATTTATCTATCCGGGAACTGTTTTCCGTTATTTATCGTGGAGATTTTTTAGAGATATTTTATTATTATATTTAAATATTATATTATCGGATCAGGATTACTTTCTTTTGACGAATCGCTCACGTATTTCTGGTTGCCATTTTTAGAGCATATTTCCCGAGCCGTAGATCGAAGCCAAGTTCACGGGTAGAGTATAAATTTTATCTGCGTTCATTTGCACTTCGAGATCGAGGCAAGTTCATTCCTACCCTAACTCTCGGAAAATTTATATTTCTGTTCGTATTATTTCATTCGTTAATTATTTTTGAGCTATCAATTATGAGATTTATCTGTGGTTCCTTATGATGCAATAATCATTATTTTCTCGTCGCGATATTTTGCTACTGTTAAAGTTACCTTACTTGCGAATTATATCCCTTATAAGCGTAGTATCAATTTCGTTGCTATCGGGTCGATCTCATTAATTCGAGATGACTATTATTATGATTCAGTGAAACTAATCTCATTCGTTCGAGATAGTTACATTTATTCTTTTCAGTCGAACTTATTGAACAAATTCGACAATAGTTATTGATTATCTTTTGGTTGGTTCATCTCTCGAATCAACAAATAAGAGTTATAAAAATTAGGATCGTTAGGATTTTACTCATTGATCAAGTGACAAATATTCTATTCAAACGTTCATCAATTATGAGTATTATAAATATTCGAGAAGTACTACTTGTACAGTACGACTCCCAATTACTTCATTCTAAGACTATCCTCAATATTTCGAGATGGTTGACTTTATTGTCAAGGGTTGGCATCTCGTTCGTGTCAACCAATAAAATATTATTATTAAGAATTTACCTCAATCCATTGTTCGGATTGGTGGGACAATTGAGTCAGACTGGCAGCCCGCCAGATTTATAATTACTTTCCTGGAAGTGTTATTTTATCTCATCTGTTCAACAAATATTCGGGAATTCTGTATTATACTGGTCAAATTTGGGAAAGAGGCCCATTTTAGAGAAAGAGAGACTTGTGTACCGTTATGCGGACACGAGATATATTTGGCACTATGTTGCCAGGGTTTAATTAATAACCCCTGTGATGCTAGCATTCATACATTTATATTATATTGTTGATAACGTATTGTAGCCGTGATCGGGCGAAGTGCGATATCATTGGAGGACGGTATTCCCGGTCGGATAGTTGATCGCCCCACCGAGATACCGAGAGGTGGAAGACCAGTTTATTCTTAAATCATGAGTCACCAGAGTTATATCAATTGAGTCTTTCGAGTATTCTGTTTCGAGATGAGTATTGAGTCAATACCAGATTGTGTTATCCGATTTTAAAATTTCGAGTATTTCTTTTGGTAAATCTTTTTATATTTATTTACCGAGTAAGGAGAGAACTTGCTGAGCACCATAGTGGCTCATTCTTGCTTTATAACATTTTATTCAGCTGTCAAGATGGAAAGAGGTGAGACGTCCAGCCAGGGATCCAGAGGAAAGGGAAAAGCTCCAGACTATGCTGACAAGAATTAGATTATCCAGCTGGAACCTTGATATTTATACTTTTGTGAACATTTGTAAGATATTATCCTAAGATGTACTAAGTCGTATTGTAATATTTTGTGAGACCGATCTTGGATCTGTGGAGTGAGACACTTATGCTTCGTTGTATTAAATATTTTGCTTTATTATTGCGTTAACGTGTGCTGCAGGATATTGAGACAGTGTGACGACCCGGATCCCCGGTCCGGGCGGATCTGGGGGCGTTACAGTTTTGGTATCAAAGCCTTAGTTATATTTTTAGGAATCTTACGAGCCTAGAATTATAACGCGACGTGAGAATTTAGAGATATAGTACAACGTTGATATTTTAGCACTAAGTGCCCTGCACCGTTATATTTATACCTTTATCTAATCGATTTGGAACCTAGTTGTAACCGAGACTTTTTGTACTTTTGTAGATGTCTACATCCGAACCAGCTGACACTCGTTCTATCCGAGATAGATCTCATACACCTTACCCGCACGGACCACTAGATTCCAGTTCGGGTCCGGACAGTGATCCGTCAGAGGAGTACATTCCGATTGAAAGTGTTTTGGAGGATTCTTCGGTTCAGATTCTTACACCTTCTCCTCCGCAGGTGATAGACCTAGTAGATTCTCCTGATCAGGTCATCGAGGTAGTCGATTCTCCTATCCCGGTGACTGATGTAGAGGCTCCTACTCTTGAGGCTGAGCAGCTAGCTCAGATTCCAGCTCCCGAGATGTATAGACAGGAGACACCTGAGCCTTTTCTATCCGAGTTGATTGTGGAGGGCCAGCTTTCGCCCATTCGCACCGGAGTAGCAGCTCCCATTGGCGTGTTTCCTCCTTCTGGGCCAGTCTATGTGACGACTTTAGCAGTTCCTACCATACCCGATTACATGCTTCCAGCAGTCAGTGATGCTCCAGCTTGTGACACTGCTCCATCTGCACCTACCATCTATATCCCTGCTCCAGTGGGGATGATTTCATCTGCTCCGCCTTTTCCAGTTCAGCCAGTCGGTATGCCTACACAGCCGATAGTAGGTCGAGAGCCAGTGCCTTGGATTGTTCATGATCACCTTTACCGGCAGTTTCGCTGGGTATGGATGCGTTACGAGGAGATTTTTGCTACGAGGGATGCTATTCTGCGATTATTGTCAGTTGATCCTATGGCAGTTCATGGGGGTGGTAGCCTACTTCCGAGGGATGTATCCATGGAGATTGTACATCAGATCTCTGTCTCTATCCTGACAGGGCTGCAGACTAATATTACAGCATTACCATCTTCCAGTACCGGAGCTGTGGATCGTAGTACTGTTGCCGACCTGATTGCTAGAGCTATTGAGGAGTTTCACAGGCGTGTTATCGAGATGTTTGGTCGCTGAGACCACTCCTGATGTTGTAGTTCGGGTTTTTGCCACTTTTGGGGGATAGACTTCTGTTTAGAGTGCTTATGTTGTATCTAGTCTGTCATAGGTAGACCCGCACTCTGTGGATTTAGTAGTTTGATGTACTAGCTGACTAGAGGATTTTGGATGTAGTATTTGGTCTTGCCTGATGTACCTTTTGGAATTATATGTTGATATTCGTACTTTTGCGCTTTTATCTGTATCAGATTGTATTACTGTTACGCTTTATTTATAGCATCCCTGTTAAAAAAAAAAAGTTTTCGAGAACCAAGGATTAATGGCAATTGGATTTTAAAACTTATAAGGTTTTCTGAGAATCGCCATTTAAACTGGGATAGATCCGTACAAATATCGGAAACCCTTTTTATATCAAGGAATAAGAGTAATTGTTATAAAGAGACAAGAGGGAGTCATAATATTGAGTATGGTTTATTTTGAGAAACCAGGAATTTGATCGAGTAATTATTTTTGAATACCTTTCATAACTGTGCCAGCAATGGTGTCTTATAACTGCATATCTGTGATATAACATACCTTATTGTTTTCGCTCTTTATAGAAAGAGATGCCGCCAAAGAGAGGAAGACCCCCAAGAAATCCTCGTCCTCAACCTGAAGCGAATCGAGATGAGAAGGTTCCACCTCGGAACCCAGTTCCGAACCCAAATCCAAACCCAGGACCAGAGCCCGCCGAGAATCCTAACCAGAACAATAACCCGATGAACCTACTTCTGAACTTTCTTCTTCAACATGCTCAAAACCCTCAACCTCAGCAGAACCAAAATCAGATTAGAGGAAATCCACCTCCGGTTCAACTGACTCAAGCTGTGACAACCCGGGTCAAATCCCGAGCCTTTTTCGAAAATTGGGTCGAGTCCCAATTCCGAATCCGAAATAAGCCAAAGTAAACTGGCCCAAATGCAACAACTTGGGTAATCCACAAGCCCACCACAAGCCCCCAAAAGATCATGATTTGTTGGTGCAATTAGTAGTATTATTTTGCCTTATAAACTGAACAGAAGTCCCAAATCTATTCGATGTGGGACAGGGGTGTTACAAACTCCCCCACTTAAACTCCTGACGTCCTCGTCAGGCCTGAACGGATATCTCATTGGTCCAAGATCGCTCCTCTCTTGCCATTGTGGGATAATACCGGCTGGCTTCGTGTCCCCACCTCCAGATCTCTATCCATTGTGGGATAATACCACCAGCCTTCGTATCCCCACCCCCGGCAACTTGACGAATCAAGCTTTCGAGAGTCGGCTCTGATACCATATGTGACAACCCGGGTCAAATCCCGAGCCTTTTTCGAAAATTGGGTCGAGTCCCAATTCCGAATCAGAAATAAGCCAAAGTAAACTGGCCCAAATGCAACAACTTGGGTAATCCACAAGCCCACCACAAGCCCCCAAAAGATCATGATTTGTTGGTGCAATTAGTAGTATTATTTTGCCTTATAAACTGAACAGAAGTCCCAAATCTATTCGATGTGGGACAGGGGTGTTACACAAGCTGCAGTGAGCTTCAAATCGTTCAAATCTTTGAATCCACCTGAGTTTAAAGGTACCACTAACCCAATGGAGACTAGAGTCTGGTTACGAGAAATAGAGAAGACTTTTGAGATTGTGGGGGTGGAAGAGGATAAGAAGACGGTATTTGCAGCTTATATGTTAAAAGGTGAAGCTAACTACTGGTGGGAAGCGAAGAGAGCTATGGAAGGTAATGCGGTTATACCGTGGGCCAGATTTACAACATTGTTCCTAGAGAGGTATTTCCCTAAGTATCTGGAGAATCAGATGGAAATTAAGTTTTTGGAACTCAAGCAAGGGACGATGACTGTTGCAGACTACGAGGCCAAGTTTACAGAACTCTCGAGGTTTGTACCCTATCATGTAGACACTGAAGAGAAGAGAGCAAAGCGTTTTCAACAAGGATTGAAGCCCTGGATACAGAATCGAGTCGCAGTGTTTGAGATCACCAATTATGCAACCTTAGTTTAGAAGGCGGCTATAGTGGAAAGTGGGAGTGAACTGTACCCTAGGGATGAAAAGAAGAGGAAGTTTCAGGGCAGCGGAAGTAACCTTGTGAGAAGATTTGATAATCGGAGCGACAAGAAACCATTTGTGAGGAGGGAAGATAGAAGCACTGATACAAGGAGGTTTGGGAATCATGACACCAGAGGAAGCAACCTGAGGTTCAAACAGCCACAGACAGTTAGTGTGATGCAAGGAAGGCCACCTTTGCCAGAATGCAAGACATGTGGGAAGAAACACCCTGGACCCTGTCATCAAGCGAGTGCGAACTGTTATAACTACGGACAGAAGGGTCATTATGCTTCTAGTTGCAAGGATAAATTTGTCACCTGTTTCAACTGTGGAAGGAAAGGTCACGTGTCCCGAGACTGCCGACAACCTGCGAAGGAAAATCCAGTGCCTCGACTCACAACACCTCCCATCAACAAGCCGACAGCAAGAATCTTCAACTTGACTGTACGAGATGCCATCGATGACAGCGATGTGATTGCAGGTACGCTTCTAGTAAACTCTGAGGATGCATGTGTTCTAGTTGATTCTGGAGCTACCAGATCCTTTATTTCTGAAAACTTCATGAATAAGTTGAATCTTGAATCTGTGCCCTTAGAGGGAATTCTGAGCATAGAATTAGCTAATCAGGAAGTCATACCAGTAAACCGAGTGTGTCCAAATTGTTCTATAGAGATACATGGGCAACGTTTTGATGCAGACCTAATTCCTTTTAAGTTAGGGGAATTTGACGTAATCCTAGGGATGGATTGGTTATCATGTTATGATGCTCAAATAAATTGTCGTCGTAAAAAGGTCAGCTTAAAGGGACCTAATGGTATAAGGATTCCGTTTTGCGGACGGAGACCGACTAAGGATTTCCTATCAATAATTCAAGCTAAAAGATTACTTCGGCAAGGATGTCAAGCCTATCTAGCCCATGTGATAGATACCGAGAAACAGACCCCTACGATCGAAGAGGTCCCTGTAGTTAATCAGTTTGAAGATGTTTTTCCTGACGAGTTACCGGGAATGCCACCGGATCGAGAGATAGAATTCACAATCGACCTGGCACCAGGAACCGCACCAATCTCGAAGGCGCCGTACAGAATGGCACCAGTGGAAATGAAGGAGTTGGCAACACAACTGCAAGAGTTACTGGACAAAGGAGTGATCAGACCAAGTGTATCCACGTGGGGAGCTCCGGTGTTGTTCGTAAAGAAGAAGGACGGATCCATGCGACTCTGTATTGATTATCGTGAACTGAACAAGATGACTATCAAGAATAGGTACCCTCTACCTCGGATCGACGATTTGTTTGACCAACTTAAGGGAGCTATGTATTTTTCGAAGATCGATTTAAGATCCGGCTATTATCAACTAAAGATCAAGCCTGAGGATATTCCTAAGACTGCCTTTAGGACCCGATATGGACATTACGAGTTCTTAGTTATGTCTTTTGGATTGACGAATGCGCCAGCTGCTTTCATGGATTTGATGAATCGTGTGTTCAAGAGGTACTTGGACAAGTTCGTGATTGTATTTATTGATGACATCTTGATATACTCGAAGTCTCCTGAGGATCATGCAGAACACCTCCGATTGGTGCTGGAAACGCTGAGGAAGGAGAAGTTATATGCGAAATTTTCGAAGTGTGAATTCTGGCTGAAGGAAGTTCAATTTTTAGGACACATTGTGAGCGGATGAAGGGATTTCTGTAGACCCCGCAAAGATAGAAGCTGTAGCAGATTAGGAGAGACCCAAGACTCCAACAGAGGTTAGAAGTTTCCTTGGATTGGCCGGATACTATCGTAGATTCGTGAAAGATTTCTCAAAGATAGCTACGCCACTGACTCGACTTACCAGAAAGAGTGAAAAGTTTGAATAGACCCCCAAATGTGAAGACAGCTTTCAAGAATTGAAGGAGAGATTGACTACTGCCCCAGTTTTGACTTTACCCGATGAGAAAGGCGATTTCGTGATTTTCAGCGATGCCTCTCACAAGGGTTTAGGATGTGTTCTGATGCAACATGGGAAAGTAATAGCTTACGCCTCTCGACAATTGAAGGAATATGAGTCCCGTTATCCTACTCACGATTTAGAACTTGCTCCTATTGTTTTTGCCCTCAAGATTTGGAGACATTACCTTTATGGAGAGAAATGCGAGATTTACACGGATCACAAGAGCTTAAAGTATATATTCACACAGAAGGAATTAAACATGAGACAAAGAAGATGGTTAGAATTGATCAAAGACTATGATTGCTCGATAAACTACCACCCAGGGAAGGCTAACGTTGTAGCTGATGCTTTAAGTAGAAAGGAAAGACTTAACCTGTTGACAACCTCAGAAGAATTGGTCCGAGAATTTGAGAGAATGGAATTAGAGGTCAAGGTCCCAGTCCAAAACAATGAAAGAGTTTACAGCATTCAGTTTCAACCAGAGCTACTCGAGAAGATCCGCCGTTGTCAAGAACAAGTAATGGAAGAAAGGAGATCAGAGTTGACCGGAGAAGAAGCTCTAAGTTCAAAGGATGACAAGGGAATTAAGCGATTTGCATCGAGAATATGGATTCCTAATGTTACAGAACTGAAGGAAGAGATTATGAGCGAAGCACATAACTCGAGATATTCCATTCACCCAGGGAGCACAAAAATGTATCAAGACATCAAGCTGAATTATTGGTGGCCTAACATGAAGAGAGAGATTGCAGAATGGGTAAGCAAGTGTTTGACCTGTCAGAAAGTGAAAGCCGAACATCAACGACCTAGTGGACTTTTACAACCCTTAGAGATACCCGAGTGGAAATGGGAACATATCACCATGGATTTTGTCATAGGATTGCCCCGAACTAGAGCCAGCCATGATGCCATTTGGGTTATTGTCGACCGACTCACTAAATCTGCGTATTTCCTACCAATTAGTGATAAGTACTCAGTTGAAAGGCTGGTGAACATATACCTAAAAGAAATTGTAGTTCGCCATGGAGTGCCCGTTTCGATTGTTTCTGATAGAGATGCCCGTTTTACTTCACGATTTTGGAAGAGCTTTCAGGAATGTTTTGGCACGAAGTTAAATCTGAGCACTGCATATCATCCACAGACCGACGGACAAAGTGAAAGGACAATTCAAACAGTTGAAGATATGTTGAGAGCCTGTGCACTTGATTTCAAAGGTAGTTGGGGTGATCATTTACCCCTAGTTGAGTTTGCTTACAACAATAGTTACCACTCCAGCATAGGTATGGCACCATATGAAGCATTGTACGGAAGAAAGTGTAGATCACCTCTATATTGGGATGAGGTAGGAGAAAGGAAGATACTAGGACCGGAACTACTTCAACAAACTAAGCAAGCGATCGAAGTTATTCGAAAAAGGTTAGTTGCAGCTCAGGATCGACAGAAGAAGTATGCGAATCAAAAGAGAAAGGACAAAGCATTTGAAGTGGGAGATAAAGTGATGCTGAAAGTTTCACCTTGGAAGGGAGTAATGAGATTCGGAAAGAAAGGCAAGTTGAGTCCCAGATACATAGGACCTTTTGAGATTCTCAAAAAGATAGGACCACTAGCTTATCAGTTGGCCCTACCTCCAGACCTCCAGCATATTCATGACGTATTTCATGTCTCCGCGTTAAGAGAATACCATTCCGATTTCAGACATGTCATAACCTATGAACCAGTGGAAATCCGTCCTGACCTGACATACGAAGAGCAGCCAGTGCAGATTCTTGACTACAAGGTGCAAGAGTTAAGAACTAAGAACGTAAATTTGGTAAAGGTACTTTGGAGAAACCATCAAGTTGAGGAAGCTACGTGGGAATTAGAAAGTGAAATGCGGAATAATTACCCTGAGTTATTTAGTGCCTAGTTTTGATTCCGAGGACGGAATCCTATAAGGGGGGAAGGCTGTAATAACCGCGAATTTCGAATAATATTTTCTACTCGTTATTTAAATTTATTTAAGGGTCAATGCATTAATATATTTAATTAGCGCATTTTTGGTTAGATTTTAAAATTGTATATTCGTATGTAAATAAATATTTATTATATCTATTTATTTATATTTATTAGGTATTTATTAAAATTAGGAAATTTAGGAGAATAGAATTTTAATTTTTGGATGGATATTAATTTTAAGTCGCGGAATTTATTTTTGAGAACGAATTTTTGGTCCCGTTATTATTATCCAGCAGGAAAACGACGAGATTATTATTACTGTTCTAATTACTCGAATCATTAAACACGAGAGAGAGACAGAATTTTTCGTTCACAGAACTTGAGAAATTCTTTCACAAGACACAACACTCCACCCTTTTTGCAAGCCCAAATGTCCCAGTATTATTTTTTTCTAAACCTCACGTTTTGTCCCCTGCAGTTTTATAAACAGAAAAAACAAAAGCCCAGTCCTTTTAGTTGACTAAACACTTAAAACATAACACCAATTCTCCTATCTCTTTCACAAACCCAAAATCACTTTTTTTTTCCCTTCTCTGCGTACAGAGCATAACCCAGGTAGTACTTATCTTTTTTTTTCTTTTCTTCGTTTCCTCTCTTCTTCTTTTCCCTTTTCTTTCTTCTACTGTTAAACTTATTCGGTTCTTAAACTATTTAAATAGTTCGGTTTTGTGATGATCTTCCTGAATGATAATTAGAGATAGATGTATGTTTTTGTTTTCTGTTCGTTCGGTGGTGTTAGTAGTTGATGTGGTCGACGCGAGAGAGGCACAGAGAGGTATGGTCGTTGAGAGAGATTGATGGGTGTTGTTGTGTGAGATGGAATAGAGAGACGAAGTGAGGGGGGGTTCGACCTTAGTGTCGATTGGTTATGTTCCGATGGGTGGTTTGTGTGGTTGTAATTGGTGATGAATCGGGTTAGGATAGATGTGTGTTGCTGTTGATGGTGAAACAAGAGGCGAAGAGGGAGAGTGATGTTGAGGCGACGGATATGGGGGATGTGTAATATTGTTGTGTGGGTGTTGGTTCAATCGAGAGTTTGAGGCGAGAGAGACAGTGAGATGAGAGATTGATGTGGTATTGTTGGTTATTGTAGTTCGAGGGAGAGACAGGGGAGGGAGAGAGAGATCACGGGTTCGAGAGGTTGTTGAGGAAGAGCGAGAGTAGAGAGGAGGGAGAGAGAGGAGAGAACGGAGAGATGGCAGGGAGAGTAATCGGAATTGGTGGGTATTATTATGTTTTGTCGGTGTAGAGAGAACGGAAGAGAAAGCAGGGGGGAGAGAGTTTTTCTGGCGACGGTGGTGGCGCGTGAGGCCCACGCGCCGTCGCAGAAATTAGTTCCTTTGTCTGTTTTAAAACAATACATATACATATATATACATACATATATATATATATATATATATATATATATATATATATATATATATATATATAATAATGAGTTATTAAAATAAAATGAAAAAAAAGGGGTGAAAGATTTAAATTGGTTTATTATTTAAATTGTGAGAAATAAAAATTTGTTTAATAAAAATAGTGTAATTAATTGTTAATTAGTTAAAAATAATCATTTTGTGATTTTTGGACAAAAATTGGAAGATTTATTATTTGGTCGATTAAACGAGGATTAACCGTGGATAAATAGGATTAAAAGCAGTTTCAATTATAGAAAGCTGAAAATTGATAGTTCCGGTTTATATTTATTAATCAGATCGGACCAGATTAATGTAGATGCTAAAGTCGTATTAATATTAATATTAAAATTATGAGATTTAAAAATGAAAGGGAAATTAGTTAGTGAGATTAATAACATTAATTACGGATTTAAATTGTATAAAAATAGATTGTTGGATTATTTTGTTTGAGAATAATTAGTGGTATAATTAGTTACGAGACTTAAGATACGGAGTATCGCCGTAGCCCTATTTTCGTTTTAAGTCGGATTTACGGATATTAGAAATAGGATTTATTTTCGAGATTTAATTCCGGAGTTCGAGGAGAGATTTATCTATCCGGGAACTGTTTTCCGTTATTTATCGTGGAGATTTTTGAGAGATATTTTATTATTATATTTAAATATTATATTATCGGATCAGGATTACTTTCTTTTGACGAATCGCTCACGTATTTCTGGTTGCCATTTTTAGAGCATATTTCCCGAGCCGTAGATCGAAGCCAAGTTCACGGGTAGAGTATAAATTTTATCTGCGTTCATTTGCACTTCGAGATCGAGGCAAGTTCATTCCTACCCTAACTCTCGGAAACTTTATATTTCTGTTCGTATTATTTCATTCGTTGATTATTTTTGAGCTATCAATTATGAGATTTATTTGTGGTTCTTTATGATGCAATAATCATTATTTTCTCGTCGCGATATTTTGCTACTGTTAAAGTTACCTTACTTGCGAATTATATCCCTTATAAGCGTAGTATCAATTTCGTTGCTATCGGGTCGATCTCATTAATTCGAGACGACTATTATTATGATTCAGTGAAACTAATCTCATTCGTTCGAGATAGTTACATTTATTCTTTTCAGTCGAACTTATTGAACAAATTCGACAATAGTTATTGATTATCTTTTGGTTGGTTCATCTCTCGAATCAACAAATAAGAGTTATAAAAATTAGGATCGTTAGGATTTTACTCATTGATCAAGTGACAAATATTCTATTCAAACGTTCATCAATTATGAGTATTATAAATATTCGAGAAGTACTACTTGTACAGTACGACTCCCAATTACTTCATTCTAAGACTATCCTCAATATTTCGAGATGGTTGACTTTATTGTCAAGGGTTGGCATCTCGTTCGTGTCAACTAATAAAATATTATTATTGAGAATTTACCTCAATCCATTGTTCGGATTGGTGGGACAATTGAGTCAGACTGGCAGCCCGCCAGATTTATAATTACTTTCCTGGAAGTGTTATTTTATCTCATCTGTTCAACAAATATTCGGGAATTCTGTATTCTACTGGTCAAATTTTGGAAAGAGGCCCATTTTAGAGAAAGAGAGACTTGTGTACCGTTATGCGGACACGAGATATATTTGGCACTATGTTGCCAGGGTTTAATTAATAACCCCTATGATGCTAGCATTCATACATTTATATTATATTGTTGATAACGTATTGTAGCCGTGATCGGGCGAAGTGCGATATCATTGGAGGACGGTATTCCCGGTCGGATAGTTGATCGCCCCACCGAGATACCGAGAGGTGGAAGACCAGTTTATTCTTAAATCATGAGTCACCAGACTTATATCAATTGAGTCTTTCGAGTATTCTGTTTCGAGATGAGTATTGAGTCAATACCAGATTGTGCTATTCGATTTTAAAATTTCGAGTATTTCTTTTGGTAAATCTTTTTATTTTTATTTACCGAGCAAGGAGAGAACTTGCTGAGCACCATAGTGGCTCATTTTTGCTTTATAACATTTTATTCAGCTGTCAAGATGGAAAGAGGTGAGACGTCCAGCCAGGGATCCAGAGGAAAGAGAAAAGCTCCAGACTATGCTGACAAGAATTAGATTATCCAGCTGGAACCTTGATATTTATACTTTTGTGAACGTTTGTAAGATATTATCCTAAGATGTACTAAGTCGTATTGTAATATTTTGTGAGACCGATATTGGATCTGTGGAGTGAGACACTTATGCTTCGTTGTATTAAATATTTTGCTTTATGATTGCGTTAACGTGTGCTGCAGGATATTGAGACAGTGTGACGACCCGGATCCCCGGTCCGGGCGGATCTGGGGGCGTTACAGAGTTGATCATCTAAAAATATTTTTAAATTTTTAGTTATTATTTTTCAATCCAACTAAATTATTACTAGTGAAAATAAATTACTGGACCAATTACATTATTTATGGAACTTATTTATCTTTTAACCATTAATGTTTGCAACAATATACATATAAGTTACTAACTTTCAAAACATTCACTTCAATCATTCATATTTACAACGTAAACCCACTCATTGCTGTGTGTCAGGAATGGGAGACACTCTCTTTCTTTAAGAGTGTGTGTACTCTATCTTAAGAGTGTGTGTTAGTTGATGCCTTCCATATTTAGGAGTGAGCAAATATTCGAATAAATCCGAAATCACTAGAAACCGTTCAAACCCGATCCGTGTAAAATCGAACCGAATCCAAAATCGAAAAATTAAAAATTAAAACCGAAACCGATTGTTCAGTTTCGGTTATTTGTTGGCACCGAATTGAAAAAACCAAACCGATCCGAAAAATTAAAATATATAAATATTATATATCTTATATCAATTTCCTAAATAAATTTTAGAGTTTGTAGTTCGACAATTTAACAAGTTATAGTAAGGTTGTCACGTTTTTTACTGAAGTGGTATATATTAAGTATTCAAGTGTCTGGTGGTTATTGTGAGTATGAGTATTGTATGTACTCACTTGAGTAGTTGAGCCTGTGATGTATTATATAAGAACTCTGTATAATAACACGTGTTATATCTTTCGGTCTTTCTGCAAACTGGACTCTGGAACCTATAATTGGACTTTGTAAAATAACATAGCATATTACATGGATTTATTACAAGCGTCACTATATTTTGTTGATGATGTTGTTGTTTTTTTTTTGTACGATTATACTCTCCTACCACTTTCCACATTTGAAGATTATGTTCAAATTTCGATTTATTACTGTAATAGGGAGAAATTGGTATAACAATATTTTTGGGGGTTGCTGGAATCACGGAGCAAAATACGGATATTTTGCTAAGAACACGAAGAACACGGAAGGAGATTGATGATTTTTGTGGCTGATCTTGTTTTTTGATTCGTTGAATGTCAGAGAAAAACTGCATATTCTCTCTTGCTGCCAACTGTCAATCCCACATAACAAGGTGCCTACGTACCCTATTTATAGGGATCAAGCCATACGTAGTTCTTGGAGAAGAAGTTACCTAGACGGGCTGAGGTTTCTATGGGCTCGTCTTGGCCCAAGTCCACTCATTTTTTGGCTGATGCTAATAGTCCATTAATTCTGCTCATGACCCATGGCCCAATAAAGGTTACCTACAGCTAACATGATGCTAGAATCACGAGCCCTCACTGGCGAGGTTAATGGAGAGCTCACGAGGGCCTCACATGCGTACCCCACTGGGCTTAGTCATGTGAAACAGACCCAAGTATGTTGATATGTACACTCATGCGTACCTCACTGGGCTTAGCTATGAGATTTCATATCTACTCATACGACCTCGCTGGGCTTAGTTATGAGCCTTCATAATAAGAATATTCTTGGCCTCGCTGGACCTTGCAATGAGATGTGGTACGATCCCATACTAGGGACTTGCTAGCGAACTCAACCCGCAACTTAATGTCGCTAATTCTCAAATTGTACTTAATAGTATATCAGACTGACTCCTAGTGGTGGGCTTCGGTGACCAAATCTTCATCTTTAGGCCCATTATAAGTTGTGGACCACTATTTCATCCCATTTGGCATGCTTAGGGCATATGCCAAGATTTGGGCATAACAACTGCCCCCCCCCCCGAGTCCATATTGCCATTAAGATTATTTAACAATCAAAAAATATCAAGAATGAATATTTTTGAAGGTTAAAGAATTTGAAAATTGAGGAGTTGACTTTTTGGTCTAATACCGGATTTAATTTCTGTATGGGTCAACAAACTCGAAAACCAATTGGTGGGCCACAAGAATAAGGATCTTGATTTGTGCGTCAATCAAAAGGCTCTGATACCAATTGTTAGGTCCAAAATAGTTTGTGGAAGGGGGTGTTGAATACAAACTATACCGTTTTATCGAAATTGTTCTTTGGGTGTATATTAAATTTTAAACAATTCGATGCGGAATAAAACGAAGCCATTATTCAAGTTAAATATCCTAAAATTTATATTAACTTGAAGGGGTGTGCCTTAATGCACGGTACAAATTACAAGGTTTGATGACTAAACTAATTATTACAAATTCTATAGAAAATTCGACATGAACTTTTCTATATTTGTAATAAAAAGATCGAATGCTAAAAGCAATTTGAGAGATAAGTTCTAGGGAACTTAATTCGCTAGATAGTTCCAATAGTACAAGTAATCAAACTCTAGTGGCTAAGATATTACAACGAATACTAGAGATGAATTTACAGTAATTAAAACTAAGTTGAAGCTCTAGAGGGGAGAAGAAAATAATTCTTTGGGTCTCTCTATTTCTCCCCTCTGTATCTCTCTTGGTCTCTGTCTCTCCTCTCTCGGGTCTGTCTGTGTGTTGAGAGAAATTGTGAAGTTGTATGTTGATCTGTGGCCGTGTCTTTCCTGTTATAGACAATCAACAAAATATCTCATGCTTCTGTCTTCTTTTTAATGCCTTGTACTCTTGGAAATAGTATAACATACTGCAGAAATAGTATGTTCAATCCCTTGTAATAGTATAATTTATACTTGGTAATAGTATAAACTATGCTAGGTAATAGTATAAACTATTACTCGGTAATAGTATACACAAATCATGGCAATAGTATAACTTAAAATCTCGGTGATAGTATCCAAAGGGGTAGAAATAGTATGATACAAACCCTGGTAATAGTATGCTGGAAATCACGGTAATAGTATCAGGGCTCCAGTAATAGTATGTTAAAGCAGCAGAAATAGTATCCCTGGTAATAGTATCTTCAAGCAGTAATAGTATCTTCATCAGAAATAGTATCACTTAGCTCCAGAAATAGTATCACTTAAGGCAGTAATAGTATCTTGAAAATCCTTAGTAATAGTATGGCTGAAACCTTGGAAATAGTATAACATACTATTACTAGTTCAAATCAAAAACCCTTATCTTACTAATAATTCAAAGACTAATTAACTGGGTTAATTAATTTATTAAATAAATTAATTCTTGCAGAATTAATTTATTAAATAAATCAATTAAATAATTTAGTTAATTAATAATAAAATTATTATCAATTCTGATTTAATTAATCTATTAATTAATTTAAATAATAAATTAATTCTGACTGAATTAATTTACAAAATAAATTAGCCAACTTATTAAATTAATTAAAGGAGAACTAATACACCTCTTTGATAGCATAACCCTTGTGGTTTCTTCATCTGACAATTCTGATCATCCATAATAATTACTCCTCGAGCCAATCTTGATAGCGAAATCCTTGTGGTTAATTATTTTAGCACTTCTGTTGCTTGCACAATGATTTCTTTTATTACCTATCTTGATAGTGTTAGGAATATAATTCATAAGTTGTGATGTTTAGAATAGAATTTTGCTAATACTTCTTGTATATCCCGATCTTATAAAGGATTTAGCACTTTGTATAGGATATATGTGTTAGACAGTAATCTGTGGAGGTTAGTCAGAAATAGTGCCTTAAAGACTACATTTCAGGAACTAAGAGCAGATCCTGATACATCAAGTCAGATCCTGATCAAATACTGATGGGATGATCAGATCCTGATGCAATGGGAAATCCTGATATCAGTCGTGTTATTGATGATGTCATTATGGATGCTACAGAAACTCGCAAGTGCTATAAAACAGGATCGTTGTTTTGAAAAACAAGCAAGAAGATATCGTGAAGGAAACGAATTTTCTATTGATGGAAACTATCAACTGGACGGCAGAACATTGTCATAGATAGATTATAATTCTGTTATTAGTTGATAGGTAGCATTATAAATACTCTCTCAATATCATTGTAAAAAGAGCGAATTGTGAATTTTAGAGTGCATATCGTGTGAAGCTCTGTATAAGGTTTGTATTCGATAGTTCGAAACAAACAGAGAGAGAGAGAGAGATTTGTATTGTCAGCAGCTGCTAAAGGTATTGTACACCTTTGGTAGAGTTTGTATTTGATTTATTTTAATACAAACAAATTTTGATTCATTCGTTTCTTCTTGTTCATCTAATCAAGCAAAAATCAGACACGACTATATAACTTTTATTCAAACCCCCCTTCTACAAGTTATTCGAGTTAACAATTGGTATCAGAGCAGGTTGATTTCGAATAATCATAAAGATCTGCAATCATGTCTGGTTACAAGGATGGTAATACTAAGATCCCTATGCTCAAGAGAAACAAATATACTCTATGGGAAGTGAAGATGTTGCATCACCTGGAAGCAACAGATCCTGATTATCTTGACAGAATTAGAGATGGGCCTTTTGTTCCAACAAGGCTTGTTCCTCAAGCAACTGTCGAAGGAAAAGTTGTTCCAGAACATACAACAAAGAAGCCTAAATCTGAATGGACAGATAAGGAAAATGAGAACGTTCTTAAGGATGCTAAAGTGAGAAACATACTATTCAACAGTCTTGATTCTGTTCTCACTAACTATGTTCTCTCTTGTAAAACTGCTAAGGAGATATGGGACAATCTAAAGGTTCACTGTGAAGGAACAAAACCTGTCAGGAAGAATATGAGGACACTTCTCATACAACAGTATGAGTACTTTGAATCCAAGTCTGGTGAGTCACTTACTGACACCTTTGATAGATTTACTAAACTCATCAATGAGATGGCCATGCATGGTAAATATTATGACTTGAAGGATATGAATATGAAGTTCATGAAAGCTCTTCCTGATTTCTACAATGAGAAGATATCTGCAATTGAGGAAGCTAATGATCTAGATGAAATATCATTAGAAGTAGTTTATGGAAAATTGAGAGCTTATGAACTTGACAGGCAGCAGTAAAAGAGCAGGAGTGAAGGAAAGATGAAAACTGTTGCACTCACTGCTCAATCTGAATCAAAGAAGCTTCCAGAAGAAAAGTCTGAATCTACTGAAAGAGACTTGAGGAAGAAGAAGAGCAAAGAAAGTTCTGAGTCAGAGACTACAAATATAGACTCTAAAGATAATGATTCTGAATCAGAGATGCAAGAACTCTTTACTATGTTTGCTAAAGCTTTCAAGAAAGGAAGATTCAACAGGAGAAGATTTAGCAAAGGCTCTTTTCAGAAGAAAGAGGAGAAGAAGAGTGACAAAGGCAAAAGTACAATTATCAAGCTTGATAAGGCCAAAATCAAGTGCTTTAACTGCAGTGAGCTTGGACACTTTGCTAGTGAGTGAAAGAAGCCTAGGAATTCAGGGAAGGGTAATGCACTCATGGTCACACAGAAGGATTGGGCAGACTCCAGTGATTCTGAAGATGAATTGGATTATGACAACATTGCATTGATGGCAAGTGCTTCAGACAAGCCTGGATCTCCAAAGAAAACTTCTTCATCTTCTGTTAAGGCATCACTTCACTCTCTTGATTCATTTGATAGCTTAGATTCTGATGATATTAGATCTATTCATGTTGAGTTTAAAAATATTATGACTAATTTCAAAATTCTTGCTAGTGAAAAAGATGAACTTAAGGCTAAGAATGATGAATTAGTTAGTAGAAATAATTTTCTTGAATCTGAGTTAATTCAAATGGAAGAATATAGGTTAAGTTCTGATAAAGCTAAGCATGATTATGGTATTATTCTTGAGGCTTATGACTATGTCAGAAAAGAACTGGAGGAAGAGAGAGATGTCATTAAAACCATTAACAATTCTGGTAAAAAGACTCAAGAAATCATTGAAAATCAAATTCTTGGTAAAGTTAATGGTTTAGGTTTTGATAAGGCTAGGCAAGAAGATACTGTAGCTATTGTCAATGATAATAGTAAAATTGAAGCTAGCACATCTAAGTCTGAAGGTAAGAAGATAGTTTCTGAACCTAAACATGTTAAATTTGTTGATTCTAAAGGTACCCCAGTTGTGCACAAAAGAATTAACAATAGCAGTTCAGATGAAAGAGTGTTAGAAAAACCTAAGAATGTCAACATAGGTTTTCTGTCTAAGTCTCAGTTGAAACAGAGACTAGAATGTATTTCATGGTCTAGAAAGATCAGAAGAAATAGGAATGGAAAAGAAGGTATTAACAAAGAGAATAATTACAAGAATGTATCTGATGCACCTAGGAAGAAATGCTATAAATGTGGAAATCATAATCATTTGGCCCTAGACTGCAATCAAAAACCTTCTTGGAAAACTGAGTCCAGATTCCCCAAGACTAAGAGAATTCAATACCAGCCACAAGAACCCTGTTATCATTGTGGTAGTTTACTTCATTCCATTTATATGTGTAAGGAATATCATGAACTGTATTTTGACTATTATTCTCTGAAATCTGAAACTCCTAGTCACAAACATTTTGTGAAATCAAAGTCTAAGGTTGACTCTGCAAAAGGTAAATTAAAATCAAAATCTTCAAAGCCTGTTGGTTCAAAAGTTAGTAAGAAAGGATCCAATCAAAGTTGGGTCCTAAAAAGTTCTAACTAGCTACTTTTTGTTTGCAGGGCACTGGAAAGAAGCATTCAATTATCTTGGACAGTGGATGCTCTGGACATATGACTAGAAAGAAGTCCTTACTTACAAAGTTTGAGAGGAAAGCTGGCCCAATAATATCCTTTGGAGATGGCAACAAAGGAGAAGCTTTGGGATATGGCTCAATTATTTTGGGGAATGTCATCATAGAAAACGTAGCACTGGTTGAAGGCTTGAAACACACACTTTTGAGCATAAGTCAACTGGGTGATAAGGGTTACCAATCAATCTTTGACAGTAAAGGATGCAAAATCTTGAATATGAAGAATGGAGACATTGTTTTGCCTGGTCAGAGACATGGTAACATATATGAAGCCAGCTTGAGTGACACATCTAAAGGAACTGTCAGATGTCTTTACAGCAAGGCATCAAATGATGAAAGCTGGAACTGGCACAAGAAGCTCTCACATCTCAACTTCAAGAAGCTTAATCAACTTGTTAAGCACCATCTGGTGAGAGGCCTACCTCAGGCAAATTATGTGCAAGATGGACTTTGTGATGCTTGTCAGCTTGGAAAACAAAGAAGAACCACTTTCAAGAGCAAGAAGAAAATTCAATTACTGAACCATTTCACATGCTACATCTTGATTTATTTGGTCCAGTAAACATTATGTCTATCAACAAGAAAAGATATGCTCTAGTTATAGTGGATGATTACAAAAGGTTCACATGGGTACTCTTTCTACATAACAAGGATGAAGCTCCTCAGCAAATCATTGAACTTGTCAAGAATATTCAAAATAGCTCTGAGTACAAAGTCAAAGTGCTCAGAAGTAACAATGGTACAGAATTTAAGAATTCTACAATGGAGGAGTATTGTGCAGACAATGGAATTACTCAACAGTTTTCTGTACCTCGAAAACCTCAGCATAATGGTGTAGTAGAAAGAAAGAACAGAACTCTCATAGAGGCAGCAAGAACCATGCTTGCAGATGCGAAGCTTCCAACCTATTTCTGGGCAGAAGCTATAAACAATGCATGTTTCACTCAAAACTGTACCTTGGTAAATGCTCATGGTAAGACTCCCTATGTGATAATCAAAGGAAAGAAACCAAGTGTGAAATACTTTCACATCTTTGGATGCAAATGCTATGTCCTGAAATTTCATCCAGAACAACTTGGAAAATTTGAAGCCAAATCGGATGAAGCAATCTTTCTAGGATATTCAGCATCAAAGGCCTTCAAAGTATGCAATCTCAGAACTCACATTGTTACGGAATCAATTCATGTTGCATTTGATGATAAGAATTTTGGAATTTTGCAAACTGATGAAAACCATGACAATCTGGAATTTGAAAATCTTAAGTATTCTGAGATTCTCTCCAGTGATGATGAAGGTTCTCCAGAGGAAATCTCTATTGCTTCTCAAAGGAAAGCTACTGTTAAGGAGGAGCAATTCAATCAAGAAGAACACAGTACTGGTCAGGATCAGACTAGTCTTTCAGAGTCTACTTCATCAGGAACTGATCCTTTAGAGTCTAATGAAGGAAGATCTGAAACTAGCAGCAGTATTGAATCCACTGATTCTATTGATCAAGGGGGAGCTTTTGAAGGAAATGAACACTCTTCTACAAGAAATACCACTAACTTAGGGGGAGAGTCTAGCAGGAGCAATCTACCACTTGTTAGAAAATGGACAAGGGATCATACTGAAGATTTGATTATTGGTGATCCAAATAGTGGTGTTTGAACTAGAAGATCAATTCAAAATGAATGCTTGTACAATTGTTTTCTCTCAAAGAATGAACCTAAAAAGGTTGAGGAAGCCTTATAGGATCCTGATTGGGTGAAAGGCATATGATGTAGCCTATTTGTATTTCGAGGATACAACTCAACTTAAACAAGATTGTAATAGTAAATAGTATATAGACTGTCACAAGGAATCTCAGATTGTATTATCTGTCACAAGAAAAAGATCAAGGTCAATCTATAGACTTGAAGAATTGTTACATTGAAAGAAGTTCAGACATCTGATCAAGCCTCAGTGAAGTATTCGTTAAAGAAGTGGATTCATTTAAAGTGATAGAGATTTCAACAGTGACAGAGACAGTACAGAAGAATTAATAGAGAGAGAAGAAAAAGAAAAGAAAAGGAACCAGATTTTAAAGTCAATATGTGAAGAACAGTCATTGCGGTTAGTCACTCATGAACCAGACAGTACATCGAGTGTCAACATTAAACAGTGGTTGTTTATCATTAACTTCAGTGGTTCAAGCTATCAAGACGGGTATATTAAGAGAAGACATTAACCACAGCCATAAAGTCAAAAATAAGGAGAAGCCGTTGGAGTTAGTCACTCATGAACCAGACCGTGCATCGAGCGTCAACGAAAATCCGGTGGTAATTCTTTATTACTTTCAGTGGTTCAAGAAAAAGATTTGAGCTGTCAAAAGATTTATATTAATTCTCTTTTAATTAATATAATTATGTAATTGGTTTAATTTAATAAATTAATTCATATCGAATTAATTTATTTATTAAATTAATTATCATTTTAATTAATTTTGAATTAATGTATTAATCTGAATTGATTTAATTAATTAATTAATTAATCATTATTTATTTTAATGATTAATTGATTAAGTATTTAATTAAATTAAATTCAAAAGAAAAACAAAAGAAAAGAAAAAAAAACAAGCAAAAGAAACAAAAAAGGTAACAGGAAGTCTTGTTTGTTGTCGACAAAGAAATGGACAAGTAGTACAAGAACAGGTTGTCATTGTATGCATGAAAGAAAGATATTCAAAAAGGAAAAAGCATGCACAAAGGAAAAGAAAACAGACTTTGCACATGCCTGTCGGAACTCCTACGCGCCTCCTGCACGCTTGCGCGCACGCGCCCGAAGACAACCAGATTTTGTCCCGCATGGAGCTCAAACACTCTACCCGTGACTGGTTTTCATCATGACACAGAAAACAGTTGTTATCAATTCAATCATTTTAAACGAGTTTTTAATTAAACAAGACAATCTCAATTGTCTTGCCGATTGTCTTGTTAAGCCTTGATTGTCTTGCCTATTGTATTGCCTATTGTCTTGGCAGTACAAATTGATTGTCTTGGAGGTTTTGGATTGTCTTGCCGATTGTCTTGGCAGTACAAAATTGATTGTCTTGGAAGAGCAGATTGTCTTTCCGATTGTCTTGGCAGTACAAATGAAAAAGAAAAGATGCAGAAGAGTATATTAATTCAAGACAGCGGCCAGAACAAAAAACAGACAGAACATATCATCTTTAAACAAACCCAGCTCCATTCTCTCTCATTGAAGAACAACACAGCAAGAGAAATAAATTTGTATAAATTCAAGTTCATCTTATTTTTAATATCTGATCCGATAGAACTTGTTTACTTG
The DNA here is from genome assembly GCA_036435485.1 of Saposhnikovia divaricata. Classification (NCBI taxonomy): domain Eukaryota; kingdom Viridiplantae; phylum Streptophyta; class Magnoliopsida; order Apiales; family Apiaceae; genus Saposhnikovia; species Saposhnikovia divaricata. The sequence continues at coordinate 131,275,849 of CM071599.1, read as the reverse complement.
ATACTCTTGTAATATTATCGAGTTTTTACTCCTAATCTATATCTCGATTTTTATTAACAAATCTAGAAAAATTCATGTCGAATTTTCTAATTTGTTTTTATTAACTAGATATAATTTCTGTACTGTATTTGTAACAAACCCCTCAAGTTAATATAATTTTATATTCAAATTGAATTTTGTTTCATTTAATTCCGCTCAAATTTGTCAAAATATAAATTAAATTTATCCGGACAAATTTCGATTAAACAGTACTGTTTGTATTCAACCCCCCTTCTACAAACATATTGGACCTAACATTGGGTAATAGCAATGCAGGAAGAATTGAATGAGTTTGAGAGGAACAAAGTTTGGAAACTGATACCAAGACCTAAAGATAGATCTATTGTTGGTGCTAAATGGGTTTTCAGAAACAAGCTAGATGAATCTGGTATGATTGTAAGAAACAAAGCTAGATTGGTGGCCAAGGGTTATTCTCAGGAAGAAGGAATTGACTATGATGAAACCTTTGCACTTGTAGCAAGATTGGAAGCAATCGGAATGTTTCTTGCATTTGCAGCTCATTCAAAATTCAAGGTATACCAGATGGATGTAAAGAGTGCTTTTCTTAATGGAAAGCTTGATGAGGAAGTGTATGTGGAACAATCACCTGGTTTTGTTGATCCAAAGTTTCCAAATCATGTCTACAAACTTGACAAGGCACTATATGGACTAAAGCAGGCACCAAGAGCATGGTATGAGACTTTGTCTAAATTTTTTCTTGAAAATGGCTTCACAAGAGGTACAATTGACAAAACTCTATTCTTTAGAAAGATAAAAGGTGATTTGCTTTTAGTTCAAGTTTATGTTGATGATATTATATTTGGTTCTACTAATGAAAATCTATGTGCTAAGTTTACCAAGCTTATGCAGTCTAAGTATCAGATGAGCATGATGGGTGAACTAAATTACTTTTTAGGCTTGCAGGTCAAACAAACTGAGACTGGTTTTATCATTAATCAGTCAAAGTATATCAAAGATCTTTTAAAAAGGTTTGAGTTTCAAAATTGTGCAATTGCAAAGACACCCATGGCAACAGCCACTAAGCTATATTCTGATTCTAAGGGAAAGAGTGTTGATAACACTAGCTATAGAGGCATGATAGGTTCACTGTTATATCTAACTGCAGGTAGACCAGATATAATGTTCTCTACCTGTTTATGTGCTAGATTCCAAAGTGATCCTAAGGAATCTCATTTAATTGTTGTGAAGAGAATTTTTAGATATCTCAAGGGAACTCCAAATCTTGGTTTGTAGTATCCTAGAGAATCTGATTTCTCCCTAATTGGCTATTCAGACTCTGATTATGCAGGGTGTAAAATAGACAGGAAAAGCACTACAGGTACATGTCAATTCTTGGGAAACAAATTGATTTCTTGGGTAAAGAAGAACCAGCAATCAATTTCAACCTCAACTGCAGAAGCTGAATACATTGCAGCAGGTAGTTGTTGTGCTCAACTCCTTTGGATAAGAAATCAGTTCATGGATTATGGTATGACACTTAGTAATATTCCTATGTTTTGTGATAATACTAGTGCTATCAAAATTGCAGAAAATCCAGTTCAACACTTAAGGACTAAGCACATTGATGTCAGGTATCATTTTATTAGAGAGCATATTGAAAATGGTACTGTGGAACTTCATTTTGTTCCTACTGACAAACATCTTGCAGATATTCTAACTAAACCACTTGATGAGGCTACATTCATTAGATTGGTTAGTGAGTTAGGAATGTTAAATTTTTAGACCTTTAACATCTGCATAATTAGCAAGGTATGTTGTTTCAGCTTATAGACTTGATATTTTGTCAGGATCTATACTTGATTGTTAAATTATTAAGCTGTAACATTTTATCTTGATAAATTTCAGTATGATAGATTATTAATAAAACATCAGGATCAGGATTGCTATCAGTATGCTGACATCATCAGTATTGACATCAGGATTGTATCGTCAGTATCAGGATTGTGAAATTTGTGTGTCTTACTGTTTCAAATTCTGAAGTTCATGTTATTTAGTGGTTCAATTCTGAGTTTTGTTAAGTCTATGTTAGCAAGTTTTATTACATGCATACTAATAATTTATATCATTATTCAAGTCAGTCAATAAACAACGATAGACAAGTAGATATTAAGAAAACTTGTATTTTCATTAATAAAAAACATTACATACATGAAAATGAAATACAATTCTTCTTTTTGTCTAACTACTACTGATAATTCTATTCTTGTCTAAAGCTGTTACTGCTTCAATCCTCAACAATCGAATTCAGGACAAGGAGCATCTCAAGATTGGATTTCTTGTCTGGGTGACTTGAATGAAAGCAGCTGACTCATCTTCATGCTTATTGAAGAAGATGAATAGCATCTCCATCAAGATCAACCTCACACTCTTCACCAAATTCTTCATCCTCAAGGTGTGAAGAGATTAGAGGAGGATTGTATCCAATTGGTAGATGTTTTAGAGGAGATTCGTGGAAATTATCTGGGTTAAGACCAACCATATCTGACTCAATGAGAAAAGTCACCTTTTCCAAGTGATAGTTTACTTGCTCCTGATCATCAAGAGTAAAGAACTTCTCAGTGGTAATGAACCAAAAGCTAGAGTTCATATGAACATTTGGGTTGGAAGTCATGATGGAAAGAGAAAAGAATGAAAAGGTTTTGGAGAATGGCATAAGACGTCGGTTTCTTTTATAGAAAGACATGAGAAGCTGAACAGTCGTTTGGGAAATATCAATGCAGACAGTAATAATTATGTGTGACTATATTTCTTCTATTTTCAAGAAATATTGAATGAATTTAACCAAGTGATTTTGTTCAGATTTTATTTATTTCTTTTACAGGTAAAAGAAAATGCCATGTGGAAACTTCATTTAGTCTCTGGAATCAGGATGATATTGATCAGGAATACAAGTGTGTTCACATCAGGATTAGTAATTCTTTTTATTCCGAAATCACATTGAATCGTGTGATTATCCTGATGAGAAGATCACATCATGAAAAGGAAGCTGATCAGTATTGATTTTTATCTTGATTTTACCTTGACTTATTTACTTGAAATTATTTTTGGATTTTATTTTCCAAAAGTCGTAGGTAACTGCATTTTTCAAGGACTGACACCTGTCAACCTACGTGTCAACGTGGGATAATAGGTTTGAAGGATTTTCGAAATATAATTATTTTGACACTCTAATCGTGTAATTGCTTTCTCTAATTTCATTCTCTAAAGCAAAAACACTCTCGAGTTCTCAAAATCACTAATCAATTTCAAAGATTTCTTAAGTTCTTTTCAGATCAAAATGGCAACTCAAAGAAGACTACCAAAATCAGTAGCTTTCAAGTTTGGTGACTTTGATTTTATGATGAACAATCATGTTGCAGCTATCACCAACAAGGAAGGGGTGTCAACTGATTTTCACCCGATAATGGACTTTATGGCGAAAGGACCATTAAGCTATGCCTTGACAGCATCTCCACAAATTAATCAAGTAGCTGTTTCACAAGCTTGGGAGAATGTTGAGGTAATTGACTCTACTTAGAGTCAATCAAGTAAGATTGTTCTACACTTAGGACAAGACTCATTTGATCTTATTGAATCTGTTGTTAATTCAGTACTTCGCTTACATGTTAGTACGTATTTTGAGAATGTACCATCTGATGATGATGTGAGAACTATGTTATCTAAATTAGGTTATGATGGACCTCTAGATAACATGAGCCAGTTAAATAGATCTTTTCTTAGGAAAGAATGGTCATTCTTCTTTGATCAAATTGCTAAATGTTTTACTGGTAAATGTAGTTCTTTTCAACAAATTACTGCTGTTACATCACATATTGCATATGGCTTGCTTTATAACAGAGTAATTAATTTTGGTCACATTATCTTAAATCAGATGTGTATTAAACTTAGGTCAAGAGATCATGACAAGAATATGGTTTATTATCATAGATTCATGCAACTGTTTATTAACCATTTCATTCATGATGTTGAAGCTAGATTTGGTAGAGAATATTGTGTTTCTTCTTATGTACAACAAAAGAGAATTTTTTTGGACATTACAAAGAAGGACAGTGAAAAGAATCTAGATGAAATACCTGCATTACACTATCCAAATCATGTTCAGGTACTTCTAAGAACTCATCTTCCTACTATCTACAATTCTTCTTTCTTTGGTGGTGAAATGACTCAGGAATCTCAATTGGAGCAGAACCCCCCCATGTCTACCCAAGTAGCCAAAAACATTATAGTCTCTGAAACAAGTCTAGAACCAAATTTTGATCCACAGCCTATTGTTTCAAAAAAGCCAACCTCTGGTGTTTCTCAAAAGACATCAGTTGTAAGGAAGAAAAGATTTGTCATTTCAAGTAGTAGTTCTAGTGAAGATGATGATAATATATCTCTTGCTGAGAGAGCAGAATTGAAGGCTGCAATTCAACTTTCTAAGCTAGGACAAAGAGATGGAATATCTAGTCACAGCCAGGCTGCAGTCTCCCAAAAGGCTATAGTTCTTAAAAAGGGAAAACAGTTACTAAATACTGTCTCTCAAAAGACCGTGTCTATTGAAAAAAGATCTCATCCCAAGATCACTTCTGTGTCTACACCTCTTGAGTCTTCTCAAGACAAATCTGTTGCTCACTATACTAGGAGAACAAGGAGAAAGATTCATTTGTCACCTACACACACAGTGTCAAGTCCAACTAACATTATGCAGGTCTCTACAAATAAGGCTATATCCAAGTCAGTATCTGACAAGAGAGATCTGGATCTTGATTCTTCATGGGAAACTACATTGACATACAGACTGGCTATAGAACTTATTTCTCTACAAGTGAAGATTTCCAGGCCTGTTCTATATTTTCTAACCAAAAGAGTTCCTAAACTTTCATTTCTTGAAGAATATGGACTGTTACATCAAAGACTTGATTTAATGAAGACGTACTTCTATGTATCAGTCAGAAAGGAATTACACAAGAAATTTGGACTTCCTAAGCATGTTGCACTTCAATCACTTCATGCATATCTATTTGACAAGGATGTCATTGTTGAAGATGCTTCAGCTCAAGGTGAACAAGAGAAGGTAGTTGATAGAGGGAAGCAGTCAACAGAAGATACTATTGCACCAGTGGTGAATAGTAGAATAGAACATACCACAGTCACTGCAACACAAGAACCATCTAGTCAGAGGTTGGATGACTCAGGAACTGTGATTGATGATGCTGAAAAGTCTTCTGTGATGACTGAAATTGCAAGTGAGAAACCCTATGATATGGGAGGAATGACTTTGATTGACTTTTCTGAAGATCAAACAAATATTGTTCTTTCAGAGTCTATCCACCTTGAGGGTGTGTCTCAGCAACCAACACTTAAAGACGGTGACATACTAGCTATGGTGTCTAATGAAGTATTACTGAAGACATCAGAGTCTGGTGTAAAACCTGAAAGTGGTATACTGGAGCCTGTAGTTTCTGGAAAGAAAGTAGATGTTTGTAAGGGTTCAGAGACTATAGCAGCTCACTCCTTGGAGAAAACCTCAAGCCCCATGCCATATGAGGAACCCTCTCTCCATGTGAGTTCAGGTATAAAAACTTCTTCTAACTCCTATTTTTCTGTAGGTCATGAGAGCACTTATCCAAATTTGAGTGATACACTTGAAAAGATGGATATAGATACACACATAGAGAGGCTGGCTCCTGACTAGGCAAAAGGAGAGGTATTAAGAGTGTTGACTTTAGATAGTCAAAGTAATAATGAGGGTATGGATGATCAACTCCATAGTGAGGGAGAGAAAGTTAGGAAACCACCATCGTTTGATTTTGGGATCAGGTTTTTCGTGAATCTTGGTCTGAAAATCTTGGTATGGATGCTGGTACTTATTCTTTTATCAAGATGTATGAGAAGAATGACTTAGCACATCACAATGCAAAGCCAGAAGTTAAAGCTCAGAAACAGAAAGAAAGGCTTGCAGGAATCATCAACAGAAGAGGTGAAAGGCTAAGACAAACTTCTACTCAACCAGTACCAGAAGTATCTTTGTCATATTCGAGAAGTCTAGCTTTCGAGAAGTCAAGGATTTGATATCTCCAAAGGCACTGTTCGATATCTCTGAAGGCACTGTTCGATATCTTATTTGATAACTCAGATACTCGACATGTCTAACATACTGTTCGAGAACTCAAGAAGTCAACGAGTCAAAGTATTATTCGAGTTCTCAAAGAGTCAACAAGTCAAAGCTACATTCGATATCTCAAGGGCTTAGGAAGCTATTCGATATCTCAGGGATTCGATAAGTCAAAAGTTCTATTCGACAACTCAAGGAATCCTGGAGAAAAGACTAGTTTGAGAAGTGATTCGATATGTCAATTCAACAGTATTTGAGAACTCAGAGTTATCTAATAAGCCAATTCTAGTTCTCGAATCAGCCACTTAGTCACTTCTCGAATGCAATCTTAGAGACAAAATACTGAAGAAATGTACAAGTCAGAAACCTACAGCAAGCTAAAGTACTTTCTGGACCACAGTACTGTAAAGTGTTTTGGAAAGTCTACAAGAAGCTTAGAGAGTTGTTACAGGAGACAAACTGCTAAAGAAGTGGATCTGAACAGAGTTAAAGGAAGTCAAATTTCAAGCCGTTTGGATGTTTACTCAAAAAGGGATGGACATGTTAGAAAGTAATTTTGTCTGTCACTTTATTTGTAGTAAGTAGGTTGTACACATGTTCTATAAGTGTACAACCTCACTTCTCTAGCTGTTAAGATTTTTGAAGCTTTCTCATTTACAACTTAGAACATCTCTCTGAGAAAACGAAGTTGAGAATACTACCATTTGTATGCACAGGTTGTAGCAAAATCTTGATCTAATACAATATTAGATTAAAGTGAGTATTGTGTTCTTGTGTTTCTTATTTCCGCATTCATATTCTGTTAAACACAAAAACACACACTTTGTTACACAAACATCATTCAACAGATTCAAACCATCAAACAAACGCTCTTAAAAGCTTTATTTCGAGAAAAGTTTGAAAATACATTCACCCACCTCTGTATTTTCTTGTGTGTGTATTCCATACTCAACATGTGGTATCAAAGCAGGATGTTGATCAAAACAAAAAACGATCTTGAATACACCAAAGACAACAGGAACGGTAAGGTCCCTAAGTTTGACAAAGATAATTTCAACCTCTTGAAGATGAAGATGATGTTGTTCATCAAAGCCTCTCATCCCCTGTATCCTGAGATTCTCAAGAATTGTCCCTTTGTTCCACAACAAGAGATTCCTGAAAAGAGTGTTGGAACCATAACCATCCCAAGATCCTATGTGGCCAAGGAACCATCCAAATGAACAGATACAGAAAAGGAGAAGGTTGCTCTTGACAGTCACCTCATGCTGCTGATTATAGATTCCATGGATATGTCAATGTTTGCGAGCATAGCATCTTGTACTTCTGCTAAAGAGATGTAGGATCGTATTGAGGTTCTGTATGAAGGGACAGATGAGGTCAAGGAGAAAACGAAATAGATACTGGTCACACAGTACGAAGCTTTCATGGCACAGCCCAATGAAAGCATCACTGATATGTTTGAGAGATTTCATTAGTTGGTTACTGAGCTACAGATGAATGGAAAAGTCTACAGAACCAAAGAATTGAATATGAAGTTTCTACTGTCTTCACCAAACCATCTAGAGCAAGGGTCATTTCTCTAAGGGAAAGAGATTTGAATAAAGTCACTTATGATGTGCTCTATGGTGTGTTAAAGACTCATGAGCTTGAGTTGTTACAGAAAAGGGCTATCCAAGAAAATCAAGGTAAAATGATAAACACATCATGTGCCTTGATTTTAAACAGATCTATTCAAGAACTTAAAGCCTCTACAAGCCATTTGACGATTGAAGAAGTAGAGGATGAGAACCAGTAGTGGAGATGCCTGAGACTGTTACTGAGGAACAGGAAGAAGAAGAAGATGAGTTATACACTCTTGAGGAGTTGGATGCCATGGAAAATACTTCATATGCTTTCATGGCTAGAAAAGTTTCAAACATTAGGTTCAAGAGAAAGCAGCCCTTCAAACCTAGACCTCAAAACCATTCATTCAACAAGAACAAAGCACCTGTGAAACCAAACAAGAACAAATTCAAAACTGGTTATGTGGATAGATCATCTGTGAGATGCTATAGATGCAATGACCTAGGGCATTTTGCTAGTGAATGCAAGAAGCCTAAAAAGAAGGATATGGAGTTTCTTGAGCTGGAAGCCAAGTATGAGGCCTTTTTCGAAAAGCAAACACCAGGCAAGGCCTACATAGCTGAAGGGAAGTGTTGGGATGATACTGACAGTGATGAAGAAGAGCAAGAGTTTTGCAACTATGCCTTGATGGCTGATTTCAAGGATGAGACATCTCCACCAGACTTTTAGGTACCATCTCTCACTACCATAGAAATGTCTGTTTCTGAATACAAGGATATGATTGAACAACTATCTGTTGAAATGTTAAATATTCATCTAGTATGACTGCTGCTAATGAAGAGATTGTGAAACTGTTTGGTAAGAATGAATTATTAAACAAAAGGATATGAGGAATTAGAGCTAGCTGCCATGAAAGTAGAAAACCTTAAGAAAGATGCAGAATATCGAGAGAATAAGTTTCTATGTGCTAGTCAGCTTGAAAAGGCTCTTAGGGATGAAATAGCTGAGAATGAATTCAAACTGAGAACCTTTAAGAAATCCTCTAGTCTATTGCAATCCTATCATGAGAAACATCAAGAAAATGCAAAGGCTGCAATTGGTTTTGACTATGACACTCTCAAAAAGAGGAAAGGTTTTGCTGTCATTGAAGATGACAAGGTTGTTCATAAAAATGTGTCTCACATTTTGAAAAATGCCAAGTCACCTATATTTAAATAATCAACACTTGAAATTGATGAGGAAGCCTTACTCATCAAGCAAATGTTGAATGATGAGGATGGAGCACAGTCTAGTGAACAACCAGCACCTTCTAAGTGTGAGAGTGCCAAATTGAAAACCAAGGAGCCAGTAGGAGTTAGACCTATAACTGAGAAATCTGTTAAGTTTGAACCAGCTAGAAAGAATGAATCTGAAAAGAATGTGGCTAAGAAGAAACAGAACAAAAATGGGAAACTAGGGATTAACAAGGATAATAACTATGATTATGTGCCAAATGCCCCTAGGAAAACATGTCAAAACTGTTTTAGTACTAATCATTTAACTCAAGCTTGCAAGAAACCTGTTGGTAGTGTGCCAAAGCCATTCTATGATTGCTCTGTGCCTTTAAGACATAAAGACTCTCCATTCTGTGATAAATTTGACTATATGCCATGCAATATGAATGTAATGACTAGTTGTTTCAATTTGAGAAGACAATTCATTGATGGTTGTATCAGTCACAACACACACACACACACACACACACACACACACACACACACACACACACACACACACACACACACACACTACACAAGGTCAAAGTCTTTAAGTCCTCCTAGAGCTAGGAAGGCACCTCTGTCACCTAACTCTGAAAACTCAAGTTCTAAGACTTCTAACTGTGATAAGAAGACTAGCCCTAAGAAAGTTGATAAGCATGTTGTTTATGATAAAACTGTTTCTAATCCAGGTGGACCCAAACTTGTTTGGGTACCAAAGAAGAAGTAATACATTTGTGTTTGCAGGGCAAAGAATAGGAAAAGAAAGTCATGTGGATTCTGGACAGTAGATGCTCAAACCATATGACTGGTGATATAGCCCTGCTATCACAATATGAGGAAAAGGCTGGCCCTATGGTTGCTTTTGGAGATGACAGCATTGGCAACACATTGGGATATGTAAAACTGAAAGTTGGTAATGTCATCATTGAAGATGTAGCACTGGTCAGAGGGCTCAAGCATAATATACTAAGTGTTGGTCAGTTTACTGACAGAGGTTTCAAAGTGAATTTTGACAAGGATGAATGTTTGATCACTCATAAGAAGACTGGTGAATTTGCTCTATATGGAGTAAGGAAAGGAAGCCTGTTTGTAGCCAATATGGGCTCCGCAAGCAAGGATAAAATTTGTTGCTTTTACCCAAAAGCATCAAATGAAGATTGTTGGCTGTGGCATAAGAATTTATCACACCTGAACTTCAAAGCCATTAATTCTCTAGTCAAAAGAGAGTTAGTGAGAGGCATGCCCACACTTGAATTCTGTCAAGAAGGAGGGTGTGAGGCTTGTCAAAAAGGAAAGATGAAAAGGTCAAGCCATAAGTTAAAGATTGTGACATCAATAACCAAGGCTCTGCAACTAATTCATATGGACTTATTTGGGTCTGTCAATATTATGTCACTTGGAAGAAAGAAGCATTCCTTGGTGATGGTTGATGACTATACAAGGTATACATGGGTGGAATTTCTATCATCAAAAGATGAGGCTCCACAAGTAATCATTGAGCACATAAAGAAAATTGATAAAGAAGCAAAGGCCAACAATGCAAGTGTGATTGCATTAAGAAGTGACAATGGAACAGAGTTCAGAAATGCCATGCTTGAAGCATTATGCAAAGAGAATGGCATTTCACAACAATTCTCAGCTCCAAGGACTCCACAACAAAATGGAGTTGTCGTGAGAAAGAATAGAACTCTAATTGAGGCAGCTAGAACAATGTTAATTGATGCAAAGATGCCTACATGTTTTTGGGTTGAGGCTGTAAGCACTGCATGCTATATTCAAAACAAAACCCTCATCAACAAAAACACTGGGAAGACACCTTATAATTTGATGACTGGAAAGAAACCTACTCTTAAGCATGTTCATGCTTTTGGAAGTAAATTTTTTGTGTTAAAGGATAACTCTGAATATGTTGGAAAGTTTGATGCAAAAGCATTTGAAGGAATTTTTCTTGGCTATTCTATGGAGAGAATTGCATACAAAGTTTATGTCATCAGTCAAAAGAAAATTATGGAAAGCACAGATGTGACATTTGATGACAACAAACTACCTTGATTAGAAGATGCCAATGATGAAGATAGAGATCCATTAAAATTCGAAAATTTGGATGATTCTGATGAAGAGATTGAAACTGAAGTTGAGACTACAATTCAACAAACTCCACTGAATGATGAAGCAAGAGAAGAATTTGTGCCAATCAATAGTGAAGATACAAGCATCCAAGACACACCTGTGAATGAGTGCAACTTCACAGGGGGAGGAAATGAATATGATCATAACTTGGATGATGAAGCAGCATCAAATTTGAGAACTCAAACCGAACATTCAAGGAAATGGGATAGATCATACAATACAGAACAAATTATTGGAGATCCAAATGCAGGAGTGAGAACAAGGAAAACAACTCAAAATGAATATCTCTATGGTTGCTTTCTGTCTCAAATTGAGCCTAAGAAACTTGATGATGCACTGTTGGATCCAGATTGGATTATTGCTATGCAAGAGGAGCTGAATCAATTCGAAAGAAACAAAGTATGGGAGCTTGTGCCTGCACCAAAGAACAGAACCATTGTTGGAACAAAATGGGTTCTGAAAAATAAGATGGATGAAGATGGTGAGATTGTAAGGAACAAAGCAAGGTTGGTTGCAAAAGGATACTCTCAACAGGAAGGCATTGATTATGATGAGACTTTTGCCCCTATTGCCAGATTGGAAGCCATCAGAATCTTCTTGGCATTTGCTGCTCATTCAAATTTTAAAGTCTACTAAATGGATGTCAAGAGTGCATTTCTGAATGGAGAGTTGGAAGAAGAAGTATATGTGCAACAACCACCTGGCTTTGAGGATCCACATTTCCCAGAATTTGTCTATAGATTGCTTAAGGCATTATATGGACTTAAGCAGGCTCCAAGGGCATGGTATGACACATTGTCACAATTTCTCCTTGAAAATCAATTCACTAGAGGCACATTGGACAAGACACTGTTTTACAAGAATCTTGGTAATGATATTATCCTAGTTCAAATCTATGTGGATGATATCATATTTGGCTCTTTAAATGAGAAATTGTGTGAAAAATTTTCTAAGCTCATGCAAAGCAGATATGAGATGAGCATGATGGGAGAGTTGACATTCTTTCTTGGATTACAAGTTAGTCAAAGGAAGGATGGTATCTTTATCTGTCAAAGCAAGTACATCAAGGATTTATTGAAGAAGTTTGACTTAGAAGATTGCTCACCTGCAAAGACCCCTATGGCCACTGCCACCAAATTCGATGAAGATGCTAAGGGCAAGAAAGTAGATATCTCAGTCTACGGAAGCATGGTTGGGTCTCTACTCTATCTCACTGCTAGTAGACCAGAGATCATGTTTGCAACATGTCTGTGTACAAGGTTTCAGTCAAATCCAAAGGAATCACATATGATTGCTATCAAAAGGATCTTTAGATATCTGAAGGGCACTCCAAACTTGGGTTTATGGTATCCTAAGGACACAGGGTTCAATCTGGTTGGTTATTCTGATGCTGATTATGCTGGATGCAGAGTGGATATGAAAAGCACCTCAGGTAGCTACCAGTTTCTTGGACAAAGGTTATTCTCTTGGTATAGCAAGAAACAACAATTTATGTCAACTTCCACAGTTGAGGCTGAATACATAGCTGCTGGAAGTTGTTGTGCTCAAGTGCTTTGGATTAGAAATCATGTGTGACAACATAAGTGCAATCTCTATAGTTGCAAATCATGTCACTCATTCTAGAACAAAGCACATTGACATCAGATATCATTTTATCAGGGAACATGCAACTAATGGAACCATTGAGTTACATTATGTTCCCTCAGATAAATAATTAGCTGATATATTCACTAAGCCATTAGATGAAGCCACCTTCACAAGGTTGGTTAGTGAGATTGGAATGCTGAATTCTTCAGAATCTGGCTAAGTGAAAATATCAACTAGATTGTTGCAGCAGTAAACAATTACTTTATCTAAATTCTCAATATTTTTGAAGTAAGTGTTAGCTGAAATATGATTTATAAATATTTCAAGACTGTTGCATATGTTGAAAAATCATATTTTCTTAACTTGAAATTTCTATGAAATTTTGAGAAAATCACTATTTAATTTGTTAGAATATTCTTCATTGAATATTTTTGATAAATTTTAAAAGATAGTGAAAATTGAATTTTATGAGTGAAAAGAATATTTCGATAAGTCAGACTACTCTAATGATTCATTTCATGTCAATGCTCGACTTCTCTAACAAGTCTCTTTAGAGCACTCTCGAGTTCTCAAATAGAGCCTTTTGGAGATATCGAACAGCGACATGCTTGACTTCTCTAATATGGTATTTGAGTTTTCTAATGTCTGAGTTCTCGAATATAGTATTTGAGTTATCGAATCATTTGAAAAGACTGATAATTCGTTGAATCTCAACCGTTTTTGGATTTTGCCTAAAATTTTAATTCATTCATAAAAACATATTTTATTCAATTCTAAATTGAATAAACTGCCAGCTGTGGGTTACAACCTGCTTGAGATATCGAATAAGCCTTTCTTGACTTATCGAATAGTTATTCTATACTTCTCGAATGCCTGACTTGTCGATACAAAACATATATCTAATCGACAATTCAAGTACTTCATACTTATTCAATTTCACAACTACTTTATTCATTTCATTCGATTTCTCAAGCATCTAAATTCTTAAAACCTCTGAAAACCCTAATCTCAAAAGCTAAATTTCTTCTTCAACCTTCATTCTCTTCTCTCTCACTGTATAACAATGGCAAACACCCAACTCACCATAGCCAAACAAACCAATTTCATCACAATAACCAATGATGTGGAAGCACCAAATGTAAACTTCAAGTGCTTTGTTCGATGGATGTTTGAGTCATACATCAAGGATGCACTCTCAGCCAACCCAACTCTGTATCTAGACTTACTAGAACAGTTTTGGAGGACTGCTACTGTGGAGGTCATTGCCCTTGAGAATGCTATAACCTCCTACATTGTCTACTGCAAGATTCAAGACAAAGATGTTACTATCACTACATCAGATATGAATCAAGCACTGGGCTTGCAACAAGAGGTGTATGACCCACTAGCCATAAATGCTGAGTTGGAGGACTTCTTTGATTTCATCAATTACTCAGATGAAATCAAACTTGGGCATTTGAATAGGAAGTTCTTAAGGAAAGAATGGAGTTATGTATTTGCTACTCTCATTCAAGTCTTCACTGCTAAAAAGTCCAGCTTTGACCAAATCAGTGCACCTGCACAGCAAATAGGCTATGCCTTAGCTTATGGGAAAAAGATAGATGTTGGACAGATCATTCTACAGGAGTTGTATGGGAGACTTGGTAAGAACTCAGCCAAGAGAGGTACTGAAATTTTCTTCCCTCATTTTATTCAATTTACACTTAATTTTGTAGATAATAAACTTACTGAATTATGTGGGATAGATAAAAATAGAATAGGCTATCCTAAATCCAAGACCAAACTCATTTTTGGTAATTTGGAGATTAGGAATGATGTGGATGTATGACTTGAAATAACTCCCCATATGGAGAGTCTATTTAGGTCTTACCCCCACAACATGCCAATATTTGATTCAAGATCACAGTTAACAAAGCCCATATAAGTAGAACAAAAAGCTGACCCAGGACCTGCTAACCTACCCTCTCAACTAAACACATTACCAAACACTGAGCCAACTGCATCATCCTCTCAAAAGGGTGATGTTAGTAAAAAGAACAGAAAGGAGATAGCTTTTGAACCTTTGAAAATCTTAACAGAAGCAGCATTGCATGCTGAGACAAGTTTAGAAAGTGGGGAACAAGAGTTACCCTTACAGAGGCCAAAGAAGAAAAAGAAAACAAAAACCACCTCTTCAGTCACATAAATGGTTAAAGTTGTAAAATCAGGGGTAAACAGCTCACTAGATGTGCCCTCTCAACAGGGTGAATCTATAGAATCAAGCATTCTCCCCAATGCACAATCTTGTAAAGAGTCAGCACATGGGAGTGATAAGGCTGGCACAACACTGAGTGGAGAGCACATCACACTTGAAACTCCCTCTATTTCTCAGGGGGAGATGCCAAAATCTATTCCACATGACACTTCTCTTCCAAAATCTAATATTTCTTTCCAGCCTGCAACTCAAGTAATTGAGGAGCAAGGTATTGATCACCAAAAATTTTCTTCTCTTGGTGAGCCAATGGACTCAAGTGACTTAGTGCAAGACACTTCGCTCACCACCCAGAATCTACATTAATTAGATGGTGAGGGAATGCATACTGGGGCATATCCTAATGACACCATCACAAACATAGAGGATTCACTAGTTTTCACTAAAGACTCTATGCCTGTGTCATCTACTGTTGTAACGCATCCCACTTTTGTGGAGACAACAATAGTAGAGCCAATCCATCCGGTTACAGAAGTTGCATCTGTAACTGAGTAGTCTAGCTTGCCTAGCTCTAGCTCTAACTTCTTGTCAGAATGGCTGAAGCCATGTGCAACATGATAGTGCTTCATGATCAGGGTCTGCTCCATAACAATTGACGGTTGAAGCACTTCAAAGCTTAGTTGTGAATCAGATTCCTGAGTTTGTAAAAATTGCTCAGAACCTTGTCACATCCAACCTCTCAAATCCAGACTATGAGGCCATTCTGCTATGTCACAGAGAAGATGTGGAGACTCAAAGCGAGAAAATAGCAGATGAAGCTGAGAGAGATGGCAATATAGATGCCTGGTTGCAAGGATATGGTAGTGTCACTCTCAATGAAGCTCTTCAATACCTAAGAAGAAGAGTACATCACTACACTAGGGTCAAATGCCAAATCTTTATCCCCTGGTGAAGTGTATGAAGCTGCAAATGATTCATACAAGGGATTCTTGAAGGCTGCTCACTACCTTGGCAAAGGAGTTAAAACTGAAGTCAATGAAGTATTTAAAGCCACAACAAAGGAAGTAAGTGAAATCAAGAAAGAATTTGCCTCCAAGTTCCCTTCTCTAGACTCTGTTCTTAGGAACATTCAAGAATGCAAAGCTACCTGCATTGAGTTGGACAATCGCCTTCCTTTGGTTCAAGATGCTGTCAAGAATCTTGCAATTAATGTGCAAAACCTATCTTCTCAGACAAATGATATTAATGCACAGATTAGAGTTCTCTTTGCCAACCAATATGGAGATAAGCTAGTGACTGATGTCCCTATCCATGATATGACAAAGTTTGAAGTGGAAAGACTCAAAGAACAGTCTCTTTCTGGATTTAAAGCTACTGGTTGCTCACGAAGGTGGACTCTCTAGAAAAGGAAGTAGGCTCCTTCAAACAATTCAATGACGAGCTTACAGAATTTGTTGCCCTTCTGGATGACAAGTTGGACACTCAGGCTGCCACCACAACTGATGTTCTTCTTAATCAACAACAAATGCTGTCTGCTATAATGAACCATATGGGACTTCCTCCACCTGAAGATTCTGTCAATCCCTCCTCTTCAAACCCAAGGGCCCCATCAAAGACTTCTGTGCCTGACAACAAGCCTAAGGGGGAGAAGAGAAACTAAAAATCTAAGGGGGAGAAACCTAAGGGAGAAAAGGGTATTGTTATATCTGAGGGTGGTCAACCAAGGACTTCACAATCTACAACTCCTGTTCAAGGCAAAGGCAAATCTAAGGTCAATGAGATTCAAACCTCTAAATTTATCAAAAATATCACCTCTCTACCAACTGTCACCCTACCAACTGTGCACATCACTACTCCAAGTGGTTTGCAGCAATCAATTACATCTACAGTGGTGGCAGGTTCCATGCCAACTGATCAAGCTAACCCTTCCAGACATGAAGAAGATCATCCAGTTAAAGTAAGTGTAGTCATAGAGGCCAAGCTGATAGAAGTAGCAAATTCAGAGACTTATCATGATGCTACTTTCTTGAAGTTTTTGCAAGCCTCAAAGGCAAAGGTTGGAGGAGATACATTACTATACAGGAGGAGTTTCAAGGAACAAATCAAGTACTTGACAATGATCCCAAGAAAGCTAAATCAAATCTTTCTCAAGGAGATTATGATGGTGACCAATGACAAAATGTGGCATCTATCTTATGACACCTTAAAGGTCTTAAAATGCACTGAGATTGATGTTATCTTGGAGCTAATTGAGAAGGTTGGAAAAAACAACAAGAGCCTATATTCTGATGTAAGGAATGGCCAACATGCTAGACTGTCTGAAGTGTGTACTTATCCAAGAATCATTCTCTATCAGTCTGGTACAAAAATTGAAGATGTCAGTCACCTGGTCATTCCAAAGGATCTCACTCCTCTGAATCACAGACTTATCATTGCTATCACTGAACTGCAAAAGAAGAATGGACTAAGAACTGCTGAAGAGTTGGAGGCATTAAGTATTCTCAGAACTTTCATAGCAACTGGTATTGTCCCAGAAATGGCTAAAGCAAGGAGAGATAAGGATGATGAGGGTGAAGATAAAAGTTATAGGAGAGGAAGTCATTACAGGAGGAATAAGGATGATGAAGACAAGAAGAAGAAGAAGAATGATGACAAGAGCAAGAAGGGAGATGATGGCAAAGATGAAGGCAAGATTTATGAAAGAAAGAGTGGAAAATAGCAAGCCCTATGCATTACTAATAGTAACCTCACCAAAACACAAGACTCTATGTCTAGGGTGAATGCAGTTAGTAATGACCTACCAAAATCTACACCTATGGCTTCTACAACTATTTTGCCATCTCAAGCAGAGAAGATTCAACTCAAGAAACCATCAGTATGTCTCCAAAAGCAAACTGCTAATGGAGTACTACAATGGTCAAAAGATAAAGGCCTGAAACTATTTCCAAGAAAGAAGATGAAAAAGATAAAATTCAAACAAGCAGCCAGAAGAGCAAGAAAGTTGAAGACATCTACATCCCAGGCACTCACAATCATTCCAGGATTAAACCTACCACCTCTAGATGAAGACTTTGATGAAGATCAACTGCAATTCCTATGGGCTCAAAGAATCTACCATGTTGCTATTACTGATGATTGCCCTGAAATTAAATACACTGATGGAAGATAGAAGAAATTCAGGCAAGGAACATGTCAGCATTGGGGCAAACTATATGATATAGAAGGGATTATTGCAATGTTGAATTCTAAAGATAGAGTGGAGAGAGTATGGAAGCTGGAATTAATTGATTTTGTCAAAATGAAGAGAGATCATCAGGCACTGCAGAAAAAGAAGAGTGAAGAGCTATTGAAGAAAAGAGAGGAGGAGTTTGCTGTAATGGAAGATAATGCTGATGAGTTAAGGGCCAAGGGTATATGCAGAGTCAAGTACAATCCTTATATTGTCGAATACAAGAAGAATGGAAGAAATGTGAAGATTAGACTTTACTACATTAGCTCTTACTCTGAAGCCCGGTTAAATGAAGTTATCAGAGATCTATCAAGCTCCCCTTTAATTGAAGAACTCAATGCAATGGAAGATATTATTATGGCAATGAAGGAAAATGAAAAGAAGAAGGCTAAGGAAGCTGAAGAAAAGAGGAAAAATGAGAATCTATAAGCCAAATCTCAGGGAATAAACTCAATGGAAAATGGCTAGTACTTTCTCATAATCTGTAAGAATGCCTTCACTGTATTTTTACTCATATCAATCAATTTCATACATGTACTGTGCAAGTTTTATCTTTATGTATGTTAGGCTTGTTATCAGACATGAAATTGTGATTAAGGGTCTTACTCACAATTTGGGGGAGATTGTTAGTCACTGAGGCATGCATGTATACATAATAACATGCCTAATTGTTTGTAGTGCTTTGCATTACTTACATGACCTCTTAACTGTGGGAACCTCTAGTTGTAGAGTTTCTACTTGTAATAGGCATCAAATTCTATCTGTGTAACTGTAAATTAAGTCATAAAATAATGCTTGAATGAAGATCCAAAGATCATGCCTCAAGCTTGAAGAACAAGGCTGTCAAAATAAATGCAGTTGGATTTTGAAGAATGAAGATTTGCCTAAGTACCAATTCGAGAAGTATCTTTGTCATATTCGAGAAGTCTAGCTTTTGAGAAGTCAAGGATTCGATATCTCCAAAGGCACTGTTCGATATCTCTCAAGGCACTGTTCGATAACTCAGAGACTCGACATGTCTAACACACTGTTCGAGAACTCAAGAAATCAACAAGTCAAAGTATTATTCGAGTTCTCAAAGAGTCAACAAGTCAAAGCTACATTCGATATCTCAAGGGCTTAGGAAGCTATTCGACATCTCAGGGATTCGATAAGTCAAAAGTTCTATTCGACAACTCAAGGAATCCTGGAGAAAAGACTAGTTCGAGAAGTGATTCGATATGTCAATTCAACAGTATTCGAGAACTCAGAGTTATCTAATAACCCAATTCTAGTTCTCGAATCAGCCACTTGGTCACTTCTCGAATGCAATCTTGGAGACAAAATACTGAAGAATTGTACAAGTCAGAAACCTGCAGCAAGCCAAAATACTATCTGGACCATAGTACTGTAAAGTGTTTTGGAAAGTCTAGAAGAAGCTTAGAGAGTTATTACAGGAGATAAACTGCTAAAGAAGTGAATCTGAACAGAGTTAAAGGAAGTCAAATTTCAAGCCGTTTGGATGTTTACTCAAAAGGGGATAGACATGTTAGAAAGTAATTTTGTCTATCACTTTATTTGTAGTAAGTAGGTTATACACATGTTCTATAAGTGTACAACCTCACTTCTCTAGCAGTTAAGATTTTTGAAGCTTTCTCATTTACAACTTAGAACATCTCTCTGAGAAAACGAAGTTGAGAATACTACCATTTGTATTCACAGGTTGTAGCAAAATCTTGATCTAATACAATATTAGATTAAAGTAAGTATTATGTTCTTGTGTTTCTTATTTCCGCATTCATATTCTGTTAAACACAAAAACAAACACTTTGTTACACAAACATCATTCAACAGATTCAAACCTTCAAACAAACGCTCTTAAAAGCTTTATTTCGAGAAAAGTTTGAAAATACATTCACCCCCTGTATTTTCTTGTGTGTATTCCATACTCAACAACTAAATACATGTTTAACGGAAAGGCGGCTCAATAGAAAAGATCATATTAACTATTAGAATTTAATATTGATGTTATAAATTTTATTTTATTTTTAGGTTTGATTTTTATGGACAAAAATTAGTTTTTAAATACATAATATATTAAAAAGTTGGGGTTCGAAATAACGACTCAATAGAAAGAATCGTGTCTAACGTAAAAACGAGAATTTTTTTCATAGAATTTATTTTTAAAAAAACTATTACGCCGCCGCGAAGCGTGGCTTTATCAACTACTCCCTATGTCCCATGTAATTATTTACATTTGCGGACCAATTTTGGCACGGATTTTAAGGTGCATTTTAATGATAGTTCTATAACATATTTTTGATATTTTCTTTTTTTTAGTATAAAAATAGAACAATCCTATTTTTATACAAAAAAAGAAAATATCAAAAATAAGTTATAGAACTATCCTTAAAATGCGTGTCAGATACGCAGTTTTTTATGTAAAGGAATGGGTGGGACGGAGGGAGTAGTTTAATATAATTATTGATAATTATTTTTCAGAAATTAGAATGATTTCATTTTGTTCCAGTCTTACATTTATAATATTTTAGAACTTTTAGGAGGATTTAGTCCTTGGATTATTTTAAAAAAATGGAAATTTAGAACCTAATTCAACTGAATTTATTTGATGCGAAACAACATCTTCATTGTTAGCTGCAGTATTATTGATTCGTCACTTAATCATATTGATATGTGGTCTTTCTGGAAAATAACAATCCTTCATGGCGCATGTCGTGCTTCTATGGTTTTCCAGAGAGCACGAGAAGGCGGGAATCTTGGAACAAAGTCGTTGCTTGTAATAGGACCAATCAATTATGGACCTAATGCCGACATCTGCTGAAATCTTGCACCACTTCTTTACACAGAACTTAGAGGGTCTTTGGCTGGGCTTAAAGCCAAGTCCATTTCGTTTTAAGTTAAAAATGATCTGTTTGGCTACTCTAGCTTTAAGCTGGTTTTAAGTTAAAAAACTGCTTTAAGTTATAAGTTTCATTTAGGTAGTTTTGACTTATAATTTATGACTTATCATTTTTTTTTCACGATTCTTCTAAAGTTTAAATATTATGAATTTAAAATTTTTTTAAGTCAAATTTCACTTTAAGTCAAAATTATTAAACCCCCATTTAACTTTAAGTAAAATTACCCAAACACATTGATTCAACTTAAAGTAAACAACTTTACTTTCTCCTTTAAGTTAAAAATACCACAATTAAGTCAAAAGTAACTTATTTTAAGCAACCCCAAACACCCTCTTTATAAGTTTTGCATTGAAAATATAAAAATCTGAACTTCTTTGCTTGTAAAAGACAAAATTACAGGTTGGAAATTTTTGGGGTACGGTGTATGGCACCAGGTTGCCAAACTACTGTTTGACAACATACGTCTTTATAACCGTTGGATGGTTGATCCAATGACCCTGATTTAAAAAAAAACCAACATCGTACCGCAGAAAATGCCCCCGCCTACGAATTGCGGAAAGTTTCTGCGGTACGGTGAACAGTAGATTTTTGGTGTGAAAACATGGGGGCATTTTGGTAATTTCTCCGTACCGCAGAAACTTTCTGCGGTATGGTGAACAGTAGATTTTTGGTTTCTGCGGTACGGTGTACAGTAAATTTTTGGTGTGAAAACAGGGGCATTTTGGTAATTTTTCCGTACCACAGAAAATTTCTACGATATGGTACTAATTTTTTTAAATCAGGACATTTGAATCAACCCCCCAACAATTATAAAACCGTATGTTGCCAAACAGTAATTTGACAAAACAGTAATTTGGCAATCCGGTGCCAAAGACCGGCCACCTTTATGAATATTCTTACCAGCATCAGTTTCAAATAATGCAACTGGAACAGCACGTTCACTTACTGGATTTCCCTGTTCACATAAAAATTTAAATTAATTGACGAAAAAAGAAAGCAATAACAGAGAAATATACTTTACCAAGTAACATGATAGACAAAAGCGACCAACATGCATAAAGAAGCACCTATGCGCTATTACTAAGACATTAGTTCTACTTAGAGGTGGCCAACCGTGCGGTTCGGCTCGGACCGCACGGGACCGGACCGGGAAAATAACCGATTTTATTCGGCCCGTAACGAACCGGATTTTAATCGGCACGAACCGCTAAAAAATCGGTCCGAATAAGGGTTCAGAAATGCAAAACCGAGACCGGAACCGGCCCGGCCCGTAACCGGCTGAACCGGACGAACCGACACGGCCCGAACCAGCCCGCACGGCACAGCCCGCGAGTATGTACATGTTGGTTCAATTGGCTATGTCATTGTCAATTCATGATTTTACTCTAAAAAGGAAACTTTTATTGGTAAAAGATCAAAACCGGGACCATGTCTCTCATTAAGTGTTTATTTTAATATTTTGCTAATTATGAAGGACGTGGAAAGGGCCAATCACAATAAAATAATTAAATAATAATTTTTTTTGCTTTGCCCAAAACAAGATAAGCTTTCGTATTTTCACACACATATCGACAACTTATTAGATACTATTTCCATATTTATATTAATCTTAACTTAATGGACATGCTGTTTTAGTGAATGTATGTATAATTTTGTAAGGGATGTTGAATTTTAATTACTCTTGCCAAGTCTTCTTCTTGAACCGGGCTTAAGCCCGCACGGCTATGAACCGCGTGCCGGCTACGAACCCTTCAGTAATGAACCGGAACCGGCCCGAGCCCGGCCCGGCTTACTTGCGGGCCGGCTACGAATTGATCAACCGTGAACCGGAACCGTGCAAAGCCCGACCCGGCTCGCACGGCCCGCACGAATGGCCAGCACTGATTCTACTCTTTTAATATAATCCATGGAAACTGACTGGCAGTTAAGAAGATGGGAAAGTAATATAACTTGGGCACTTCACTTTTGTGGTAAGCGGGCTGCTGCATCGGTTTTCATGCCAGCTACAAGGGGAGAGAGAGAGAGAGAGAGAGAGAGAGAGAGAGAGAGAGAGAGAGAGAGAGAGAGAGAGAGAGAGAGAGAGAGAGAGAGAGAGAGAGAGAGAGAGAGGAATCCGGAATCAGGAAGAAAACTCAAAACTATTCTAGTCACTGAAAACTTCATGCCATGATCCCTAATAGGCATATGGGCCAATCCCAAATTATCCACAAGATGACAAGACTTGTTTGTCTAGGATCACCCTCACATTCAGCTTCTGTTTAAAAGATACATATAGCAAAAAGCTTGTGAATGCTGGTCGTAAAGCAGGGTGATGTCATATTACAATTATGGCTATGGGCCTCAGGTTGTGCCAATTAGTCAGATGCAAACATTTGTGGAGTGATCTGATCTTAGTTCTTACTCTGTACTATCTCGCTTCTAAGAATATTATAGCAAAAAGAATCCAAAATAACATAGGTACCTCCCGAGAAAGATATCTATCATATCATTTCGAAATGATAATTAAGTCAGCCCAAGGAGCATCTAGGACCAAAAGACTGTCTAGCATCAACAAGAATTCAACTGTAAAATATAGGAACTGGCCATCATTAAACAGGGTTCAGAAAACATAATGCATGTAACACCTACGATATATGGCCTCCGCTCAAAGGCCAGTAACTTGGTTGGCATTTTTTATCCATTAGGCTTATCTTTAGTAAAGCGAGCAATATCAAATGAGCATAAACATTCTACGTGTTTTCTAATTTAATTATTATTCAATTGGTACAATCACATTTGACGTTATAAAAATAATATATCTATTCGCTAGCTAGAAGATATGCATACCCTTGGTTCACAAGCAACAACATATTGACAACGTAGTCCTTTGTCCTTCACCATTGTATCACCAAGGAAGTCAGCAAGTCGTTTTGCTGTGGTTACAGCACATGACTTCTGAGTCCCATAGTCTGCTAAGGACTTGCTCATTGTGCTCGATTCTGATATATAATC
Organism: Saposhnikovia divaricata; assembly: GCA_036435485.1. Lineage (NCBI taxonomy): Eukaryota > Viridiplantae > Streptophyta > Magnoliopsida > Apiales > Apiaceae > Saposhnikovia > Saposhnikovia divaricata. The sequence continues at coordinate 131,251,842 of CM071599.1, read as the reverse complement.
GAGCAACTCGATATCTGCAATGTCTTTGCCTTGATTCTGAAAATGAAAGAAACTTTAAGTTACTTTCCCATACCCTTTTGTTGGGTACCCAAGCCTAAATAGTAGGGATTATTCTTGGTTTCTAAGAACAGTAATAAGAACTAGTGACAACAAAACAAAAGTACATAATATGCCTTTTTTGACAATGATAAACATCTATCAAATTCACAAAATCTAAATACTTCGTCGTTAAACAAGTTTAACTGTTTAAAGCAATTTATAATCATTCCGGAATATTGACTGATCTGCTCTGACTTTATAGTAGATTTAGTCCTAACTCCTAAGTTATCATGTGGACTTTTCGGCAAAAAAAAAAAAAAAACGGTAGTAGCCTTAATGTTTCCTTTACATACATCAAGCAGATCAAGCCATCTATTGGCAAAAGCGGCAACCGCAGCATAACATTCCTCTAGGGGCGACCCGTGAAGAAATTTGTCAAAAAGCTCAGCCTGCAAAGAAGAGATTATTCATAGTACCAAAACAATAAACTTATAAGAATCTGCCAGCACAAACACATCAGAAATATGGTATTGCAGCAATGGGAGATGCACCATATTCTGATTGGAATCTAGATAGGTCAGCAGAACTTAAGCAAACTGTATGAACCCACTTAAAGTAATATTAAAAAGCTAACAAACAGTAATACACAATATATAATGTGCACAGCATAACTGTAAAATATATCAAGGATACCGTTGGAAGTGGCTAGGAAAGCCGTTAGAAAAGCTTGCTGTTTGTCTCTTATTTACTCATGGGCCTATATATAAGTCCAAGGCTGAGTTTCTTGAAACAACATAGAACAGAACATTTATATACACACTTCTGTTTAAACATACTTCTGTTATTTTCACTCACATGGTATCAAAGCCTCTAGGTTCTATATAAAAAAAAAAAAAAAATTTTCTTCCGCTCACATCTCCTTCATATATCTAAACCCTGCAAATCACAGAATCAAGAAATCCATATATACTTTATTTATCAAAGCAGATGACAACTGCTCTGTTCCCATCAGCAATGACTACCTCTGTTGCAGCAGATTCTACTACTTCATCTACAGTCATCGACGCCCATCATCCGTATTATATCTGCCCATCTGATAATCCAGGTATGCTCATTATAACAATTACTTTAAATGAGCATAACTACAATCAGTGGAGCAGGTCCATGGAGATTGCTCTTTCATCAAAATTGAAATTAGGATTCGTTGATGGTACGTACCCTAAACCTGCTGCAAATTCACCTTTGTTAATGTATTGGATAAGATGTAACAATATGATTACGTCTTGGATTCTCAATAGTGTATCCACAGAAATCAGGAACAGTATTGTGTATCTTAAAACCTCAAAAGAAATTTGGGACGATTTGGAGGTTCGCTTTGCTCAAAGCAATGCTCCTAAATTGTTTATGTTAAGATCTGAGATATCACATCTCACTCAAGGGAATATGTCTATAACTGCATATTTCACCAAATTTCGAACCATTCATGATGAGTTAGAATGCATCTCAGCTCGTCCTAAATGTACCTGTTCGAGTTGTTCCTGCACAATTAATGCAAAGTTAGACACATATGAACAAACTATTCAACTAACTCAATTTTTTATGGGCTTAAGTGAGTCTTACATTAGTATAAGAGGGCAGATTCTACTTATGAAACCACTTCCCACATTGAGCCAGTGCTATGCCTTACTTCTCCAAGAAGAGTCTCAAAGGGCTAGTGGAGCTAGTCAACAATTAAATGGTGAAAACATGGCTATGGCAGTCAGAACCAATTATGGACAGAGAGTTCAAGCTACCTTCAATACAGGAACAACATCAGGACAAAGAACTGTTAGGAAAGCAGGACCTGATACAAATGCCTGGTGTGAATATTGTCATATGAATGGCCATTTGAAAGACAAGTGCTACTGTCTTCACGGGTATCCATCATGGCATAAGTTGTATGGAAAGCCCAAACCCAAACCCAGGCAATTGAATGCAGGTGCTCCAAACTCTGCTAGACCTCTGGTAGCTGCACAAGTTGCAAAAGACAATGCACCAGTTACCTCTCACTCAGGCATTGACAATACTGACAGCCTCAGTAATGCTCTAAATCTGTCTGAAGGCCAGTGCAAGCAACTCATCCAGATGTTGCAAAAGACAATGCATCAATCAAATTCTTCAAATTCTTCAAATGCTGAAACATGGCTAGGACCTTCTTCTGGATCATCCTCAGTTCATCCTTCTCAATTTGCAGGTACAATCAGATTTGCTAGTCATATCAATCCTTTTTTTCAGTCTACCCCTGATCAATGGATCATAGATACAGGGGCAACTGACCATATCACACCTAATCTGCAAATGTTAGATTCACCTGTTCCTTGCAACTCTACACTTAATCTACCTAATGGTGATACAGCAGCCATCACACACATAGGCACATTACACTTGACCAATGATCTTGTCTTGCATAATGTACTATGTGTCCCATCATTTGCTTACAATTTACTATCCATATCTCGATTAGTTCATACCACCAATGGTAAAGCAATTTTTGATAATTATTCCTGTTTCATTCAGGCCCCTACTTGGAAGAGGGCCCTCGAGATTGGTAAACTCAGCAATGGTCTTTATCTGCTCTCATCTATTCCCCAAGCAGATAAGGTCACTCCTCCATCCACACTCCACACTTGCAATACTACTCTCCCTACTTTAAATACTGTTGATCTATGGCATGCTAGGCTTGGACATGCTCCTGATAATATTCTTAAACTCCTTCCTCATTATACTAAATCTGTTTCTTTTAAATCCTGTGACTGTTGTCATATGGCAAAACAAACCAGAAGTCCTTTTCCTGATAGAAAATCCCAGAGTTTGAACTTGTTTGACTTACTTCATGTGGATCTTTGGGGTCCATATAGACATCACACTCATGGTAACTGCAGAATGTTTCTTACTATTGTTGAAGATAAATCCAGAGCCACTTGGGTCTATCTTCTTTCTGATAAGTCTAGTGTTGCTTCCATTTTGAAAAATTTCTGTATTCTTATACAAAATCACTTCAATGTCACAATCAAGGTCATTAGATCAGACAATGGCTTAGAATTCATTAATTCTGCTCTTACTTCTTTCTTTCAATCCCTAGGCATAATCCATCAAACTTCATGTGTGTACTCTCCACAACAAAATGGTATTGTGGAGAGAAAACACAGACACCTCCTAAATTGTGCTAGAGCCCTTAAATTTCACTCTCATGTCCCTCACACTTTTTGGGGTGATTGCTTATTAGCTGCAACTTACATCATCAACAGAACTCCTACACCACTTCTCTCTGGTCTAACACCATATGAAGTTCTGTTTAAATCTCCACCTGATTTTTCTCAGTTGAGAGTATTTGGTTGTCTTTGCTATGCTACAGTTTTACCCCATCCTTCAGACAAATTTGCCCCAAGAAGTATTAAAGGAGTCTTTCTTGGCTATCCTTATGCTAAGAAAGGTTTTAAAATCTTAAATCTGGACACTAAACAAGTGTTCATTGCCAGAGATGTTCAGTTCCGTGAAACTGACTTCCCATTTCATCATATCCAGCCTAATCCTGTCCCAAATTTGTTTCCCTCATCTACCTCCTTTGTGGACATTGATCCTCTCTCTCAGCAGCATTCTATCCCATCTGACTCATCTCCTTCTCCTGATGTTATTGCACCTATTATTCCTGATTCATCTCTACCTCCTCCTAACATTGACTCTTCTTCTATGAATCCAAATAGTTCTCCTCCTCACATTTCTGCCAGACCTCACAGAACTAAGCAATTGCCAAAGAAATTCAGTGACTTCACTGGTTTACCTTCACACTTAAGTAATGCTGTGTTCACTGACACCTCAGATATCTTCACAACCTCCTAACCATCTCCTACCTACACTCATTTCATGGCAAATGTGTCAAAAATTCCTGAACCTTACTCTTTCAAACAAGCTCTTAAATACCCTCATTGGTGTGAAGCTATAACTGTAGAACTAGCTGCTCTAGAAGTAAACAATACCTGGCAGGTGGTTCCTCTTCCTAAAAACAAAAAGATAGTTGATTGTAGATGGCTGTACAAAGTCAAATATCAATCCACAGGTGAAATTGACAGATACAAAGCTAGATTAGTAGCTAGGGGTTTTACTCAAACAGAAGGCCTTGATTACTTTGAAACCTTTGCTCCTGTGGCAAAGATGGCCTCTCTCAGACTTGTGTTAGCTCTGGCTGCAAAATTTAATTGGAAACTCTCTCAGCTTGATGTTACCAATGCTTTCCTTCATGGATCCCTTGAAGAGGAAGTATATATGGCTCTACCTCCAGGATACATTCCACCTTCAAGTGTGCTTCACAAATATCCAACACAACATCTTGTTTGCAGATTACTCAAATCTTTGTATGGGCTTAAACAGGCTCCCAGGCAGTGGTTTAAAGCTTTGAAAGCTGCTCTCCTTAACCTTGGATTCCTTCAAACCTATGGAGACTCTAGTTTATTCATCTGTCAAAAAGGCACCTCTACTGTCCTCCTTCTCATCTATGTAGATGATATGATTATCACTGGCAACTCTCCCACTCTAATGGATGAAATTGTTCACTCTTTGAGCAAGAATTTCAAAATCAAGCAGCTTGGCAACTTGAGATACTTCCTTGGCATTGAAGTTGCAAGATCTGAGCAAGGAATTTACATCAATCAGCACAAATATACTTCTGATATCATTACTGATGTGGGTATGCAAAATTCAAAAGTCACAATTCTTCCTATTGATCAGCACCACTCCCTAGATGCTGTTACAGATTCACCTTTGTTTTCAGATGTCTCTCTTTACAGAAGATTAATTGGCAGATTAATATATCTCACCATTACAAGACCTGACCTGTCATATGCTGTCCATATTCTTGCTAAATACATGTCTACTCCTAGAGTGGCTCACTGGAATACAGCTCTCAAACTGGTAAAATATATCAACTACACATGTGGTCAAGGCTTATTTTTCAGCTCTACACAAGACTTGACTCTCACTGGATACACTGATGCAGATTGGGCCTCTGATAAACAAACAAGACAATCTCTTACTGGCTTCTGTATTACTTTGGGAGGATCCCTCATTTCTTGGAAATGCAAACGCCAACCTACAGTATCCAGGTCTTCTGCTGAAGCAGAATACAGAGCCATGGCTGACTGCTGCTGTGAACTCACTTGGTTAGTGTCCCTCCTCAAAGAGCTTCACGTGCCTCTCTCCTTGCCTATTCCCTTCTACTGTGACAATAAATCAGCCATGCATATAGCTGCCAATCCTGTCTACCATGAGCGCACAAAACACATTGAAATAGACTGTCACATTGTGCGACAGAAATTACAGCAAGGTTTAATTCAGATACAATACATTCCTTCTCAAGAGCAGCCTGCAGACTTCTTAACAAAAGCTCTTTCTGCTTCTCATCTGCAGCACTTGTTATCCAAGTTAGGTGTTTGTAACTTATTTCAAACTCCTACCTTGAGGGGGGATGTAAAATATATCAAGGATACCGTTGGAAGTGGCTAGGAAAGCCGTTAGAAAAGCTTGCTGTTTGTCTCTTATTTACTCATGGGCCTATATATAAGCCCAAGGCTGAGTTTCTTGAAACAACATAGAACAGAACATTTATATACACACTTCTGTTTAAACATACTTCTGTTATTTTCACTCACAATAACTGATCTATTACTTATCATCTACAGGCCAGAGCCTCAATTAGTTGACATATATACAGTGTTAATTTAACAGTTCACCTAAGTCTCCAAGTGGCCAAGAGGTACGAGGGTTCAAGAATCAAGCCTCACTGGAGGCATAGGGGTGTGTCTGTCTTCCAATTCTTGTACCGACGGCCAAATATATTTATATACAAAGGCTATAATTCCCAATATGAGATAACAAGCTACTTAAAACTAAATTTTAATAATCCTTTCTAGTCTCTTCTATAGTACTTTGTAAGTTATCTCAGGGGAATGTTGCTCCCTATTTTGTCTTCGAGCACTTATAACATATACATTGACATTCTATATTTCCACCAAGTATATTAATGTTAATGTTCATTGAGGATACTGCATCGACCATGCCGTGAAGCACCAATACATTCTCGAGATATTTTCTATATCTTTAAACTTTCATTTTTAAAGCATTTGTAGTAAACTGGAAAACCAAATCATAATGTGCAAGGCTTTTAACACTCGGCCTACAGGACCAAAAAAAAAAAATTTCTGGCAACTCTGTTAACTGCAAACCAGGAAAAGTTTTCAAGAGGGTCAAATAACACAGTAATTGTCTTAGAACTAGTAAATTGTTCTGTAACCTAAATGTTATAAAGGGAGAAAAAAGTGGACAAGGATCCTACAACTTGGTTGGAGAATAAACATTTGGTAGGTCAATGTGGAGAAGAGAATACCTGGAAAACTTTAATGAGCTTTAGCTCACCTCTTCGCTGGATTTCAAAACCATTCAACTCCGCCAAGGGTCCCATCATCATTGAAAACAGCATATCGTTTTTTAATTAAAATTCCTTCCTCCTTTGAAGCAGGAAGAATCATAGCCTGCATGCCAAAGATAAGATGTTGGAATTCGGGCATGATAACGCAACGGAATTAACGAAAATAATAATTAAAAACGAATTCCAAGTCCCGGATCCATGTATAAATTGATGATTATGGTATAAAAAAATTGTCAAGATCAAGATCTTACCTCTTAAAGCTTTCCAATGGATGTCAAATGGAGATCCTAGCTTGTTGATTTGAGAGCTAAAATTATAACTCCTCCACCGGTATCCACACTTGAATGCTTGCTTGAATCGTCGAACGATTTCGCCACGGGATGAGGTACAAGCCAAAAATAAATAATCAAGAATGTGTTCTTGACTTAGATTGATTTTCTCTCTCAAATTCTCAACTGAAATTTTCAGTTCATGTGTCACCTAAACGACTTGCCAACACTTGGCTTTTATAGAACAACAAAGCCAAATGGAGCCTTATACAATTAGGCCATTTTATTTAAACAAATCATATTTATTTAAATTAATTAATTAAGTCATACTTAATTAATCAAATAAGTCAAGAAAATACATCTTCAAATTTTATCTTTAACTAATCAAGTCTCACTTAATTAATTTTATAAAATTCGAATTATTATTTATTATTAATTTAAATTCATAATTTAAATTATTATTAATTTAAATTCATAAAATAAATTAATTTCCCTTTTAAACATTCTATGTGTGTGACCCTGTAGGTTATTATTTAATTGGCAATAATTTTATTCTCTAATAAAATTACAAACAATAAGCGGCGTCTAGTAACACATTATTGTTACCCAATTAAACAATAATTAAATCAACGATTCAATCAACCTTTTATGACTAATGTTCCATGTAATATAATCCCTTTAAATCGTGATATTAGAGATTAAACTCGAGGCATGAAATGTGTCATCCTCTTCATAATTTAATCTTCATTTTCCTGATCGATGAGTAGACTATTAATCAAATCAACATTTGAGCATGGCCATGCATTTCATAGTATCACTCAAACAAGAGGCCGATAATATCACTCATTTATTAGGAGATTTAAATCCCATCTAGATCATTCATATTTCTCACATGATTCATAATATATCCGATATTCACCTTTATCAATATCCGGCTAAAGATAACTTTTGATAAATTCAAAATATATTAATTCTCATATAGAAATATAATGACTTCAGGTCTAAGGATCATTACACCATTATCACTGTGAGAATACATATGACACATTTATAAATTTATTTACCATGATGTATCTCACGGTGGGTCTGTCCAGTACCCTGTACTCGTACGGTTACCTATGTATTGCTTTTAGTATCTACATACTTATGACCAATGAGATGTGGTCATCTTGTCAATTAACATACTAGCCTTAATGTATTATTATTGTCCTAAGTAATAATAATACTCGGCCAGGGACATTTAAGAATATGATACAATCATTATATAATCTCATGTTCAAGTCACATACTTGCAACTACATAATTTGTATCAAGATTCTAAGGACATTTATTATACTTTATTTATTTCGCAGTAAATAAAGCCAATAATAAATATATATATATATATATATATATATATATATATATATATATATATATATATATATATATCAAATATATAAAATCACACAAACACAAATACAATTGATTGTATTGACTCTAGGGCACCAATACTAACAATCACCCACTTGCAATAGAGCCAATCACTCATGTATCGAATACCCATGCTACTAGTGTGACATTCATGCTTCTGCTGCGACAGAGCCTTAGTCAGCGGGTCTGCAATATTATCATCAGTATGCACTTTACATATGTGAATATCTCCTCTATCATTTATCTCTCGAATAAGGTGATATCTCCGAAGTATATGCTTTGTTGTGCTGTGAGCTCTCGGCTCCTTGGCTTGTGCTATAGCTCCATTATTATCGCAGTAAAGATCTATGGGATCTGCGATCGATGGAACTACACCAAGTACTGTAATGAACTTCCATATCCATACAGCCTCCTTGGCTGCTTCACATGCCGCAATATACTCGGATTCCATTGTAGAATCAGCTACTGTCTCTTGCTTCGAACTTTTCCAGCTTACAGTACCTCCATTTAGGCAAAACACAAATCCAGACTGAGAAACAGAGTCATCTCTGTCAGTCTGAAAACTAGCATCCGTGTAACCCTTTACCGTTAGCTTCTCTTCTCCTCCATACACCAAGAATGAATCTTTAGTCCTTTTCAAGTACTTAAGAATATTCTTGACCACCGTCCAGTGACCTTCACCTGGATTAGATTGGTATCTGCTCGTCATGCTCAAAGCATACGAGACATCCGGATGAGTACATATCATTGCATACATGATAGATCCAATTGCTGAAGCATATGGTATCTTACTCATGCGGTCTTTATCATCCAATGATTTCGGACCATTCTCTTTTGAGATCGTTATCCCATGAGATATGGGGACATATCCCCTTTTTGCATCTTGCATTCCAAAACGATGCAAAATTTTATCAATATATGTACTCTAGCTTAAGCCGATTAATCTTCTTGATCTATCTCTATAGATCCTAATCCCTAATATATAGGTAGCCTCGCCCAAGTCTTTCATAGAAAAACTTTGTCCTAACCAAGTCTTTACAGCCTGTAGAGAAGGAATATCATTCCCTATTAATAATATATCATCGACATATAATACTAGGAATGCCACATGGCTCCCACTAAACTTTTTGTAAACACATGGTTCATCCACGTTCTGAATAAAGCCAAAACCTTTGACTATTTCATCAATCCGGATGTTCTATCTCCGAGAGGCCTGCTTCAATCCATAAATGGATCTATGCAGCTTACATACCTTTCCAGCATCCTTTGGATTTCCAAAACCTTCAGGTTGTGTCATGTACACATCCTCTTCAAGGCTTCCGTTAAGGAAAGCTGTTTTGACATCCATCTGCCATATTTCGTAATCATAGTAAGCCGCTATTGCAAGCAAAATTCTGATGGATTTTATCATTGCTACTGGTGAAAAAGTTTCATCATAGTCAATACCATGAATTTGTTTGAAACCTTTTGCAACCAGTCGAGCTTTATAGGTCTGTACTTTACCTTCCATGTCGATTTTCTTCTTGAAAATCCATTTGCACTCTATAGGTTTTACCCCTTCAGGTGGATCAACCAAAGTCCATACTTGGTTTTCATACATGGAATCCATCTCAGAATTCATGGCTTCTTGCCATCTCTCAGAGTCTGGTGAGTTCACAGCATCTTGGTAAGTGAGAGGCTCATCTTGGTCTATGAGCATCACATCGTCATTTTGAGTTAAGAGAAATCCATAATTTCTCTTTGACTCATGGCAAATTCTACTAGATCTGCGAACAACTTGTGTTTCTTGAGCAATGTTATCTTGTATTTCTTGCTCATGCTCCACCTCTGGTTCAACGTTATCAAGTGGTTCTCGATCTTCATCGAGATCTATTTTCCTCCCACTGTCTTTTCTAGAGACTAGCTCTCTTTCTAAGAATACAGCAGTTCGAGCAACAATTACTTTGTTCTCCGAGGGACTATAGAAAGAATAACCCTTTGTTTCCTTTGGGTATCCCACAAAATTACATTTTTCAGATTTCGGTCGAAGCTTGTCTGATGTTAGGCGTTTCACAAATGCTTCACATCCCCATACTTTCATAAAGGACATGCTTTGCCGTTTCTCTGTCCATATCTCATATGGAGTTTGTTGAACCGTTTTAGTAGGAACACGATTTAGTGTATATGCAGCCGTTTCCAGGGCATAACCCCAGAAACTAATTGGAAGATCTGCTTGACTCATCATTGATCGCACCATGTCCAACAAGGTACGATTCCTCCTTTCAGAAACCCCATTCCATTGTGGTGTTCCAGGAGGAGTTAGTTGTGATACAATACCACACTCCTTCAAAGAGTTCTTAAACTCATGGCTTAAGTATTCACCTCCTCGATCAGATCTTAGAGTTTTTATGCTTTCGCCAGTTTGCTTTTCTGCTTCTGCCTTATACTCTTTGAACTTTTCAAATGCTTCGGATTTGTTCTTCAAAAGATATTCATATCCGTATCTACTGAAATCATCAGTAAACGTAATGAAGTAGAAATAGCCACCCCTTGCCATCGATCTCATAGGACCACATACATCGCTATGTATTAGTTCTAGTCGTACGGTGGCCCTCTTACCCTGTCCGGTAAAAGGAGATTTAGTCATCTTGCCTAGTAAACAAGCCTCGCATTCATCATATGATTCAAAATCAAACTGATCCAAGAAACCATCTTGATGTAACTTGGAAATGCGTTTCTCATTTATATGGCCTAGACGGCAGTGCCAAAGGTATGTTTGATTTGAGTCATTAGTCTTATGTCGTTTGTTATTTACATTCAAGATAGGAGTATCTAAATTAAGAACATACAAACTATTAAATAACTGTGCAACACCATAGGTAATGTCATTCAAACCAAAAGAGCAACCATTGTCTTTAGAGGTAAATGAAAAACCTTTCTTGTCCAAACAAGAAACAGAAATAATGTTTCTACAAATAGAAGGCACATACAAACAGTTTTCAAGTTCTAATATAAGCCCTGTGGGTAATGATAAATGGTAAGTCCCTACAGCCAAAGCAGCAACCTTTGCTCCATTTCCAACTCGTAGGTCTACCTCTCCCTTAGCCAGTGACCTACTCCTTTGCAGTTCCTGCACATTTATACAAATGTGAGAACCACATCCAATATCCAATACCCAAGATGTAGAAGTAGACAAATTGACCTCTATAACATAAATACCTGAAGTAGAAGTCTGCCCAGCAGCCTTCTTCTTCTTCAGCTCTTCCAAATAAGCATGACAGTTTCTCCTCCAGTGTCCTGGTTTACCACAGTGGTGACAATCACCCTTTTCGACACCTCCTTTAGGCTTGGTAGCCTTCTTGGGAGCAGAATTAGGATTGGCAGCAGATTTGGATGCAATCCTCTTCTTATTGCCTTTCCACTTTCTTTTCCCTTTGGCACCCCCTTTGTTCACCATCAGCATGGGAGTAGGGGATTCCTTCTGAATGTTGGTTTCAGCAGTTCTTAACATGCCAAAAAATTCAGTGGGTGTCTTATCAATCTCATTCATATTGTAATTCATGACGAATTGAGAGAAGTTCTTGTTGAGTGATTGTAAGATCAGATCTATTTGAGCCTCCGGACCAATCGGGAAGCCCAAGGTATCTAGTTGCTCAATATACCCAATCATCTTAAGAACGTGTGGTCCAACCGGGTCTCGCTCTCCCTGTTTGCAAGCATACAATGCCATGCTCGTATCATATCTCTGCTGACGAGCTTGTCCCTCAAACATGCTTTTGAGGTGCTCAATTATTTCATAAGCATTCATCAATTCATGTTGCTTTTGAATCTCAGGAGCCATGCATGCAAGCATAAGGCATGACACATCAGTTGAGTCATCCAAATGCTTTTGATAAGCATTATTCTCGGCACGTGTGGCTCCAGCAGGAAGAGGATTTGGGTGAGGAACTTCAATGGCATACAGCTTTCGCTCCTTCCTGAGGACAATCCTCAAGTTCCTAAACCAATCCAGGAAGTTTGTCCTTGTCAGCTTTTCCTTTTCTAGGACTGATCGTATCGAAAAGTGGTTTGTGTTGTTTGCCATTTATTATCTACAATTTTGTAAAAGCGCATAAAATGAGTTAGTTTGCATGTTTCGTAAAACCAATTATGTTCAAGTTGATTTATAGCATATTCGTAATATACCTCCCACTATTTTTATCAAATTAATAGCCCTTACTATCAATTCGGAAAATGGTTCCCATAAAACCTTTCTTAGTGAGCCAAGATCCATATTTCGTCATATTTTAAGTCAGCTTTGGCTTTCCTCTTAAATATGATTATTTAGGTAGACCGTTATGTCAATTATATCGTATATAACTTTTGGATAGCTTTGTGAACAACATATTGCTCCGATCTATCTAATAGATTTCACTAAACTCTATGCTTATAAGTTCATAATCCTATTATGACGACTTATTTAAGTTGGACCCAACTATAACATTTCAAGTAAGCTTGTTTACTTAATCACATCTCACCACGATAAAAGAGAAGCCCTTGCTTTGGCAAATTCACTCCTCAATGATCTAGGATTTAATGAGTGTTATTTGTTGGAAAGCATCTGTTTAACTTAATATTTCTTAAGGGATTTTTCAAAATTTAACGATCTTGATCGTTTGTTTAAATTTAAATCGTTACAGATTTTATCTTGTTTAAACATGGCATATGTGTCGTATCTAATACATACATTCTAAAATTTCCGTATATCCATGCATCCATACATATATCTAATATATCCATGCATCATATGTAAAGTGCAGTTACGCAAAATTAAACGTGCGATGGTTATGGCCCGATCCTATGCGATCTTTTCGAGCTAATGAAAAGATCAAGGTCAATCTATGGTTGTAATAACTAATTATTACAAAATTCTTCTTTGCTTCCCAAGCCTCCATTGATTGCCTTCAGCTTCCTTTTGAAACAAATTACAAAAGAACTCGAGTTGCATTCGAGAAATAATAATAATTATAAGAATAACGACATGCAAGCCGTATTTAATTATTACAGACCATAAATAAAATTGAAACATTTATTCTACGGTCTTAGGGGCCATAACCAACGCATCATGCTCATATAACAATTATAGACATTTTTATCATGATCATATCATAGATAACAATTAATATTTTAACTCCTTAATATAAATACCTAATTATTTAAAAGGAATTAAATAAATAAATCAAATTTAGTTAATTAAATTCGAATTAATATAATTAAACTAATTAAAATTTTAATCCGAATAAAAAAAATTAAATTGAAATTAATTAATCAAAATTCGAATTTAATAATAATATTCAAATTCATAATTTAAATATATATTATTAAAATTCGAAATTAAATTAATTAATAAAATTTTGAATTAATAATAATTTTTAAATCCATGATTTAAATATTCAATTATTAAAACTTTAATCATGACAAGCATTAGGAGTGTGATGATTAATACCAATAAATGGCCACTAACATAAACTTAAAGCAAAAAGCAAAAGAAAATGTTAAAGTTGAAAAAGAAAAAGAAAAAAAAATAAAAATTCTGCACACTACAATACAGCGAACAGGAAACTGCTGTCTGCCCACTACTGTTGCGCATGTCCAACATGCGCAACACCTGCTGTATTCTGGTGATGCGCATGTCGGACATGCGCAACCCACGCTGTATACTGCTGATGCGCATTACCAGAATGCGCATCACCTGTACTTCCAGTTTTTCCAGAAACCTGCAGAATGTCCAGAAAACTTGTAGAAAATTTAATTTTCAGTTTTGATCAATTCTAAAATTATTCCAATGATGTGTTTAACATATCTAACATATAGTACATCATCCAAAACATGTTATAACAATTTATAACATCATACAAACAATCATAACATTTATAGAAAATCTTTTGTATGTTAAAATGAAGCATGACAAAATTCATAAAATTCATGTATGATTCATTTTCAAGAACAGAATACCAAATCATCCATTTATACATGTAGCTCTGATACCATTGTTGGAATTCGGGCATGATAACGCAACGGAATTAACGAAAATAACAATTAAAATCGAATTCCAAGTCCCGGATCCATGTATAAATTGATGATCATGGTATAAAAAAATTGTCAAGATCAAGATCTTACCTCTTAAAGCTTTCCAATGGATGTCAAATGGAGATCCTAGCTTGTTGATTTGAGAGCTAAAATTATAACTCCTCCACCGGTATCCACACTTGAATGCTTGCTTGAATCGTCGAACGATTTCGCCACGGGATGAGGTACTAGCCAAAAATAAATAATCAAGAATGTGTTCTTGACTTAGATTGATTTTATCTCTCAAATTCTCAACTGAAATTTTCAGTTCATGTGTCACCTAAATGACTTGCCAACACTTGGCTTTTATAGAAAAACAAAGCCAAATGGAGCCTTATACAATTAGGCCATTTTATTTAAACAAATTTTATTTATTTAAACAAATTAATTAAGTCATACTTAATTAATCAAATAAGTCAAGAAAAAACATCTTCAAATTTTATCTTTAACTAATCAAGTCTCACTTAATTAATTTTATAAAATTCGAATTATTATTTATTATTAATTTAAATTCATAATTTAAATTATTATTAATTTAAATTCATATAATAAATTAATTTCCCTTTTAAACATTCTATGTGTGTGACCCTGTAGGTTATTATTTAATTGGCAATAATTTTATTCTCTAATAAAATTACAAACAATAAGTGGCGTCTTGTAACACATTAATGTTACCCAATTAAACAATAATTAAATCAACGATTCAATCAACCTTTTATGACTAATGTTCCATGTAATATAATCCCTTTAAATCATGATATTAGAGATTAAACTCGAGGCATGAAATGTGTCATCCTCTTCATAATTTAATCTTCATTTTCTTGATCGATGAGTAGACTATTAATCAAATCAACATTTGAGCATGACCATGCATTTCATAGTCTCACTCAAACAAGAGGCCGATAATATCACTCCTTTATTAGGAGATTTAAATCCCATCTAGATCATTCATATTTCTCACATGATTCATAATATATCCGATATTCACCTTTATCATTATCCGGCTAAAGATAACTTTTGATAAATTCAAAATATATTAATTCTCATATAGAAATATAATGACTTCAGGTCTAAGGATCATTACACCATTATCACTGTGAGAATACATATGACACATTTATAAATTTATTTACCATGATGTATCTCACGGTGGGTCTGTCCAGTACCCTGTACTCGTACGGTTACCTATGTATTGCTTTTAGTATCTACATACTTATGACCAATGAGATGTGGTCATCTTGTCAATTAACATACTAGCCTTAATGTATTATTATTGTCCTAAGTAACAATAATACTCGGCCAGGGACATTTAAGAATATGATACAATCATTATATAATCTCATGTTCAAGTCACATACTTGCAACTACATAATTTGTATCAAGATTCTAAGGACATTTATTATACTTTATTTATTTCGCAGTAAATAAAGCCAATAATATATATATATATATATCAAATATATAAAATCACTCAAACACAAATACAATTGATTGTATTGATTCTAGGGCACCAATACTAACAAAAGATAGTATCACGAATAAATGGGGTTACTATAAAATCACGTTCGTAATGGATGGAAAAGCCTACTATTCTATCCAAATCACCTTGTAGGGTCAATCTACTTCAAATTCATTCGAGCATTCACTGTGAGTTGTGTAGGTTCTGTTCAGAGAATCGTTGAGTGTCTGCATAGCAGAAATAAATTTATGGTTTTTCAAACAATGGGAAGTATTGGGCAGCATCTTATTACACAGCTTTTAATAATAACATAGCAGAAACGAATAAGGTTAAGCTCATGATTAACCTGGTACTGATCATTTGTATTGTTCATTGCCACATCAACGTTGAGTATCACACATGGATAAGATATTGTGAGCTTCTTTTTCGAGTCCCGGGGATACGAAGCCCCCATAAATGGTCATAAACTTCCAAATGAAACAATTCTAATCAGAGAAGCAATTAGGTTTGCAAACCACAATATAAAAAACATTAATGTTAAGTTAGGGCTACACAATTAACGAGATTCAAACAAACAAATAAAACAAAGCACACACATAAATATATTTGACGTGGAAAACCCACGTCCCAAACTCGCATTATTAATCTTAACAATATCAATAATACATCAATCACTCGATGTATCACTCACACAATACTCAAGCCAAACAATACTCAAGTATATATCAAAACATAATATGACTATGTTTATATAGCCACCTAAAACTAAGCCACCAAGACTTGCCATACTTGTTCTACAAGTCTTACCATACTTGTTATACAAGCCTTCCAATTCTTGGCACCTAATTACCTAACTTTGTGAATAAGACATACCATATATAATAGTGTATCCATACAATTATTACCTTACCCATATATGACTTATATCACCAATACCCATACTACCGTATTGGGTCTAAGCCCAACAATCCTCCCCTTCAACCCAATACGGTTCCATGCACAACCGATTTAATGGTCACCATCAAGACATCGACGTCCATCCGTGTTATAGGGGAATTAATAAAAATAAGGAATTAGTGGAATATTTGTAATAAAAAATAGGCGGGAAAATCAGTTATAAGCATTTCACATTTGAGCTGTATAAATATTCAAGTCATGAGCTGTAAAAATAATCCATTAACAGAAATGACAATTCTCTCTCTTTAATCTCTGTATTTCTCATCTCCTTCTTCATTATTCTACCTTTCTTTCTCTCATCTCTCTCAAATATCTCGATCTCTCTAGATAACTTTATCTGATTTTTAGTATCAACAATAGTACATTTTTATAAAGGTAATCTAACCTTTATCATTGGTATCAGAGCAGTTCCGAACCTGGTGAATAACAAGAAATAGAGATACAGATAGATACACCATTGTTGTGGTCTACGCTGACGAATACAAGGAAGAAAACAGTTATGGATGATCATATCACGATTATGGAACAAAAATTGGAATTGTTTAATCAAAAAACAAGAAGTACAGAACAAGAAAGTTGAAGATACATTGGTTTGTTTGATGAAATCAATTGATGAGATTAAGTCTCAACTTCAAGGTGTTGGGTCATCTCAAAGAACTGAAATTCCAAGAAACAGCAATGAATCAACTATAATTCTGGAATCAGGTAATAACAGAACCCTGAATTTTGTTCCTAAAGTTGATTTTCCTAAATTTGATGGTGCTCATCCTAGGGTTTGGATCAAGAAGTGTAATAGGTACTTTGAGTTGTGTAAAATACCTAATAATCAGAAAGTGGATTTAGCATCTCTGCATATGTTGGATAAAGCAGAAGTTTGGGTAATTAGTTATTTGGATAATAGGAAATCTATGGAATGGGATGATTTTATATTTGATTTGGTTGCAAGGTTTAGAGATGATGGGCCTGGTAAGATTGTTGAGAATTTTAATAAGTTGCAACAAGGGGGACAATTAGAGGATTATATTGATGAATTTGAAGGGATTAGATCTTTGATGTTACAACATAATCATGCTTTACCTGATTCTTACATGTTGGATAGTTTTATTGGAGGCTTGAAACCTGCCATTAAACCATTTGTTAGAGCTTTTAAACAAGGAACCCTTGCAGATGCAATTGATTATGCAAGATTACAGGAAGAGTCTATCATGGTGAATCAGAAATTTTATAAGTCTAACAATTTTCAGAATCAATTTACTCAGCCAAAGTCTCAGTCAGTTCCTTTGTTGGCTAATACTCATCCACCCTTATTACCTACACCTGCAAATAAGACTAATCAATCATGGGTGAAAGGGTCTTCAAATGTTAGAAATTCCAGATATATTCCTGCAAATATAAGGGCAAAAAAGATAGCAAAAGGATTATGCTATTATTGTGATCAAACTTATGAGAGGGGACACAAATTCAAGTTTAAAGAGCCTCAATTATTCACAGTGGAAGTACCTGGGGACAGTTTGGATGTAGATTGTGAAGAAATAGAACTAGATGAAAGTGTGTTGATAGAGGAAAAGGAGCCATGTATTTCTGTGAATGCATTGGCAGGTAATCATAATTTTCAGACGAGAATAAAGGGGGTAATAGAGGGAATCTCAGTCCACATATTGGTTGATTCTGGGAGTACTCATAACTTTCTTGATTTAGCATTTGCTAAGAAATTGGGTTGTAAACTAGAAGAAGTGCCAGCTCAAGCAGTTACAGTAGCTGATGGGAATCATATTGTTTGCAAACACATTTGCAAAAATTTTAATTGGGTGATGAATGGAAAAACCTTTAGTACTGAGGTCTTATTGATACCATTGGGAAGTTGTGACATGGTTTTAGGGATTTAATGGTTATCTACTATTGGGCCAGTATATTGGGATTTTAAGGAACTTAAGATGAATTTCATCTTGAATGATGAACAAATCTCATTAAAAGCGATTCCACAAAAGAAAGTTAAAGTGCTGGAAGGGGAGCCATCTGCTAAGTTGTTGGCAGATGCAGCTCATTGCTGTTTGATACAGGTGAGAAGAATGTCTCCAGTGTCACTAGGAAGTACAGAGGTGGGAGTTGGTACAGATTCTCTTGTATCAGTGTGCAAACCTGTTAATGAGGAACTACAACAGTTAAAGGAACAATTTGCTGTAGTATTTGAAGAACCAAGAGATTTGCCTCCTGGCAGGGGTACATTTGATCACAGGATTCCAATTTCTCTTGGAGAAGGGCCAGTTAACATCAGACCTTATAGGTATCCCTTAAAGCAAAGAGATGTAATTGAACAATTGGTTCAAGAGATGTTGGAAAGGGGTATTATACAAGACAGTTCTTCTCCCTATGCTTCTCCTGTGGTTCTAGTTGGTAAAAAGGATGGAACATGAAGGCTATGTATAGATTATAGAGAGTTAAATAGGAAAACAATTAAAGACAAGTTTCCTATTCCAGTTATTGATGAGCTTATTGATGAATTAGCTGGGGCAAAGATTTTTAGCAAGTTAGATTTAAGGGCTGGATATCATCAATTGAGGTTACATCCTGATGATATTTTTAAAACTGCATTTAAGACACACACAGGGCATTATGAGTTTTTAGTTATGCCCTTTGGCCTAACTAATGCACCTGCTTCTTTTCAATCTTGGATGAATTCTGTGTTTAGACCATTGTTGAGAAAGTGTGTAATAGTATTCTTTGATGCTGTTTTGGTATATAGCAAAAATAGTGTTGAGCATTGGGATCATTTGGCTCAGGTTTTTCAGCTAATGAAAGATAACAGCATGTATGTTAAATCTAGTAAGTGTTCTTTTGCTGTTGAGAAGAAAGAATATTTGGGCCATTTTATATCAGCTAAGGGTATAGAAACTGATCCAGCTAAGTTGTCTGCCATTAACAGTTGGCAAGTGCCTAGTACTGTAAAAGAATTGAGGGGTTTTTTGGGTTTAGCTGGTTATTATAGGAAATTTGTGAAAAGCTATGCATTGTTGAGCAAACCTCTTACAGATTTATTGAAGACTGGGGCCTTTGAATGGAATCAGGATGCTCAAGTAGCTTTTGAGAATTTGAAATTAGCTTTAACTACTGCACCTGTTTTAGCTGTTCCAAACTTTGAAGAACCATTTATCATAGAAACAGATGCATCAAAGAGAGGTATTGGTGTTGTGTTAATGCAGAAAGGGCATCCTTTAGCTTTTATCAGCAAAACTTTAGGACCTAAATGGCAAAAACTATCTACCTATGAGAAGGAGCTATTGGCTATTGTTTTTTCTGTCCAACAGTGGGAACAATACTTATCTGGTGGTCATTTTATAATTAAAACTGACCAAAAGAGTTTAAAATGGCTTTTACAGCAGAAGGTGTCTACACCATTCCAGCAATTTTGGTTATCTGAACTGCTTGGATTTGATTATGAGATTCAATATAAGAGTGGCAAAGAGAATGTTGCAGCTAATGCTTTGTCAAGGGTACAAGGTTCTGAGATTTTGTGTTTAGCTATTTCTGCAGTCAATTCTAATTTGCATGATTTGATTGTAGATAGTTATGTGCATGATGCTTCTCTTCAAGATATTATGTTGAAACTACAACAGAATCAAATTCATGATTCTTATTCTCTTCAAAATGGATTGTTAAGGAAGGGAAATAAAATAGTAGTGGGGAATAAACTTGACTTGAAGAAAAGTATTATGCTGTGGCATCATGCAACTCCAGAAGGAGGTCATTTTGGGAGGGATTTGACATTGAAAAGGATTAAACAGTTATTTTACTGGAAAGGTATGAATGCAGATATTAGACAGATGGTGAAAGAGTGTCAGATTTGTCAAAGTAACAAACATGATTTGTCTGCATATCCTGATTTGCTACAACCATTGCCTATTCCTGAGGAAGTTTGGAGTGATATCTCAATGGATTTTATAACAGGTTTACCAAAATCAAATGGTAAAACTGTTATATTTGTAGTAGTTGACAGATTGAGTAAATATGCTCATTTTATGGCTTTAGCTCATCCTTTTACTGCAATAGAGGTAGCTCAATCTTACTTGGATAATATATTCAAGTTACATGGATGGCCTAAATCCATAGTAAGTGACAGGGACAGTGTTTTCTTGAGTTCTTTTTGGCAAGGATTGTTCTCCATTCATGGTACTGATTTCTTGCTGTCTTCATCATACCATCCAGCTATAGATGGTCAGACTGAAGTAGTTAATATGTGTTTGGAATGTTATCTGAGGTGTATGTGTAGTTCTAATGACAAAGACTGGTGTTCTTGGTTGCCTTTGTCTGAATAGTGGTACAATACTCACTTCCATACTTCTACTCAGATTACCCCTTATGAGGTGGTGTATGGTCAACCTCCTCCCTTACATTTGCCTTATCTTGCTGGTGAAAGTGCTAATGTTGAGGTTGATAGAAGTCTGCAAAGGAGAGAACAGATTCTGGCTGATCTTAAGATGCAATTGCAGAGATCTCAGCAAAGAATGAAAGTTCAGGCTGATAAGCACAGAACTGAAAGAAGTTTTCAAGTAAATGATTGGGTTTGGCTGAAGTTGAAGCCCTATAGGCAACAATCCTTGCAATACAGGGGTAATCAAAAACTTTCTTCAAAGTTTTATGGTCCATTTCAGATTGTTGCTGTGATTGGGAAGGTTGCCTACAAGTTAAGATTGCCTGTGTTTGCTTCTATACATGATGTATTTCATGTTTCACAGTTAAAGGCTTTTCATGGTGAACTTCCTTTGACGGTTACTTTACCTACTTATATGCATACTTCTGAGACTGTCAAAGTGCCCAAAGTTGTGCTTGATAGGAGGGTTAAGAAGATCCATAATGTTGCTCAAGTACAATTCTTGGTACAGTGGGATGGATTGCCAGATTCAGAGGATACATGGGAGCCAGCTGAAGCTTTTACTTTGAAATTTCCGGATTTTATTGTTTAGTCTGATATGTTGACTTGAGGACAAGTCTCTTTTAAGGCAGGGAGATATGTTATAGGGGAATTAATAAAAATAAGGAATTAGTGGAATATTTGTAATAAAGAATAGGCGGGAAAATCAGTTACAAGCATTTCACATTTCAGTTGTATAAATATTCAAGTCATGAGCTGTAAAAATCATCCATTAACAGAAATGACAATTCTCTCTCTTTAATCTCTGTATTTCTCATCTCCTTCTTCATTATTCTACCTTTCTTTCTCTCATCTCTCTCAAATATCTCGATCTCTCCAGATATCTTTATCTGATTTTTAGTATCAACAATAGTACATTTTTATAAAGGTAATCTAACCTTTATCAATCCGCCAATGCCTCCCCTCGAACAATAACCTCTCCTTCTAGCACAAAAAGATTTCTTTTGTCTTTTCATCATTTGAGTATCTCTAAATCCCTTTTAGTGACCTCCAAAATACCGTTCTTCATCATAACAGTATATCCCAAATCAACTAATTTACCCAATGAAATTAGATTTCGATTTAACTCCGGTACGTACCTCACTTGAGTTAACTTTCGAACACGACCATTGTGAAGTTTCATCATTACCTCACCAATACCAGCAACCTTTACCCTTTTACCGTTTGGTAAAGCAACCATCTTTCCATCACACTTCTTGTAGGACGAGAACCAATCCCTCCTAGCACATATGTGATGAGAACATCCCGAGTCAAGCACCCATTCTTCTTTCGATCCCTTATCTTCTTGTACCAAAAGAGCATCACCTTCCACAAGCGAAACACTACCCCCTCCTCGAGTTTTCTTCAACTCCTTCAAGTCTTCTCTTGCATTTGGACACCAGGATTGTATATGACCCAATTCATCACAATAAAAGCACTTGATATTAGGGTTATGTTTCTTACCAGACTTCTTTTTCTTGTCACGTGCATCCACCACGAGTGCACTTCCATCAGATGCGTCACTCGATCCTTGCTTCATCAATCCTTCGGACTCCAGAAGAACAACAATAGTCTCATCCAAAGCTAGCTTCGTATTCCCAACCAATAAAGAAGTAATCACAGTACTATACTTCTTTGGTAGAGACACAAGTAGAAGAACAACTTTGTCCTCATCCTTCAATTTTTCATCCAAATTATTCAGCTGGTTGATCAAGCCATTAAAACGATTCAGATGATCTCTCAAATCTCCATCTTGAGCCAGAACAAATCTTTCTTGAGGAACAACTTATTTGCCAATGACTTTCAATGATACGTCTTCGTCAACTTCTCCCACAATTTTTTAGGGTTATCCTCCTCAAGAACATCATACTTGATTTCCGGTGCAAGGGCCAACCGGATTGTCGATGCTGCACGTAACTTCATATCTGCCCACTTTAGATCTTCCACATCAGCAGGCTTCTTGTCTTCAAGAGTTGCATACAACCCTCGTTGAATCAACAGATCTTTCACCGTGCTCTGCCACAAAGTAAAATTGTTTGTTCCATTAAACAATTCAATCTCGAATCCCCCGACCTTATCCATCACGAACCTCGAACCTCGGCTCTAGATACCAATTGTTAAGTTAGGGGCTACACAATTAACGAGATTCAAACAAACAAATAAAACAAAGCACACACACAAATATATTTGAAGTGGAAAACCCACGTCCCAAACTCGTATTATTAATCTTAACCATATCAATAATACATCAATCACTCGGTGTATCACTCACACAATACTCAAGCCAAACAATACACAAGTATATATCAAAACATAATATGACTATGTTTATATTGCCACCCAAAACTTAACCACCAAGATTTGCCATACTTGTTCTACAAGTCTTACCATACTTGTTATACAAGCCTTCCAATTCTTGGCACCTAATTACCTAACTTTGTGAATAAGACATACCATATATAATAATTGTATATCCATACAATTATTACCTTACCCATATATGACTTATATCACCAATACCCATACTACCGTATTGGGTTTAAGCCCAACAATTAAGTCATTTAAAACTTCACACATTTCATATTCATTTTGCTATTACGTTTAATGTAGATCAGACAGCTTGAAATTACATCACGAATTTATTATGGTTTTGGTGTATCCGATATTTAATGATACTCCATTTCTAAGCATCTGTCAAGACTTTCCTAAAGGCTATACCTTGTCTTGAAAGTGAAATTCTCTGGAAATGATACAGGTAGGGCACACCATATACCGTCTGTGTCTAATTCAAGCGGTCTTCCAATTTTTTCAACAAGTACGCGAGCATTCTGGATGATTTTCGCTCCATTATATGTAACAACTCCTGCTATCTCCATGGAGTACCATCTTGCACCCCTGAAATTAAACTAGTTACGCAAATTTTGAAACATAGAAGGAGAGCAAACATCCAAAACACGGATATAAACACAAACACACACGGTTTTGACTCTGCCCATTTTTTTTCTCACACACAAAGTAGGTGTAGAGGAAGGTTCCGATAAAAACCAATATCAGAATATAAAACTACAAATCCGGCCGAATCTCGTGTACAATTTTGACGAAGCTTATATTTGTTAGCTAATATTACATACAACTGTAAGGGATCTTATAAAATTTAACCTTTATCATATTTTGTGTTCACTTTACATAATCTCATATTGATTCGACGACCAAATATGTTTGAAATTTTAAGGTTTCAGTGGAACTTGACATTCTGTGTATATATCTTTAAAAGAAATCAATTAAGAGTGTAAGATATATACTTGCGCATGACATATCCGTAGAAGGAATTCAAAATACACTTGTGAGCCAGCTGCAATGAATCATAGAGCACTACCATATCCTGCATATATTGGTGTGCAGAATTCAGTATTACGAATTAAAGATCAATAACTTTAGTGCCTACAACTTAATGCATAATATTCAAGCACTCGTACATACTTGCGCTTCTTGGATTTTAATAAGATTGCCACTAGCCTTTGCTTCTGATAGTTTCCCCTTCCAAACTTTATTAAGCCCTTTGTATTCGTATCTTCTATCTCGAAAGCTTAAACAAAAAAGTGACACAATATTTAACCACAACAAAACTCAAATATTTAAGCATTCAGATTTTCATATTAGGATCTGCCCAAACAAAGTGCATAAGCACACCTCTAAGATAACCTAACTGCGGACAGTGTCAACATAGAATGGGTTTTCTCGCATGCAAATCCCTGCTTCTCGAAGTTCTGTTATTGGCTTGTTTAGTACACGTTTATAAGCCTGTATTAGAGAACGACAGACCATGTATGATCACAAGCTTTTACCAAGGTGGCTAGTTTATTTAGAGCAGTGACAAATAAACCTTTTGGCAATATTTTTTCAAACGATCTTTCAGCTTTATTTGCTGCTCCACTTTCGGCAGGTCCAAGAAAGGTTTTGATGGATGCCCATCCACACCATCGACGAGCTCAGATTCAAGTTGCCTCTTTATATGATAGTAATCACTGCGTAATCCAAATTATTTAATAAATAGAAAACGTCTAGCAGAAAATGAACATGAAGATAAAAGAAGAATATATAGCAAGAAACAATCAGAGGAAAAACATTAGGCAAAATTCTACCTTTTCTTTTCCATGTATGTCTCCCCACGCCAAACCCATTCAAGATTTCGGAGGCAAGTTTTCCCAGGTCCATTAAAATCACATGCAGTGCACACTTCATCTGAAACTATTGATGGTGGCTAGTATTGCAGACAATATCATTTAACCTTATAGTTAGTTGCGCATTTTCAAATAACATACAAGGGGTAAAACGTAGACAGGTTTATTTAAGAGAACTTTGCAAAGCATATATAGGACTTCAAAATAATACATCCAGTGCATATGGAAAGATAATCACTTTATACGGTGACCAATGTAGGACACGGTAGCAAGGGAAATAATCACATTATCTATCCTACATTATGGCAGTGATAGTAACTTCATGTATCTTACCTGAAGCCTGTTTGTCAATATAATATTTGGATACAATGCAGCCACATCTGAATGATAGATGAGAGGGCATTCTTCACGTAAAGGTGCATCTCTCAAGCTCAGAATCTGCAACTTTGTAGGTTAAGTCAATAAAAATACATACAGGTTACCATGATCAAACCTTAGCTTTACTGAACTAGGTTGAGTCAAGCAAGTTCCACAACTATAATTTCAAGATAACTAATAGGAAAAGTGTATAAGAAAACTAAAAGTTACGCAATATCATGATCGCATTGCTTGCAATAGACTTTAAAGGGGTAAATGTAAGTTAATAAAAGTTACATTGCTTTGTATGTGAGGACTTCAAAACTATTTAAGGGATGGTTATAGGAAGTAGAGAATAGAAATAGAAGTCCAAAGAGGATTTTCCCTCTTTTTACTTTTTTTGTTTCCCCTATTCCTAGTCACAGTTTGAGAAGCAACAAAGTGAAACATAAAAGCCAACTTTCTTGACTGTGTTTTATTGTGTATAAATGTCCTTTGTTTCATTTCTTCATACTTGTCGTTTTAAAATTAGTATTTTCAATTTTTTTACATTTTTCTCCTCGTTCTTTTTACTTCAGTGCTCATGGAGTTTATTTAGTCCAGATTACTAGTTGGGAAACAAGAATCCTTGAGTTAGAAGTTAGAACTAGCTGAAGCTTGACAACGTCAACGTCACCTCTTCCATGATGTCACTCTTCACTTCTTCATATATAGTTAGAGACAAAATCAACATCCATCTTGCCCTCTACTTATAGCATATTGCAAATCACGGTCAAGGTTGTTTATGAGTTGCTGAAAAATAAGATGATATGGCCCAAAGTAAATAAAAGTTAAGCACATGAATCACAAGAAAGTTGCACAATGAAGGCAGATAAAGAAACCGCCACTAGAAAATTATAATACCAACACCAAAACTTTAAAACTAAAATGAACAAAGTATTTTTTTTTTTTTTTTGAATATATTGGCTTATAGTCTTACAAGTGAACATCTGTTCTAATAATTCTCGGGGTGAGCGAGAGTCGAACCCATAACCTGGGAACAATACTTAAAAATCGCTTAAAACAACAAAATTTTAGGCAACAGAAAGATTGAAATTAACTACCCAAAGAAAAAAACTTATTACCATGTTATGTCTATAAATGCATCACAAATGTACGAACATTACCCCGTTTCCAGTTAAAAATATATATTTACCATGATCCAAGGTCTGTCGAGCTATTGAGTATGAATTGATTGCCAAATACAAGCAACATTTTTTTTTATGTCAAATGAAGGTACAGAAAAAATAATATATTCCAAGTTTTCGACTGTGAATCTAACCATATGAATAATATATTCCAAGTTTTCGACTGTGAATCTGACCATATGATAAAGGAAATAAAATAGCACGAATCTCTTTTTAGATTTGACAATTTAAATTGAAGAAAACACCATTAGGCATCTACCAAGGAATGATTATATAAGTCATAACCTTCGACACAAATCGATTTAGTAATCATCAAGGACTATAGCAGCCACGATCAAAGAATGGTAAGTTAAACATGTAAAAATATCCAGCAACTGAAAAGGATTAATATAAATTTACAGTACCATGTAAGCAGATGGATCGAGCATGAAACTTGTTGGGAGATCAGATCTGAAAACACCACTTTCTAAGCACTCCACATGGCCACCAATATATGTCTCACTCTCAAGGAGCTGATTACCAAAGAACTTCTCCGGATCAGATTCGTGCTTATTTGGACAAATAATATTTGCTTTATATGCCTGCATGGCTGCATATATGAAAGCTAGGTCATTAGTGAAACCATAAACACAACTAACTTACCTACAGTACTGTTGGGCTTAAACCCAATACGGTAGTATGGGTATTGGTGATATAAGTCATATATGGGTAAGGTAATAATTGTATGGATACACAATTATTATATATGGTATGTCTTATATATTCACAAAGTTAGGTAATTAGGTGCCAAGAATTGGAAGGCTTGTATAACAAGTATGGTAAGATTTGCAGAACAAGTATGGCAAGTATTGGTGGCTAAGTTTTGGGTGGCTATATAAACATAGTCATATTATGTTTTGATTTATACTTGAGTATTGTTTGGCTTGAGTATTGTGTGAGTGATACACCGAGTGATTGATGTATTATTGATACTGTTAAGATTAATAATACGAGTTTGGGATGTGGGTTTTCCGCGTCAAATATATTTGTGTGTGTGCTTTGTTTTATTTGTCTATTTGAATCTCGTTAATTGTGTAGCCCCTAACCTAACAATTGGTATCTAGAGCCGAGGTTGGCCCTTGCACCGGAAATCAAGTATGATGTTCTTGAGGAGGATAACCCTAAAAAATTGTGGGAGAAGTTGACAAAGACATATCACTCAAAGTCATTGGCAAATAAGTTGTTCCTCAAGAAAGATTTGTTCGGGCTCAAGATGGAGGAAGATGGAGATTTGAGAGATCATCTGAATCGTTTTAATAGCCTGATAAACCAGCTGAATAATTTGGATGAAAAATTGAAGGATGAGGACAAAGCTGTTCTTCTACTTGTGTCTCTACCAAAGAAGTATAGTACTGTGATTACTTCTTTATTGGATGGGAATACGGAGTTAGCTTTGGATGAGACTATTGTTGTTCTTCTGGAGTCCGAAAGATTGATGAAGCAAGGATCGAGTGACGCATCTGATGGAAGTGCACTCGTGGTGGATGCACGTGACAAGAAAAAGAAGTCTGGTAAGAAACATAACCCTAATATCAAGTGCTTTTATTGTGATAAATTGGGTCATATACAATCCTGGTGTCCAAAGGCAAGAGAAGACTTGAAGGAGTTGAAGAAAACTCGAGGAGGGGGTAGTGTTTCGCTTGTGGAAGGTGATGCTCTTTTGGTACAAGAAGATAAGGGATCGAAAGAAAAATGGGTGCTTGACCCGGGATGTTCTCATCACATATGTGCTAGGAGGGATTGGTTCTCGTCCTACAAGAAGTGTGATGGAAAGATGGTTGCTTTACCAAATGGTATAAGGGTAAAGGTTGCTGGCATTGGTGAGGTAATGATGAAACTTCACAATGGTCGTGTTCGAAAGTTAACTCAAGTGAGGTACGTACCGGAGTTAAATCGAAATCTAATTTCATTGGGTAAATTAGTTGATTTGGGATATACTGTTATGATGAAAAACGGTATTTTGGAGGTCACTAAAAGGGATTTAGAGATACTCGTAGGATGGAAGGACAAAAGAAATCTTTTTATGCTAGAAGGAGAGGTTATTATTCGAGGGGAGGCATTGGCAGATGGACGTCGATGTCTTGATGGTGACCGTTAAATCGGTTGTGCATGGAATCGTATTGCGTTGAAGGGGAGGATTGTTGGGCTTAAATCCAATACGGTAGTATGGGTATTGGTGATATAAGTCATATATGGGTAAGGTAATAACTGTATGGATACACAATTATTATATATGTTATGTCTTATTCACAAAGTTTGGCAATTAGGTGCCAAGAATTGGAAGGCTTGTATAACAAGTATGGTAAGACTTGTAGAACAAGTATGGCAAGTCTTGGTGGCTAAGTTTTGGGTGGCTATATGAACATAGTCATATTATGTTTTGATATATACTTGAGTATTGTTTAGCTTGAGTATTGTGTGAGTGATACACTGAGTGATTGATGTATTATTGATATTGTTAAGATTAATAATACGAGTTTGGGACGTGGGTTTTCCGCGTCAAATATATTTGTGTGTGTGCTTTGTTTTATTTGTTTATTTGAATCTCGTTAATTGTGTAGCCCCTAACCTAACAATTGGTATCTAGAGCCGAGGTTGGCCCTTGCACCGGAAATCAAGTATAATGTTCTTGAGGAGGATAACCCTAAAAAATTGTGGGAGAAGTTGACGAAGACGTATCACTCGAAGTCATTGGCAAATAAGTTGTTCCTCAAGAAATATTTGTTCGGGCTCAAGATGGAGGAAGATGGAGATTTGAGAGATCATCTGAATCGTTTTAATAGCCTGATAAACCAGCTGAATAATTTGGATGAAAAATTGAAGGATGAGGACAAAGCTGTTCTTCTACTTGTGTCTCTACCAAAGAAGTATAGTACTGTGATTACTTCTTTATTGGATGGGAATACGGAGTTAGCTTTGGATGAGACTATTGTTGTTCTTCTGGAGTCCGAAAGATTGATGAAGCAAGGATCGAGTGACGCATCTGATGGAAGTGCACTCGTGGTGGATGCACGTGACAAGAAAAAGAAGTCTGGTAAGAAACATAACCCTAATATCAAGTGCTTTTATTGTGATAAATTGGGTCATATACAATCCTGGTGTCCAAAGGCAAGAGAAGACTTGAAGGAGTTGAAGAAAACTCGAGGAGGGGGTAGTGTTTCGCTTGTGGAAGGTGATGCTCTTTTGGTACAAGAAGATAAGGGATCGAAAGAAGAATGGGTGCTTGACCCGGGATGTTCTCATCACATATGTGCTAGGAGGGATTGGTTCTCGTCCTACAAGAAGTGTGATGGAAAGATGGTTGCTTTACCAAATGGTATAAGGGTAAAGGTTGCTGGCATTGGTGAGGTAATGATGAAACTTCACAATGGTCGTGTTCGAAAGTTAACTCAAGTGAGGTACGTACCGGAGTTAAATCGAAATCTAATTTCATTGGGTAAATTAGTTGATTTGGGATATACTGTTATGATGAAAAACGGTATTTTGGAGGTCACTAAAAGGGATTTAGAGATACTCGTAGGATGGAAGGACAAAAGAAATCTTTTTATGCTAGAAGGAGAGGTTATTATTCGAGGGGAGGCATTGGCAGATGGACGTCGATGTCTTGATGGTGACCGTTAAATCGGTTGTGCATGGAATCGTATTGCGTTGAAGGGGAGGATTGTTGGGCTTAAATCCAATACGGTAGTATGGGTATTGGTGATATAAGTCATATATGGGTAAGGTAATAACTGTATGGATACACAATTATTATATATGTTATGTCTTATTCACAAAGTTTGGCAATTAGGTGCCAAGAATTGGAAGGCTTGTATAACAAGTATGGTAAGACTTGTAGAACAAGTATGGCAAGTCTTGGTGGCTAAGTTTTGGGTGGCTATATGAACATAGTCATATTATGTTTTGATATATACTTGAGTATTGTTTAGCTTGAGTATTGTGTGAGTGATACACTGAGTGATTGATGTATTATTGATATTGTTAAGATTAATAATACGAGTTTGGGACGTGGGTTTTCCGCGTCAAATATATTTGTGTGTGTGCTTTGTTTTATTTGTTTATTTGAATCTCGTTAATTGTGTAGCCCCTAACCTAACAATTGGTATCTAGAGCCGAGGTTGGCCCTTGCACCGGAAATCAAGTATAATGTTCTTGAGGAGGATAACCCCAAAAAATTGTGGGAGAAGTTGACGAAGACGTATCACTCGAAGTCATTGGCAAATAAGTTGTTCCTCAAGAAATATTTGTTCGGGCTCAAGATGGAGGAAGATGGAGATTTGAGAGATCATCTGAATCGTTTTAATAGCCTGATAAACCAGCTGAATAATTTGGATGAAAAATTGAAGGATGAGGACAAAGCTGTTCTTCTACTTGTGTCTCTACCAAAGAAGTATAGTACTGTGATTACTTCTTTATTGGATGGGAATACGGAGTTAGCTTTGGATGAGACTATTGTTGTTCTTCTGGAGTCCGAAAGATTGATGAAGCAAGGATCGAGTGACGCATCTGATGGAAGTGCACTCGTGGTGGATGCACGTGACAAGAAAAAGAAGTCTGGTAAGAAACATAACCCTAATATCAAGTGCTTTTATTGTGATAAATTGGGTCATATACAATCCTGGTGTCCAAAGGCAAGAGAAGACTTGAAGGAGTTGAAGAAAACTCGAGGAGGGGGTAGTGTTTCGCTTGTGGAAGGTGATGCTCTTTTGGTACAAGAAGATAAGGGATCGAAAGAAGAATGGGTGCTTGACCCGGGATGTTCTCATCACATATGTGCTAGGAGGGATTGGTTCTCGTCCTACAAGAAGTGTGATGGAAAGATGGTTGCTTTACCAAATGGTATAAGGGTAAAGGTTGCTGGCATTGGTGAGGTAATGATGAAACTTCACAATGGTCGTGTTCGAAAGTTAACTCAAGTGAGGTACGTACCGGAGTTAAATCGAAATCTAATTTCATTGGGTAAATTAGTTGATTTGGGATATACTGTTATGATGAAAAACGGTATTTTGGAGGTCACTAAAAGGGATTTAGAGATACTCGTAGGATGGAAGGACAAAAGAAATCTTTTTATGCTAGAAGGAGAGGTTATTATTCGAGGGGAGGCATTGGCAGATGGACGTCGATGTCTTGATGGTGACCGTTAAATCGGTTGTGCATGGAATCGTATTGCGTTGAAGGGGAGGATTGTTGGGCTTAAATCCAATACGGTAGTATGGGTATTGGTGATATAAGTCATATATGGGTAAGGTAATAACTGTATGGATACACAATTATTATATATGTTATGTCTTATTCACAAAGTTTGGCAATTAGGTGCCAAGAATTGGAAGGCTTGTATAACAAGTATGGTAAGACTTGTAGAACAAGTATGGCAAGTCTTGGTGGCTAAGTTTTGGGTGGCTATATGAACATAGTCATATTATGTTTTGATATATACTTGAGTATTGTTTAGCTTGAGTATTGTGTGAGTGATACACTGAGTGATTGATGTATTATTGATATTGTTAAGATTAATAATACGAGTTTGGGACGTGGGTTTTCCGCGTCAAATATATTTGTGTGTGTGCTTTGTTTTATTTGTTTATTTGAATCTCGTTAATTGTGTAGCCCCTAACCTAACAATTGGTATCTAGAGCCGAGGTTGGCCCTTGCACCGGAAATCAAGTATAATGTTCTTGAGGAGGATAACCCCAAAAAATTGTGGGAGAAGTTGACGAAGACGTATCACTCGAAGTCATTGGCAAATAAGTTGTTCCTCAAGAAAGATTTGTTCGGGCTCAAGATGGAGGAAGATGGAGATTTGAGAGATCATCTGAATCGTTTTAATAGCCTGATAAACCAGCTGAATAATTTGGATGAAAAATTGAAGGATGAGGACAAAGCTGTTCTTCTACTTGTGTCTCTACCAAAGAAGTATAGTACTGTGATTACTTCTTTATTGGATGGGAATACGGAGTTAGCTTTGGATGAGACTATTGTTGTTCTTCTGGAGTCCGAAAGATTGATGAAGCAAGGATCGAGTGACGCATCTGATGGAAGTGCACTCGTGGTGGATGCACGTGACAAGAAAAAGAAGTCTGGTAAGAAACATAACCCTAATATCAAGTGCTTTTATTGTGATAAATTGGGTCATATACAATCCTGGTGTCCAAAGGCAAGAGAAGACTTGAAGGAGTTGAAGAAAACTCGAGGAGGGGTTAGTGTTTCGCTTGTGGAAGGTGATGCTCTTTTGGTACAAGAAGATAAGGGATCGAAAGAAGAATGGGTGCTTGACCCGGGATGTTCTCATCACATATGTGCTAGGAGGGATTGGTTCTCGTCCTACAAGAAGTGTGATGGAAAGATGGTTGCTTTACCAAATGGTATAAGGGTAAAGGTTGCTGGAATTGGTGAGGTAATGATGAAACTTCACAATGGTCGTGTTCGAAAGTTAACTCAAGTGAGGTACGTATCGGAGTTAAATCGAAATCTAATTTCATTGGGTAAATTAGTTGATTTGGGATATACTGTTATGATGAAAAACGGTATTTTGGAGGTCACTAAAAGGGATTTAGAGATACTCGTAGGATGGAAGGACAAAAGAAATCTTTTTATGCTAGAAGGAGAGGTTATTGTTCGAGGGGAGGCATTGGCAGATGGACGTCGATGTCTTGATGGTGACCGTTAAATCGGTTGTGCATGGAATCGTATTGCGTTGAAGGGGAGGATTGTTGGGCTTAAATCCAATACGGTAGTATGGGTATTGGTGATATAAGTCATATATGGGTAAGGTAATAACTGTATGGATACACAATTATTATATATGGTATGTCTTATTCACAAAGTTTGGTAATTAGGTGCCAAGAATTGGAAGGCTTGTATAACAAGTATGGTAAGACTTGTAGAACAAGTATGGCAAGTCTTGGTGGCTAAGTTTTGGGTGGCTATATGAACATAGTCATATTATGTTTTGATATATACTTGAGTATTGTTTAGCTTGAGTATTGTGTGAGTGATACACCGAGTGATTGATGTATTATTGATATTGTTAAGATTAATAATACGAGTTTGGGACGTGGGTTTTCCACGTCAAATATATTTGTGTGTGTGCTTTGTTTTATTTGTTTATTTGAATCTCGTTAATTGTGTAGCCCCTAACCTAACAAGTGCTTAATAGAGGACAGAGACATGTGATTAGAACACTAAAAACTAATCTAGTGATTTATACTACATACCTGGACCATGAGTAGCATTTCACAAAGGGTTCCCCTTCCTTTTCGCAGAACCTCATCAGGTGGCATTGGTATTATTGTTCCAAGGGAGAAAATGAAAGGATGAACATATGTCATATACAAGTAGTAAGTCGAGACGGCATCAGATACAGAGTAGTACTCCATCATCTGTAGTATAATTTTCCAGCATAAGTCAATGGATGCAACACACACACACACACACACAAGTCCAACAAATATATAAGGCAAATAACTCTTGACTTCGACATTCCATTCATGATCACATACAAGGCAAAAAACATCATGCCATTAGTTGGATAAATACTCATTCGTAAGAAACTCAAAGTATGCTCTTATTCATTTTAAAAAAATTCACATCATGTACTTCAAGTCTTTCTTTCCTGCATAAATATAAATGCTACCCAGTTTCGGAAGAAGCAAAAAACACATGACTAAACGAATATATGCAAGTATATCCAACCTGGGGATTTTCCTTTGCAAAACGAACCATATCCTCAGGATTCACCTCCAATGGGTCATACCCCAATCTGGCCTTGGTAACAGCCTTAGACAAAGAAGAAACGTTGTCAAATATAAATGTTAGCTCTTAAATAAGCCATTCAATAGCTAATAATATCACGTGAACCTAAATTAGAATTATGCACCTTGAGGCCTTGGCTCCCTTGAGGAAGATAACTATCACGTTTGACCCAGGCAAAACAATCAAGATGGCAAGCAAACTTTGCACGACATTCCCCTTGATTCATGTCACACTGAAATATCAAAAAGTAATCATCAATAAAAAGACCTTATGGCTTATAGTAGACCTTACTATTCCACACAAACATTGGAAGAGAAACTGTAATATCAAAAAGGTAATTATATTCAAAATTAAGGTTGTAACTCTAGAACTTATTTTTTTTTCTGGCTAATTAACTCCAGAACTTGTTCATTTAGTATTTGTGGTAGAAGGCTTTAGTGAAAATTATAAACTAGATGCAATTATAATTAGAGTCTTTGTTATTTGGGCAGTTCACTAAAACCTGAATGATTCTTGTCGAAAAATACACAAAAGGCAAGGGTATAGGAATACTGACAAGTCATTTAGTGTTAAATTTTAGACGCTTAAATTGATATCTTCAAGGTATATATCTAACCATATATTCCACCTGAGTCACTTTGATTATGATAATTGAATTCCTTTTCACCAGTAACTTTAATGTTTATGCATGAAACGTTACATATATTGACTCTCAATTTTCATGTTAAAAAAAAATCAAGGCAAATTTTATTACTTTAATAAATTAGAACTTTAATTTTAAAATTGACTTTTTTTAATCTTCTTATAAAGTTCGCAATCAAGTAAACTCATTTACCATGACAGACTTTATTACCATAAAATGCAAATGAAAGGAAGTAATGTGTTAGTCATACTTCTTGTCACTTTCAGCCTATTCTAGAAAAGAATACATTTATATTCTATAATTCTAGTGCTTGAACTTGTTAATTACATAATCTTTTTGGGACAACATACAACATATTTATCTAGAAAAGGTTTGACATGGCGTAATTGATAACCGCTGGTTAATGCTAATAGTGAAGCAGTTACTAAACATAAGGTAAGGTGCTCACCATATCTATGCTAAGTCATATTCGAGAAAGGGCCAGTCAAAAAAGTCTCCATTGTACGTGACATATATACCACCAGGCTTCAACTCTTGCATGTGGGTAAAACCATTGACATATAAGCTCTTTCTGTAAGAGAAGAAATTCAGATAAAAAAATTGATAATGTAATTATCCACCTCACTGTTGACAATAATTGCATACACACTTTACCTCGGTTTTAACATTTGTGATTTTGAAGCACCCTTCAAATTCAGGCTTCATTCGGAGTGTACTCCAAATCTTCGATATCTTCTCCAACTCACTGAAGTAAATTGAAAAGGAAGCAGTAAGTGAGTCTGTAAATGCATGTAGTTGTAGATATTACCAAGATTTTTACGCTAATTGCAACATTGGCAAATTTTGATTGCAATAAGAAAGGGAGTGCACCGTGAAATCAATTCACGGCCTCACTTCCTAACAGTCGCAACTGGTTGTATTAAGTATTACATATTACCTTTTCTTGTTATTTTAGATTTTTCAATTTTAGGAAAAGTTAAAGAGATTACTAAGTAGTTCAAATTAATCTTTAAGAACTGTACCCTTACAATTATGAAACATTTAGTGTCACAGGCAAGTCCCTTGGAAAATGAAATATAATACAGAGAGTTTACTAAATCATGTGCACCTCTCTATTAATGATTAGATAACCACGTCCATCAATCACATACGAGATCATCATTACTGAGTCATATTCGGCATCAGGAAACTTTAAGGGTAACTTTGTGGTCTCAATATCAAAAGCGCAAACATGAACTTCAGCACGTTGCAAGAGATCAGTCCTCCTTTCCAGCGTAACTCCAGTACTAGACACACTAACATCATGCCACTGCCCTGATCTTACATCTGAAATCAAGGTTAAAAGTGTGAGAAAGAAACTAAACAAACTAGATAATTTTTAAAATAAAATAGGAATCGAGTCAATCACATATAACCTTTATCAATGGCAAAGCGAATATGGAAAGGAACATCGTACTCTCGCAGATCGTTGATGTAATCTATGAAATCTTGAGTTCGTTGTTTGCTGTAGATCAACACCAAAACCATCTCAAACTTTGATTTCCACATCAAACAGTATATATACTAGACTAAAATTACAATAAGTACCAGTAGTGTAGCATCTCGATATCTTTTAGGTTTGTCTTCTGTGTTGGCAAAAGTTAATTACATAAATATAACTGGCACTAGCTACTCAACAAATATCAGATTGGACCTAGGAAGCACATACCTTCTCCCTGTAACCCTAATGTTTTGATGATTATATTTCAGCAAGCTGTGTCCATTTATGTTTATAATTCAGCAAGCTATTACTTGTCAGACTTACTGTTATGTTTCAGCAAGCTGGTATGGAATGTATCAAATTTCAGCAAGCTGACCATACAACTCAGTTCAAGTCAGCATGCTGATTCTGGGCGGCAGAAAGGACAGAAAGCAAGAAGACTTTAATAACTTATTATATCTTTTTGATAGGTTTATTGTGAGGGACCCTCTGAAATATTCTCCCATACCTATAATTCTATATTCTTGCCTTTAGAAAAGTAGGAGACAACTTTTCCTTAATTAAATAAGGTGTCATCTTTTCCTTATTTAACTAAACCAAACCCATATCATATCTTTATTCTCCTTGTCTCCTAAGTCTCTCATGCCTGCACGTTATTTCCAGAAGATTAAAACAGCTCCTCCTTCATTTACTCTCCACTTAATGTTTCTAACGGCTTGAAACACTAACGGCTATTTCTGCAAAAGCTGAAGAAGGAGCCTCTTGAATATTCAGGAAGACTATATCCCAAATCAAATTTATCTACCTATAAATAAGTGTTCTTGTTCAGTTTCAAAACAACAATCGAGTGCAAAACAAGATCATATACTCAAACACAACTTCGAGCTTCCTTGATTTATTCTTGAAAACCTTTCAACCTCTCATAAACTTTCGACTATATTTTTCAGAGGGTTCTTTAGGTTAAGTTGTATTTATTCAAAATCTTGTATTGTTCAAATTTTAAAGATTAGCTGTTGTACAAGTTCGGCTAAGGGTCTTGGGTGGGTGAAACTGGACTAGAGAAGGATACTTGGATAGTATTGCTTAGAGAGTTAGTTTCAGCACAGCATTTCAGCAAGCCGAATTGTAAGCAGCTGGGTGTAAAGGGAGATATATTGTTGGATCTTGTAATCGGTTTTTATTGTGATCAATAATATATTCTCTTACCAAATTTGGTAAGGGACCAGGACGTAGACCATAGGGGTTTAGGGGTCGAACCTGGCTAAAAGATCTTGTGTTATTTTTGTTTTTCTGTATTTTTCATTCTGCACTGCATTTGCATTTTAATTCAGCCTGCTGATATTAAACTGTCAGGTCATATCAGCAACCCGTTTTCTGGGTAAAATTAAAACAGTTCATATTCAACCACTATCAGCCATAATACACCTATTCACCCCCCTCTAGGTGTGTTTTCAATTGGTATCAGAGCTTTGGTATACTAATTTGTTCTGTAACAGGAATAGTATCGATCGAAATGGCTGAAGATTATCCTCTTGGATCATCTAACAACCGTGCACCTTTGTTGCTCGGCACTGAAAATTACAACTGGTGGAAGGACAGAATGAAGATGCATCTGTCAAAGGAACCACTTGAATGGCGAGTTTTCAGCAGAGGACCGTATGTTTTTCTTGACAAAGAATACAAGCCGAAAGACATTGATGAGCTTACTGATGCCGAATTAGTCAAGGAAAGCTACAACACTCGGGCAATGAATACTATCATGAATGGTCTTTCTGCAAGTGAAAGTGATAAAGTCTCCTCATGCAAATCCGCCAAAGAAATGTGGGATACTTTGGAACTATATCATGAAGGCTCGACTACTCTAAAGAAAGTTAAACTCAGTACATTGATGAATGAATTTGGAAGCTTTATTGTCAAGGAAGATGAGACTATAAGGCAAAGTCAAGCAAGATTTCTGAAAACCATGAATGGTCTCAAACTGCTTGGAAAAACAATTCCTCAAGCTGAAATTAACATGAAAATATTGAGTGCAGTACCTTGGTCTTATTCACCTAAGGTAACCGCATTGGAATCTTCATCACAAATTGACACTATGGATACTTTGGCTGTTTTTGCTGAACTTGAGCATTTTGAAGCAAAAATTAATGCCAGCCAAGCCAGATCATCACAAGCTCCAGTTGCGAAAATGAAGAATTTAGCACTTCATTCTGCAAACAGCAAGCTGGAATCTGAAGGAGAGTCAGAATCAGATGAGGACTTAGCTCTCATCTCAAGGAGAATCAAAAGACTTATTGAAAAGAAGAATCAAATGAAGAGACTGAAAGGAAATTCTTCGAACAACAGGAAAGAATTCAAAGAATCCAAAGAAGAAACATGCTTTGAATGTGGCAAGAAGGGACATTACCGAAGAGACTGCTACAAATTAAAGAACAAATCAAAACAGCAAGCTGGATTCAAGGATAAACAGAAATCTAAAGCTTTGATGACTTGGAGTGATGACTCTTCCTCTGAAGAAGATTCAAGTGATGACATGGTTAATCTAGCTTTGGTTGGTCTTAATGAAGAGGATAACACCGAAGTGGAAAGCAACGAAATAGACTCAGATGATGACAACAGTGAGGTAAATTCATTTAATTCTTTACCTACTACTTATGTTATAGAAAAACTAACTATGCAGGAAGCGTCTGAAGAATATCTCAAAGTAAAGACAGAAAACAACAAGTTGAAAGAGAAAAATACTCATCTTAAGAAATTAGTCAGAGATTTGATGGAAGAGAAAGCTCTAGATGAACATGAATCTATGATTACGAGGTTGAAGGATAGCATAACTCAATTAGAAGGACTCAACAAAGTGATACTCAGAAGAAATGATGTTCTAATCAAGCAACTCAGCGAGCTGAAAACTGATATTGAAACCAGAGAAATTCAAATCAGCAAGCTGAATGATGAAATAGGATTCAAAGACATTCATATCAGTAAGCTGAAAGAGGAAACAGAAGCTTCACAGGAAATTATCCAACAAGCTGAGAAAATAAAAGAACTTGAGGAGAAGATAAAGAGGCTCAACAAAGGAATGGGAAAATTTGTTCAAGGTGAAGAAACTCTCATATCAATGATGAAGAAGGCTGCAGTTCCTATAGAAAAGGAAGGTGTTGGATTAGCATCAACTTCAAAAGAAACTGCTCTTCAGTATGATGGAACTCATGGGATTCCTTATGATTACGCAATGCCTTGGAAGATATGTAACAAATGTCAAAAGAAGGGACATCTCTCCCAACACTGCACAACTCAGATAAAATCAGCCTACCGAAATGGAAAAACGGCCTACCGTTTTCAGGATGGCAGAAGAAGAACAAGAAACCACGAACCAAGATGGATCCAAAAATGGATCAAGAAATCTGAACTGCATGATTTATATGTTCTATCTACTAACTATACTGGACCCAACAAAATTTGGGTACCAAAAG
The DNA here is from genome assembly GCA_036435485.1 of Saposhnikovia divaricata. Taxonomy (NCBI): domain Eukaryota; kingdom Viridiplantae; phylum Streptophyta; class Magnoliopsida; order Apiales; family Apiaceae; genus Saposhnikovia; species Saposhnikovia divaricata. Next base: position 131,211,644 of record CM071599.1, on the reverse strand, counting down.
GATAAGTGATTCTTATTTGTTTTATAGGTGTGCCTAGCCGCAAAAACAAGCTCAAAGGAATGGATTTTGGATAGCGGTTGTACAAGGCATATGTGTGGAGATGAATCTCAGTTTATCTCTCTCAAGAAGAAAAGGGGTGGAAGAGTTACAATTGGTGATAACAAAACTCTTCAAATTCTTGGAAAAGGTAAAATTGGTAACGACATGCTCTCAATTGACAAAGTTCAATTCGTTCAAGGTTTAAAGTATAACTTACTTAGCATAAGTCAGTTATATGATGATGGTCATAATGTTGCTTTTGATAGAGAAAAATGCATTATAAATCTCAGTACTAACGAAATCCCACTAGTTGCTAGAAGGGAAGGAAATATATATATTTTGGATTTTGAGTTGCAGAAAACAGCCTGCTGTTTAGCTGCAGTTGATACTTCTCCAAGTCTATGGCATAGAAGGCTAGGACATGTGCATATGGATCAACTCAGCAAGCTGCTTTCAAGGAAGCTAGTACGAGGATTGCCCAAAATGAAATATGTCAAGACAGAAACATGTTCAGCTTGCCAATTAGGCAAACAAACTCGAACACCTCACAAATCAAAGAACATGGTATCATCTAGTAGACCTTTAGAACTTTTGCATCTAGACCTTTTTGGTCCAGAAGCTTATAAAAGCATTGGAGGTAAACAATATGCCTTTGTTATTGTCGATGATTATTCTAGATTCACATGGGTATTGTTTCTTAAAACAAAAGATTGTGCTTTTGATGAATTTTAGAGTCTAATCAAGTTACTTGAAAATAAGTTGAATACAAGACTTGTAGGGATTCGAAGTGATCATGGAGGTGAATTTCAAAAGGAGTTCATCACCTATTGTAAAGATAGAGGTATCTCTCATGAATTTTCAGCACCCCGAACTCCTCAACAAAACGGGGTAGTAGAAAGGAAGAACAGGTCTCTACAAGAAACAGCAAGGACTATTCTTCAAGAAAGCAAGTTGCCAAGGAATTTTTGGGCAGAAGCTGTAAATACAGCTTGCTATATTCTCAACAGAGTTTTTATAAGACAAATCCTCAACAAAACTCCTTATGAATTGCTGAATAAAAGGAAGCCAAACATCAGTTATTTCAAGATATTTGGGTCAAGGTGCTTTGTTCTCAAAACAATTGATCGTGACGGTAAATTTGATGCTAAATCATATGAGGCTATTTTTCTTGGATACTCTCTAACTAGTAAATCTTATAGAGTGTATAATATTTCTAAACAAATAGTTGAAGAGTCAATTAATGTATCTTTTCAAGAAACTAATTATGATCTGCCAAAAGAAGAGGAAGATGATGCAGGAACAGGTACAAACAGCAAGCAGATTTCATCAGTAAAGCAAAATGAAGATTCTCAATCTGCACTAGTTGATGAAGAAAAACAGCAAGCTGATTCCACTATTCCTGTCGAAGAAGAGACAGAAAAACTTGCAAAATTAACCTTGGAAGAGCAAGAAGCAAATCTAAGTTCAAAAAGGGAACTTCATGCTCAAGGAATTCAGCCTCACAAGATGATCAAACTTGCCGAACAAGAAGTTATAGCTCAACACTCTCTTCCTAAAGCCACTAGGACGGTTAAAAATCATCCTCCACAACTCATTATTGGAGAAAAGACAGATGGCATCAAGACAAGGAAAGCTCAAGCAAATATTTGTGCATTCTCTGCCTTTCTTGCACAAAAGGAACCGAAAAATATAAAGGAAGCTTTAAATGATGAAAATTGGCTCGTAGCTATGCAAGAAGAACTTAGTCAATTCGAAAGATGTGACGTTTGGGAATTGGTGGAACCACCTAAAGATGTCTCCATCATTGGCACCAAATGGGTCTTCAAGAATAAAGTCGATGAATTTGGGACGGTCATTCGAAATAAAGCCAGACTCGTTGCTCAAGGATACAATCAGCAAGAGGGGATTGATTTTGATCAAACGTATGCACCAGTTGCTCGACTGGAATCAATCAGAATGCTTCTCTCCTTTGCATGCTTTAAGAAAATTAAGCTTCACCAAATGGACGTAAAAAGTGCCTTCCTAAACGGCAGGCTGAAAGAAGAAGTTTACGTAAAACAGCCTCCTGGATTCGAAAATTCTCAGTTTCCTAACCATGTATTGAAGCTGAAGAGAGCCTTATATGGATTAAGGTAGGCTCCTAGGTCATGGTACGAACGGCTAAGTGAATTTCTAATCAAACATGGATTTCTACGAGGTAAAATCGATCCTACCTTATTCACCAAGTTGGATGGTAAAGATATCTTAGTTGTACAAATATATGTCGACGATATTATTTTTGGCTCAACTAATGATTTAATGTGCAAGTGGTTTTCCAAACGAATGCATAGTGAATTTGATATGAGTATGATGGGCGACTTGAATTTGTTCTTGGGATTGCAAATCAAACAGACTCCAGATGGAATTTATGTTCATCAAACTAAATATGTCAACAACCTACTGAAAAAGTATGGTTATGAAAGCGTCAAGCCGAAATCTACTCCAATGTGCCAAAACAGCAAGCTGATTTCGGATGAAAATGGGAAAAGTGTTGACATTCGTCAATACAGAGGGATGATTGGTAGTCTGTTATACCTAACTGCTTCAAGACCTGATATTATGTATAGTGTCTGTGTATGTGCTCGATTTCAGGCCAATCCAAAGGAATCTCATCTAAGTGCCATTAAACGAATATTCAAGTATCTCCGTGGCACAACAAATCTTGGGCTGTTCTATCCCATCACAAATTCTTTCGATCTTGTTGGATTCAGTGATGCGGACTATGCAGGAAGCCAAACTGATCGTAAAAGCACTAGTGGAGTTTGTGCAATTCTTGGACAAAGTCTAGTTTCTTGGCAAAGTAAGAAACAATCCTCTGTGGCATTATCTACAGCCGAAGGAGAGTATTTGGCCGCTGGGAGTTGTTGCTCACAAATTCTATGGATGATTCAAACTTTACGAGACTTTGGGATCAAATGTGGTCAAGTTCCAATCAACTGTGACAATACAAGTACAATTAACATCTCTGAGAATCCAGTGAATCATTCTCGCACCAAACATATCGATGTTCGCCATCATTTTCTGAGAGACAATGTTGCTAAAGGAAAGATCAAGCTGATTTTTGTCCCTACGGAATATCAGCTTGCTGATATATTTACAAAGCCTCTAGCTACAGAAAGGTTCAACTTAATTCGGCGCGAACTTGGTATGTGTGAAATATAAAACAGCAAGCTGTTTTATAAATGACTGGTAAAATCTTTTCTAACTGTCTTATTTAAATACTATATCTGAGATTTATGTGTGGATTTTATTTGGTATATCTGAGTTTATCTATGGTAAGTAAGGACTTAACTGTGTCTTAAATTAATTAAACTGAATTACTTGTTAAAATATGCCATGATAAACTTTTTCTTTTGTAAAAGGGTATTTGTTTACACTGAATATTTTAATACTCTCCCTTATATCGAGAATTGGGATACTCGGACTCTTCATTTCATTCTCCCAAAATCAAAAGACAACCTAGGGTTTCTCTCCTCCAAGCTCAATCATGTCTTCCCGAACTCGCCGCACGAAGTCTAGAGCCAAACAATCAACTACAACATCATCATCCACTGTACCTCAGTTCAACGATGAGATTATTCCAATGGATGCACAAACTACGAACATCTCTGACTCCACTCCGACAGGTTCTCCGGCGTCCAAACGGGTCAAGCCAGCATTCGAGATCATTTCGGACTCCTTGTCGACTCGATTCTTCGATCACCACATCGGCACTCGTCCCATTGTGTCCGGTAAGCCTATTACTCTCAAGTTTCTCACTGCATGTGGTGCTAAAGACTTCATTGATGCTATGGGTATGCGCTCGTTTTTAATTGATTTGCCAAAAGTTTATTACCCGGACCTTGTTCGTCAGTTTTATGCAAATCTAGATAAAGATGCTTTTGGTAACTTAACAACAATGGTTAATGAGAAGCGTATGCAATTAAACCCTCCATTTCTTGCTATGATTCTAGAGATTAATGTTGATTCTTCTGTGGAAGCATTCACCCATGGTTCGTTAAGTTTCCCTGGTTTTACTGATGTAGATCAATTGAATGTTTTGGTTGCCCCCAATAAACTCATGGAATTAGCCCCTCCCACTACTGCTTTGCTTAATCCAATGGCACACTTGATGTTTAAAATTTGTTGGGCAAATGTTTGTCCAAGATCAGGGGGTAGGTCGAATTTGACTTGGCAAGATGTGTGCGTTTGTGCTAGAATGTTATCCAAAATGCCATTTAATCTTCCCAAACTAGTTCTGGATACTATGTTTGCAGCCTCTGGTAAACAAAATTCTGCATTGCCTTATGGATGCCTAATTACCAGAATTCTCCAGTTTTTCAAAGTTAATATCACTGGCTTCGAGTCTCTCATAGTTAAAGAGCATATTGATGTCAAGAATCTCACCCAGTCAAATCTGAAAATTGTTAATGGTAAGCTGGAACACATTGTTGATCCTTCTCAGCCTACTGAAGATGTTAGTGAAGATGCTCCTACTCATGCCCCTCCAAATGTACTTCGATTGGTGAGCAAAATTGCTTCAGATACTGCCACTATAGTAGAAAATCACAATGCTTTGGTCACCAAAATCTCTGCTCTAGAAAGTGAAATTGGTGTCTTGAAAACAATGGTGTCAATGCTGATTGGAAAGGAGGTACCTATTGTTACTCCTTCAAAGCAACCTGCTCCAATGGATGATGCTTCAACCCTTCAGACTCCTCCGGCTACTGTTCCCTCTGGTGATACTACTCCTGTTGCTGACAATGCCAAAAAGGACTCTGATTCTGTGGAGGAGGATGTGGATGTCTGATGCAGTACCCTTTTTATGATTAAGGGGGAGAAATTTATTTTAGTTCTGTTTTTCAAACTGATCCCAAGTAGTATCTTTGATGTGCTTTGGTTGTTTGAATTGTTCTAAGTTTGAAAACCTTAACTCTGTGGTACTCTGTGGGTTTATGGCACTCTGTGCTTTAACATGGTTTGTCTTATGTTGGCTTGCATTATGTGTTTATGTGATCTAAATGTCTGAATTAAATGTATAACTGCATGTGACCTTTTAATCTAGTTTACAGGAGTGCAGGAATTTAGGGGGAGAATTATCTCCTAAAATAAATGGTTCATAATCATCAAAAAGGGGGAGATTGTAACCCTAATGTTTTGATGATTATATTTCAGCAAGCTGTGTCCATTTATGTTTATAATTCAGCAAGCTATTACTTGTCAGACTTACTGTTATGTTTCAGCAAGCTGGTATGGAATGTATCAAATTTCAGCAAGCTGACCATACAACTCAGTTCAAGTCAGCATGCTGATTCTGGGCGGCAGAAAGGACAGAAAGCAAGAAGACTTTAATAACTTATTATATCTTTTTGATAGGTTTATTGTGAGGGACCCTCTGAAATATTCTCCCATACCTATAATTCTATATTCTTGCCTTTAGAAAAGTAGGAGACAACTTTTCCTTAATTAAATAAGGTGTCATCTTTTCCTTATTTAACTAAACCAAACCCATATCATATCTTTATTCTCCTTGTCTCCTAAGTCTCTCATGCCTGCACGTTATTTCCAGAAGATTAAAACAGCTCCTCCTTCATTTACTCTCCACTTAATGTTTCTAACGGCTTGAAACACTAACGGCTATTTCTGCAAAAGCTGAAGAAGGAGCCTCTTGAATATTCAGGAAGACTATATCCCAAATCAAATTTATCTACCTATAAATAAGTGTTCTTGTTCAGTTTCAAAACAACAATCGAGTGCAAAACAAGATCATATACTCAAACACAACTTCGAGCTTCCTTGATTTATTCTTGAAAACCTTTCAACCTCTCATAAACTTTCGACTATATTTTTCAGAGGGTTCTTTAGGTTAAGTTGTATTTATTCAAAATCTTGTATTGTTCAAATTGTAAAGATTAGCTGTTGTACAAGTTCGGCTAAGGGTCTTGGGTGGGTGAAACTGGACTAGAGAAGGATACTTGGATAGTATTGCTTAGAGAGTTAGTTTCAGCACAGCATTTCAGCAAGCCGAATTGTAAGCAGCTGGGTGTAAAGGGAGATATATTGTTGGATCTTGTAATCGGTTTTTATTGTGATCAATAATATATTCTCTTACCAAATTTGGTAAGGGACCAGGACGTAGACCATAGGGGTTTAGGGGTCGAACCTGGCTAAAAGATCTTGTGTTATTTTTGTTTTTCTGTATTTTTCATTCTGCACTGCATTTGCATTTTAATTCAGCCTGCTGATATTAAACTGTCAGGTCATATCAGCAACCCGTTTTCTGGGTAAAATTAAAACAGTTCATATTCAACCACTATCAGCCATAATACACCTATTCACCCCCCTCTAGGTGTGTTTTCACTCCCAGCCAATATGGATTCATATGCTTGTGCAGCATCAAATTTTTCCTGGTTTCTCTTGACAACGTGCACTAAATCACTCTTCACTGTAACTATCTCAACTAAAGTGACAGTGGTTGAGATAGTCAATAATTTATTAACTTATGTTTTAAATAAAAGAATTCAGCTGGGCAAAAGATGTCGTTTAGAAAAGTATGGGAAAAGCACGTGCCTAACAGAATGAGGAAGTCACCAACAGATTGGCGACACGTGTCTACCAATAGACTACAAAAGGAGGAGAGATAGTTGAGACTATGCAGACTTGAACAACACTTTATCTTTCTTCTGTATTTTATTCTCTCTGCTCTTACCATGTACTTTTCATTTTCTAATGCAAGTTCGATTCCTTTCATATTGTTTCAGTGTTATTTTATTTACTTTTTGCAATTAACATAAATAGTTGGTTACAAATTGGTATCAGAGCAACCGGTTCCTTGGCTACATTCAATCATGGCGGAAGGCACACGTATTAAAACCCTAGATGAGAGATTGGGGGTGACAGAAGGGAAGTTGAAAGAGATGACTGAGGAGCTCAGTAAGAACAGGGAGCAAATGAATAAGAGGCTCGGTGATATGAATCAGAAGGTGGATGGATTGGGTCTTCGTATGGATAAAGTGGATAGTCAACTATCAGATCTGAAGCAGCTGATTATGGGGCTTCACCAAGAGAAGGATACCGATAAGACCTCAACACCAACATCTGAAGTAGTGATCGAAATTGGATCTGAACATCAACCTAACCATCATACTGAGATAACAAAGGATTTTCATTCTCCCTTGTCCAATAGTAATACTTCAGCTGCTAGTACTCAGACTACTACTGTTACACCTTACTCTACTTACTCTGCTTACATGCTTACATGGTACCACCTGTTTATACCGTACCTCCCACTCCGATCTCTAGTATGAACCCTAATTATACTGCTAGATTTAATGCCCAGTATGTTCAAGCACCACCTTACAATACTTACACACAACCTATCACCTCTACTGTAACTCCTCCCCATCAACAAATAGTTGTCCCACCATATAATAATTTTTCATACCAGAGTCATACACCCCCATTCAATTATATAAATCCACTCATTAGTCCCACAGGACAGCCTCCACATACTGCTATCCATTTCAACCCCCAGCTCGAATTTCCCAAGTTTGATGGAACAGATCCAAAAGGATGGATAATTAGAGCAGAACAATACTTCGAGTTTGTAAATATTGAGGAATGAAGGAAGGTAAAAATGGCTGGATTACACTTTGAAGGGAAGGCTAATATATGGTATAGATTCTACCAATCTGGAAGGGGGATTATTAATTGGAAGTTGTTTACAGCAGATGTGGTAACTAGATTTGAGAACCCGGAGTGTAGAGATGTCCAAGACCTGTTTACTAAGTTAAAACAGGTTACTACTATGTCAGAATATGAGGATAGCTTCGAAGAACTCAGGGCATTGGTGGTGGCAAAGAATGGAGGCTTCACAGAAGAGTACTTCGTATCCAGTTTCATCAGTGGCTTGAAAGAGTCAATAAAAGGGGCTGTTAGAATGTTCAGACCCCAATCTTTAGCAGATGCTGTGTACTTTGCAAAATAGGAAGAGTCCATAAATCCAAAAGGATACTCTACTCAAGTGGTTAAACCCACCGTTACTGTCACCAAAGGCAGCCAACAGTACAATGCTCTAATCAAATCTCCAACCCCTAACACATTCAAGGCTGCCAGCTATCCTGCCAAGGAAATAAATAAAAATAGGTCAAAACTGAGTAGTAAGGAGATTATAGAAAGAAGGGAGATAGGTCAATGTTTTCACTGTGATGAGAGGTATCATCCTGGCCAACAATGTAAATCCAGATTGTATATGCTAAGTGGAGAGGACCAGCACAATGAGGAAGAGACAGAGGTTGTAAATATGATTAACGAAATGGAAAAGGTACTTGCCACACCTGATATGCCTGGAGAGATTTCAATCAATGCATTGTCAGGTCACAACTCAGCCAGTACTATAAGGATGCAGGGCAAGTTTAAAGGCAGACTACTGAATATATTGATTGATAGTGGGTCAACCCACAGTTTCATGGACAAGGGAATTGTTAAACAGCTAGGATTCGTGGCAGAGATAGAATCACCACTTATGGTTAAAGTTGTTGATGGGACAAGTATATTAGTTGACTCAATTTGCAAGAAGGTAGACTATGATATCCAAGGCCATCACTTTGTATCAGAATTGAGACCATTTCAGTTAGGGGGACCAAACATTATTTTGGGAGTGGATTGGCACAAGTTGCACAGTCCCGTCACCTTTGATTATAATAAGTGTAATGTCACATTGATGAAAGAAGGGAAGACAGTCACACTTCAAGGTACTAACACCAGTGGGAGTATACAGTTTATATCTGGAAAAGGCTCAACAAATTGATGAGGTCACAAAAAGGAATTACTCAAGGGTGCATCAATATGATCACTGCTGACAAGAAGGAAGAGAATGATACAACCAACTCACCTGACTCATCACCAGCCCTAGCAGCTCTTTTGGAGGAATACAAGGCTGTTTTTGAAGAACATAAGGGTTTACCTCCCAATAGACTCCACGACCACAAGATCCCTCTACTTGAAGGAAGTCAACCTATAAACCAAAGAAGTTACAGGGTGCCCTATGTGCAAAAGGCTGAAATTGAACAGCAGATCAGAGAGATGCTGAAATCTGGAATTATACAAGAGAGCACCAGCCCCTTTGCCTCTCCTATAATCCTAGTCAAAAAGAAGGATGGGACATGGCGGATGTGTGTGGATTATAGGAAGCTAAATGATGTCACAGTCACAAATAAATACCCTATACCCTTGATAGATGAGTTGCTGGATGAACTTAATGGAGCATGCTGGTTTACCAAGCTTGACTTAAGATCAGGGTATCATCAGATTAGGGTGGCACAAGAAGATTTGTACAAGACTACATTTCGAACCCATCAAGGCTTATATGAGTTCAAGGTAATGCCCTTTTGGGCTTACCAATGCACCTGCAACCTTCCAATCACTAATGAACACAGTGTTTAAAAACCAATTGAGGAGGTCAGTACTGGTCTTTTTTGATGACATTTTGGTGTATAGTTCTACCTATGAAGACCATCTGGTGCATTTGGAAGAAGTATTACAGTTACTGAAAGAGCAACAACTATTTGCTAAGAAGAGCAAGTGTATGTTTGGACAGAATAAGCTTGAATACTTGGGACACATTATCTCTGATTAGGGTGTTTCCACAGATCCAGAAAAAATAAAGGCTATGAAAGAGTGGCCTTTACCCAAGAACATCAAGAAACTAAGGGCTTTTCTAGGCCTTACTGGATACTACAGGAGGTTTGTGAAGGGGTATGGAGAGATCAGTAAGCCATTGACTCAATTACTAAAGAAAGGAATGTTTGAATGGACTATAGAGGCTACTATAGCCTTTAATAGACTCAAGAATTCCATGACATCTGCACCAGTCTTAGCTCTTCCAGATTATACTATTCCTTTTGTGGTGGAAACAGATTCCAGTGGAGCAGGGATAGGGGCAGTTCTAATGCAAAAAGGTAGACCATTGGCATACCTCAGTAAAAGCCTCACTAAGAAGCAACAAAGTATGTCAACCTATGAAAAGGAATTACTAGCACTGGTCATGGCAACTCATAGGTGGCATACCTATTTGCAAGGGCATCATTTTGTGATTAAAACCGACCATCAAAGCATAAAGTATTTACTAGAACAGAGATTGTCCAAACTTATGGGATTGGACTATGAAATAGTATACAAAAAGGGAAAGGAAAATGTGGTGGCAGATGCATTTTCAAGGCTACCAGTAAGGGAACATGGGGAGTTGCAAGAGGTTACAGCTACCCAACAAGAATGGCTAGAAAACATTGTTAAAAGCTATGACAATGATGAGCATGCTCATAGCATTATTGAGGATTGTTAAAACATTGTTAAAAGCTATTGACAATGATGACCTTTGTCAAAGAATTAAATCTGGTAATCACCTTCCAAATGGATTGTTGGAACCACTCCCCATTCCTGTGCAAGTATGGGAGGATATTTCACTTGACTTTATTGAGGGATTGCCTAAGTCTGCAGAGAAGGATTGCATAATGGTTGTAGTAGATAGGCTAACTAAAGTTGCTCACTTTTTTGCATTGTCACATCCCTTCAGTGCCACAACTGTAGCTCAAGCCTTTCTGGACAATATCTATAGGCTGCATGGGATGCCTAAAACTATGGCCTCTGATAGAGATAAGTTGTTCACCAGTAAATTTTGGAAAGAACTATTCCAGCTAGTGGGAACTCAGCTTCACATGAGTACTTCCTACCATCCTCAAACGGATGGTCAAACAGATCGACTCAATAGATGTTTGGAACAGTATCTAAGGGCCATGGTGGGGCATAGACCTAAGTCTTGGGTGAAATGGCTACCACCAGCTGAGTGGTGGTATAATTCTACATATCACAGTGCTATCAAGATGAGTCCCTATGAAGCATATATGGCACTAAACCCAGACAGTTGTGTTTACCAACGAATCACAAGTCTTCCAATGAGGCAGTTCAAGAGTTCCAGATACAGAGGGAAGCCCTGAACCAACTGTTGTGTGATGCCATCATCTCTGCTCAACACAAGTACAAGCACTATGCTGACAAGAAAAGGCAGGAGGTGCAGCTACAAGTGGGAGATATGGTGTTTTTAAAGTTACAACCCTATAGGCAACTTTCTGTGGCTGTAAGGAAATACCTCAATTTTTCTCATAAATACTTTGGTCCATTCAAGATTGAAGAGAGAATAGGCAAGGTTGCTTATAAGTTGGAGTTACCTCCTGATAGTGCGGTCCACCCAGTGTTCCATGTAAGTCTCCTCAAGAAAAAGGTGGGGAACAGGTATTCTGTAGCTACAGAATTACCAAAACTGGGTACTGAAGGCCAGTTTTTGGTTTATCCAGTGAAGGTGATAGACAGAAAGATTATTAAGAAGGGGAATGCAGCAGTTGTCCAATGGTTAATTCACTGGTCAAATACAGTTCCAGAGGATGCAACGTGGGAGCTAGCCTCAGTGATACATGAGCAATACCCGGACTTCAATCCTTGAGGTCAAGGATTGTTTAAGGAGGAGGAATTGTAACTATCTCAACTAAAGTGACAGTGGTTGAGATAGTCAATAATTTATTAACTTATGTTTTAAATAAAAGAATTCAGCTGGGCAAACGATGTCGTTTAGAAAAGTATGGGAAAAGCACGTGCCTAACAGAATGAGGGAATTCACCAACAGATTGGCGACACGTGTGTACCAACATACTACAAAAGGAGGAGAGATAGTTGAGACTAGGCAGACTTGAACAGCACTTTATCTTTCTTCTGTATTTTATTTTCTCTGCTCTTACCCTGTACTTTTCATTTTCTAATGAAAGTTCGATTCCTTTCATATTGTTTCAGTGTTATTTTACTTACTTTCTGCAATTAGCATAAATAGTTGGTTACATTCACATTCATCAATTGTTGGACTGTATCAAAAGATATCTTTAAATATGTTTTGCGAATCCCGGAAAGATGATTTTTCCGTGATCAGAATTTAAAGAGATAAGTAAGAATTAAAAAAAACGTATACCTCACATACAACGACCTCACGTATGAGGAAAATCATATATGCAACGATATATAAAATTTTACTTTAGAGTAGTGACATAAAGGACATGCTTTTGAGATACGAATCCAAATCTTCTACACCACTTTAGGTGTGCCACTCCATGTTCCACTTTAGGTGGTTGTTTTTGATTGGCTCGCCTTTCATTAATATAAATGGGGCCCCCTTGCATTCACACCAACCACCCAATCAAAAATAACCACCTAAAGTGGAACATGGAGTGGCACGCCTAAAGTGGTGTAGAAGATTTGGACTCTTGAGATACTACGGAAACTATAAATTTAAATATATTACTACCCTAAATTGCAAACACGTTATACAACTTTAACGAAAATCAAAATAAACCTTACAAGATTAAGGTCTTCTTTATTTACAATCTCAATATCAGCAATTTGACCTTCGTACCGTCGCCTTAAATACGCATCAACGTCCATTTCCGTTTTATCCTACATCAACAAAAATAATTATTCACTAATTTATGCACAAACTAACACCATACAGTACGCATAAACACTAGCTACTTCCATACCTTTGTCACCACATAAAAATAAGGCCGAAACTTGTACTTCGATTTAAATAGAATAGAATCATCTCATTTTCACTTAATGAAAATAGAGTGTATAGTTCTCTTTCTTTCATTATCAAGTATGTAGAATTACAGAGTAAGTAGATGAAGTTAGTTGTGACATTGTTGTCTTCTACCTCAAGCTTTCTTGTGCTAACTGTAATGGAGTGAATCTTCTTATCAGATAAAATCGTTTCTATTCATCATATTGTTCATTTCTTCATGATTAGTAATTATAAGATGGCATCAGAGCATCCGAGTTGCGATCTTGCATATTTGTTTTGTTCTTATTGCTTCCACCATTAAAGCTTAGCTTGAATTGCTGTTTAGTTCGATTAATTGATATTTTGTTTCAGAATCATTGAAACTTTACGATCTATACTTGATCATCATCTTCTTGTTCATCATCGTCTTTTGTTGAAGATCATTTCTTGATAATCTCTGTTCTTGTTCTGCATCCTGTTCTTGATAATCTTGAAATTTTGTTGTTCTCGATCTTGTTATTCTCGATCTTGTTGTTCGATTTCAGATTGATCTGATCTATTATTCTTTACTCGATATTGTGTTCATTTGCTTACTTCTTTCTTCAATTGATATAATAGTCATTAAACACTTTTTCTTGTTACGAAAATGGCTACACAACCACAAGATCCATCACAAGATCCTACTTCACCATACTATGTGCATCCATCAGATAATCCAGGAATGAAACTTGTAAATCTGAAATTTGATGGTAATAGTTATTCAGACTGGAAACCATCAATGTTGATAAGTCTTTCTGCTAAGAACAAGCAAGGTTTTATAGAAGGAACTATAGTAAAACCTATTGTCATTGATGTTGCTTACAAGGCTTGGGAAAGGTGTAATTCAATGTTAATTTCTTGGTTGCTGGGAGTTCTTGATCCTAACATTGCTAGAAGTGTTTTGTATTTCACATCAGCAAGAGAAATTTAGTTGAATCTTGAAGAACGATATGGTCAAGCTTCAGGAACTATGATGTTCGTTTTGCAACAATTTCTTCATGAGATTAGGCAAGGACAAGATAGTGTTTCAGGATATATTACAAAGATTAAGATGCTGTGGGATCAGATTGACTCGATTGATCCAATCCCAACTTGTTCATGTACAAACTGTACTTGTACAATTACTCAGAAATTGGTGAAATCACAGGAGGATAGAAGATTGATTGAATTCCTAATGAAGTTAACTAAAGGATTTGAAATGATCAGAGGGAACATACTTCTTATGAATCCATTGCCTTCCATATCTCAAGCCTACAGACTTCTTATGCAGGAAGAGAACCACAAGAAACTATATCAGAGTTCTACTAGTGGTGTCTCTGTTTCTAATGAACCAATGGCATTTACTGTCAATAGAAGGAATTATCAAGATAGATCAAGAGCACACTATACTCCACCCCATTTCAGAGGCAATTCTGGTTCAGGATCAAGTGAATCCAGGAATAGAAATTCTTTTTACTGTGATCATTGTAAAATGACATGTCATACAATTCAAAGGTGTTACAGGATCCATGGCTTTCCCAGTGCACAGAACTTCAGAAATGATAAGAAAGCTGCAGCAGTACAGTTTGAAGATGATGCTCAATTAGTCAGTACAAACAATGATTCAATAACATTCACACCTTCACTGTATCAATAACTCTTACAGTTATTCGATAAAGAAACAAAGGAATATCAGTCATAATCATCTATATCTGGACAAAATGGAAATAAGTCAACTCATGTAGTAGGTAAGTTTTGCTTTGTATCTTCTTTTGGTTCAAATTGGATAGATGATAGTGGTGCAACTGATCACATGTGCCATGATTTAACTCTTTTCTCACAATATTCTGCAATTTCTGGTGATAATTTCATCATTATACCAAATGGGAGTCAAGTGAAAGTATCATTTAGTGGAACAATTAGACTTACCTCAAATATAGTTCTGCAAGATCTTCTATTTGTGCCAGACTTCAAATTAATTTGATTTCCATTCCTAAAGTTTGTAAGGATATGTTCTGCAATGTGGTTTTTACTAACAATGAGTGCTTCATTCAGAGTTCTACAATAAAACCACAACTTCTTGGTAGTTACAGAGACGGACTTTATTACTTGGATGGAGGCACCAACTCAAAATCATGTCATTTCCCAGAAAGAGATACTAGAAATAAAGAAGGTCAAGAAGGTCATGTTTCCTCAAAGGCTGATAATGTAGTGGTTACTAAAACTAATCTTTGGCATTTAAGGCTAGGACATTTGCCAGTTCACATGTTGTCTCATATTTCTCAAGTGTTTGGTGGACAAAAGTGTACTTTAGATGGCATTTTTCAAATTTGTCCTAGTGCAAAACAGTCAAGGCAATCTTTTCCTTGTAGTAGTATCAAATCCACAACTTCTTTTCAACTTGTTCATATGGATACTTGGGGTCCATTTAAAACTCCAACACATAATGGATGCAAATATTTTCTTACTTTAGTAGATGATTTCTCCAGAATGACTTGGATTACTTTGTTAGTTCATAAGACTGATGCAATACAAGTTTTTAAAGATTTTTCTGCATATGTTAAGAATCAGTTTCAAAAACAGATAAAGGGAGTAAGAACAGATAATGATTTGGAATTATGTGATGGTTCCATGAAGGTTTTCTTGCTTTAAAAAGGAATACTACATCAAAGGAGTTGTGCGTACACACCACAACAAAATGGAGTGGTTGAACGGAAACATAGATACATTATTGAAACTGCCAGAGCTCTATTTTTTCAGTCCAAGTTACAACCATCATACTGGGGTGAATGTGTTTTATGTTCAGTGCATTTGATCAATAGAATGCCTTTGCAAGTTTTACATAATATCAGCCCTTATGAGAAGTTGTTTGGCACTCCTCCAGATCTTGGTCAACTCAGGGTTTTTGAATGTCTATCCTTTGTGAGTACTCTACAACATAACAGAACCAAATTTGATGTAAAAGCTATTCCCCAGGTGTTTATTGGCTATCCTTCAGGTACCAAAGGATACAAAGTTTTAAATCCTAAAACTATGGTGATATCTGTTAGTAGGGATGTTGTTTTTTATGAACAACATTTCCTTATCATTTACAACCTAATTCTACACCTTGTGCTTTCGTCCTTCCTATTTCCACTAATATCACTCCAATTTCTTTTGACTACATACCTGATATTTTCAATCCACCTCTCACAACACCACCTCTCATAGAACTACCTGAAAACATTGATAATCTCACAGACCTTTCTTTTAGCTCTTCGACTTCAGATCAATCTGTAATCCTAAGAAAGAGTACAAGATAGTCTAAACCACCAGCACATTTATCAGATTATATGTGTGGTTCTAGCAGTTCTCAAATTACATCACATTGGTGTAATTTAGTAGCTTACGATTCTTTATCTCCATCTCTTCATTCTTTTGTTCATAATACAGCAGATCTAGTAGAACCAGTCACTTATGAAGAGGCTTCTAAGGATCCCAGATGGATTCAGGTAATGTAGGCTGAATTACTAGCTCTCCAGAAAAATCATACTTGAAATCTTGTAGATTTACCTCCTGGTAAGAAAACTATTGGTTACAAATGGGTTTTAGAAGGTTTATTACAGATCACATATCTACCAATAGAGTCTTAGATTGCAGATGTGTTTACAAAAGTATTGCCATCAGCAAAGTTCAATGAATTACTTTACAAACTAGGAATGACAAAGTGTCATTCCAGTTTGAGGGAGGCTGAAGAGAGTGACACTGGAAAGAAGGAAGGAACACCATACGCTTATGGTACAGACTAATGCATATGACTGGAGCTCAGAGTTAGTTACAAATAACAGAATGTGACAGCTCAGCAAACGAGTCTTTGATCTCTTATAAATAGAATAGAATCATCTCATTTTCACTTAATGAAAATAGAGTGTATAGTTTTCTTTCTTTCTTTATCAAGTATGTAGAATTACAGAGTAAGTAGATGAAGTTAGTTGTGACATTGTTGTCTTCTACCTCAAGCTTTCTTGTGCTAACTGTAATGGAGTGAATCTTCTTATCAGATAAGATCGTTTCTATTCATCATATTTTTCATTTCTTCATGATTAGTAATTGTAAGACCTGGAAAACAAAGTAGAGATCTACGCAGCTATACACTTTCCTTGTCTCCTTATCTTCCCAAGACGACTATAAAACACATTAACCAATACAAATCATTCATTTCAGTCATTTTTAAGCTAAATTCATATGTTCCTATATCAATTCAAAACATTTAACGCACACAAATTAGATTCCAATAACAAATTTCCATTTAATTTTTTTAAGGTTAAAATCAAATGTTTCATTTTGAACTCAAATCAAAGTGTAATTCGAGCTAAATTGAAGTGTGTGTGTGTGTGTGTGTATGTGTGTGTGAACTTACTAGTGAGTAATTGAGTGTGCATATATATGTTTAATTTGTTTTAAGGTTAAAATCAAATGTTCCGATTCGAACTAAAATTGAAGCCTAATTCGAGCTAAATTGAAGTGTATACACAGAATTTTACAAAATATACAAACTAATGAGAATATAAAAACTTTCAGTTTCGTTTTTAGGTCAAATTCAACTATTACAATTCAAACTAAAATTGAAATGCAAAAACATACAAATGTGTGCATCTATAATATATACTTGCAGAAGAGAAAGTGAGTAGCCAGCCGAGACGCTTATCGCTTTCGGTGAAGAGATTGTAACCGAGCTTCGACTCGAGTTTCTCTTCGGATGAGAGAATGAGTTTTTGTTTTTTCGAGATCTTGCTGTCTTTCCGATCGAATCCTCACCGACGGTAATCACCGCCCTTCATTTCTGACGGTCGAGAGAGAGAGAGAGAGAGAGAGAGAGAGAGAGAGAGAGAGAGAGAGAGAGAGAGAGAGAGAGAGAGAGATGAAGGATAAAGAAAATGAAGTTTTTGAGAGGGATTAAAAGGGAGTGGCTACTGTGTGTGTGAGTACTCATTGACTATGAGGATTTTCCCGCCTTTTCTTCACTCGAGCAAGTATAAGACATACACAATCAAATATATTGGGATTTTTAAGAAGGGTGAAGGATAAAAATAACAATTTTTTAGAAATTGATAATGAAAATAATAATTATATTGGAGGTTGGAAAAAAATAATGATTACAATACGCATTTTATAATTGGGTATTTAATTTATACAAAATACGTATATGATATTTGGGTATTTAACAAGATACGCATTCCATAATGGGTCATTCAAATCTTTTTTCTATAAGATACGTCAATCTCAAATGTGTATTATATATCACGCATAATAAAATTGGGTATCCATGTATTACATACACATATGTATACATCTTCTTCTTCCTCGACTGTATGTATCACACATAGATACTTCTCCACCTTCTTCCACTCTACGGCTTCAGATACACCTACGTTCATCTCTGAATTCATAATATTTAATTGATAGTGGATTTTCTTCATCATCGTTATTGAATTTGTAAGATTCTTCTTACGCCCAATTCGCCAATTCACTGTTAGATGATACTGAGAAAGAGTACGCATTTTCCACTGTGGTATCCCATACGGTAAATGTAACCTGCCAAATCAGAAATTGATATTTTGGTACAGTTGTTAAAAAAATTGTTATTATTGTCATTTTTCCTTTTTAAAAATACAATAATAAATGATTTCAAAAAAAAGAATACAATAATAAATAATAAAAAGTTCTCAAAAAAAAATACAAATGTTTTTTAAAAATACGATTTTGTACATAAGAATAAAAAATAAAGTTTTTCATTTTCAAAAATAAAAATATGATCTCCAACTTTTACAATTTATAAATCAATTTAATCCCAACTTTTTCAAAATTAATTTTAAAGTTGATTTGGATTTCAACCAAAAAATACAATTGATTCAACAAGACTCAATTGTAAATTTATTTTTAATACAATTTAAATAAAGTAGCAATTTAAGTTCAAAAGTTTCCACCACTATTTTTCAAAATTAAATTTAAAACGATGAATTTTGAATTTTTTTAAAATTTAATGTATTTATTGACATGGAGATGGGAGAGAATGCGTTATGTAATCCTAATATGTATATCATTCTAAAAGTATAACATAAATTTAAATAGTATCTATATAATTAAAAGAAAATATATGTTTTCTTAGGTATTATAAATTTAAAAATTGAAACAAAAATGGATTGAATTTTTTTTAAAAAATTCTAAATATATGTTTTCAAGAAATTAAATTTAAATAAAACTAGAAAACAAATATAGAAATAAAGTATAAATTGTCCCGTACATTACACTAAAAAATAGGAAAAAAATAATGTAAGTCTTCAATATTCTATTAAATATAATTTAAAATAGATACACAAATTTAATAAAATACATTCAATAACAAAACAATTATAAAATATAGTAGTATTTTTTCATATAGTTTCAAAGAAATTAAAAATGATATCTTATTGAAAAAAGTAATATATGTAAGCTTATAATATTTAAATTATTAAAAACTAACACACCAGTAGCTAATTATTAATTATAAATTGAATATAATTTAAACATTATTTAAAAATTGTTCAGTTGCATTATTACAATTACAATGGAAGACTCGATGATTATTACAAGTTTAATCATGCAACGGTACCGGGAACAAAACACAAATAAAAACATGGAACGGGAACGGCGGAGAGAATAAAAAAGGTCAATACCTTACAACACTAAAGCATATTGCAGCGACGCTCAGCTTTCAGAAAAAAGATACAATGCCACAAGATATGGTGCTTCTAAGATCAAAGGTTAACGCTTTTGATGTTGTGGTTGCTTACCTTCCCTCCCAAAGGGCAACTGGGATTTTGCCAGAGCTTATTGACAAGCGCATCTTACTATGATCCACAGTATAAGGGCTGCTATTGTGAGGACGGATTTTCATCCGGAGGATGCTACATTTACTCTTCACACTCGCCATATTACTGATGGAGGATCGGCTATATCTCCTGGTGTAAGTATTTTTTGATTTTAGTTTGTTTTCTGCCATGGTGTATATATTTGTATGTTTCTTGTATGTATTTCTTTAGTTTAGTTCTTTGCAACACTTATAATTTTGTATAGTATTTTAGTTAGCCTGTTTTCTAGTCAGCTCTCCCTTGTATCTGTTAAAGTGGCATTATCAAAAACAATGGGTCAAGATGTATCATCTACACTGCATCTGGATTTATTGTAGTAGTTATTCATGCAATAACTTAATATTACTTCTTTGTTAGTTAAAGTGTTGTTTGTTCTGGAATCGGTTGCTGGTATTTGACAATCATTTTCTTTCATTTGTAGTTACCAAATGGCCCGGAGGCTGATAATATTCTTAGATTGTGGAGGCCTATTTGGCCAGGACAACATCAAGAGTATATGATGGATAAACAATTTGACAAACATGGTCAATATTGCAACATGAAATTACTTCCCCATGAGAATATCTTTTCCTTAGGGGTCAAGCTCTGCAGGCCTATTCTTGAAGGTCCCAAGTCATTGATAGCAGTGGATGGGTTACAGATTACGTAAGGTTTTGGTGTTGTTTGTTGCTTGTGCTTGCTCTTGGCGTGAGGTGTTTGAAGCTTCGACTTCATGTTTCTCCCACTAATCGTTTATTTTTGGGGGGCTGTGATGTGCTTTGTCTCGTTGTTGGGTTCTACCAGACTTGGTGCTTTCGTCCTTAGGTCTCTTGGCTGTTTGGTTGGTGATTGTAAGAACCAAAATTTTCGGTAGAATTAAAATTTTTCTTATTATGATGAAGTGCATCAGTGAATAGTGATTTTGGTGGATGAATAGTGATTTTGAGGGTTAAGAAATTTTTTCATGCCACCTTTGTACGAGACGTAGTGTGGATATTCTGAAGTCATATTAGTGACCTACGGAGTAAATATGTGTATTCAAAGACGATGGGAATTCAGAAATTCCAATTTCTATTTCGGTGTAATATTTGACTAGGCAGTGAATTATATATTAGTATTATCAAGAAATGAGATATTAAATTTGAGGAATTGAGGATTTAATATTTTAGAATTTTATTATATTTGATTTGAGAATTTAGAACGAAAACTACTGAGACAGTGAAACGAACGTTCTAGAAACCGCTGAGACTTTATAACGAGATTAAGCGATAAAGCGAACGAATTATGGATTTTAATTGAGTTCATTACAACATTAAATATCCTACATGGTCATCAAGAAAATTATATCAAGTGGATTGAATAATTTAATCAAAGATTAAATCAAGAAAAATTAGGATTTAAGTGATTAAAACACTTAAATCATTTCTAAAAACAAAACAATTAGCAAAGCTTATCCAAGACTCTTTGCACAAACCCCAAGGGGATCAACACAGCCACACACATCTGATAATATCAAGATATTATGTCCATAAAGTGGTTTGACAAGTCAAGTTGGGTGTGAAGGAAAGAAAAGATCAAGAACAACCAAGTTCTCCAAAACTTCCCAGCAGGAATAGCAAGGGAAGAAAAATTCATATCTCCACTTCTCCCCATTCTTAAATCACCAAATTTTAACCATAGCTTCTCCACTCCATGGGTAACATTATTTCAAACTTTCATAGCCAACAAAGGAGTATAGCCTAGTCAAATCCCTCTTCCAAGTTGGAGAACCAAATCTGTCATGTTTCTGTCCATCAGAAAGATGGGGCTCAAAACCATAGCTAGGAAGTTTCAGATCTAATGACCTATATCTCAAAAGAAATCTTATGAGGAGCAAAAGTTGTGGTAAAAATTTGAGCACCCAACTCTTATTTTTCGATTTGTTATGAATTTTACAAGATGAGGATGAATAGTAACTTCCATTCTCTTCTTGTTTTGATCTTAAGGATTTAGCACTTTAAGGACCATCTAAAGTTTGTTAAAGGTTTATAAACACTTGATAGTGTTGTTAAAGCATCCAAGGAGGTAAAACCCTAACCCACCCTTTGAGTTCATATGAGTTTTGATGATTGTTTTGATGTTATATGCTTAAGTGTTTTAGTGGTTATTTAACTTTGTAAAATATAAAAAATGGTGGGTGTTGGATTGTAGCCACACCACTGACCTTCGAGAGGTAAAAAGGTTGTTTGTTGAGGTTGTGGATGTATGGTATGCCCGGTGTGGCTTGGTTATATTGTGACAAAATGGAAACGTTCGATATATTGTTGAGTATACAACAACGAAAGCAAAACCCAAAGCGAATAAACAAGAACAAGAAAATAACGACAATCACACAAGACAAAGATTTACGTGATTCGGAAATTCCTACTCCACAAGCCGCACTAATTTTGTATTGATCTCTCACAATTGTGTTTTGTTATGTTACAATTACACGAGTATTTATTAGAGAAGAAACTGGGTCAAAATAAATGAGAGTCTAATTCTGAAATTCCTAACTCTAATCCTTACTCTAATTAGAGTCCAATTCAGGAATTCCTGACTCAAGTCAGAATCCAATTCTGAAACCTGATAGACTCCACAAACCCAACAATCTCCCACTTGGAGTCTGACCACATCTTCACTTCACTCTTGTAAATCTAGTAACAAATAATCCATCGATCAATAACTCTAACTAGTGCAGCGCCTTCTCATCAATCAGTTCTGAAGGCCAGTTGAAGCTATGCCAAGCTTCAACTTTTCATTAGTAACCACCTTAGTCAACATATCTGCAGGATTCTTTGAACCAAGGATTTTCTTCAAGGACAAAGTACCATTGCTAATCAACTCTCTTGTAAAGTGATATCTCAGCTGAATATGCTTCGTCCTTGCATGAAACACAGGATTCTTCGCAAGGTGAATAGTACTCTGACTGTCGCTATACAAAGCATTGTCCGCCTATATTCTTGCCCAACTCCTCAAGAAAATTCTTCAACCAAATCATCTCCTTGCTAGCTTCAGAGATAGCCATATATTCTGCTTCTGTGGTTGAAAGAGCAACAATCTTTTGAAGTCGAGACATCCAACTAACTGTTGTGCCACCCAACGTGAAAATATACCCCGTAGTACTTTTTCTTGTATCCAAACATCCACCCAAATCTGCATCAGAGAACCCTTCCAAGATAACATCTTTCTTGCTGAAACATAATGCAACCTTGGATGTGCCTTTCAAGTAGCGCAACAACCACTTGACTGATTCCCAATGCTCTCTTCCTGGATTAGACATGAACCTGCTAACAACTCCCACTGCATTATCAATTTCTGGCCTTGTACACACCATAGCATACATCAAACTACCAACAGCAGATGCATTCGGAACTTTCGCCATATCTTTCTTGCCTTCATCCGTT